>JARCFY010000012.1:22525000-23775000 GCA_029233225.1 Lepidodactylus listeri
ATTATAATGGGCTCCTTGATGAATAGATTCTTATATCTCTGACAATATTTAGCAGACAGCACATAATATACTGTTTTAAAATTTGGAGTCATGGAAAGTGATATTTCTTTTAATTGCCAAGTGGCCATGAATGTTATTTTGTTTCATGTCTAGTTGCTAGAAACCTCCATAAGGGAGGTTCTAATTATTGGTAATACTAGAAATACTAATTTTCAGCTATTAGATGTCTCCAAAACCTCCCTAGGTTTGTATTCCTATATACTTTGTTGTTACTGTCCATGGGGTCCAAATCAGTCAATCTTAAAAGAAATCAACCCTGACGGTTCTCTGAAAGGCCAGATACTGAAGCTGAAGTGCAAATACTTTGGCCACCAAATGAGAAGGGAGCACTCACTTGAGAAAACTCTAATACTGGGAAAGATTGAAGGTCAAAGAAGAAGAGGACAGCAAAGGATGAGATGGCTAGACAGTGTTATTGATGTGACGAGCATGGAGTTGAGCAAGCTCCAGAGGGTGGTGGAGGACAGGAGGGCTTCGCGTGATGTGGTCCATGGGGTCATGAAGAGTCAGACTTGACTATGCGACAGAGCAACAACAACAACAAATACTTTGTTGTTATTTTATTCAGGTCATCATACAGATAATCTTAAAAAAGCTATATGAGACAGTACAGTTGCCAAGTCTGGCTTGGGAATTCCTGGAGAATTGGATTCAGTGCTTGGAAAGGGTGGAGGTTGTGGAAGAGAACTCAGAAGGTACATGATATCATAGAGTCCACCTTCTGAACTTGCCATTGCATTGGACTGATGTGTACTTTAAACAGAAATATTCATTTTTTTACCAACATAATCCTAAAACCTGCTCATGTGGCCCATGGCCTTTCCTTTGTATTCATGTCAAGGAATGCTTTATCCAAGTTGCATCCAACTTTCCTGTTCCTATTTTAATCTAATTTCCTTCTCTCATATGGTGGAGTTCTCTAGCCTATCCTAAAATATACCGTCCTTCTAGCTCATACCTTCTTTTCTTGAAGAGGAATTATGTTTCCACTATAACGCGTCCCATCCTCAACACCCCCTGCCCAATGTGAAATGCCCAGTTGTGACCTTTTGGTAGGGTTTGCCATATGGCTGATTTTCCAAGGGCATAACTAGTTTTTCCCTTCTCACTAAGTGCCAGTTGAGGATTATATAATGGAGTGAACAAGAGAGAACTGTGTTTAACTGTTTAATGCCTTTTAAGTTAAAGGAATTTGCTATGCTGCATATTTAAGACCTTTGCATCACTAAGCTTGCAACCATTTTTACCTTTCATTTTCAGCCTAGGTTTTTCTATGCCTCAAAAGCAGCTTCTCTGAATTCTGCTGCTTTCTTTGGCTGCCTTTTTGGCTTCTTTTTTGCTCCTTGTATCTCTTCAGCAGCCAAAGAGGCAGAAGGTGGACAGAGAGCTGTACACATCTTAGATAAAATGTATTTTCTTTGGCTTTGCCCTTTAAACCTTCACTTTGCACTTTGACTTCTCAACTCTGTCTCTGAGCACATGGGTTCTATTCCATGATCCCACTGAGCCCCATCCATTTACCCCAGTGGTCCCACCATGGGTTAGGTGAACCTTACGCCTGGCTCTAGCTCTTACCAGTTTTGTGCCTTCCAACAGTTGTCAACCCTACCTCTAGGACCCCTCACACAATTAAATTCAGTAAAATGTTGGAAGCTGTCCCAACATTGCAAAACTTCAAATTTTAAAGATAAGGAAGAAACAAGTACAGTTGAGTCTCAGGCATAACAGCAAGTTGCCTGGGTGCTATATCTCCCATTGTACTATTGTTAGTGCCTAACATTTTCAAAAGGTTAATTGACAGAATCATTAACCCATGCAGCCACATGGAATGGACAGACTCATTGTCCTATGCAGGTACCCTTACAGTCAGTGTGGTATAGTGGTTAGAGTGTTGGACTTGGATCTGGGAGACCAAGGTTCAAATCCCCATTCTGCCATATGAGCTTGCTGGGTGACCTTGAGCCAGTTACAGCTTAACCTACCTCACAGGGATGTTGAATACATAAAATGGAGGAGAAGAGAATGATGTAAGCTACTTTGTGTCCCCACTGGAGAGAAAGACAGGATATACATGATGCAAATAAATAAATAACACTTGGCCCATGTGAAAGGTTAACAAGATTCTTCAGGTGGACCTTTGGATTCCTTTATAATTTTTTTAAGCTGTGTGATGGACCATAGCATAGACGCTACTTCTCAAGTCAAGCACGCTGCATATATCTGTCACCATGCTAGAAAAATCTGAACTATCTGAAATAAAGCTAAAAGATGAAAACTATAATAAGAGAGGAAGTCTGGCTGGTTAGACAGTTGCCTCATGCAGCCACTTGGAATGGCAGTTTTACTCAGTTTTCTAGGTCATTGGATATTGCGCTGCCATAATCTTTTATCTCTGGATTTTCCTAGATAGTCAGGAAAATACAGGAGATGAATGCAGGATTTGGTGCAAAGTACCAGAGAGTATTGGGAGACCTTCACATGGCTGGATATTGCACAATTAGTCATTCACCTCCTGTATTTTCCTGACTACCTAGGAAAATCCAGAGATAAAAGATTATGGCAGCGCAATATCCAATGACCTAAAAAACTGGGGAATAACAGTACCAGCAGGAACAGCAGCGAGGGCCCTAACCAACTCAACATCCATAGCAGGAAGGGAAGTGGGGACACCCATCATGAGCCTGGGGGGAACAAGAGCCTGCAACTAGGCCGAGCCTCAGTAAGAGACAGGGAAGGATGGCTTCCCAACCTCAGTTACAGGAAGAAGGGAAGGGAAATGGAAGATGGGAAGCCTAGGAAGCAATTCCAGAGGTGGAGCCAGAGCTGGATTGGGCCTAGGGAAGAGGGGCGGGGCCCATGGTCAAATAAAAGGGAGGCTTCCAAGCCAGGGGTAGAAACAGGCTGAGTATGTGTGACCCAGGAGAGAGAACAACTGAGTTGATTGAGAGAGGGAAGAGGGCCAGGGTATTATAACCCTGAGGCTGGTTGGGAAGCCTGCCTAACTATATCCAGGATGGTGGAATGCAGGCATTCTGGGGTGAGGCAGGGATGGCTTCACACAGGATGATGCTGAGATGACTATGTCCATTTGACAGCCACATTGGAAGGGAGTATTGATAGGGTCTTTCCTATCAGGTTGATTTCATGCTTCATGCCAGAAAGGACCATCCATGTCATTGCATTATTCTCTTGATGGTCTCCTGCCTCATGGAACTTCCATTCCTCTGGTAGTGTGTATGAAGGGGCTGACCTCCAGTGAGCCCCTTATATACAGACTTCAGGCTGACACTGTGATTTGGAGTGGGGGGAATTGAATACGCTTTCACTTAAGCAGAAACAAGTTTTGTGGATAACCACGATTATATATATATGTCTAAAGAGGTTGGTAGCAGTTTCCATGGAAGATACATGTCATTTTGAACTACTTTAAATTTGAAATGATTTTAAAGAAATGAAATACTGATAACTTTGGAAATGCATACGAGCATGGCAGAAGTATGTGTTATTACCATAAAGTGCTTAGTTTCAGCAAAATGTGTGGGGTTTTCTGAATCTGTCTACTATTCTTAATAAATAGGAGGAGGGAAATACTTATGTGGTAGCTCGGGGGCAACATAGTAATACCACTGTCATCAAAATGACACCAATGGCCCTTTTAAATGTGCTAATAAAAATGAATCTAAGCCCAAAAGTCAAGCCTATGTGATTCTCTCCCTGCCCCAAATCCTTCATATGGTATCAAGCTGAGAGCTTGAAGGCCCTACTTAATTTGCATGTGCATTTATATAAATTTACATATAGTTGGCCTGCAAGTGAACAGTAAGCTGTGATGCTATTAAGGCTCAACTGAAATGTTATTAGGTGAAGGTTGCATTTGAGCAAAACTGAAGGGGAAAGCAGAGAGGTTACATTGTCTATAAACCTTGGGTGACGTTCTTCCATTGAATATTTTATTTCAATTCCAGTCAGTCTGGAGATGAAACTATAAAATCTTTCATTACCTTCTGCCGAATTAAAACATTTATGGTTTCAGTTGGACTTAAATATATCCCTGGTATGTTACAGCCGCGTGATGGATTTTCAGTTTTTGCTTCAATCCTATATGAAATTTAAAATGACGTTTTTCCTCCATGAAAATAAAATAGAAAGCAGGAATATTGGTATAGGGCATAAATTATACTAACCTTTAATGTTTTATCCCTTTATTATTATTATTTATTTCCAGTTCCTCCCCTCTCCTCCTTCGCCTTACTGTTTTTCTCACACACTTTTTCTTTATGATTTCATTTAAAAGGCTGCTTTTGTAACACAGTTCTTACTCTTCTGGTAAATAATGCTGTATGTGAATCCCCAGCAAACAAATAAGTCTGAACAAAGCATTTTAAAAGGCATGAATAGAAGACATTGTATGTACTTTGTTATCATCAGTCCTTTGAGGCAGCCATGGTAGCTACTGTCTACTGGTGTAGGCTGATAGAAAGAATGAGGAAGGACGAGAGCCCAGACTTTGCAGACAGTTTAAACAGGAAATCTCATTAAGTAATTTGTAGTTACGTTTGTGCTAGATTTTTGTTGTGACAATCAAACCAAGCAAAGATTGGAAATTTGATGAAATGGCTCTTGGTTTTACCAGCATAGCAACATAGTTAAGGTTGCCAGGTCCGTCAGACCAGCTGGCGGGGGATAGGGGTGAACTTACTAGAAGCAGGGAAGGAAGAAGCCAAAAATAAATATGACATGCTTATGTCACCTGGAATTAGCTCCTACCATAGAGTTTTGCTCCAAAACCAGAGTGTCCCCCCCCCCCGATGTCATTGATGTGCCTACATCATTTCCGGGTGACATAGGCACGTCACATTTATTTCCAGCTTCTTGCCTTCCGGGGGGGGGGTTAATTCCCCCTGCTGGCTGGCAGTGGAGAGGAGCACTTGAAATTGGGAGACCCCCATTCCCAGTAGGGGGGGTCTGCCATCCCTAAATGTAGTTGTTGCTATTGTTGTTTTTATTCTCCTGCTTTGCAGCCAAGATTGTCTCCCAAAATTTTCCACAGGAAGAAAAACCAGTATGGTAGTACTTCTAACATTGTGGTTATCTTCCTGATAACAGAGTGCTAAATGAAACAGCTCTGTAAGAGGTATTGGTAACACTGGTTCCAGTAAGGATGTGCTAACGGCTGGGAAAATAAACAAGTACACAGTTTTGGTGCCTAGAACTTGGGTCCTGAAATGCTCAGGAGAAAGGCAGGCATATAAGGATTTTAGATAGATAAATAAACCTGCTATCATTTACAACCTTTCCTCCTTACTGCCTCCTCTCTGGGCTTCTGCTGCTGTTTTTTGCTGCCATGGCTGCTCATGCACACTGAGCAGCAATCAGGTTTTCTGGAAGGGCAGGAGAAGAAAGAGGAGTAGAGTTGGCAGACACAGCCTAGTAATGAAGAAGAGATAGGGACAGGGACTTCCCGTTTGCAGGGGGGGATGATGAGCAGCCCCAGCATGATGACATCACTTCTGGTGCATCCCAAAAGTGATGCCATTGTGACAGCGGGTGATGCTTTAACTACATTTCCCCCAAACTCTATGGTTAAACCATAGAATTTGGAGAAAATGCTAGTGTGTCACTGGGCACGATGACATCACTTCTGAGTTATGCCAGGCATTTCCTCCCCCCATCCAGCTGAGTGGTGGCATGCAATAAGAGCTGGAGGTGAGAGACACACAGCAGAAAATAGCTATTGTAACTGATAGCTCCCACTTAAAGTTTCCTTCCCCTCAAAGAAGGACTGTGTGATTAGCCAAGGCAACTCTCCTGAATGGTCCTAACACTAAGAATGGCTGGGAGAAATGCTGGTTCTCAGGCCCAGAGGCAGGTAGGCAGGTTCTGTTAAATTAATTACCATTCATTGATTATGTTTACATAGGCTTGCCAACCTCCAGATGATGGCTAGAGATCTCTTGCTATTACAACTGATCTCCAGTTAACAGAGATCAGTTTACCTGGAGAAAATGGCCACTTTGGAAGATGGACCCTATGGCATTATACCCCATTGAAGTCCCTCCCACCTCCAAACTCACCTCCAAAATCTCCAGGAATTTCCCAACCCAGAGCTGACAACCCTATGATAACAGATCTTGATCTCATTCTGGGAAGCCTTGGACTGCTTCATATATAGCCTGCTATATATCCAATGCCTGCTAAGTCAGATGACTTTCAGGGTCGACAATATCAACTGCACACCTCTAGTAGGATACCTCCATCCTCATACACACACATACACAAAAGATTTTGTAGTCATGAATAAAGAACTAGAAAACAACCAACTGAAAGGGGGAGTTACAGCTCACAGGTGGATGGGAAGGGGGAATTGTGTTGGTTCCTTCCTCCCACAGCAGATCTCCAATTCCACCTTCATGCAGTTCCTCGGGATCCCCTGTCCCACAGAAGCAGCCGTTCACAGGAACATTTTAGGATTCCATTTGAGGGGGAAAGTGAGAAAGTTGAATTTTGTTGACTGAGATCCTTTTGTCATTGATTTTTTCATAAAGTTCAAGGCCAAAGTCAGCAACCCTTCTTCAACATTCAGAAAAACTGAGAACAAAATAAGGAGATAAATATGACTAAAAATGAAAAGGGAGGGGAGGGAATGCCCCAAGAGATAAATATATCCTGCAAAACAAGACCTAACAGTATAAAAGGTATATACAATGTACACAGAAAGGCTATAAGGAAAAATTGTATAAACAACAAATTTGTCTGCTTGTGCTAGGTTTCACTAACCGCTTAGTAGCTATGTGCTTGCATGGTAGTGCAGCCATGGCTCTGGCAGTTCTATTGCCACCTCTGTTGACCACTGGTAAAGGTGCCACCTTCCCTTACCCCTTCAGCAGTGACAATGGGAAAAGTACCTGTGACCCCATGACCCACTGCTCATCCAG
Organism: Lepidodactylus listeri; assembly: GCA_029233225.1. Lineage (NCBI taxonomy): Eukaryota > Metazoa > Chordata > Lepidosauria > Squamata > Gekkonidae > Lepidodactylus > Lepidodactylus listeri. Next base: position 22,531,996 of record JARCFY010000012.1, read on the forward strand.
TACACAGTCTTGATCATTTAGAAAGGCAGGTATGCCAGCCACCCATTCAAGGGCCTTTTGATGCCATAGGAGAGAAATATACTCTACACATGGCCATCAGGGAAATCCTGAGAAGCTTGTGAGGAAAAATTGTTCAGCATTAACAAAATGATATTTTATTGGGATAAAAGTTTCTGTGATATTCAGACTCTCCAAACCCTGCCTTCCCCCCAGGCTCCACCCCCAAATTTCCCAGAATCTCCCAGCCTAGTATTGGCAACCCTATGTCAGACCCATCTGGAAGACCTTGGTTCAGTTCCCCACTCTGCCATGGAAGCTTGCTGGGGGTGACTTCGGGCTCGTCACACACTCTCAATCTAACCTATCTCACAGAGTTGTGGTTTGGATAACATGGAGGAGAGGAGAACAATATAAGTTGCTGTGGGTGACCTAGGGTTGCCAGGAAAATACCTGGAGACTTTGGGGGTGAATTGGAAAATACCTGGAGACTTTGGGGGTGAATCCAGGAGAGAGTGGGGTTTGGGGCGGGGAGGAGAGGGGAGGGACCTCAGCACAGTATGATACCACAGAGTCCACCCTTCAAAGCAGCCATTTTCTCCAGGGGAGCTGATTTCTGTCAGCTGGAGATCAGCTGTAAAAGCAGGGGATCTCCAGGCCCCACCTGGAGGCTGGCAACCCTAGGGTGACCACTGGGGAGAAATAAATTTGTACATGTTTATTTAGTGGGGGTTACTCTTGAGTAACTATGCACAGGTGTTGCAGAAGCAAGGGTGCTGGTGCAGGATGATCAGGCACACAGCCCCTTTACTGGACTACAGAGTGCCCTGCCCCCTCCATTCTCCCCCTTTCTGCTTCTTTCACAACTGTGTTGCTTAACCACTGGATGGGTAGGTGCTGGTAAACCACATCCACTAAATTGGGGGGTAGGGTTGCCAGCCTCCAGGTGGGGCCTGAGGATCTCCCACTTTTACAACTGATCTCCAGCTGACAGAGATCAGCTCCCCTGGAAAAAAGGGTACCTTCTGCCTTGAAGGGTACAGTCTATGACATTGTACTATGCTGAGGTCCCTCCCCTCCCCATACCCCACCTTCTCCTGGCTCCACCCCCAAAGTCCCCAGGTATTTTCCAACCCAGACCTGGCAATGTTGGTATTTGAGACTCTTAGTCTACATGCACAGAGCTGGCAGATCTGCAGGATCTAGTTGACAGCCAGCAGGGGTCATGTGACTGGGACAGAGCTGAGTAGAACTGGTTAAGACTTGTTCCTCTGTGTGACAGTGATGGATGTTATCTAAATGACTCAGCACTAACCTGATTGGTTACTGACTTGTATAAATGTAATCAATGTACAGAAGTATTTCTCTCTTGTTGTTGTATGGTGTCTTGGTGAAGCACTTTGTCTCTTTGATTAATAATTGCACTGTAAAATAAACTGTATAATACACTACTGCTGGTGTAGTGCAGTTTAATGTGCAGAGGGGTCTGGAGGACTTGGGTCTCTTAATGTTGGTGCAGTGTGGTATAGCATATAACAGACATCACGACAGGCAACCCTGGGGGGGGGGGGGGGCTAGGTTTATTTAACATGGCCCAAGTTACTCCCTTGGATTCCCCTGGCAGTGTCCTTGCAACAAAAGGGGTGAATTGGGCCCTGTAAAACAAAGGCAAGGGGGCCATGTTCTCCCTTCTCTTCAACGAGACACAGCGGTTGAGACTGGGATATTCCTTGCACTGCACTGCTTGAACCACCACTGTGTCATTGCTAGGAGAAGTTGCTTGGATCAGATGCCAAATCTGAGGGATTATGAAGAACCCTAGCAAAGTTCGGAAAGGTTTTATTAAAAGGTTATAACTAAAATAGTAAAAAGTCTAAAGGTACCAAAAAAATAAGCACTCTTACAGGTTTAAGGTTGCCAGGCAAAGAAAAGCAATAAAAGATTCCTTAACACAATGAACTTTTAAAAATAACACACACTGCATGCCTTTTAATCCTTCCCTAATTCAAGCTGGAATGGTCAGTGTTTCCCCAGGACATACTTCCCACCAGTAGCACCATTCTAATTGATTCCTGGGAAATGCACACAGAGCTTTGGAGGAGAGTGTTTTATCAGTTCCTCACACATATTTAGGTTGCCAGCCAGTGGCTGGCATCCAGCAGGAGACTGGAGGGCAGAGAAATGGGCGGGTAAGGCCACATTGACAGCATGACATAATTTCTGGGTTGCACCCTGAAGACAGACAGACAGACAACCTTTATTGGCATATCAGAGATAAGAATACATTAAAATCTAGGAATATATCAAAAGTATGGCTGTCAGACAGCCAAGAAAAAAGAACTGGTCAATTAATAGTTTCCCTGGTTTGAATTACAGATTGAAGAAAACAAGCCTGGCTTTTGACCATCAAATTTTGGCTGTGCCTTCTGTTTAATTCTGACCAAAATCATTGTGAACCTAGTTGGCTGACATTAGTTCCCGAAAAATTAGGTCCTTAGGAATGCTTCTAGAGCCCCTTTACTTATCATCTGCCTCCACAATATTTTGTACAATTAAACGCAGGCTTTTAGATATTCAATTTCAGTGCCTGACCAAAGCAGCTAGGAAAACCTGTTCCCCAATTCACCTGGGGCTATCCCAGACACTGGGCCAGACAGCTACTTATTTTTACTCTTTAACTGATCCCCATCAAAGAAGGGCATTTATGTTAGCCAGAATTAATGCATTGCCATCGTCCATCTTCTCTGGAAGATGCCAAAAAAATCCCCTATGAACTTAGACAATGCCCCCGTAGTCAGGGTGCTATCAAATCCATTTCCCGTGTTCTTTAAAATTGTCCCTTTTATACTAAGACTCAAGAAAAAATTCTGGACACCCTCCTTTTTCCATGACGTGGTTTTCCTGGGAGTGTCAAGGACCGGTTGCAACTGGGCAAAACGCTTCTATAACTTTTAATGTTGCACCCTGAAAAGACATCACAACGCTGTAGGATTCAGCAGAAACTCTATTGTTCTGTTAGAGTTTCTGCTGAATCCTAGATTGGCATGATGTTACTTCCAGGTTCAACCCAGAAATGACATCATGCTATCAAAATGTTTGGCAATTTTCCCTTATATTTTTTTCTCTCACCAGCCTAAGAAGTGGCAGCAGGTGTCAGAGAGCTGCCAGCAGAAGACCTGACAACCCTGCCTGAGGACTGGTTCTCCTTTTTACATCCAAAATGGTCAACAACCTGACTTTCACCTTCCCTGCAGCAGCAAGAGAAGGACTAGTCCCTAATTTATTCCTTTTGGGATAAATCCTCCTTTAAGCACATGCATATACAAAGAAGGCCACCATGAGGGATTAGAAAAGCCACAAAAACAGAAAATTTAACAAAGCAGGAAATGATAAAGAAGGAGGAGGAGGAGATAGGATTTATACCCCGCCCTTCACTACCCAAGGGAGTCTCAGAGCGGCTTACAAACTCCTTTCCCTTCCCCTCCCCACAACAGACACCCTGTGAGGTAGGTGGGGCTGAGAGAGCACTTTCCCAAGCTGTCCTTGAGAGAACAGCTGTGCCAGAGCAATGGCTTGCCCAAGGTCATCCAGCAGGCACAAGTGGAGGAGTGGGGAATCAAACCCAGTTCTCCCAGATTAGAGTCCGTGCACTTAACCACTACACCAAACTGGCTCCTCAACACCAAACTGGCTTCTATGGGTTGTAGGGCCACAGTTAATCACAAAAGGTTTTTGATTTTTTAAAAATCTAAAAACATTCAAAATAGAATGTCAAATACTTTGCACAAATGCATCCTCCCCCTGCCTTTCACCATTCCACATGAGTCATCTTTATTGAGAAGCTTTGTGGCTTCTCTTTCTGTTCTAACCCCGCATCATATTTTGCTGGCTGACTTATTGTTCATTCGCTGGCATTTTCAGATAGGGATCGCAAATATGTTCAGAATCACAAATGCTTTGACCGTGTGCATTCTTGCATTGCTTTGCTGCACTCCCGCCGCCATCCATCTGTCCATCCAACACATCAAAAAAGCAAAATATATTAATTTATCAAAGAAGTTCTTTCCTTGGTTGTCTTTCTTGTTAGGACCAAAGAGATTATCAGCACGGAGGCAGCAAGCTCATCATGATTACCCCCTTTAAGTGCCAAAACATCTGTAGCAAACAAATAACTACAAAAGTGAACAAAACAAAAACTTTTAAATAGGGCCGAATAGGAGCAGAAATAAAGGGTGGGTGTGTATTTAGAGTGCCCAGGTATGATTCAGGACTTCATGGGGTTGGCAAAGGGGATACTGCAGGGGAAAGACAGAACACACAGGAAAGACAAGAAAGAGCTGGGGGTGAAAGCAAGGGGGAAGATTAATAAGACCATGGGAAGAGCTACGGCTCGGTAGTACAGTATCTGCTGTGCATGCAGAAAATTCAGTCCCCCGGAATTTCCAGTTGAAAGAAAGCCACAGCCCTCAGTTTGCAAGACCTGAGCAAGGCTGTTAATGACAGGACATTTTGGAAGTCATTAATTCATAGGGTTGCCATAGTTCAGAAGTGACTTGACAGCACTTAACACACACACAGTTATGTGAAAGATGTCTACCTGAGACCCTGGAGAGCCACAGCCAGTTAGAGAAGACAATATGGACCACAATAGACCAGTGATCTGATTCAGTGTAAGGCAGCTTCAAGTATTATCATACATGCTATAAATTCTGTGAGGGTTCAATATGCTTTTAATTAGCCCATCTGAAAACACTTACAAAGCCCCAGTTGTATCGCTCAAAAGGCTGTCACAGTGCGTACAATGGGTTTTACTCTCAGGGAAGTGTGCATAGGACTTCAGAGTTTATTAATTGTATTTGGCAAAGATTTATCCCTTTTCTCTATTTAGATAAGTCTGGGAATTACATTCTCACAGTCCTTAAATCAGGCTCTTTACTTTCCATAGCGGTTTTCAAAATTAGGCCATGTGACTTGTTTCTGTAGCTCTCTCGGCTAGAAACAACTTCATTAAATATTCAGTGAACTCCAAGAAGGGATAAATATCAGTTGGCACCACACTTTAGAGGTATCTGGAACCACAAAGATGTTTGGCAATCAAACAGAAAGATTAAAGGAGTCTGACTGTACTTGAGAAACAAATAAAAAATTAAACAAAGAAAATATCTTTTTACAGAACGGAGGCAAACTAAAAATAGGACTGCAAACTCCAGGGAGAAAATGAAAACAAAGGACCATTGCACAAAAACTGATAAAAGTCAGAAGAGAGAATGAGCTGATCTAAATAAATTGAATATTCCGACATGATGGTTTGCAGCCAGTGACCCTGTGCTGCTGAGAGTGGAGCTTTTGGACAGCAGAAGGCTGCTTTGCAAGGGCATTGGGGGCTTCTTAGACCACTGGAAAGATCCGTATGGCAGAAAAACTGGAGTAAATTACCATTTTAAATAAACCTACCATAAGAAGAAGAAGAAGCTTGATTTAGTGAACAAAATTTACTGCAGGGCCATAGAATTTCCTTGTCAATATCTGGCCAATTCCCTGAAACATTCCTGATATGTCAGATTCCCAGTTGTCAGCAGTTAAGGAGTTGCGACACTGGCTGAGGACAGACTGGCAATCTAAAGCGGGGCAGGCACGCTTCGCAAATGGAGGAAAGGAGCACGTTCAGACATGCGCATCTGTCCGTCGGCTCCGTTGCGTACTTACCCGTCTCCCAGTCGCTTTCCTTCCGCTTTACCCGGACACCGGTTTTTCCCGGTGTTCAGGGGCCTTCCTCCGCATGCCTTCCGCTTCCAAACAGTGTGAACTGGAAGAAGCAGGAGGCATCCGGAGGAAGTGTGAACGCACCGGCAAAAAGTTTTGCGCATGTGCGCATGTGCGCACATGCGAAAAACATCAAAGGAAAACAAAAAAAAGTGCAGCGGCGTGCACGAGCCGCGCACGCTGGCTATGCGGCAGTCTGAACGCTCCGTGGCAGTCTGAACGCTCCGTATCGCCGCTGATCCACATTGCTCTGGCCAGTGTGAATGGCCAGCTCCGTGGGTTTTTCCCCCCGCTCCAGTTCCCTCCGCTTTGCCTCCGCTTCAGATTGCCAGTCTGTCCTCAGCCACTGTTAGGTCACCATTGGCTGTGCAATCAAAGCTGAAGGTCACATTTCCCCATATCTAGATTATCTTGATGTGGAAGACCACCAATTTCAGCCTTTCGCAACAATACCTTTGTCATCACATTCAAGTAACAGTGAATGCACCAACCCAGAGACAGGGCTGTGACTGAGCGGTAGAGCATTCATTATGCACGCATAATACCTGACATCTCCACTTAAAGCAATTTAGGTCTCATCGCCTATTAATCTAGCTCACAATCTGGTCACCACCCTGCCACAATCAAACAGTCAGCTATTCATCAACTGTTCAACTGTTCATTATCTGACAAAGTGTGTGTGCACAAGAAAGCTCACACCTTAAATTAAACTTTGTTGGTCTTATAGGTGCCACTGGACTCTAACTTTGTTCAGATTTCAGATATGTTGGAGCAAATTTGGAAGCATCCATTTGCATAGTTACACTGCTTTTTTCCCAGCTGCCGCTGCTGTCCCACCACTGATCTGCCACTGCTTCCAATTTTAAAAGGGCACAAAAGTAAAAAGGGAAGGATCCATTTAAGATTTTTGAATTGAGACTTACTACGTAGGTGAATCTTAGTGCAAGCCTATGCAGAATTACTCTACGCCTGTTGAAATAAATAAGCTTACACTGGAACAACTCTGTGTGGGATTGTACTTTCTGTTTGTCCTTGACATCCATGAACCTAGCTACTCTCGTGATCAGTTTTTGTAATCATTTCATTAATAGATGCCACTGACCACACAGGTGTTTGCAGTTTGAAGGATGAACTGAAAGTAATTCTTTACGCATAAGTCAATTTAATGACCCATGACCTCAGGGAATATGTACCTATTCTGAACGGTAGCCCTGAGACGTAAATCATATGAAACCAGATGGCAAAATAGTATGCCTCATTTATTATATTTTTATATTATTCTTTCTCTAAAGAGCAAAGGATGGCATGCATGTTGTTCCTGCTCATTTTCTGCTCATCAGGTATGACTACATTATTCTGAGAGACAGTGACTGCCCCAATGGCTGAGTGAAGATTTCCATGCTGGTCTCACTGATCTAATATTTTGTCTACTACCAAGGATTCTCAATCAGCCACTGATTTGGTTCACATCCCATCTGCAAACTGCAATCATCACTGGTCAACATTCGATAAATGTTTGCCAGACAGTTTGCATGTGTTCAATAGTGCAAAATACAACCATTGTGCATTTCCATACAGCTTTCCTGCAGCTTTGACCCTACTCAGGGCCATTGAAACCCTCCCCATCTGCTGTTTACTGCATTACTGAAGCACACTGAACATTAACATGTCACAGTTAGTAACTTACATCCGTAAGATGCCTCCCTCTGTCCCTTACTGCCTGATTCAGTGTTCATTTATGGGGAAAGCTAGTAAACTGTCCAGATCTGGAACAATTTGCATGTGTGCATTCTCAATTTATTTTTTGCCATCAAGTCACAGCTGATTTAAACCAATCCTGTAGGGTTTTCAGGGCAAGGGATGTCTAGAAGCGGTTTGCCATTGCCTTTCTCTGTGTAGTGATCCTGGTATTCCTTGGTGATCTCCTGTCCAAATACTGACCAAAGCCAACCGTGTTTAGCTTCTGATGAAATCCAGCTAGCCTGAACCTCACTGCTTCATGGGAATTGTAGTTGTTTTGGAAGAAAATGTACCATTTTCATGAAACTATGGCTGTCATCCTATGGTTGGCTGCAACACAAGTAACAAATGTCATTTATTTGCAGTGTAACCATCCATGACTCTAAAATTTAAAGCAGCTCATGCAAGAAACCCAAAGATGCAGCTACCTAGACAGCTGCCGATCTGAATATCACAATCCGTGCAGGTGTGATCACCATGGCATCCCTGTTTAGTACATCACTTTCCTTCTATTGGGGTGTCAACATAATGTAATGGTCCTTGGCTTACTCCTTTCTTCCCATATTCTAATATGCTCCTGACCAGCTCTCTCCATCCCCCCGTGCCTAAATTCCACTTCCACAATGAACCCTTGCACTCCTTCCCCCCTTTCTGCATTTATTGATTTTTTTTTTGTCGACCCAGACTTCATTTTGAGCACTTGGCCACTGACCTTCTCTGAGCCACGTAGCTTTTGACTTGTTTCAATTTCTCAGCTAGTGTTTTCTGCCTTACCCACTTCTTTATGCTACCCAGACCAGGTTCCTGAATCTATTTTTTAAAAGCAGTAAACTCCTTAAGTTGCCTTTTTTAGGACATTGAGACCAATTTCTCACCAGGTGCTGCTTTGCCGTCAGTCTTCCCTTTGCTTCGATTGCGTGCTTCAATTTCTCACCGTATGCCACGGGGCACATTTTGACCCACGGCTTGGCTTTACATGATTTCCCCTGCAGCTTCAGTGATCTTTTTTTTTTGTAAGAAAGTTTTTATTTTTCAAAACATTAAAATTAATACATTTGTTTTATACAAATCCTTTTTTCCATATTATATAACATTTTGTTCTATTTGTATAGTCTTGCTTTTATCTTGTATTGGTGGTTTCCCACCACATCTGAAGCATAACACATTTTCCACTTTATCCAAAATAGTAATATTTATCTCTAGGTTTACATTTCTGGTAACGGTTATATATCTTTAAAATACTTATATACCAATTCTTATTTTCTATATTCTTATATAATTCTAAAAAACAAGTTCATTATCTAATTATCCTTAGTACATTCATATACTCAATTTCTATTCCTTTATGCTATTATAACCATGTATAAATGTAGTTTTTCATGTCCCAATATTTTTCAACATATTCTTTCAAATCCTCCCAATCTTCTAAAAAAGTCTCTGAGTACAGATTATTCAACTTTCTAGTCCATTTATCCATTTCAGCCATATATAACAATTTTTTCAACCATTCCCACACTTCTGGTATTTTTTCATTTTTCCAATTTTGTGCATACACCATTCTTGCTGTTGTAATCATATACCATATTATTGTCCTTTTCTTTACATTTATCTCTTCTAGTTTAAGTCCAAGCAGTAACATTTCAGGCAACTTCTTAAATGTACATTTCAAAATTGTTTCCATTTCTGCATGTATTATAGACCAATAAGTCTTCGCTTTATCACAAGTCCACCACATATGATAGAAAGAACCTTCTTTCTTTTTACATTTCCAACATTTGTTAGACATATTTTGATTAATATTTGCAATTTTTTTGGGTGTCATATACCATCTGTACATCATTTTAAAACAGTTCTCTTTTAGATTATAACATGTAGAAATACTCATTGCATTTTTCCATAAAAATTCCCAAGATTCCATTTCAATGTCTTTGTTTAGGTTTATCGCCCATTTTATCATTTGTTCCTTTACCATTTCATCAGCATTAAACCATTTTAACAATACTTTATACATTTTAGAAATCATTTTTTTCCCATCTTCCTCCCAAATTTGTTCTATTTCATTGCTTTTTTCTCTAAAACTAGATTTTTTATCACTTCTGTACATATCATATATTTGTCTGTACCTTAACCAGCCATAATCAAAGTCCATCTGCTGCTGCTCCTTCAATTTAAAGTCTTTACCATGTCTTGTTAACAGGTCTCTATATTTCAACCAGTCTTGTCCTTTGTAGTGAGATGATGGATTTAAAACTTCTGCAGGTACAATCCACATAGGTATTTCTTCTGGAAAAAAGTTTTTATATCTTGTCCACGTATCGATTAATGTTCTTCTCAAATAATGATGCTTAAACATATTGTCCATTTTTGTTTTACCATAATACAGATATGCGTGCCACCCAAACCTACAGTCATGACCTTCCAGGGACAATAACTTTCTGTCTTGTAACATAGTCCATGTCCCTATCCAAGTCAAACATACTGCATCATGATATAGCCTTAAGTTTAGTAACTGAAACCCACCTCTCTCTTTAGCATCACACATTATTTTCATCTTAATTCTTGGTTTTTTCCCTCCCCACACAAACTTAGTCAATTCCTTCTGCCAGCATTTGAATGTTTTTACATCTTTCACAATTGGAATAGTTTGAAACAGAAACATTATTCTTGGTAACACATTCATTTTAACCACTGCAATTCTACCCAGCAGTGACAAATTTAATACATTCCACCTTTTAATATCTTGCATAACTTGCTGCCATAATTTCTCATAATTATTCTTATACAAATCAATGTTTTTCATTGTTAGGTTTACACCTAGATATTTTGTCTTTTTCACCACTTCACATTCTATAAGATTTTGTAATTCAATTTGCTTATTATTTGGCATATTTTTACACATCACTTTCGATTTGTTCTTATTTACATAAAACCCAGCCAAATCACCAAACTCTCTTACTTTCTGCAACAAATATGGTAGTGTAGTCATAGGGTCTTCAGCTATAAACATCACGTCGTCTGCAAAGGCTCTATATTTAAAAGAGAAACCTTTTATTGTTAAGCCTTTAATTTCTTTATCTTCTTTCAAATTTAGTAACAAGACTTCCAAAATCCAAATAAATAGCAACGGCGAGAGTGGGCATCCTTGTCGTGTTCCTTTTTCCACTTTAAAGTAATCCGTTTTTTCAGTATTAATTATTAAAGAGGATTTCTGTTCTCTATATATTGACTTAATAAGATTAAGCATATAGTCTCCAATTTCAAGATGTTCCAACACTTCAAACATAAAATCCCAATTTAAATTGTCAAACGCTTTTTCCACGTCTAAAAAAAGAAAGCCCACTTCCTTCTCCGGATGTTTATCATAGTACTCTATAGCATCCACTACTACTCTTATATTGTCTCTTATTTGGTGATTAGGTAAAAATCCTGCTTGTTCTGTCTGTATAGTCTCTTTAAGATGTTCCTTAAGCCTATCAGCTATAATCTTGGCAAAAATCTTATAGTCATTGTTTAACAAAGAAATTGGTCTATAATTTTTAACATTGGTTAAATCTTGACCTTCTTTCGGAATGAGTGAAATGGTTGCTTCTTTCCAAGTCTCCGGGACCTCACCTGTCACTCCTATGTCATTCATTAATAGCAATAACACTGGTGAGATCGAATCCTGTAGTGATTTATAAAACTTAGCTGTAAATCCATCTGATCCAGGTGCTTTCCCTAATTTTGAATCATTTATTGCATTTTTAATCTCTTGTAGTGACATTGGGCAGTTAAGTAGTTCTTTGATTTTCTCTGTTGGTTTTGGTAATTTTAATGACTGTAGGTATTCTTTAATCCTTCTTCTGTCTTTATTTTCCTTTTTAAAAAGCTTTGCATAATATTTAAAAAATTCTCTTTTTATTCCCTTATTGTCTATTATCTCAATATTGTCCCGTATCACTTTAGTAATAAATTTATTTTCACGTTTTTTCTTTAATTGCCATGCTAAGTACTTTCCAGGTTTATTTGCACCTTCAAATGCTTTTTGTTGCAATTTTTTCAGGTTCCAGTAAGTCTCTTGATTCAAAATAGCTTTTGCTTGGTCTTGTAACATCCAAATTTCCTTTTGCAGTTTCTTTTTTCCTGGTCTGTTCTTCAGTTCCTTTTCTTTTATTTTAATGGCTTGTACAATGTTTTCATATTGTTCTCTTTTCTTTTTATTGTCTTTAGCGTTCAATGATATCAATAATCCTCTCATAACTGCTTTGTACGCATCCCACACAGTTTGAATTTTTACTTCTTTTTGTATGTTCGCTTGAAAATATAAATCTGTCTCTTCATGTAATTTTTTAACTATTTCTTGGTTGTCTAATAAGTCCTCATTTATTCTCCATCTCCCTTGCCTTTTTATTTGCCCAGAAGTCCATAGACAAGGATTGTGGTCTGAGATTATTCTAGGTAGAATTTCAACTTTTTTTGTCTTAAATGTTAGATTAATAGACATCCAGATCATATCAATTCTTGAATGTGAATCATGTCTGTTAGAGTAAAAAGTATAGTCTTTCCCTTGTGGGTTAACCTTCCTCCAAATATCCTCCAGCTTTTCCTGTTTTATCAGTTCAAAAAATTTTTTTGGAAGTTTCCCTAGTGTGTCGTCTTTTCTCTTTGAGCGCCTATCTATTTTATTATTCACAGTCCCATTAAAGTCTCCCAACATTATGATTTGTTCATAGTTTACACTGTCCAGTTCCATTTGTAGTTCTTTAAAAAAGATTTCTTTAGCTCCGTTGGGGGCGTAAATATTTACAATCAAAGTCTTCTGTCCATGTAACAGAATTTCAATAGCTAAGTATCTTCCTTCTTTATCTTTAAATATTAGTTTAGGTTCCAAGTCTTTTTTGGCATATGTTACCACTCCATTCTTTTTATTACTTGCCAATGAAAAAAATTCTTCTCCCAACTTTTTTCTTATTAAATATTTGTAGTCTTGTTTCTTAAGATGGGCCTCTTGTATACAAACTATACTACATTTTTGTTTCTCCAGCCAGTGTCCTACCATTCTACCTTTTGGGGGTGAATTAAGTCCATTTACATTCCATGAGAGTACTTTGTAATCCATCTTGTTGTAGTCTTAAATATCACCAAATTCTTCCTTGTTCTCACCAACAAAGGCGTACATTTCTGCTGAATTTTTAATCACCATTCTGTTGTTACCATAATAAAAACTCAGTCCTTGTGGTATTTCCCAACGAAATCTTATTTTTTTCTCTTTCAGTTTGTCTGTCAGACGCTTGAATTTTTTCCTGTCTTGCAAAATTGCTCTGGGCAATTCTTTCATTACGATAACCTTTTTTCCACCTATTTCAAAAGAGTCTGTAAAACATTTCTTGTAGATTTGTTCTTTTGTTCTCTTCATTGTAAATTGAACTACCACGTCCCTTGGTATATTTTTGTCTCTCGCGTATGTAGAATTGACTCTGTAAACAAGATCCATATGTTCTTTAACAACTTCCTCTTCCTCTTGTAAAAAATCTGCTAATGCTTCTTGCATTCTTGTAAAAATGTCTTCACCTAATTTTTCCTCTATACCTCTAAATCTCAGATGGTTTTGCATGTCTCTATAGTGCATCATCTTTTCCATTCTGTCATTTTCCTTCATTGTTTTTTGAGTATTTTCTTCCAGTTCTTTTACTTTAATTTCTATGTCTTGTGTTCTAGTGGTTAACTTTTGTAATTCAGCTTTTAAATCTATAAAATTTTTGTCTGCTTGTGCAGCTATACCATTCATTTTAACATTTACCTCTCCTATAGCGTCTAACATTTTTTTTCCATTGCTTCCATAACAGCTAGTAATTCTTTTTCTTTTTTTGCTGACATTGTAGGAGAGGACCATGTAGCTGCTCTCGATCTTAGCCCGCGATCCATCTTGTCTCTTTAAAAAAGATCGATTTTATTTTATTTTCCAAATCAAACACCGTTTAGTGTAATCACACAAGCTAGTCTTGCCAAGTCAAATTTCGTTGGTTTCAGCCTTCTAAGTTATATAGTTTATGAGATATTACTGTTTAAAAATTTTATAAATCCAAAATGGCGGGCGCAACTTCTCTATGGTTTGTGTCAAAGGTTATAGTCTTTTTACCTTGCTTCTGGCTTGCCGTAGTTTCCTTTTGTCCCTTCCTCTTGCTTACTTGTCTGCTCTCCGCACGTCACTTCCTGTTGTAGTCCTTTTGGTCCGGCAGTTTTTACAGTCCCCTTTGCTCTCTTCCGGTTCTTCTCCGCTTCCCTTCTTGTCTGCTCCTCAAGCCGTCACTTCCTGTCTCAGTCCTCACAGCTTGGTCTCGCGATGCTTGGTTCCCTCCTCCCCTCTTTGTCTCGCGATGCTTGGCTCCCCCTCCCGACTCTTCTTAACCGCAGGAATGTTAAACAACTTGTTTTTTTGGCTTTTTAAGTTCAAATTCAGCTTTTTAACATTTCAAAACTGCACTCATCCAATCTGCAACAGTCTATTGCTTCACCAGATCTGCTTTTCGTCTTTCAAAACACGGTAATGGTAAGGCAAAAAGTTTTTTTCCGTTACCTTATGTTGTTACTTCTCTTCAGATGTGGTCCCAACGTTTAAACTTTGTCTTCTTTGTTAAGGAATCAGGGGAATTGGAGATTTTATGCTGATTAATCAGCCCAGCTCGGCTCCTTAGAGATACTTGCAAAAATCTTCTTCGGCTGCAGTGCTCAAGGTGTTGTAAAAGTCTCCTCCGAGGCTTTTCCTTCACCGAGCTTGCTCAAACCTGGATTATATTGCTTGCTGGTCCTCACACTACCTGTGTGAGGTTGCGTCAGGTGGATTTATCCACCCAAGCTGTCAAGAAGAGCTGCTGTCCGCCCTGCGCATTTGCAAAGCGTGTCAGACCTCCATTCCTCCGAACGGAAACCTGGATCTCCAGCTTCAGTGATCTTGTTTTTTGAGGATCACTGAAGCTGCGGAGGAAATCAGGCGAAGCCCCACAGCAAAATGTGCCCCACAGCAAATAGTGAAAAATTGACGCATGCAACTGGGGCAAAGGGAAGACCAACAGCGAAGCAGCGCCTGGTGTGAAATCGGTCTCAGGCAACCCTAATTCACTGGTTCAATGCATATGACTGCTGTGTGGGTATGGCAGACCCCTTTTCAGAAGTACAAACAGAATGAACAAACAAATTAGTCAGAGTATTGTCATCCATACAAATTGCAACGCACCATGCCACCCATGCAGACCGGGTGGGAAGAATCCGCACTTGCCATGCTGTGCAAAATGTTTGCGTGGCGAATGATTTAGCTGACCAATTGCTAATGAAGAGTAGGTTTGTATACCCCACTTTTCTCTACTATAAGGAGTCTCAAAGCAGAAATATTTTAGATCAACAATCACCATCCCTTTCTCTCCCCACAACAGGCACCTTGTGAGGTAGGTGGGGCTGAGAGAGTTCTGAGAGAACTGTGACTGGCCCAAGGTCACCTAGCAGGCATCATGTGGAGGAGTCTAATGTCACAATTCAGATACAATTGGCACGTTTCTGTGTCTACTGCCTCTTTGTTTTGTGAATAAATAAATTTTCACTTTACATTATTTACATAGCCCAGTACAGCATACATGTACCATTTATGGCCACGGACATGTAAAATTTCTGTTAAGTCTTTTTTATGTTTACTCCTGAGAATTTTAAAGTGGCACACGTTGAATTTTATTTACATATTTGAGCCATACGAACTTGTGCAAAGGTGTGTGTATTTTGTATTTGGCAGGGATCTTTAAATAGTTTTCTCAGAAAGTAAAGACACAGAGTTAGCCCCGAACTCTCACTTACTGACAGAGGCAACCAAAGCCCAATGCTGTGCACATTTACTTGAAAGTAGGTGCCACTCTGTTTAAATGAAATTATTCCCCAAATAAACATGCATATGTTTGCAGCCTAAAACGATTCCCCTGGAGTAAGTGGTTTGAGAAAGGTGGTTTTGGCAGTGAGAGGGTTAATATATATAGATATATATATATGGAGATAGCTGAAATGTTTTTTTCTCTGACTAATTTGCTACAGATTTTCTGTAGGAAGTGTCTATTTAACTCTGTGTTACATATAGGTCTATGTTCCTCACCGGTTCACTTTTAGCCTGCATTTTATTGCTATTGTTTTTAGCTGCAGATGCATATATACTTTCTTGTCAGTTAAATATATCTTTGGCTATATCAGCATCGTATACTGGTAGTATGCTGCCAAGACGCTCATAATAATTGTTGTACCATTTTATCAGTCTCAGCCTATGAATTTAGACCTGGTCTTTATTGTCTTTATATGATAAATTGCCTCTTCCATAAATATTGCTCTCATAACATCAGGGCTTCGGGAACCTTACCCATAACATTGACTTCTTCATCTGTAAGCCAGCTATTTCAAATTCAGCCAGCAATGAAGCCAGTGATTTTGTTGGTGGGGTTAATTAAATTTTTGTTATATTTATGTTGCTGCTGGGGTATTGTGATCTGCCGGTAATTGCTGGAGTCTCTCTGTTTTATGAAGTGTATTTTAAGAGACTGTCAAGGGCATTCAAAGTTAGGGACAGGGGCTTGTTTGCTTTAGTGCGCAGACAGAATGAGGAGTAGGATTCAGCTGAGGTGGGAAAAGAGGCCCCTTCAGACATGCTGTCCTTTGGTGAAGTCAACTCCAGGCTCCATAGAGCTCTTTAAATTTTACTAATTGACACAGTTGGGAACCATAAAGCGATTAGAGGATAATGATGCCAGTACAACAAGGCTGATTACAAGGGTGATGTTATAGGTGAACCGTTAGGCCTATTTTTGCGAGAGACAGTCTGATTATTTGCAAATGCAAGCATCCCTGTGATGACTTCACAACCCAGCATCAATATTCAAAGGCAAATATACTTGTGCTCTTAGATGGCTGCAGACTCGGAGCAAATGTCATCAAGAGGCAGATGGCTCAGATTTGCCTTTCCATCTAATTCCAGGGAGACAGTAGAAAAACTAGCATTTGGAAGTGATGAGACGGCTGGGTGTGGGCAAACAAACTGAAATTTAATCCAAACAAGACAGAAGTACAATTGGTGGAAGGCATAGCTGATCTGGGATTAAGTTTACAACCTGTTCTGGACAGGGCAGCACCTGATTGTAGTTTGGGAGTATTCCTGGCCCCAGCCCCAGTGTTTGAAAATCAGGTAATGGACTGTGTTTAGCCAGCTTGGGTAGTATCTTTAATAGTAATTTCTGGGGAAGCTGATCCAGCTACAATCATACATGCCTAGCTAAAATCCAGTTTAAATAACAGTAACCAGGGGCAGTTGTCATGATTCTAGGTCCCTGGTAGGGTTGCCCAGAGGCGTAGAGTTTTGTAAATTCGGGGGGGGGGCTCTTTAGCATGCGTGCGCGATGTCCCCCCCCCGGGAAACCTCCGTGCCTCCCTGGGCCCTTCCGAGGCCCGCCAGCCGCTGCTGCCAGAGCCTCTCTCTTCCCCCCCCCACTCTTTTCCTCTCCCTTCGCCAGGAAAAGAGGGAGGGAGAGGGAAGGATGGAAGAGTGGCCAGGCGGGGGGGGGGGAGGCAGCAGCAGCTGCTGGCCTCGGAAGGGCTCCGGGAGGTGTGGCGGCAGGTGCTACATTTTCCTGGGGGGGCTCAGTCCCCCCCGGGAAATTTCAGGGGAGGCTCGAGCCCTGGAGCCCCCCCCCCCCGGTAGTCTGCGCCTATGGGGTTGCCATCCTCTAGTTGGTGTCTGGAGGTCTCCCAGAATTACAAGTGACCTCCAGATGACAGAGATCAGTATCCCTGAAGAAAATGGCTGCTCTATAGGGTAGATTCTATGGCATTATGCCCTGTTGAGGTCCCTCCCTTCCCCAAATCCCACCCTCCCCAAGGTCTGCTTCCAAATCTCCAGGGATTTCCCAACTATGAGTTGGCAACCCTAGCCTGGGTAAAAGTGTAGGATGGGGCCCCATGTAGGATGCCACTCTGCCGCTGCCCACACATGCAAGGACCAAGCTAGTAGACCTCTCCCCATGCATAGTAGGTGGAAGATGCCACTGGAAGCCAGCTGCCTGAGCCACAAACTGGCGGGTGCATGTGGTGGGAGGAGCCTGCTCTTCTTTTGCTCCTTTCTTTGAGATGGAGTGAGGCTGTGGGTGGCTGGGACACCTCTCAACATTTGGCCCAGGGCAGCTGCCCCATTGCTGATTGGCTAAGATTGCCCCTGATAGTAACACATTCTTAGTGGTGCTGCCTTTGGAGAATGTTTACGAACTTCAGTTGGTCCAAAGCACAGAGGCAAGGGGTTTAAATGGAATACACATAGAAACCATATAAGCTTGCCCATATAAGTTACATTGGCTGCCAAATACTTTCTAGACCCAGTTCAAATTACTAATTTTGCCCTTTTGGACTTCAAGGGATTTGGAATTAGGGATGTTTGTTCCCACTGGTTCAGCAGAAGCCAGTTTTTCAACAGCCTATTTGTCTGTCATGACAGTTCAGCAGGTGGGTTGCTTCACTGTTTCCTTAACGCTATAGTACAACACAATTGACTTTTTGCACATGTGCATTCTTGTGCAGCTCAGTAGAGTTCTGCTTCCCACCCACCCCCATCCTCACTTCAGGCAGTTGTTTAAATAGACAGATAAATCAGTCACAAATCATATAGCTCAGTCATAAATGAGGTTGGTGCTGGTTCAATTGTATTTGTAAATATCTGGGTTCTTCGTAGTTCTGTGACATTTTCATGAGTGGCATGCTTCCAGTTTGCTTTATCTATGCCTCTGTGCTGCTTTGAAAGCCAACTGTGGCTGAGATCTTGTGGGATAGAAATGTTTTAGATAAACAAATACGAGAGAGGGGAAAGTTGTGGGTGGTGTGCAGAACCACTGGTGGGCGGTATAATGGAGCCCCCTGAAGACTGACACTGCTGAAGGAGTTTGGTTTGGGTCTGGAAAAAGACCACTGGAGAAGTTCCATAATGTTCTTAATTTGGGGGATTGGTTCCGCTTCTAGAAATGTGAGACTATGTGTTTATATAATTTGTTCAGTAAATACATATTTAAATCATAAAACTATGTGCTGCTCTGTAGCTGTATTATTATGTCCTATTAAGGGTGTCAGTGGTATTTTTACAGAATTATGCAGCAAATAATGTAAGTGCTTGCACAATAGATTCCATCAATTCCAAAGAATCTTGTTTTGTTCTAGGAAGTCTATTGTCAGTGGTTGTAACAGCCTCTAAACATGTACTTGCCTGGGAAATCATAATGGCTCCTTCTGCAGTTCTATGCCAGCTCATACACTCCTGAAGAATAATTTCACTCACTATTGTTTAAGCTTTAAAACCAACTGTAGCAACAAGAAAGAAACAGTAAAAAAAAAAACCAGGTAGTTCATGAAAGCGACTAGAGTTTGTGGGGGTGGCACAGATAGCTCATGTCTGTGTCACTGTGGCCTGAATACATCGAAGTATAGCTAATAGGGTTTTAAAAAAACCAATAACAACTGGTATGAGGGATAGATTCAGGTGGGTAGCTATGTCGATCTGGAGCAGTTGGTCTTAAAGGTGCCACTGGACTCAAACTTTGTTCTGGTATGAGGGGTTTCAGGGGGGGGGGGTTCCATTTCACGACCTGTGTTTGTGACTAATTTTTAGAACCATATTTTTTGTTCCCTATGAACAAGATCATTTGGCATCCACCAACAAATTCTGTGTGTGACTGCCCATTAAAGTGTCCAGCTAGTTTGCTGAGCTGTAATCAGTGAAAACAAACAATCCAGTAACATGATCTGGAGGACTCTTGCTATAAATATAGTTGAACTAAGCTTTTTACTGCACTCATTATGTTCACACAAAAGAAGAGAAGGGACTGTACCTCTCCTCATCACAAAGAAAGTGACACATGCTTCACCCTTCCCTGAAGCATGTCCCACTCTCATTGCTCCAGAATACCTATACCATGTGGGAGAAGAATGAAACAGGCCCATATGACCCTTCTAAGAACTCATCATGACCACAGGTCGTGAAATGGAAACCCCCCCTGAAACCCCTGAAATTTTGAATCTTTGGCAGGCTCAGGTAAAAAGTTGGGTGATAATGCCCCCCATGGGGCTCCTAAAGTAGGTAGTGTGACCTCTCTATAAACTTGTCTTAGAATCTTGAACCAATAGATTTTTAAGATTGTGGGTTTGAAGACTGTGGCATGGTCAAGTGGGGACTGATAGCACCCCCACCTCCACCACTGAGAGCGCCTAAACTAGTTTGTGTGAGGGGCTCCATTAATCAATCTCCTCATCCTAGACCAAAAGGCATGGATATCAAGACAGTGGTAGGCCAAGTGGGGACTCAGACAAAACTACCCCACCCTCCACCTCTGCCCCCAAAAGACCACTTTAAAGGCACATGTGACCCATCTATGACCTTGTTCCATCATACTAGACCAATAGGAAAGGCTTTTGACACCACAGTACGGTCAGATGGGGAATGAGACAACCCCCCCACCCCTGCCCAACACAGAGATGACACAGTCACGATCTTACATTTATGTAGAAGGGCCAGCACACTTAGTCACAAGCAGGGCTAGAGCATGCACACTTTTCCCACTCTTTTTCTTTATATTAAATACACTTAAAATGTGCAATTATTTCCTATATTTCAGGAGTTTGCAGGAGGTCAGCACACCTCAAGTACAATGGTGGAGCCCCTCACAGGGAACTGTGGGAGGATCATTAGACCAAAAAAAATCATAAAGATAATGTCTACGTCTACTTTATCTAAACTGTACATCTTTGTGGTAGGTAGACAGAGAATGAGGGCAAAGCATTTCTCCAGAAACATTCAAAAACAAACTTTCTTTGATGCTTTGCTCATTATTTTTATAATTAGCTCCAAAATAAAGTGCCTACATTATCCATAATTTAACAGATCATCACAGTTATTTCCATGTAATTCATATTGTTGAGGGTTTTTTTTTTCCCCCTTCTGCACATTGTAGATAAGGAGGTTGTCATACTGGGCTTCAAGCTCTTTTTCTTCAGACAAAAACACCAGCATTCATCATGGGAAATGGTAGTTGTAATTTCTCAAACTTCTCTGTTACTAGGTGGCAGAGAGGCCAAATCAAAATGTGTAAGCATTATCAAACATTTTTGTCAAAGAGATGAAAACAGAGGAGTGAGGGATATAAATGTTTTAACTAAGGAACACAGGGACAAACCAGCATTTCCACAAAGTCAACAATTGGGAAAGATCTACAATTGCCTATGAACATTCTCTCTTTTTTTGTCCCTTATCTACAAAATGTTGGGAATGACTCATGTGATTATCTTCAGGGAACAAATTTAAAAAAGACAGAGAGAGAAAGCGAGATTGTGCTTTATTACTCTTGTACATGCTTACTCAGAAAGAAGTGCTTACTTTCACATAAATGTGCATAGCATTGCTGCCTTCGCATTTTAAATACATTTGACTACAGGCCACCGAAGCAGATGATACGTTTTTGGGAAACCATGCATGTTTTGCCAGGCATGAGAGCTAATGGCTCAAAAGCCATAAAGAATGCAACGTCCAGTGATAAGAAAGAGAACTATTTGTATACTCTGAGACTGCTGTGGAAAGTGAACCCTCTTTTTTTCATTTGTATTATGGGATGCTACTTTTATCCCCCTGGCTGGTGCAATGCGACTGACCTTCATGTGAGATGCTATTCTAATGACCATGTTGTGGGTCTCAGGAGACTGTCCTCGAAGATGAGGGAAATGAATTCTATATCTCAGCTTTTCCTGTCCTCCTAACCCGTCCCCAAGTCGAATTGCCAACCACTCTGGATTACATGGATTGAATGTGAACCTTTTTCTTTATTGGCATCCAAGCAAGAGGGTGCCTAAGTAGTAAAAGGCCCTACCTTGAATATTAATGAGGTGGGCGTGGCTTAAGGGCTGCGTGATCATGCATATTCATGAGGGGGCGTGGTTTAAGCGCTGGTCACCATGCATATTCATGAGGGGCGTGCCGGAAGTGACATCGCCGGATATGACGGTGCCCAGCGGACACCTTGCCTATTAATGAGGGGGCCGGGCCGGAAGTCACGTGACCGGACATGACGGCAGTCTCCCCACCCCTTGCCACGTCACCGGAAGTGACCCCTGACCCCATCCCCGGATATCACCTGACCACCCCAGCGGAAGTGACGTTACCGGACATGACATCGGCCTCCCCACCCCTTGCCACGTCACCAGAAGTGACCCCTGACCCCATCCCCAGATATCACCTGACCACCCCAGCCCTGCCCCTTGTCCAGCGCCACCCACTGGAGCATCATTGAACTTCCGCCTGCTGCAGCCCACCCCGGAAATGGGGCAACCACCAATGGGAATGCCCAAGTGAGGCCATGTGACCCCTCTACGGACACGCCCCATCACCCCTGACCAATCGCCAAGGGCCTGGGACCCGCCCCGGAGGAGGAGGGGATTGAGGAAAGAAGCCATTTGTGCTAGCAGCAGACACGCGGTCAGGGCTCTTGCTGAGGACATGGACACCCCCGTGAGACCCCTGGTGCTTTCCAGCCTGCCGCCACTGGTGAGGCCTGCTTTTGGTGAGAACACGGGCAACCCCATCAGGCGCCTGGTATTCAATGAAGTGAATCACTCCATGGACAAAGAAAACACAATGCTTCCAACATGGGGAGGCCATCATGGTGGGGAACTGGAGTTTTCCAGCTACCCTGCAGATGAGATGGACATGGATATACCCACCCCGCCGTGGTGTATTTACCGAACCCCAGTAGAGGAGTCTGAAGAAGAGGAAACTCCAGAGGAGCATGAATGTGAAGCGGCTTTAAATGAATCCATGGAAGTCGAAAACAGAGTTTCAAACTCACAGGTAACGATGTAATGGAGTGGTTGGGAATGGGTGTGTATAATGGCAAACGAGGAGGCTTTTTTCACTGATTTTTATTATTATTCTGTTTGTGCAGCTTGATGAGGGCTTTATCCAGGCTTTTGGCAATCTGCCCATCGGTAACCCTGTTGACGCAAACCTCTCATGTGTATCATGTTTTTGCACCGACATTACCCCCAGTGACAAGAAGAAGGCAAAAAAAGGGGGAGGGGAAGAAGAAGAGATAGTTTTGTAACAATAAAAACATTTGTTTTTTAACCTTGCGTGTTCATTTTTGGGTGAAGCAGGGGATGATGGAGACGGCTGACCAAGAGGAGGAGGTCTTAAGGCACATATATTATACACTGGGAGAAGCAGGGTGCTTTGGTGGGGTGAGGCCTCTCTTCCAGGCGGCCAAAAAGCAGTGTAAAACTCTCACTGGGGATAAGACTACTACGTGGCTTTCAGAGCAAGATGCTTATACGTTACATAAGCCAGCCAGAGTCCACTTTAAGAGAAATCCAATCATAGTTTCTGGTCTGGATGCCCAGTGGCAAGCTGATTTAGTGGATATGCAACAGTTATCCAAATATAATGATGGCTATAAGTATATTTTAACAGTGGTTGACATACTATCTAAATATGCCTGGGCCACAGCCTTAAAAGACAAGACTGGGAGGAGGGTGTCAGAAGCCTTTAAGGATATCTTCAGTCAAGGCAGAATACCCACCAAGCTTCAGACTGATCTTGGTAAGGAGTTTCTAAACCAGTCTGTAAGCAACATGTTAAAACAGCACAGAGTTCACCACTTTTTCACCCATAATGAAGTCAAAGCTGCCATTGTGGAGCACTTCAATCGTACTTTAAAAACCAAAATGTGGAGGTATTTTACCGCCAACAACACATTCAGATATATTGATGTGTTGCCGCTGCTCATTCAAAGTTACAATCACAGCTTTCACAGGACTATCAGGGCCCGCCCTGTCGATGTAAACTCCGCCAATGCACAGACAGTGTGGAAAACGGTTTACGGAGATGGTGTCGGGGCAAAAGAAACTGAGGGGAAGAGTCCTTTCTTTAGAAAAGGGGACCATGTACGAGTCTCCAAAATCAAAGGCATTTTTGTAAAAGGATATGAACAGAACTACACAGATGAAATTTTCACAGTGGAGCAGGTCATCCGTAGAGGCAAGAGGCCTGTGTACCGGCTAAAAGATTATGCCGGAGACCCTGTCATAGGGTCATTTTATCCTGAAGAGTTACAGAAAGTTAAGAGTAAAGGAGACAGGGCGTATCGAATTGAAAAAATTTTAGCCTCCAAAGGGAGAGGTAAGAGAAAATACCACCTGGTGAAGCGGTTAGGGTGGCCTGATAAATTTAACAGCTGGGTCCCGGCTTCTCAACTGTGCGATCCTGTATAGAAAAAAATGGCTGACTACGGCTTTTACATCACCCTTCCTAGCAACGCATGCACAAGTGTTTTTCCACAGAACACTGCTTCCGTCTTTACCATCCGTCTAGCACGGCCATTGGACCTTCCAGAGGGATGGGATGTAGGGCTGGTGGAGATACAATATCCTCACAGCTGGAACACCCTCAATGAAGATGCCACCTTTGCAATTGTCCACAGGGAGAAGCGGTGGGGTTTCAAACTCCCCCGCGGGTATTACTCAAGCATTCCCGACATGCTAGGGAGAATGAAAAGCATCATGCAAGCTCGTCGGGACCCCCCTGAACTGAGCCTGGACTATGATCGAGTGTCTAGGAAGGTCATACTAAACGCTCTGCCTACTTACACCTTTTCAGCTTCTACAGAATTAGCCCACATTTTAGGGGTGTTCCCACACATAGCTGTCCAAAAAATGCCCTTTACAGCAGACATCACAGGGGGGTTCAATACTTTATACGTTTATACAGACATTGTGGAGCACCAAATTGTGGGAGACGCGTATGTGCCATTACTGCGCTGTATCCCTGTGCGCGGGGAGACTGGTGACTGTATCAATAGCATCTATGACAAGCCACATTATATCCCTGTGAACAAGAATCACATAGACACCATCACAATTGAAATTAAGACTGACCAGAACAAGAATGTGCCATTTCGTTTTGGTAAGATGATCGTGAAGCTTCACTTTCGTCCTCGGAAAGCCCTGGTCTTCTAAGCATACAAGGATGGTCATCTTAAAAAGCTATGGTGATCCTGACCTCTATAGGAATTACTACAAGAACCAAGCTGGCTATGCCCTTCCTGGTTACCATGGAGCCCCAGTTATGTATGGGGCAGGGGTGGGGGGCATATTCCGGAGCCTTTTCCGAAAAGCCGTCCCTCTTTTGAGAAGGGGATTTGAACTCGTAAAGCCCCATGTGAAAACCGCAGCCCGAAATATTGCTAAAGACGTAGTAGGGCATGTTTCAGCAGCCGTTCTGAATAAAGTGAGCCTGCCTATGCCGCAGGAGGGGTTAGGGCTCATGTACCTCAAAAGGCGGCGAGGGGTTAAAAGAAAGGCATCACGTGTGCAACTAACCAGCCCCCCACAGCCCCTTAAAAGAAAAGCTGTGAAGAGCCAGCCACCTCAGAAGCGGAAGGCCAAGAGAAGGGCAAGAAGACGTCCTCCGAGCCCGGGAGATATATTTTAGAAAAACAGCAATGGCTTTCATTCATGGCGGCTCAGAAGAATGCACCAAATCTGAACTAGACCTATTCCAAATAGCCCCAACGCAAACTAGCATCGAGAGATGCCTATATATTGAAGTCCCACCCCTGGCTGCCTTGTCAGAAACAGCTCCGCTTGACTTTTTCATAGCTGGAAATGGCAAAGATTACATGGATTTAAATAACACACTTCTTTACCTGTGCTGCAAAATAGTCAAAGAAGATGGAACAAACCTCGACAGAAATGCCAGGGTAAGTCTGGTGAATTACCCTGTTGCCTCCATCTTCAGCCAGCTGGATGTGACCCTGGGAGACTGGCTCGTAAGCCAGAGTAACAACTGCTACCCGTATAGGGCCTTTATAGAAGCCATCCTTAATTATAGCGATGACGCCCTATCAACTCAGTTCTCTGCAGGCCTGTTTTACAAAGACACACCTGGAGAACATGAGTCAACTGCCCTGGATGGGGATAACAAAGGGTTTGTTAAAAGAGCGGCCCTCACGGCGGAAAGCAGAAAAATAGATTTGCTGGGGCGCCTCCACAGCGACCTCTTTTTCCAAGAAAAACTACTGTTGAATGGAGTGGATGTCAAAATCAAGCTGACACGCAGCAAAAACACCTTTTGCCTCATGACAGATGATCCAAACAGGGGATGCAAATTACAAATCGTGTCTGCTTCCCTTTTCGTAAAGAAAGTAAGAGTAGCCCCTGGTGTCCGTTTAGGCCATGCAGAGGCGCTCTTCACAGCTAACACCAAATACCCTGTGGATCGCGTGGGCATGAAAGTGTTTAGCATCCCAGCAGGGAGCCGCGTCAGCAACCAGGAGAATTTGTTCCTGGGACAATTGCCCAAGCTGCTAGTGATTGGCCTAGTGGATAATGATTCCTTCAGCGGAACCCATAATAAAAACCCATTTAACTTTAAGCATTATGACACCAATTTTGTGGCTCTGTACCTGGACGGCGAGCAGATTCCAGCAAAGCCACTGCAACCAGACTTTGAAGCTGGAAACAGCGTGAGGGAGTACATGCATCTGGTTCAGGTGACTGGCAAACATATGAAAGACAGATCTTTGCTAGTTAACCGTGAGGAGTTTGCACGGGGCTACACACTCTTTGCTTTTGACCTTTCCCCGGACCAGGAATGTGCAGACCACTATTCCTTGATCAAAACTGGGAACCTGCGGGCTTCGCTAGAGAATTGCCTCACACTGTCAACATGGTTGTCTATGGGGTTTTTGACAATGTGATAGAGATAAATCACAGGCAGAATGTTTTATTTGACTATATGTAACATGGACACCCTGCAGCTAACATCTGTGTTATCTACAAACCCCTACACCAGAAAGACTTTCATGGGTGTATTTCCAAGTGACTGGCTACCCAAACGGAGATTGTATAGAAGACCGGTGGGGCTAGTTGTGAATACCCACCCCCACAACCTCCCTGGAGAGCATTGGCTTGCCATCTACTTGACAAGGGATGGACGTGGTGAGTTCTTCGACAGTTATGGACATCGTCCAGACAGTCCCTTATTTCCAACAAACATTGTGAGATTTTTGAGAAAAAATACCAGTGAGACTGTATTCCAACCCCGGCAACTGCAAGCATCTGACTCTGTGGTCTGTGGATATCACTGTATATTTTTCCTGCAGCAGCGCTGTAAGGGGCTTTCTTTTGAACAGATTCAAGAACTGTATTCTGATGATTTAGCCCAGAATGACCTAATGGTGGAGCAATTTGTAAAAAACAAGAGGGGCATGCCCAGACATGCTCCAAACCTCTTTGTGCAAACCCAGGCATGTGTATCCTGCAATGAGTTCCGCCACCACAACAACATTGTACCCCAATAAAGTGCCCCCTTCCCCTCTGCAGAAGCTGAGCCCTCCCAGCCATGCTTCTGAAAGAGCACATGGACAGCTTTGGAGATATCTTTTACTTTGTAAGTAAGCCCTTTTAAATTTTTATTTTATTTTACAATTATACATAAATATTTCTCTCCCCCCCCCCCATGTTTTGTTTGTGAATGTCAGAGATCTAAATATTTGGAGGTGGGGGCTGTAACAGTAGCACAGTAATTACCCTTACAGTTTAATCAGAGCTGCCCCCCCCCTTCCCTCCTCCCCCTTCCTTTCTGTGGATGAGACATGTCTGGGCAAGAAAAGCAACACTTAATTTCAAAAAAACACATTCCTTTATTTCCAGTTTTATTTACAGCACTGAATTTTCAAAATGTATATTTTATTCTACAAGCAGTAAAAAGGAGCAGACATCTCTATTTTACAGCACTGTGACACCTTTTAATTTCCGAGCTTTCTGATGAACAAAAAAGGACCTGTGATGGATGTCTTTAACATAGCCTTGAACATGCTTTAAAAACTTTGTCGGAGGGTTGAAGGATTTTTTCAAGTTCTTGATTAGAATTAGCCGCTTCACTAATAGTGTCCAATAAACTATAGATCAGATCCATATGTTCTTGTGTAAGCGACAGTCATTTCAATGCATAGGCAATTGCAGATGCAAGAGTGCTTACAGAACTGGAACATAGTTCACAACACACAAAATTAAGTTTTCTGTCCAGCATTTCAGGAGACCATCCAAGACAATCATGAGAAGCCTGTCCCGGGGAGTCCTCCTTGCAACCCATGCATGTTTCAAAACAATATTCATTGAAACAGTGTTTTACAACACCATACACAGTGGCCCTTATAATCCTTTTCATGGGGTCTTCTCATTGCTGCGGCGGAATAAAGGCAGTACCTACACTAGTTTTCATCTTGAGAAGCTTTCTAAGCGCCAAGACCCTTTCATTCGGGGTGATGCCATAAGATAGAGGGGCAGCAGCTGTTGGTTGTGTCTGTTAGAGAGATTTGAGAAGTTTTTTTAAGTAGCTTTTGAAACACTAGCCACTTTAAACCACCCCCCCAGCCACTTTCAAACCCCCACACCCTTATCCACCCCCACCCCCCTCCAAATTACCTGTGCCTGGGAGTTCTCTCCTGGAACTGGATCTCGGTAATCTGGAACTTCTGCCATTACAGAATCCGGAATATCCCATATCTGGCTGTCTTCCTCAGCGATAGATGGCATGTTGGGCCTCACATCTTCAACATTGCTGGCTGGGAACTAAAATTAAAGACCCCATTTTACTTTTTTAATCTTACAGAGCCTATGCATACTTTGTGTCCCACACCACAGTTGCTTTCTCCCCCCCCCACCAACACATTTTCAAAATTACCTGTACCTGGGAGTTCTCTCCAGGGATCAGTTCCTGGGCATCTGGCAGATCTTCCGGCAGCCCGTGCCATATTTGGGAAACCTCACTTGCTGGCAGCATGCTCTCAGCATCCAGATTGAGCTGTGTTTCTTTGTCACACCCTGGTGCCGGAAAGTAAAGCTTCGAAGGAACAAAGTCTTCATCCTCATCACTGCTCATATATATTCTTTTAAAGTTAGGTCTCACCAGTGGCAGCGGGCTGGAAAGTACCAGGGGTCTCACGGGGGTTTCCATGTCCTCAGCAAGAGCCTGACCGCGTGTCTGCCGCTAGCGCAAATGGCTTCTTTCCTCAATCCCCTCCTCCTGGGCGGGCCCCAGCCCCTTGGCAATTGGTCAGGGGTGATGGGGCGTGTCACTAGAGGAGTCACATGGCCTCACTTGGGCATTCCCACTGGTGGTTGCCCCCTTTCCGGGGTGGGCTGTAGCAGGCGGAAGTTCAATGACGCTCCAGTGGGTGGCGCTGGACAAGGGGCAGGGCTGGGGTGGTCAGGTGATATCCGGGGATGGGGTCAGGGGTCACTTCTGGTGACGTGGCAAGGGGTGGGGAGGCCGACGTCATGTCTGGTAACGTCACTTCCGCTGGGGTGGTCAGGTGATATCCGGGGATGGGGTCGGGGTCACTTCCGGTGACATGGCAAGGGGTGGGGAGACTGCCGTCATGTCCGGTCACGTGACTTCCGGCCCGGCCCCCTCATTAATAGGCAAGGTGTCCCCTGGGCATCATCATATCCGGTGATGTCACTTCCGGCACGCCCCTCATGAATATGCATGGTGACCAGCGCTTAAACCACGCCCCCTCATGAATATGCATGATCATGCAGCCCTTAAGCCACGCTCACCTCATTAATATTCAAGGTAGGGCCTTTTACTACTCGCCTAACTTCATTTATTTGAAAACTGCTGGTAATACTCAAAGCAATCCATCCATCCCCCCCCCCTTTTTAAAGGTGAATAAATATGCTTGCTAGCCAGGTAACCACAGAGGCACCAAAGGTTTAAAACAAAAATCCAGTAGGGGAAAAAGTGGCAAGTTAAACGCTAATGTGTTTTGTAATTTCTTGATTATAAAAACATGATCAAGTACTTAAGAACAGCAAACTTGTGGTTGATTTATTAATGCAGAATGTACTTTTGTAAACTGTAGGGGCAGTGGGGGTGGGAGGGTGGGTACTGCAATGCCTCTGGTAAGTGGAGGGGGACAAGAAGAGAGGGCACTGCTGTGCTACATGTCTGGGAGACTGGGGAAGGGGAAAAGGGCAGCACTCCTATGCTGACTCCACTCCTCACCTCCCCACTATGTTGGTGGACAGGGGGCAAGGTTAGTGTGTGGAAACTTCCTGATGCAAGGGGGGGGCAGCAGCTTCTGGCCATGCCATGGTCTAGAGGGTAAGCTCACCTAGGGCATTCAAGGTGCTCAAGCTAGCCCTAACCACACGTTTCTTTCAAAAATAATATTCACCCTGATGAATAGTTCTGGAAAACTTAAAAGCTTGCACACTACATTGTATTATTTTGTCTGGGTTTAATAATCTGACATTTCTTTTTGTATTTTTCTATGGATTAACACAGCTACCTATGATTCTTTGTTTCTGGAAAAAAATCATTCTCATGGTACCTCTTTCTGTCATGTTTTTATCCACCACCACCCCAAGCTCAGGGAAGCATGTTTGGTTCTCCCCTCCCATTGTTTTTATTGGTTCTTTAATCAATGCATTTATTAAAATGTTTCCAGGCTGCCTTTCTCACAAAGTACAGAGTCAAGGTGGCTTCCACATAGGGAAAAGTCATAAATATAGTCAAGATGTATATTTGCAGCAACATTATTGTGTTCATGTTTTAATATGTCAAGTTTTTGGTTGGTTTTTAACTTGTTGGCTTTTAGTGTCAACTGATTTGAGCATTATGGGGAAAAGGTATAGAAATGTAGTAAATACATAAATAAAAGTCAATGCCAGGTATAAAAATTCTAATAATTACGTGACTGATTTGGACATGATATGAAAGGATCTATTTAAATGGTTTCTTCCCTAGTCCTGTTGATCAGCAAATAAGCCTCTTTAACTGTATGGAGTTATAATGGACCCTCTGCTACTCTCACTACTCTGAGGCAGATTTTTCCCACCAAAATTCTTAGTTCCCTTCGGGTACTGAGCTGTCCCCAAGTAGCATGATAATATTTGCAGCTTTATAAATCTGAATGTCCCATCCATTGACAGAATCTAATTTGGCTTTTGCCCAGCCCAAGAACTTGTCAGGAGAAAAAAAAAAGCCCTCTTTTTAGTTCCCTTGAAATGGCACTGAACACTATGTAACAGTGAACAATAATAAAGATTTTATTTAATAGGCAGGGATGGTATGGAGTAGTCAGGTATTGGAAAGGCTGAGGGAAACGTTGGTAAAACTGTTGACGGACAAGATGGTGTTGTAGCAGCTTATTTTTACAAATTATTGGTTCTTATCAATGAGATACGGTTGACTGAGTACTTAAGTTTTAGTTACAATGCTTCTGCATATAGTTTCCCATTAACTGTTCAGTTTTTCTGGAAAGATCACTCTTTTAGTGTATCAAATTCTTTCCCCTTTTCTGAAATCTCAATGTGTCTTCTTTCCTCTGAGTAGCATATAATTATATTGTTAGCCGCCTAGAGCCGGTCTGCTGGCTAGGCGGGGTATAAATTGAAACAAATAAATAAATAACCATTTCTTTTTACAACAGACCAGGGACTGCCTCAGTGCCAATCCCTTGTAAAACTGGACCGGACTTATATTTCTTCCTTGAAAATATAATCCTATTCCTTTTGGCCTGATTGAGAGCTTCAGCCTATTACTCAGTCACGCTTTGCCAAAATCTCAAACCCCAGTTCTTTGCATCTGTGTGAAAACGTACTTCAGCTTTAGCTGACACTAGACTCTTAGATGGAATTCTTTCTCAGGTTATGTTGAACACAGCTAAGACCAGGAGTCTCTCCCTTTATTAAAAAGGTGACCCTGTCTGACAGTCTTTGGCTGCGTTCAGACGACAATGTTAAAGAACAATGAGCCTGGTTATATTTAAACTGAATGAAATTATACCGGAGAATGTCATCCAGACGTCGATCCATTCACTTGCTTCAGCGCGCAGTTGTTCCATGACTGAATGTCCAGACCTTTCCCCACTCTAACTGCAGAGCCCGCACGATCACCATTTAAAAAAAAAAAATCACTGCATGCGCACATGCAGATGGCCACACCAGAGATACACATGTGCTCATGCGCAGACAGCCACACCAGAGATACACATGTGCACATGCACAAAATGTGGGTTTTTTTAAAAAAAGGCGGCGGTTGCAGTCTTGGCGCGCAAGATCGCGACCAGACCTTCAGTAAATCCATGCCCAAACTGCATCAATCATCTGTCATCGGACTTTCTCAGGTATCAAAAAAAAAACGGAGAATAGTGGGGGAGGGAACAGGAGGCAGATGACTGGGGCACGACAGACAGATGTTGCTGTCTGATCGTGCACTTTAAATCCATAAGGGAACAGCAAGGGGAGCAGATAAAACTGCACGTCTGAACATACCCTTTTAGTCAGACTCTTCAGATATCCACTCCTTTAGCTGAACTTTTACTTTACTGAACAGTAACTGCCGCTGAACTCAAAATGAACTAACTCTCCTCTCAGCACACAGCTGATTTTATATTTCCCTCAGCTGGCGCTGGCCAATCAGAGAAAAGAAGCAGCCTGTTATTTAAGCTCAACATTCTAGAGCAGACTATTCCCTACTCTGATTTTACTGCATTAGGGAAACAGTGTTTTAAATGTAGTCCATCACAGGAGTGTAGTCTTCATATATTTTTGTTTTGAAAAATGCTGTTTGAGTAAGCAATTACAAAACCCTTCTACTCAGTTTCTGGTTTAGCCAAACATAAAACATAGCTGGATTGGTTAATTAATAATCACAGCATATAGGGAATGACTTCAATTTATAATAATTTATGTAAATACAGAACTCACATCAGAAGCTCATTTACCATTGCCTTGCTAGCACACTGGGGGATTTTTTTCATTTGAACAAGATACTAAGATGGCAGAGGAATAGTAAATATTTCAGTAAAGTTACATAGGCATGAAAAGACTAATGCTAACAGGAAATCTGGGGAATATACCTCTAGAGTGATTTAGGGAGAAAGCAATGTGACTCTGCTTCCTGGAGAATAGTAAAATCTGTCAAAATATTTCAAAATTAAATGAGCAAAATCACACCACCAAATATATTTTGTATAAAGGACTGGCATGAGTAGCCATTTTGTAATGATGTGATCCATGTCAAAGCCCTTCCTGCCTAGATTTGTAGTCTGTTCTCACAACCATCTATTATATAAGGATTCAGTCGTTCCTGGGGGCACAATTTTTCCCAGATTAAACAGTCTTAGTTCCCAGTCCTATAGATATGGTAAATTTCTGGCTAAAATGTGAAATCAGTGGGGCTTTGAAACAGTGATGGGTAAATTTGACCATTTGGTCATTATGAGATTTCTTGGCAAGTATTGTGAGCTGGGGGGCGGTGAACTTTATCTGTTTTCCCAGAGTCCTCCCCTGCTTTATAATGTTGGTACATCACACATGTGCCTAATCGTAAACTCCCCTGAGAATTGTTGTTTCCCCAATACAAGAAAAGCCCTTGAAAATTCCATTCACCATCTCGTCCAAACAAACATATCAAGGATCGAGTGTCAATTTTAGGTCAGGATGGAGGACAACAAGTTTTGCAAGAAAAAATTGAGATAATTCACCCTAATAGAGAACACATTTATCATATACATGGCTGTTTGGTCTGGTCATACAGTTCACATCAATTAATGAAAATTTCAGTGAGAATAAGGACTTACCATCAAAGACTCTGGCATGTACACCAAGCAAACAGCTGTTTTGTAATTGGTATTGTTTCACAGCAATCAAGAGTAAGGATTTTTAACATTAAAGAACTTTTGTGCATACATCTCCCAAACTTTTGGATCTGGATATTTGCCCTGACCATCTTTGTTCAGTATCTCACTTTACATTTGGAGCTTGTTGAAAACTGGGAGAAAAGGCTGCTTAATTCATAACACAGCTGACAATTATGAGCAGGAAAAATTTGCATACTAAATTACTACAAACTTCAGCAATGTCCCTATTTTAAAAAGCTTAACATTGTTTTGATCCTACCCTTTCAGTCTTTACACATTTAGGGTCCAGCAGAGGAAGGGCAAGAGAGACTATTTGGATGGGGCTTAAAGTTCAATCGAAGCCTCAGATTTAAACACTTGTACATTTTTTTTGGTACGTGATACATTTTGCAGCATGTTTATATGCATATTGTATGCCGTCGTTTCGTCTAAGAGGGCCTGCACACTTTCAGAAACTGCAAAGCCACTGTCTTCAGTGATCTGGTCACACTAGAATTTCTCAGATACCTTGGAGCTCTTTTTTCCCTATTGTCATTTGTAAACACGTATATTAATGTTGCCTGGAAATGCTCAGTTTTTGCCAGTGTGAGGCTGCTCAGGTGCAAAACTGATACTGCATAGTGCCTAATATGGCTGTTTCAGGGATGTTGCTCGGAACTGTTTCCATGCTCTGAGCCATTTTGTTCAACAGCTTTCCATAAAAAAAAACATCCCACACGGTGAGGCTGGCCTTGCAAATCAGCAACATGCTTACTCTTGGGAAGGCCCTAAAACATACCTTCTTCACAGTCTTTCTCTATGGCTTTGCATTTGTGGAATAGTAACCTAGCCTGGGGACTTTGCCTGGCAGTGTTGATCCAAAGGAGGGCAATGAGTAAAAAAAATTCTTTCATCTAGCAGGTGAAAGCATGGAAAATGTGGTTTTTGGCAGAATGTGCTCACTAGAGCTCGGCCTGTATGAGATTCAGACCTGACAAAAATGACACTTGCCTCTCTCTTCACCTTTTGTTTGATCACTTCCTTTTAGGAATTACAACTTCAGAATCCCATTAGGTTGAAGTCCATAAGTGTTTAGCAGCCTATTTTCTTTCACACACCCCAGCTACTGCCTCTGGAAAGAAATCTAGTTTGGTGTAGGTTAGAGGCCATGAAGGGGTTTTCCTCAGCTTCTGATGTTTGGTAAGGTATCCCCCTGATTATTATTTTTTTATTTAGTGGATGCTAATACACAGTGTTCTGACCTGCATAGCCCAGGCTAGTTTGATTTTGTCGGATCTTAAAAGCTAAGCAGGGTCAGCCCTGGCCAGTGTTCGGATGGGTGACCACCAACAAATACCAGAGTCACTACACAGAGTCAGGCAATAGCAAACCCTCTCTGAGCATCGTTTGCCTTGAAAACTCTATGGGATCACCATAAATCTGCTACAATTTAATGGAGGGGGGAGAAGCAGCGGTTGAGAAGCCAGCTCACACATCCTTCCTTTTGACAGCCAGTGTTTTTTTGGCACAAAGGATAACAAAAACAAACCCTACACATTCTCTTACGGCAAACATTTTATTGCAGACTGATTCAGGCGTAAAGTACTAATATGTTTTTGTATTTTAATGGTTCCCTTTATCCCTTAGCTAGGGGAGACATCTGTCAACTTCTCTTCGTTCATTTCCCTAGAGATGACCTCAGGCCAAAACCACACATCTGAACAATCGCAAACTAGGATAGAGTTTGGCTCCTGAGCAAAAATTCTTCAGCTTAAGGGCTCACTCTAATTGACAGGTTTGGCTTATACTCGGAGGACGTTTCTTTGTTTGGGGAGCTGTTGTTTGCTGTTTTGTCTTTAATTGACTACCATGACTTATCTCCACTTTTATTTACATCCTTATTGCTTTCATACTTGGTTTAGGGTTCAGCAACCCATAGACTGGAGGCTCTATCTGGCCCAGAAGGGCCACCATCTCCTCTCTCAGTGCTACCCACTCCCACCAGCAATCTGCTCAGACAGACAGACATGACAGAGGGACCTGGAAAGAACTGTATTCTGTTTCTCGCTTGCATTTTGACTTTCCAAATCACACAGGCTCTAGGAGAAAGGGGGAAGTGAGGACAGTGGGGTTGGCAGAAGAGGTTCTCTCTATTTCATCTTGTCCCTACTTGTAAAGTCAAAAGGAACAGGAAGTGACATAGAAGGTGCAAAGGTATTTTCCTAGCATGTTCTTTTGTATCTCATGTGTCTACTCCAGCAGTTATACATATGGGGACAGAGGAATCCATTCCCTCTGCCTGCCTGTCTACCTACCTACCTCCCCTATTTACCTGCAAGGAAGACTGAGTCCCCCCCCCCATACATGCTGTCAAGAAAAGGGGGGCCATCTTAAATGTTGTGCTCAAACTAGTTATGTACAATAATTACCTTATATTCAGGTTTGGCTTCCTTTCAAGTAAATATGGTATCTATCTCATTTTTATCCCCCTCTTTCTCCTAGGCATTCAGGGAGGCATTACTATTCTTATCAGTTACCCACATTGTGAGCAAGTAGTAGTTCCCTTCATTTTATTTTATTTTTGTTCCCTCAAAAGTGCCTGCTGTTCAGATTAGTTGCCAGCCAGTATATGAATGCTTCATATAGAGTGTTCTGTCATGTAATGGAACAGTGGATGCTGAATTCGTCTAAGAGTGGTGCTTTCCTTGATTTCCTTTGGGCCCCTTTTCATCAGCTAGCAGAATATTCATTTTTAATCAACTTTTGTTACACCTTCATAAATCAGCTTTTTTTTTTGTTTGCCTCTTTTGTCCTCTCTCCACCCCTCAGCCAAAAAAAAAAGATTCTTCCTGAGGTAACAGTTTTTTTTATAATGTGTATTTGGGCATACTTTCTCTACCTTCTGAAGTGGACTCTGTAAGAACATTAGTCAAGGCTCAGTGCACTTGGTTAAGAGAGGGCAACCCCTTTCCAAGCCCGCCTGCCTCCCTGTACCTCATTCTTTTTCCACCACTGAGCAAAGCTGACATTGATAGACTGTTGACAGGGAGACCCTGTTCAAGGTCAAATATTGACATGTATGCTTGTATGGGACACAGGAGGGGGGGAGGTAAGGAAGACAGATTGTGCGAACTGATTTCTGGAGCAGGGGAGTAGCGGCAAAAGGAATTCTTTCTGTGAGAACCAGAATCATTAGCTGCCATGGGAGCTCCATCATCCCTGTTTTGTTTTGTCCTCATGTCTAACTGCAGCTCTGTCTCTTTCACATGGAGCAAGTAGAAACGGGTTGGGGAGGGAAGAAACTGGCATTTAAAAGTTGACTGGGAAAATGCAAAACTAATTAACTTATAGACAGCATTTGCTCATATCGTTCAGTGTGATACAATGAATTCTCCTAAATCCTCTTCTCTCTCATGTTGCTGAACACTGGTGGTTTGAAGAGAAATGGCCTGAGGGAGCATTAATAATTTTTTCACGGGAGAGCTCTCATGAATTTTTTTTAACCTGCTGCTGTATTATAGTTAGCGGTATCCTTTTTAGAATCATAGAATCCTAGAGCTGGAAGGAACCTTCAGGATCATCTAGTCCAACCCCCTGCACAATGCAGGAAATTCACAAATACCTCCCCCCCCCCCCACACACACACACAGTGACCACTGTTTCATGCCCAGTAGATGACAAAAAACCTCCAGGATCTTCAGCCAAATGGGCCTGGAGAAAAATTGCTTCCTGACCCCATATTAGCGATCAGCATTTCCCAGGGTGTGTAAGAAAGGGCAACAAGACCTAAGTACTGATGCAACCCTTCCTGCCCTCCCTCTCATGATCTGTCTCTCATGATCTCCCTAAGTTCACAGAATCAGCATTGTTGTCAAATGGCCATCTTTAGCTTATTTCTTCTTTCCATTCCCACCCAGTTATGCAACAGTTGCACTGCTTGGATTGTTAAGAAATCCACTACATGGGTAAAGGTAGAAATCTGCTCCAAATGTGTGTATGGATTTCTCTTTCAATTTATCTAAGACTTCCTATACAATACCACAGAATTTTCTGAGTACCTTGGTTCTACTGAACAGTTTTTCTAGAGTCATTCTTCTTATCCCTTCTTCAGCAGCAAAAGAAGACTTTCCTCACAGAAGTTATTCATTTCTCCAGAACCATTCAGCAGGCATGAGTAACAGATTGTGCACCTCCAGATATATTAAACTGTATTTTGCCACTTTCTTCTTGCAGAAAAAACCTTCCCTCTGAGGAAGATCAATCATAGATTGGCTCCAGATTGGTGTGTCACAGTTTATCTGTGCTTTCCAGCTCACAGTTCTGTTGCATATCAACAGTATCTGCACCAAAGGTGATTTGGCTTATGGTAAATATGGATTAATTTGCAAGTGGCCATGTGGCAAGCTGATTATACAACTTGTTCTCCACATGCCACACACATGCACAAACCCCAGATTCTCATCACTCCAACCGGATTGTGTGAACTGGCATGACAGTATCCAACAGTGAACAGGATTACTACAGAAGTGATTTCATGATTTACGACCACAGTCCAGAGGACTACCTGGCAAAATGTCACAGCAATTGACAAATTCAAAACAAGGGTCTTAAAACCAGTCCTTTGAAATTTCATAATCATAATCAATTATCCATAGCCTTGGTGGGTCAGAACAAGATCTACTTATCTACCAATGGAGAGAGATCAGAATGGGTAGCCGTGTTTGTCTGTAGCAGTAGAAAAGAGCAAGAGTCCAGTAGCACCTTAAAGACTAAGAAAATCTGTGGCAGGGTATGAAGCAATGACTCACAAAAGTTCATACCCTGCCATTTCTTTAGTCTTGCTCTTATGAAATCCTGTGCTTCAATACCAAAACCCAATTGCCTTTGGAAAGTCACAAAGGCCTAAAAGTGGTTTATTTATTAATTTACTTTCTTTATATCCCCACCTTTCTCTCCAAAGGGGATCCAAAGTGGCTTACATTGTCCTCCTTGCCTCCATTTTATCCTCTCAACCCTGTGAGGCAGGTTAGGCTGAGAGTGTGTGGTTGGCCCAATGTCACCCAACAAGCTTCCATGACAGCAGGGATCTGAACCTGGGCCTCTCCAATCATAGTCCAGCACACTAACCACTATATTACATTGGATGACCCTCCCTTGTGTCTGTCCCTACAATCTGGTATTCATAAGCATATCTCCTCCATTTAGCTCCAGCAATTTAGCTCCAGCAATTTGCCATTATTTCTAAAGCCACCTCTTATGTTATTTAATTCTTGAGTACATTTTATCTCACCATTCCTCCAAGGAGCTCAGGGTAGCATATATTGTGTTTCCCACCTATGTTTTATCCAAAGAAGAAGAAGAAGAAGAAGAGATTGGATTTATACCACGCCCTTCACTACCCAAGGGAGTCCCAGAGCGGCTTACAAACTCCTTTCTCTTCCCCTCCCCACAACGGACACCCTGTGAGGTAGGTGGTGCTGAGAGAGCTCTGAGACAACTGTCCTTGAGAGAACAGCTGGTACAGAGCTATGGCTTGCCCAAGGTCATCCAGCAGATGCAAGTGGAGAAGTGGGGAATTAAACCCAGTTCTCCCAGATTAGAGTCCGCGCACTTGACCACTACACCAAACTGGCTGAGAGAGAGTGACTGGCCCAAAATTTCACAGCAGAGTGGGGATTTGAACCTTGGTTGCCCCTGTCCTAACCCAACACTTTAACCATTACTGAAAACTGGCTGTTGGTGTGCTACTGAATTCCATGTTAGTTATGCATTGTCTGAACTTCTTCCTTTTCATCTGTCTGAAACCTACTGCAAATAAGCCTCATTTGGTAGCTCCCTGCTCTGCATTTGGGAGGGGGGGATCCCACTCTGTGCTGTGTTCACAGCTTCTACCATGTCTCTTCTGCCTCTTCCTCATTGCCTTTATTTCCTTGAAGGCAACCAGAACCGAACACAAATATGGCCACATTCCAATCCTTCATATTGTCCTTTCTGAATCTGCTGCTCATCAGTTTCATAGGCAGTAGATTTGGCACAGACAATGGCAGGACAGACCTTTGGATAGCTATCAAAACATTATATTTAAAAATTATTACCATGGCCTCTGCCGAATTCCAGTGGAATAAGAGCTGTCCCAGAAAAGAGCCAATAAAATGGTGCAATCTTGTTGTCCATCTCCACACATACAACGAAGAACAGCACAGTATGAAATATGGCCTAACCTCTCACCTCATTTGTTACAAGTCACACACAAGTCACCCAGTAATGGCAGCTATGTCTTTGCTGTTCTTGTTTGGAACATAAACATTCTTTAGGAGACATCAGTCTAGCTTGTTCTGTGACCTCTGCACCGCTATGCTATGTCTGAATTATTTGGACAGTAAAGTTTAGCTGCCTGTGTTTACGTTACAACTGCATGAACAATCCAAGTTTCTGTCCCTGTTTGAAAATAATAGTCCTTTAACAGTTATTCCTCATATGGTCTTTGTGAAGTATAAAGGTATAAAAAAAGAAAAACATTCACAATAAGTAGGGTTGTCAACCTCTAGGAGGGAAACCACCCAAAAAAAACCTCTAGGAGGGGACTGGAGATCTCCCAGGATTACAACTGATTTCTGGACTATAGAAATCACTTGTTTATATATTGAAAACATGGCATTATAGCCTACTAAGGTCCTTCCCCTCCCTAAACCCCACTCTCTCAGACTCCACCCTCACATTTCTGGGTATTTCTAAACTCAGTTGGCAATAGGGCTGCCAAGCCCCCCCCGGGGGACAGGGAATTCCCCGCTAAAGGGGTCCCCAATCCGCTGGCCCGGATTCGGCCAGTGGGGGGACCCCACCCCCGAACTGGCCCAATCAGGCTGACTGCCCCAGCATGATGATGTCACCCGGAAGTGACGTCATCACGCTGGGCATATTGCCTGGGCAATGCTCTAGCAATCGCCCCAAAAACTCTATGGTATCATAGTGTTTTGGGGTGATTGCCAGAGCATCGCCCTGGCAATGTGCCTAGCGTGATGACATCACTTCTGGGTGATGTCATCACGGCGCATGCGCACTTTGCACGCACGCAGAAGTCCCAGACCGGGGACAGGAGTCCCCCATTGTCAAACAGGTAGGATTTGGCAACCCTAGTTGGCAACCCCACAGCACACTCGCTTGCTCACTTGCTCTTTTGAATCATATGAGCCTTTGAACCCTAAATTTTGCTGAATCTTGGCTTCCCACCAACCCTACCATGACAAAATGTCTTCCTTCCTCAGTATGAAATTCTGTTCCCAACTGTAAGAATGAATGACAAGAGGGAGTTTAAGGAGCAAGGGAGTTTAAGGAGACAGTTAGGCTATACTCCAAAAGGGCCCCAGACACAAAGTACCCCCAGTGGGATTGATGGTAATGCTCTGTGTCTTTCTCTCCATCTTCAGAGTTCCCAGTGGGGAGATAACATCCGGCCAGTGATCATTAGCAAGCCTGGGCAATTAGCAAACCCTAGACAAGACTGAAGTAATGGTGGCTGTCAGTTCTCATTCCCTGGGAAGAAGAGAGTTGTCCATTATGGATCAGGTTTGGCCTCTTCTGTCATTCAGATTCATGTCCTTGGGCTGCTTCTGGACCCGCCACTGTATCTAGAATTCCAGATGGCAGTAGCGGCCAGGAGCATTTCCTACTGACTCTGTCTCCTTGAGAACACTCCGATGTGTCATTTCAGATTCTTGCCTGGCAACTGTCATTCATTCCTTCACATCCTAAAGTCTCCACTAATTGAGGATGCCCTTGAGTGCTTCTTTGCAGTCTTAGTTGGAGTAGAATATGAAAGCATTTTTCTTCACAAAGAGGAAGAAAGGAAAGGATAGTCAGGTATCAGTATTCAGTCTTGTTCTGGTGCTATCAGTTAAGATCTCCTGGTATTCATTTATCCTTCCCAGTCTCTCATTATCCATTGTTAAAGGAAACTGAAAAAAGGCTGGTTGAAGGGTGGTCATGAGCTTGGGGGGTATAATTTAGTTTCTCCTTCTCTTGCCTGTTACCTGTATCTGAAACTGCATCTGTCCAGAGTCAAGCGCAGTCTTTTTTATATACATACTGTCTGTTGCTGCTCTTTTCTGAATATATTGGATCATTCATATGTATGTTACTATGTTCTATGGTCTGTTCTATGGTTCCTATATTCACTACTTGTGGCACTTCTGGCAATTTTTTTTAGCATTTGGCTTTCATAAATTATTTTATCTGTGTTTGCAGGCCTGAGCCCTCAGGACAGGGAAAGCAAGTAATTTAAATAAGCTAAATAGCTGCCTTGGAGACTGAATAACACAAATGAGTTTACATCCCTGTGATTTTCAGTCGTGTGTTTTGGTGTATTTTGGTGTTGTGCAACTTCTAAGGTGGCCCTAGTTAAAAGAAGGCCTTGGTCAGATAATTCCTGACTGGTCTGTAACTTTAATGAAAAGCCTGTAGGCCGAAAAAGAAGTCCTTATCAGTGGCTTAGCATTAACTTTTCGATATCTCATTTTTCTCTCACTATAATCCCAGTGTTCAAAGTTGGTATTGTATTTATCATCTTTGCCCAGCGCTGAATTTTACTTCCTCTCCCCCCCCTCCCCACTCCTTTAGACCTTATCGCGTCATTTACAAACACTTTATCTCTGTAACAGAAAATAAATGAAATTCTAAGCTTTTCAATGAAATGCCTTGATGAAATGGATGGCCCCAAAATCTATATTTAGATGACTGACTCCTGTTTTTTTGTAGAAGACATGATAAATGTTTCATGCATATAAACTGAAAGATGATGGATTTAATGACTGTACCCTAACGGGTAGAATGCTATTTTACAATAATTAAATGTTCCATCATTTGCAAGTCTAAATAGCCCATTGTTAACTTGTATTTCTGTCTGTCAACAGGCTCTTCCACTTTGTGAGGGAAATTTATCATTAAAACAATTGAACATACCACCAAAGAGTATGTGTGTGTGCACGCCTGTGTGGCTAATAATCCTTTTCACAGGACCCTTGTTTGGCTCCATCACTTAGGAAAACTTAATTTATGTATGGGTCTCTCTCACAAAAGAAAAACATGACAGGCATTATTAAGCATCCTTTAGTAGATATTTCAGGAGCAATTCAAGATCTGTATTTCTGAACTTTAGCTATACATATTTATGACAACAGTGGAAGAAACTGTAGATTATGTTGCAAGAAAATGTCTCCTTTTTTTGTTCAATTGAACTTTTTTGCTACTTTGTACTTTTACAGTACCATCTTAGAAACAGTTTCCTGGGAGAAAGACCTATTGAATAGACCTGAGATGATCTGATAAGGATTGTTTAGGATTGTCCTCTTATTCTGTTTGGTGTCAACTAAAGGGTAATACAAAATCACAGTTGTGTTGATGAGACAACTCCTTTGAAATGAACAGGAGTTGTGCAACACAGATGCTCGCACAACTGAAGTTTTCTGCCATTAGGCCTATTAAGGTGACTTTTTGACTGGACTGGGCCATTGATAATGCAGCCTCATTGTAAATTATAGAGCGCTGTGGCACTTCCAATGGTCCAACCTGGCTGGCCAGGTCTCCACCATCTTGCCCAGTTCCCAAAGAAGAGGCTTCAAAATAGAACAGGGATGGAGTTGTACCATCTGGTTCCTTCCTCTTTCCAGGGCTCCTGTGCTATCCAGCTTAGAGCTGGGTACACCATTCCTTGCCAGCCTGCTGCTGAGCCCTCCTTAAATGGGACTCCCAATCTCCACCCCATGTGGCCTCTCCCCACTCTCCCCTGGCCTGCCCAACCTCCACTTCCAAGCTGCATCCCAGTGCAGCTGTGCCTGATGGAAGGTAACAACTCTCCTTTCTACCTGCATTCAGCCACACAATCAGCCACTCACTGTCCCTTCCCTTGCCATGCTGTTGGACCTGCAAGTTGGGTTGTCCCCTTTCCTGACTGGGGTCCATTCCAGCGACTAGTGGTGGTGGCGTGCCTCAGGACATTACTAGAGATAGTGCCAGGATGGCGTTGGCTGGCACTGACATCTTCAATGCATGTCATGCCATCACTGCCCCTGGTAAGATCCTCTGCTCCCTTGGAACTATCTGTACTGGGGCCTCCCCTTTCTCCCTCATGCTGGGTTCCTGGAGCTGTCTCTCCAAAAGCTCTGATCTCATTTCCCCAAGAATGAGCATGACAACTTTTTACTGGAATTATTTTTGAGTAAGTAGTAAACACACCGTATAATGTTTTAAGTATACTGGTAAAAGTAGCATCAAGCTTTTCCCAAAGTTACAAT
Organism: Lepidodactylus listeri; assembly: GCA_029233225.1. NCBI lineage: Eukaryota > Metazoa > Chordata > Lepidosauria > Squamata > Gekkonidae > Lepidodactylus > Lepidodactylus listeri. Next base: position 22,575,497 of record JARCFY010000012.1, read on the forward strand.
GAGTTAACCCTAGCAGTCAAGAAAATGGTTTAATATTCTGAGAAATGATCTCAACCAGCCACTTCCATCCATTGGATTTTTTTTTGTTTGTTGTGTATCTCACTTTGTCTACACCATGTTTAAACCCAGTTTCTTACAAATGTCCTTGCAGAAATTTTCTAGTTTTTTTTTTTACTTCCAAAATTGTTGATAAAACTTTTGAATTGTGCAAGTAAAATGAAACTAAAGAATTAGTGTTTCCAATGTGGAAGCTTCCAGACATCTGGTGTCGGATCCTAACAATGTAACATAAGAACTGTAATGCTGGATCAGACCAATGACCCGTCCAGTCCAGCATGATGTTTTTAAACCTGGACAGTCATATGCCACAGGGATGCCCACAGACCAGTAGTTCCTAACCTATGGGTTGGGACTCAAAAGTGGGTCACAAACCCTCAGAAAGTGGGTCACAGGCCAGCCCTCCCTAATGAAGGCTTCTGCCCTTTGCACCCTTCTCTTTCTTTCCTCCTTACCAGCTTCTTGCATTCTCATCTCCCTCTCTCTATTTGTGACAATAAGGGGGGGGGAGGCCTCCAGCAACTAGAAACTTCACTGGTAGTAGTTGAGAAGAAGGGGATTGGAGAGAAGGCGGGAACTGTTCAGCCTGCCATGGAAAACCCAGAGGAGGAGACAAAGAGGCATGTGCATGCATGGGCTCTGTCTTGGTGCTGCTCCTGCAGCCCAGTCTCTTGCCCATCCCGCTGCAGTGCCTCACCTGCCCTCCACTGTGGGAGCTCTTGCACCAACCTCTTCACTGCCATCTGCCATCTTTGCGTATTTCTTCAGTCCAGCATCCCCCAAGCACACCTCTTCAAACTCTGGCTCTTTCCCAGTTGGCAGAGGAGGAGGAGATGGGTTCATACTTGGGGTTCATAGTGAAGGTAGTTGCACCCTTTGCGTCATGTTTGTTGTAGAGTTGCCAGCCTCCAGGTGGGGCCTAGGGATCCCCCGCTTTTACAACTGATCTCCAGCTGAGAGAGATCAGCTCCCCTGGAGAAAATAGCTGCTTTGAAGGGTGGACTCTATGGCATTGTACCATGCTGAGGCTTCTCTCCTCCCCAAACCCTGCCCTCTCCTGGATCCACCCCCAAAGTCTCCAGGTATTTTTCAACCCAGACTTGGCAACCCTAGTTTGTTGGTTTCTCCAAAATGTCTGGTTGGGCACTACAGAAAATGGAATGCTGGAACAGATGAGTGCCAAGGTCATAGTTTGCCTAGGGCACCAAAAAAAAACTTGGGCCAGCCCTGGATGGGTAACCATGCAAAGTACATTTGGACTTGTGGGTCCAAAAATTGAGAACGGCTGCCACAGACAACAGCAACTGGCTGTTCCCCAGCATCTGACAATCACAGGAATTTTGTCACCACACCCGCCCCCCAACCTGAAGGTTCCACTCAGCAATTACTCTTCAGAAACCAGGTTGAATAGCACTCTAAATGAATGCACATGGACATGAAATTCAAATGGATCTAAACCCCTGCATGTTTTGGGCATATAATCTTGAGTTTCAGGTCTTTTTTGCTTTAAACTTTAATTAGATTGTATTTCACTAACCAAAAAAAAATACAGTTAGCACAATTGCAAAGCTGCTTTTTGTATGAAGCGGCAGGATTCAAAAGAGACGGTTTTAACTCTTTCTTCATGACAGAATCCATTTCTGAGCCTTCCAGGTCAGCTTCTTAATCCTGGGTGTAAATAGTACAGATTGCCTTCATTGACCCCTGAGAGATGTGGGAGGTTCATTTGCTGCAACAGCGCACTGAAAGTAGACAGGTATCGGCTGATTGATTAAATAGATGGATGGTTATTCTACAATGAGTTTTTATGGGGATTTTGCTTTTAATTACACTTTTTCTAATCCCAAAGTGTTCGGAAACACTAAGGTTAGCTTTTAGGGCTCAGTTAAATATATGGTTAGGGATTTATCAACAGGGAAAGCCAAGGTTCAGGCTGGAAAAAAAAGCATCTGCATCCCATCATGGGAAAGTTTTTATGACCCACTAATAAGCAAAAAACCAGCACCAAAAAGATAGACAAAGTACTTGGGAGTGTGTGAATAATTTATGTTGAATGAGGAATCCAACACGTTTTAACATTAGAAGTAATGCATTTTCACATAATAAATTTACTTAATGTAAAAGCTGTCAAGTTGCAACTAACTTATGGCAAGGCCAGCAAGAGGATTTCGTGGCAAGTGAGAAGCAGAGGTGGTTTGCCATTGCCTTACTCTGCAGAGTCTTCCTTGGCGGTCTCCCATCCAAGTACTGATGCGGCTTAGTTTCCCAGATCTGACTGTACCATGCTGCCTTCCCTCCTATATTAAATGTACACATTACATTTTTGCATCAAAGACCTAGCGTTCTGTACATACTTTATGTAGAGAAGGACTCTGATCCTACGCACACGTACCTGGTAGTAAGTCTCAATGAAGGAACTTAACTACCATGTATAGGATCAGAGTGTTTAAACTGTTTCTATAAAACTTGAATGGAACAGATATGTCACAGAGGTACATAAGAACCTAAGAAGAGCCCTGCTGGATCAGATCAGTGGTCCACCTACTTCAGCATCCTGTCTCACACAGTGTCCAAAAACAGGGCATAGAGGCCAAGGCCTTCCCTTGATGTTGTCTCCTAGCACTGAACACAGAGGTTCCTTTTAGTCACCATGGCTAGTAGACACCGATAGATCTATCCTCCATGAATCTATCTAATCCCTGTTTAAAGCTGTCTATGCCTGTGGCCATTGCTACATCCTGTGGCAGCAAATTCCTCTGTGTAAAGAAGTATTTCCATTTGCCCATCCCGAATCTACTGCTTATCAGTTTCATTGGATGCCTTCATGTTCTACATTCCTCAAGGAGCTGTGATTTGTGCACAGATTTGCCTCTGTGTGAGGTGTGAATGGCTCAGTGCCATGTTTATTGGCAATAGCAAACTACCTGTGTTCCATTTATGTGTGAATTTGGCAAAGTATGGACCCCCAAGGGTCAACCACCTTTTCTTTCTTTTGGGAACTCGGGGAAGAATGATTGGGGGATTGGGGAATCCTCTGGCCCCGCAGAGGGAATGGCAACCCTAAAATCTCATCTCTGTTGCCTGGAGATCAGTTATAATAACAGGAGATCTCCAGCCATCACCTAGAGGTTGGCAGCCCTACTAATAAGTTGCCCTACAGGGACAAGAAAGAGGGCATAGAGGCTGTTTGTTCACCACAAATTCCTCTGCATTCCTAATCTCTCCAGGGAGTGAGTTTAGCCCAATAAGCTCACCCATGGGCACCTTGTACATATGGGAGCTTAAGGCAACAAAGAGCTCTGATCAATTTAAGACATCTTTTCTTAACCTTTTAATACACTTTAGACTTAGGTTTCCTCCTGGATCACGTGAAAAAATTCCAAAATGAAGCACTCTGTGGAACTGCTTTTGCAATGAAACCCTGTATCAGCCACAACACCATACTGTGATACTTTAGCACAAAAGAAACATTTAAGTTCAGTAGGATAATTTACAGAATGAAACAACGAAATCATCCTCAGAAGTTGGACTGTGAGCTGGCTAATATTTGTAGGCATCCTGAAGGAGGTGGGTTATGGGGGGAGGCAGTTCATAAAAGACACTGTTATAGAAAGTAGCCAATTTTTCATATTGTGAGAAATCCATCAAAATTATTTTCAGCGCATAACCATTAATAATTTAAGGACATCAGGATAAGCTTTCAGCTGAATAAGTTCACAAGGTATCGATGTTAACAATTTATTACAAGGGTGTTAGCTAATTCAGTATCACTAATTTGCAAAGAAAAAAAACCTTTGCACCAACTTTGTTTATATATTCCTTTTAAATTAAGATGAGATTGATTTGTATTAAGATTTTTTTAATTGATTCCAAAGGGCAATAGACAGAGCAAAATATGCTAACTCAGGTTTATGAAACTCTTAGCTCCTATCATTCAGGAACTTTTTTTTTTAATTGGCAAGTTGCTGTACAATGCTAAAAATCTGAATAAAGATTTTCTTAATAGTCCTGATAATTGTTACAAGTCCCTTCCTAATGCCTCATAAACAACAGATGTTAACTAAGGCTTGGAGTTTTAGAAGGCCTTAGGGGAGCCAGGTGCTTGGATACAATGGGGTTTGAACTGGAACTGGGACTTTTTCTTCTATACATTTTAGACAATGTATGCATCGGTCCAGTGAACAAGTGAGCAAACTAATATCCATCATCACAGCACATCGCAACATTTTCCTTTTTTATTTAATCCATACAGTTATTTCATTATAATTCTTTATCTTATTTCTCCTTATATATTCTATCAATCAGGTATTGCCAGCTCGGCAACATTCAGTAGCCATGCATCAGTATCCAGAGAACACATCTTCTTCAGGTGTACAATTCTGTGTTCTCCTCGACCAATGGAGCTCGGCACACTGAGCAGTGAGAGAGTAGACAGAGAGAAACCTTTCTTCTTCCACCAAAACACTAGAACTTGAGGGTATCCAATGAGTTTATAGTCAGTACATTTAGGATGGACAAAAGGAAATGCTTCCTTTACTCAACGAGTGATTAAAATGTGGAATTCAGTGCCAGAGGATGTAGTGATGGCCACAGGAACAGATGGCTTGAAAGGGGGATTAGATGAATTCATGTAAGATAGGTCTATCAGTGACTAATAGCCATGGAGACTAAAAGGCGCCTCCATATTCAGATGCAGTAAACAAGTGCCATGAGGTAACATGAGGTGAAGTCCTTGGCTTCTATGCCCTGTTGTTGGCCCTCCAGAGGAACTGGCTGGCCACTGTGTGAGACAGGATGCTGGACACATTGGACCACTGATTTGATCCAACAGGACTCTTCTTATGTTCTTAATGAAGCCTCAAATGGTTCTGTATACAGCCTATATTTGAAAATGTCCCTAGAATTCATTCTATTAATATCCTGACCCTAACAGGATAAGAAATTTGTTTCCAAAACCTTAGTAAAAATCTGGCTGCCACCACAATATAATGGGGAACCGACTCCATGGCATTCCAGTTTTAGACACTGTTGTACAGAAGTCTTTTGGAATAGTAACTATAGGGCTGGTAACTTGGCTATTGGAATAAGGAATAACAATATTTAACTAAGCTGTTTCTAGAGTTCTAGGACAGAGTTGTCCTGGCCTGATTCTGCAAATTCTTAGTAGGCCCTGGACTCCAGCAGGCTGCTAGCAGGGAGAATAAGAAGAGAAGCACAGAGTCCCTCCTCTCCTGTTTGCTCTGAGGCCTAGTGGGATAGCCTCTTAAGGCAGTACACAAATAGTGAAAACAGAGGCAGTACACAACAGTGAAAACTTCTGGTTAGAAAAGACCTGGGTGTTCCAATGCTCTATGACATTCAGTATAAGCACTTGGGCTCTCATAATTTTTTTTAATAATACAAAAAAGCCCATGCATAATTCCCTATTGCATGAGAAGGGGTTTTCAAACACCTAGGAGGCTTTGACACATGAGTCAGAGATCTCCAGTAATCTACCCTGGAATTGCTGGATGTTGTTGATGTGAGAAATGGAATTAGCTGCCTTACATCACAAGTTTTGGGAACTACCTGATTCATATCCCATGGAAGGATAATGCATTTGAATGAAAATCTGTGCACGGATTTTGAATTCTGTTAGGATCTCACATTCAGTTCGGACAGTATTTGAAACGTGGCTTCGGGATCATCATCTTGGTGATAAGTCACCTCAAGTTCTCTGGAGAGGTGGCATATCAATTTTCTAAACATCAATAATCAATAATCAAATTTAAAACTGGGTGAAGCACAGATGTCAATCTTAACAGTAGGGACTGGGTAACATAACTACCATTTCTATATTAAACTTTACCACACTCATTTTAAAACAAGATTCAGAGCCCTTTCTCTTGTTCACGCTACCCATACAGTATTTGCAAGAAATCGGTGTTTGACCTGGACAGCACCCATTCATATATAAAGTATACGCTTGGAGTCCCAACAGTCAGAAGTGGTAAGAAACTTTTTCAGTTTGGTTATTATTCTGGCACCATGCTGTCTCATTTACTTTCCCCAGGCAATGGGAGACAGTAGAGGTACCAAGAGGAGACAGTGACTAAAAAGATATGTACCAGTCAGGATGCGATCCAGCTGGACCAGTTAACTAACCTTCCCACCAAACAGCAGCATCCAGACTTTTTCTATCCAGTGTTTCTTTTGCTTATCCGTCATTTGCTTGCTCATGATTTAAAGCATGGAGGCAGAGGAAAGGCCCAAGGTTCTTGAACTGTTTCGGCTGGAAGAGCAACCAGATCCTACTTATCATCAGAATACCTAAAATTCTTCATGGACTAATCAGCACATTTTCTAACCCTTCTCCCACCAAAATCCAGCAACCCTCAACCCTGTCATCTGGCCAGAAGTTGAATAGCCAAAGTTCTCCTTTTTGTTTTGTTCTCTTTTCAACATTCCACCTTTTGACAGTGAGTGGCTGAAACTCCTGGAGGACCAAACTTTAAACTGACTTTCACAGGGTCATTCCTGGGCTGGGTGGCTTAGGGATCCAACTAACCCCTGCCATGCCTAGGGTCCACTTCTTTCCCCACTGGCACTAGCCATTGCCCGTACCGTTGCCATACCAGCACCTGGCCAGTGCACAGGTCTGCTGGGGCAATCCATTGCTGCTTCTTGGAGACAACCAATGTTATCTATGAGATTCGCTAATAGAGCACCTTGTCAGCTCTTTGTTCATTTCGGTTCCCCCCACCTCAAGATTGTGCTGTAAGTACATTTTCCTTTCCACTCACACATTGCTGGATCCAATCTTCTGTTTTTTCTGTTTGAAATATATTTTCTTCAAGCCAGGCTCCAACATGTTCCAGTTTCTGTGAAAATAACAAGTAGATCTGAAACTGCATTTGTGTCTTTCACACACACACACACCAATAGCAGGAAGGAGGCTCAAAATGTGCTTGTAGTGTGAAATCTGTAATTCATGTTCCTAGTGGATGTTCTTAGAACTGGAGGAATTGTCATTACAGGCATTCTGAGATCATGATGGGGGTGATGATGATTGTTTTACTGTAATTCTCTACTTAAGGGAGCTACACAAAATATTAATTGCTATATAACTGTGAAACACTGGTGATATTAACCATAGCTGACAGTTCTCCTATTTCTTCTTTTGATAGAGGCCCTGAACTTTAAAGTTTGTTTTCCAGAAATGCATCACAGAATTATCCCAGAGCATCTTGTTTGCCATGTCAGGATCTTACCAAAGGAGTGTATTGCCAAAAATTATTTTAAAAAAAATTTCAAATGCTACCTATATCATAGAATTATAGAGTTGGAAAGGATCTCCAGAGTCATCTAGTCCAACCCCCTGCACAATGCAGGAAATTCACAAATATCCCCCCACCCAGTAACCCCTGTTCCATACCCAGAAGATGACAAAAAACCTCCAGGATCCCTGACCAAACTGACCTGGAGAAAAATTGCTTCCTGACCCCAAAGTAGTGATCAGCATTTCCCTGGGTCTGTAAGAAAGAGCCACAAGAACTAAGCACTGATACAACCCTTCCTACCTTCCCTCTCATGATCTGCCTAAGTTCCCAGAATCAGCATTGCTGTCAGATGGCCATCTAGCCTCTGCTTAAAAACTTTCAAAGAAGGAGAGCCCACCACCTCCTGAGGAAACCTGTTCCACTGAGGAACTGCTGTGTCTGGAAGTCCTTCCTAATGTTTAAACAAAAACTCTTTTGATTTAATTTAAACCCATTGGTTCTGGTCCAACCTTCTGGGGCAACAGAAAACAACTCCACACCATCCTCTATAAGACAGTCCTTCAAGTACTTGAAGATGGTGATCATATCACCTCTCAGTCGTCTCCTCTCCAGGCTAAACATACCCATCTCATTCAGCCTTTCCTCATAGGACTTGGTCTCTGGACACATTCCATTGAGAGAGAGAGAGAGAAAGAGAGAGAGAGAAAAAAATATTGACAGTGACAAAGACAGATAAACAAGTTTATCTGAAATGGCAAGAAACCAAGAATAAATTTGAGAAAGAAAGGAGGGTTAGCAGTTCCAAATATAAAATTGTATTACCAAGGGGCAGGTCTGATCTGGATCATGGATTGGATCAAAAATCCAAAATAAAGAATAGTAATACTTGAATCAGCAAACTTAGATGAGATTTACACAATTATCTATGGTCAAAAATCAACTAAAATGATTAGAGTACAAGAAAAGAGTCATATAATTAGAGATGGACTTTTGAGAACATGGTTTACACGTTGGAATGTACTGAGTCCTTCAAACTCTCCACTTACGTCTCCAGTAGAAGCTTATCATGATAAGAATATGAGAAGCAAAAGTGACCTCTTAACATATGGCAACATAGTAAACACCCAGAGGAAGCTTAAGTCATGGCAAGATATTAAAGAGGAAGGGATTAATATTCAATGGTTACTATATTACCAATCAGCTTTAAGACTACAGAAGATTATTAACACGGAAGGTGGAGCACTAAGAGAGATGACTGAATTTGAACAACTGATTACAAAGCAAAAAAGATCATTTATTATGTTGGATAAATAAGTTATTATTTCAGATAGAAACAGAAAAAGAACTAGTGAAAAATTATGATTAAATGGTTGCATAATTTTAGAGAGTAGATACCTATGCAACAGTGGAAACGGTGTTAGCCTGACTGCTCTTTTTGGTTATCAATACTGGGGGAAAGATGCTTGAATAATCAGCAGTAGGTAATAACGAGACAAGCACCTATGTATACAGAGGCTAGGCCTCTTGCAGACTATTGAGAAACCGACACTGAGACTGATAACAATGTAAAAAGGTTTGTTCTTTTACTTAAAGAGGGTAAAAATGATACATTCAGAGATTACTAGGCATACACACATTCATAGTTCTGGAGAGCCAGTTTGATGTAGTGGTTAAGTGCACGGACTCTAATCTGGGAAAACCGGGTTTGATTCCCCACTCCTCCACTTGCACCTGGCTGGATGACCTTGGGCAAGCCATAACTCTGTACCAGCTGTTCCCTCAAGGACAGCTTGGGAAAGAGTTCTCTCAGCCCCACCTACCTCACAGGGTGTCTGTTGTGGGGAGGGGAAGGGGAAGGAGTTTGTAAGCTGCTCTGAGACTCCAAGTGAGTGAAGGGCGGGGTATAAATCCAATCTCTTCTTCTTCTTCTTCTTCTAAAGCGATCAGATAGAATAAAGAGAGATGGTTTCATTAGCAGGAATATCATTGGTATCTGTTGGGGCGATATTTACCTGTCCAGAGATCTGGTTCTATCCAGCTGTAAAAATGGGGAATATTTTGGGACAAAGGAAGAAGACAGCATGAATTCTGAACCTGCAGAAAACACGTGTCGGACCCTAGCACCCAAGGATCCAGGAGGAAGGGCGGAAAAAAGGGGAAGGCAAGAGAGTGAGTGAGTCTTGGGGAGCTATATTTATTGGAGGGAGGGGGGATGTTGTCCTCAGGGGTTGGCAAGGTTTGAGACCTCTCCCGGGAGTGCCTATGATTGGTCCATTCTCTAAGGGTCCATTCTATGGGAGGGGCTTATGGGAGTGGTCAATATTCGAATCTACCTGATGGTCAGGTACTGGAAATCGACGTCATCGGCTAGAAGCATTGTCTTTTAGATGAAGGCGATCCTGGGAAACTGGTTCCTCCAGGAAGCGTCCCGCTGTCTTCGCATCCCTGTGAGAAGATCTTTTGATGTGCCAAACAGGATAATGTTGTAGGAGGGGGGATTAGCCTGCGACGTGTCGAGAGTATGTGCCCCTGTGGTGTCCATGAGCACATGTCTCTGGCCAAAAGGACAAAATGGCCCATTTCCTGTGTGAGCCTCTTTGTGTTTAGGAGCAGTCTCCTGGCCTGGAGGTGACAACCTCGGAAAATGCCATCTGGGAATGTCTTTGCAGCTGTACTCTCCCTGGTTACTCTGCCTCACAGGTTTTACCATGCACACAGCAACACAAGTTTATTTATTATCACTTATGGATCCCCATAAGAGTGCAGAAAGCACCTTGCAGTCTTACAAGTGTTATGGGAAAAGGAACTTAAGTTCACAGCCAGTCAAGCACTAAGAGAAAATTGGTATAAAATATATTTTCAGATGGTATATTACTCCAAAGGATATTGAGAAAGTAGACAAAAATTACAAAGGAAAATGCTGGAAATGTCAAGACATAGACAGAACCTTTTGCCATATGTGGTGGAGTTGCAATAAAGCAAAAAGATTGGATGGGAATACATGGAAAATGCAGAATATATTAAAATTCAATTTCCTATGGAAGCTAAGAATATGTTACTAGGGATATTACCCAACAAATTACCAAAAGTTTTGGAAGAGATATTTAAATATATGGTGACAGTGGCTAGAATTATTTATGCAGCAAAATAAAATCAGATGTCTGTCCAAGCTTAAAAGAATGGGGAAATAAATATGCTGATTATGCTGTAATGGCAAATTAACAATTTATTTGAAAAACACATCCATTTCAAAATTTGAGATGGAGTGTCCATTATACAAGCAAAAGATAAACTTAGAATGAGAAACAGTTTAAAAATGGTCTATAAATGTAAGGCATACAAATGTAGTATAATGTAGAAAATAAGAACAAATTTTGAATATAAATGTACAAGGAAGTGGATTTTAAACAAAATATTTCTTATTTTTTATTGTGAAATAGATAATATATTTTCCTTCAAACTTTAGTATATTAAAAGTTATAGCTAGTTTGCAGTATTGATGAGATAGGTAATTCAGAATATGTATTGATGATGAAACTACTGTAGAAAATGTCTTTAAAATTCTAAGGAAGGGGATGTTGGGGAGAAGTATTTCTTTACTTCCTTGTTTAATATATCCTGTAAGTATCATAACCTTTGATAAATATAAATTGTTTCATAAACCCTATATAACCCTTTCTTTCTTTCTATACCCCTTTTATGTTACTATTTTGCTCTTAAAATAAAAATATAAAGGATCTTATCAAAAGAGACAGACAAGCACTGCATTATTACAATTGAACATCAAGCTGAAATATCTTTTCACTTGTTATGCTTTTGTCCAATGCTTGCTGTCAGAGGTTGATCTGTTTTCTCCTCTAAACAGCTGGTGGGAAATAAGAAAAATGATTGTATTCCTTCATCCCACAAAAGATTCTCAAATGCTATTGTACAGTACATTAGCTAAGGGGAAATTATGTGCATCCATTTGTTTATCATGAGACTATGTACTCCTTTTTGGTCCTTTTTTTTAAAAAAAACTGTATCCTATGTTGAGACCAAGCTGGCTTCCACTAAAAGAATATAGCTCAATAATTGAGATCATATGATGTTATGAAATGTACAACAAAATGAGTTTGACAGTTGCAGCTCAGTTACATGGACCTTGTTCATTCTTGTAAGCCTGGAACTAAACCAGCTGGCTGTACTGTGACTAAGTCCTGCAATCAACCATTAGTCATCAGATGTAGTTCTCTTTTCTCCTTAAGCCAAGTTGGGAAAAGGGCTATTCAAGAGACGTATTGCAACAAATGGCCTTTTATCAATTGGTGTGCTCTATATCAGAGATAGAAAGCTTCTAAGAGTGACCATGGCCTAGGAGTGGTCAATGTCACAATCCAGGTGGCACCTTGTAGCCACTAGAACTTCTTCTTCATGGAGTACATGTGTTCAGAAATAGCATTACATTCAAATATTGGCATGTCATTTGGCAATAATTTTGACAGGGTTACTAAAAGCCAGTACTTAGGAGGCTTCATCCATAGGGTATTTGACATGTATTACACTATTGAGCACCTAAACACCCTGATGAATTCCCAGCTTGTTCTTGCTGTATCTTCCAGGTCTGTTCTTTGAGTAGTGTCTCCAGTGTCATTCAGGAGAGCTGTTTGGGAAACCATAAGCAACGATGCATGATACAATAACATCAGTAACACTCACAGTAAAGAGTTTGAATATGTGGCCAGATAACTGCATAAGCAATGTAGCTGCTGGTTTGTTCATGATCTATTGCTCATTTGTGTATTTTAGATTGATGTTATTTTTAATCTTCATTTAATATTGTTAGCTGCCCTAAGGGCTCAATAGAGCCGTGTTGGCAATGTATTAATTTTACTTAAAACAAATTAATAAATGAAATAACAGGCATACCAATGTTTGACTCACCATGAGTGAGATTCTCAAGAACAATCATTGTAAGCAGTCTGGAGAGGTAAGATGTACAAACACCACAAAGAAACATTGAACACTGCAAAGAAGTGCCTTAGGGCTTGCTGTTTGTATGTGCCTTAGGGCTTGCTGTTTGTATTTTGCTGTTTGTACACATACTGCTACCATTACTACTGTAGCTAATGATCACAGTTCCTTATCATTTGGACCACTGACCATCCAAAATCACAACCGAATGCAGTAATGTGGCCATGGATTCAATTATGAGGGTTTAAAAAATGGAAGCCAAGAGGAAGACCAGCACTGATTTAGAATATTCTCTCTCAAAGAAAGACACCTGAGAGCTCTTCTGCTGAAGAAGGTTTGAAGGCACCTGAGAGTTCTGCTAAAGCAACAAAGGCCTGGCTTGCAGAGGATGAGTGCTATAAATATATAATGATTAAAAAGTAGATGAAATTTCTGAGGCCATGGCCTTTACATCTTAACTTATAAAGGATTTCAGGGAACAGGTGTTTCTCTGCATGTAATATTAGCACAAGAACATAAGAAAAGGCAATGTTGGATCAGACCAATGGCCTATTCAGTGCAACAGTCTGTCACACAGTGGCCAAAAACACCAGGTACCCTCAGGAGGTCCAACAGTGGGGCCAGGACACTAGAAGCCCTCCCACTGTTGCCCCCCCCAAGCACCAAGAATACAGTGCATCACTTGCCCCAGACTGAGAGATCCTATCTATGCCTTGTGGCTAATAGCCACTGAGGGACCTCTGCTCCTTATGTTTATCCAATTCCCTCTTGAAGCCATCCATGCTTGTAGCAGCCACCACCTCCTGAGCAGTGGATTCCATATGTTAATCACTCTTTGGGTGAAGAAGTACTTCCTTTTATCAATTCTAACCCGACTGCTCAGCAATTTCATTGCGTGCCCACGAGTTCTTGTATTGTGAGAAAGGGAGAAAAGTACTTCTTTCTCTACCGGCTCTATCCCATGCATAATCTTACAAACCTCGATCATGTCATCCCTCAGTTGCCATTTCTCCAATCTAAAGAGTCCCAAGCACTTTAACCTTTCTTCATAGGGAAAGTGTTCCAACCCTTTTATCCTTCTAGTTGCCCTTTTCTGCACTTGGGCAGGACCTGTCAGACAAAGAGACAATACTGAGCTAGATAGACTAACCGTGTGAGATAGTGAGATAGATTCATTGTTAGATCCAACCAGCTTTTCTGTTGTGAAAATGGAAAAAGGGGGGTCCCCTTCACCCACCAGAAAGACTGTTCTGGGTAACATGGGGCCTGCATGAACAAATGCTATGAGGGCTGTAATAAAAAGAGCCGAGTAAATGAGTGCACTTGTGGGGCTTTAATGTTTACAGGCCTGAAACTAGTTTCAGGTAGACAGTCATGCTGATTTGCAACAGAAGAGTCTAGTAGCTCCTTAAAGACCCACAACATTTCCAGGGCATAAGCTTTTGAGAGGTGTCTAACAAAGGAAGCTTTGACTCTCAAAACCTTACCCCCTGGAAAACTTGTTGATCTTGAAGATGCTACTGGACTCAAATCTAAGTCTGAGACTGCACTACTAAGCACACTTTGTAGAAAATAAGACCCCCACTGAGCAACTGAAGGCTTTCATTGTCTGCCAAGTTGACCAGGTGTTGTTGTTTTTCTGGTGCACTTTTGGGGCCTTGATGTTTACAAGGCTGAGACTGTAATACTAAGCACACCTCCAAGAGAATAAGACCCCAACTGAGCTTACCGGGACTTTCATCTGAAGAAACATGCTTAGCATCGCAAGGTTAGTGTCTCACTACCTTCTTCTGAGTAGGCTTGTGATACGGGATGCCTCATGCGGTAAAGTGCAGCTTCTCTGCCCGACAAGGAAAGACTGAAAAACTACTGTCAATCAGCACTGATAGTACTGAGCCAGATGGATCAGTGAATATGAACCTGTGAAGCAATGAGCTGGACTGAAAGAGCTGACTGAAATATGTTCACATATACTGAATTTTATGCACAACTTCGTCACTTCATGTTCTTTTTAACACTGAATTTTTTAAAAAAGCCAGTGAGCAACTATACGGTGTTTCTATTAAAAATCTTCCAACTGCATGCAAAGGTGTGTTTCTCCTTCTCCGTACAGTCTATATTGACACATTTAAAACTCTGTAGACCAATGTAATTTGAACTGCAGTCCAAGGTTCCAGTCATGATATGTCTTTCGGCATCAGTTCATCAGTGAGGCTGAGCATCTGCTTCCAGCCCAATTTCAGGGGAGCTGAAAGTGGTTTGGGGCTTCGGCTGTGTCTGTTTGCAAACAGGGTAAGAAAAGAGGGAGGTGATTTTAGATTCTTTTGGGGCAATCTGTGCAATATTATCAAACAGTTTAAAATAACAAAGACTATAATAGCATAAGACTAAACAGAGGAAAATAATATTAAAACAAATTAGTCAGTTTTCATAACACAGCCAGGGCTTGAGGGGTGGGGGGAACAGGAAGAAATGCATCCACTCAAGAACACTTTTTATGAATATTGAGAATGTGTATCCTTTTCTTACAGAAATGTTGGCCAAGCAGAGCACAATAGTGACCTGAGTCTGCTCTTAGGTATCTCACATCAATCTTACTCGCCCCCTAAAGTCCTTGGTTGCAAGAACTATATTTATGCTCCCACTTCCTCCATCAGCTTCCCCAAAAGGTGGTTTCACAGATGTAGTCTCGAAGGAGAAAGATAGTGTCTGTTTCTTATAAAGTCTTCATTTACGGCGTCCCAAACCAATGCAGGATTACTTTTACTACTTGAGATAAACAAGTTGTGCCTCCTTGTTCCCCTCAGTCCTTCTAAATTCAGAGAACTGTAAACCAAATCATTATTTCTAGGTCACATGCTCTGACTTTATTCCTGTCAGCTCTCCTTTCCTTCAATGGCTTATTTTCACATGTCAGTTTCCCTGGCCAGACTCAGTCCAACTCAATCCAAATGGCAAGCTTCAGGTTTTATTTAAACACCCTGTTAATTGTATTCTTCCCTCCATCGAGTATAAATTGCTGACAGATTAAGGCCCATCTGTTAAGATTCCACGCAGTGGATTTTTCCTACCACCATATTTCAATCCTTGCCCTTCAAAGAGTCGAGAGACTCTGCGGAATCAGAACAAACATCCTACTTTATTCTTTTTAAGTTTCCAGCTTCAGAAGGTCAGCTAGCTGAAGCTTCAAAGTATTACTCTTAACCTCAGAGCAGTGGTCATATGGGAGCTACGGACAAATATGGAGAAATCAGAAGGGTGAAGTGTATACAAATTACATTGTTCTAGGGTAGGTTAGATTAATAGATCTCTTCAATCTTAGCCATGCCCTTTACAAAAAATCCAAAGGCTGCAATCCAGACTTCGTATTATTTGAACATTAGGGTTGATTGTTGAAGTTATTTTGAAACTTTCATGAAATGGAAGAGTAGTGAAAAGGCATTTCAGAAGAGAGTCATTCCCGCTCCCCTAGAGACAGATAGAAATACATTACAAGTTGACTATTTAAACTAAAACCAAGTGCCCATTATGAAGACAAATTCAGGCAGGTAGCCATGTTGGTCTGAAGCAGCAGAACAAAGTTTGAGTCCAGGGGCCACTTTAAAACCAACGAAGTTTTAATCAAGTGTAAGCTTTCGTGTGCAAAGCACACTTCTTCCGACAAATGGAACAAAATCTCCTCAAGGATCACTTACAGGGGAAAAGAGGGTGGGGGGCAGCCACTAGCTGGGGCCACTCAAGATCCAAGATGCATATGCAGAGCTGAAATTGGATCAGGTGGCTGGTAAGATCAATGGATGGCAGCAAATTAGCACGTAAATGCAAGAGTTAACAAAAAGATGTGAGAATAAAGCTAGAGTCCAGCAGTAGCCCCAAGACAAACCAAGCTCAACCCTGTGTACATGGGAGACTCAGCATGCACACACTTTTTCACACACATTGAAACAGATTTCCTCAAATATTACTTCTAGGAGGGGGCTGCAATGTTCCCTCTAAGCTGTGAAGTCTTGTGAACAAAAATTCTACTTTGTGAGTTACTGGCATTAAAGTTGTGAGAGAGTGATTTGGCTACTGCATAAGTTAGTTTGCTCTGGAGCCATCCGTCCTGAGCCAAGACAAAAATGTGTGAACCGGAGGCTAAAAAACTGTGAGCTAGCTCACACTAACTCAGCTTAGAGGGAACACTGGAGGGGGGGGGTAGTTGCCAGGAGGAGCTGATTAGGGTCAAAATGCATAAGTAACTGAGCAAAAAATATAGCTAAAATTGGAATAAGACATATAGTAGGACATGTAAATAGCAGCAAGTTGGCATACAGACAATAAAGGAGTTAACAACAAATGTGAGAACCAAGTTTGAGTCCAGTGGCCTCTATAAGACTAACAAAGTTTAATTTCTGGGTAGCGCTTATTTTTTATTGCTGTTCCATTGATCCTTCTTTGTCCCCAACCAAAACAGGCCATTAATGAATTGTACCAGATAAACTTAAATGGTATTGGAAAGCTGTGCCGCAGGACAGCAACCTGGTATGCAAACTGGCCGTTTAACCAGATTGCGTCCTTGAACTTCTCGCATGACTATCTGCCACTCTCATTTACTAATGGATGTTTTATGGTAGTTCCCTCTCAACCAGCCTCCCCATCCCTCCCCGGCTGGCTTCTCATGGCTCTCATGAAGTGCAGCATTTTGGAAGCAGCTTTCTAGGATCCATATGTCATTAAAGGGAGGTGGTGGAGGCCCTGCTTGCTTGTGAAAAGAACGAATGAGGCCTGTGTGGGCACACTGCATCTGTGCTGGAACAAGCTGGAAGGAAGCCCTGCATCAAGCAGGCTGCAGTTGCTCAGGGCTTGAGGAGAGGCATTCAGAGGTTCTGTCCTTTTATTTTGTATTATCTTATGGCTTTTTCTTTAGTGAAGGAGTTTGGCTAAGTATGTAAAGGGTGTTATGTGGGTGTAGAGAAAGGAAAAGGGGTGGGTCTTCAAGAGTATCAGTATATACTTCTCCAGTGTTACAGGAAATCGATAGTAATGACCCCTGAGAGCCAGTTGGGTGTAGTGGTTAAAAGCGAGGGACTTTAACCTGGAGAACCGGGTTTGATTCCCCACTCCTTCACATGAATCCTGCTGGGTGACCTTGGGCCAGTCACAGTCCTCTCAGAACTCTCTCAGCCTAGGGTTGGCAGGTCTGGGTTGGAAAATACCTGGAGACTTTGGGGGTAGATCCAGGAGAGGGTGGGGTTTGGGGAGGAGAAAGGCCTCAGCATGGTACAATGCCATAGAGGCCGCCCTTCAAAGCAGCCATTTTCTCCAGGGGAGCTGATCTCTGTCAGCTGGCGATCAGTTGTAAAAATGGGAGATCTCCAGGCCCCACCTGGAGGCTAGCAATCCTATCTCAGCCCCACCTGCCTCACAAGGTACCTGTTGTGGGGAGAGGGAGGCGATTGCAAGCTGTTTTCAGACTCCTTAAAGAAGAGAAAAATAGGGTGTTAAAACCAACTCTTCTTTTTCTGATATTGAGATAAAGTCCATTTGAAGAAAGCTGATGTTTTGGAGGGTGTTCCGTATGGTATTATACCCTTGCCCAGGCCTGGCAAAGCTCTTCCCATACTTACCCACAACTCTGGTGGCTGGCCAGGAGGCTGCAGCAATGTTGGAGCAGGAGGAGCCCCCCTACGTCTATCATTAGTACCAGAACCAGGCCAGGTGGCTGCAGCAACATTGACATGGTGGGAAAAGCCTTCCCCACAGCTGGAGAAGGTGAGATGGGTAAGCCAAGGTAGATTCACCTGCCAGGAGCAACCTGTGTGTGGCCTCATCAGTGCTCACAGGGACAGCTAGCCAGGTTGATACAGGCCAGGGGCAGGAGCCACAGGAGAGGCCTGAAGACAGATGAAGGCACTTAAAAAGTTCAAACAAGCTAAAAAGGCTATGAAAACATTAATAGGTTGTATATGTTCTGGCAATTCGTCACTTGACCCTTGCAAGCTTAAAACAAAAGAAAAGAACAATACATGGCATACAACAATTTCTAGTGAGACTACTTAAAGATGACTTGCATGGAGACACACCACCATTATCAAACAGGTACATCGCTAGGTTTGGCATAGGGTTGCCAGGTCCACCACCACCACCCAGCCACTGGCGGGGGATAAGGGGGGGGGGAATATTATTTTTAAGGAGGCAGGGCAATGCATGATCAGAGCACCACTTTTTGTGGAAAAAAACACTCCCATCCCAGCACAAAACAGAATGTTGCTTTCGGACTGTGGAGTAAACTAGTTCCTCCATGTTCTGCAAGGCTAGCAGCAACGTTTAAGGCTTTTAAAGACAATCCCCACCCCCAAAAAAGATACCCTTCATACATGTTTTAAAAGTCATCTTTTATGACTTCCATGGGACAGAACTTTTATCCTTAAACTGTCAAGATGATAAAGGCATCAGCCTACATTTTAAATCCCTCTTTTAGAAAGATACTAAATGATGTATGCAAAAGCCAAACAGATAGCATGGGAATTTCCTTTAGTCGGTTTTTCATACCACTAAAGCAACTGACTTTAAGGGAGAAAGAAAATACTTTGTTTTCTTGAATTTGTATTAATTTATTATGTGGAAGGTTAAATGGTGAGTAAGTCCAACTCTCTGAATCTTTTTCCCCCTTTAACAAGAGTCTTTTCATAAAATTGAGAGATATGAAGAGGCTTCCCCCCCACACACACTACCCTTTCACTTATATTGATGAACTGTGAAGGTCAAAGAGAGATTGATCTACAGAGCCCAGTAAAAGTTAGAAATAATTTAATTAGAGTTGTCCAAATCTGAAAATCTTCTAATCCACTTAAAGCAAGAGGGAAAGCGTGCATATATATATAGCCACAGTTACCATACTGGCTTATCATTGTAGCTGAGAAATATTCAGCAACATAATATTTCGGTAAGTCTTTTTTTAAAAAATAAGACACCCTACTCATACCAAATAAATTCTCAGACAATGCAAAGTGTACATCCAGTTTTGTAACAGAAAACCACAGATCCCTCTAGAACCACTGCAGAAGCCGCAGGGTTATCAAACCTTCCTGAATCCAGGGAGTTCCTTCAAACATTATGTTTGTTTAAAAGTAGGGGGAGGGACCACAGCAACAAACTGTAGACCAATAAACTGTATATCTGGGCTTGTGACATGTGAGTGGGACAAACAGGTGCTTGAAGGACACTGGGGAAAAAATCTCTGAAGGTACCTTCAGGGCATTTTGTCCTTGGATAATAGCCACTGGGGAGGTGGGGGGTTGTACTGGGGCTGCAGATGAGGAAAAGAAGATCTTTAAACTTTAAATTTTCTCTATTTCAAATGGACCCTCTGGAGCTTTATTTATCTGCTTAGGTATTTATACCCTGCTTTTCTCCGCAAAGCAGCTTACAACATTGTTCTCCCCTCCTCCAGTTTATCCTCACAACAATGGCCCTGCAAGGTATGTTAGCCTGAGACAGAGAGTGACTGGCCCAAGTTCACCCAGGGGGCTTCCTATTGGGGTTAACTGGTGTGGTTAGTCCAGTTACCACTAGTTAGCAGAGTGCCTAAATAAAGCTACAAATGCAGCAGGGACATCGCACCTGGAACTTCCAACACTTCGATCAACGGGAGATGGGTGGAGAGGGTTGAACCTGGGTCTCCCAGATCCAACCTGGTCCAACTCATTTCCCAGATTTTGGAAGACAGCATTTATTCCCCAGCTTCTACACGACGTAGTTTGAATAATTCCTTCAGGATTAACTGGAGCAAAATTTAAGGAACTTTACTATGCTTACCGCATAAAAGAGACAGTTAATCACTGGAATAACAGCCACATCAGTAGCAGAACTGTTAGTAGAATTCATTTTTCCCTGATGGGAGATTGCATGAACTGTACATATTATTCTTTATTGCATTATTTATTTGTGAATGTATGTAGAATAATATAAGAGTTGGATTGGATTGTACTGCAGGTACTGTACCACTAGAATTTGTTGTAACAACTCATTGCATTAATAGAGACTTATAGTTTATAGAAGATAAGTTTGAAGTGGTTTGATACACAGTTGTTTTTCTTGTGATTTTCTCCAGGGGAGCTGATCTCTGTCACCTGGAGATCAGTTGTAAAAGTGGGAGATCTCCAGGTGTCACCTGGAGGCTGGCAACCTTAGCTAAAGCCCATCATCCTGCACCACAATCCCAGGCCAAGATCAGGGAGTTGGGCAGCTGCTGTTCACCAAAAAAAGAATGTGCTTGGAAATGCATTCACACATCATCCAGTTTCTTATCTACTTAAGCCCACAGATATCCTTGCCAGCAAAGTGGGACTGGCTGTAGATTCTTGCTGTAAGCATGGTGTGTAGCAAACTCACACTTGTTGCCATGATATAAAGAAGTGTTTACAGTGGAAGTCACTGTGCAGAAGCAAGCTTCCAAGCAGAGTTCCCCTTTTGGGTTGGGAACTGTGTATTCAGAGGTTCCCATGACCAGATCATTGCTTCTACCATTCTAAATACCACCCACAGCCTGCAATCCCAAGAACACTTCCCTGGGAGTAACCCCCAACTGAATAAAATAGGACCAACTTCCAAGTAGATCAGCTTTGATTTGCTCCCACATTTCCAGGCACTAGATAATAACTGAAGGCACAGTACCAAACACATGATCTGCATTAGTAATATAAATGAAATTCTCTTCCCACACATTAGCTAGGAGCCATTAGTCTTTAATATTGCAGTTATCAAACTGAGAATCCCTGTTGTTGGTTCATTCAGAGCATGGCTTGGGAAGACTATTTCCCACATGTCACTAGGGTTGCCAACTCTGGGTTGGGGAATTCTGGGAGACTGGAAGGTGGAGCCTGGAGAGGGAAGGGTTTGGTAAGAGGATTGGCCTCAGAAGGATACAATCCACTCTCCAAAGCAACCATTTTTCGCCAAGGAAATTGATCCCTGTCATCTGGAGATCAGTTGTCATTCCAGGAGATCTCAAGGCCCCATCTGGAGGTTAGCAACCCTATCCCTAAGGCAGCCATTTTGTTAGCTAAAACTGACCTCCCCTCCTTGGCCTCATTTATTGCCTTAGCCTCATTCATTTTGGAGTTGAGCAGGAATGTTTGGGGTTCTTCTCAAACTGGCCAGGAAAAGTTCTCCAAACGGCTTGTGTAAACAGGATTGTTGAGATAAATGGGCCCAGCCTTTGAGACCGGCCAGGCCCTAGCTGTGCAGGATTAGTGCAGGTCAGGTGTTTCAGTTTTTTAAAGTTTTCAGCCAGTGAGAATCTGCCCAAAGACTGGTCAGGTAGCCTCTTAGAGAAACTGCGCTAATAACAAGGAAAGCTTGAATGAACTGTTGCTCATCTTAAAATTAACGAACCTTAATTTAACCCATATTGTTGTCTAGCATCTTCATTTGGAATATTTGGGAGCAAATTCTCAGGTTTACTTAACTGATTCAAACCATCTTGTTTCAAAAAGATCCATTTAACCCACAGGATGGATCTCAGACCATTAAACACCTTTAGCTCCCAAATTAAGTTCTAGACAGAAATAAACATCAATATGATGTCTTTTTTATTAAGGATAGTTAAAATTAATATTAC
Source organism: Lepidodactylus listeri (assembly GCA_029233225.1). Lineage (NCBI taxonomy): Eukaryota > Metazoa > Chordata > Lepidosauria > Squamata > Gekkonidae > Lepidodactylus > Lepidodactylus listeri. Next base: position 22,597,370 of record JARCFY010000012.1, read on the forward strand.
CTGTTTTCCTGGGTTTCATCCTATGATGTTTATAAATATTCCTTCATCGTCTTTGTTTCTTTCTTAAGTGACTTGAGTGTCCATTAGGATCCCCTGCTGGGTGCCTTCCCTAAGATGTTCCTACCTAGAATCTCATTGTGATCTGTGATAGTACAGCTCCAAATGTTGGCTGATAATTTCTTTGCTATGGTGATGCCTCAAAATGGTTGACTGATACTTTGTACTGGTTTTTTAAGCACCCATGGGATCATAAAGGAAGTGAACCCCACCCACACACACACATTGCAAAGGAGGGGAAAGATCAATCTCTGTCAGTCTGTGAGAAAAGTTTTGGGCTTGTTTTAAACTATTTTGCACTGTGTCACTGGGATGGTTTCACCAAGCAAAAGAATGTTTACAAGTCAAAGGCAACTCACAACAACTGCAACTTCTGGTGAAAACACAGGTATTGCTGATCAATTTAAACCTTTTGATGCCTCTTTGACAAATGTAAAAGTACCAAAACTGAACTGGATAGATTCCTTTAAAAACAGAACGGCACAGAAGCATTAACTCTGGGGGAGGGCTCAGTTTACGAACAGAAATAACATCCACTAACACTGAGCACAGAACAGAATACTTGGAAAGTGCACAACTAATACCTAGTCCATTGTGGGTGCTGCTGTGTTGGACTAATATCTGGAAGACCTGGGTTTAGATCACCACTCTTAGGCTGCAGTCACACGGCCTTTAAATGCGGGAGGGAGGGCTATTTCCTCCCGCATTTAAAGGGGCCGTCTACAACGGCCACAGAAAGTCCCGCGCCGAAGCGGGCTCAAATGTGGGTTCCTCCTGCATTTTCTGACCCCGGGGAAATCAACAGTTTTCCCGGGAGTCGCGGGAGGAACCCGCATTTGAGGTATCTGGACAGCCCTCTCTTGCAATCATTGCAAGAGTGGGGCTGTCCAGATGCTCCCGTCTGCCATTTCCCCCCCCCCCTTTTATGCTTGGGCACTTGGGCAGTCAAGTGCCCAAGTGTAAAAGGGGGGGAACCAAACTTACCAGGTGGCAATTGGGTCCTTTGCTGCCGCTTCCGTGGCCACCGCCGCTTCCGCAGCCATCACTTCTGCCACCGCCACCGCCGCCTCTTCTGCGGCCACCGCCGCTTCTGCGGCCACCGCCGCTTCCGCTTCTGCTGCTTTTGCCACCGCCACGGCCGCCTCTTCTGTGGCCGCCGCTGCTTCTGCTGTGGCCGCCGCTTCCGCCGCCACAGGGGTTGGGATGTGAAGACATGTGTAGACATCCCAACCCACGATAGAAAAATGCAGCCCCTTTAAATCCAGGAGGGCTCCCTGATTTAAAGGGCCCGTGTGACCGCAGCCTAATATGTAGCTTGCTGGGTGAACTTAGGCTGGTCACACAGTTTCAGCCTAATCTTCCTTACAGGAGAGGTTCTGAGGATGGAACAGGAAATAGCACCCCCATGCACGCACCCCGGAGCTCCTTGGAGAAAGGGTAAAATGAACTAGACAGATATATCTGGGAATGTTGAAGACTCCAGCTTATTTTCCAACCAGCGTTGGGTGCTTTCAGTATTATTTGAAATGACACATGTAGAACCAGCACTGGATTTACCTTGACTTAAAGAGCAACACAACGAAGAAACTTTGTCAGAAGTCTGGGTGCAGGACAAATGGCGTGCAGGAAGGCTGAAATCACACTTGGGACAAGAAATCCACCTGAGGAGCCTGCGAGTCAAAAGTATAAATAGGCAGGCCAAATGATAGAAGCAGAGGCAAGAAGCATAATCCACATGGTGGGGTTCCAGGCAGTCAGGCAAACAGGACTACGTTTAGTCACAGATAGAAGCTAACAAAGTGACCAAACTGAGGAAGTCAGCTTGCAAGCCTTGGCTTTATAGGGCCTGAGGCTGTATGATTGGCTACTTGGATCACATGCTGTGACCTAGTCAGGTGATTCCGATACAGGAGATAAATTGCAGTCCAGGAGGCACTGCTGTTATGCAAGCTGCCCAGCTGTTTCTGTTGTGCAGGTTCCACAGTGTTGGACTTCAACCAGGAGGGGTCCTAGACTGACTCCCATCATGTTGCCTTGTACTCTGTTGATGCTACTCACATATAATTCTTTAGGAAGGAGTTAAATTTTAAATATGTTTAATGCCTACTTAAGGTCTTAAAAAGTATCAGAGAGGGCATATTCTACTGGCCTTGGCTCTAGCGATGTGTTGAATAAATAATAAAAAGGATGAGAAAATAAGAGGAAAGGGCCTGTTATGAGATACCGAACATAGTTTTGCTGATCCGAGTAGAATTCAGAGAGGAATAGAAACTTTTGAGGTCAAGCCTGTATAAAATGTATGCTCAAAGGTTGACAGCTTCAAAGATTGTTATTGTATAACTATGTGTTGTGATCTTCTTGGCATTAATATTTGCAAGAGTGCTAGTAGCAAGGCAGTGCGGTTACGGCCGTCTTGCAATTAAAATGAGAAAGCCCAGCTGTTAAACGCTCCCAAGGAAACTCTTTTTTTGTTCACAGATAAACAAGGTCAATAGAAATATATTTTAAGAGAGTGGAATCTAAGGCCGATTCTGCACTAGTAGTTCCCCTGCACTCAGTCTCCGCTAAAATCTGGGGCAGAGCAACAGTTCTGCACTTGTTGCTCCGTTTCTGAAGTTGGCCCAAATGTAATACTTGTTTCCTGTGGATCTTCCGTCTTCATAATTTTCAGGTTCTTTTTTTTTTACACGGTAGCGAAGTCGGGGCATTCTAGTGGGGAACTCCGAAATTGGGGTTTCATGCTCCACCCATTTTCCGCCCCTTTCCTCTCCCCTTCCCTCCCCTTTCCCGCCCTGCCGTGAGCAGTTTTTTTTTGGTTCCTCGCTTTGTTGCATTACAACAACACGATATGACATTGAGCCATCATTGACTGGCTCTTAAATGTCTTTTTAAAAATGTACTTTTGTTGTCGATGTCTCCAAATTTCTGTGTTGCTTATTTTGCACAAACATCGTGACTGACTTATGCCACTTTTAAAATATGCACTGATTGATTTGAGGCGCAGCGCAAGTGGTCCCCCCCCCCCGTCATCACATCACGACAACATGACATGACATTGTGTTTTCGTTAACATTTTTGCGGGTATAATGTATTGCTGGTGACGTGGTGGTGTGGACACAATTTTTTCCAGGGTTACATGTGTTATTGTTGCTTGATTACGCTTCATTTCCCATCCCTTTTCCACCCTACATTTTCCCTCCGTCCCTTGCGTAATTTTTGTTTCTTTTCATGGGCTTTTCAAAATGGCCTGCACATGCATGGACGATCCTGGCTGTAGTTTGGGAGGGTTCGTCACAACAAAACTCCACCTACGGTAAAAAAATAAAGGGGGTGGGGAGGGGGCGGTTGCAAGATGCACTTTCCTTTTTTTTTTGAAATTTTTGAAAACCTTGGCCAATCATGTCTTTGTATCGTCACGACGTCATAACGAAACTCCACCTACATTTTTTTTTTAAATGGTGGGCGGGGGAATCAAGATTCAGGGCAGGGACAGATGCGGAAATGAAGAACCGGCATCAACCCAGGTCAGATGCATGTAATGTGGAAACGCACAGACTGATTCGGACCAATTAAACCCGGGAGGAAAGGGAAGCAAAGCACTAGTGCAGAATCGGCCTAAAGGCTGCATTCCAATAATTCATGTGGACATTTGCTGACATCAGACATTTGCTCCTTACTCTTGCTCGAGACATGGCTCACGTCAGTCTCAAGAGCCTAGTCCACAAGCAGTATCTTCCTATGCAAAGATACATCCTTCTAAGCCTTGTTTAGAATTGCATTATTAGTCTTCTGTATCTGATTACAAAAGCACTCCTAAGAGGGTCTACTCAGAAGTAAGTCCAATTTTATTCAGCGAGGCCTGCTTCTAGGAAAAGTGTTCTTAAGATTGCAGCCTCTGTCTCCTGTTTCTCTTTATGGCCTTTCTTTTCCTTTCTTCACAAGTGCAATGCCACCCTAAGCAGTATTAACCCCATCTAGGTCTGCTAAAGTTGATGGGCTGAGAAAGGTGTAATGTTGCTTAGGCTTGCTCTGTTAGTCTCCATCTCCTTCGCCTACTCTTTCCTCCTTGCCTTTTGCCAAGAACAGCCTCTGCCTCTCTGTCCATCAAGCCACCTTCCTCTCCTCCGGTCTTGTTTTTTCTCAAGCTGTCCTGATCCCAGTCAGGCCAAATATAATTCAACCTGGTCAGTCAAGCTTAACAGAGAGTCACAGCCTGGCAACCAGAGCACAGTTCAGCAGCAGCTGTCTAAGACTAGCGCAAACTAGGTCAAGGTCAGGAGCCTGGCAGTCCAAGAACAGGAGACCAAGGGGAGAGCTGGGCTAGGCATGTTTCATCTGCAACTGTCAGAAAGCAGTGGAAGGCTTTTATAGTCTGCCAAGTTGGCCAGGGTTTGCTTTTTTCTGGTGCACTTCTGGGGCCTTGATATTTACAAGGCTAAGACTGTAATACTGAGCCCACCTCCAACAGAATAAGACCCCCACTGAGCATACTGGGACAGAAGAAGAAGAGGAGGAGGAGGAGGAGATTGGATTTATACCTCGTCCTTCACTCAGAGTCTCAGAGCAGCTTACAAACTCCCCTCCCCACAACAGACACCCCATGAGGTAGGTGGGGCTGAGCAAGCTCTGACAGAAACTGCTCTTTTTCAAGAACACCTCTGACAGAACTATGGCTTGCCCAAGGTCATCCAGCAGCTGCGAGTGGAGGAGTGGGGAATCAAACCCAGTTCTCCCAGATTAGAGTCCACGCACTTAACCACTACACCAAACTAAAGATACATGCTTAGCATTGCAAGTTTAGTGTCACACTGCCTTCTTCTAGGTAGGACTGTGACAAGGGATGCCTCGTATGGTAAAGTTTCTCTTCCATCACTGCCATTGTTCTTGAGGCCCTTTGGGTGATTCTGGGAGTTTAGAAATGGAAGAATCCAATCATGGTTCATCTCAGGATGACCGTGGCTCAGTGGTAGAGCACCTGGTTTGTATGCAGAAGGCCCCAGATTCCATCTCTTGCATCTCCAGTGAAAGGATCTCTTGTAGAACCGGGGTTGGGAAAGACTTCTCTGCCTGACAGGGAAAAACTGGGAAACCACTGTCCATCAGAACTGACAGTACTGAGACGGACAGACCAATGAAGAACAATCACTACCAATATGAATGCGTAAAGCAATTGTATTCTTCATAAGAGGGTTGTCCTAGCTGCTCTTACTAGTACAATCTACTATGGCCTAAATCTAGGTCTTTTCTATTGCAGCCCCACTGTTGTGCAAGAGTGTTCTGGAAGTGGTGAGGCAGGCACCATCCCTTGGGGCCTTCCAGCAAAGCTGCAGCTGTTTAAGATCACTTATGAGGCAGCTTAAAAGTTATAGATGTGGGTTTGGATTTATCTATTTTAATTATCTATCTTAATACTTTTAATAGTTGATTATTTTTATATTGTATTTTATCTGCCTAAGATCCTGACTGAGCCAGAAGCAAGGTGTGGTATATAAATACCCTGAATAAATAAATAAAGCAAATGGTGTGACTCATTCTATAGCTGCTATCCCTGTGAATGCCACCCACACTTGGTTCCCTGGATGAGGTGTTTACTGGCTTCTCTTAAGAGTGCCCTGAATCTCTCCGTCCCCATTCTCCACATGTGGTAGGGGTCAGGGGGAAGATGCTCTTCTGAGCATGAGGCCTCAGTGTGTGCTGCTAAAGCAAGGTCTTGAAACAAACTTTCTGAATTATATAATCTCAATTTGTAGCTAAAGTCAAGAAAATAACAGGGTACCAGCATCCTTGAACTGTACCACTTCAAAGTGCTGGAAGAGTGTTGAATGATGAAACGCTCCCAGGAAAGAAAAAACTAAAACTAAAGTTGCTAACCTCCAGGTGGGGCCATAGAGATCTCCCAGAATTATAGCTAATCTCCAGATTAAAGGCATCAGTTCCCCTGGAGAAAATGGCTGCTTTGGAGGGTGGACTGTTATATCCTGCTGTGGTCCCTCTCCTCCCTCTTTGGCTTCACTACAGTTCCCTCCTGGCAACCGGTAGGGGATGCGGGAGACTTACCTGGAGAAACAGTAAGGCCCAGGCCTTGTCGCCAGCATCACACCAGAAGTAACGTCATTGATGTCTCTGATATTTGGGCAAAAACTCTACGGTAAAACCAGCTTCTACCATAGAGTTTTACCCAAATAAACCCAGAGTGTCACTAGATGTAATTGGTGTGATGATATCACTTCCTGTGCAACACTGGCCAGAGGCCTGGGCCTTTCTCTTTCTTTACATAATCTCCCCATGATCAGTGGCTAGGGGGAAGGGCCTGTTGGCAGGGGGCCTCTGCCTCCCCCAGGGGGTCTGGCAACCCTAGGCTTCACCCCTAAATCTCCAGGAGTTTGCCAACCTTGACTTGGCATGCCTGCTTCCTGACACAAACCTCCTGTCTAGCACTATTGCAGAAAGTAGGCTCTCTGGAACCCCCTAGGAGCAAGTCACTTATCTCCACTTCAGAACAGTGTTAACAGTCATAATTATTTCAGCTCTTCACTCCATGCATTTCAGTGATGGAGCAAATCCTTTTCCCAAATATTAGATTCCTCTCATGGTGAAATCTACAGGTGTCCTTTTTTTTTTTTTAGCCTAGGCCAGCAATTCTTAATGGCCCCTGGTTAGGGTTGCCAGGTCTTACTGGCTGCTGATGGGGGGGCTCCAGCACAGGTTCCTGGATCTTTTGGCATATGTGCGAAGTGTGCCTGCCACAATGACATCACCTGGAAGTGATATCATTGCGCAGGGGATGCTCTAACATTTGGCCAAAAACACTATTGTCACCATAGAGTTTTAGCCAGATGCTAGAGTATCCCGCATGTGATGTACCCAGCGTCAGGCACATTGGTACATCGGGGCTCTTCAGAGGTGGGGCTCCCCCCACCGGCCAGCTGGTCGGTGGCGAATTGGGGCCCCAAAAGTGGGGGGGGAGCCCCCACCCTCATCAGAGGAATGGTAACCCTATCCATGGTGGTTCAGTTTATAAACCTTGAAGGGGCATCTTGTGAGAACCCTTATTGACCCAAGAAGCCAGGCCTTCTGGAAACAAAAGTCCTTTTTATTTCTTAATGGTTCATAGTAGTCAGCACTTCTTGTGTTAGTGATATAGAGCATAGAGCTGTGGGTAAATTATACATAATTCAAAAGCAAAGAGGGAGGTGGGGCACCAATCAGGTTAGTTAAAAATGGCGCTAAATACATATCCGTTAAGCTTCCCAGGGAAAGCGCGCCCAAATGTTCGACTGCTCATCAGGCATTCCTTCCCACACCCCATCGAAACCTCTCCAGCAATTCCCAGGCCGCTATCATAGAAGTACCTGGCAGCCGAGTAGCCGTTGGAATAAGAAGTCAAGGTCAAATGCATCATCAAAACAGATAACAATCTCAGCAGCTATAATGAGGTCTGCGGGGAAGCGAGTGACGCAGAGTGGGTGAGGGAAACCACCTCCCACCCGGGAAATGTAAGATTCTGACACATCTGGGATTTTGAGAATGTACACAGTCCTTTCTCCCTTGCTTAGGAAATACTCCCTATATACTTGGTGAGCAGTACAGGACAATGGTGGATTAAAGGCTCAGAACAACTGGCCTGGATCATTGTCAGTTAACCCTGGCAACTTACCTGAGTATGAACATGTTTCCCCCCACTAGTTTCATCTCCCCAGGGGATGCTGGAGCTCTGTGATATGGAGGGGCATAAAGATTTCCAACAGAGGACCCTTGGCATCTACCCCAAAATACAATTTGCAGAATTCTTAGGGGAAAGCCAGCATAGTTAATATGGTATAAAGCCATACACACACACATACGCACACACACACACAACAGGGACTGAGATTCATGGGGGGTAGCCTTGAGGTTCTTTATTTTTAAAAAACTTAAAGAAAAAAGCTTAAAGAAAAACTTAAAGAAAAAATAAACATGTAGTGTAATTATGCCTTCAGAGGCAAATTTACTAAAGCTGAATTCTAGCTGAAGAATAATGCTGTCAGCAATTAACTGTATGTTGTATTTCTAGGATCCTGGATTTATTCTAAACATACCTAAAGTATACAAGACTTTTCTTGTGGGGGGGGGGGAGGGGAGGGGAGGGGAAAGGAGTTTGTAAGCCGCTCTGAGACTCTTAAGTGAGTGAAGGGCGGGATATAAATCCAATCTCTTCTTCTCTTCTCTTCTTCTCTCTTCTTGGGGAATTGCTTTGGGCTATTGGAATTCCTGAAGAATCTCATGAAAGCAGCGCAGAGAGGAGAAGAGGGAGCTTGGGAGCATTGGTTTTCATTTTCCCTAGCTGCTTTGGATCACCTCCTTTGTCCCATCCAGCAAGATGCCGCATCTACTCCAGAACAGATGCTGAAAAGAGGCAGCCCCACCCAGCCAGAGGCTTGTCCAGAAGTATCCCAACAGTGGCAGCCTTAGAGCCTGGCAGACTCGGGCAAAAGGTGCACTTGGAAACAAGCCAGAGGAGAAGGCCAGAAGGCAGTAACAACTTATGCCTCCCCAATACATTTCTCTGTGGAGTGACATTTTCAAAACTGCTAACAATAAAGTATATTTTCCCACATGGGAAAATAATCCATTGAGGACCTCCAGAACTGGATGGTAAGTAGGGTTGCCAGCCTCCAGGTGGGGCCTGGAGATCTCCTGCTTTTACAGCTGATCTCCAGCTGACAGAGATCAGCTCCCCTGGAGAAAATGGCTGCCTTGAAGGGCAGACTCTATGGCATTGTACTATGCTGAGGCCCCTCCCCTCCCCAAACCCCACCCTCTCCTGGATCCACCCCCAAAGTCTCCAGGTAAAAACCATATATTCAGTGGCAAGTTGTGCTTGAGGGTTTCCTTTTAAGGCTGGCTGAAAAGACTTTACACAGCTGTGAATGGTAAAATCTAGGAGCCATGGCAACCTTCTCCCCAGAACTCTGATAATGCATCTGAAATGAGGCTATTAGAATTATTAATTCACATTAGCAGCTATTAAAATTACTACCTGCTGACTCACAGCCTGCAAATCTTTTTTCTGCTTGCAAGAGACAATTCAGCTGCAGAAGGGGCCATGCTGCTAAGAGCATGTGTGCATTGTGCGCAAGACACGGGAAGTCCAGTGGATAATAAAGCTCATAGTGAGCTTGAAGTAGTTGCTTTGTTTTTTTTTTTGTAAGAAAGTTTTTATTTTTCAAAACATTAAAATTAATACATTTGTTTTATACAAATCCTTTTTTCCATATTATATAACATTTTGTTCTATTTGTATAGTCTTGCTTTTATCTTGTATTGGTGGTTTCCCACCACATCTGAAGCATAACACATTTTCCACTTTATCCAAAATAGTAATATTTATCTCTATGTTTACATTTCTGGTAACGGTTATATATCTTTAAAATACTTATATACCAATTCTTATTTTCTATATTCTTATATAATTCTAAAAAACAAGTTCATTATCTAATTATCCTTAGTACATTCATACACTCAATTTCTATTCCTTTATGCTATTATAACCATGTATAAATGTAGTTTTTCATGTCCCAATATTTTTCAACATATTCTTTCAAATCCTCCCAATCTTCTAAAAAAAGTCTCTGAGTACAGATTATTCAACTTTCTAGTCCATTTATCCATTTCAGCCATATATAACAATTTTTTCAACCATTCCCACACTTCTGGTATTTTTTCATTTTTCCAATTTTGTGCATACTCCATTCTTGCTGTTGTAATCATATACCATATTATTGTCCTTTTCTTTACATTTATCTCTTCTAGTTTAAGTCCAAGCAGTAACATTTCAGGCAACTTCTTCAATGTACATTTCAAAATTGTTTCCATTTCTGCATGTATTATAGACCAATAAGTCTTCGCTTTATCACAAGTCCACCACATATGATAGAAAGAACCTTCTTTCTTTTTACATTTCCAACATTTGTTAGACATATTTTGATTAATATTTGCAATTTTTTTTGGTGTCATATACCATCTGTACATCATTTTAAAACAGTTCTCTTTTAGATTATAACATGTAGAAATACTCATTGCATTTTTCCATAAAAATTCCCAAGATTCCATTTCAATGTCTTTGTTTAGGTTTATCGCCCATTTTATCATTTGTTCCTTTACCATTTCATCAGCATTAAATCATTTTAACAATACTTTATACATTTTAGAAATAATTTTTTTCCCATCTTCCTCCCAAATTTGTTCTATTTCATTGCTTTTTTCTCTAAAACCAGATTTTTTATCACTTCTGTACATATCATATATTTGTCTGTACCTTAACCAGCCATAATCAAAGTCCATCTCTGCTGCTCCTTCAATTTAAAGTCTTTACCATATCTTGTTAACAGGTCTCTATATTTCAACCAGTCTTGTCCTTTGTAGTGAGATGATGGATTTAAAACTTCTGCAGGTACAATCCACATAGGTATTTCTTCTGGAAAAAAGTTTCTATATCTTGTCCACGTATCGATTAATGTTCTTCTCAAATAATGATGTTTAAACATATTGTCCATTTTTGTTTTACCATAATACAGATATGCGTGCCACCCAAACCTACAGTCATGACCTTCCAGGGACAATAACTTTCTGTCTTGTACCATAGTCCATGTCCCTAAAGTAGTTGCTTTGTAATGCAAGAGCTGCAGATGTAATACTTGACTGTTTTAATGATGGTAGATAACCAACCCAGCTCTACTGGCACTAACAAGAACTGAATTTCGACTGGAAGCTAACACTCAAAATTCAACTTCAGGCTATTTCGTTCCACCCCAAGGCCCACCCAAAATATTCCACCATAATAGGTTATAAACAAAGCCAACAGGAAAGAAATCAGTCAAACATTTGAGCCAGAGCTGTAGGAGAGACTTGAGAAATCGTGTCAAGTCTTGGCTGCCTTGATTCCAACCCTCACTCGTTTTAACTCAAAAAAGAGAACTGCCTGCTGTTTCAATTAAAAGAAGAAACAGCATTAGACACAGGCCAATGCTGGATTCAATTCGGGGAAATGGCAACAAAGCAAAGGAAGATGTCTTATCTGGGGACATAGGGTTGCCAGGTCTTCTCTGGCCACCAACAGGGGTTGGAAGTGAAGGTTTGCCAGCTCCATATTGGGAAACTCCTGGAGATTTGGGAGTGGAGCCTGGGGAGGACTGTGACCTCAGTGGTGTACAATGCCATAGAGTCCACTCTCCAAAACATCTGTTTTCTCTGTAGTCTGGAGATGAGCTGTAATTTCAGGAGATCTCCCAGTTCCCACCTGAAGGCTTGCATCCCTAGCAGTAAAAAGGCAACACACGAGTAGCAGTAAAAGCCTGGAAGATATAAGGCAATGTAACAAACAGAAAGGGAACCTTAGGCTGGCTACAAATGATTGTTGCTTACACATTGTTCTTGACTGTCTCTTGTGCTGGCCTTGTGGCCAAGATTGCCTCCTGTCAGCTGCATTTGGTTCACCAACTCTCTCCTAAACTCAGCTGATCTGGCCATGCTGATCCATGGTTTTGTAACCTCATGGTCTGATCAGTGTAATGTGCTCTGCATTGGGCTGCTCTTGAAGATAACTCAGGACCTTCAGCTGGTTCAGAATGCGGCAGCCCTATTATTGTCCGGGGCTAGCCAACAAGAACATCTCTTGCTTATTTTAAATTAGTCACATTAGTTTTAGTTTGTTTCAGAGCTCTTTTCAGGGTGCTTCATGGCCTAGAAGTCACATATTTAAAGGACTGTCTCTCACCACATGTCACCATGTACCAATTACGCTCCTCAAGCTGCCACCTGCTAGCTGTTCCCTCAGTTAGGGTAGTCTGTTTGGTACCAATCAGAGCTCATGCCTTTTCCACCATAGCTCCCATCCTGAGAATGGGGGGCATTGCCTCTAGAGGGGGTTTCAGAGTACTGAAATGCTACCCTAGATCATGGGGCTTTTAAATGAGGTGTAGTTTACAGGGGGGGTTAGGAGGGGAGGAAGTTTATGTGAAGTTTTATTTTGTCAGGTCTATTGCACCTATGGGGTAGTGAAGATCCTCAGACGGGCATGGTTATCTGACAAGCCACCTCTAATCATCATCAGTCCTCAGGTAAGTAGACATCTTTATTTAGAACCCACAAGTACATTTCAGGCTTAATAGTCTTGTACCTTGAAAGGACAGCAGTCCCTTTCTTCTCCAGACTTCACTGCACTTGGCTGGCTTATTTTGGCTGCTGCAGCTTCCAAGATTCTGAGCTACTCCCTGCCCCTTTTGGCTCTCTTTGGATACTGGATATGATAGACCTTTGTCTGGGCTTGGGCAGTTTCTGTTGCTCCCACCTTGCTGCCTCCAGAGTTCCCCTCTGCAGCCTGTTTATTGGGGGAGGGCTCACATTTCCCTCCAGCACTTCTGCCATTCTTCCCTTTCCCCTTCCAGCCCTAACTTCTATCTGGGCCTGGCAATGGGAAGGAGAGGGTGTGTCACCCAAGGTAGCACTGCGCCATGTCTGACTTAGCCATGTGTACATCTGGTGGGGCTGATCATGCCAAGGAGACAGTGCATGGCTTCAGCAGCTTTCCATACCCACACACTTTAAAAATATTATAAGCCTTTCTCTATAACCTAACCTAGCTCTAAATTATTGGTCTTCAACAGGAGAGTCAAGAAGACCTGCAAGTGGATCACTGAACATGCACAGTTTCTTATCTCACTGCCAATTTCTTTATCTAAGATTGCTTATAGATATACTTATGAAATGTATACAGTGGGAGAAATTATGAGAAGTGTCAAAAGTGGCCCAGTGATACCTTCTATTTCTAGGACCTTGTGTGATCTCACATTTATGTGGCTAGCAGTATAGTGAACTATACTGAGAAGGAACAAGGAGGAACCATATGAGAACATGTAGGTACCCTCTCAAACTAGCATATCTTCAAAATCAGGAATGAACTTCCAGTAGGGTTGCCAGCTCTATCTTGGGAAATACCTGGAGATTCTGGAAGTGGAGCCCAAGAAGGGAAGGGCTTGGGGACAGGAGGGATTTTATTGGGATATAATGTCATAAGAGTCCACCTTCCAAAGTAGCTGTTTTCTCTGGGTGAACTGATCTCTACCATCTGGAGATCTACTGTAATCTCAGGAGATTTCTAGCCACCACCTGGAGGCGGTCAATCCTAACTTTCAGTGCAACGTGAGTTTGCTGCACATTTGCATTCAGGAATTATAGTCATACCCTGTCCAAAAAGAGGTCACACTAGTGATATCACTACCATTTTAAATACTACATGAATTCAGGCATTGCAACAAATTATAGCAGTTGAAAAGAGCAAGAGTCCAGTAGCACCTTAAAGACTAATAAAATTTGTGGCAGGGTACGAGCTTTTGTGAGACACATCTTCAGTGACTCACAAAAGCCAATACCCTGCCACAAATTTTGTTAGTCTTTAAGGTGCTACTGGACTCTTGCTCTTTTCTACTGCTACAGACAGACTAACATGGCAACCCATCTTCAACACATTATAGTAAGATCAAAGACTTCCTAAACCAGGGAGTCTTTGATTCCAGATCCTGAAGTGAGGATCCTCAAGCAGAGGAAATGCAGGGTATGCAGATGCCTGAGACAAACCAAGCTTATTCTCATCATAAACAAGCTCCAGTTTGTTCATGGTGTCTGAATTGTCCCTCATAAGAAATGAATCCTGTGTAATGAAAGCAAAGTTGCTTTTTCTAGCCGTTATCATTCAGAACCTCTGATATCAGCTCCCGTTTATATTTTCTCCTCACCTACTTTTAAACCAGAGCAAAGGAGCCTGCTTTGAATGGCTGTGGTTGGTTCTCCTTCTTCAGTTTATTTTTTATTCTACATTCTACGTGAGGGATTATTTCAATTTCTTCTTATGGACTACAATGGGGAAGCAGTGTGAGATTCTGCTAAGTGCAGCTTTAGAGTTTTATTTGAAAGGCTACAAGGACACTCTTTATTTCCTCATAGATCTCTCAAAGGCCTGAACTAATTAGTACTTATTAGAAAACAAATTAGAATGCATTTTATTTCTCCATATGGTAAAAGTGCGATCTACAGCACAAGACTGGGGTAGCGGTGGAGCTAGGCTAATGACTTACGATGAATAATTTATCTGACAAGTTGTGCCTTTTTTCATCAATTTTTTTTTTGGATCGTGCATGAACAGATTATTTTAATAAATGCATTCAATATTCAGAGCCACGTGCCATAATTTATTAACTTCTGTGAACAAGTACAGTGTAGTTTGTATACGGGCAGTGTGTTACACATATTTGACAATCATCCTTTGTATTTTTACTTCCTGGGAACATTACCTCACAGCAAAGGTAGTCCTGGGCAATGCTTCCTCTAAGTTGTGGAGTCTTGTGAGCAAAAATTTTACTTCTTGAGGTACTGGCATTAAAGTTGTGAGCAGGTGATTTGGCTGCTGCACGAATTAGTTTGCTCTGGAGTCATCCTTCCTGAGAGAGGACAAAAATGTGTGAGCCAGAGGCTTAAAGTCTCTGAGCTAGCTTACACTAACTCAGTTTAGAGGGAACACTAGTCCTGGGAACAAAGCTTATGCGGTGGTTGCTGATGAGATAGGCAGAAAGATATTCCTGTCTCCTTACTTGAAATGGCTGCAAGCCATTGGCTGAACTTATGATGTCACACAAGGAAGTGGAAGGCTGCTGACAATCAGTACATCTACTGTGTTGGCAGCAGAACGTGGATTTGACTATGGAAATCCTAACAGAGGACCAAAGACAAGAGGGTTTGTGAGCTCTTAGTAGGAAGAACTAGAAAAGAAAGGAAGCTGAGAAGGGAGTGCTATAAATGAGAGTTATTGAGGCAAATCCCTTATTGGTTCAAAATAAACAGCCAAATCTTTGGCTGCAAGACTCTTATCTTATAATGTTTCATACTCTCGAGGTTCAGAGCAGACTATTCAGATCCACTGGTTCAGTGAAATCTAGAGAGCTAATCTGTCGTTATATAAGTAGGCGTTATTAGCAAGTACATCAATAGTTCTGTGCATGTATGTGCAGGACCTGTACCTGTGTGATTGGGGGAGGTCAGATTGCCTTGCCCCCATCCCTTATCCAGCTTCTGCCTTACCCAGCTTCTATGCAGGTCCCACCTGCATAACTAAACTATTGAGCAGAATCCTGAATTCCATTTTCACTCTGTGGCCCTTTCTGCACGGCCACTTAACTCCAGAGAATCTGAACAGTCAATCCTGAAAGCCTGATTTCAGAGTAGTGTTCATTCCCTCTACACTTTTTTTGTTCCTCTGGTTTATTGATTGTTTATTCTGTGTATACATTTGGCATCTACAGCCAGATTCTGCATTTTTGTGTAATTGGGTTTTGCTTCTGGTGTGTGGGATGTGGCGGCAGAGAAAAGAAAGCCATGAAGGCAGCTGCTGCCTCACCCTCTGCCATCTTACCTTTGAATTTGAGCTTCTGCGGTGTTTTGGCTTTCACCATGATCCCTCCCGCTCATCCTCCCTCCCTCTCACCTCAGCGCCACCAAGCAGAGCTGGAGAAGAAAGGGAAGACAGTGACATGCCCAGCCACACGGCTCCAACCTCTAAATGGGAGAAGGGCTGCCAGGTCCTTCCTGCTCACTGGCGAGGGATGGGAGGGATAGGGTTGCCAGATCCAGGATGGGAAAGTCCTGGAGATTTGGGGATGGAGCCTGGGGTAGACAAAGACCTCATTGGGTTACAATGCCACAGAGTCCATCCTCCAAAGCAAACATTTTCTTCAGTGGAACTGACCTTTGTAGTCTGGGTATGAGCTGTATTTTTTTTTTTACATAATTTTTATTTTTTACAAAATTAGTGATGGCTACATATACATATTCCACTTTGTTTTCATGTTACAGAATCATTAACAACATTAACATCCGATACTTTAAACCACAAGAACCTTGCCTTAATCCTATTAGTTCATCCAATCGTAAAACTTAGACCAAACTGCAATAGTGTCGAATCTCGCACATGGGTTTAGTAAATACCCTAGCTTATCCATTTCCGCCCAATTCAATAATATCCTAATCAATTCTACTTGAGTTGGCATCACCAACGATTTCCACATCCTAGCCCTTAAAATACGTGCTGCTGTTACTAGATATGATAACCATCGTTGGTTCATCTTAGCCATTCCTTCTGGCATCATGTTCAACAAAAAAAAGCGTCGGGTCCCATGGGATCTCCTCTTCCAGTATCTTTTCCGCCATGTTTTTAACCATCCACCAGTATTTTTCTACTTTCCCACATGCCCACCACATGTGCCAGTAAGTTCCTCTATCTTTCTCACATGCCCAACATTTGTCTGCAACCTTATAGCATTTATACAATTTGTCTGGAGGCCAATACCATCGGTAAAACATCTTATAAAGCTGTAATTCCAGGGGATTCCCAGGTCCCACCTGGAGGCTGGCAACCCTATGATCCAGCAAGGGCCTTTCAAGAAAAGTGAGAAGAAGTGATTTACCATTGCCTTCCTCTGCAGACTCTTCCTTGGTGGTCTCCCTTCCAAGTATCGACCCTATTTAGCTTCAGAGATCTGATGAGATCATGCTATACTATACTATACCATTCCACATCGCTTAAGCCTCATAGCCACAATAAATTTTTAAAATGCCATGTGATGTGCCTAAAAGGAAGTTATGGAACTTAACAAATGCCAAAAAGTTATCAAGCCTCTAAATCTGAGACCCCTTTTGAGCTTAAGGTCCAGGTCAAGTGGCCCTCCTGCCCCCCCATTTGGCCCCTGGAGCCACTATCTAACCTCCAAACAATTCTAAGAACACAGAAGTGACACAGAATAAAGGCAGATCTCAGCCTTGTAGGATCTAACTACACATTAGGTTTATCTCCAGGTGCTTTCCAGGTTCATGTGATCAGATAGGTGAAACTGAGGGCCAAACTAGATGACACAGTGTCTCGGGGATGCTGCTGCTATTGCTGGAATTCCCTCCCTTTACAAATGCCATGGGGGTCTGATCCTGATTGGGACTGCAGCATGGGAGGAGGAGGGGCTCCTCGCCCCCCTAACCTTTGTGGGGCATTTGGGCTATTAAAAACAGCAGAGGGGAAAGGAGATCCTCCTTCTCCCCACACCATGGACCCAACCAGGATCAGGCCCCCATGGCATTTGTAAAGGGAGAGAATTCCAGCAGTAAAATGGCAGTAGCATCCCCAGGGTCTCCCCAAGGACGCCATATCATCTAGTTTGGCCCTCAGTTTCCAGATCTGAAGGGCCAAGTTTGGGTCAACAAGACTCTGGTATACAGGGAGAGGACAATTATGTCTTCCCCCTGTGTCATTTTCTCAACCTGAAATGGGCCCAGGTGGCACTATTTGCCCCTTTGGGGACTACTCGTGTGCTGATGGGATATGCATTTTTCCCATCCTTGTCCCCCACAGAAAACTATGCCCCCTGAACCTAAGTATGCTACAGAAGCAAGGCAAGCTTCCTTTCTTCAAATGAGCAGAGGTACAAGGGGTCCTTCTAGCAATGCTTTATTTTCATTTATTTATAAAATATTCCTCATTAAATTTCATACTTTATACCACTATTGTTAAACACAGCAATTCACATTAAGCCTTCAGGAATATAGAAGGTTTTAAAACGATGTAAATACATAAAGTGCAGTGGCATTCTTTTTATTTTTGCTGGCAAGGGAAAGAGACATAAATAGAGCTGAACCAAAAGGAAGTTCTTTTCATAAATCTTGAGGGCAATTGTTCTTTCTGGTGATTTTTTTTGTCATTGCATTAATCATATGTTATTAAACATACTGAACTGAATTCATCCTTTTTCAGTGATGCCAGCCCATAACTGAATCTGATTGGCTATGTGTTGTTATCTTGTGCTCTCATCAGCCCCAACTGCATCACCAGTGTGACTAATAGTTAATTTGTTTACTTCATTTATACCCTACCTTTCTCTCCAGTGGGGATCTAAAGCCGTTTGTTATTTTTCTCTCCTCCATTTTAGCCTCACAACAACTCAGTGAGATAGATTAGGCTGGGAGGGGGCCTTGGCTCAGTGATAGAGCATCTGCTTGGCTTGCAGAAGGTCCCACGATCAATCTCTGGTGCCACCAGCTAAAAAGACTGGGCAGTAGGTCATGTAAAAAGACCTCTGCCAGAGACCCTTGAGAGCTGCTGCCAGTCTGGTAGACAATACGGACCTGAATGGACTAATGGTCTGATTCAGTATAAGGCAGCTTCATGTGTGTTCATGTGTGTGACTGGCCCAAGGTCACCCACCCATTGAGCTTTCATGGCAGAGTGGATATTCAAACCTGGAGTCTCCTAGATCCACATCCAACACTCTAACCACTGCATTACCCTGTGTTTCTATTGCCCTTACTCCTGAAGTTTGTTTCATCTTTCTTCCATCTTTCTTCCAACTAATGATGGGGGAAAACTTAGCCACAGTGTTGTGATATTCCTGGTTGACTAGAGCCCTGTGAGGAAGGCACTGAGGAAGAAGAAAACACAATAATATCAATAATATCAAAGCAAGAATAATTTCAGAGGGTGGCCATGTTGGTATGCAATAGAAAAGCTAGATTCAAGTCCAGTAGCACCTTAGAGACCAACAGTATTTCCAGGGTGTGAGTTTTGGAAGGAAGGCAGAATGTTATAGCCTGATCTCATCAGACCTTGGAAGCTAAGCAGGGTTGGTACTTGGATGGGATACTTCCAAGGAAGACTCTGCAGAGGACAGCAATGGCAAGCCATCTCTGCTTCTCACTTGCCCTGAGAGCCCCTTGCTGGGATCACCATAAGTTAGCTGTGACTTTACACACACACAGGAGCCTTCATCAGAAACACCAAAGCAACAATGGTAATGAAAGCCTAACACACTAACTTCAACCACTCAAAAATCAAACCAGAAGAATATTCACTGCAGCCCAAGAGAAAGTTATTATCTCTGTGTTAAGTGCCATCAAGTCACTACATAAGCAAAAACACCATCAGTCTCTTTTTGAGTTCCTGCCTCCCCCAATGTGGCTCATGCAGAATAAACTCTAGTAAACTGTGCCCAGTATGGCCACTCTCCTTGACTTTGTAGCTTAGTGGTATTACTAGGAAGTTATATAAAGTGTTCTTTTTTCCAGCACATACCAATCGCCTACGGCAAAGTCTTGAGAATGTCCCTCTGGGAAAGCATATGTATGGCTTTAAGTTACCTTTTAGTCCTTGCTATATAGGTCAAAATATTGTATCTGCTTTAGCACGCTGCAAGTCCAACATGATGGTAATTAGAGATGGTAGAAACTGCTTCCAATACCTCAACCGAGTCAAACACAAATTTCATCCTGACACCATGACAATGAATTTGCAAAGTGGTTTGCCATTTTGATGAGTTTCTGTCATTGCAGATTTACCAAGCTGTTGCAAGAGTCACGTTTTGCAGTCTTTCAGGAAATTCTACTGTATGTGTAAATGTGTATTTAGGCACTGTAAGAGTTTCATTTTATTAATGAGATGGTGTGATCAGTTTGTGTTAAATTGCAACAAGTTATTAAAATGAGGAGTTTGCTGCCAGAGGATTTAGTGATGGCCACAAGAACAGTGGGCTTTTAAAAGGGGATTAATTAGACAGACTCATGAAGGATAGGTCTATCAGTAGCTACTAACGATGGTGACTAAAGGGAATGTCTACGTACAGAGGCAGTAAACCTATGAACCCAAGTGCTAGGAGGCAACACTATGCCCTGTTGTGGACCCTCCAGAGTAACTGGTTGGCCACTAAGTAAGCAGGATGCTGGACTTGATGGACCACTGATCTGATCCAGTAGAGCTGTTCTTAGGTACTTATGTACTAATTTATTTTCATTTGAAGAAGGTAGCAGAACAACCATATTTTGCTAACTTTTTTCTCCCACCACTGCAACTCTAAGTCTCTCCTCCTATTTTTACTGTGTCTGGTGCACTATAGAAGACAATTCATCTTCCATGGGTTGGATCCAGCCAGCTTTTTCACTCAGTCTCACCATTCCTCCATCACATAATGTTTTTGTATATACAGGTCCCATTATTCTTATATCTTTTTAAATAGTCAAAGAGGATGCCTCCTTCCTCTGTTTAACCCCATACCTCACTAGTACATAAATGAGCAATCCACTACTACCCTTTCTCTGGTCAGGTGTAATGTGTGCAACGGCGCCAGTCGCATGACCACAGGCGAGCACATGGCCAGGAAAGGCCTGAGCTTTGGTCTGGCAAACAATGGCCAGGTCGGATCCTAATTGTCCCCCAATGAAAGGCTCCAAATATTCAAACGGGCCTATGAATGTCACTGGCGGGAAACTAATCCTATCACACAATTTGGGCGAGGTCAGGGGTGTGGCTTACCTGTGAATACAAGCAAGCCCCCCTGACCTCCATTGCCCATGCTCATCTGACCCTCTAATAAAGAATGTGTGCTGATTTCACTCCAACGTGTCTCCGACTCCAGTATTTTTCATCAGGTATTCTCCTTTTTCCATTGACATTTGTTTATTTACATTTATATCCTCCCTTTCAAAACAATGTAGCATCGAAGTGGCTTACAAGATAAAATTTCTACATAAATCAACCACAATAAAATTCCCCACATCTAAAACATTTTTTATAAAATAGCATCAATTAGCATTACAGAACCACATACAAAAGCATAAAGACAGCTCAAATGGATCAGATCAGTGGTCTATCTAATCCAGTATCTTGTTTCACACAGTGGTAAGGCAGTTGCCCTAGGCCAATTCCACACAAGTGCTTTGCTTCCCTTTCCTCCTGGGTTTAATTGGTCCAAATCAGTGTGCACATTTCCGCATTACAGGAATCTGACCCGGGTTGATGCTGGTTCTTCATTTCTGCATCTGTCCTTGCCCCAAATCTTGAGCCCCCGCCCATCTCCCCCCACTTTTAAAAAAATGTAGGCGGAGTTTCGTTATGACGTCGTGACGCAACAAAGTCATGATTGGCCAAGGTTTTTCATAATTCCCAGGAAAGTACATCATGCACCTGCCCCTTCCCCCCCTTTTTTCAGTGTAGGTGGAGTTTAATGTAGGCAGACCTCCATGCCACCATTACTGCATCATGTTATCACTTTCGCCATTTGGAAATGCCCATGAAAAGAAAAAAAAGCTTGCACCAGGGTTGGAGGGGAAATGGAGGGTGGGAAAGGGATGGGAAATGGAGGGGGAATATGCAATACAACACATGTAACCCCTGCAAAATTATGTCCATACCACCACGCCACCCACAATATATTGGCCCCACAAAAAGTGCTAACCACACAACGATGGATCAATGTCGTGTCATGTTGTTGTAATGCAATGGGGGGGACAAAAAAAACAGCTCGCGCTGCACCTCAAAGCCATCAATACATATTTTTATAGTGGCATGACTCAGGCACGACTTTTGTGCAAACAATGCAACACAGAAATGTGGAGACATCAACAACAAAAGTACATTTTTAAAAAGACATTTAAATGCCAGTCAACAGTGGATCAATGTTGTGTCATGTTGCTGTAACGCAACAAAGGGGGAACAAAAAAAAACCCGCTCGCACCAGGATGGGAAAGGGGAGGGAAAGGGGAGAGAAAGAAGCAGAGGGGTGTTAAAGAGGTGGAGCAAGAAACCCTGATTTCAGAGTTCCCCACTTGAATGCCCCAGCTTCACTCCCACGGCAAAAAACCCCAAACAAACCTGAAAATCCTGGAAATGGAAGATCCAGGGGAACTGAGGGTTACATTTGGGCCAACTGCAGACCCAAAGCAACAAGTGGGGAACTGTTGCTCTACCCTGGATTTTATCGGGGAATGACGCCGGGGCAACAACTAGTTCAGAATCAGCCCTAGAGGGCCAACAAACAGGGCATAGAGGTTATGGTGTTCCCTTGATGTTGCCTCCTAGTACTGGTATTCAGAGGTTTACTGCCTCTGAATGTGGAGGTTCCCTTTAGCCTGTATGGCTAATAGTCATAGAGGACTTCTCCTAAAGGGAGGACCAGTGTGACACTAGTGAAAAGGGTGTTTTATTATCAAGCTCAACTTGGGTTTTTTGCACATAATACATCCTAGCTTACGGTTGCCAGCTCTGGATTGCAAAGTACCTGGAGATATGAGGAGGGTTGGATTTGAGGAGAGGACGGACTTCAATGGGGTATAATCCTTCCAAGGTGGCCATTTTCTCCAGATGAACTGATCTCTGTAATCTGGAGATCAGTTGTAATAATGGGACATATGCAGCTATAACCTGGAGGCTGGTAATTCTATCCTAACTGAAACAGCAAACTAGGCCGGTAAAGAGAAACACAGGATGATATGTAAAGAAAGGGTGAAATATTGGAGGCGAGGCCATCTGCCTCCTGGTGAGGTCTGTGAAGAAGCAAAGTTGTTGTTCAGATGGCTGCTGGAGCTGTTGCAGTTAGAACCTTTAGGCCCAAGTAGTATTGTATATAAATAAACTTGTTCAGTTCCTTAACAAGCAACCAGGATCAGTTCTTTATGAAACCTGAAAAATCATCCTAAATCCCCATGATAACAATGACAAGTCACCTCACAACAAACTCAGGCCAGCGAGATTAATAAGAATTTTTTTAAAAATCACGTTCCAAAATAGAGTCATATGAATTAGCTATGAGGTAGGGTTGCCAGCTCCAGGTTAGGGAATGTCTGATGATCTGGGGGTGGAGCCTGTGGAAGGCAGAGTTCAAGGAGGGGAGGGACCTCAGCAGGTTCCACCCTTCAAAGCAGCCATTTTTTCCAGGGGAACTGATACCTGTTGTCTGGAGATCAATTGTAATTCAGGGAAGTCTCCAGGTTCCACCTGGAAGTTGGTAACCCTAGCTCTGAGACAGAATTGCAGCAGACCCGGTACATAGAAATTTCCATACTCGTCTCCATAGTCTACTATTAATTATAAGGAAAACATCAGTTGTGTCTAACAGAGCCTCTAGTATGATGATGATGATGATTCAAGACTAATAGTTAAAAGGGTAAATTAATTACACAAGTAAACAAATTATAGTTTAGATCACAAAGGTAGCTATTATTTTGTTAGCACATTTCTTTCTGTTCATGAATAGGCTTCATGAGCAGGTATATAGTACACAGGGCACTCTATATAAACGAAGGGTGGTCACCTGGCTCAGATTATGTTACTCGGAAGACTGTACTGTAAACAGTAAGCATGCTGACCTTGGCGGCAGTATGAGATAAGTCAGAAGACTATTGGCTGACAAGGGGAGTTGCTTCATTCAGTCCTGGCTGCCAATGGTCTAAAGGTCCCATTACAACAGCCAGAGGGTTCCAGCATGCAAGATGGCCCTCTCTGTAATCCTTTTTGGTCAGTTACATCAGTCAGTTACAAAATTAGTTACAAAATTAGCCAGAGGAAATGGAACACCAAAGGAACTATAACTGACTGTGGGTGGAATCCTGTGTCTGATAGGAAATCTTAGGTCTCTGCTACCATTGCATCAGACAGCCCAAGGCCTGCACAGTTGCTTGAGGCATTTTGGCATCTGCTGGTTCCTAAATCTGAGCCTTTAAATTCTAAGGAACAGTTGATTAGTTGTGACATTTTTGTCAAGTTTGGTGCTGATAAAATCTCTCAAATATATTTTGATTTGGGTGCTAGTTGTAGTATAGCTCAGGCAGAAGACCCAGTTACTGTGATGGATGTTGACAGGATCTTGGGATCTAAGGCCACCTGTGTGCTGGATCATTGTCCATCCTGGTTGTTGAAACTATGTAAGAAGCACATTAATGACTCCTTGTTGTCCATCATAAATCAATCACTGACTCAGGACCCCTTCCCTCAGCAACTCAAAGAGGCAATTATCTGACTATTGCTTTTTTTTTTAAAGTTGCTACAGAAAAATGATGCATGCTACCCAGTCTCTAATATGTCCTTTCTGGGAGAAATGATTGAGAAAACTGTTGTAAGATAACTTCAGGTTTTCCTGGATGACTCTTCTGCTCTAGCCCTTTTTAAACTGGTTTCAGGGTGAGCTATGGGAGACGGTGCTTGTGGCTTTAGTTAATTATCTCCATCTGAATGTGGGAAGGATCATGTCTCTTTACTGCTCCTATTTATCCGCAGCTTTTTATAGCACGGACCATATTAAGTATTGAGACGAGGCAGCTCTTTTCATAACAACATGCTTCCTTATTGAAATTCTGAACCAAAGAACCAGGCTCAACAGGAGCCAATTTATACTTGTACAAACCACACCCACCTTAAACAACAACCAATACGAAGTAGGCAGCCAGAATCCTTCATTTGCACGAACTATATACAGTGCAGCTAATGATAATGCAGCTATTGGGTTATAGTCAACAAATATGATTGGCTGTTACCAGTAACATAACCACTAGTCTTAAAGGCTTTTGGAGTCTTGCTCAGACTCAAGCTCTACTAGTACATAACAGACCATGCTATCTTGTTTTGGTGTTTGAAGGTAGAACTGGGTATCAAAGGATGCACTTTGGATTGATTTAAACCATTCCTTACAGATTGGACTCAGAGGGTTGCTATTGGAGACAAATTGTCATCAATGTGAGAGACATCCTGTGGGTTACCACAAGGCTCCCTTTTACCCCCCCCTCCCAATGCTATACAATCTCTATGTAAAACCCTTAGGAGTAATCATTTGAGTTTTTGAATTGGGATGTCATCAATATGCTGATGACATCCAGCTTTAAGTTCCTCTGTCCAAATTGTCTGATGATACAATAGAGCTCTTGAGCCACTGTCTGACTCCTATAGTTAAGTGGCTAGGAGTAAACTAGTTGAAACCAGATCCTGATGAGAGAGAGGTAATACTGGTTTGGAAGGTAGGACCTTGTCCTCCCCACATTTGTTGGGGTTCAACTGATCGTTGCTAACTCAGTTAAGAACCTAGGGGTTATATACTGGTCCCAGGATTATTGATGGAGAATCAAGTTTAGAGGGCATTCTTGCTTGTGGCACCAAAACTCTTGAACTCTCTCCCCAGAGAGTTCTGTTGCCATCTTCCACTGGTGGGTGGCGCCATGAAAGCTCTTCCACCACCAGACCAGGTAAGTACAACAGGCCCAGGTCTGCCACTGGGGTTGAGGCCAGATGAGGGACAGACTGCACCCAGACAGTGGTCTATAAATAAAATAAAATAAATGTAGGATTCCACCTGCAATCACTTATAGTATATGTAGGTATTCATTGCAATATGTGGCATTTATGGCTCCTCTACTCTTGAACTTTCTAAAGCCAATTTATCCATGATGGTGACACACACACACACCCAAAGAACTACCATATGGTTTAAAAAGTAAATAGCACATAAATTAGTGCTGATAAATAAAGGTAAAGGTTTCCCTTGCCCAAAAGCCAGTCGAATACGACTCTAGGGAATACCAAGACCCAATTTCAAAAAATTAGAAATTGTTAGGCATTAGTTTCAGGATATGCCTGCACATTTGATTGTTTGTTAGGGTACTTCTCAACCATCTTTCCATGTAAATCCTCAAGGTCATTTACTGTAGAAATGAAGATAAACAATTTTGAAACAAAAATAACTATATAAAACCTTCTAAAACAGGTACATTATTTAATCCAGCTCAAACAGGTACATTATTTGATCCAGCCTTATGAATACAAAAAAAATTAGTTTAGCCCTGAAAAACTGTACGGACAGCACCTGTCTCACTTCCTAGGGGAGGAAATTCCGCAGTCCAGGAGTGGCATCTGGAAAGGCCTCCCATGACACCCAGCCAACTATGAAGATCATCCCCCACCCCATATGCATAGTCCTCAAGAACCAGGCAGGTTAAGATGTGAAGAGGCTTTTCATTAGGTACTTTGGACCTGAACCATTTAGGGCTTTAAAGTTTAAAACCAGAAATTTATTGTGACAAGATGCTGTGATAGTCACTAGCAACAATGACTTTTTGAACAGGTTAGACAAATGCAAGGAGGATACATCTGTCAATGACAATACATGAGTTCATTAACCCTCTAATTGCCTGGTAATGGGACAAGCAATAGGAGTTGGCTTGGCTGTCTCTGTCTTGCCATGACTATTGATGTCCTAGGAGCAGCTTACCACCATTGAAGTCAGTCATGGTCTTTGGTCTAAGCCAGCATGGTATGTTGCAGCATGTTTCAGATGAAGTAATATGCATTATGGGCAGAAGTGTGGATCCTCGAAATGTTTTTCAGAACAGCATTCACACCTTTTACATCAGCACCAGTGAGTTTACCAGAGCTAAGCTGTTCATGTCATGCTGATTTCTTACCTGTTCCTATGCTAATAAATTTCTCATAAGAATTCTTGGGGAATCTCAAGAGCTATTTAGTTTTACACACATTGTTCTAATGGGGGCATTTCAGAGCCTGAATTAAGAAAAACAATACTGCAGATTTTGGAGAAACAGCTGATTCAGAAGAGCAGTTCAAGTAGAAAAGTGCTACATCTAAACTTTTTAAAAAGCAGGTTAAGAAAATAATTTGAACTAAGCAGTGGATCCTGCTTGCTAGGGTGTTAAGCAAATTAGATAATTAACTTACTGAACCAGTCTGCGAGAAAAACAAACATAGCACTAATATACTAGACAGGGCAGAATAGCAATTCTTAAAATTACATCTTGTGAAATGCCTCATAGACACTAAACCCTAAAGGCTATAACTTTATTAATTCTTCATTGGTCTCATGGTTGTAAGTCAGAACATTGGATGGGAAAGGACATGCAGAAAGATGGAGCCAATCTTGGTTGCAGTCACCTCTAGTTTTGCATTCTTAAGTCCCATATAGTGTTTATAACTGGGTGCAGGATTACAACCCTTGTTCAGACCTTATGGTATTAGGAGAATAAATTTGGAAAATAATCTACAGATATAACATGTTTGTGTATTTTTAAAAGTATCCCGATTTTTTTGGCACAAACCCTCATCCTGGCTTGTGAAACCATGAAATCTTAATACAAACTGCTGGATACATAAAATACAATCTAAAAAGAAAAGTGGGCACAAACAAATGACAAACCAGATGGCAGGAATAAAACCAAGCCCAATACCAACACAGACATCAGCAGAGTAACAAAAATTAAATCAATCCACCCAGCAGCCAACATTAAATTTAACCCAAATGCTTGACAGAAAGTTCTCCATGTCTTCTCAAAAGCTAAAAGAGAGAGTGCCAAAAGTACTCATGAAAGGAAGCATGCCACAATTCCTAGACATGATCCAAAAGGCCCAGTCATGTTTTGCTGTCCACTAAGATGGTATCTTCATGGCTGGTGCAGCTGCTGATACAACAGAGCAGCAACAGAACTTTCCCATGGTAGGTTTCCCCATCTCAGGCCCTCAGCAGTGGCTACTGGGCCTTTTTCATTTAAAAAAAATGGAATTTAATGTTGACCGAAGAACGGTTCACTCCTTCTATCTGGGATGGTCATCCTCTTCGACCGAGCGTGCAGCTTCGGGAGGGACGCACATGGAGCGGTGAGGGAGGTAGGGGACACCCGCCTAGCCAGCCAGATCAGCCGAATCAACCCTGGCGATCAATGGGGTGACAGATGTCGCAGCCAGATCGCCCTCACATCCATAATTTAATGTTACTATATTGATATACCATTATAAAGGACAGTTTTTTTCCCCTAGTTTTCAGTTTTCTCAGTCCACTATTTCAGCAGTGGAAGCAGCTAGAGATGTACTTTAAGAAAAAATCTCTAGCTGCTTCCACTGTTGAAATACACCTTTCACCTTCCAAAATGGATGGGGTTAGAGATTTACCATTTTTTAAATGAAACCTTGGAATTCAGAGACTCTGTTACACATATTGTTATAATAACATAATAGGCAATGGACATAGAAATAGGCAAGTGCCAATTTAATGAGGGAGGGTGGAAATGACTACTACTACTGACAGGCTCTGGGAAAATGGCTGCCATATGGGTGGGGAAATGGCAGCAATCGAGGCTTTACGGTGATGCTTCCTAAAATTGTGCAGCAGTTTGAGAAAGGTTGGAGAAAAGCTGAGGAAACCATAGGAGGTACATGAATACACCACTCCTGCTTCCCAAAAGTATTAAATCCAGGGCAAGTAACCTATCTGGAAATGGCCCAAATCTCTGATAAAATCTCTAATGACAGATTCATGCAAAACAAGTTAATTCAATTACATTTCAAGGTACTTAACCCTTACAATTTGTTTTGAGCTGTCAGTGGATTGTGATCGACAGCACCCTATGGCTTTAGATGTTATACACACCAAAACATGAAAAGTTCTTTGTTATGAATCGGTGATACCTTCAGGCCAGATCAGACTCCAGAATAACGTCATGGGGCCAGCACTCACCCAGAAAAAAAATCCTACAGTCATGAACTTGAAACCCACATGGTTCCTCAAGTCTAACTTGAAGAATTCTCAGATGTCAGGCTTTATCTGTCCATTCTTTGTTTTAATGTGTAAATAGATCTAGGTGGTCAGCCGTATTGGTCTGAAGCAGTAGAACAAATTTAGAGTCCAGCAGCACCTTTAAGACCGACATTTTATTCAAAGTATGAGCTATTGTGTACACGTGAAAGCTTATACATCAAATAAAACGTTGTTGGTCTTAAAGGTGCTGCTGGACTCTAAATTTGATTTAATATGTAAAATGTTTAAGTATATTTTTTGGAAAACTGCTATAGTCAGATGCACATATGAAGTCATAAGTTCTGCTTTGGCAATACAAAATATCCTTCCCCTAGCAGAGGGTCAATATTACCTTCCCAGCTTTAAGAGGAGCTATACTTTTTTGGAAGAAAATAACAGTTTCAGTAACGCCTGCCTGCCTGCCTGCCTGCCTGCCTGCCTGCTAGATGTAATGTTGAGTGCATTATCATGTATCCAAACACACAAGGACTCTGACAAACAGCCCTTCTGTTTGCCGAAAGAGACTCAGTGATTTCTGCTGATTTCTCCCTCCTACAACAGATCCCCATTTTGCCCCCATAATGTTCTTGAGAATCTCGGGACCCTCAGAATGAAATTTCAAGAGTGTGGGGAAAGACTCAATGGGCTGCAGCAACAGAAGGGAGTAGGGAAAGCCCCACTCAGCAATGTCCCTGATAATTTTGGTCATCCATTTTCATTGGCTGCAGATGCTGTTTACCCAGTAGACCACACCTTATAAAATGTGCAAGAGACATTCTTTGAAAATGTTGCCCATTTTCCCTGAAATGCAAAGCCACGGTGTTGGGCCAGGCCCACTGTTTTTGTGAGCCCTCTTATAAGAATGTTTTCACAGTAAAAGCATGGTGTGCCAATCCATTATATGTTTATTGGGAGAAATGCAAATAAGTGGAAACTGTTTATTTCTGAGCACAGTCATGTTTTCCATTTATATTTTGAGTTTCCTGTTTGTGCATTCCCATCAGAAAGGTCTTGTGTTCACCCAATGCGCAGAAGCGTAGGGAAACTGTAATCTTCCCTAAAACGTTTTTTGGCCAGAAATTATCCCTAATTTATATGATACATTATCCCTACCATGTTCTAAAGCTTCCTGCTGGTCTATGTGCCTAATTTATGCAAATTACAAGCATATACAAATCCTTTTTTTTTTTTTTGCATTGTGAATAGACTCCTTGACCTTTGGGGGGGGGCTGCTTTTTTCCTGTTGGTTTCTCTTAGTGGAAGCAGAATGGTAACCGTCCTGGCACCTCTTTTAGCAACATCTCCCTAATCCTTAGGTAGCATGTAAATCCTTTTTCTTTCTTTGAAAATGTTTTCCACATTACATCCTGCATGCAGAACTGTATTTCAAAGTGTCATTTTAATCCTTTTTATCTGAGCGATAACCTTAAATATTGCTCCCATTTTAGGTATTCTGGTCACATCTTGCTGCACTGCACTGAAAACCCCCATAGAGAAATGAATGCTTTAGGCAAAACGAACTCTGAACTTTTGTGACATCAAAATGTATGTGAGTATATTGAATTCAGCCCGCATGGCTTAACCTAAATTCATTAGAAACACATTTACATTATAAAGTTTGCACCAGTGCACTTGGCAAATAAAAGTTTGATTGTAAAAGTTGAGCAATGCATTAAGCCATGTGCTCAGAACGGTAGAAGTTCAAAGGCGATTTAGAAATATTTCTATCCAGGCCAAGAAAGCAGTTGGAGCAAAGTTGACAACAAATTTCTAAAATTATAAACACTGTGTAATTGCTTATCCACAAGCTATTAATGGATTTGGCATCGGGCAATACGGAAGTTGTCTTGATTTGACACATTTGAGTACTTACAGGTCATGATGATACCATAAAAGTTAATGTGCAAGATCCCTTTTTAAATACCATTAGTACGCTGGGGAAGTAGTGCCTGCAATGAAATCGTCTTTAAATTTAAAAAGCGATATTAAAATGAGTTTAAATGGCCCTTTTAAAAATATACTAACATTGCAGGAAATGAGCTTATTCTTGATTACCAGAAATTGAAAATTGGACAAACAGAAGTAGAGAAGAACAATCAGCACACTACTTTGATGGTTTTTGTTCTGTCTCTTGCAGTTTGGGGAAAACTGGGAATCAAGGGACAGGGTCACTGTAAAGGGGGCTGTGTTGGATTGGCACAAGGGGCTGGGGGGGGCACTGTCTGTAAGTAGCAGGGACCAAGAACAAAGTAGCAGCTGATAAAAACGGGGATACAATAGTGTAGATGAGAAGTGGCTTGTCCATGAGCTATAGAAAGAGTCTGGTGAGATCAGTAGCTAACAGGAGCTAGCAAGCAATGCCAAAGACTCAAATGAGGGACTTCGTGGCTTGAAGCTATCTAGCCTAATGAGTGGGCCGGTGTGTATTCAGATCTCTCTTTGGACTCAGAGGGGAATAGGATTGTGCAGTGTCAGCACCTGTGACTGGCAGGCAGTATGAAGCTTCTGGACTGGCCAAGACCAGTGGGAATTCTGACTTTCACAGCTCTGGGCTCCAGACCACATCCTATAGATCTGGATTGTGGTACTGTCATCTATATTCCTGCACTATATCTAGATATTGATGTTTTGTTTAGTAGCTCCTTTCAAATCTCTGAGAAGCTCAGGAGTAAAGGTTTCAAGTGATTGCCCAATTGTTTTCCTTCCCCCTACACTCTGTTCCAATAGGGTTGCCAGCTCTGGGTTGGGAAATATCTGGAGACTTGGGGGGTGGAGCCTGAGGAGAGTGGAGTTTGGGAAGGGGGAGGAACTTCAATGTGGTATAATGCCATAGAGTCCACCTTCCAAAGTGGCTATTTTCCGCAGGTGAACTGATCCGTCTCCTGGAGATCAGTTGTAATAGCAGGGGATCTCCAGCCACTATTTGGAGATTGGCAACTCTATGTTTCAATGCCATTTTGTTTCTCATCCTTTTTCAGAATCTGTATTTGATGTTAGAACTGTATGAAGACTTTATGGCCCCGTCCACACTGTCACTTTTGTCGCTCATTTCTCCCTATTGCTTCAGGTTCCCCCACCCCCCATATGTTTTGTTCTCTCTAGTAGTCCCAGAGGGAGCAAAACACATGTGGAAAAGGGGGAGGAACCCAAAGGAATAGGGAGAAATGAGCAGCAAAAGTGACAGTGTGGACAGGGCCTATGTCTCAAAAACTGAAAGGACAAAATACCGCTCCTGGAGTCACCTGTGAAATGTAGCATTCTCTCAGTAATCAGGATCCTCTCGTTGGTTAGTAGGTTTCAAACAGATCAGCTGGATTCTTTCTTAAAAGCAATTAGAGATGTTGAGAGCTTTGCAGCAAACATGTTCAGCAGCCAAACATGCCTTCTCTGCCTCAACTGTGATCACTCATCAGACAAGTATTGGATCAGCTCAGCTTTCTTTCATCGAGTTCAGTATCAAGCTCGAGCACCATGTCGAACAGCTTTGCAGCTGTTTAGTAGTTGTGTTTAATATCTTTTGCCTTTAGGATGATTTTGCGCCTCTGTAGCAGACAAAATTGATTTCCTTCCAGGATCATGGATGGTTGGGTCAGGTAATTTAAAAACACCCAGGAGGCAGAAAACTATAATTCCACTGGGGTTGTGCAAAAATCCATGTGAACAAACATGAAGCCACCTTATGCTGAATCAGACCATTGGTCCATCAAGGGCAGAATTGTCAACTCAGACTGGCAGGAGCTCTCCAGGGTCTGTGACAGAGGTCTTTCAAATCACATACTACCTGATCTTTTTAACTGGAAATGCTGCAAATTGAACCTGGGACCTTCTGCATGCCAAGCAGATGCTCTACCATTGAGCTGCAGTCCTTCTATGTGTGGACTGTTGACAATGTGTTTACTGTCATTGTTCATTCTTCATTTAAACAATGCAACAATGAGGTGGCAACAAGGGTGTTTGTAATGTGTACTGTGTAGGACAGTGTCCGCATATGTAGAAAACAAGAGGCTTGACCTGCTCATGAACCACCCAAACATCCCACCAAACAATTGGCTCCCTGCCCATCAAAGGCAAGGGGGACGTGAGCTGAATGAGCAGGTGCCTGGACACCCCTAGCAACAATATGCCTCAGTAACTTGAACTGAGCCAGTATTCCTTATTGTTATTGTCTGGGGTGGTGACCCCAGACAGGCTATCAGTCAAACTATTCATCTGCCTGGAATGCTGGGGGAGAGGAGGAGGAAAGAAGTTAATGGACTAAAGGTTGATTAAATTGACAGGTCAGTTACAATAAAATCAGGTCCCTTTTCAAGTCAATAGAATGGTAGGCAAGTCCAAAGTACTAATACTAGTCCTGGGGTTACCTTTTCACTGCTCTTTGGAATTAAGAGTATAAAAGCCCTCTTTTTAAAACCTGAATAATACATGGAGGAGGATGCCTGGCTGCTCACCTCTTTTTCAACCCATATGCAACAGAGATGTGGAACCTTCAGGTCTCATCGCTGTATGTCTCTGTAGACACAAATGGGATCTGTAGGAAAACTTCCTGATCCCTGCTATCTCCTGGAAACAGGAGTGGCATGTAGAAAAACTGATGGCAACCAAAGGATAGACAGGGCTTTTCTCTTTGCCTTCAGTGCATCCTGAGAGATGAAGTGAGTGTAGAAAGGCCTTCATGCCTGGTGGCCACCTCCAGACACAGGTATCTATGATAGATAGCAGCACCTTCTGGGGTGGAGTAGAAAGAATATCCCAGGCTCTGCCACTGGGCACAGCTGAAGTTGGAAGGAAAGGCATGGCCCTTACTGGCACACAACAGGAGTAGTTATAGCTCTGTTGTGCCCTGACCTGGGTAGCCCAGGCTAACCCAATCTTGGAAGCTAAGCAGGGTTGGCCCTGGTTGGTACTTGGATGGGAGACCACCAAGGAAGTCCAGGGTCACTACACAGAGGCAGGCAATGGCAAACCACCTCTGTTTATCTCTTCCTTTGAAAACCCTATGGTGTTGCGATTTATCAGCAGTGACTTGATGGCACCTTCCCTCATAGAGCTGCTATAACCAGGGCCACAGTGTCATGCAGATACACAGCTTCCAAGTGGGTAGTACAGGCAAGCATGAGCACAGGATAACAATGTCACATGCTGGCACTGGCTTCCACTAGCTGACACTGATAGATGGGATAAAAAGAAGAAAGGCTATCCTCATAGGAAAGGAGTGGTCACTGTTGTGTTTGCAAGGACAAAATAGAGCATGACAGGCCGAGATTGATAAAGGGCAAAGATGAGAAGAAGCGAAGCGGTAGAGGAGGATACGGACAATACAGAACGACAGGAGCATAATAAAATGGATGTAGAAGGTAGACAAATAGAGGCTTCGGGGGGGGGGGGGAATTGCAGAGGAAACACCCCCCCCCAAAAAAAAAGATTATGCCATGGGAACATTGGTTTATACATCTCACAGAATACTCTTGGCCACTATCATATTAAATCACTGCCTGTTGTCACAGATGTTCTTTATTC
Source organism: Lepidodactylus listeri (assembly GCA_029233225.1). Taxonomy (NCBI): domain Eukaryota; kingdom Metazoa; phylum Chordata; class Lepidosauria; order Squamata; family Gekkonidae; genus Lepidodactylus; species Lepidodactylus listeri. The sequence goes on from JARCFY010000012.1 coordinate 22,631,350, forward strand.
TGCTTCACCTCCTGCTTTAGCTATCAATCCCATTCCTATCTCCTGGGACAGACCAATTTCTTAGAGCTTAATACTAAAATTATTACTTGGTCTACCCTTTATCATGGCATAGCCACTGTTATCTCTGTTAAAATCGCTACGCATTAATGGCCATCATGTTCAAGCACTTTAAAAACAACCACTGGAAAAATAAACATGCAAGCTGCTGTCAGTTCACGAATGAATCTCCTAATGTTTCTGTTTTTCTTAAAAGCAGCCCTCAGGTTTGGGAAGAGATTGGGCCCTGGCTCCATTGAGAAGCGAATTGCTCCTTTCTGGTAACATTTTCCCTATTTAAGGTACCTCCATAGGGCAGAAGTCTAATTATAGGAGGCTGAGGGTTCCCGCCTCCTTCCACTCCCTAGTAATGGGCCACTTTAGCTACTGTTTCGGAGGATTCCAGATGGTCAGGATTTGGTCTACACCTCGATCTCTCCACCATGTCAAGTGGACATGGCCCCCATGGACCCCTTTCCAAATCTCTCCACCAAGTTGTTCTGTGTCTATGTACCTGGATGAGAACAGTCTGGTCTCCAGCTCTACATTGCTTTTTCATTGGCTGAGGACAGACTGGCAGTCTCGGCCACTCTGCCTTCGCTTCAAAAGTGGAGGCAGCACGGCCGTTCAGACGGCCGCATCTGCCCCGAGGAGGCAGCCCGGACGCATCGCATCTGGCGCCGCGCTCCTCCCACAGCAGCTGAGCACCACTTCAAAGTAGTGCTTGGCTGCTGCTGCGCGCATTCCACCCACCGGAGCGGGTGTGAACGCGTGCCGGGAGGGGGAGCCGCGCACCAGAAGGGGGAGCCATGCGGCGTCCGCACACCGCCGTAGGAAGCCGCCCTCAGTCTGAACGCTGCGGGCAGCTTCCTCCGGCAGCGTGTGAATGCCGCGCCGCGGGGGAAATTCCCCCCGCCCTAGTCTGCCTCGCTGCGGAGGCGCGGCAGACTTTAAGCCTGTCCACAGCCATTATATCCCAGATCCACCCATGTTATGACCCCAGATTGGAACTCTAAGAGATCTCTTTATAGCCAGCTACTTTCTTGCCTGCCTACCTGCCCACTCTTCTCACCTGGACTGTGAGATGCATCTTCTTATCATTTAGAATTTCTTGGCCCACTGGAAGAGTCTTGCTTCAGGGTCAACTGCATACATTGACTGACGGAACTTTCTAGCTAAGTGGAAAGTGCATTACAAACTGCTTTAAAACTTTGCTTACATATGTGGCACTGTCAGTCCCCTCTCCAAATTGTCTTCAATGTGAGCTGTACATATTCTTGAACTCCAACCAGAAAATGAGGAGATAGTTAGAATGAATCCAGCTCAAATGGTCACAGGAACACACAGTGGAGGACTGGATTCTGTCTATTTGATCTAAAGGCTCTGTTTTAGGAGAGGCAGAACTTCTAGCACAAAATAGAAACTCTAGACCTAGCTGGTCTCTAGCGCAACTAGTATAGTTTTAAAAGGGCAGAGGGGTGTATGAAAATTGGGGTATATCTTTTGGTTTTTTAAAGGAGTCTTATAATTTGAACACTCTCTGAAGGTACATGGGGGGCAAGCTGGGTTCTGTGCACAACTCACCCTGACTGGGCCTACCTCCATGAAGACTGAGGTCTTTTCCAGCACCATTTTGGACTCCTAGTACACCCCTGGAGGCAGCTAACCCCTGTTTTCAATTCTTGAAGATTTTGCGATTCATGATGATACCTGATCTCAGGAATCAGTCCCACAAATAGCAAGGGTCTACAGTTCTCTAAACTATAATGTTATATTGTTGAGCTGTACAGTTCCTAGCCCCTGGCTGGCATCCAGCAGGAGTCGGGGTGCTGGAACATGGGACTGGTACAATGGTAAAACCACAGAGTTTCTGGCAATTCCTATAGAGGACTGGTCATTTCCAGTTTTCCAGAGGTTTTTTTCCCCATTATTTTTCTGGTGGGGGAATGCAGACGCAGAATGGTGGTGGGAAACTGGAACTGGAGCCAAGGGATCCCCTATCCTTGGCCAGAAACTGGCAGCCCTATTATACCAGTTTGGTATAGTGGTTAAGTGCACAGACTCGAATCTGGGAGAACCGGGTTTGATTCCCCACTCCTCCACTTGCAACTGCTGGATGACCCTGGGCAAGCCATTCTGTCATAGCTGTTCCTTTAAGGACAGTTCTGGAAAAAGCTTTTTCAGCCCCACCTACCTCACAGGGTGTCTGTTGTGGGGAGAGGAAGGGAAAGGAGTTTGTAAGCCGCTCAGAAACTCCGAGTGAGGGGCAGGGTATAAATCCAATCTCCTCCTCTTCTTCTTCTTCTTCTTGTGCTGGCATTAAAAATTAGTAGTTGAAGAAGAGTATATGAAATATACTTCTGTGAATATGTACTGCTTCATATCTTTGGTTGAATTCTCACTGTTTGATTACTCAGTGCTTGGCCCAAAGTGTGAACCTTTTCTATGAAGTATTGTTTTTGAGTCAGCATCAGACATCATACTTCTCGTCTGGTGATTAGTCTATAATGGCTCGTGCACACCAGGAAGGAAACACATTTATGTGTGAACTGATCTTGTATGTTGTCGCAGGGGAGGGCTGGCAAGTATGGATTTAAGTTCCTTCTCAAGTCTTGCAGAGAAGAGCCCCCTTCCCCTTTTCCTCCTCCTTCTCCTTGAAGGTTCTATGCTGCGCCATGTTACCAAATGATGAGGTACAGCCTACCCCTAGAAACCCCATCTATGGAGCTCCCATGAGTGTTGTAATTACAGGGCTCCTACTGGGCATACCACAGGCCTTTGTGTATAGCAGGGGGTGCCATGTGTTCATTCCCTCCCTTTATTGTATTTGGCATGTGGGTCTAGACAGGTTGAGGTCAGAAAGCCAAGCCAGCATTGCCATGCATTGCTTGACTGCTTCTGTATCTGGCTGACATGGCAGTGTCCTTGGCCTGGCACCCTGGGACTGATGGGTTTGACCAATGGCACTATGAACTAGGGTTGCTAACCTACTGGTGGTTGTATAAATATAATGGCAACACACTGAAAGCAAGTTTTAGTGCAAAAACACAACACTGAGGTTGTAGCACTGTGTAAAGAAATACAAATGGATCTGTGAGGTCCTAAAGATAGTCTTATTGAAAATGCGTAGCATAAACAGTTAACATCTCAGTCAACATGGTCCACACAGGACTCCTTAGATAAATTCCAACTTCCAAAAATTTCAAATACAGTTCAGTACATAGGATACAGCCAAGCTCTTTTCCAAACTTCAAATGCAATTTAGTACATTAGAATATAGCCAAGTTCTTTTCCTGTACAACCAAAGTCTTCTCTAGAGTGGTCAGTGGCAATGGATGCCTAGGTTCTCTTTGTTTCAGTTTTCCTTTCTTCAAGTCACTTTCCAGAAGAACTGGACTATGTTTAGGACTTTACACAGGGCTATTTTTGTAGAAAAAGCTCAGCAGGAACTCATTAGCATAATAGGCCACACCCAACAGCAGAAACTCATTAGCATATTAGGCCACACCCCTGATAGTGCAGCTCCCTCCCAGGATTGGCTTCCCCAGGTGCCCCGCAGAGTAGCCAGAGGGAACCAGAGGAGGGGAGGTAGTTTAAACTGCCTTTCCTCCCTGGATTGGCTTGGTTTCCCCAGGTGCCCCAAGGCTTGCAAGGCGCCTGGGGAACTCGAGGCGGGGGAAGCTCTAGGCGTGGCCAGCTTGGAAGCCAGCCGGAATTCCGTTCCTGTGCGTTCCTGCCCAAAAATAGCCCTGACTTTACAGATCCATTTATATTTCTTTACACAGTGCTACAGCCTCAGTGTTGTGTTTTTGTACTAAAACCCCCAGGTGGTGGCTGGAGATCTCCTGGAATTATAACTGATCTCCAGGCAACAGAGATCAGTTCACCAGGAGAAAATGGCCACTTTGGAAGCTGGACTCTATGGCATTATGCCCTAGTGAAGACCCTCCCCTCCCCTCCTCAAACCCTGCTCTCCTCATTCTGCATTCTCAAAATCTCCAGGGATTTTCCATGCCACAGCTGGCATCCCTACTATGAACTCCACTGCGGTTTTTATACCTCCAGCTACTTAGAGTTGTGTCTATTTTGCCATTTCTTTCTACACAGAAGGAACACAGGATACAGACTAGGCATACCAGTGAAGCACTGGCATCCGGGTCTTGGAATTTAACTGAAAGAGGACATTTGATTTCACACTCAAAACTGCAAGTGCAGCCCTTGTATGTGTCCATTTGCAAAAGGAGATGACAGCAGCATGGAGTTCATTTAGAAACAAAAAAGATCGTTCGACCACTATCCACTGCTTTCTCTTTTTTCCCTCGACTCATATATGAAATAACCTTTGCGCTTAATGCCACATGAAACAAACATTGCTTTTCAGGCTCTGCAAACTCTGAAGGTCATGAATGCAGTCTGCAAATCAGGAAGAATAAAAATCGCCCTACAGTGGAAGTCAAAGATAACTTAATCCTTGACAGTGAATCCCTTGAATTAAATAGAAGGCAGACAAATGACCTCTCTACCTTTTTGCACAACTGTCAAAAGGCTGGCTCTCCACCACTGACCAAAACCAATCTGACTTGTGGAGAAAGAAGCAACATTTCCTGTGAAAAGAAAAATAAAACCTCTCTTGGTTAACATTTAACGAAAAAGGTAAGCATTTGCCTAACATATGGGAACCCCTCTTTCTTTCCAGGTGTGCAGTTTTTATTTGTCGTCAAGTAATCAATCAGGCACCAAGGCCTTTACTCAGACAGAGTGATAATAGAGGGGGGAGCCCAATGCAAATGGGAGCTAGCTGATATTTAAACAAGCAGTGGGGTTTTCTCACACATGGTACAGAATAAAAAGGCTTTAAAACAGAATTCCTCTTGTGGATTATGCACAAACCTAAGGTACATTATATATTGCCATTCTGTAGCAGCTTTGGACATCCTCTTCAACTAGGTTGTTTTCAGCAAGTTGGAGGACGAGAAAGTATAAGAGGGAGGAAGAATCTTGGGAGCCCAAATGCTTATCACAAAGCCCACCTTGTGGAGGTGTATGCTTTTTTGAATATCTAGTCCAGTGGTGGCAAACCTATGGCACACGTGCCAGAGGTGGCACTCAGAGCCCTCTCTGTGGGCACGCACGGCATCGCCCCAGCACAGAGTTAGCAAGATTGGACAGCAAAAATCACATTAATTGTTCAAAAGCATGCCAAATGCAAACTTTTACCTTTCAATAAAAAGTTGTTTGTATCATTGAAAGCTCTGTTATCGTGTTTTTCTTTTAAGACAAAAGATGTTAATGTATGAGTTGTTTTTTCTAAAACGAAAACCTCAGTATTCAGGTTAAATTGCCGTGTTGGCACTTTGCGATAAATAAGTGGGTTTTGGATTGCAGTTTGGGCCCTCGGTCTCTAAAAGGTTCACCATCACTGATCTAGTCTAATATCTGCCCTGACAAGATAGCCTGATCTTGTCAGATCTCAGAAGCTAAGTAGAGTCAGCCTGGCAAGAATTTGGATGGGAGACCTCCAAGGAATACCAGGGTTGTGATGCAGAGGCAGGCAATAGCGAACCTCTAGGGATGGACACAAGCTGGCTCACAAACTAAAGTTTGTGATGAATTTTGGAATTTTGGAAAATTAGATTTATAGGGTCTGAGTTATGGCCTCCCAGAGAAGGTGCCCCCAGCAAAGTGCATTCTGGACAAATGACAGGCAGTCACTTTTCCAGAAAGCACTGTCTTGGAAGCATCTCCTTTGGGGGGATTGTAACTGAGACCCCTAAATCCAATCTGCACCAAAATAGGACAGCAGGTAGAGGAGAGTCAGCCGGAGATGCCCTGCAAGTTTGGTGTCTCTAGCATGCCAGGGGAGCATTCTACCACCTCACGAACCAAACCAGTTCATGAGATGGCGAAAAATTCATGACGAAGCATGAACAAGGCACATCACGAATCACGAGGCATGTCATGGACCACGAACTGAACCACATTTTCCTGGTTCATGCCCATCCCTAAAAACCACCTCTGAACGTCTCTTGCCTTGAAAACCTCACAGGGTCACTGTAAGACAATGGTAAGGCTTGCTATAAGTCTACCACCAGACTAATATCCCGTCTGTTGCACCTGATCCTATGAAATTCTAGCAGCTATTTTATTATGAGGTGCATATTTTATTATGAAGTGAGAGCAAGAGGAGGAGGCAGTGGTATGAAACAAGGAGTGCTGACAATGCACGACGCAGAGAAGTGAAGCCACACCTAGCTGAAGACAGGGTCAACTTTTCCATCAGCCTCAAAAGGCTAAGAATTCTAAGAAAAGAATTATATTAAATTTCTGTACTCAATCTGGAGCCTTGTAGATCCATTTTTCTCAGTAACAACAAACCATATTAATGCTACAGAGTTCCTGTTCTCTTGGGTCCTAAAGATCAAAGTGTCTTTTTGTTTTTTTGAATCACTGGCATCTACCTGAAAAGATCTCTTGCAAGTTTTTTTTTTTCAAGCTGAACTAAGTTGTAAAACAATTTGCGCTGACAAGCCAGGGGCGTCCTGATGAGATGCAGCTGAGCTCCATCCTTTTGTTTCATCCAGCCCAGATGCTGTAACATCTTTGCTTTATCAGGACATTGCTAAGATAAATACAGAAATATGGACATGTAGGTAGAGACTTAATTTGATCAAGGTGGATGTTGTATGAGCATACTAGAGAAAGATGGCATCATTCTCCTTTGCTCCTTTTTTTCCTTTGAAGATATGTGCTGCGTAGGGAAGCAACTGTGGCTCAGTGGTAGAGCATTTGCTTTTATTTACATTATTTATAGTCCGCCTTTCTCATGGAGACTCAGGACAGATTACATAGTGTAAAGCAGTGCAATGAACAGTGTAAAACATCCAATAAGCAATGTAATAGGATTAGGCTTGCAGAGATCTATATGTATTAACTTGACACGTTAAAGAAATTTCATAGTAGGATCTCTGTCTGTCTGTCTAGTACTGCTCATATGGCTATCATCTTAAGCAGAAATTAGGACCAATTTTTTTTAAAGACCTTAGTATTATTTCTCTTATATTTGATTATTATTAATTTTGCCATTGAGCGGGTGACATGATCATTTGTATCCAATAGTAGCCATGACCGCAGCTTAGAGGGAGCATTGGCCATGATACTGGGCTCATACATGTAGCAATTCCACATCTTTAAGTAAAGGGATGACTAAATTAGCCCTCAATTCATTGAATATAGGGCACTCCATAATCATGTGTTCAATGGTTTTGATTTTATAAGACGCATAATACATACAGCAACAGATAGTGCATACTATTAATTATTAATGACCTACAACCCATACTGGATAGTGACACTTCCCTCACACAGGCTGGGGGCTGACGTTTTCTTCCTTACAGACAGCCTGCTAACAAAACAAAAAAAATTTCCCACCCACAATGATAAACTACTTAACAGTCACATAGACTCTGGTACCGAGGCCTGCAACAAACCAAGATGCCAACTTTGCTCTCATATAGATCCTAGCAACACCATCAGTGGATCCAGCAACATCAGCCATACCAGCTCAATTTCATATCCCTGCTCATCCTCTAATGTGATTTATGCCATCATGAGTCAGCAATGCCCTTCCACCCTTTACATAGGACAAACAGGCCAGTCCCTTCCACAAAGAATTAATGGACATAAGTCTGACACCATAACATTCAAAGACCAGTGGGGGAACATTTTAACCTTCTAGGACATTCAGTTGCTGACCTAAAAGTAGATCTTACAAAGGAATTTCAAAGGGAGATTAGAAAGAGAGACTGCTGAATTACAACTAATAATGAAGCTCAAGACAATGGACTGAATAGAGACCTAGGTTTCCTGTCTCATTACCGATTCTGATTTCTCCATGCCTATTACCTCTCTGCATATCACACCTAATCCAGTCTCATCTGCTATTGTCATTTTCCTGCTAATGTCATTTGGCATCTGAAATCACTCCACTTTCCAACATGTATTCTAGCTGTATTTGAAGAAGGGAGCAGTAACTCACAAAAGCTCATACCCCACCACAAATTTTGTTAGTCTTTAAGGCGCTACAGGACTCTCACTCTTTTCTACTGCTACATACTGTACTAACTAGTATGATGCAGAAGGTCCCATGTTCAACCCCTGGCATCGCCAAGTAAAAAGATCATGTGACAGATAACAAGACATGCCACTATCTGAAACCGTGGAGAGCTACTGCCTATCAGAGCAGACAGTACTGACCTTGATAGATCAATAGTCTGACTCAGCCTAAGGCAGCTTCATGTGTTCAATTTGTTCTGTTTTCAGGTCCCCAATGGGACCAGAAAAAAAGGCAAACGCTATATTAGGGATTATTATTAAGAAACGGATTGAAAATAAAAGGGCCAGTATTGTAATGTCCCTGTATAGATGGACATTGCAGAGCTGGAAAAAGGACAGAGGAGGGAAACCAAGATGATTAGGGGGCTGGAGTATCTGAGAGTCTTCATTTCACTACTATGTTGAATGTACACATGAAGCTGCCTTTTACTGAATCAGACCATTTCTCCATCAAGGTCAGTATTGTCTATCCCAACTGGCAGCAGCTCTCCAGAGTCACAGGCAGGGGTCTTTCATATCACCTGCTAGCTGATCCTTTTAATTAGAGATTACCTTCTGCATGTAAAGGGATGCCCTACCACTAAGTCACAGCCCCTCATCCCTCTGTCAGTGAGTTCATTGATGAGAACCAAGAAAAACATTAAAGATCAAGTGGATGGGTAGTAATATCCTGTTTACCTTACTAATTGCCTTGCACTGGTCATTTCTTTTCAGAGTAAGTACAGTGTTGTGGAACAGTTTAGGGTAACTACGCTAACTATGATTGTCTTGAACATTTTTCCCCCTGCACAGGGATCTGGTCTGCATAAAGAATCACCTATTCACAGTGCAATCCTAAGCAAAGTTATACCCAAAATTAGTTCTATCCATTATCTTCAATGGACTTAGAAGGGTATACCTCTGTATATGATTGTGCCACTATTTACAACTGCTTTGTTGTATGTCCAGTTTGCTTTGAAACTGACACCTAGGTTTGACCCATCGGTCTCATGGATTCTTTGTGTGGCTCTGGCACTACTCGCTTTCAGGACTCAGTCTGTAGAAAGGGAAATAAACACCATGTTTAATATGCTTTGCAAATTAAAAATGCTTCCCAGATGATAAACAGAAACAGTAGGTACTGATTTGGGCCTTATCGGAGCTGTATCAGCATCATTTGATTACAAAGCGAGGATGAGCAACCTCTCTCATAAATAGTCTCTGCGCTTTTTCTAAACATGGTTAGAATAAATAAGTCTAGACTGAGGCGGGGATCACTTTTTTTCAAAAATACAAGTTAACTGATTCTCAGGGATATCATGATGGCTCAGCTACTCATTCACAGTTTTGCCAGCCATCTGTTAACATGGGTTCCTACCTTTGCACTATGGAGAACATAATACAGTGTCCCTACCACCAGCAGAGACATGAGCCGTCATAACTGGGTTGCGTCTAGCTCAAGCCAGTTCACACGTACAGTTTGTCTGTCAGTACAGTTAGACTCACAAAAGTGTCATAGGAGCATAATTTGAATTCTGAAAGATCAGATCAAAGGTCCATTTAGTCAACACTTCTGTTTCCAGTGGTAACCAGAGTAGCTGGCTGTCACATGAAAGTATGCTTGTGGTTTATAGGCTTCACAGTTCCAAGGAAATAAAATAGCAATGTTTTACTAAGTTTAATTTGTGCATGTAGTTATAAACAAGTAATTGTCACTTGATTGGAGAATGAGCTTATATTTTATTTTATTTTATCACAAATTTCTAGAGTAATCATTAGACAGAGGTCATAATCACAATTTTTTGTGTGTTTTCGAATATATACACAATTATTCAGATGCTCACCTTTATTCATATGTCAAATAGATCTATTTGCTTCAGGTGGCAGAAATAGTTTTAAAAATCCACTAGTAGAGTAAGTCACTATACAGTAAAACTAACAGTGCTATCCTAAGTAGAGTTATACCCTTCTAAGTCCATTGAAGTCACTGGACTTTGAGGTGAGTAACTGCTTAGAATACGATTGTAAGGTCAAAAATCTCTTTTACAGCATTATGCCCAGGAATGAATATACCCATCAGTTGCATGCCATGTTCCATTCAAACACATTTACCAGAACATACAGCATCTTTCAGAAGCATCTTGGATTAATGCTGCTTAACTATCATTGCACAATATATGAAATGAGGGAAAATATTTTCTCTATGGACTATGACACATAAAAAGAAAAGTTGAAAGCATGACAGCACAGCCACAGAAATGTAGGCATTTTTCATTCTTTGTTCTCTCCCTTTTGGCTTAATTGGGTTTATTATTATTTTTTCTGAACTGTATAAACCAACTGGGCTTTTTGATCAGCTGAATATCTATCATCACTTCCAAAAGCTCTCATAAAAGCGCGGATCTGAATCCTTCTCTGACATCTTTTTTCTAATCTAGTAACACTTCCTCAGTAAGATATTTTCATCAAAAATGTAAAACCCTATAAAAAATTCAGATGTTTCGATGCTGTAAAGGCCCTCAACTGGAATAATGTCATCCCATGTATATAGTGTGATGTTATTTCTAGATGACTTTTTTTTACCTTTCTTTTATAGTGAGACTGATTTCAAAGGTTCTAACTTCTCGAGCTCACAGAAGGAACTACGGTAATAACTATTCTCATCTGTCATCACCTTGCCAGATCATGATATTTCAGGGTCCTTGTTTTGAGTAAATTTAATTCCTTATCTTTGCAGCTTCATAAAACAGAAACCCATTTTGAACAATAAAGCATAAATAATGTATTTCTATTTTTGAATGTGTTCTTGGATATGATTGCAATTTATGAGAAAAGCAACTATAATTATGAATGCAAATGATTTCACAGTTATTGCAACAGATTTTGTTTATATATGATAAACTGTCTTGAAAAATAGCCTGCTTTCACAGGGGAAGCCTAGTGATCTTTTCTGAGAGACAGCAGCTAAGTGTAGCAACTATGACAACTAGGAAGTGAGAATGTCATATTTCATGGGCAGGTCTTTCTGCCCATGGAAATGCTCTGCTGGACCCAAGCCTGTGGTTGGCTAATTCTGAAACCATATCATAAACCCTTTGAGTTGGGTTCAGTTCTACTACTGGTTTTCTTCCAGCACAAGGAGACTTCCGCCACTATAACCCACATCATCCACTGGAGGAAGTCTCTTGAACAAAAAAACCCCCACCTAAGTTTATAAAATAGATATACCATTTAGCATTCCAAAATATTATTTCCTGTACATAGTTGGGAAACATTGAAATGTTACATGAATGCATTCTAGGATGTTCCACTGCTGTCTGCCAACGGAGATGTCTGGAAAGACAAGAAAAAAAGGAAAGACCTTCATATTATAAAACATGTATAGGCCACAACTTCCAGCACATTCCACTGCCAGACTGCTGGATCAAACAAAATCATATACATTTCCTGGGAGATCTTGGGAGGAAGGGATGGGGTAAAAATGTTTAAAGATGGATATGTTCCCTCTAAGCTGAGGAGTCTCATGAGCAAAAATTCTGCTTTGTGAGCGCCTGGTATTAAAGTTGTGAGCAAGCTATTTGCCTGCTGCATAAGTTAGTTTGCTCTGGAGCCATCCTTCCTGAGCAAAGACAAAAATGTGTGAGCCGGATGCTAAAAAACTGTGAGCTAGCTCACATTAACTCAGCTTAGAGGGAATACTGTGTACCAGTCCTATTTTTCAGCCTGTCTACATAAAACAGGAGTTATATTTCAATATATGACTGCTGAGAAATACCGGATTCCTATTACTGCCTATCAATGCAATCCTAAACAGAGTTATATCCTTCTAAACTCACAGACTTCAACGGATTTAGAAGGGTTTAACTCTAGGGATGGGCAAAAACTGGGAAAATGTGGTTCGGTTCATGAAATGCCTGATTCACAAACCACGAATTGTAACAAACTTTTAGCCACCAAATGAACCAGTTCAGTTTGTGAAATTTATGATGTGGGAGAACACCCCCTCCCCTGGTGTGCTAGAAACACCAAACTCACTAGAGATTTCTGGCTGACTCTCCTCTATCTGCCCTCTAAGTTTAGTGAGGATTTGGATTTATGGGGTCTGAGTTACATTCCCCCAAAGAAGGTGCCCCCAGGAAAGTGCTTTCTGAGGAAATGACAGGAGCAGGTTCAGGAGGTTTGGGAGTGTATAGGATGGATCCTGCACAAGTTAGAGACATCAAAATTGCAGGGGACTTCCCCTGGATGCTCCTCTATATGCCCCCCCCAAGTTCCTCACCCCGCTTTGAAGTTTGGTAAACATTTCATTTGAGTGGAGACAGTATGTCTGGAAATGCATCCATTCACGAACCACCACAAACTGCTTGAAAGTTCTTGGAAAGTTCGGGCTGGTTGACCTGCCACAAATTTGAGTTCATGAACCACGAACCAGTCAAAATTCATCACATCAGCTGTGAGCCAGTTCGTGCCCATCCCTATTTAATTCTACTTAGGATTGCACTAAAAAAAATGAGGGAAGGAAATACATAAACAGCCTATGGGGCCCACTCAAGATATAGCCCATGTAGATTAAGTATAGAGTTCTCTTCGATCAATAAATCCACTTCCATAAATAAATGTAAAGCTAACCATATGATTTCCCACAAAGGGACTATTTCTTGCCAAGGCTTATAATACCTTGCTCCTGAAAAAGAACTTGATTATGGATGACAGCACTCTCATTCAGGGGTCAGTAAGGCAATAGGTTAATACCATGACTAAAAAAAACTTTCATTCAGGAAAAGAACTGCACAGTATTGAAATGTAATAGTCAACAATAATAACAGTAAGACAGAACTGTATATTAATTTGTTTTGCCCCAGGGAAAACAGACTAATAAATTCCTACCCATCTTTCATATAACACCTGCAGGGTGTTTGTACCATTTTCCACAAGTTCATTTGTTGAGCTTTCATTCTAAACGGTACATGAGATTAAAGAACAATGTTGGTGTTATACAACACTAGCAGTCATTGCATTCTTAAACTTACATACATACAGAGATTTATATATACACACACACAAACACACAAAACCTCAGATACCTTTCATGGGCTACATTCTGTCTATTATTGTGCATCTGGCTGTGATAGCAGAGAGAGTAATTTAATATACATTCCTATTTCCACAACATATTTTTAAGACTGCCTTTTTTAAAAAAAAATGGCTTCCATATGCATATTCAAGGAATGTGAGCCTGTGGAACTAACTATGTATATTATTAAAGTATAAATGACTAAAAATCGAGAGACTCTTATTTCATTGGCACGGTGAGTTCGCTCATAATAGCATTACACATAAAACCAGCATGGTGTAGTGGTTAAGAGCAGCATACTCTAATCTGGAGAACTGGTTCTGATTCCCCACCCCTCCACATAAAGCCTCCTGGGTGACCTTAGGCCAGTCTCAGTTCTCTCAGAACTCTCTCGGCCCCACCTACCTCACAAGGTACCTGTTGTGGAAGGAGGAAGGGAATATGATTGTAAGCCACTTTGGGACTCCTTGGGGTAAAGAAAAGTGAGTTATAAAAACCTCTTTATCAAACTTCACTTCTATGGTTATCACTTTCCCCCACTTTTGAACTATGTCTTACTTATGTAGTAGATGCTGCCAGGACATTAGTTCTTCCTTTGCCTAGGGGGAAACTGAAGTTTTGGAGAAGTTGAAGTTTGGGAAGTTGAATGAACATCAGTTTATGAAGGTTTTCTTTTGTTTATACGTTACCTCTGTTTTAAATTATGGCAGTGCTTGTGAAATGGACAGGACCATATTCTTTGGGACCTTCCAGCATTCCATAGGGCCTGCCAGTCTGCTTTGTTTTGGGCGGCCTTTGGTTAGCATTGCAAACTGGGAAGCTGGCCAGTTGTTTTAATCCTTCAGATTGGCTTGTCAAATTGATGTTTTAATTGGTTTTATTGTTTTAAACTTATTGTATTTTATGTAATATATATTGTGTTTTTAATATTGTAAACTGTCCCAAATCCCTGTAGAGAGACGGTGCAGGGTATAAATTAAATAAAATTAATTAATTAAAACAACATCAGTGTTTAAAAAACAATCAGTTAAAAATTCGTGTAGATAAGGTGGTCTTCAACTGGGCAAACTCAGAACGGGCCACATAAATCTTTCTGGACAGGAAGTTCTAGAATCAGGCACAACTGCAGAGAAAGCATTGTCTCTCGTTCTCATTTTTGAAGGGGATTGGGGAAAGAAGGGCCTCGTTAGATGTTCTCAGTTGATGGAAATGTTCATATGAAAAAAGAATAAAGTAATTTAATTCTTCTTTCTATCACTCATCATTTGCTATATCTGAAACTCCTTAATCTTCTTATCTGAGCATAGTGGCATTCCTTCAGTCTTTCTTCATTTGTTCTGTCCTCCAGACCCTTATGGATCTATTCAGCACAAGCTGCTTCTTTAGCAGTCCTGATGAAGTCTTACCAGTGTGAAGTAGAGTGGTACCTTTACTTTCCATGTCTTGGAAAAGACCACACTATTAACGTTAGAGCTCAAAGCGTCCACCTCCCAGTTTATCTATAATAAATTTAGGGTTTGGAAAAGGTGAAAGAACTCCTGGTAGTGGTGGTAGAACATGCTGTCTGTCAAGTCACAGTCGATTTATGGTGACCAGATCAGTGGGCCCTCAGGAACAGCACAGGGACACAAATGGGGTCTACACTGGGAAGGGAGAATCAGTGGAAGTCATCACCTCTCTTCCACAAACAGAAATGCCTTTTCTTTGAAGGAACTGCATGGCTGGATACATGGTACCAAAATTCTTACAGTTTTTCATGCTTTATCTGGCTCAATCCTTTCTCTATGCCAACAGCCATACCACATTATTTTCTGCTTCAATTAAAAGCTACCTCCTGTTTGCTTGGAATCAAATGAACCACTTTTCATTCTCTGCTAAGCAAGCAACACTGCTGTCTCAACCTCCCAACTACATTTTATTTTATTTTATTTCTCATTTGCACATTCTATGCTAGTTGTTTTGTATTATTATTATTATTATTAATCTGAAATTTCTTTTTGTATGATGGAATTCTATCCAAAGGTAGTAATTGAATGTTGATGTGATTTTTGAAGAGCTAGTCAAGATGAGAGTCTCAGAAAAAGTGGCAGAGATTCTTCAGCTCTCTGTGGAATACAACAGTTGATAATTAGAACTGGAAAAGAATCTTGGAATGTTAGACAGTATATGACACTGTAGTTGTGGACATGAAAAGGAGGAACCATTATATTTATGAATCTTTAGAAAATTACCCCCCCCCCAAAAAAACCCTCTACAATGTAAAGCCAAGAGAGATCTAAAAGCTAGGATCTCAGGGTACATTTAGCAAAAAGATGATCTCCCTCCCCCCCCCCCCCCAAAGTAAATAAGAAGTTCTCTGGCACACAATATGTAACCTTTGTCAAGGCTGTCCAGATGGCCCCTGTGAATAAAACAGAGCATGCAGCAGCGACATACTTGTTGGACAGATAACTTACAAATTTGGAAAGAGACTCTTGAAGAGCTCCTTCATTAAGCTAATAATGCGTCTGGTTACATGGTAAACAGAAGCCAAGAGGCTGGTAACGTTTTCATAAAACGAGTAAGTTTTAGCTGCTATGGCAACCTGGATGATCCCGATGAGATCAGTTCTTAATTATCCAGACATCATGAAATCCATGGATGCCAATGGTTTGTCAGAGGGAAAAAATATGTTTAGAAGGTCAGTTGTAAAGGGACATATCAGTGCTTTACCCTCCCCCCCCCCCTTCTCCTTGTCTCCTGTCTCCTTCCAGTTTCCCTCTGGAACTGAAGGGTTTTGTGTAAGAAAATTGTGACTGAAGAACAAGATCAAGGTTTTGTAAAGGCAAAGAAGAAAATGTTCTCTCTCTCTCTCATTCGCTTTTCCTCAAAATACTGGAATTTGCCATCAGCCAGTGAAATTGATTGGCAGTGTGTTTGGAACAAAGAAAAGGACAAACTTCTTCAGGCAATGTGCAGTTTACTTACGGAATTCATTGTCACAAAAACTGACAAAGGCCACTACCTTACAATGGTGTTTCAAAGAGATACCATGTGCATTAATTTCCAGATCCATATCTGAGCTCAGAAGTAACCTTATTCACACATCCATTTGCAGCCTAAGAAAATATTATGAATTCTTACTGTTATTGTACTTGCAAATATTTGTTCTTCCAAATCTGCTCAAGGAAGCAACTGATCAGTAAGTACCTTTAATTAACAAAACAGCAGTGTAAAATCACCCTCCTTATACATGGACCACTCCCTATCTGTTGTCCCTATTAGCCAAAGGCTTCAGTGGAAAGATAAGCCTCCCTGAACCAAATTTCCTGAATCAAAGGAGAGAGGAGTATGGATCAGCCATTTGAAGTAGCGCACAGAATTGGGGCAGCCACCCAAAAGATTCTGATTTCTCAACCCTAAAAAATCTATCTCCCAAACAGAAGAAAATTCTGTTCCCTCTGCATGGACCAAACTGATCATTGTAACACTAAGAGTTTGTACAGAGAGAGGGGCTCTCTGAGATATGTGGGTCCTGGATTATGAAGTGCTATAAAGGTCAGTATCAGAATTTGAACTGGGAAGTGAACCAAGAGAAAGTGCAGTTCAGACACAAACATTTGTATATGTTCCCACCTACCTATCCCTCCAACAGCATGCTGATCTCCAATGGCAGACCAACAGAAAGAACATCACAGCAGTCATTCCTCAAGGCTGTAAAGACATACATAACTTATGAAATGCCCTTACTGTCTAGGAAGGGTATATCCAGTTATAACTGATAAAAAGCACCACTGGCTACTTCAAAGAGGTCAGGACAGCATGATCCTGCCCTCAGGGCCGGCCCCAGGGTTTTTTGCGCACTAGGCTACCTTGTGGCGCCCCCCCCCCCCTGCAGAGCCCCCCTCTCCACCACCGGAGACCTGCCGGCAAGGGACACCCCCTCCAGCCCCACTGCCCGCCCACCTGCCCAGACTCACCAGCTCCCCAGCCCTGCCAGCATTGGCCCAAGGCTAAGTTTGGTTCTTAGCCTGAATGGAAAGCTGCATTCAGACATAATGGTAAATCATGGTTTGCATAAAGCACACTATCTCCTGGTTTGAGTCCCTCTCAGTCTCTCTGCCACCCCATTTGCCAGCTGCGCCCCTAGGCAGCTGCCTAGTTGGCCTAGTGATAGAGCCAGCCCTGCCTGCCCTCATTTGATCTTCACATCAACTCTGTGAGATAGATCAAGATGGGTAGCCACGTTAGTCTGTCTGTAGCAACAGAAAAGAGCAAGAGTCCAGTAGCACCTTAAAAGACTGACATTTGTGGCAGGGTATGGGCTTTCGTGAGTCACTGCTCACTTCTTCAGATACACCTGAAGGGGAGTAGCTGATCCAAGGTAAGTTTCTTAGCAGAACAGGGATTTGAGCCCAGGGCTTCATAGTCATAGCCTGATTATCTAACCAGTATACCACACTGGTTTTCAAGACCCATCATCTGTAGTCTCCAGGCACTAGTTCAAAACCGTGATTCCCTCTAGTTGCATAAACAATATAGCGATGTTCATAGGATGGCACCCTTAATTTCATTCTCTCCCCAAATGTACCTAATTTGAACTGGGGCTATGTATAACTAGACTGACTTTTTTGGGGGGGGGGGGGGGGACTGAAGAGATACGATCGCAGCCCTAAAATGGGCTCTGAGATATCTTCAGTTTTCTGCCTTTTGCAGTCTATCTATCATAGCTGCTCTGTATACCAAGCAAATGGGGCTATCCAGTGAGGGGAAAGCCCTGAAATACTGTCCTGTCTATAGCATATCTCAACCAATCATCCATGCCAGAGGCTCTCTGTGGTCTCAACAGTGTGCCCCTACTAACCACTACAGAATCCCCCAGAATATATCCTAATCCTTATTTTATTATTTGTTTAGAACAATTATGATAATAAATAAGGATACTTTATAAATGCACGGATCCTTGCTAGTCCGCTCGAATATTGTTCGTGAAACTGTGGCCGGTTCCCAGTGTTCCAACAAGTGGCTTCCCCATTTAGTTTGAAAGATGAAAGTATGCCACTGCAAACACACTCCAGTTAATAAATAACACAAACAAGCATTTAGTTGAAAAGCCATTTAACATCAGCTGTAATAAGTGACAGATAAAATTATGATGGAGAACACCTATTGAAGAAGATGAAATATGACTTGCAGGAAGGGGGGGAACTGATCTGTAATGAATGCAGTGAAACTGCTTGTTTACAGTGATTGCTGTGTTCAGGCTGAAGGGGATTCATTAAAAAAAAAGTGCTGCATCATGATGATAGCTTCCATTTTCCTAATAAGGCTGCATCCCTCCTGGCATCATTATGTAAAACATAAAATGCATGTAACAAGAGTTATAATGCTCAGTAATGATGCAGTGTAAATATATACTCACACAGAGGCAGGTAGATTAAATGGGTAGTACATTAATTTTCTTTGTCAGACGAAACTGTAGGCCTTTACTTATATTCCATTGATTATTTCTATGAATTTGTGTTTCTGCATGTCAAATACATCTGCATTGGGGATTCATGACTGGACTCCTAGATTTGTCATTTAGCTTTAGACAGCAGTTATAGGGAGATTCACAATTTGGATCAGGGGCCACAGTGCTGAAGAAGGGAAGTTTAATTCCTCCCCTGTACCATTTCAGAGTCAACACCATCATCACCACCCCTTGGATGTTATGAGCTGCAGAAGGATTTTAAAAGACTGACATCCTCTGTTTGTCTGTCTTTTTTCCTGGTGTAATAGCAACCATAGGACAAGCAGGAAAAAACACAAGAGGGAAGAGTGAAAAACACCTTACCTGGCATGGTAGCGGATCCAGACTAGCTTCTTGCCTTACCCCTGTCCACATACACTGTTGCTTCCATTTACAGATCCCCAGTGTAATGTGTAGTTTGGATACATTTTCAAAGAAAGCTCTGCACTTAAAACAGACTGGCTTCCTCTTTTTGTTGCAAAGCTTATTTCCTCAAAACACAATATTTAATTTCCTTAGCAAGCCAGCTAGAAGTTGATAATAACAAGCTAATTATCTAAGTTAATTATCTAATTATGTAGGGCCTGCTCTTGCGCTCTGTGAAGTCAAATGGGAATTTTGCTATTGAGGCAAAAGGGTTCTGTACTTGTTCAGTGTCACTGAACTCTGTAAAAATCAATGGAAATGCTCCAAAATGAATGTGCCTTGAATCGCCCGGGAATGTCTAATCATAGAGTACAGTGCGGATGCTTAGTGGGTAGGGGCCCAATTGGTGTCTTAACAGGAGCTCACAGAGAGCTGTATAGGTACATTGCTATATCCTTGATTAATAATAGGGTATCTTGAGAATTCTGTTGGGATCATTTGGTTGTGATCCCATTAGATTCAGGAAGCATTTGTTGTGAGGCTGGAGTCTGAGCACAGTGTACAGTTGTAGGTGCATCACAATGGTTTGCCTAAAGTTGCATCCAATAAAGAGTCAAGGTTTTTTGGTAAATTAACATTAATGGCAGTCTGTGCTACTTCAAAGGGAGCTAATTGCCAGGAGATGGTCTCCCCCTCACAGCATACATTGGTGTTATTTTTGGCATCATTATTTTGGATCGATAACATTACCATTGTTTCTTTGATATAGCATCCCATTGCATAGCTCTCTGCCACAAGGAAGAATCTTGACTGGCTTTAATTTATTGTGTTTTTCTTTCAAAATAGCACCAAATAAATAAGCTGCTTGTCATTATAAATCACTTGCCAAACTTCATTTTAAAAATATTATTTATTTCCTGGATTTACAGGAGTTCAACATAAATATAATAAACCTCAATGTTTCTAAGGGCATTGCTCAAACGGTGAAACGCTTAATTTTCTTTTTCATTTGCAGTTTCAAGTTTTATATTACATGAACTATCTTGGTGCAGGGGTGGTGGTTTTTTCCCTTTCTTTTTTTCCCAAGGCTGAATTATAACATTTCCAGGAAGTAGTTTTATAATCAGAGTACATTCAGTCTTCAATAGGGCATTGTAAATACAGAAATGAACTTGACCCAAAAAGCGTATCTCCAAACTCAAAGCAGAAAAGAATAATGTATGCTTTATAGTAATGTAGTGTTGGAAGGGAACAGAAGACCAGCTAGTCAAACCACCTGCCCACAACACAAGGCCTCCCACAGATTAAACCACACAAGCCAGAACACTGTGTGCGACAAGCAGGCAGAAGATGCAGCACAAAATTCCAGATGATTCAGTTAAAGGGATCAAGCCACACTCTACAGGAAAACGTATGGAAGAAATGCAGTTGAGCAGTGCAGTATATTCAGCGGAAGCATCTGGTATTTTGCAGTTTTCAAGAGGCTGAATTTTACCACTGGATGTCAGAGAAAAGGATTCCTACTTCTCCATCTGCTGTTTGTGAAAATTGGTCCAAAATATAAGAACTCAATCTTATTTGTATCTGATTTTATCTTAATCCTGACAAAATAGATGTGCTACTGGCGTAGGTAAGAGCTGAACCAGGAACTGGAATGTCTCCTGTTCCAGACGGGGTTGCACTCCCCCTAAAGGAACAGGTTTGTTGCTGGATCCAGGCCTCCTGTTGGATAAACAGGTAGCAGCAGCTATCAGGGGCGCCTTTTACCAGCTTTGGCAGGTGAGCCAGCTGTGGCTATACCTGGGCAGGAAAGATATTGCCACTGTGGTGCGTGCCCTGGTAACATTTATGGTCTATGTGGTCTATGTGGGGCTACTATTGAAAACTGGAAACTACAGTCAGTACAGATCAACAAGACTAGAGATAGGTTGCAAGCAAGATTCTACTGGCCCAGTATGGGAAAAGACATCAGGGCATTTTGCAAGTCTTATGAAGTATGTCAGCTAGTGGGCAAGGCACAAGACAAAACAAAGGGACTCTTACAACCTATACCACTTGTCTCAGATGTGTTCTCTAAAATCAGACTGGATATTGTAGGGCCAATCACTAGAGCAACCCAGCGGTGGAATAAATATATTTTTACCCTAGTGGACTATGCAACAAAGTTCCCAGAAGCAATATCTTAAAGGGACATTGTTGTGTTTGTGTTTTGGATCATTGAAGCAGCAATAGCTTGAAAGGGCTCTGGTATCCTAAAGCTCCACGTCCTATTGGCTGATGAATAAAGACTCCCATTGTCCTAAAGCCAATCTAGATATCCAATCACTGAGCCCTGCTTGGGTCCAATAGTATTGCTTGTATATAGTTACTTTGTTGAAAGTTATGTGTTGGAACAGTATAAATTAAGGTGCCGCTCTCATAGAGCTTTTTTTTGAGCTGAGCAATACAATTGAATAAAAGCCTGTTGTTTGAATTCATCGCCTCCCGCTCAATTCTTAAAAGACATCAAAGCAAAAAACCTTAGCAGAGGCCCTACTTACAGTGTTCACCAGGCTAGGTTTTCCATGGTCACAGATTAGGGAACATCATTCATATCCCAGGTGATGAATTCCATCAGTATCAAGATGGACGTAAAAGAAATGCTGAACCTTGGACTTATTATTCATTCAGAAAGTCCTTGGGCCTCACCAGTTATTTTAGCCTCCAAACCAGATCAAACAGTAAGATTCTGTGTTGACTGTCGAAGGTTAAACAATGGTACAGTCCCAGGTGCCAAGGGTGAATGAACTATGAATGCCAGGTGCCAAGGTGAGTCCCAGGTACCAAGGGTGAATGAACTATGAATGCCAAGGGTGAATGAACTACTGGAAACCATAGGGGCTGCACATTTTATTTCCACTATAGATTTAACAAAAAGATATTGGCAGGTGGCCATGGACCTAAGGACCAGTCAAAAACTGCATTGATGACCAGAGAGGGACTCTTAGAGTTCACGGTCTTAGCAATTGGTTTTAGGAAAGTCCCAGCCATTTTCAAAAGGCTGGTGGGTAAACTGTTAATGGAGATAAAAGTTTTATTCTTGGTTGTATTGATAACACTGTGCACATAAGAGGAAAGGAGAATGTCGTCTAGTGAGAGGAGAATTTTCCTACCCAGTCAAACAGGGAATTAGCTCTAAAGAGTGCAGAGATCCCTGGTCTGGTGTGGTTAGAAACTGCCTTTAGAGACCTTAAGAGTCATTTAAAACTTAAGTCGAGTACTGGTGTTTCAAGAGAAGAGGGTTGGGTACTGGAAAGAGTGTACCAGCCTTCTGGAAACCAAAAGAATCAGAAAATACTCACAGAAAGTATACTGGAGTGTTTGGGGGAAACACTAGAACAAAAGCCTCTCAATATAAAGATTTTAACTCTGAATAGCTTAAGAAACTCTCATTTACCTAAGAACCAAAGTCTGTGCATGTACTGGTTTTAACTCAGAAATTTCAACCCCTGATTTCACCTGACATTTCCCCTCTGTGTTAAATAAAGTATTTTGTTATTTTTGAATTTCAAAACACCTTGAGTGCCATTTAAATTATTTAAGTTAAATAGGGCTTCTGATCCTTCCCTCAGATTCCTGGGCTGAGCCAAAAGCCAAAATATTGTACCGTACAAAGAGGAAGAAAATGCTAAGGAAAAACCATCAACAATATGAATGTATTCTGTACTAAAATAAAAGCAAGTTTCTGTTACATATTATTTCTATTTCACACTAATGCGTTAATTTTGTATTGAGGTTGGTGGTCATAGCCGAACAGTTACTGCTTATATGTTAGTATGTTCCCAGGCACTACTTCACAACAATGATGGCTCTTGAACATGACACAGTACATATGTATGGATATTACACTATGCCCTCAGATGACATACAAAAAGTGCCCATAGACCTCCCATGACAAAATGATGTCACTGATATAAGGCAGACGTTTCCTGTGCTGCCATGCGCAGCAGGTGTACAGCCGTATGCATTTCCCAGGTATGCCCACATTTCAATCTATCTTCCTCTAAGATCAAAGTGGCTGTGCATATAACTTGGAACCAAATATCGGACTGTTACGGGGTGGGACAGCCAGAGTTCTTCAGCAAAGAAGAAAACATATCACTAGGGTGGCTGTTAGAAAAGGAAAAGAAAAAGGGAGGGAAAATCTAGCCTTTGAGGGAAGGAAGTGGACAAGGCTGTCACAAAAGGCAAGGGATTCTTAGACCAATCATGCAAAAGATCTTTTTGTAATCATTGACTGAATGAGCTTTGCAAGTACAGCAAATATTGGCTTTCGTTTCTTGAGCACCAGGCAAATCTTACCAGCTTTCAGACTGCTGCCTTCCAGCATCAGTTCCTTGGGTACAAGACAAATCTTTGCATTGCACCATCTTCCACTTATGACTACTGCTTTCTGACATGTTCATTGCACCTCCATCAACTAGAATCTTCTTGAAACACAATCCCAAGACTTTCGTTCTGAAAGATACAGAGGCACTGTTAACATGGAGAAATATATCCCTTACAGTGCACACTGATGCATCAAAGATCACCTTATTAAGGTGCTCATTTAAATAGCCATATTCCGTACCCTGACCTTATTAGACAAGTAGCAACAGATATTTTCAAGTCTTATTCTCATAAACAGCAGAAGAGAAGGAATTTGCTTTTGGACGTGTACCACTTGTAACTTCAGGTGAGGGTTTACATGCCTGAATATTCCTTAGTCTACAAAACAAAAGAAGGGCTCTGTCCTAGAGCCCTACCCCAGCAGTCTAGTTCTCTATGTACAAATAGTTTTTCAGTATGTATCACTATGCATTTAATTATTTTTGTCCTCAACTCCAGTCTGAAGTGGTACAGCTCAGAAAGAGATTTACTTCCTTATATGATACTGGTGTGAACTAATTGGTTAGTCATATAGATTATTGTTGTTATTATCATATAGATAAATGTGATTCATTAATCATATCGATCATTGCCTGTATCAGTTTGCTCTCATCCTAATAGTTCCCCAGTTGGCAGTTCTATTTTATTCCACGGTAATGTCACGCAGAAAGACATGGCAAAAAACACCAGTGAAAGAACAGGGCATCCTTACTATATAATGTTATAGGAATGCCAGTAAAACATATCAGTGAAAGTGTAATCCACTTTGCTAATGTCTGTTTTTATCAGGACTGATAACAGTGTGACATTTAACTAGTACAACAGCCACTGATGTTTGTTTAATATATTTATTTTATATCCCACCTTTCTCCCCAGCTTGCATCATTCTCCTCTTCTCCATTTTATCCTTACAACAGCCCTGTGAGGTAGGTTAGTCTGCAAGAATGTGACTGGTCAAATGTCACCCAGCAAATTACTATGGAAGAGTGGGAATTCGAACCTGAGTCTCCCAGATCCCAGTATGACACTCTAACTACTATACAACACTGGCTCTGTGGACAAAGATACCTTGCTATTTTTCATCTTTAGGAATCCAGCATTTCTTTCCCCATATCTTGTATACAAATTGCAATCCCCTGTATTCTTGGAGCTTAAAAACCTTTCCAATAAACCACATGGCCAAACCCTTTCTCCCTCTTTTTTCATCTAAGTTTTCATTTAAGTGGCTACTGACTGGTGTTTGCACAGCTGGATCAGAAGGCTGCAAGGGTAGAAAACAAGGGCAGCTGGTTGTGCCTCCAGCCATAATGTACATTTAGAAAACATTACGCTAGACATAAAGTTAGAGTGGGTTCTATTGCTTTGTTGATCAAAGCTCCTGGAATGATAGACAGATCATTTGTCAGATGTGTCTTTATAGTTAAAGCTATTTCATAGAATAAGCAAAGCATAAAAGCACAAGAAAACATAAGGAGAACCTGCTGCCAACTAGGAGAAAAGCTATCACCAAAACCCAGATGGGTTTTAGTTTAAAGTAGCTTTATATATTATGATTGAGTATCTATTCTCATTCAGCATCAGAGAGACTATAAGACAGAACCAAACTTACAAAAAAGGAAGAAAGCCACAATTTTCCAATGAAAGGTATAACTTTTTAATACCACACACTTATTCTCCAGATGTCTGCTCAGCAAAGTGGAGGGGAAATCTTTAAAAACAGCAGCTTCAAGTACTGTTCAGCACACATATTAACACAACCTAGTTTAAATATGTATTATGCTACCTTAACTTTGGATACGGTTCCTCAGAAATAAGTTGTGGCCTCTCTTAGAGAGTGACAGTTTAGGAGTTATGAAGTACTTCATCTCTTTGTTTTGTATTATAAGGAGTGTTCACTTAACAGCTGGACTAGAGGATTCAGTGCACTGTTAATTATTTATTTAGAAAAATTTTGTGCCACCTTTTCAGAATCCTGTCAACCAATCCCCACCCTGTCTGGACGTCACTAAGGAAATACAGAAGGAACCTGATGTACTATCTATAAAATATGCATCACAATGGCTGAGGACAGACTGGCAATCTAAAGCGGGGCAGGCACGCTTCGCAAACGGAGGAAAGGAGCACGTTCAGACATGCGCATCTGTCCGTCGGCTCCGTTGCGTACTTACCCGTCTCCCAGTCGCTTTCCTTCCGCTTTACCCGGACACCGGTTTTTCCCGGTGTTCAGGGGCCTTCCTCCGCATGCCTCCCGCTTCCAAACAGTGTGAACTGGAAGAAGCGGGAGGCATCCGGAGGAAGTGTGAACGCACCGGCAAAAAGTTTTGCGCATGTGCGCATGTGCACATGTGCGCACATGCGAAAAACATCAAAGGAAAACCAAAAAAAAGTGCAGCGGCGCACGCGAGCCGCGCGCGCTGGCTATGCGGCAGTCTGAACGCTCCGTGGCAGTCTGAACGCTCCGTATCGCCGCTGATCCGCATTGCTCTGGCCAGTGTGAACGGCCAGCTCCGTGGGTTTTTCCCCCCGCTCCAGTTCCCTCCGCTTTGCCTCCGCTTCAGATTGCCAGTCTGTCCTCAGCCAATGTATCCAATAAATGCATAAGTGATGCATATGCTGGGCACAGGGACTAGCTAAAAACGAAGAAATAAGTCATGGCTGGGCCCCAGCCCAGCATTCTCGCTTGACTAAAACTGCAGACGTTGACATGGACAAGTAGCAAGAATATAGTCTGAGGAAGAGATTGACAAGATAATGGCATCAAAGCTATGACAGCTGAGTAATATACAGAAGTCAAATAGAATATATTTGATTCTGTGCCTAGGTTCTCCACTGAATAAACATGCACAGGTAGGTTTGCTTATAATCCTAAACTGCTTGAGGAAGAAGAATATTGTTGATACTCAGAGCAGGGAAACAGAGAAAAAAATCATTCAAAGGGCAAAGGGGCAGATCTCCATTGATGGTATGTTCACATTTGGGGACATAGGGCAATAAAAAAAGACAATTAAGAGAATCCTCACCTGCATATCGTTTCTGAACAGAAATGCAAAACGTTTGTAGATATGTTTCTCATGTTTGCCAGCTGTTACTCTTGTTTGAAAACTATTTCAAACAGAGTTACAGTCCATGTGCAAAGGGACTTACGCGGCGGCAGATCTAGAAAAATGAGCCCAATCTATGCTTCTTCTCATGTAAAAGAATAGTAGCACCTGGCAGAGAGACCCCTGAAAGCATGCTTCCTGTGATGAGTGTTTTCTCAGCACCTACTTCTCATACTATATACAGTATCAGCAAACTCTTCCCAAAAAATTTATGAGAAACAGGTATGTTCCATATCACACACGTCATCTCGGTTTTTTAAACATGCTTCTTTGGGATAAACAGCATAAGTTAATACTCATGAAGTGTTCTCTGTGATGACGGCCTGGCCTGAGAAAGCACTTTTCATTACTGAAGACTAAGATTAAAAATAAAAACCGAGTGACTGAAGTGAGCTTTCTCTGTTTGGGGATGCCAGGGAGGGTGGCATGCAAGGAATCCACATCTTACGCCAGTGGGAGGGCGGGGCAGAGGGATAAGTAAAGCACTGCCAAAGCTGGGAACCAAGCCGCTGTGCTCGGTTGCTGTTTCTCAATGGGCAGGTGGCAGGTTCTTGGCAAAGCAGGAGTGGCAGACTTGTTGGCAGCATGTCACCAAGTAGATAAAGGCCAAGAATGGTTTTTAACTCTGCTTCATCAGGAGTTTGTTCCAAACGCCATCTTTATTCTCAGAGTCTCAGAGACAGATGACACGCAGGTGCGGTGGGACATACCATGCCCGACATCTTGTTGAGTGGTGATCATGAAGGGTTTGTGTTTTTTTTTCCAGCAGACTGATTGACTCAGGGCATTGCTGCAGGTGTGATCACAGCCCCTCTCCACCATCTCTTTGCAGAGCCAGTTGAATACTGCCTTATTGCAGTACTGGTTTTGGAAGCCCTCTTGGGATTCTTTGTGAAGCCACACGTTGATTAACGACATAAATCTACAGCTTCACACTCATTGTTCCAGGCTACTTGGAGTACCGAGTGTCTTTGGTCAGAAGCGATGAAAACTGTGATACTATGGTGACGCCTGGGGAGGACAGCCAGTCAACCACTCATTGACTCTCCAGGTCATGCTCCTCAGAGAAAGCAACTCAGACCAGCAAGGTATCCCTGTGCTCGGGGGGAATCACAAATGAGAAACTGGGTTGTGTTTTTATGGTAAAAACCAGTATCCCAGGGCAGAGCTGTAACAAAGGCAAGGGACACAAAGCTCAGGAATGCAGGAAAAGCATATAATGACTAAAATAAATGTTGTGTTATTACTCTTGTTATTTATGTATTTACTTTTTTACCAAATAAACTACTAATTTCTTCTTAAGGCGAAAGCTGTATGAGCAGAGACAGATAAAGACTGGCAGGCAGGCAGGCAGGCAGGCAGGCAGGCAGGCAGGCAGACAGACAGACAGACAGACAGACAGACAGACAGACAGATAGATAGATAGATAGATAGATAGATAGATAGATAGATAGATAGATAGATAGATGATTGATAGACAGCCATAGAAACTATGAAAATATGAAGGGTGCAATTTATATTCGGGCACAAAATTAGCTAGTTATGGCTCTAGTCCAGGGAGTGGCCCAGCAGGTAAAGCACATGTTGTTTTAGATATTTCACATTTGTGTGGAGCTTTCTGAGAAAGAGAGCTTCTGAGGCAGGAGGTGGATGTCCAAAGGCTGACTGACAAGAGGATGACATGAGTGCAGGGACCGTTATGCTTCTCTCCGAGAATAGACCAGCAAGCAGCCTTGTGTAAGGGGATATGTGCAAGAGCGGCCCTCCTTCCTTTCTTCCAGATCCATTGTTTCTGTGAAAAACATGCAAACAGGGTGCTTGCATAAATAACTTTGTTGATTGTACACACGTGATTAAGGAAGCATGGATCTAATAGCATTACTTCCTTTTTCCTCTTTGCATCTGTAAGAGCATGGCAGTATTCCTGCCCCTTTAAGAGGACAAGGGGTGATGGAAGAGACCAACAGAGGTCACCGGGGGTGCAGGGGAGGTAGTTGTGAATCGCCTGCATTGTGCGGGGGGTTGGACTAGATGACCAACTCTATCATTCTAGAACAGACACAAAGTAACCTGGCCATTTCTGGGCAGACTAAAGGAACAGAGAGCTCCAGGATGATGGAGGAGAGTGCTAGTAAGCTGTAAGTGAGGTTTGACTTCAAGTGTCAGGGGACTCTGTAGCCGAGGAGTGCACGAAGTATGCCAGGGAATGAGCCAAGATGTCCACCTTAAATGTCACATACAACCATAGTTAAGACTAACGGTGGTTAATAAACCAACATCAAACTGTGGTTTCATATCTTCGTCTGACAGACCCTAATTAAGTATATTGAATGGAGTGATGGCCTTTGGACAATCAACTAAGCACAGTTCATTTAATTAACGATTTGGTGTGACAGAGCCACCAGCTTGGAGACGATATTTCAATCTGTGTGGAAGGTGTTCTAACAGAAGCTAAGGGAGCTTTCTGAACGCATGGGAAATGGTGGGATGGAACTGTGAGGACACTGGAACAGGTGCAAGGTAGTGACGGTATGACAGACTGCTGGCACTTCCCCACTATCAGGCAGGTTTTCCTGCCAAAATTTGTTCCCAAATGTGACTGAGCAGCCCCAAGTAGTGTGGATTTAGTTATTGTTTTAAAAGTCTGTCTCTCCCACCCCATCATGAAGATCTAATTTGACTTTTAGCCCAGCCCAGGAACTTGATGGGATAACCAGGAGCCCTCTTGTTTTTCCCTTTCAAATGGCACTTGAGATGGTATAACATTCAAACAGAAATAACAATTTTATTTAACAGGCAGGGACTGAATAGGTGTAGTCAGGGGCTGGAAATGCTGAGGTAAAAGTTATTAATACAGATTATCCTTTTAATAATCAAAATAGGGTTGTTGAAGCTTATTTTCCGATATTCTTGGATCTTAACAGTGAGAGGCATTTGAGTATTTTAGTTACAGTTACAATGTTTCTTCATACAGTTTCCTATGACTCTTCAGGTTTCCTGGAGACAGTCTCTTTGTTTGTGTACCAAAACTCTCCCCTTTTTGGAAACCAGTTTACTTCTATTTCCCATGGTATCTAATTCCGATTCCCTTCACAACAGACCAGGGGTCTCTTCAGAGCAAACCCCCCTATATAACTGGGCAGGAATTATTCTTCCTTCTCTTCAGAAGATATAACCCTTTTCTTTTGACCTAAATGGGAGTTTCAGCATACGCCCACACCGAATTCTCAATGCCAGTTCTGGTGTCTGTGAGAAAAACAGACTTAAGCTTAGGCAAACTCAGTTCTGCTACCGAATTCTTCCTCAGAACTGATAGAAAACAGTTAAGGCAAGGAGTCGTTTCCTTGCACTCCAAAGGGGAACCTGTCTGACTGACTTTGTCAGACTCGTTGACTCCTCCTGACTGTCAGAAGCCAACTGTCTGACTGCAGTAAGACCAACTGTCGAAAAACTCCAAAAAGACCATGTCCTCAGCACTCAGCTAGTCATATAGTTCTTCTCAGCTGGCGCTGGCCAAGAAAGGAGAGGGAGCAGCCTGTCACTTAAGCTGTCCATTCCAGTGGAGAGTTAACTCATCACCTCCCAGCTCTCTGAAATTGCTGCCCTAGGAAACCTGTTGTTAAGTGCAGTCCGGTCACAGAGACTACCAAATCTATCCCACTATTGTCTATGTTTTATGTAACCAGACCAGGGCTTTTTTTGTAGAAAAAGCCCAGCAGGAACTCGTTAGCATAATAGGCCACACCCAACAGCAGAAACTCATTAGCATATTAGGCCACACCACTGACAGCACAGCTTATTAGCATATTAGGCTGCACCCCCATGCTCCAGAAGAGTGGTCATCCAGCCACACCCACCTTTTGCTTTTTATTCTGTTCACCTTCTTTATTGTCAAAACCCAGGGCTTTTTTTGTAGCTGGAATTAATTTGCATGTTAGGTCACATGTCCCTAATGTAGCCAATCCTAATGAGTTTCTGCTGTTGGGTAGCCTATTGTGCTAATGAGTTCCTGCTGGGTGTGGCCAACTCAGGAGCCAGCCGGAACTCCGTTCCTGTGAGTTCCTGCCCAAAAATAGCCCTGAACCAGACTATCATTTAGTCACTGTTAATTCTTTTAGCCAGCCGTTTCATCTTAGAAAACGGCTCAAGGTGGTTAATACCAAAAAAAACACCAGCACCACATTTCGCACTGTACGTCCCAGAATCCAACGGAAGTAGAAATCATCTCAAAGAACTGCTAGTGTCTTTAGACACAAATATATAAACATAATTAATATTACCACTTAAGCCTGAGACCTGGCAGTGGTGAAAATAGGCTTTGTTGAAAATACCCTTGGCAGAAATACAGTCTAGTGGCTTCTGGCCAACTTGTCGGGAAATAGGAAAGAGGTCTGAGTTGCTCCATGGGCCCCAAGGCAGGTGCTTCAGGAGCAGGGCAAAGGGGTAGCCTTGTTGGTCTACTGTAGCAAAATGAAGCAAAAGTCCAGTAGCCCCTTAAAGACTGTGCAACGTGCACATTGAGCGCTGTCAAATCACTTACAACTGACAGCAGCCCTGTGAATTAATGATGACCCGCAAAACGTCCTATCCTTAACAGCAGTGCTCAGGTCTTGCAGACCGGAGGTCATGGCTTCCTTCATTCAGTCGATCCATTTTATGTGAGCCACAGTCAGCTGAGTCAGGCTCACTAACAGATGTCGTTAGTCTTTAAGGTGGGACTGGAGTTTTCTTTTCTTTTGCTCTGTAAGGATGAACTGTGTCTCATGAGCTTTTGGCTCAACTCTATTTTTAAAAAAACAAAACAAAAACACTCTTCTGTAATGGAAAGCCCTCGTTGGTTTTCAGCCGCCAGACCACGAGCGAGAAGAGCCGCTTTGCGTCCCCCGAGAGAAGTCGCATCAGCGGCTCCAGAGCTTCGCCTTTTGTCGTTTCCCGCCCTTCTCTTGTCGCCTCCTCCCCGATCCCCGCCTGCTCCCTTCAGACTGGTCAACGCGAAGGCGGGGGACAAGTCCACACACACGCACACCTCTCCCTCCCTCTCCGCCTCCGCGTTTCTCCTCAGAGCGCCTCCCCGCTGCAACGCCAAGCAGGAGGCGAGGCGAGGCGAGGCGAGGCGGTCTGCGCTTTCCCGCCCGCCGCGTATAATCGCCCCGGCGGGCAGCTTTCGCCTCCGGCACGGCGCTAGTCCCAGCTCCCATCCCTCTCATCTCGGAGCGGCCCCGGAGAGCCGCTTCAATAAAGTCAGAAAGTGCGGGGGGGGGGGGGGGGGGAGAGAGTGACATTTCTCTCCGAAGAAAGAGGCAGCCCGTCTCCGCCGCGCGCGCGTGTGCCGCGGGGAGTCTCAGCAGTGTTGCCCCGGGGAGAAGCTCGTCTCGTGCCCGGGCTCGCCACTGACGCGCTGACACCGCCCGCGTTCGAACGGCACGCACACGCTCGCCCCGCACACTGTCTCCTCAGCGGCCGGCGAGGGCGTTAATGAGAGTTCGCGGGAGGCGGGAAGCGGCGGCTGGGAGAGCGAGGGCACGACGGAGCGGGCGTTCGGGCGCACGAGAGTGTAGAGGGAGTGAGGCTCCCCGCGGTGGCCGAGGGACGCGCCCGGCTGCTGGCGCTGCACGGTCCTTCCCGAGCAGCCGCGGGGGCGTCGCAGAGGGTGCGCGAGGGGGCGAACGAAAGGCACAAGCGGAGGGACGGATGGGGAAGGCGGGGGGGGGGGGGGAGATCAGACGCGCGGCAAGGGTGGGGGGGGCTGCCCGGCCAAAGGGACGTAGTCATAAGCACGGCGCTGGCCGACGGCGCGGCCGGCTCAGTGGCGCGCGGAGCGGAAAGCCCTGGTGGGCGACGGTGGTGAGAGAGGAGGGCGCCCTCCACAGACGGCGCCCGGGCGAGAGTGTGGCGACCACCCTGGCCAAAGCGGCGCTGAGGAGGGGCGGGAGCGGGCGCCAGGCGCAAAAGTAGGTGACCAGAACTGAGCGTGCCTGTCTGCACTGAGGCGATCGAGTGGCCGCTTCGGGGACGCACCTGGCCAACGCAAGCCCTCCGCGGCGCCCAAAGGGACGCAAGGGACGCCCCAAAGGCCGCCGCCGCGGTCAGCACTACTAGCCTGCTCGCAGTTGGCGTGGCAGAGCAGGACGAGGCGCCCAGAGGCCCGGGTTAGTGAAGGACGGTCCCCGCCGCCAGGGACACCCACTCCGCCCGCCTCAGCAGCATCTCCCGCAGTCCCGCGAAAGAGCCGAGCCCCCCCCCCCCCCCCGCGGGGAGCTGTCGGGGTGGCTCTGAGGGGAGGCGGACAGCCCCATCGGGACCGGCCGGCCGCAGGGAGGAGCGGCGGACAGTGCTGATGGGGGAGGGGGAGCTGGGTGGGACGCGGCGGTGGTCCGCAAGGCGAGCGGCCTCGGGGGAAAGGCTCAGCGACAACCCCCCTCCCGCGCTCCTCCCGGCCCCTCGCCGCGCCCTGTCGGGTGGGTCTGGCTTCACCTGGCGGCGACGGCAGGGAGACCACCCGCCCCTCCCAGCCTCCCCACCCCGCGCGCAGCATCTCCAGAAGGGCGAGGCGCCTCCTCTCGCTGCCGGCGCGCTTCTGCCTCCGGCCCCTCCCCTCCGCCCACCCCCTCCTCCGCTCTCCCCCCCCACACACACACGGGGCCGGCCGGCCGGCCGTGTTTGTTTGTTGATCCTTCCTGGGGGGCGGGCGGGGGGCTGGGGGTGGGCGGGGCGGGGGTGGGGACTCGGGGCTTGGGGCGACGGCGGCGCCTCCGCTCTTATTGCCCCTGAGTTGCGCTTCTGCTCCTCAGGCTGCTGGAAGGAGCCGCCCGGGCGCTGGGGCTCTTCTGCCTGCTGCTGCCGCCGCCGCCGCCAGCCGGGATTGACAGCCGGGAGAGGCGCGACCTGCCAGGCGGCGCCCCAGTGCCAGGCGCCGGGGGGACCAGCCAGGTCGGTAGCCAGCCAGCCAGCCAGCTCCCCAGCGCCGGGAGAAGACGTTGCATCCCACCCAGCCACCCATTCCCCGGTCTCCCCTGCTCCTCAAGACCCCCCCCCCGCACTCACACGTCTCCCCCACCCCCCCAAAAAAGAAGGGGTCGCTTGGGAGACCAGCGCCCGCGCCTTTTCCTCCCTCCCGAGGCCAGCTGCTCCAGGGGTTGGAGAGGGCAGCGCTACTCTAGGGAGGGATGAGGTTGGGGGGAAACTCCTCTCCTCCCTCCTCATCGCTGCTCTCCCTTCTTCTCCCTCCGTGCAACAGACACTGGTGAAGCCCTTCCCGTGGAGAGTTCTTCAAGCAGCCCGCAGAAGAAAGCCGGAAAGGATCCCACCCCCCTCCCCGCTCTTGTGGCTTCCTTGTTAGTTTTTTCTCCCCCCAAGTCATATTTGGAAATTGCCAGGGCAGCGACGCTTGGGAAAAGGATCAAGTGTGGGAAAAGGCAGAGGAAACCGGAGCTGAATGACAGGATGCAGGAGACTTGAGGAGATACTACACAAAAAAGGAGCGGTTTCCCTATTACATACACACACAGACTACCTGCGGGACTCTTTGCTGTGGTTGCCACCAGCCCAGCCGGCTTCTGATCCTGCCCTGCCCTGCCTGAGGATTTAAGATCTAAGCGGAA
Organism: Lepidodactylus listeri; assembly: GCA_029233225.1. Taxonomy (NCBI): domain Eukaryota; kingdom Metazoa; phylum Chordata; class Lepidosauria; order Squamata; family Gekkonidae; genus Lepidodactylus; species Lepidodactylus listeri. Next base: position 22,665,517 of record JARCFY010000012.1, read on the forward strand.
TTTGTGTGTGCCGGCCGGAGAGGGTCTTTTCTATTTTTAGTCCTTCTGTACTGAGACGGGAACATGGACTGGGGACTCCTCCTGCACTGTGCAGCCCTCATGGTCACCCTTGGCAGGACCCTGAAGAGTGGTAAGTGACACAGAACCGTTTTCAAGCACGTCCAGGTAGCTGCAGGTAGGGTGGTTTGTCTTTTTTTTAACCTGAGCCTCTGATAGCCCAGCCCAGCCATGAGACACGCTGCCTTCTGCCACTCAGAAATTAGACCGGGGACAACTTTAATTAAAAACGCTCAATATTCATTCAGGGTTACACCCAGTCATCCGCAATTGTCTTTCAGCCTTGCTTTCCAGATAGCGACGTAATACTTTATAACTCAGGACTGGCTGCTTTCAGGAAATCTGGGAAGACAACTAGTTTAATGTTTCCCTCCCTGTGGCAGTTATACAAGATTCCTCTTTAGAACCTGAAAGATAATTGAGTACTTCAAAGACAAGAGTTTTGGGAGGGAGAGGAAGCTATTTTGCATCTCCTGTGTCCTTGCAGGTACCGTTTCCTAATCTTTCTCCGATCTAAATGAAAGGGAAGGAGTGTGCTTGTTGCTAGATCAGTCTCAGGTGTGCTGTTCAGAGCTGGCGTTCTAAGAAATGCATTCCCATTACACAGACGTGGTATCTGGCTTTGAGGCAGCGCTTGGGAAGCCACTTCAAAGCAGTGAGGACTTCAACAGTGTCACGGCACCCAGAATATCTCACTGAATTATGCAGCTTTGGAAATGTTCTAATTGTAGGAGTTTTTGACATTTAACTAGCACACTTTAAAGAAAGTTCTTGCGGGTTTCCCTTCCCAGAGCCAAAGCCTGAGCAATTATTATTAGCCAATTACCAAATATTTACTTTGACTCTGAGTAGGTTTTCAATCAGGGTAATTAAAAGAGCGAAGCATCCTCCACTTAGAATGGTATATTGTTTTAATAAGCCCACAAGTGGGGTGTCTTTTACAGGGTGGGATGTAAATCACACTTTATGATGGGAATTAATCTTTTTCCAATATATTTTTGAGGAAGTTGCCTCATTTAGCAAAAGATAAGTTCTTTCTGTGTCCTTCAGTGATCATAACCAGCATGAAACCTGTAGGGGGAAATATTTGCATATGAACCATGCCTTGAGATCCAGTTTGGCCTAATCCTTTTGGTTGAGGGAGGGGGAGTGTAATTAACAAGACTTTGACTCCAGTCCTAAGAACTCTTTCGGGGGAGTAAGGTCTATTGAATAAAAATGAGACTCACTTCCAAGTCGGCCTGTTTAGGATTGCTCTCTTTGTTGTTTCTTCTGAAATCTTTCTTTGCAAAGATAAAAGGGTCTTGTGGCTGTGTTTCCATTCTGATTGGCGGGGGCAGCATCAGATTAATGGAGATGGTAAAAGGAGGGGGGGGGCCTGAACCAAAGGCATAAAAGGGACAAAGTTGACTGAGTGTGGATATCACAACTAACATCATCCTCTTAACTGCTGAATGAACAGGCACAGGAAGAGCTGCCAGGAAGTCTGAGTAGTCATGGACATAATGCAAGAAGCCACTGAAGCCATTAACCTCTTCTGTAACTCAACAGGCCCACTTAACTGCCACGTCCAACTCTGTCCACTACTGGTGTCTGCTAAATTAATTAATTAACCTTGTTTGGGACTAATGGTCCAAAATCATTACAAGCTGCTCCTCTTAATCAAGTGCAAGAGAGATTTCACAGAGCCATGGAGTCTAGCGGCTCCTCCCCCACATTATCTCATTACACTATCACTTTCCCAGGAGTTACCAGTTAAAGTAGTCCCATCAGAAGTGAGCCTACCTCAGTGTCTCCTGAAGTGACTCTGTCAAGTGACTCATGACAGCGCTGGTTTATTTCACTCCTTTAACAGCTGCCAGAGTCTGCCATGTCATTTGCATAGAGCTAGAGTGGACTTAATGAGGTGGGGTCCTGTTGTTTTTTTCCAAGTCTGCCATAGATGGCAGCTCATACAAGGTTCCCTCTCAGTCCATACACAGGAGACTCGCAGGTGACTATCAGTGGCTGTCACTTCCGAATTCTGTAGCTGTGACATCTTTTGCTCTGCAAGAAAATGTCAAGGCAGGAATAAATAACTGCCTGTACATCCGACCTAGAAATGATCGTTCATTGAACAAAAATGTAGCACACACTAACCCCCGGTCTTCTTTAATTCATGGCAAATGTATTCTGTGATGTCTATAGTTTATGCATTTTTGATGTGCACTTCATCTTTCATTTCTCTTTGGCCTGATTTTCCTATAATAAAATTCTGCACATTTATAAACACATGTCAGAAACAGGAATGTCATTTTTCCTTTTGTGAGAATTCTATTAGACACAGGATACCAAGTTGTACATGCCATTACTTGGAAAACATGATATATTTCCATGTGTTTATTAGTGCATGCCTGATATCTGAGCAAAGTTTTCACAGGCTGAAAAGGAGCGTGTAGCGAGGGAAGAAGTCCATAATAATTAAAAGTGTCCCATGCAGACCTCCCACAAAATCATAATACAAGTGATGGTGGAGGTTCGTGTACCTCAATTTGTTCTCACCTTTCAGTGAACCTTAATAAGACTGGAGGGGGACAAACAGATGCTGCTCAATATATGAATATTAGCACTCAGACAACTAGGTTACTCAACTTTGCAATTAGAAAGTAACTGTGTTTGTGTCGTGCTGTTTGTTTCTTACTCTGATAGGAACTTCAAGCAGTATGTATGTGTGTGTGATTACCTCAAGGAGTTAACTGAATTGCTTCTGTGGTGACAAACACACTTTGTTCTCAGGCAGTCTGTTGCTGAAGAGCGCAGATAACTTCAAACCGCTTAGATTTATGATCTGATAAAAGGGGAAGAAAGAAGGGGTTGCCGTAAACAAGCTCCACTATCTAAGGACATAGAACAGGATATCACCCAAAAATCAAGGATAGGGATCAAAGGGCATTGCTCTTTCAGTCACTGTCTGCATGTAAATCTGTTACTTAATAACAGCACAGTTTCCTAGAATAATGCAGCCTTGAACAAGAGATTGGCAACAAGTAATCAAGGCCTTCCTTTGGGTAAAAAAAGAGTTTGGCCCTAGCATCCTGTTTTGAAATTTACCTTATCTAAAATGATAGCTAATGATGGCATGGAGCTGAGGACTGTATGTCGAATCTACTTCAGCAATGCAATGGAATGTTGTAATGAAGTCTTTGTAAACGATCGATTCCAACAAAATTTGTGGTGGGGTATGAGCTTTTGTGAGCAGTGACTCACAAAAGCTCATACTCTACCACAAATTTTGTTATTCTTTAAGATGCTACAGGACTCTTACTCTTTTCTGCTGCTACAAGCAGACCAACAGGGCTACCCATCTTGATCTCTTCCAAAAGTAGGTGTGCCAGGCATAGGTGTCAACTTCAGGGGGGCTGGGGAGCTGGAGGGCCCCCCCCCAACTATTCCAGGATGTGCTGAGCCTCCCCTGGAGACAATGGCCTGTAATGTCTCTGGCCCAGCCCCAGCCCCCCCCCCCCCCGAAATTGGAAAGTCTATGCCCTTGGAGCGAGGTCTCCTGTGTCCACTGGCAGGGGTGGTCGGGGTAGGGTTGCCAGCTCCAGGTTGGGAAACTCCTGGAAATGTGGGGATGGAGCCTGGGGTGGACAGGAACTTCAGTAGGGTACAATGCCATTGAATCCACCCTTCAGAGCCATCCACTTTGTCCAGGGAAACTGATCTCTGCACTCTGAAAATGAGCTGTAATGGGGGGGGGGGGTCCCCAGGTTCCTCCTGGAGGCTGGCATCCCTATCCAAAAGACTGCTGTTAAAATCAGGCATGGAAAACAAACAGCCAGAAAGGAAATGTTGACTGAAAAGCCTTTGAGATATTTGATCACTTGAAGATTATGAACTTGAACAGACGTTGTGTTTTTGTTTTCATTGCAGATAAATGCGGTGAAACTATAAGAATTGTCGAGCCTGGGTATCTCACTTCTCCTGGCTACCCTAATATGTATCATCCAAGCCAAAAATGTGAATGGCTGATTCAAGCGCCTCAACCGTACCAGAGGATTATGATCAACTTCAACCCTCACTTTGATTTGGAGGACAGAGAATGCAAGTAAGTGAGACAGTCTGTTGAGGGAACCATAGCACCATCTAGCGGACAAAAAATCTCCACAGTGGTGTGGCATGGGGGGGGGGGAGAAATAGCTGATGAGTGCGGAACAGTGTGTAAAACGAATCCCTCAGAGGTTTGAATCCAGAGTGGGATCATATGTTTGTGGTAAAGATATTAAAGCAAGTGCTTACTGAGTGTCAGGCACTCTGTAAGGTTGTTTTAGATATAATCTTGTAATCCTGTTGTCTGTCTTTGTCGGAAACATGGATCCATTAGCAGTTATTTCCGGTGAAACTTTCCTCTTAAGTGTTTGGAAATCATTTAATGATGTGGAATGGGGTGGGAATACTCATGTGAGAAAGGGGGGGGGGGGATAAGCCTCGGCTTCTGCATTTTTAATTGTGGGCTCCTCTTCGATTTCCGTAGCAGTAAAAGTTGTTTAGGCAAGCCATGATACTTAAAGGAAAACAAACAAACATGCTGTTGGTTGCTCTTTTATTGGATGGGAGCGGCTACACATTCATGTAACTTTATAATAATTTCTCTTTTTTAAAAGAGGATAATGAGGGGTGTGATTTTATTATCCTAGCAGGAAAAGCATTTGTGTGGAACCAAGGGAAAGGTTAGTTTTCTAAATTAAAACCGACCAAGTCTGACTAGAGAAAACAACTTTTAGATGTTTACAAAAGGTAAGAATGATTTCATACAAGTCATGACACTTAAAAATAAACAAAGTTTTTTATTATTTACAAATGGCAGTTTGTTCATTTTTACACGCTGGCAGAGGGTGTACATTCATGTGACTTTATCATGGATTTAAGAGTGTAATAAGGATGCATGGTAAATATTTATAAGCTGGCAGCCCGTGAGGATTCAAGGGTGGGGAACAATTTAGAAATTTCCCCTTCAAGGATTCTGTTGCCTCAAAGCTTAAACAAGGTTCTCTCCCCCTCTCTGCCTTTCATTTAGCTGATCCTCAGTTGCTGTAAACATTCAGTCCATTTTGGAGCATATTCAGTTATTATCAGACTTCTTTTTAAGTTTGTTTGGTTAATTTACAAAGTCATGTTTTCTGCATGCCAAGAACTTCTGACTAAGCAGAGACCCCTGCCTTATGGACGGCCCAGCTTTTCTGCATTCATCAACTGCATGAAGGACAACCAATATACTATTAGATATAGTGATTATGTGGCATGTATCCACAGTATTATGTGGATGAACACTAAAAACAGATTTCTGGGAATAAACCGCACTGAATAATGGGGGATTACTTCTGAGTAGACCTGTTTAGGATTGCTCCTATATACACCATAGTTCTGATAAAAATGTTTACTGGCTAATGTTGTATAGCACTCTCACAGGACTCCATTTGTGTGTCAGAGTTAGTTATGTGAAAGTAAAGCCCACAAGAAACTCATGATAATGTATTCCTAATGGAGCAAAACGGTCTAATGGGAAACACAGGACTTTCATCTGTAAGTGCCTTCAAATATGCAGCTCCCTGTGTGAACATTGAATTGCAATAGTAAAATGGGAGTACTGAAGCAGCTCGAGTGTGAACATTTGGACTGAAACATAATAGTTCTCAAAACAACCCTGTGATGTGGACTAATAATGCCTCGTGTATAATAAAATTATAAATACAGCATAATATGTAGTCTCATGTATGAGACTATTAAGTGTCTTTTAGTGCAATCCTAAATAAGACTTACACCCTTCTAAGCCTATTGGCTTTAGTGGACTTAGAAGTGTATAACTGTTTAATATTGTTATTGCCTGATTAGGGATTCTAACCCAGAAGCTCTGGGTTTATATCAACTATTTGTATTCCTTAATCACATTCACTCCATCAAATGATAGTAGGCTATTTTTCAAATAAACCTTAGCGCATGAGCAAGCAATAGTGTAGAAAAGAAAACTGGCAAGTTTCTATGAGCTCTTTTTAGTAGAAGCCCATTAAATCATCTGCCACAGCCTGCTTGTACCACAGTTTGGTCTCCTGCCCTGTGTTCCAATGATTGCTAAAACCTGCCAAGAACAACTTCTTGAAGGAGCATTTGCACAATATCTGAATATCTATTTGCATTTTGTTTTCTCCTGTCCATCCTTCAGAGAACTCAGGGCAACATATGTGGTCCTCCCCTTCTCCATTTATCCTCATAACTGCTCTGTAAGGTAGTTTAGGCTAAGTGAGAGTGACAGATCCAAGGCCACTGGTGAGCTTCACAGTGGAGTGGAGACAGGGTTGCCAGCTGTGGGTTGGGAAATTCCTGGAGATTTACCCGGGCTGGAGCCTAGGGAGGGTGGGGTTTAAAGAGGGAAGGGACCACAGCAGGTTATAGTGTCACAGAGTTGACCCTCTAAGACTGCCATTTCCCCCAGGGAAAATAATCTCTGAGTAATCTGGAGGTCAGTTGTAAATTCAGGAGAACTCCAGTCCACAGTTGGAGTTTGGCAACCCTGGAGTCTTCTAGGGCTCACAAAAGACACAGACATACTGTATAGTAATATATCAATAAAGTTATAAATACAGCATAATATATAGCACTGAAAAAACAAAAACCTTCCTGGCTGGTGCTACATGTATTTTTGCCCTTCAGTGTAAGCAAATTGTGTTTTTCTCCCCCTTTCTTTAGAGAAGTCTTAGCTCCCTTCAGTTCAAGTCTCTGAAACTCACCTAATTAATGTCTCTTTTCCCCTCTAATTGGGCAGTTTTGTTGTCAAGCAAGGATGGGGTAATTTTATGGGCAGAATCTAGATAGACAGAACAGTTTAAATTGGCCTTTTGTTGAATGACTTCCTGAGTTATTTTTGTGCCTTCTTTTAAATTCAGGTCCTTTGACTTTTATATCATGACCATTAAATCAGAGGGAGGGAAGTTGTGCCAAATGCTTAGGGACATACTTGCAGAAGAAGTGGTTTCTTAATAATAAACTTCCAAAACTTTGCAAAGTCTCAAAGCTCCTTCCTGCTTAAGAAATTCATATTGTTTTCACCAAATATCTGGTGAGGAGATAGATGAATGCACGGATTGGTCTGCCATGGGATTTTTAGCATTAAGCAACCTTTGATTTCCTAATACTAGATACTCATTTTGTTACCACAGCTGCATATGTTCAGCATGTATTACTGCAATCCAACTAAGTGCTATTTTAGTGAAACGGGACACAAGTCCTGTAAACAAATAAAATGTATTTAATGTGATCTGCAAGAAGAAAGAAGGGGTAACAAATTAGTACTCCAGCAGATTAAAATTTGAAAATACAAATATATTCAAAGAGATTAGTATACTGTTGGTGGGACAATTGACTCTGCTCTGAACTGCCTCAGGTTCTAGTTCTAATTATGTGGACATGAAATAGTATTATCAAGTGGGACTCATAAATATGAACATTTATTTATACCCTGCTTTTCTCTGCAATGGGGCCCCAAAGTGGCTTACAACATTCTTCCCTCCTGCTAGTGTTACCAGGCCTCCAGCTATGGTGGCAGGAGAAAGTATTTTTAAAATGCGAGTATCCTCTGTGCCAGTACATCATTTCCAGGTACAATCCGGAAGTGACAGTGGATAGCTCTAGGATTTGCTGGAAATCATAAAGAGATTTTCTAGCAATTCCTAGAGCTACCGATTGTCACTTCCAAATTGTACCTGGATGTGACATAGAGATGTTGGCAGTCATATGCCCCCTCGTTTCCAAACTTCCTGTATTATCCTCATAACAACCTTTGAGATAGGTTAGGCTGAGGGTGACTGGCCCAGAATCACCCAGCCAGAGTGTGGATTTGAACCTGTGTCTCCCAGATCCAAATCCAGCACTCTGTCCATGTGACTATGCTGATGTGACAGTGACTACAGTCCCCTCCTTTTGTGAACATGTTTTTTCTATCACCTGCTTCCAAGAAGAACAGAGGAGCAAGCAGTGGCAGCACCTGTTGGGTCCCTGTTTAAGTTGGAAGCTGCTGGAAGATGTGCTGAGTAAATGTAGCCACTGCCACTGTTTGCCCATTCTGCCTGGAACTTTTCTGATCAGGTGGGCTACCAGTAATGGCAGCTGCTTTTCCCTCTGTCCACTCCCTTCAAGTAGAGGTGGATGCAGAACAAACAAAGCATTTGCTTGGGCTGGGAGGGGGGAAGCAGGCTATCCACTTCTTCCCACCTTACAATATCTGCAGTCAGGGGCGTAGACTTTGGGAAATTCCGGGGGGGGGAGGCTCCGTAGCACACGCACAAAGTGTGCGCACTTGCTGGGGCGATGTTCTCCCCCCCCCGGGAAAACGCCGCACCTCCCCAGGCCCTTCCGAGGCCCGCCAGCCGCTGCTGCCGGTGCCTCTCTCCCCCCCCCCCCCGCCACCCCTTCCCTCTCCCTCTCCAGCAGCGGCGGCCGGGCCTCGGAAGGACCCGAGGAGGCGCGGTGGCAGGCGCTCCGTTTTGCCGGGGGAGGCTGAGCCCCCCCCCGGGAAATTTCGGGGGTGGCTCGAGCCCTCGAGCCCCCCCCCCCCCGTACTCTACACCTATGTCTGCAGTGACTGCTAACAGGCAGGATTCATAAAATGATCATGATTTGTCTGGAAGCTGAGATCAGTATATCATATTATACAACTGGGGATTTGAGAAACCGAGAGACAGAATTTTGCCCCAAACTCCTAAGCTATAGCCTTTGTCTGTATATTGCTTCACAGTAGTGGAAATGTTCTCACAAGTAAAATCCAGATCTTGTGACTCAAAGGCTGCGGTCAGATGGGCAATTTGATCCAGTGTGGCCCCAGTTCTAATTGATCCAGGGTTTTTTGTAACTGAGAGTTTTGATAAGACTCAACCCCTTAACCCTCCTCACTGTGCCTTCACCCTGTCCTTGATCGATCAGATGCAGCAGCCAGTGGGGCTGTCAGGCAGCTTTTGAAAAATAATCAGTCTTCCAAGCATATGCATAAGCACTGATGGGAATCAGCGCTTCAAACTCCTGGCAGAATGGTAGCACCTGGTGGCCAATGGGATTGCTGGAGGAGGCTGCTGGGAAATGGAGTCCAGTGTGAGGGTAGTGTTTTTGAAACTATGCTTCCAAGAAATTCCACATTTCAGACGTTTAAAAGCAGGGGGGTAGAAAAGCTTCATCCTGTGTCCTGTGTGCTGCTGGTGTTTTTATTTAAAAGCTTGGAGCAAAGCTGGAGTAACCAGATTTGTTCTCAGACTCTCTCCGCCTCCCTCCCTCTCTGAAACAAACTCATCTTGTCCGTTAACCCCTTCCCTACTCCGTGTGCTGCAACACTGTAGGCAGGAGAGAGCTGAAACACACAAGGGGTGATCCAGTCATGCGCACATTGCCAACTCTTTTTAAAATGGCAAAAACGCAAGGAAAACTTTTAGATGTCCTGAACTGCTTCAGATCACTAGGAGGCAGTCCAGACAGGCGGAAATGCAGGGGGAAGCCAGAAACAACCATAAAGTACCTGATTTTCCCTGGTGTCAAGAAAACTGCGACATAAGAGGGTTGATTGTGGGAGGGTGACGAATGCCAGACAGGATGCAGATGTGGCCGTCTGATCATGCATTTTAGATCCGTTAGGGAGTCCCTGCGACACTGGCACAAAAAGACCATGTGATCGCTGCCAAAGTCAGCATTCAAGCACATGGATCTTGTGGGGGCAGGCCTATAAGTTATCTCAGCAAATGGGGTAGAGAAAACTCAGGGGTGGGCTTTCTTCTTCAGACCAAGTCCCCCTCCTCCAAAACCAGATTTACCCACTCTGAAATTACTGCCCCCCCTGCTAGGATTATCCGTTGCAAAACATGTGTATAGCTAGGGCTCAGTGTTTGCCTGAGAGCATATAGTTCTGCCCTAAGAGGTGTGGAGGAAAGCATTACAGTTTTGAATGGAGGTTCTTTTATGCTCACAAAAGAAAGTTCACTTTCTGTTTACAGACACTGATATTAAATAGAGCACCTCAGTCCTCTTATACTACCAAAATTACATCAGCCTCATGATAATGGGAAAAGGAATAAAAAAAACAACCAGGTTTGTGCCATACACGTGCACTAACAGATCTAGATCCTTGTTTAATGTGTCGCATGACTTTACATTACAAGGATCCTATATGTATTAAGAAATCCAGTTTTTTTCCCCTTAGCTATTGGCTGTTTCTACAGATAGAGTGTAATAACCTTGTGATATACTGTATTGCGTAAATCTCATGCTGAAAGTGTATATGAATGAGTGATCATGTGTGAGCAAAGGGTCATCTTTCATCATTTGTAAAGTTAGAACTGTCGTTAATTAAACATGCCATTTTTGGGGGGAAAGAAAGAAACTAAAAACAGAATAACCTAAGAAGTGCTTTGGAAATAGATACAATCAACATCATGCATGCAATAATACTCTCTAAGTATCACATTATAATCAAGATTCTTTTAAAAGCCAGTTTGGTGTAGTGGTTAAGTGTGCAGACTCTAATCTGGGAGAACCGGGTTTGATTCCCCACTCCTCCACTTGCACCTGCTGGATGACCTTGGGCAAGCCATAGCTTGGTACCAGTTGTTCTCTCGAGGACAGTTGTCTCAGAGCTCTCTCAGCCCCACCTACCTCACAGGGTGTCTGTTGTGGGGAGGGGAAGGGAAAAGAGTTTGTAAGCCTCTCTGAGACTCCCTTGGGTAGTGAAGGGCAGGGTATAAATCCAATCTCTTCTTCTTCTTCTTCTTAAAAATTACAATATAATGTAAGGGTGTATTCCCCACAGTAAATTCTGTGCTGTCTTGAAAAACTGCTAGAATTGTATGGCTGCTTTATGTGGAATGAGTCCAGAGTTTGGGATCCGCTTGTGCAGGGAGCATGTGAAGTGCCTAGGGATTATTGTGTGCTATTGAAAACACATTTATTATTAATAGTTCATGTTTGTGAAGAAGCAGAATATTGTTAAAAATGAGTGGAGGAAAAGATTAGACATGGACTTATTATTTTTTTCACGTCTATGGCTTGTTCTAAAAGTTTTCCAGGCAGAGGTCTACATGCTGTATCATTTGTTTACTCTAATGTCCTACTGTGTAAATGTAGCTATCTTGAATCTTGTAAAACTTTATATATGGTTAATAAACAAGAACGCCACTGATTCACAGTGCTTCGAATTTATGGAACTCTTCCGGTTTCCCAGCAATGCAAACTATCAGCATGATAATTTATAATGGTTTGTGACAACTGCTGCTGAGCAAAGAGGTGTGTGGTTACATTCAGATCAGATGTCTTCAGCTAGGGAGCAATAAAAATTTCACAGACACTAGGTTAAAAACATTAAGAAAATGAATGTGAAGTTTCAGAAGACAAGCTTTTTGGAAAGGTGGACTGAATGGCTAGAAAAAGCCAAATAGTGGTTTCCCTCCTGACACATTATTGACTCTGTTACCAGAGTTAACTGTATTGTTTTACAGGAGTTGCATAGATACAGTATCACAAACCTGCTTTTAATGAACTTGTTTTATTAGCCATAATTTAGATATGCAGAGAGCAATACCCATTCTTGTTTGACAATTACTGAGTGTCTGTGTTCTGTTGTCAGATCAGTTCAAACAAAAAAATCACTCAGACTCAGAAACATTGAAAGTGTAGAAGGAAGGACTTGATAGTTAATTGCTCTTTAAATTGGTTTTAACAGGTATTAGCTACATGCCCGAGATTAGAGTTATATCAGTTACCATTCTTTAGTAAAAAGGGTTATTACAAAATATGTTTGTTTACATAGAAGTCAATGGGTTAAAAATCAAAAACAGATGTTTTAACTGGTAAAAGGAAGCCACTCAAGTATCTTTACCAGAGTGCAGAAATCTATATAACATAATTCTGCTTTAAACCAGTAGACATAAAGTCTACAGTCGATCAAGTAAGGAGTGTTTTCATATATGGTGGAATCAGTCCTGGGACAGCTCAAAATGGAGCTTTTTAAAGTAATGTCATGTAAACTTTAAGAGAAAATAGCCAGAGTTCATGAAACACACAAGGTCATTATGCCAAATGGTCTTTTTGTATTATCGTGTACACACCCCTTCAAAGTTCACTTGGTCAAACTGATATGTTGATCAAGTAGGTTGAGGGGGCTCCATGCAAAATTCGTTATATGGTGAAATGGCTGCATGTTTTGCTTTATCACCATGACTACTGGATCTATGGTGGGTTCTCTTTCCTGTTCAAACCCAGGTTCAGCAAATTCCTGATTTTATGTTTGTGTTCCGTGATGTAGTAGGGGTATAGAGTACCTTTGTTTGTAGATAGAAGCACAGAGTACAAAGGGAAGAAGTCAGGAAATATTCTAGCTATAACCAACAGTCAGCTAGCCTTAACTGGCCCTGGACAGAATATTCTGGTGGTCAGAAAGTTGGACTAGGATCTGGAAGACCCAGTTTTGAATCCCTGCTCTTCCGTGGAGACTCCCTGGGCGAGACAGAATGGAGCAGAGGGGAAAGTTGCATGAAATTTGGGTCCCCATTGGGGAGAAAAGCAGGATACAAGTGGACAAGCAGTAATAAACATTGTCATTTGAATGTAGAGAGGAGGCCATGCTAGTCTGTTGCAGGAAAATTAAACAAAACACCAATAACTCTTTAAAGATTCCAAGAATTTTTGCTGTAATAAATCTTGTTAGTTTTCAAGATGCCACTGGACTCCTGTTTTACAGTGAGGGGCCATGGCCCAGTGGTAAAGTATCTGCTTGGCCTGCAGAAAGTCCCAAGTTCAATTCATGGTATTCCAGTTAAAGGATCTGGCAGTAGGTGATGTGACAGGTCTCTGCCTGAGACCCCGGAGAGCCACTGCCAGTCTGAGTAGACAATACTGATTTTGATGGACCACTGGTCTGATTCAGTATGGACCAAGGGTCTGATTTATGTGATCATTATCATGTGAATTTGCCCTTTGATATGGAGAATCTGTCAAGAGTATCCATGGAATTGTGCTGTGTCCCTAAGATCACATTCAAGCGGTGGTTGTGAGGCATCTGGAGTGAAACAGACACAACTGGGACACCCTACCAAAATCTAGGTTGTTAAAATAGCTCACAGATTGATCAGTGACTGAAGACCGCATCAACATATGGAATCTAAAATGCATATTAACCTCCTATACTTGTGATTGTCTGTAAGCACTTTCAATCAGTGGCATCCGGAACTGGCTTTGCAATGAAGTGATGTGTAATGAGATGGTGGCATCAGGCAGCAGATTTGGGGAGGGGGGGGGAGCAACATTCACCACCATTCTGCTGGTCGGTTGCTTTCACCTCTGCCACCACCTGGCCTCCCACTAATGTCCCATCTCTCCTCACTTCCCAAACTCAGCACTGGAAGTTGTGCATGCCCAATGGTGTTTCCTAAGCTCCTATACAGCTTGCAGCACAGTTTCAATAAGCCCAGGGAACAAATGTGGAATAGCTGCTGTGGCTCCTGGCAGGGAAGAGAGACACGGTTGAGCCACGACTGACAGCAGTACATTAATTCGAGAAAGGATCCAGTCCTCCTTTTTCTGATCTTCAGTTAGGTTTTTGGTACTTCCTCTTATGGCCATGAGACACACTGAATCAGCACAAGCCATAGTACCAACGTTACAGAAAGCAGATGGAGAGGGCATTGAGACCGTGCATGCTTCCACCACTCAACTGAATGTGTGCACATAGTCTGTGGCTGAGGACAAACTGGCAAAATGAAGCGTAAGGGAAGCAGGCCAAAAAGACCCGGGCCGAGTTGTCGTGGGGCTTTCCGTTCACACTGCGTAGACTGATGCGGGACCATACCGGGGAGGAGGCAGAATGGAGCATTCACACTGTGGGGTGGCCCCTGGCGGCAGTGGCGCAGCGGTGCCAGGCTTTGGTCCATTTTGCCGACCTGCACATAGGCGCATGGGCACAGCAGCCAGATCAGCGGGCTCACATTACTGGCGTCACACACTGCCAGGAAGCGGGATGAATGCACACCCAGACGGCTTGACACCGGTTTCACCAGGTACCTTTTTAACACAAGATGAAAGCGCTTCAGGACGGGGTGAGTGCGGCACAGCAGCACCAGGCAGCTGTGGCTGTGTGAATGGGCTCTCTTAATTCGCTTGCAAAGCGGGCCTATATCGGGCCAAACTGCCAGTCTGAACTCGGTCTATGTGCGTTCAGCTGTGAATGCCGAGGGTTCTCCTTGAGCAATCTTGAACCCTGCTTTTCCATGGTTCTCAGTCACAAAAGCCTATAGCCGTGTGCAGATATTCAACCGGCTATGTGGAGACCCAGTGCCCGGCCTTCCTCCCGCAGCCCCTGATTGAGAAGAAGACTGAAGGGAAATCCTATAGGACTATTTTATACCTCATGCCAGCAAAAACTATTGCAAACATTTAGGAAAAACAGGTGCAAACAAGGGACACACACAATTTCCATCAATTATTGTACTTTCTGGCTCATTAACTGGTTCTAAGGGGTATGCTCTGATGACGTGGGTAAGTCTTTTGACGTACCTACTGTTGCCTTTGGGACTGGCAAATTGGTGAAAGTATTCCCTGCCTTCCATACTACCATGATTAGTAAATGGTCTACAGGAGCTAGAAATTGCATTTAGGAGATATGAAATGAAACCTTCAGAGCTAGGAAGAAAGGCATGTCATTCTTCCCCATATAAATCCCACCCCCTTGGTTCTCCAGCAATTGTGAGAACTTAAGTTGAATAACTCAATATGTAGCAGCACATTTGCAACACAAATTGCTGCCCTGCCTTTTCCACGGCTCTCATTTTTTCTGGGCCTTCTTGATGGTCTGTCCTGCCTTTAGCCTTTTTCTTTGGTCTAGTTCTCACAGGCAAGTGATTCACTGGCAGAGAGTTCTGTGTTATCTTCCTTTGCATCTGTTTAACCAAAAGCAGTCTTGTCAAGAGAAGGAGGGCAGCAGGAGGAGAGAGGCTGCTTGATCCTTTTCCAGCTCAAAAACCATCCAACACCTGCTTTTTTACTCATATAGCCAATACCTCCATACAGATTGCCTGTATCTTTCCCCCCATGAGTGGGAAAAAACTAGATGGTGGACAGTTTTGTGCCATATAATGATCAGAGGGCAACTTCTTGAGTAGACTTTCCCCCATGTGCTCTTCCCTGCAGATTGACAGTGAAACAAGGGGCCTTTTGATTGTTTAAAAATGGAGGAAAGCAGATTCCCACTTTATATAATCTGTACTTTCAACGTGTGTCTCAGCTGTTACTGATTCATACTAAAGGCATAGGGAGGGGCTTCTCATAGCTGAATGTTCTTCCACACACAGGAATTCCCTGCTCATTATAAAGTAAAAGTCTACAGCCCTCTCCTGTCATGCCAGTTTTCTGTGTGCAGTGAATTTTGTTGTTTCTGCAGGGGAACATTCAGTCATGTGAGTCAGCACCTGCGTGTTTCTAGAGCCTGAAGGTTGGGGCTGAATCCGGACAACTGTGAGAAGAAATGGTTAACCCTCCGTCCCTGTGCTCTGCCCCCTCCCCCCCATGCCATCAGATTGCAGGTGGATACAGCTTATTTTAGTTTAAACACAGAGCGGAAATCAGTATCATGGATCTCTCCATACCATGTCTGATTTGACACTGAAAAGTAGGCTTTGGGTGCCGTTTCTTTGTCCAGTCTTGCTTCTGTACCTCCGCACACACGCTTGCACATCAATGTTCAGCCTAGGGTTGCCAGGTCTCCCCCTGGCAGGGGGTGGGGGGGATTTTTTGGTGTAGTGGTTAAGAGCAGTGGACTCTAATCTGGAGAACTGGGTTTGATTCCCCACGCCTCCACATGCAGCTGCTGGGTGACCTTGGGTCAGTCACAGTTCTCTCAGAGCTGTTCTCTCAAGAGCAGTCCTCGAAAGAGCTCTCTCAGCCCCACCTACCTCACAGGGTGTTTGTTGTGAGGAGAGGAAGGGAAAGAGATTGTAAACTGCTATGGGACTCCCAAGTGAAGGGTGGGGTATAAATCCAACAACTCCTCCTCCTCCTCCTCCTCCTCCTCCTCTTCTTATTCTTTTCCTTGGCAGTGGGAGGAGGCCTAGCCTGGTGTGGCAATGACATCACTGATGACACAATGATGACACATTTGGTGACAATGATGCCAGCACATAGCCTGCAACCCAGGATGCTGTAGTATTTGGGGAGGAATGGTAGAAGCTGTTTTTATCATAGAGTTTTTGCCCAGATATCAGAGTGCCCCATGTCACCAGTGAATCAGTGACATCACTTCTGCTGTGCACAAATGACATCACTGCTACATTATCTAGGCCTCCCCCCCTTCTGGTAAGCCCTCCCCCCCAACCAACTGATTGGTGGTGGTGGGTGGTGGGTGGCAGCTGGGGCAGGGGGATCCCCGGTCCCTCACAGGAGCATCAGCCCAATCTGAGGCTTTAAGGCTTCTAAGACTGCGAGAAACTTGCTTATTCGGGCCAGACAGGGCACTGAGCATGAAAACCTTTACAGTCTTGAGTGTTGGCCTCTGTCGTTTCATCCCAGTGGTACTTTTTGCTGTATTTAACGTGTTGTTGGAATGGGCCCAACTCATCAGGCAATCTGGATCATGCTGTCTCACTGCCCAGTCCTTGCCATTTATTTACCCACGACTCCAATTTATATGTCATACACAAAATGTAATTAATGCCAGTCAACTTGACTTTAAAAAAAATAGGTCCTGTCAAACAAACCTGATTTTATGTTTAGATGAGATTAAAGCTTGGCTGATGATCGTAGCAAGGCTGATATAATAAATTTTGACTTGTGCCTGAGATTTTTTTTTAAAAAAATAATCTTTCCCTCCACCACTGGAGGCCACTGGCCATCATGATTTCTAGAGCCCAGCACAAGGATTTCTCAAGCCCACAACGGCTGCCAGAAGTAGTATGGAAACTTTGTGCTAGCTGCCCAAAATGATAAGATTGTCACAGAATGAGAATATGTCAACCTGTGGAGACTCACTCCAAGAAGAGGCTGTTTGATGACGTATGTAATTCACTAACTTTGATCACTACTGAATAACACAACCGGGTCCCACTGGTTTCCAAGGAAGAGCTTGCCAGTAAATGGGTGTGATCTCCAAGGGAATCCCTCATTCCAGAAATGAACTACTGCCCAATTCATGACTGGTGACTTCAACAAAGAGGCTTGGCTTTAAAAAAAAAACCATGATTGATTTATTCAAATAATCTAGATTTTTTTCATATCCTGGATATTCTTTATGCCTACTGTGCTTGAATATACCATGTGTACATGCACTGTGCCCCAGCCTGGATGGCCAAGCTAGGGTGATCTCATCAGATCTCAGAAGCTAAGCAGGAGCTGCCCTGGTTGGTATTGGATAGGAAACCACCAAGCAAATCCAGGAGTTGCTATGCAGAGGCAGGCAATGGCAAACCGCCTCTGAATGTTTCTTGCCTTGAAAACCCTACGGGATCACCATAAGTTGGCTGCAACTTGTCGGCAGTTTCCACCACCACGTGCAATATAATATATACTTTAGATTAGATCTTTCTCTTAGGCCCTCTACTGAAGGCTTTTTCATAGATGTCTAGGTAATAAAGGATTCTACTGGCTCATTTAAAGAAGTGCATTAAAATGTTTGCTCTTGTTTTATAGGACTTAGCTTGCCTTTTGCAGACAAGAGTTTCTAAAGATAGTTCAGGGTAATTTTCATAGGCCTCTGAGAGCAAAATAGGGTTGAAAGAAGTCGGGGATTATACTGTGCTCCTGATTACTGGATTCAATAAGTGCTCTTTTGTTGCTCATCCAAGCTTCTGACTGCTGTGAATGGCCTCCATTGTCAAACTATTTGAGTGGCTCTTTTTTGCTGAGTAGTGTTGTCCACATTGAGTTTCTGCAAGGAAAGGTGTTAGTCAAATTACAGCCAGACACTGACCCACAAGTGTATTTGTTCAGCAGATATTTCCTTTCAACTCATTTTAGAGGAATGAGCCAAGGAACATTTTAATATAGCGGTAGTAATGCTATCGTAATGAGTTTAAGAATCCCCAGGCCACTTAAATTGCCATACTTGCATTTGAGCCAGTTTGTCTCATTGATTTAAACAAGTCTACTAAGTAGGAATGTATGAATATGTCCTTGTTCTTTCCTTTTCTGTATGTTGTCGATGTGGGAGGCGGGATGCAAACCTTCAGGTGGGGCCTGGAGATCCGTCGGAATTACATGTCATCTCCAGACTACGGAGATCAGTTCCCCTGGAGAAAAGGGTTTTTTTGGAGGGTAGAGTTTATGGCAGTGTATTCCACTGAGGTTCCTGTCCTCCCCAGGCTCCATCCCCAAATCTCCAGGAGTTTCTCAGCCTGGATCTGACAACTCTACTCCTCCATCCTCCGCCGATGGCCAGGGGGGACCTGGAAACCCTAGGAGGAGTCTTTTTTGTTTCTGTTTGTTGCTGCTGTTCACTGTCTGTTTCTTTTATGGTATCTTTTTACTATTTTTAACACTAGTTATACACTATACAAGGGCTGCAATGGCTCAAGTGATTAAAACGCTGAACTGCAGACTGGAAGGTCGGTAGTTCAGCAGTTCGAGACCCAAGTGCTGCATGATGGAGTGAGCTCCTGTCTCTGGTCCCAGCTCCTGCCAACCTAGCAGTTTGAAAGCAAGAAACCAAGTAGATAAATAGATACCACTTCATTGGGAAGGTAACAGCGTTCTGTGCACCTCAGCGTCTAGTCATTCTAGCTACATGACCATGGAAACGTCTTTGGATAGCACTGGCTCTTCAGCTTGAAAACGGAGATGAGCACCGCATCCCTAGAGTCATATTCGACTGGCTTTCGAGCAAGGGAAACCTTCACCTTTATACCTTTATACACTATACATCATTTTTACACCGTTTATACACAAATGATACAAAAACAAGTTTTAGTAATAATAATTTTACCAAATTTTGTTAAATCGGGGGGAGGGGCAGATCATGGCAGAACTGTTCTGAGCAGAGGGAAACTTTATCAGAATCTGGGGTTTTCAAACTGGAATAGTCAGGGGTCCATTGGGGCCGGAGCGAGGTGGAGCGAAGCTCCGCCAGCTCAGGAGTGGCCACTAGGGCAGCCAGGGGCCGAATCAGATTCTCAAATCTGATCAAATTTCAGATTCTCAAATCTGAAATTCTCAAATCCGAATTTCGGCAGCAATTTTAAAAGCAACTGGAGGGGAGGGGGTTTGAGGGAGAGGCTCCAAACTTGCAGGGTAGCTGCTGGGGCCTCTTCTTGAAATGCCCATCAAGTTTCAAGAAGATTGGACCAGGGGGTCCAATTCTACGGGCCCCCAAACAGGTGGCCCCCATTCCCTCCATTGTTCTCTGTGGGAGGAAAAAAGTTAACATTTTTTCCCACCATAGAAAATAATGGAGGGGATGAGACAACCTGTTTGGGGGCCCATAGAATTGGACCCCCTGGTCCAATCTTCTTGAAACTTGGTGGGTATTTCGAGGAGAGGCCCCAGCAGCTACCCTGCAAGTTTGGAGCCTCTCCCTCAAACCCCCTTTCCTCCAGCCCTTCATATACCCTATGAGTTTTTGCCATTGATTTCAATGGCCCATAGGGTATAATGGGGCTGAAACTGACATTCCCTTTCTGACACACTTCTGGTGATGTCAAGGGACATGGCATATGCTAATGAGGTATGCTAATGAGTTATGCTAATGAGCTCCTGCACCTCTTTTTCTACGAAAGGCCCCCTGGGAATAGTGTGTTCACAGAATTTGATAACTTCCCTACTATTGAACCAGCATCAGTACAGCTACATGGGAAGTGAAGGGGATTTGCATGGTGTGTCACAGGGGGGAAAGTAGTTGTTTATATTAATGCATTTGGCTGTAATCAACAGAGCTGGGGGGAAAGTTTGCTGGTATGAGAAGAGACCTTTCAATCAAACCTCTTGATGTTTATAATATAGACCACACAAGGTCTGGTGTGAACATGGATGAGGGATTGGTTGTAAGAAGGCAGAACCAAAGGTCAGGGTCTCTTTCCAAACCGATATATTTAGTAATTGGAGTCCTTCTTCTCCTATGATTATGAATCTTGGCGTTGATTTAATTTAAACAACCTTTTCCTCCATATGTTTTAAAAAGAGGTGTGTTTGCTTAAACTCTAACTTGTGTCAGTCAGTGCCTGCAGGTGATTACAAGGAGTCATAATAGCCTGCATAATACTGATGAAAAATAGAAGTAATGTTTTCCTTAACTTTGCTAATATTCCCTAAAGACAATGTGCTTTGCTATATTCCCTAATTTTTATCTGTCTCTGGGTGTATACGTAAAAAATAATAATACGCACAAACACACACAAGAAAGAACGTGTATTGCACACACACACATCATTTTCTGCAGGAGTTCCAGAAGTAAATCTAGTAATTAAGGTATAATAGCCATCTTAAGGCTGATAATGGGGCATAAGAACACAAGACAGGATTAGTGTTCAGATCATGTTCCAAATGCCTCTTAATTGGCTGTTTGTAATCAATCCTGATTGCAGGAGACTGTGATTGGGCAGCCAAGAATAATGAATAAGTCTTTTCTGTGCCCTGTGTCCTGTTCAGTTGATTTAGATATAATATTTAGGTCAAGCTCCAGGATTATAAGATCAAACCATCTGAGTTTGGCAGCTAAAGAACATTAAAAATGTCTCTAAAGCAATGCATTTGAAGATTTAAATATCGTATTTTTCCCAGCTTGGTCTAACAAGTGAGCTGAATTTATCCTAAATCTTATAAAGTGTATTCAAGTTCAATCTCAAGCAGATTTTATGCTTTTATACTCTATTGCTTTCTAGGTTCATTGAATGCTCTTCATTCTGTTCTCGGTAATAATAATTGGTTCTTAATGTTAAATAGCTAAATAATTGTTTGAGTGGACAAGTGTCACAGGAGAGTCATATCTGGTCATTTTGAAACTGAAGGTATGGTCTAATCATAGTCTCAGACCATAGTTCAGAGATGGTTTAGATTTTACTGAGTCAGATGAGGTCAGTATTATCTTTTCCAGTGGGCAGTCCCTCTCAGGCAGAGGGTTTTCACATCACCTTCTACCTGATCCTTTCAGTTGGAGATGCCAGGGATTTAATCTGGGACCTTCTGCATGCGAAGCAGGCGCTCTGCCTCTGAGCCATAGCGCTTCCCCTGCAGTTGATTGCGTTTGCCATATCCATGGTGAATTTCCCAGATTACTGGATGTGCTCCGTATTAATGCCCAGTAGGCAGTCTGAGGCCATTATGAAGTGAGATTCCTCAGCCAGCTATCAGCTGCCAATGACAATGACTACAGGTGCTCAGTTTCTTAATATGACGGCCGGCGTATGTACTGAGCTTGACAGCCAGCACAATAGCCAACTCAGGTCATCCTGAGGGGTTGGTATGAATTACACAAAGGGGTGCCTGATCTCTGTAGCAAATGGAACATCTTGGCTAGATATTATAGAATTGAGGGTGATATGACAGCTCACCAATACTGGTGAGTGTATACATTAAAGTTAAGCAGTTAGACTTAATCTATGGTTATGCTTTTCCACATAAAAATAATTCTGTAAGATGCCTTACCATTCATAGGTAGAGAATATGTTCATGCAGTCCCTAGGGCCATGTCATTTTTGTGTGGTTATAGACCATTATTTGACTGAGGCCGAGGACAGACTGGCAATCTGGAGCGGGAGGAATCCGGAGGCAAAAGCTGTGGGGGAAAAATTCCCCGGGGCTGGCCGTTCACACTGGCCAGTGTATTGCGCAAGGATGCTGTTACGGAGCGTTCAGACTGCTGCAGAGCAGCCCTGGTTGGGCCAGCCTCCACAGCTTGTGGCAGGGCTGTTTCGGCAATGTGCGCAAATTGCCAAAACATCACGTTCACACAGCCGCCTCTGCTTGAATCCCGCCTTCTTCTGGTTCACACTGCCTGAAAGCGGGAGGCATGTGGAAGACAGCCCCTGGACACTGGTTTCTCCCGGTGTCCTTCTACAGCGAGAGGAAACCGGCTTCAAAGTGCGTAAGTGCGGAAGGGAGCCGAGGGACAGCTGCAGATGTCTGAACAGGCTCCCTTCCCCTGCTTCCCAAGCGGAGCTCTCCTGGGGCAGATTGCCAGTCTGTCCTCGGCCTGAGAATCCCTTCTGCATTAGCCTTATTTATTAGTTGACTCTTGGAATATATCCCTGCAAATTAATGAAACCACTGCACAGGGACAAATATTTATTTATTTGGACTATTTAGACCATTTTTATGATGCCTCTACAGGGGACCCACTCTTAGTACTGGTGTGCTGAATTTATAAGGGCTATGGAAAGAAGAGTTAAGAAGTTAGGCCTTGGTGTGAATGCACTGTGGTCTGGGGGTTAGAGTACTGGAGAAGGCTGAGAAGACCTGGATTCAAGTCAGTTCTCAGCCATGAAGCTCACTGGGCAACCTTAAGTCAGCCAACTGGCTTTTAGACTAAACTAACCCAGCTCACAAGGTTGTTGTACATATAAAAGGGAGGAGGAGAGAAATAGGTATGATGCCCTGGACTCTTTGTTGGGGTAAAACAATCTAAGAAGTGGAAGATTTGTCAGTCAGCTTCCATGAAATGTTTATGGTGTATTCATATACAGTGTTTCACACACTGGGGTCCAGGGACCTCTTGGGGTCCACATGTCCTTTGTAAGGGCAGAGAGCAAACCCTACTTATGCCATCTGGTTCATGTGAAAACAGAGCTATCTCAGTTTTCTAGGAATGGAGACAGGGACTTTCCACTGCAAGTGAAGGGGATGGAATCAGAGCTCATACGCCTGGGATTACCTACCTTTCACATCACCTCGGAGCACTAGCCTTATAATGTACTGACTGGTTGCTGGGAACAGCTTAATGCTAGGATCTCTAGTTGGCTGAGTGGCACCAGAGAGGTACAGTGCTAACACAGTCATAATTATCACTTCTGATATAACACTGAACTAGTTCCAACTCAGTTTTTAGTGCAAAGAATTTAAGTATAGAAATGTCACTCTGTGTCCATAGACAATAGCAGCCATTGGTGGTTATCCCAGCCATATAGATATGAGCAACTGTATCCTCATACATCACCAGCATTATGACATGTTTTATGAAAATGAATTGGCACTGAAGTTGCAATGCCTCAGCCTAAACTCTTGCTTCTTAATACAGGATTGTGCTGTGAATTATGGGGATATGCAAAGGTAAAAGCTAAAAGCTCTCTTTTCCAATTCAAAGTCATCTCCATAACATTTTTTTAAAGAAAGAGGCACAAAATGGCTTAGCACAGCAGGCAGATTTTCCAATTGTTGAGTGTTCTTTGACATTCCCACAAAACCCTCCGGGACGTTGTGTCACAATCTTACAAACTTTTATCAATTTGTATGTTTGTATCTGGGCTCAAATCCAAAATATCTTTACATATATTTATAACAGACAATGTAGGCTATTCTCCTTACAACTCAAGCTGCCAAACAACATAAGTAAATGCACATTTTTTATTTTGCTAAGTATTTGCTGAAGCCAAAATTCAACAGTTTTACATTGTGGTTAGAGAAGAACAGCTGTGCTTAGTGCTATATATGCCCACTGCTCTCCATTCACTTCTGGTGTAGGACTAAAGCCAGGCAGCAGCTATGAGACTTAGTGGTGTGAGTTATTACACCAGTAAATGTGACCACACTAGAAATCAGTTATCACCACAAGACTGTAATAGATCAACTACACCAGTACTGAAAACAGCACCAGTACAACGTTAAGGTCACAGTAGGAGACACCGGCATTGCAACGCTAGGAAGAGCTTGTATCACCAGATGTGGTATAGTACCATTTCCCCAAATTGTTACATCCCAACTTTACTTGTACACAACTTACATTCCTCCCAGCATTTTCTCCCAGCTGTCCCTTCTATCAGGAGATTGCATATGGTGTCAGCCCATGTCATGACCTTTTCTGCAATTGCTCCAGTATAGTGGAATGGGCTGCCAGTGGAGATGCTTTCAGTTGGGGTGGCCAAACAGCAAGGAGTCCCAAGTATTTTGATTTTGGTTAGGCTGTCTTAATGGTTTATTGCGTGTGGAGTTTATGGGATTTTAGGTACATTATTATTTTGGCACTGTATTGCTCTTTGAATATCACCATGACTCTTCTTTGAGAAAGCTCCATAGTAAATATTTAGGTCAATCAATCATGCAGGCGGGATTGAGAATTTATCTTAAATTCCACCTTTTTTCCCATCATAGAATTCAAGGCAACATAAAGAAGGTTCTTCTGAGCTCTCCTAGCCAAGCATTGATCAAATTCAGACATGCTTAGTTTCAGCAAAGCTATCTGAAATGAGCTGGACTCATGAAAGCTTATACTGGAATGAATTCTATGAGTCTGTAAGGTGCCACTGGACTCCTGTTTTGTTTTTGAAGTTATAGCATCACATGACTTTCAAAGCATACCATAGAATGATTGACCTATGAAACAACCTCTTCACTAGGCCTGCCACCCAATCAGAGAAATCTTAGAAGTTTTGACTGATTAATCAATAAATTGAATTTGTATGAACTTGCACGTAATTAAAAACAACAGTTCTGAAGAACAAAATCATGCATTGTTTTTAGGTAATGCACTCACATGGCAGGTGGCACGGTCTTGGAAGAACTTAGGGTTGCCAGCCCCCCCCCCTCCCCCAGTGGAGGCATGGGTCCCTCACTGACAGGCCCCACCTCTCCGCTGCCAAAAGGGAGATCCATCCGATGTGCAGCAACATGTCTACATCACTGCCCATGTGACCCAGGACATCCTAGAAGATCTGTGTGAAAAAGGAAGAGGGTGATTTTCTTTGAATCCCTTCTGGGAAGGGGGAACTTTTGGCTAGAATTTTTGAGGGTTTTTTTTTAATAAACAAGTGTATACATTCAGAAAAGACACCTGCAGCATGTGGCTTTTATTAAGTACATGAACAAAAATAAATTCTGAAGTTTATTTTAAAGTTTGCATCTTTTTTAGTTGGGGCACCTTTCTTAGCTGATCAGAATTTTTTTACCTTTTATTCTTTCCCGTTACCCTTTTCTTTGTTCTGTATTCTGTCAAAAAGTTCAAAATAAAATATTTTTTAAAAAAGTGTTTGATCAATTAGTCCACTAAAATTGTATTCCTGTTTTTCAGCCAATGTGAGTTAGTAGCTATTATTATTAATTTGATGTATTTACTTCCTGCTCGTCCTCCAACAAGAGCCAACAGTCCTGAACCCTCAAGTAGACTGAAGTATAGTGATTTGCCCAAAGCCTCCTAAGATGCAGGCATTAAAATCCAGGTCTCCCAAATTCAAGTATGTTAATTTGTTCATTATGCAACAGTTATATCCTTTTCCCCCCCTGTCATTCAAAACTAACCATTTCTTTTACCATTAACATTATTTGCTTGTTCATATATCACTGAATCCAGATAACATTCCTCTCACATGGCTGAATCTCAAAATTTTCCTGGACATGTATCTGCATCTATTAGGATTGCCAACTTCCAGGTGGTGGCTAGTGATCTCCTGGGATTACAGCTGATCTCCAGGCGACAGAGGTTTCTCTTGAGACATTTCCTCTTGAGAAAATGGCTGCTTTGGAAGGTGGACTCTGTCATTATAACCCATTGATGTCCCTCCCCTCCCCAAACCCCATACTCTTTGGGCTCCATTCCCCAAATATCCAGGTATTTCTCAACATGGAACTGGCAACCCTACCCCTAGTCTTGTTAAGCTTCTAAAGCAATTACAGAGCAGTTGTTTATGGTGCAGCCAACACAATTTACTATAGAGTTTTGTATTATTTTATTTTATTTTTGGCATTTTTACATACCTTTCTCTTAAGAGAACTCAAGACAAGTTACAATACTATTTAAAATCACAGTAAAATTAAATAAAATCAGCATAACAGAATGTCTTTACGTAACAATGGACAAAGACATGTTTCAACTATTCCAGCGCAAAACTTAGAGGACCAGTCCTCTGTGACAGCTCACCTTCACAAGAGTTCCAGCCTGAATTATTCAGGTTTTTTAATAGCCTTTCATAGCCTTTCAGTCCTAACAACACTGTGGGGGCCAATGCTCCCTCTAAAATGCAGAGTCTTGTGAGCTAAAATTCTGCTTTGTGAGCTACTGGCATTATAGTTGTGAATGAATGGTTTGTCTGCTGCATAAATTAGTTTGCTGTGGAGCCATCCTTCCTGAGCTAAGACAAAAATGTGTGTGCTGTAGGCTCAAAAACTGTGAGCTAGCTCACACCAACTTAGCTTTGAAGGAACACTGGTGGGGGCCTCCTTGACAGCTTTGGAAAAGCCATTCCACTTGGTAGAGCCCATTGCAAAACATGATCAAATACTTGGTCAATGATGCGTCTGTGTCTGCAGGTAATCCCAACTTCCAGTATTACCTCTCACACATGGGCAAGCACAGGAGCACAGGCCTATCAGAAGGGACAGGCTGGCTAGAGTAGGGGGCCGCAGCCAGGCAGCAGCCATTCCAGCCAAGGAAGAACTCGTTCTCTCTGTCAGACCATGTGGGATTAGCCAGTCGCTGGTTTCAGGGCTATGCAGGAATTTTTTGGGCTCCCTCATGTTGGCCGGTAGGGGGCCTTTTTTCACCTGCTTCACATGGCCCGGGGGGACAGGACATAAATAGGCCAGGTAACCTGGTTAGGCCCATTATGGGTAGGCAGGAAAGCACGGGTTGAGGGGGGTGTTATTTGTGTTGGCAAGCACCCCTAGATATCAGCGATAGGAGGGGTCCTTAGACTGGGCACCTAGTGGCTTAGCAGTCTGGGATGCCCAGACTGGGGCCTCTTTGGGGATGGGGGAGCACACGTCAAGCCTTAAGGCTTAGCAGCTGCGGGCTGGGGTGTGCCCCCACATCTCCTCTAGGCATATGGCATACGGGCTGTGATGAGTGGGGTACGGAAGAATTCTGAGCCTGGCTCTGAGCTGGGGTGGGTTTGCCCTAAGGAAGCCTGCTTCGCAGGCATAAGGTAACCCATGCTTAATTTTATATAATTGAGGTAGATCAACTTATGCATAAATAAATACCCAGTTTAACCCATTACTTGTGTGTGTTTCATTCAAGGGGTGGATGGGCAATTACTTTACCTTCCCTGTTTCTTCACTGTATTTTGGGTTATGGTCAGTAAAACAGACAAGGGGAAGGGAAGCTTTGCCCATTTCATCCAGGTCTTTTTGTACAGCAGCAGTAGTATGTATCCATGCCATTATGAGTTTATTTTTTTAATAACTCTCCCACCTAATCCTTGGAGCAGCAAAAAAATGATAGTACTTCAACAGCAGGTGCTTCAGTTCTGCCTCCCTCTCTCAAACTCAGCAGTTGGACTCTGCTGGCTTGTTAACTGCAGCTTTCGACTCACCGCCCATCCTAGGCAATAGTGCCTGCCTACTTTCACATACTCTCCCCACTTCAGTCTCTTTGTCTCCCCATCAGGCAGCATCAAGCCAAAGCCTTTGAATCAAGTCTTAGGGAGGAAAAAGAAGTCAAGAGCAGGAAAGAAAGCATGGGGCACAGCAGCAGAAAAGGCCCATTTTTGTCAATAGCTGGGAGAGCAGTGTGAAACTGCTACAGAACAGGGCCAGAGTTGATGTAGCATTCTGTCAGCTCATGCTGCCATCCCCCCAGGTGGGAGGTGGTTCCTGTCCGGGAAGGCCTCATGTCTATGGAATGTCTTCCGGCCTTGTTCTCATGAAATGCTTATCGCCTTGCCTGCTTTGCTGACCTTGGATGTCTGTATACCAGCTGCTGTTTCATTTCAGGTGAAGAACTGTCCTGTTCCTGCTTTTTACTCTGGGAACAATTAGCCAGTATTTTTAGCGCCTTTTTATCTCCCCTATGATTGGAGGTGTTGCCATGAATCAACCTTTTGAATAGTGTATATCTATCCTGACCTAATGAATACATGCTATTACTAACACAAGATGTGTGGATGACCATTAAGACCTTTCTTCAATAAAGATTTCTTGTTTAAGAACACTTGTTGCTGATTTACTCTGCTGGACTCTTACACATTGATTTTGGGTTTGGTTTTTTTTTTTTTAATTGCTTTGTTGCTCTATGGATGCTGGACTGTAGCAACAATAATTTGAAGAAGAGAAAGAAGAAAGTTATCCAAACAAACAAAAGAATGAAATGGAAACCCAATTCACAAGAGGCATGGTAACACTTATAAGGAGAATCTATAAAAGGCTGAGTTCTAACTGAAAATTGAACGGCGGATGCCATCCATTTGCAAGTAATTTCAAGTACGTGCTTATTGTCTGTATGAAACTGGTCCGTTCTGCATTAACAAAGTGTTCCCCCAGGGAGCTGTGAACCTAACGGCAATGACACTAATGACTGTGCTCTCATGGGCGGAGAGGATATGGGAGCATTTTAAAGCCATCTTGGGCAGTTTGTACTTTTTAAAAGACTGCTTCTGGTTGAAAGTATCTAGCACATGGCTTATTTCTACCACACGCCTGGTTTCTTTTAATGACATGTCTGGTTTTGCTTTGGTTTTGCTTTTTGGTGGGACAAGGGTGTTTTCTTTTTTGGGTGGAGGGGTCTTGCTAAGTAAGCCATGCTTAGGTAACCAAGTTTGGGGCCTCTTTTACACTATAGTTGTAAAGGAGATTTAAGCACAGGATGAATGCATTTACTCTAATGTGTTACAAATAAAATGCTTACTTTACCCCAAATATTTAGTTTATCTTCAAACCATCCTGAAAAACAGTCATCAGATTGAACACTAGTGAAGTGTCTAAGAAAGGCAAGATGAGCATAAACATTCTGCTTGGGTAGCTGCCAACCCAAAGGAAGCTGGGCAGGATCGAGCCTGAGGTTCTGAAGTGTGGCTAATGTTGCAGGCAAAACATGGGTTTTACCCTCTTCACGAAATCAATAATCAGTTGAATAGAGAGTCAGAAGACTGTTGCTTTGATCACAGGGCATTGGATTTGTGTTGTTTTATGTTAGGGGGGAGTGGGGAGAAGGAATGACCTTACTTTATGGCAGGAGTTAAGAGTATCTATGAGTCCACACAATGATAGCGTATCTATCAACACACAATGAACCATTTCACACAGTATACCAAGGCAGGCAAGGGTGATACTATCAGCTAACCCTCACTCCCTATTAAGTTAGCAAATCTGTGTTATCGTCATCATACTTTACTATTTTAAGGTGCACAATTAAACACCTTAGGTATAAAGAAATGTAACATGTGAAACAGCACCCAGGCCTTCATGTTGCAATATTTTAAGAGCTTCATTGGCCGATAGCACTTGGTTGAAAGAAAAGTAAAGCGGACTTTAGAACAATATCCAGAGTGCTGCTCCATGTCATATCTATTATAGGTAGATGCCCATAAAGTCAACTATTTTTCAGCTAGAGTTTGATCATGGTGGACGGACAGCTTGTATGATGGTTTCACCATATGCCCACACTGTGGTTTCAGTGACTTGGTCAATCAGAACACCCAAGTGCACACAGATACACTATCAGCAAAATTCAGTACTGTCCAAAGAAAAGAGTGACAGGTCACTCTTTGTCCTACTTGCAACAATTATTTGTTTCAGTCCATTTAATATTTTTTTCCGAGGAGCTCTGAATGAAACTAGAATTTTGTCATTGTTGAAAAGGGCCAAATTATGCATGTTATAAGAGACCTGTGACTAGATTGTTATTCTTCACTGCAAATCACCCCGGGGGAGCTCCAGTTTGATTTGAACAATAGCACTACAAGGGGAGGGTGTTTTTAACCCTTTTTTCCCTGTGCCATTTTGGAACATGATGCCTAAAGATTTGCATCCTGAAGAATGAAGTTTTAGTTGTAGACAAATGGACAGAACTTACCTGATCACAGCTTCCTGGGGGCAGAAACAAAGTAACCAAACTGATGAACAATTTGAACAGGAATAACCCATGTACAGGGGGATGAAGAAGTTAAGGAGTACTCCAGAGCAAGCTGGACACTGAAGTTCTTTTGAAGCACAAAGCATAAGAAGAACGCACAAAGAGTCCTGATGGATCAGACAAGTAGCAGTCAATCTAGTGCAGCCTCCTGTTTCACACAGTGGCCAACCAGTTGCCCTAGAAGGCCAACAAACAGGGCATAAAAGCCAAGGTTGTCCTCTGCTATTACCTCCTACCACTGATATTCAGAGGTTTACTGCGTTTGAATATTGAAGTTCCTTTTAATCACTATGGCTAGTAGCCACTGATAGCCTTTCCCTCCATGAATCTTGTGGGGTAGAAAGTTTAAGCCCCATTTATTTTAACAGGTGCAGTTTTCCCCCTATACCATGGGCTACAATGCTCAAATGTTGCTGAAATTCTCTCTCTTATACCAACTATTAAAGGCATCAGGGCCAAACTTTCCATGAAACTGGACAACTCTAATCCTTAAAAATGAGTGCTAAAATGTTCCCTTTAAACGTGTTTAAATGGTATGCAGTTTTAAAGAAAGATAGCTATTTTGGCTCTCAGTGGTGCCAGTCGTTCCAGAGGTTAGCCGTGCTGATCTGCAGTAGAGCAGCTGGATTTGAGTCCAGTAGCACCTTAGAGACCAACAAGGTTTTCTGACTATACGCTTTCGAGAGTCAACGTATCTGAGGAAAGAAGCTTTAACTCTCAAAAGCTCATACCCAGAAAATCTTGTTGGCTCTAAGGTGCTAATGAACTCGAATCCAAATGCCAGTAGACATCACTGCATGTTTTTACTACTATGATTATTATTAATAATATGCCTGCCTAGGGAGGACCTATTCAGGTTTTTTTCCTCCAGAGGAAAAAGTACTCTGTTCAATCTGTTCTTCTGAGTTCGCAGGTTCAAAATGGGCTTAATAAGCAGAACCTAATCCTGAACAGGAATACATAATATGCTTCACATCTGTGAACTGTCTTTATTAGTGCTTGGGTGGGCTCGTATGGGTGGCAGGATTATGGAATATTCCCCTGGCAAAGCACTCAGGATGTGGGATCCTAGATTCCTGTTATGGTTTTGATGAGGTATGGTGGAAAAAGAAAGAATCTCTCTTTTCTATTATGGCAACTATGTTGGGCATCTATGAATCAGTCTGTTGTTTTTCCTTAAGGAGGGTTCAGGAAAGAACTCTATAAAATTAAGTTCTGCCTTTCTCTCAGACAGCTGTAACTTTACTACACAGCCTCTTGCAGTGTGGATTCTTTTGTAATGTCAAAGAAAATTACTCTTCATTGTGTAAAACAATACAAGCAAATTTTTTGGGTTTCATACAGTGTTAATTTTTATCAGAGACTCCCATGTTGCACTAACAGTGACTCTAAAAAGAGGGTGCTTTGTGAGCGTGAAACAACAATCAGCCCTCTCCTTTGTCCTTAAATACATACTTACACTGTAAAACTAGCCTTCTGAATTCAGCCCTGTAGCCTTATCTCTGAAGGAAGTCTTACTCTAGCTGTTGACAGACACACAGACTATTATCCTGTCCTCTGCACAGGCAGAATTCAACAAGAGACTTGAGTACCAAAGAAATAATGTCTCTTTTTTGGGGCACTCAACTGAAATCACACACACACACACCACTTTCCTGGCACCCCTGCAGCTGAAGTGGCAAGATGGGAGCTGGATTCTGGGAGCTTTTGGTTTTTAAAAAACATTGAACATATCTTCCTGGTGATCCACAATTATTTTTCACTTCTGACCTCAGAAGACTTAAGAAAGGGAAAAGACATTTAATCTTTCGCTGTCTGGAGCTGCTTTTCACTCTTCCTTGTCATCTCTTTTTGTATTTTCTGAAAGAGCTTTGTAGGAGCCCTTGAGTACAAGTCAGACTCTGATGAAAGCAACTTTCAGTGGCTGTAACAGCATCCTCCTTTCTCCGCCTCCCCCATTCGCCTCTTGATTGCTGTAGACATCTGCCTTTGTAAACATCATGTCAGAGTCCAGCAGAGACATTTTATGCTCATTGTTCCTTTAAAATAAATAAAAGAGGCACAGACGACATGAACTGGAGGAAGACATCCCATTGCTAATAACTGAGCCATGTTTGTAATTGCTAATAACTAAGCTATGTTGCAACCTGGGAACACTACAAAAATGTTGATCTGGCTTGAATAAAATGACACAGATGGTAACCTTATTGCATATTTCTCTGAAGCTGAAGTTGAAATTTCACTTGGGAAGCAGGGGAAAAAATACAAAACCCAGAATATCATGATTTCTAAGAAATCCCCAATTTTGTTTCCAGATTTTAATGAAACTATGCTGGTATATTTAAACTGTGAGTAATACCACTTACTAAAAGGATGCACTGTTAAGATTATAAATGTGGCTGATAGACATCATTTTGCACCTAGTAAAAGAAATAATGTGTCTGGGGAAAATATGCTTTCTGGCTTCCCTTGCAAGAGCAATTGTCTAATATTATGATCAAATGCAGCAAGCAGAAATTGATGAGCCAATTTTACTAGGGTACTGATGCTTGTTGATGTTCCAACCCAAAGCACCTTCAAGAGCAGCCACCCAGGCTCTTATTTCTGCATGCTAAGAGCTCTTTTCTGAGCTCTCTGCGAAATGCCATGATTCTCAAGTAGGAGCCTGGGACATGTCCCAGTTAAAGGCAACTTACCTTTGGGGTAGAACACAGGAAGCCAACCGTGAAAATTGCTCGGTTTACATTGGTCCCGGTAAGGACCAGAAGAGCCCAGAGCAAGCTTAAAGTGTTCTGCACTGAAACAACATTCCTAATTCCCCCCCAGATCCCAGGCTGCTAGATCAGCTTTTAAGACAACTGCAAGTGCTTCTGCTGTATTTCCCCAGGATATATAGACAAAACTACTGCAAAGACTAGGCCTGTAGAAAAACATGGTACCATTCCTTCACCTCTGGCATATGGTTTTTCACAAAAAGGCTGAAATGTGTGGCTGCATTGTGTTTTTCCCCATCCCTTGCCTGACACGGCCAGTGTTGTGGGTCAGAGGCCTGCTTCCATGTGTTTTGAGAGGGTGGAAATACATGCATGTGCCGTTTATGCTTGATTTACTTAGGTATCTTGTACTCAGGTATTCACACCCAAGTACTCCTTTGGTATGCCAGCCTCCAGGTGGGATCTGGGGATCCCCCCGAAATACAGCTCATCTCCAGACTATGGAGATCTGTTCCCCTGGAAGAAATAAATGCTTTTGGAGGGTGGACTCTATGGCATTGTACCCAACTGAGATCCCTGTCTTCCCCCAGGCTCCACCCTCAAGTCTCCAGGAGTTTCCCAACCTGAATCTGGCAGGATCCCCTGCCAGGGTCAAGGGGGACCTAGCAATCCTACCCCCCATATCTTGTAAAATATAATCCTAGGTGAAAATATTTATTGATTGATTTATTGATTGATTGATTGTTATATTTGATTTATCAGTCACCCTTTCCTGCGAGCAGGGCTCAGGGTGACTTACATCAAGGATAAACACAATATAACAGAAATACTTAAAAACAGTTGAAAACAGTACTAAGTCCAAGATCAGAATAATTTCCCTGGGTGGAGGGGATATGTAGGAATAAAAGGGAAAGTTGGAGTATGATAGGGCCAGAACATCGCTGTCCTCAACCTAATGCCTGGCAGAACATCTCTGCCTTACAAGCCCTATGGAAATGCAGTAAATTTTGTAGGGCACTGATGTTCTCTGGCAGAGAGTTCCACCAGGTGGGGGCCAGGGCCAAAAAAGGCCCTGGTCCTAGTTGAGGACAGCTGGATCTCTCTCAGGCCAGGAACCACCAGGAGGCTCTTATTACTAGAGCATAATGCTCTTCTAGGGACATATTGAGAGAAGTGGTCCTGAAGATATCTGGGTCTCTGAGTGCTTATGGCTTTAAAGGTCAAAATCAATACTTTGAACCAGATCCAGTGCTCCACTGGGAGTCAATGCAGCTTGTGCAGCACAGGCTGGATATGTGCCAGGGGGTCCCCGTAAGGACCCAGATGGCTGCATTCTGGATCCCAAGTCAGGCACAAGTGTGGGCCCATGTAGAGTGAATTACAGTAGTCTATCCTAGAGGTAATCGTTGCATGGATTACTGTGGCTAAGTCAGGGCAAGACAGGTAGGGAGCCAGTTGGCACAGTTGGAAAAATGCCAGCTTGGCAACCTTCACGACCTAGTCCTCCATTGACAAGGAGGCATCCAGAGTCATGCCCAGACTCTTGAGGTATGAAGCCATGAAAAGGGCACTCCATTAAGAGCCGGAAGTTGACTACCCATGGCTCTCTCCCACCCAGCCAGAGAACCTCCGTCTTACCTAGATTCAGTTTTAGCCAACTCTGCATTAACCACCCAACCACAGGCTCCAAGCCCTCAGCGAAATTCGTAGGAGCAGTGTTCATTATTAGCATTTTCTTTTGGGCAACTGTCTTGCTTCTACTGTTTGCATTTGTAGTACCATATGGCTTTTAAAGGAGAGCATTGATGCAAACACTACCTTTTTTGTCAGACTGCAAAAAAAATTCCATGGCCCCAACTGCTACTTGAAGTTGCCTTTTAAAAAAACCCTGAAATAATATTTCTGTTACAAAAATAACAGATGCTGGAGCTTCCTTTTGATTGAGGGAAAACAACATTGTGTCTTAAGAGGATCTTTCCTGTTTATCACATGGTGTTGCTTTGAACATTTCTAGTCTGCTGAAGAACAAGGAAAGGGTTGACCTCAGCTAAAGCTGAATATCACAGGAATGCAGGAAAAGCAGAAACTTACAAAAAGTAAAAATTTATACTTACAAGTTTAATCAAACGTGCCTTAAAGCTTCAGCTTTCACACCTGTTTGTAAGTGATAAAACTATAAGAACCTCTACATTTAATTATACTTATGGCAAGTAATTTATAACTCATGTCAGCCGTAAGACACCAAAACCTAAAGAATTTCATCTTTTGCATTTTTAGGCAATCAGTGCAATGAGTGTTAATAGATAAATGTGGAGAATACTAACCCTGAAGTTACTCTGCTATATAGGTGTTTGTTGGCTTTCTTTATGTGTAAGGTTGCCAGCTCTGGGTGGGGAAGTACCTGGAAATTTTGGGAGTGGAGCCTGAGGAGGGCAGGGTTTGGGGAGGACAGGGACCTCAGCAGGGTACACTGCCATAGAGTCCACCCTCCAAAGCAGCCATTTTCTCCAGGTGGACTGATATATCCAGCCACCATCTGGAGGTTGGCAACCCTATATATGCTGTTAACTTTTAGGGGAGGGTCACATTTTGGCTGTAAACCTCTCTAGGAGCACATTACATAAAACAGTTTGTGAAAGAAGTAGAGAAACAACTTTGTTTTTCAAAAGTTGTAGGAGTAAACAGGTTGCTTAAATAGTTTCTTAGGCTTTTCATATGTATGGTTTAACAGTGTCTTGGGTTATGTCTTGGGTTATGTACACTATTTCAAAAGTTTTCAAAAGTTTTTCAAAAGTTGTAGGAGTAAACAGGTTGCTTAAATAGTTTCTTAGGCTTTTCATATGTATGGTTTAACAGTGTCTTGGGTTATGTCTTGGGTTATGTACACTATTTCTGAACACAGAAGTTGTTGTAGTCAGCCCTACATGCTATTTTTCTATGACATTGAGCCAGTGTTCATGGGATAATTATAACTCTGAGAACTTATTTTTCATATTAATATTTTAAAGTATATCAAGCAGCCCAAATAGCTCATCTTAGCCCAGGCTTGTCAGAACTTGGGAGCTAAGCAGGGCTGACCACAGCACTTGGATGGGAGATCACCAAGGAAGACTGGGGTTACTTTGCAGAGAAAGGCAATGGCAAACCACATCTGCTTATCTCTTGTCTGGAACATCCTGTGGATGAGGTCACCATGAGTCAGTTGTGACTTGACAGCATGTTCTTCTTATCAAGGTGCCCATTGACTTCTCAGACTGCCTGAAGCTCTCCAGGATCTAAGGCAAAGGTCTTTCATCTCACCTTCTATCAGATACTTTTAAATGGAGATGCCAGGGATGGAACCTGGAATATTCTGCTCACAGAGTAGATGCCTCACCTATAAATGGGCAGGTTAAATGGCACTGTTGAAACATATTCTGTTGTTGAAACATATTCTGTGAGTTTTTAATAGTACCACTGGACTTGTGCATGATTATATAGGGGGAAAAGATTAACCATAAACAAATAATGGGAGAAAATCATGTCATGATGGTGTCACATAGACTTGACTTAAGTTGTATCTATGGGATAGTTCTTTATATGACCAGCCTGGGGGAGAAGTTTGGACAAAATGAAGTGAAAATAAATGTCTCCTTGAGATGACATTTTAAACTATGGATGGAAGTACTTCAGCTGACTCTGGACTGATCCACACACGAGGTCCCAGATTGCTGAGACAGTGGTATGAACTGTATCACTTCTGACTGCAGGTCAGAACATCACAAATTGTAAAGGCTCCTTAATGAATTCTGTGAAAATGAAAACCAACATAGCAGGCAGCAGACTGGGCTCAAACCTTTCTATTTGATGGGATACTTTGCTTTTTGCAAGGAGGATTTTTCAAAACCTGAATCTCATTTCGAAACAACAGCCAAACTTCATGTTACTCAATAGCAATGAAACTTCATAGTGCCCCTTATTTGTAAAATACAACTCTGGGAACTACTGTTTGTGCCAGTGTATAAGTGTTCCATTTTTGCTAGCATCTAAAACATGATCTAGGCAAAGCTAAGTGTTACCAAATATTGTTGGATTTCGGTAGGAGAGATTCAAGAATGTTTCATGTTGTTCTCACTGTCTTCTTCATAATTTCAGAAATAGTTGCTTTTTAGGTTTCAGTCTTGTTTGTCACGATAGATAGACAGACAGACAGACAGACAGATAATCTTTGCATACCACCTTGATTACT
Organism: Lepidodactylus listeri; assembly: GCA_029233225.1. Classification (NCBI taxonomy): domain Eukaryota; kingdom Metazoa; phylum Chordata; class Lepidosauria; order Squamata; family Gekkonidae; genus Lepidodactylus; species Lepidodactylus listeri. The sequence goes on from JARCFY010000012.1 coordinate 22,702,490, forward strand.
ACTTAGCAGAAAGGTAATAGGACTGAAAGGAGAGGAGAGGTTGGTCAAACAAAAATCTTCACTGGAACTGAAATAAGTCCTTCCTGATTTTGGCAATATGTTGGGAATCATTACAGAATTTGATCCCTGGTTGGCTAGGATTGCTCATATAATCTGTGTACAAAAATGTAATGTAATGATTTAATTTAATGTAAGTATCATACTTTTCCCCCCAGTGCAGACCCAAAGAGCTTATGAATAGAAAAATACAATCTAAATAAATAACGGGGGAAAGTACACCGTATCCTGGGATAGTCCTTGCTGGCCTGACTCATTCAGAGCTAGCATGACAAGCCAAAAGGCTCTTGACCAAATGTCTCTGGCACAGCCTAGCACAGAAAGAGAAACAGAAACTCCACCTAGGAACCCAGCTCTCTGAACTGAAATGAACCACAGCTGGCACTTGTTGCCAAGATTCTGTTCCCCCACAAAGCATGGACCTCACTGTAAATGAGCTTCAGTTGCACTTAGTGAGGTCTGAAAGTAGCCAGATCTGGTGCTTATGTAGCATTGTGACATCATTATAGCCAGTGATTGGCTGAGATCACCCGAGGAGAAATGAAACAAACACTGTGAGGTTGTGAATAATGATATCGTTAAATGGCTGGGTGGGTTTGGGGAATTTTGCCTCTCCCCAAATCAGTACTATTGTATTGAGCTGGAAGGTAAACTTGGAGAATATTTGGGTTATTCCTGTAAATAAGCAATACAATTATTATTCAGGAGATGTCTAGCCATTAGCAGATAAGGATAGAATGCATACACCCTATGGGAACTTAATTAGAAACAGCCCACTCTTCATTTGTTTTGCTTTCATTAATGAAGTGTTTGCGACAGCTCTCTCCATTCTAGGGATCTTTCTCACAGACTAAACATACAGAAAATTTAAAAAAAAAATCCCTCTCCAAGCAATGGAAGCAAACAACAACAAAAGCCAAAAAAAAACAAACTATATCCACAGATCAATTAGTGTATCCTGTCTCTTATTTCATTCATCCTTCTGTCTCAATAAGTCTGGGAACTGATTCACATGCGTAGGTGAAAACTGATAGTTTCCCATGACTCTGTTAGGTTCACATACTTATTATCTGAATGGACTGCTTTAACTTGGGCTTTATTTTGCTTTGGTGGTTTATTCTGTGCTTGAGCAGATGGCAAACACTTAGCACAATGGGCCAGATTACCTCCCTAGTGGAAGTCAGAATAAAATTGCACTCAGGATGGAATTGGGACGGTTTTTCTGCTGTTGCTTACAACATTGTAACCACAAGGGGAAGAAGCTGAAGCAGGAGGAGTAGGCATGAAAGTGCTTCATGAACATATTTCCATCTCCTCACTCAGTTGGCTACTTAAATTCATATGCCAGGCATAGGAAAATAGATTAATAGGGTTTTATATTTGTCTCTGGAGCTCTGAGCTACTATTTTGGAGCAGTGAAAGAAAGCTGAGTTCAGAGGTTTCATCCTTACTCTGGAGAAGCAAGGAGTCTCTGTTTTCTTTAGCACAGGATGCTGTGTGGTATGTTGAATGGGACAGAGTCAAAGGTCAATATTGTGTCAGGTATTTGAAAACAATAAGCTATAACATCAAATCTTATTCACGATTAGAAATATTATTGGATGGAAATGGAGCTGTCATATTTGTTGGGGGAGATTCATTCATAACGGTGGAAAAACAAAAAATATATACACAGATATTGGATTACTCAAGCAAAGTTGTGGCCAACCAAAGAATTAAGGCTAGCACATGGGATGCTAGAGCAAGTTATGAAACCTACTGAGCTTCAGCAACAGTCATTCAGTAATCAAAGCAGGTAAAAGATACACTAGTAGGGATGGCCACAAACTGGTTCATGAGACAAAATTTGGCACGAACTTGGGCCAGTTTAGAGCTTAGGAACCAATGTTTGGTGAAGGTGCCTTCCCTGAACGTTTACTGGACTTTTGGCTGGTTCAGTCTGGCTATTCAGGGCCAGACATTTAAACCTTTCAGTGGAGCAATGCAGGGTCTGCCACTTAGCTGTTAGGTTTAAATGGCTGCCAACCATGTAACCCTTTAGTTTTGCACCCCCTCTTCGATGCAGCAGGGAGTGAAACCGAATGGTTAAAAGGCTCCCATCCATTTAAATGTAACAGCTCAGCAGCAAACTCACTGGCAGCCATTTAACCCTTCCCGTCAGCAAGCCATGGCCAGAAGAAAGGGGGAAATGAAGTCCTTTCCCAGGTGATCCCCCCTTTCTCCTGGCCTTGGTGAGCTGCAACCAGGAGAAAGGTGGAAGGGAAATCCCTTCCAGGGTGGTCCCCGCAGCCTGGAGAAAGGGGGAACTGAACTTGCTGGACAAATTTAGTTCAGGCAGGGCCTGTTTGGGTCAGTTTGGGATTTGGTTTGTCAGCTGCCCTGAACCCCAAATTGAATCACCCTTTTTACGTTTGTGCCCATCCCTGTACACAAGATAAGTAATCTTCAGGACCTGCGATTCAGTCGAAGTCTAGAGCTCAGCTGTTTGTTTGCCATCTTCAGATACTGCCATCTTGAAATCTTCAGGTATTGTACCATTTCCCTGTCAAATTTCAGGCCAATAAGGGCCTGGAGGTTTGGTTACCTACAGTAGGACACTCTTGTATGTGGCTAGTCCTAGAACATGGGCCAGCAACCTGTATTTTGCTAAGTGCCAAAATAAACATGCAGTGTAACAGGTGAAGTTTCTTTACACTGAACCAGACCATTGCTCTATCAAGTTCAGTATTGTCTGCTCAGACTGGCAGTGCCTCTTCAGGATCTCAGGTGGAGGTCTCTCATATCACCTACTGCCTGGTCCTTTTTAACTGGAGATGCTTGGGGATTGAACCTGGGACCTTCTGCATGCAAAGCAGAGGCTCTTCCACCAAGCCACAAGCCTTCTCATACCTGTAAAGAGGTTGGTGTGTGAGCAAACATGGTATGTATATGAGGAGAGGCAAAGATTGCAATTGACCAGACAAGGTTAAAGCAAGCCAGTGTCTCAGAAATTCACCTTGGATTTGGCTGGGGGCTGTGCTGGAAGGCAATGATGGTGATAAGCCATGCCTGTTACTTTCTGCTGCCCTGCTGGCCCCAGCCGTGCTGCCAGTGCCTTGGTTGCTTGGGCAAAGATCTGGCCCCGTGTGCCAAGCATGGTGTGCCATTGTTGGTATGCGTGTTGGAGGGTCCCCTACCCCTGTCCTGGGGAATGAGTAACAATTTTGTTCAAAAGCTCACTAACAGTAGAGGGGAGAAAGCTAGCTGTGAGCAAAAAATCTCACAGGTTTCCCATCAGTTTGTGAAGGCATATACTCTCTAACACAAAGCAGTAAACAGTGGTAGAGGCATATATTCCTTTCTCAAACTGGGGGTTGAAAAATGATAAAACTGCCATCGTGTAATTATGTACGGCATATAAGTGAACTAATTATGGGACAAATGAACCTAATAAATGATTTGATTTTCCAGCACAGAGTTTGTAAAGTACATTTTAATCCAGACTGCATTATTTAAGTCTCGGGTCGTTATTTTGCATCGACTGAATTGACAAAGATGTTGAAAAGTTATTGCCTTGATAATAGCTGGAAATTTGACGTTGGCAGCTTTATGGATTGGTTTGTGCCTGAAAAGCTTTTAGAAGTTCGAGATAAAGGTTTCTTGCTGCAGACACCTAGGGAGTACACTCTTTGAAAAATCACCACATCATTTCCCTCCCACTAAAAGTGCTACTGGCAGAGTAAGCATGATATTTAATCCATAACCTTCTATGTACTGCACCCCACAGTGGCACACAGCACAGGGAACCAGAGTAGAGCATGATCAAAAAGACCATTAAATGTCAAGCAATGGGACTGTGTTTTAAACTATTAGTCGAGATGCTCTCTTGCTTTTGACAATAGCAAGGCACACCTCCTAAGCGGCCATCTTCTCTGCCTTCTTATTCTTTTTTATTTGCCATCCACGGCAATTTATTCAGGAAGTGGATTTCTGCTTTGCTACGCTGTCACTTCACAGTTCGTGCGAGCAACTGCTGGAAACGTGGGCTTGCCTTTGTAAAATATTCATGTAATATTCAAAGATATCTGAAGCATGCACAAGCTGCAGGATTTGTGATCGGTTCTTAACGCTGATGGAAATGTGAGTTAATTTGACCACAACTGGAAACTGTGCCTTAGGCAGTTCTGAGAAGCACTGATGGAAGATAACAAGGCTTATCTGTCATTCTTTCAAATAGTCCAACTTTTAAAAGCTCATTTTTTTAACATTCGCCTACATATGTTAAGGTACTGCATGGATCTGGAACAACAGATGTGCTTCTTATAATTATACATTTGTTTGCAATTAAGCCTAACAACATTTATAATAATATGATCTGTGTGCATGTCAGTGCTAAAGATCAGTGAGATCCTTTCCAGGCTGTTCTCATAGTATATCCAATCCTTACATGGCACTGTTACTGTTGCTTCATTGCATTCAGCTTTTCCACATGTTAGTGTCATGGACTTCTGCAGGGAAATGTCAGGGCCAGCAATCCATAGACAAAATAGGCAAGCCAGTATGGACAATCTAAGAACAGCTGATCTGCTTTTTTTTTTACTTTACTTGCATAATTATTTACCACTTCACAATAGACAAAATACAATTCGAATGTAATAAAATTTAAGAGGAATAAAGAAAAAAAAACCACCACCTAGGCTTGCCAGATTGCCTGTTTGGTGTAGTGGTTAAGATTGGTGGATTCTAATCTGGAGAACTGGGGTTTGATTCCCTGCTCCTCCACATGCAGTCAGCTGGGTGACCTCGGGTCAGTCACAGTTCTCTCAGAGCTATTCTCTCAAGAGATGTTCTGTCAAAGCTCTCTCAGCCCCACCTACCTCACAGGGTGTCTGTTGTGGGGAGAGGAAGGTGATTGTAAGACACTCGGAGACTCCAAGTGAAGGGCAGGGTATAAATCCAACTCTTCTTCATCGTCTTCTGTTGTCCTTGCTGGCTCTCCCGTTCTGCATGCTCTCGCAGCAGGAGAAAATGGTAGGAGAGTTATCACAGACACAGCGATGTCATTCCCAGTCACCGCATCTGTGACACTTTAGGAATGTCTGCAATCTCTGTGGTCTTTACCATAGACATTGGGGAAATTCCTAGAGGGTCATGCAAAGCTCCCAATCCCCATACCCTGCCCCAAGTGCTCCTGGCCTGGCAGCCCTGTAACCCCCATATTTTGGGTTGTGTCTTGGGGCAGTCCTAGATCCAAGGGGTCAGCTCATCACAGGCTAATAGCCAAAGAGATAAGAGCTCTTCGGTTTATGCCTGAGGATTCATGTCACTGGCCACATCCAAGCTCTATACCTGGAAACAGGATGCTGAGCTCAAACGTTAGAGGTAGAAAGAATGTTCCTCCCAAAGTTTCCTCCCTGCTCACAGAGCCTCTAGCCATGTCTGAGCTTTATACCTGGAAACAGAAAGGAAAAACATGCTCAGCTCAAAGGCTACAGCTGGTAGCAGTGTTCATCCCCAACTTCTCACCCTGGTCAAAGCGATGTTTCTCAATTTGAGGAGCCAGAATCTGGGGCTCGGTGAGTCCCTAGACACAACTGCTAAAATACTTCCATCTAGTCAGCTGCATTAGAGGCACTTAAGTACCCAGTAGCTGCCTCCTACAGCAAGTTGATGTGACACAACAGGGAGTAAGTTGCCTGGGTCTGGTGGTCTGAGACCCTCTCAGTGTCTTACAAAGCCAAAAGCAGGCTGTGCAATCTACATGGCTAGCTCCCCCCTTTCAGCACCAAGATGTTCATAGTAGCAGCTGACACAGTTGCAAGGATGGGAGGATACCATAAACAGGACAGATAAGAACAGGAAGGGTGCCTTATTAATATGTTGCCCACCGCTAATACGTAACCTTCAGTCCAACATGCCAGTCTGATTGATTATTACATCTATCATCAGAGATTCAGAAAACAGCTGTCAATAAAATCATGAGCCTTCAAATCATAATGGGTGATTAATAAACAAAATGGAGATGAATGGAATGGAATCAAGAGCACGGTCATTCATATCATACCGTTTTGGCAAGTCTGTTCTTCTGTATAATTCGCAAACTTTAATCATTGTGAGGAAGTTCAACTCCTGGCAATGCTAAGCACTTGAATGCAGTGTGACCGTAAGGAATTAAGCACATTTATTGTCTTTGTATACAAGAAGTGTATTGCAGTCAGGTTTTTTACATATTCACCTGACATAAATTCCTCTTTTCAGGATGGGGCCTTTGAATGTGTTCACTTCCTCCAGAAAGACAAAAATAAAACCAAGTCCTTTTTTATGTGTCACTCAAACAGAGTTCTTAATTGGACTAAACTGAACTTAATGCTCTTGAGGCATTAAAGTTACTTAGAAGAGTGAAACTTGTGAGATTTCAGGGAACAGGTAGATTGAAACTGAAGCCACTGGCATAAGACACACTGACCTTGACATAGATCATGTGATTGCTCTGAAATGTCTACTCCTACTCTATTCCCACTCAGAAGCAAGTGAAAAGATCCCATAACAGCTAACATAAACTCAAGCATTAACTTATGAATGTGTCTCATTGAGGGAATTATGTTGAAGTCAGTGGGACTTCAGAGTGTTCAAGCATTACAGCCTATAGTCTCCAGCCTCATTATAATTAAAACTCCCATCTTTGAGAGCTAACGGAAGAACAATAGTCTCTTTCCAATATCTTGGGAATTACATAGTCAACTCTTATTAACGCTAATGGGAGTTATGTGCGTAAGTCCCTGTTCATCTAGACAAGTCTATGCCCCCAAGCATTTATGTGTTATGAAGAGATGTTATTGTAATGATGCTTATTATAGTGGGGTTTGATGTAATTGGGAGGATAGCACAATAGTTTATGTCACGGACCACATTGATAATGTCTCACAAAATGGGTATAGTATTCATGATCTCTTTGTTGCTGTTTTTAAATTAATTTTCTATGCTCAAAGCTGGAAAGTTCAAGGAAGGGGTACTTTGAAATCTATTAATGTGAGCGCCGCCATGGTATTACAGGTTTAGCTAAAATATTTACTATCTTCAGTTTTGCTTACAAATTCAGTATTCATAAAATTAATCTATACTTTCAAGAACCGATGCCCTGACCTGAATGGCGCAGGCTAGCCTGATCTCAACAGATCTCAAGATCTAAATAGAGTCAGCCCCAGTTAGTACTTGGTTGGGAGACCTCTTCCAAGGAAATCCAGGACTGCTATGCAGAGGTGGGCAATGGCAAACCTCTGTCGGTCTCTTGCCTTGAAAACCCTATGGGGTCACCATAGGTTGGCTGCCACTTGATGGGACTTTCCACCAGCAACGAGAACCAATAGTCTCATTAAGAAGGGGGAAGAGATGCTATCTGGCTTGTGTTAATGGGGTAAACTGTATTCCAGACTTTTTGCACTGTGACTTTTAAGGTTTTGTTCACAAAAGCATATGTTTCCTATGCTCTCTTTCTCATGATTGTATTTTCTAGAAATGAGAATAAAGCATAGAATTATCATCACCCTGGAGCGCCACATAGTCCACAGCACATGTGGCCTTGGTGGAAAAGGACTGCTCTGAATTGTGTGTCCTGAACCAGTTCTTTTGTCTGCACATTCTGACAATGTGGGTTCTTGAGATCAGTACTGGTGCTTATCACTGCTATAGCACCCCTTTGTAACTGTGTTCCTCTTCCACATTGTATGGAGTGGGTAAGGAGGGTCTACCATGCTCTCAGGAACTCCAGTGTCTGGAGGGAGGGAAATGCAAGGTAGTTCATTTAAAAGGAAGACATGCCTCATTGATCTTTTGAAATTCTCTGAGAACAGGTAGGGGCAAGCCAAGATAAATAAATTTTCACTTTGAAAAACTTTAGATTTCCCAAGATAAGCAAATGAATCAGTAATTGATTACAAAAGAAACAGAAGCCAAGGGTAGATGAAGTGGACAATTTTCACAATAGAAAGAAGTAGGCATTGAGGTCACAAGGATCCGTATTGGATTTCATTCCATCTACTTGACTTGTTTATAAATCGTGTGGGGCAATGGTTGAAAAGTTTGATAGCCCACTATGCAGATGTCACCAATTTATTCAGAACGTGGCAATTCTAATCAGACTGTTGTCTGCTTAGGATCAAAAAGACTGCTTTAAACTGAGGAAATTGGCATTAGAGTGGTATATGGCCTTTGGTGTAAGTCATGCGACTTATTCTTAAGGGTATGACTTTAGTGATGGGTCTAGGCTGAATGTTAACTGCACAGGAAAGAGATCTATAGTGTGAAGCTCATGAAAAGGTATGGCGGCGGAAAAAGCAAAATTAAATCCTTGCTTGTGAGTTTTTCAGAGTCATCGGGCTGGCCATAACTAGTAGCAGAATGCTAGACTGCTTAGATTTTTAACTTTTTAAAGGCCATTCTTCTGTTCTGTACCACACAGAGAGACATCTAAGAGTGATGCATTTCAAGGCAGCAATAGTTACTGAATCTTGCAAACCTAATATTCACCATGACTGGGGGGGGGGGGGGGAGTTGCTGTATTTATATTGTTAAGGCATGTGAGTTTTTTGCTTTCTGATTTCCTATCACTTATTGAAGAATAGCCATACTGGAAATTCATAATTACCAGAATAGGAATTCACAAGTGGATTTAGAAATTATAACTACTGCATCTTATATGCTTTGCACATTTGTACGTAAACCTCTCAGTATGTACAGTTTTCCAAGTTTTAATTTGTTGCAGAAAAAAGAAAAGAAAAACCCATCCCACCTGGCTTTATATTTCCCAGGGCATCAAATTACGCTTACAACTAATGAAGACTATATACATTTTATTTGTAAAACAGAGATTTCTGCCTGCGTCTAGAAAGCAGGGCTATTACCAGTTCAGACATGCAATAAAGAACAGGATACTGTCACTTGGATATTTTACAATGGAACAAATGGGTCTAGGTTACATTGTAACAATTTAACAGGTAATGCAGGGAAACACCTGTACAGCACAGCATAAAACAGAAGAGTGGTTAAGGTGGAATGGAATTATTCATGATAGTAAATAAGTACTCCCAACGATCTCCGCATTCAAAAAGCAGCCAGTATTTGCTTGTTTCAAAGCATTACAAAAACCAAACAAAGGTCATTATCCAGGTTACGGCTGGTATGCAAAGATGGCTTCTGTAACCATCATTGGGGTTTTTCCCCCTAGCAAAATACATCTCTATTCATAGGGAAGAGCCCAATATTAAATTCTTGAGAGAACAATGGAAAGGGGGGGGCAACGGTGGGAGGGCTTCTAGTGTCCTGGTCCCACTGGTGGACCTCCTGATCGCACCTGGTATGTTTGGCCTGGATGGGCCATTGGCCTGATCCAACATTGGCTTCACTTATGTTCTTATGTTCTTATAAGGAGTGGGCTAATCTTAAGAAATCCTGTTATAAACACCCTGCACAGTCCATTATGTCTAATTTTTGGCGTTTCATCACTTGGTGTTCTACAGACATCTTGGCGCAGATTAATATAATGAAATCAGAATTTGTTTTGGGGAATAGGAATGGAATGAAGAAGTAGAAGGGCAACATCAGTATCCTGAATGATGCTCTAGGCTTTGTTTCTGTAACTGGTTAAATCCAAAGAGCAGGGTAGCATAATATGTCATATTATAAACTATCGGGTCCCCAAGAAACAGATTGCATGTGACTGGTTGTTATTTGTTGGCACCACACTTTACCATCCTGCACTGTAACGCACACATTGCATATGGAAACAAATATACATATATCAAGAGATCCTGATTACCGGGGCAGAGGGGGGCATCTGAAATCAGGACTTCTACATGTGTCTTCTTGGGAATGAATAGCATAAAGTAAATTCCACGGAGCACTAGTTATCTCAACCCCTAGAAAGCAGGAAAATTCCAAGTCTAATAGTCAAAACATAGAGGGCTTGCTCCAGCAGACAGTATATGCAGTGGAATTTTGGCCCCACCTGCGAAAGCTTTCTTCCCCCTCCACATATTCTAATCCCTTATGTTGGAGGGGAGGATTTTAAGTAGCAGACAAGATCATAAGTCTGAAAATGGGACAAGCTGCATCTATAACAGAATGGAGCTTCTCTATTCTCACACATAACATTCTCAGGTTGAAGTAGGTGGGATTTTCATTAGCACACATGAACATCGTGCGTTGTGTCCAAAAAATCAGGAACAGAGCAAATCTTTAAAAAACAAGACTTTCCCAAGCCTGATCAATCTGCCTGAACTCCTGTTCTTCGGGTGTATTTGGAGTTGGACACTCTTAAGTATAGGTACTATATTTCTTTTAGACCAACAGTTCTGATTCTTACTTTAATCAGTGTATGCTTTACTGTGTTTATGTTTGCCCCGAATCCAGAACCCCTCAGGTACTCCAATGTAAACTTGTTGTATTTTCATGAAATGGCTGTCCAACTTATTTCAGTAGAGTGAACCTAAATCAGAAACAAATGCTTCTGTAGATGAACATCCACTGTCTGAATTGATACAGAAGTTGCTGTGCATGGTGGAGCTTCGTATCTGGAGCTCTCATAAGAAACCGCCTCTCTTATCCTTTTGCATAGAATGAGGTCCTAATGCTGAGGTGTGCTTGAGTAAGGATTGGTAAGCATCTGCCTATTAACTACATAGGCTTGCCAGCCTCCAGATGGGACCTGGGGATCTCCTGTTTTTACAACTGATCTCCAGCTGACAGAGATCAGTCCCCCTGGAGAAAATGGCTGCTTTGAAGGGTCGCCTCTATGGTATTGTACCATGCTGAGGCCCGTCCCCTGCCCAAACCCCACCTTCTCCTGGCTCCACCCCCAAAGTCCCCAGGTATTTTCCAACCCGGATTTGGCAACCCTATAACTACATTTGGAAGACAGAACGAATGCCTTTCCATTTGGAAAGGCCCAAATTTGTTTATGGTGTAAGTGATGGGGAATGAATTTGTGACTTCCCTGCCATATTTGTTTAATTTCTGTCTCAGATGTACATATGCCTTTTCTTTTTTAGAGGGGTTTTTTTCTGTGAGACAAAATCATTGGGGCTGGGTTTTTTCATGTCTAAATCCCCCCCCCCCCATGTTGTAGTCATAACAATGAGCTGTCACTGTGTTACAGGTCATGTGGCTGACCCCAACTAACAAGCTGTTCCTGAGTTTAGGCTACTGGGAAGTTTTATTGGCCTTGGTTTCCCCCATTCTAAACACATAGTTATTTCTCAAGGCCCATATAAATCATGAGGTCACATAACTCATAAAAACTGTGACACTCTGGGGATATATGATACAAAGAAGCTGAACTTGGGCTTAGTGGCTTTAAATTTCTGTGGGATATTTTATCATAATATCAGCGTAGTTATAACTGGGGCTATATTTACATTTCAGTTTATACAGCACACATAATAAAAGTGGCACTAAAAATTACTCAAGGGGATCAACTTTTATATACTGAAGCCATGATTTGGTATCATGTTACTGTAAACTCTCCTTTAAAATCAAGGTAATATAATTCAGCACTAAACTAGAGGAAATGTTGATATGCTTGCAAAACATATTGGGGCTTTGTTTTATTGTGACAACATGGATCCTGTTATCAAGTGATTACTGCTTTCAGCGAAATCCTATGCAGAGTTGCTCCAGTCTGAGCCTGCTGAAATCAATGGGCTTAGACTGAAGTAACTCTGCATAGAGTTGCACTGTTCTTGTATAGTGTTTTTATTTTACAGACCCTCATACAGAAGTGTTTTTTTTAATTGACATTTGTATAGCAGCAAATTGGGTGTATTTTAAGAATCAAACATAGCAGATGTCACCTTGTGTGGCAGAAACTTGCATGTGTACCATGCGTACCATGTGTACCCTTGAAGTCAAGTGAGAGTTGGGAACTGCAGCAAGATCACCTGTCTTAAGCTAGAAACTGTTTAGGAAATTGGAAGTGGTATACTAGGAAGTTGAAAATGGGATGATAAGGTCCTGTAATGTCCACAACACATTTCTTGTAACCCACTGTAATTTCTGGTCAAAGAGGCTGAGCAGGTTTTTAAAGCATTACGGATTGTTGTACCTGCAAACAGAGGGAACTGATCACTATTCACAACATGGATATCAATGCCTCTGTCATATCATGTTTCATTGTTCTGCAAAAATATCAGGTCATATGTCGCAATAAATTTCACAGGTGCTGAGAAATGGTGTTAAGGTTTTCAGACACAAATTCCTTGTTAGGTCAGGATATGTCCCAGCTGCATGGGCTGTTGCTATGGGGCATAGCCACTGGATGAGCTGTAGCTGTGACCAAGAGAATAAAACTGCCATCTTGGAAAGCAAGCATTCTCCACAGCAGTGGACAGAAGATCGAACCAGTGTAGCAACTCATAAATCAGGATGTTATCACAGAATATTATGGTTAGATTTATGCCAAGATATTTGGATTGGTACTTTGGTATAGTTAATTAACAGTAGAAACCAAAAACACAAGTCCAGTTTGTTTAACTAATGAGTAAATCCTGAAGGTGCGTAATTCCCTTCCTTCTATGTTGTGTTTATTTCACTGTGGTATTTTGTCTTATCTTTTGTTCTGCTTCTGTATTTTAAAAAATTGAGTGAACACTATTTTTAAAGAAAATTCCCTCTGTGCACCAAAAGACTTGTGTGGGAGGGAAAAAACCTAAACAAACCTTTGTAAATATCCTGGGCAGCACTGCCTACTATGACAATACAAATCACCTTGTATAGGTGAGGTGGCACTCTTTTTCCCAAGCCAGTCATCTCTTTGTTAGAAGGAAATCTTGTGCAGCAGTGTATATGGATGCCATGGCTAAATACAGGCCATGGCTACAGACATACCAGTTAGGGCCAATATTTCTAGATATAATGGTGTCTGTGGAATGAAATATGACTGCAATTTTTTTTTTAAATCAACCTTTAGGTCATTAAGGGAGAACATTATTTACATGGCAATTCCAGCAGTATTTCAAACACTACAATGTGATCTTCGTTCAAAAATATCTTAAGTGTTGCAGATGCCATATTTGTGGCAATTGGCTAATGTGTGCGTCCCAGACAAACTGGCGGGGTGAGGATGTGGGGGGAGTCATTAATCCATACTAATGATGTATTTTTGTGACCAGGTCCATGTATACTCTGGAGTCAACCCAGATGGAGTTCATTAAAGGAGCTGAGCCCAAGAAAAGAGTGTAGAGTAATGGAACCCTTTGAGTGCTTAGCCATTGGTTTTAATGGTCTTGAGTGTTACTGTTTGTTTCTTGATGGAATTCTTATCAATCATGGTGCTGCTTTTATAGATTATCACTACCTGATTACCCTGGAGGAAAATTTCCATAAACTACATTATATAGCTGTAAAGAGTACTGACAGTTTACTTCCTCCTTTAGCCTCTTGTTTTATTGAACATGGATTCCGGCCAAAGAGGCCATTGATTAACCTCAGTGGAAAAAGACTGGAGAATTTCAAAAGCTTGAAACTTATTTTTGACTGTATTTTTTTTAAAGAAAAAAGAATATTAGTGTAGAGTTATTATTAGCGGAGTTCCTTATTTTATGGACACAAAGATCACAATTGTTAATTGTAAATTAATTAAAGATGTAAAAATTACTATGCAATCTGCAGTCATCATTTTTAAAACAAACAAACAAACCATATAGGTTCACAGAACACCAAAGGATAGCATGGAAACAGATCTCATTTTTATACATACTATATACTTTGCTCTTATAAGACCTTCTAAGAAAAGAATCCAGTGATTCCATGCGTAGCAATTAAAGGACTTTATTAATGCATTCAGCATTATCAGTCAATAACCTCAGCTGCAAAGCAAATCATTAAATAAGTCAGGCACATCAAAATCAAGAATTAATGGATTCAGTGGGGGGTTATATCGTATTTATTACAAAATCAGTTGTATTTATTACAAAAAATTATTATAAATCAGTTGTATTTATTACAAAAAAAAATGCTTTAATTGGATCATGGTGTTTGTTGTTGTTGTTTTGAAAGGGCAATTGCCCTGGTCCAAGTCATAGTGCAATCTTTATTCTGACACTTGGGAAGTTTCATATTTCTAGCTTATTAAAGGACAGCCTTTATGTTATTCATATATCTTTATATCCACTTTAAACAAATGTTCTTAAAAGTCTTTTCATATCATAAAAGCAGTGAAAAACATCAAGTCTAACAATAGTGTGGAAACAGAACAATAATTCTTGGGGGGGGGGGGTTAAGGTTGCCAAGAAAAAGGTACTGGGGGCCAAGTTGTAAGCCACCTTTAGCAAGTCTCTGAAGAGGCAGCACATACATTTTTAAAAACAATTAAACATAAAATTCCAGGTTCCCAGGTCTTCATGGGTGCCGACTCAGAGAACCAAGCAAGGTTCCTCTAGAGGGGAGTAGCAGCGTATCTCCAGTGACTTTGTATGTATTCTTCTGAATGTGAGGGGAACAAATGTGATATGGGGGGAATAGAGAGAATCTTTTTGGGGGGACCCCTTGGTGTCTTTTGGTAGCCTATCAGAAGTTAAAACCAGGGGGGGTTGTAGAAAAAGCCCAGCATGAACTCATTAGCATAATAGGCCACACCCAACAGCAAAAATTCATTAGCATATTAGGCCACACCCTGACAGCACAGCTCCCTCCCAGGATCATTTTCTCCATGGGGAACCCGAAGGAAAGAAGACAGTTTCCTTCCCTCCCTGGATCGGCTTGGGTTCCCCAGGTGCCCAGTGGCTTGTGAGGCGCCTAGGGAACCCAAGGAGGGGGGGGCTGTAGGTGTGGCCAACTTGGAAGCCAGCTGGAACTCCGTTCCTGTGCATTCCTGCCCCAAAATAGCCCTGGTTAAAACAAATGATAGGAAGCACAAGTTCCTTTCAGTTGGCATCTGGGGTATATTGAAAACGCTTTAGTGGGAGGACTGTGATTGTTACAGCTAATTCTACTGTAACATCTTTTTATTGTTTAAAAAGTACATAGACCACAAAGCATTTCAAAGTGTCTTGAAGCTTGTTCACTTACAAACTAATCATGGTTGACCATTGGACAGGACATATAAAAACATACAAAAACATACAGAACAGCCATTATAATTACAAGGATATCCCTTTTGTCAGAGCACCATTTTAACACCTTCTGGAAAAATATAAGGGGGGGGAATTAAGTTCCATTTGCCTCCACCGAACCTATAAAATTATAGCATATTGAATCTATTTTGCTGACATGTACTTTGCAAAACAATAAGTCTGATCAAGGAATACATCTCCTTTATTTTCTCAAAACATTTCTGTAGTCAAGAGGGGTTAGCAGAGTTCCAATGTATAGCAAAAATCAACCTTGCTGCCGTAATAGCATTCAAAATAATTTTAAATTTTTAGGAATCATTGCTAAATAATTTAGCAACAGTCTCTGATATAAATGGAATCACTACATACATATCAGATTTCAACAAACCAATGATCTGTTCTCCAGAATTTATAAGCCTGCTGACAGGACTACCACATATGCAGAAAACCAGTCTATATATCTTTATTTGAAAATCTGCACAGAGGGATTTGCACTACTGTATGTATGTAGGGCTCATAATGGAGCATAATGTGTTTGCATGATTGCCAGTTGCACTGTAAGAGTGCTATGCACATACAGTCATAACTGTGCATACCTTCACAGCAAAGGTGCTGTCACCACAATGCTGCTCATTCCCCCAACATGTGTTTGTTCTGTATATTATAGGGTTGCCAACCTCCAGGTGGTACTTGGAGATCTCCTACTATTACACTTGATTTCCAGATGACCAAGATCCTTTCCCCTGAAAAATATATGCTTTGGTAGGTGTAACTCTATGACATTATACTCTGCTGAGGTCTCTCCCTTCCCTAAACCCCACCATCCCCAAGCTCCACCCCCCAAATCTTCATGTATTTCCAAA
Organism: Lepidodactylus listeri; assembly: GCA_029233225.1. Classification (NCBI taxonomy): domain Eukaryota; kingdom Metazoa; phylum Chordata; class Lepidosauria; order Squamata; family Gekkonidae; genus Lepidodactylus; species Lepidodactylus listeri. Next base: position 22,718,493 of record JARCFY010000012.1, read on the forward strand.
TCCAGAGCTGGCAACTCTTAAGATATTGCCATTTAAAAAGAGCTACAGAAAGAGGATATTCTTAGCTAGGAGCAATTTTTTAACCTGCAGTGCAATTCTAAACAGAGTTATACCCTTCTAAGTCCATTGATTTCAATGGATTTAAAAAGTTGTTAGTCTGTTTAGGACTGCACTATTAATCTATGGCCTATTAACGCACACAAAGTTTACTGCCGATTTTCCGAACTATCAGCCTTTAAAGTTGACTTCGGATTCTGTGCCTGCCTTACGCACCATTCATTTTCTTCCAGTGTATTTATTCTGCAGCTACAACCAAAAAACCCACACTTTTCTAAATCAATGTGGGAATGTCTCTTGTGATGTCAGGGGGAGGGGTGTCCAAAGTTTTTTAAAATTTATGCAATTGCCCTATCGCAGCTGCACAGTAGCATCCAGCAAGCATCTTCTATTTAAATCCTTATGGTTCATGTTTTGCATATGCATTTTTGCTTTAGTTCACTGAATGAAAGGGAACACAAAGGAAAGCAGGCAAAGGGGAAAAACAATGTTGAAACCAGCAAAACTATTTTTGAAACTGACAAGAGCAGCCGCAAAGTCCCATTTTCCATAATGCCATGCACTAGGGGATTCTCTGCTGTGTTATCAGCCACTGTGAAAAATGGGAAAGAGTCACATGATCTCATAATGTGGGGGAACACATTGAGTGTACAGAATGCACAGTAGAACCCAGTGACATTGCAAATTCTGATCACTGGCAACATGTGTGTGCGCGCACATATACCCATTCAAAGTTGGCTGCAACTCTAACATGCTTTGCATAGGGCTGCAGTTTGAATGGGGGAGGAGTCCTCAGGCAGAAGCTCTGGAGAGCTTTTTTAGTCTCATACCACTAACTGAATATAGATATAGATATCGATATAGAGATAGATAGATAGATAGATAGATAGATAGATAGATAGATAGATAGATAGATAGATAGATAGATAGTATTTTCACTGATGCTTTGGCACAGCTTCACAGTAACACTAATTTCCTGCCTTCCCTTGCAAATTTGTGTGATTTTTTTCTCTTTGTGATTCTCTAATTTGATCCTGCACACTGATTGTGATCTTGGAAGTTTTTAAAATCCTCTCCTGTGCCAACTGCACTCTTTCCTCCAAATGGATCAGTCCCAAGTTATTCTTAAGTTTGGTGGTTTGCAGAAGGTTCATGTGACTCAGCTGCCATTTTAATATTAGGCTTCTGGCAAATGCCAAAATGTCCCCCCCCCCCAAAAAAAAAAACTTGTTCACTAAAGCATTGAAGGGAAAAATGTTTTCAGAGCTTCAGGCTTCCCATCCCAGGCTGAGGACAGACTGGCAAAATGAAGCGCAAGGGAAGCGGGGCAAAAAGACCTAGGCCGAGTTGTTGCGGGGCTTTCCATTCACACTGCACAGACTGATGCAGGACTATACCAGGGAGGAGGTGGAATGGAGCGTTTACACTGTGGGGTGGCCCCTGGTAGCAGTGCCATGGTGGCATGCAGCTGTGGTCCGTTTTGCCAACCTGCGCATGGGCGCAGCAGCTGGATCAGCGGGTTCACATTACCGGTGCCACTTGATGTGCGGCTTATTTGCATCCACAGTGCCAGGAAGCTGGATGAACGTGCACCCAGATGGCTTGACACCGGTTTCACCAGGTACCTTTTTAAAGCGGGATAAAAGTGCTTCAGGACACAGTGAGTGTGGCATGGCAATGCCAGGCAGCTGTGGCTGTGTGAACGGGCTCTCTTAATCCGCATGCAAAGCGGGCCTATATTGGGCCAAACTGCCAGTCTGAACTCAGCCCCAGTGTCTCTCTCTTTAAATCTCATTCTGCACTGACGATGCCCCCCCTATTGTATTGCATGCAGCGCTGAAATTGTTTCTCTTTTTTTGCACTGAGGACACAGCCATTTGCCTCCTCTCTGATCCCCCTTTCAAGTCAATACCAGCAGGGAACGAAACCTTGCACTGCAGCTTCTAAACTTCCCCCATCGTTTTAATTTCTTTTTAATTCAGCGATCCAAGACTAGTCATTTCTGCCCATCTAACTATCTCCAGTACTGTGAACAGAAACCCAAAATGGACCACTTCCTCTCACACAACTTTTGATTCCCTCCATCATTTAATTTTTTTAATTCAGTGATCTAAGACTAGCAATAGTCTCGTATCACTAGACTCATACTGCCTGTCAAAAAAAAATTAAAACAAGGAGGGAAAAATTTATAAAAGGAGCTTGTACACTGATAAAGGAGGGGAGGATGGCTGAGTGCAGAGTGGGTGAAACGACCTCGATGTGGGCGGGGGAGTGGGCTTCGAGGGGTGGCTAAAGTGCAGAGGGGAATCTGAGGGAATGTTAGTTTTTGAATTGCTTTGGCTTGGAATCGAAACAAGGAAAAATTTGGCACAAAAGTGTTTTCAGAAGACCCAGGAAAACAGCAACCAGAAAGCACACTGAGTGCCGAAGGGAGGAAAGTGAAAGCGAGAGAAAACACCCGGACATAATAGGCCTATATCTATCAATATTCAGTTGGATTTACAAGTACTCTGATGAAGTAGGTTGCTATCTATAAAAATGCCATAACTACTGAGTAAGCAAGAATGTTCTGGCACTTTGCTCACTTTCAGGGACTCTGTACATGGGGCTCTAATGTACTCATACAGCTCATTTAAAATCTGTGCACTCCACATGCTTGTAGGGCTTAAGTACGCAACAGTCCACTGCTTGTTTGCACAGCAGATACGGATAACAGCTTTTAGACAATACCTGTGTTCTTTATGGGAGCAAAAGTTTGCTTTGAGAATTATGGCAGTAAATCCTCTGCAGAAACAAACCTTTATAATAAAGCTGAGAATCCATCCATCCATTTCCCCCCTCCCCTTTCCTCCTTTTTCCATTTTAATCAGCACTCCATAGAAAAGGCTCAGCCAAAGTTGTTAATTAATCCCAAGCATTTTGCGGCGATTAAAATAACCTGCATAAACAAAAAAGGTAATGAAACTGGGGAGTAGCTGAATAACTAAATTCATTTGATCACTGTGCGAATATTCAAAAATGTCTTGGTCATTCCTTAAATCTTTTGGCCTTTGAAACATTGTCCACTTTAGAGACAGCCTATAAAATCAGACGATATTTTTTTATTTTGTGGAGAATAGTGGAAAGTTGGCAGAAACTAAGATTTTGCAGTGAAATTGGGAGGCAAACAAGTTGTAAATGGTTCTAATATCTTCCAGATGGCCCCCTTTTTTTTTACTTGGGGACTAGATTTGGAGTAATTAAAGGCATGTGAATTTCTTATAAAGGGCTGAACTTTACCAGCTTGACACTGGAAAACTCCCATCAACTGTGTTAATCTGTTAAGTGTTTCCTCCTTCCCCTTCTCTCTGCTTCCCCTTTAGATGAAATTCATGCATTTTTGAACATTTCTTATGTAAAAAATAATTTTCCCCTGGCTCCCCCCAGTCATAAACGCCAAAAAGAACATGGTCCAGTAGAAAGAAAAAAATCATAACAGAAAGGTCTTTGTTGCCATGTATTTTCATAATTATATTAAAACTTGGCAGTTTGATGCTCCTCTTGCTATTTAGAGGTTTAGCACTGATTCCAACATTAATTAACATGATCAGTAGGACGATTGAGTCCTCTTGTTTCCACAGTGCGCTGTATATCTCCTGAACATATCAGGTTGGAACTAAGCTCCCATTAGCCCTTTTCAGGCTTTACAGCCACTTGTACCAGAAGACCATCAATGGGAGCATGTGCTTCTTTGCATATATTGATGTTGTATGCATGTGGAAGGTGCCTTATGCATGCAGTGCCATGTTCATAGAAAAGGGGAACCATGCATATCGGTAGGATGTTTCTGTTGGTGAGCTCCAGGTATCCATGCCTGTAACATCTGGAAAGGACTATAGTTATATTAAACCAACAGCAGTATAGGCCTGTAACCTCATTGAACACTGAATGGCTCAAACTTTATGGCAGCTCACCAGACTATTGCCCAGCTAAATTATTTTTATATGCAATCCCTGTTAAGTGATTATGAGAACTACCTATGAAACTTCTCAACAGGTGAAAGCTGTTCCTGGTTTTCTTAAAGGTGAGACCACAGTGGTGGGTGACTGCGGGGCAGAACATGTATATGTATACAAGGATCATTTGAGGACAAGTATGGGACTGCTGTAACCACGAAGATTAGACGTGCTTGGAATAGGGAAAGGGCTGTGATCCATGCAAGACAGGAACCTAACAATTGCCAGATGTTATGACACTTCTGTTGAGCATCTACATAGGCCAAGTTCAGACTGGCAGTTTGGCCTGATATAGGCACCTTTCTCAAGCGGATTAAGTGGGCCGATTCACACAGCCACAGCTGTCTGGCATTCCCCTGCCATACTCACCCCATCCTTTAACAATTCGATCCCACTTTTAAAAAGTACCAGGTGAAAGCCGAGGCAAGCCGTGGAGACTGCATTGATCACGCTTCCTGGAAGTGAGGACGTAAAAAAGCCGCAATCAAGCAGCACTGGTAATGTGAACCCGCTGATACAGCAGGAATGTGCATAACCGCTCACACGTGCTGTGTGCCTGAGCGCACAACCACCCACGGGGATGCTTCCGGCTCATGGAGTTAAAGCTTCTAGCCATGGGATCCTGCCTCAATTGCTGCTGCACCTGTGCGCCCATGCACCTACGCACAGGTCGGCGGAGTGGACCAAAGCCGTGTGCAACTGTGGTGCTGCCAGGAGACACCCTGCAGTGCGATCGCTCCATTCCACCTCCTCCCAGTATGCTGCCGCATCAGTCGGTGCAGTGCAACCGGGAATCCCCGCCACAACTTGGCCCAGCTCTTTTTGCCCCACCTCCCTTCTGCTTTATACTGCCAGTCTGTCCTCAGCCATAGCTTACCTTCAGTACACATTTAAATCTTAAGATAGCTGAAAAGAAGAAGAGGAGGAGTTGGAGATTGGATTCATACCCTGCCCTTCACAACCCAAAGGAGTCTCAGAGCAGTTTACAATCTCCTTTCCCTTCCCCTCCTGAGCTGAGAGAGCTCTTTTGAGACCTGCTCGTGAGAGAACAGCTTGGAAAGAACTTTTAACTGACCCAAGGTCACACCAGCAGCTGCATGTGAAGGAGTGGGGAATCAAACCCGGTTCTCCCTGATTAGAGTCCACTCTCCTAACCAGTATACCAAACTGCTAGAAGTTGTTGCATAAAAAGTTAATACTACTATGTATATTCTAATCCCTTTAAGCATACATTAGAGAGCAGCTCCTTTCCATACATGGCCTCCTGGTTTTCTGGGGACAGCTGAACACAATGAGTTTTGTGGGCCTTTCCACCCATCATACTGTCAGGGCTGGATTTGGGGGTGAAAGTCCAGGGCCATGGCTCCCAGCCTCACATGGGGAGAAGCAACAGGTAGGGTTGCCAGTTCCAGGGTGGGAAACCTGGAAAGAACTGGTTTCAGGAGGAGAGGGACCTCAGCAGGATATGATGCCATAGAGTTCACCCTACAAAGCAGTCATTTTCTTCTGAGGAACTGATCTCTGTCATCTGGAGATCAGCTGTAATTCCAAACGATCTCCAGGCCCCACCTAGAGGTTGGCAGCCCTAGCAACAGCAGTAGGACTACACGACCTCTTGCTATGGTGGGAGGCCTTCCACTGAACACTTGTTGCCCACCACTACTCCAAGCAGTGGCAGGAGGAAAAAAAGTCAGCAGCATCTGCACCATGATGTCACTTCCAGGAAAATGCCAGAAGTTATGTTGGGAAACTCTAGGAATTGCTGGAAAGTCTATGGTTTTATCAGAGAGTGTCTAGTGATTTCTAGAGATACTCAGTGTCACTTACAAAATTTTCCAGAAGTGATGTCATGGTGCAGACAACGAACACCCCCCCCCCCCCCCCGCCGCCCATATTCCTGCCCCTGAAGCTCCCTTCAGTTGCCGGGCAAAGCCTAGCAACACTAAACAGCAGGCTGTAGCTTTGCATCTGAAGTATGCATTAACATCTAAAGGTCCCTATAATACCATTGTCCAGAGTCTAAAATAACCCAATTGTGCCACTGCAGTTCACATGGTAGCTGCTTGTGGACTGAATTTGATCCAGTTATGCACAATCAGAACCCCGAGGCAGTCGCCTAGGAATGTTTTCTCTCAACACACATTCATACTAGCAGTAAAAGGAGTGTGTAAATACTTAGTGTCCAGACATGAACAGAACAAAAAGTTAGTAATGGGGAGTAAGAAAATAATATAATGCCATATAATGTTTGGAGAGGCTGTATTCTAAGTACATTACAACTACCATTTGGACTACAGAGGCTGTTCTGGGCCTACAGTTTATCCAGTCTGAGTCTACTTGTACCTGTGTATTTGAGTTCCAAAGCAAGTTTAGTTAACTCCATAAGTTTAGAAATTGTCTGGACTCTTATTGTTTATTTACTGTATGTATTGGAACAAAGTTTGAGTTCCATGGCACCTTTAAGACCTACAAATAGGGCTGCCAAGTCAGCCCGGGGGGCGGGGGATCCCCCGCTACAGGGGTTCCCAATCCGCCGGCCAGCATTCGGCTGGTGGGGGGAACCCCACCCCCCTTCCCCAACGTAATGACATCACCCGGCAGTGATACCATAGAGTTTTGGGGTGATTGCCAGAGCGTTGCCCTGGCAATGCCCCCAACGTGCTGACGTCACTACCGGGCGACGTTGCTGGGTGCACGCGCAAAGCGCGCATGCCCAGGAAGCTCCCGGACGACGGAGGACTCCACCCCGACAGTAAGTAAGGAAGACTTGGCAACCCTACCTACAAAGTTTTATTCAAGGTATGAGCTTCCATGTGCACATCTGAAGAAGTGTGGGTGCACACGAAAGCTTACCTTGAATAAAACCTTTTTGGTCTTAAAGGTGCCGCTGGACTCAAACTTTGTTCTGCTGCTTCAGACCAACATGTCTGCCACCTGAATCTATTGTATTTTGTTGTTTTTAATCTGTTAACTGCATATAGAACAAGGTGTTTAATCTTACAAGAGAGCGACTGGAAAATCAATTGTCATTTTCACCCACACTTATGTGTTTGACTCATCTTTTCCCATACGCTGATAGAGCTCTGGCTGACTTCAGTGTCTCTTGTTTACAAACTATAGTAACAGTTGCTTTGGGCTCTCTTAAGATTTTGCCATTTTTACACTGTGCACTTTGAAATCCAAATAGTCCAGTATCGTGTCAACAGCAATAAATTCCTTAGCCAATACTGGTACATATGGCTATCAAGCAAGCAGAAGCAGAACATCTTTCCTCCTATATCTTGTGGATCCCATTCTCTGATATGCAAATAATAGACTCGACACTTCCTTAATTGTTACAGAGTCCCAAATGTTAGTACTTTTGTTGAAACTCTGTGAGCCTCCTTTCATAAAAACAACTTGTATCATCCACTGTTTGAAATTTAACTCATTCTGCTGTCTTACAGATGCTTATTTGGGGCGGGGGACACAGAAAGAAGTCAGGCATAATAGTGAAAACGTACCTAATAACACCAGCCCTGACATCCACATGTGGTTTTGTTTTGAAGATGTATCCATAACAAACATTTTTAGGAGTGTTCCTTACATGCTGCTAGGCAGAAACTTTTATGTGCGGAGAACCAGCAATTTTTGTGCCCTTTCTGATAAGGCCGGGTCATGTTCACCAGGTGTCTTCAGCAAAACATGTATAATCGGTCCACAGGGAGAACTTGCAATACTCCAGGGGAAATGTGCAACAACAAGTACATTAGCCCATCCATCCAAATGGTGGGTTTGACAGGTAGAAAAATACTTACCTACAATCACGCACTGTGTAGACTTCAGAACAAACATCTTACCAACTATTAACATGGAAATCCGCACAAGTATCAGTTCAGAAGATCAGTTCAGAAGTGTGCAATGCTTTACAGAGAGCTTCCTTTCTTTCTAAGGGCTGTGCTTATGCCCGTTCTTGCAATGCATTTACGAGGTCACTAGCGTATTCAGAAGACAAAAACAGACACAAGCAAATCATCGTAAATGCTTCTTTGAAACTGAGCATGTGGAATTCTCCCAAATCTGTGTTCCCTGTTACAATTCACACTGCCTCGTGGACTCTTCTTTTTAATGGCTCTTGCCTGCCTTTTCCATCCCCCTCCTGAAGCCATAACTCAGCGCTTTTCCAAATAAAAGCGGATCTTTTTTTGCAATCCTCATATAAGAATCCTTAAGAGGAAACCTGTGTTCTTTCATAATTCTGGTGGGAATCTTCCTCAGACATTGTTTTACTGAACCATAAAATTAGGACTGTCTAGCAACAGCATGTTTGGCCCGTGGTTATGGAATTGGAAAGGGAGGGGGGAGATCCTCACATTGCCTTTGAACCACTTCTCATTGAATAGGGAGCTGAGTGCAGCTTGCCTTTAATGCAGGGAGCATTTCAGTAGTGTGGAAATGAGAGATCTCAGGAGAACAGAGCGAGTGCAAAAGTGATTGTGGGGGTATATTTATTTACCATAATCTGGGCATGTGCCCAAACGCAAGCCACAAGTAGTCATATTTTGTTTCTCCCATTTCCTCAAATACCATCGCTGTTTATAACTCAGAGCTCTCAGCAGCACTTGGCAATGTCTCCGTGTCCAGATAGCCATGCTCTAGGCCCTGTAGAGCTATAATGTTGTAAAAATATTTGCCCTGCCACTGATAGCAATAACAGAGCAATGATTTGCTGGCTGGGAGAGCCACAGTTGCAAGCTCAGCATCCTGGGATGTGTGCCAATCCAGTCTGGATGTGCTGCTGAAGTGACACATTTTATTTCCTTAGAGGAATGCCAGTGTGCCAACTGCATCCCTGGCACAGCATTTTCTAATGACAAACTTATGGAGCAGAACCGGTACCAATTCCAGAGGGAGAGGCAAGCTGCTTTCTTTAGCTTCCTCAGCAACAATGCCATTTGCAAGTTGTGACCTTACATTCTTCTGCTTTGAAAAGAATGACTACACTTTGGTCCCTGGTGTTGTATCAGAAGTGTTACAATGATGGGGGGGGGGCACTTCATGCAGGAACCCCCATGATAACGCACTAATTTTCATTGTAAAAACAAACCCCTTTGTATAAAAGTTGGCTTTTCAGATGTAGCTCCTAGTGTTCTTGTATTTATTTCATTTCATTTCAACTGCCAGATGCAAAGTTTATGGCGTGAAGATCATAGACTGTTGGCTGTGTTCTAATTTTTCTCACCTACAGCTTAAAAATGCCATGTGGCTGTCTGTCTCAGAATTTGTGATGTAACAATTCATTCAGAGTAGATACAGGATTTGTTGCAAACTGGAGTATGTGATTTGCAGTCTTTAAAACTACTGCTGCAGCAAAATGCCAAATTGTCTATAGCTACGGAACAAGCAACTCAGTTTACATTGTGGTGAAACGGACTGGAGTTTTGTGGTTTGGTGAAACGGACTAGTGTTTTGTGGCACTTTCCTGTACATAAATAGCAATGCTACTCCATATAACTAAATCAATAAGACTTCTGTGCCAGGCTGCTTTCATAACTAGGCTGGCAGATTCTGTTGAGTGACACATCCTAAGTAAAACTAGGTAAACAGAAGAGATTTAGCATAAGCAGCTACTAAGTGAAAAGTGACTGCACATGCCCTTAGATACATTCAGATTTGTTGCAGTGAGATTCTGAGAGGTGTTTATTCTTGAAAGGAATCAAATAAAGGAGGGCCTAATAGCAAATTAGTGGATTCCCACTGTATTAGAAATAGGGCTGCCAAGTCCAACTTGGGAAATATCTGGGGACTTTGGGGGTGGAGCCAGGAGACTTTGGGGGTGGAGCCAGGAGAAAGGAAGTGACATCATTTTGTGATGTCACATCCTGTGATGTTGCTTCCACATGCTGACACATGAACTCATGAAGTTTCCTAATACTGAATCAGGCCATTGGTCCATCAAGGTCAGTATTGACTACTCAGACTGGTAGTGGCTCTCCAGGGTCTCAGGCTGAGATCTTTAATGTCACCTATTACCTGATCCTTTTTTAGCTGAAGAGGCTGATACCTCCTGCATGTCAAGCAGATGCTCTATCACTGAGCAACAGCCCTACTGAATCCTTCCTTATCTCGGCAGAATATGAAGCACTAAGTGCTACACAAGTGCTTAATATGATTTTCATATCATAAGAACAGGAGAGAAGCCACAGTGGATCGGCCCATCCAGTACAGCCCATCCAGTACAACACTCTGTGTCACAACAGTGGCCAAAAATACCAGGTGCCCTCAGGAGGTCCAGCAGTGGGGCCAGAACTCCAGAAGCCCTCCCACTGTTGCCCCCCAAGCACCAAGAATTCAGAGCATCACTGCCCCAGACAAAGGGTTCCATTTAGACCTTGTGGCTAATAATAGCCACTGATAGACCTCTGCTGGATGGGGACAGAGAGAGAGAGAGAGACAGACAGACAGACAGAAAAAAGAAAGAAAGCGGGAGAGAGAGAGAAGGAAAAAAACTGGCAGAGGCACTTACTTCCATTTAGACCTTGAGGCTAATAATAGCCACTGATAGACCTCTGCTGGATGGGGACAGACAGACAGACAGACAGACAGATAGACGGACAGAAAAAAGAAAGAACGAGGGAGAGAGAGAGAAGGAAAAGAGCTGGAAGAGAAACTTACCTTGCAAGCCACATGCAAAAGCAGCCCCTTCAGTCCCTCCTTAATCTCTGGGCGGACCTCTCTTGCTGTGGAAGCTCTCTTGCTAACTTCTTAAAGGGGAAATGTCTGGTGAGGCTTTTTACTGCAGGGCAGGCTCTCTGCAGACATTTCCCTTTTAAGGCAGGGCAGGGCAGACTCCGACGTTCCCCTGCGTTCCTGCTGGCAGCCATTTTGTCCCCCGGGGGCCAATTTTGAAAAAGCGGGGGTAAGCAGTAAAAACCGGTGTTTCCCCCGCCCTACCGGGGGACTTGGCAGCCCTAATTAGAAAGGAGTTCCTACCACTGATTATCAGTGCTGATCAAGACTCTATAGGTAGGGTTGCTAGGTCCCCTGCTTTAACTTTAGGAGACAGCTCAGTAGCTGCCCCCAACCCCTGCTGCAGAGGGAGGAAATGCGGCACAAATTGTTGCTGTTTTGACAAGTGTGATGTCACTTGCAGGGCGAACTGGGAAGTTACTGCAGTGCATCGATATAACACTCTAGAATTCACTGCACGCTCCATGGTAAAACCATAATTTCTAGTGAACCCTAGAGTGTTGTGCTGGCACAATGATGTCACTTCCACATTGGCCCAGAAACTTTACTTAAATGCCCTAGGACTATTGCAGTAGGCAAAACCTATCTTTCCCACAAACATTCTCCAAAGCCAGACCCTAAGAGGAGGCAGGTGCCCATAGGATACATGTCAGTTAAAGAGGACCTAGCCACTGTTGGGGCAGGGGGCATATATGTAGGACAACTGTTAAAGCCTCTGAAAAATAATGGAGCCAGGCTCATTTCATCTGAGCTCTGATTCCAACTCCTTTTCTGGATCATACTGAAATGTAGAGTCAGAATCTATATCCCGGTTCTGATTCTGAATGGAATTCTGAGTCTGATTCTGTATACCTGCACTGAATCATGATTCTGAGCAGAGAACCCAGTATTAGGGAAATTGTTTAGAATCCCCAGTTCAGGGGCAGGTGCCCGATGGTGCAAAATGTATGGCCTAACTGGTGTGTTGGCACTATGGACTGGTGGATAATTTGGCATTTGCTTGAACTGATCTGGCAGTTGCTTCAGACCATGAATGCCAGCTATCCTGAGGGAAAGTTCAGAGGGAACCAGCTACTAGATGGTTCGATTACTCTTTCACCCCTATACCCAGGTTGGACGACCAGTTTGCACATCAGGACCACTACGGACCTCCACTAGAGTTTCCTCCAGCTTTGCCCTGCGCAGGCATAGTTCACCATCTGGTGGAGGTCCGTAGCAGTCCTGACGTGCAAATTGGTCATCTGACCTGGGTATGGGGTGAAAGACTAAGCGAACCATCTAGTAGCTGGTTCCCTCTGAAGTTTCCCTCAGGATAGCTGGCGCTCATGGCTGTGCAAAACCCCCGACCCCTCTACTTACCTGTTTATGCACATTTATTGTTGGATTATTTATACTTAACATTTTTCATACTGCTTATGCAGTTCTGGACTTTGTACACTATGCTGTAGTAAATTATACTTATAGCATCTTGCACAGTTCCTTTGGTATGGTTTATGATATTCACTGCGTGATCGCCTTTGCTTGTTAGTTGCTTCAAACCCACATTTCCCATTTCATGGTAAAGCTTCTGGCACTGTGATAAACAACAGCATCATGAATGCAGGCCAAGGGAGAGGCAGGTTAAGGTAGCACATGCATTGATTCCCTTGATCCTTATTGTCAAGATATTACTTTTGAGCTGCTCGGTATCAGCTTGGTGGTGGAAAGTGCCATCAAGTTGCAGACGATTTACAGCAACCCTGTAGGGTTTTCAAGGCAGGAGACATTCAGAGATGGTTTGCCTTTGCCTGCCTCTGCTTAGCAACCCTGGACTTCCTTGGTGGTCTCCCACCCAAGTACTAACCAGGCCAATTCTGCTGAGATTCTAAGATGTGACAAGAACAAGCTAGCCTCGGCCATCCATGTCAGGGTTTATTCAACTTAAATCCTAGGATTTTCACTTCAGCTTGCTTGTGTATCAAACAAACAGATAAATTTAGGAAACAGCTGGTAACTTTGTGATCCTTGCTCCTTATAGGCTGTGATCACACAAACTAAATAATCCACTTTCAATCCACTCTCAGTGCACTTTTGAATTGGATTTTGCCAGTTCACACAGTCAAAACCCAGTTGGATAAGTGGATTGGAAGTGGATTATTTAGTGTGTGTGATTGCAGCCTTAGTTAACTTTTCAATAAATACAGGATATCTTCATAAATAATCAGTAATCCAGGAAGGTGCAAGAGTCCTCCTGAGAAACACAATCACTGTACCTCAAATACTGAAAAGAGTGTTTCTGCTGTTTTCTAAGATGCAATGCAATTTTTAAAAATCTCAATTCAGAATACTTTTTTTTTAATGGAAGGTGACTAAGAGCCTGAATCCTTCTTTCTAACTTTTTTTGCTGGCCATCTCAACCTCATGAAACATCTGTGAAACTGTCCTAAAGTGAACATTTCCTCTTTTGGTTTCCTTACCTTTGAAATGGGACAGTGAGGCTAATGTGCTGATCCACTGCTACTGAAACATCAGATGTATAAGGGGAAATGCTGTTAGCACAGTATTTCACATATGTTAATGCTTACAGTTCCATCAGTGTCAGCTTTATTTTCTGTTTGATATATACCAAAGCTGGCACACAATTTTAACCGGTGAGGTAATGTCATTTTTAATTTAGAGAGCCTTTCGCTGTCCACTTCAACTAGTGATATCATCTTTGAAATTGTCTCCTGGGATCTCATGCAAACATAAGTAATGGGACACAGACAGTTCGGTGGAGCATTGTTAAAGATGGCAGTGGTCATCACAAAGGCATTTTTTTCCCCTTCACTCTCTTCAAAATTGTCAGATGTAGTTTACAATACTGCCATTTTTAAATCATTCCCCATGCACTGATATAATTTGGGATGTTTCGGTGTGCATAGCAATAGACTGAACCTTCCAGAACAAATTAATAACAACATATTAATGTCAATTACTATATAACAGTGAAAGGAAAATGTGATTGTGTGGATAAAAAGCCATTTGATAAATTTTAAAAGGCAACATAATGGTGCCCAAAGAAATAGATGGTTAACCGTTCCAGCCTGTTCTCAGGTATCGCCAAAGGGACCCCAAACAATATATACAAATCAAATGCCATCTAATGACACACCAGCTATGTCATTGTAGACCAGTTCTAATCCTTCATTCCTAACAGAGTTACTTGGAAAGCATCCAACTTTTTCAGGCTTTTCTTGATATTAATTAGCAAACTGATTCTAAGATTTTGTCTAGTTTTTATCATCTATACATGCGTGGGTGTGTTCCCACCCAGCCACCATCACACATCAGTAAAAATGCACAATGCTACTGGGCACAGGGCAGATCCCTGGGAGGTGATGTATATCAGTGAAATTGATATTTTATAGATAGAGAAGGGGCTTGTAAAATGCTGAGAGCAGCCTTGAGGCCTCAGTAAAAGGCAGGCTAGACCTACTGCAATAAATAATCACAATTTGACTTTCTGAGCTACATGGTTTCAGACGTCTGGAAGGTGGTGGGGATCCCAAATGTGATATTCAGCTGGACTGTTGTCTTTTTGAAGAGATGTACAAAGCTTGTCTCAATCTGTAGCCTTCTTGCGGTAGAGCATTCTTCTTGGGTTCATAGAAATATTTCAGGGTGATGAAGGGCACTATTGCTTAACTTTATTTCAGTTTGATCTAGGGTTGCCATCCCCCTGACGGGGGTGGGGGTTTACCCACTTTTGGGGGGCCCCAATTCACCGCTACCCAGCCAGCCAATGGGGGGAGCCCTGCCCCCCTGAACAGTCCTGTCCACACTAACGTGCCCAGCGCAATGAAGTCACCCAGAGGTAGCATCATCACACTGGGCATGTTTGCAGGGGAACAATCTGGCATTTGAGGAAAAACCTCTATGGTTACCATAGAGTTTTTTCCTCAAATGCTAGAGCATCCCCCCCACAATGTGCCCAGCGCGAAGACATCACTTCTGGATGATGTTATTGTGGCACATGTGCTTTGCACGCATGCAAAAAAATTCCAAAGAAGACGGGACCCCCTCCATCAGCAGCCAGGTAAGACCTGGGATCCCTAGTTTGATCTTAATACTGTGTCTCTTATGCTTTCTGTTCTCCAGACTGCAATCTAGTGCTCCATCACTGTATCTGTGGACCCGTATACACATAAATGTTGTGTGGGAGAACCAGTGGTTCTTGAAATATTTAAAGTTAGGAGATAGTTTCAGAAGGTAGCCATGTTGATCTGCAGTAAAATAACTAGGTCTCTGGCAAAGGGAGCTTTGATTCTCAAAACCTTATACTCTAAAAATCTTGTTGGTTTCTAAGGTGCTACTGATTTTAAAGTTAGGAGATACAGGGTGGGACCAACTTGCATTTTGCTTAGTCATGCCCTTTGCCTCTCCATGTTAACATGTGGATTGCAAGCAGATCACAGGATCACAAGCATAGTCCTTTTAGTGATGAAAGGGGACTTTTAGTGATGAAAGGATGGAAAAGTTGATTGTATCCAGCTGGGCTTGCCAAGTTGCCTGCCATGGTGGGCAGTCTCCTGCTCCCAGCTCCTAGCAGCCACCAGTGCTTTTTACACCAGTGGGAGGAAAAATGGGGGGGGGGGGTGGAAAGTCCTGATGTCATGTCTGTACCTGGAATTGATAGTATGATGCCCTAGGAACTTCCCAAATCTCTACGGTTTTTACCACAGAGATTGGGTAATTCCTAGAGCATCACAACATCACTTTCAAATACAACCAAAAGTGACATTACAACATTGTGCTCCCCTCCATTTTTGCCCCTGCTGGAGTGAAGAGTGTGGTTGGCAATGCTTGATCCAACACTAGAGTGGTTGGTTTTTAAAGTCTAAAACAATCCTTTTCCACTTAAACAGAAATTAGCAATAAAAACTATTACTGCAGAATCTACAGTGTCTGTGATTGGGTTTATTTGCACAAAAGAAAAGAGGAGACAATGGCCTGGAGGCAGAACACGAAAAGAGCCATTATAACACATCTGTCCAGAATAACTGATGTGAAGATTTATAACCTGTAATGGTGGGATAAGAAAAAGGAAGCAGAGCCTTAACCAGGAACAGTCCCTGACTTAATTCGGGGTGATGGCAAAATAGTATCACCTCCAACTGCTATAATGTTATGAAAAACCACCAGTCCTCCTGACTTTTATTGTGTGTGGATTGTTGTTGAGAACCAAAGGCTGCAATGATGTCAAGGATCCTCACTTGGAAATAAATTCCATTGAAATCAAAGAGAATAATTTCCAAGTGAATATTTGGGTTCAAAGTGTAGCTGCCCTTCTTCAGTCTATCGAAAATCTCTCATATCTCCCAAATGACCGCCTGTGGTGCTTGACATTTCTCCAGGTACTTCTGTCAACACTCAAAAATGTAGTTCATTATGTCTAGGTGACCTGGATTCATTCAAGGTAGCAAAATAACTTTAGAAAATCCAAATGGCATCGTTTTTCAACCTTCCAGAGCTATAATGTCAGTGTTGAAGATTATCTGTCTTGTTTCAAGAGTCATGGTCCAAAAAGCTATTTTTACCGTGTCCAAGGGTTTGATTTTTGACCCTTTTATTTCAAAACTGTAATTCCATGCTGTATCACAAACTGCATTTGAAATCCCCTGAGTTTCATAAGTGGTTCACCATGCAGTGTGGGATACAGGGCTGAGGTTGGAGGAATAAAAGCTCAAAGCATAGTTGGATGGACAGAACAAATTGTGCTGTTTTGGGAGTTCCAGTCATTGGGCTGGATCCAGCACAAAAATCCCAGTTGTGCTAGAACTCTTTAAGTTGACATGCAAGACATAGTAATAATTAATTATTGGAGGAGGGGCTGTGGCTCAGTGGAAGAGCATCTGCTTGGCATGCAGTAGGTCCCAGGTTCAATCCCCAGCATTGCCAGTGGCTCTCCAGAGTCTCAGACAGAGGTCTTTCCCATCACCTCCTACCTGATTCTAATGTCTGAGTAGACAATACTGACTTTGATGGACCATGGGTCTGATTCAGTATAAGGCAGCTTCATGTGTTCATCGTATGCATCGTGTATAGTATAGTCAGCTGGAAGTTCTAGCTCTTTCAGCATTATGCACCACTAGGTGGTGAACTAGACTTTTTTTTTTTTGGGCTGAGAGAGCTTTGAAGGAGCTCTGACTGACCCAAGGTCACCCAGCTGGCTTCATGTGGAGGAGTGCGGAATCAAACCCGGTTCTCCAGATTAGAGTCCATCACTCTTAACCACTACACCCCACTGGCTCTAATGCAAGACTAAGAAGCACCAAGTCAAATGTATATTATCCCTACTTGTGTTTCCACAAGATCTTGTGCAACAGGTAGTACTTTCCTCCCTATATATAGTGCCCAGAAATTTGTTGCACAAGATCTTGTGTAGTTGGAACTATGTAAAGGCTATTCATGTTTCCACTTGCATGTTGCTAGATCAGAGCCATTGACTCAGAAGTTCTGTATCTACCATTCTCATTCAGGCAGTTTTAACAGCACTAAGGAAGGGACCATAGGGTACAGATCAATCAATCAATAAATAAATAGTAGAACAGGTGGCTTTCATAGACAGGGTCCCAATATCAATCTTCAGCATCCTTAGCTTAAAAAGTCTCTGGTACCAGAATTGGAAGAGACTCTTACCATAAGACTGAAGAGAATTGTTGCCAGTGAGAGTAGATTATTCTAGGCTAGATGGGCATGAATGGTGTAACCTGATATAGTGTGGTTTCATAAATTCAATTGGATATTATAATAATCTCCTATTATATGGATTCTTCAATATGCTCAGGCAGGTAAAACAGGTTTCTTGTATGGTGCATGAATAATTACCTTAGGACTTCTCAGTCTTAAAACAGATCTAAACCACATTATTTTTGTAACACTTTGGCCTTGACAGAGTTGTTTCAAGGCATTTTGTCACCCCTAGCAGGGTACGTTAAGCTGCCCCCTTTCCCAGTTTGTTCCTGAAAAGCACAAGATGGAGTCCTGAAAAATAAGCTATAGTTTCCTAAGATATGAAGCAAATCAGCAAGTAACTCCCTGTGAAGCCCCCAGAGCCATGGGGCTGCTTCTCCACCTGGGCATTCCATCAGTCTCCAGAGTCTTCAACAACAGCATCAAACTAAGGGGAGATAGGTTAGGCAGTAGTTCATTATTGTTTTCCGAGATAACTGAGTCCCAGGTTCAAATGAACACAGCCTGGAGGTCTGCCTATCCCCTTAACATCTCTACCTGTCTACAGCAAGACCTGGGTTTCTGCCTAAAGTTTGTTGACTGGGACTTCTGTCTACTGCACCGTCTCCACAGGGTTAGGCTTCAAGGCAGTCAGGCCTCCAAAGACTATCCAGTAGCAAAAACATCAAGTTCCCATTGAACAAAAAGGCTCTTGTGGGTGGTGGGAGTTCACAGAGGAAGAAGACTCAGTGAAGGCATCGAAATTACATTTTATGCCAGTTGCTTTATCTCAGTGAAAATGTGCATAATTAGGGCTTCAACAATTTTATTTTCCTCAACTGTATTTTCAGCATGGCTCAGAAGTAGAGAACACATATGTACAAACCTTAGAAAGAGGATTGTTTAGATTACATGTTCTGGGCTTCAGCTGTCATAGGGGAAGAATATAATGTCCAAGCAAGCAAAGCTGTTGCTGTATATTTGAGGTGGTTTGAGCTGGGGAAAGTACCCCCCACTGGCCACAGTACACCCAGACATTGCTTGTGCGGCTTGGTGATAAAAATAGCCTCAAGTTTGGATCTAAGCAATGTAATGCAAAAAGAATACATATGCTTAGCTAAGCATCATTTGTGTCCATCTAACAGTAACCAGGGAAAGAGGGGGACTGGGAAAGAGCATTAAATATTTAGGACCTCGTTTTGCAGTTCTTTGGACCTATGTTTGAGAGTTGCATGCAGAAATTAAAGCCAAAAAGACATTTTAGAATTCAGACTAGAACTTCACTGTTTGAAAAGAACATTGTGTATTATGTATTGGTAACAATGCTGCTATAGACAAAGGAATGCAATTTAATAATACAGAACTGTGCTTATGAGATTTCCTTTTTTTTTTGTTAATTGGTTACTTTAGCTGACATTGTCTGTAAGCATAATGGGCGCCATTCTTCCTAATAGTTCCACATTGCCAGATGATGTCTACAGACATGATGTAGTCCATTTTAATTATTTCATTTTGCTTACATCTCTCAGCATAATGCAGCTTCCAAGCGGGCCAGCATTTTTCTTCATTATGTAGGCTGCATGGCTACGGCTCCTAAATTAATTAGCTTTCTTTTCTTTCCTGGAAGTTTAAAGTTTTCTTTCTTCCATTTATCTACCAGGTATGATTATGTTGAAGTGATTGATGGAGACAGTGCCAACGGGCGAGTGTGGGGGAAGTACTGTGGCAAGATTGCACCCCTGCCCGTGGTATCTTCAGGACCCCACCTCTTCATCAAATTTGTCTCCGATTACGAAACTCATGGGGCAGGGTTTTCCATTCGCTATGAAGTTTTCAAGAAAGGTAAGCAGATCTGTTCACGGCTGTTCTGCCACGCTAGGTAATTCTCACTATAAAAATTAAATTAGGATCTTTCACTTGAAAGGTTGAGCTTCTTAGAAAAATTAAAAACACTCTTTATAACCCAACTGGTGGCTGGCGTGTTGAAAATGAAAGTGGGAAATCTGGGTTAAAATATGTGAGGGTGGAAAGTGCCATCAAGTCGTAGACAACTTTTGGCAATATAATACACAACCTTTATTGGCATACACTGCAGGGACATCGATAAAGAAACAGTAGCAAACAGCTAGCAGTAAACCAAACAGTAGCCGACATGACTGGATGGAACTAATCAGCAAGGATTAAGCCTTATACTCCCTTACCCTTAACTTCCAAACATAAGCTAAAAATTCGGCTACAGACAGAGTAATTGCCGAGAACTTGTTGGACAGTAAAATTTTTAGGTCACTGTCAGACAAGTTCCTTGAGGGGGTAGGTGGGGCCAGTCAAATAGCTACGCATAGTGGAGTAATGGGGACAGCGTAGAAGGATATGGGCCACTGAGTCGGGTTCACTAGAAAGTCAACTACAGGTTCTATCCCTATAAGGGATACCCCTATATCTGCCTGACACAACAGCTGAGGGAAAAAGATTGAATCTTGCTAACATGAAAACCCGCCGATGAAGCGGAGCTATTAGATTGGAAATATAGGGAGCCATGGGGGCTTGGGGGAGGGGAAGATCAAGGAAGCGTGGAGAACAGACTCCAGAACTCCCAGCATTGATTATTTGGGCTTCCATATCCCAAATCCTCCTCCGCACCACCTGCAAAATAGCTGTTTTGCCACAGTTGCACAAGGAGTCTAAATCTATGGCCTACGGCCATACCACCCTGAACACGCCCGATCTCGTCTGATCTCTGAAGCTAAGCAGGGTCGGGCCTGGTTAGTACTTGGATGGGAGACAACTTTTGGCAACCCCACAGGGTTTTCAAGGCAAGAGATGAACAGAGGTGGTTTGCCACTGCCTGCCTCCACGTAGTGACCCTGGAGCTCCTTGGTGGTCTCCCATCCAAATACCAACCCAAGAGAACCCTATCTAGCTTCCAAGGTCTGATAAGATCAGGCTGGCCTAGGAGGCTCCATCTCTCAGCTCAATTTGATAAGAACTGCTTTTCCCAATCAATTCAATAATCTTTTCCCAGCAGTGGCCAGTGAGACTAAGGGCTGGTTCTCCTGCCAAGACATCCAAATGACTTCTTGCAGTAGCCCAGTGAGAAGGTCACCAATATTCTGCCACAGCTTGGCTTGCTCTTAGACATAAGCGGCACGCGCTGCTCCTGGATGGGTCTAAGCCAAGCCCTGGCAGCACTGCTGTAGGAGCTTGGCTGGGACCTGGCCAGTGGCTGTGGTGGCCCAGGAGGTAATAGGTGACAACATACTTTAAACAAGGTCTCTGTCTAGACACAATGGTACTTGATATTTTCTATTGTTTGTGCATAGCGTCTAGTATTCAGTGCTACCTCTGTCATGACCGTAGAGGTTCTGTTCAGCATCATGGTTGATCTCTTTTGGTAGGTGTATCCTCTATGAATTTATTCATAATTCCCAGTGTTGTTATGAGGATCATAAAATGTGACGCCTCTGTGTGCAAACTGCAATAGAGAAATTCAGGATTGTGAACATTCATGCCCAATATTTTTTTAAAAAAATATATGCTTTAGAGAAAATGTCTAGTCCTGTTGACTTTGAGTTTTCCCAAGTTTTCTTTGAATTTAATTTAACAATTAAGTACTTGCTGGATCAGGTAGAATGCTCCATGCTGGCAAAATCAAATTCTTTACTGCTGATGACAAGACACGCTTTATCAGTATGTTTTTCTTCCTTTAAAAAAAACTCCAGAAAAAAATCTTTACTTAGTACCGACTATTCGTTGAATGATTTATAACGTTGCCATTTTTATTGATGTGGTAACCTTTGCAGTCCGGGGATGTGGTCTGCTCTGCATTCCCGCAGAGGACAATGGGATCAGAATGCATTTCAGTCCACATGGTTAACAGATGACAAAGAGGCTCTGATTAGTGCAGAATTTCTGGTTAGGGAGGCAGATGAAGCACAATAATTAATATAATCTAAAGTAGGGATGCCAGCCTCCAGGTGGGACCTGGGGATCCTCTGGAATTACAGCTCATGTCCATACTACAGAGATCAGTTCCCCTGGAGAAGATGGCTATTTTGGAGGGTGGGCTCTATGGCACTAAACTCCACTGAGGTCCCTCTCCTCCCCAGGCTCCATCCCCAAATCTCCAGGAGTTTCCCAACCTGGGTCTGGCAACCCTATGCCCCCATCCCCCATGGAGAACTAAGCAGCCCTACTTTCAAGTATCAACTGCACATCTAGGCAGAGAGCCAGCCTTATAATGACCTGAGGCCTAAGAGCACCATATTGGGGGACAGCAACCTCCCACGTTACCCACAGCCAGCCCCCCATGAACAGTAAGGCCATCAGGCCCCACTTGGATCTCAGCCACCCTGACACAGCACATGGTTCCCAAATGCAGGCTGAAGCTAGAAACTGACTTTCCCACCCACCCCCAGTTTATCTCCATGTGTCTCTATTTCTCCATTTTATTCCCTGATGTACATTCTGTGAATTAATATCAGACATTCTGGGAGCTATAGTTTCCAGAATACAGAATATCCAGAGTAGGGAAAGAAGGAAATGGATGAATAAAGAAAGATGGTGGGAAGACAGTGCAAGTGTTTTACCCCTTCTCAGCTGTCACTTCATTGTTCCCCATGAACAGGGCAGATAAATTTGAGTGTGGAGAGGAGAAAATTCTCCTCAGGTTCAGATTTGCCACCTGAGCAAGAAAAGCATTTGGCAGCTGGGTAGCTTATCTTACACTCCAAGCCAAAGAAATTTCATCAGGATCTCTTAAATAAGTCAGATCTCATAATGAAGCAGGGCAGACTCTCACGAGACCCTGAAGTTACCCACCAGCCAGCTGCCTTCCTGTCACTCTTACATCAGGAACCAGAGGAGATAATATTCCTCACCATCTTGATCTCCCCCAGGCCTCTTTAAAAACATACAGCAAGCTGTGTCTACACGCTCCCAAACCCTTGTGAGATTTTTCTTTCAAGAATTCGACCATTTCCGGTTGCTCATTGCTAGGGTAACAGTAACGATAGCTCAACGCTCACAAGAGGAAGAAATCTCATGAGATTTCAGGAAGCTCATAGGTTATATGCAGTATCTCCATTTTTAAAGAGGTCTGGGGCAGCAAAGAGGTAAGGAAGTGTATCTCCTCCAGAAATGACAGTAGAAGTAGTAGGGTTGCCAACCTCCAGGTGGCTCCTGGGGAATCTCCTGCTATCAGAATGGATCACTAGATGACCAAGATCAGTTCCCCTGGAGAAAATGGCTGCTTTGGAGGGTGGACTCTATGGCACTGTATCCTGTTAAAGTCCCTCCCCTCCCCAAACCCCTCCCTCCTCAGGCTGCACAGCCCCCCAAAAAATATCCAGGTATTTTCCAACCCAGAGCTGGCAGCCCTAAAAAGTAGTAAGGCCAGTGGTGATAGTAAGTGGGAGGCAGCCAGAGCTGCCTGAGGCAGTAAAAACGTCCTGAGTTGCCACTGTGTCTAGCATACTGGTAGTGCCATCCAAAGCTATGTTTACCAACTCCAGCTTAGGAAATTCCTGGAAATTTAGGAGTGGTGCCTGGGAAAGGTAGAGTTTGAGGAGAAAGGAGCTCAGTGTAATTCCATAGAGTTTGCCCTCCTGATCTTCATCTTTCTCCAGGGGAACTGACAGGGTTGCCAACAATTTCTTTGGAAATTCCTGGAGATTTGAGCGCAGTGCCCACAGAGTTGGGAAGGAATTTCACTTAGAATATATGATATACCATGGAGTCCGCCCTCCAAAACGTGTATTTTCCCCAGGGGAACTGATCTCTGTACTCTGGAAATCAGTTCTAATTCTAGAAGATCTCCAGTCCCCATCTGGAGGGCAGCAGCCCTAGGAACTGACCTTTGAAGTCTGGAGATGAGTTGCCATTTCAGGAGAACTCCAGATCCCCCGTGGAGGTTGGTCACGTTATCCAAAGCAAAGTGGAACTCTTCTGTCTATTGAAGTCAGTGGTCTTAAAAGGGTGTAACTCGACTTACTGCAGTTGCTGTGAAGACAGCTAAATGCAGGCACCTCCAGAAGACACCAGCGAGCAGAACAAAGCTTGACCATCATTAGATGGACTGGCAAATGGCCCCTTGCC
Organism: Lepidodactylus listeri; assembly: GCA_029233225.1. Classification (NCBI taxonomy): domain Eukaryota; kingdom Metazoa; phylum Chordata; class Lepidosauria; order Squamata; family Gekkonidae; genus Lepidodactylus; species Lepidodactylus listeri. The sequence continues at coordinate 22,742,060 of JARCFY010000012.1, forward strand.
CTGCGGTCAAATCCTTTGTTGAGTAACTGGCTGCTGTGTAAGTAGTGAGATCACTCTTTGGCACAAGACTTAGCTATACTTGGAGGCAGACTGATGAATCACACATTCAGAAGCCAGGAGGGCACTCAAACCAAAACTAGATAATTAATGAATAACGTAAACCCCCAGGGTGTTAACTTTTATACGAACAAAGGTTTTCCTTTTACAACAACAACCCCCCTCCCCATAAGCATTTAGACTCTTAGGGACTGCAATTTCAGTGCCTTGCCAATTAAGACTTGCGCTTTCATGCAATGGGAAAAGTACTGAAAGATCTGCTAGACAAGCTGTTTGCAAAAATGAACATTTTCCATGGGGCCCTTTTTTCTCCTTGATATTTATCAGCAACTCAGCAGCTCCTTTGCATTTATTTCCTTGTGTGATCATTTAAATCTCTCTCTGAAAGGCATTTGTTATATTAAGGCAATATTATACATGAGAATATATGCAACACTAAAGTCGGAGAATGCAACATTACAGCTCTCAAAGTAATGCCACTTACACTGTATATCAAAGTAGAAAAGATATCACCATGTACATGGATGGGAAAAAGTACATGTACATGTGTGCTCTAAGAACTGTGGCTGCTGAGAAAACAGGCTTCACACATTTCCTTTCTTTCTTAACATTTCAGTGTATCTAGGCTAACACTGGGATTGATACAATTATGGAGCTCAGAATCTGTATCTAATACATATACTGTAAACCTTTAGGGGGAAAGCAATGCAAGTGAACATGGCGGGGGGGGGGGGGTTCCCCCCATCCAGGCATCAATCACTCAATGGCTTATGAAAGTGGACCTAGAAACTTCATTAGAATCAATTGCTTTAGGCTGGCAAGTTCAAAACTCACAGTGCAGCTCTATGCAGTTATGTTCTTCTAAACCCACTGACCCCAGTGGATCTAGAAGGGTATAAGTCTGTTTAGTACTACATTGTCAGAAAACTAGATTTTTGGAAATTTCATATGGTATAAGTGATAACCTATTGTGCAGATGCTGCACTGGAACCAGTAAAAGGTACACTTGGCAGGAGCAAGGCCTAGCTATGGCATGATTTCAGGCTTCCACTGCAAGCACTGCCCTTCTGCTACTACATGCTCCAAGACTTACAGAGTGATTCAGTACAGTTATTCCCATCTAAGGACATTAAAATAAATTTGCACTGTTAATAAACTAGAGACAAAACTACACCAAGGCTTGGGAGAGGCATATATGTTGTACTTCACATTAGAATTAGCAACTGGTACATTTGCAGCCCTCCTCCCAAAGAAAAAGATTAGCCCCTGCTGCCATATTTTTATACATCAGGCTTCTACAACTTTCTCATTAATTTGTTCTGAGCTCCATAGACAATACTTTCAATGTAGTTCTCACATTCACCCTTATAATATGTGCAAATCCCTCATCTCATGGACCCTTTGGCAATTTAATAGCATACTTCATGTTTCGCAGCTGGAATAGAATAGAATAGAGCAGTAGGGTGAGCAAAGACGTGATACTGGGCCATGTTTTCAAAGCATTTCAGCCAAGGGCCCATCAAATGGCATAATTACTTTAGATGCATTTGCATTTTCCAGCACCACCTAGAATGAAACCTTAAAAGTAATGTGTTTCGTGCACACGCAACATACAGACAAATCATTCAGAAAGCTCCCAGGAACAATTTCTGGTTCCTTATGCATCTCTCTGGAATTACAAAAGTATAGAAAGGCAGAAAAATAACCAAAAATTCACAGAGTAGGCAGCTTTGGGAATCACACTCAAGTTTCCCATTTGCAAAATGAGAATAATAGGAACTTCCTTTGGAGTTCTGAAGACAAACAAGAAAAAGGCTTGTAAATCTCTGCAAATGATAAAGTGCAGCAAAACTGTCAATAATAGCCCAGACTGTGATGTCAATCAAAAGCAAGTGCTCAAATTATAAGAAATCAACAAGCCCCACCTCCTAACTCCTCACAGACTTAGGCCCTCCTTCTGATCCCCCAGAAGATGTGTTCTCTACTATTTCCCTACAGGGTGTTGTACAATGAATGTATACCATTCTGGGTTGATTACCAGTCAGGTTTATGAAAGCACTAGGAATAAGGCCCGTTGTGGAAATAAATACAACGGGCTCTAGAAAGAGGCTCTGGGAGAGTGCCCAGCCTTGGACACTCAGCGTCAATTTGCTGTGGCGACCTCAGCAGGGTATAATGATACAGAGTCCACCATTTTCTCCAGGGGAACTGATCTCTGCTACCTGAAGAGCAGTTGTAATTTGGTGCGATCTCCATCCTTCCCCGGAGATTGGCAACAGTGGCTCCCCAAGAGGGAATAGGTGGTTTGGAGGGCAGAGTCTATGGCATTGAACCTGTCTGAGGTCCCAGCCCTGCTGAAACCTCACCCTCTGCAGGGTCCACCCCTCAAATCTCCAGGAATTTCCCAACCTGGAGTTGACAACCCTATTTCCCTCCCAGCCAACCATCAATGTTTTGTTATCTGCCCCCTGGCTTCAGCTTCCCATCTCCTCCTCCTCTCTCCTAGAGAGCAGTTGTAATTCTGAGTGATCTCCAGCCCCAACCTGGAGATTGGCAACAATGGTTCCCCATGAGGGAATGGCTGGCTTGGAGGGTGGAGTTTCTGGCATTGTACCTGTCTGAGGTCCCACCCCTTCTCAAATCTCACCGTCTCCAGGCTCCATCCCTCAAATCTCCAGGAATTTTCCACCTAGCGTTGGCATTCCTATCTCCTTCCCAGCCAGTTATCAACCTACCTTTATTTTCCCCTCACTCTTCAGCTTTCCATCTCTCTCCCCCACCTGCAGCCTATCACGTGCTCTGAAGCCCTGACTTCTATGTCACATTGGCTGTCATAGGGGGGCCATCTCAGCAGGGTAAAAGGACACAGAGTCTGCCATTTTCTCTAGGGGAACTGATCTCTGCCATCTGGAGAGCACTTGTAATTCTGAGTGCTCTCCAGCCCTCACCTGGAGATTGGCAACCATAGTTCCCCAGGAGGAAATGTAGTCTTTCTCTGCAATGGGGACCAAAGCAGCTTACATCATTCTCCTCTCCCCCTTTTGACTTGCACAACAACCTGTGAGGTAGGTTAGGTTGAAAGTCTGTGACTGGCCCAAAATTGCCCAATCAGCAAGAACCTGGGTCTAGTAGACCCTACTTTGAAGCACTAACTGCTACACCTAGGGTAGCCAACCTCTAGATGGAGCCGGAAGATCACCAAGTATCACAACTGAACTCCAGACAACAGATCCCCCCCACCCCCAGAGAAAATGACTGCTTTGGAGGGTGGCCTCTATGGCATTCTGTTCAGCTGAGGCCTCTCCCCTAGTCAGGACTGGCCCCAATGAATTTTCTCCCAAAGGCCAACATAGGTGTGGAAAGGGCCTTTTACTGAGAGAAGCAAGCTTGGTTGCCTAGCAACAGGCACTGAGGAGAAAGTACAGTTGCCAGCTCTGATTAGGGAAATACCTGGAGATTTGGGGGGTGGATCCTGTGGAGGGCAGCATTTGGGGGGGAGATGGAAGGACTCAGCAAGGTATAATGCCATAGGGTCTACCCTCCAAAGCAGCCATTTTCTCCAGGGGAACTGATCTCTGTCATTTGGAGATCAATTGTAACAGCAGGAGATCTCCAGGTTCCACCTGGAAATTGGCAATCCTAGGGGGGAAGTCAGCAGGGGGTTGAAGAGAATGGTTTGATGGTTGCTGGCCCACCTCATAAGCCAGCCAGCCATTGTGGAGCTAAGCAGGAGAGAGCCATTTTCACAGTTTATTCTGTAAAGAAAGTGGGCAAGTTAGCAGTGGGTGGGGGAGGGGTTATGCTGAAAGTCCATTGTCTTTTTACTGACAGAAGCAGGCCACTGAGGGGACAGTTAGACCCGCCTGGCAGTGGGCGGAGGAGAAGAGTGGACCTAGCACCCAGTCTGTCCCTTTCGCTGGCTGAGGCCGAGACACTGGCCGGTGGCTCTGTGGGCGGAACTGAGGCAACACAGCAAGGGAATGCAGCCAGTGGCCAGGGACCCCTTTTGAGTGGCAGTTCTTGCAGCCAACTGATTTTGGCACCCCCATGGAATCTTGCCACCCCAACTTGTCTTTATAGATAAGGACATGCCCAGCAGTCAGATAAGGGCTTGAAAATCTTATGCCTTCTTCAGTTCAGACTATAAACTGTACCAAGATCAATAACTAGTTTTATAAATAAATAAACTTTTCCTACTGTTGCTTAATTGCACTAAAATAACAGAACTTAGGGCGAAACTACATGTTATAATGTATGGAAGTCCACCTTGGCCATATTGCAGCTATGAATTCCCAAGAAGAACTTGAGAGGGAACCAATACAGATCACGGCTATGGCATGGGCAGAGGAGGAGCTCCTGCTTTCCCTCCATGCCAAAACAGCATCAGAGGAGTATTTTCCCCATGAAGGAGGGGCTTCATGTGCCCCGAATCTTCACATGCACATATTTTATGGAATTCTCACCAGATAGCCGTACCTGTAAAATGGCTGTGAGTCCCTTTGGTCAACTCACATATGTTGCAACATGTAGTTTGGTCCTCAGTTTATGTTCTTGTGTCTTTTTTGTTTGTTTCTGTTACCAAAGATATAGCTGCCGTCCAGTGGAAGAGATCAGTGCATAGAAGCAGGCTTCTGCACACAGATCTGGAACACTTCATGTAAACCAAATGCACATTTCAGTGCCTATTTGAATGAAAAATCAGCCTATCTGCATTGCATTAACGTCAATGAAGTCTGCATACATTTAGCACATTCATGTCAACATATGGATGTGGACTTGCATTTCCATGCACATCTGAATGTGCAACCCACCAATTGTGTGGACAGATGACTTCTTCATTCTGATGTGTACCTGATTTACAATGGCAGTTGCTTGTCCAGCAAAATCTTCACTCACACAAAAGCCTCCTCAACATGCAGACCACAGTGAGAGTGGCTAATGAGAAAAATTAAGTATGCTTTATGTAACACAAAAACCCCCCACCCCAACCCCATAAGGCTTATACTGAAGCTTAGCAAAATAGAAATGCCTTCAGTTATTAAGAAAATGAGCCCCATGATAAGCAGTGAGATAGATTAAGGTGGAGGATGTCTTGCAGATATCAACCATCTTCTGATGTCAGTACAGCAAGACAAGACAGGGGGGCAGTGCCCCTTATTCTGGCATTTTTGTGGCACACCAGAGGCTACACCACAACTGGTGTGGTGGGTGAGAGTGGTGTAGCAACATCAGTTGGTTTCCAGCAGTGTTGCCTGTAATCACACAGTTTATCATGTCTTCACTAACAGCAACGCTCTGCTGTTGCACCTGTGTCAACACAGCTCAGAACCAGTCAGTCACCCTCGGTATGAGTACGAATTACCTTTCACATCTAGTTTGTCGAGAAGGCATAGGTCACATCTGGCACAGTTACAGAGGCATGGCTCTAGGAATCCGAAACCTCTGCTCCATCTATCGAATTCACTCGCCTCCTCTCGCAAAAAAAAAAATGTCCTATTTCACCAATAAAAGGCTGTCAAGTTTAAGATTTAAAGATTTAAACTTGAAGGGGCTATAATTATTTCCCTAGGGCTGTTGAAATTTCTGCAGCTCACACTTTTCATTGTTCCAACATGATTTTGTCATAATTCCATCTCCCCCCCCTCCCGCTTTCTTTGGAGATGGAACAAGCTTTCTCTCCCCCCCTTTCCCCCCCTAAAGTACTCTGTTACAAATTGAAAATTGGAGATCATGGAATAAATGTGAATTACATTTTAATATCAATTATCAATAACAGGAACAAGCTAGCCGGATGATTAATATGGTGATTAAAATGAGGTGTTTCACTGAAAAGCCAGCCTGTGGTTTGGAATGATAAAATGGCCTAATTTGTTTTCCTAGCTAACTGGAATCACACTTAAGCCAGCATGTTGTTTTTATTTGTTCCTTTTTTTTCCATAGGACAAGAATGCTCCAGAAACTTTACATCAATGAGTGGGGTGATCAAATCGCCCGGATTCCCTGAAAAATATCCCAATGGCCTTGAATGCACTTACATTATCTTTGCACCAAAGATGTCTGAGATCATACTGGAATTTGAAAGCTTTGAACTGGAGCCGGATTCAAATCCTCCAGGGGGAATGTTCTGCCGCTATGACAGATTGGAAATATGGGATGGATTTGCTGAAGGTAAGGGGAGAAAATGCTCTACATAATTCCACAGTACACCACATAGAGTCAATTGTCATTTAGCATACATTTATATCACGTTACAAGGGCCCTGACTTCTTTTAGCAGAGGCTGTTATAAGTAAGAGATAAAAGAATACTCTGTAATCGTTCAGGGTATTGTATATGAAATATGTCTGAAGAGTTTGACGGTTGTGTCTGGCTCTAATTTTGTAATTCCCATTCCTATTGCATTGCCCAGTGGTTGAATTATGCTGTCTGGTTACACTGCTTTATATCCTGAAGGAGATATAGTCTAGTGGCACCTTTAAGACCAACAAAGCTTAATCCAAGGTATAAGCTTTTGTGTGCAAGCACACTTCTTCAGAAGAACTTCTGTTCTTGCACATGAAAGCTTATACCTTCAAATAGACTTTGTTGATCTTAAAGGTCCCACTGGACTCAAATTTTGTTCTGCTGCTTCAGACCAACATGGCTACCCACCTGAATCTCCTTTATATCCTGTAATCAGCCTCCAGCTTCAGTAAGAAAAACCGGCTGTAAAAAAAGTAAAGAAATAAATAAAAAGTTATGCAAAATTCAGGGATGCTGCCAGAAATGGTATCGTTACGTTGAGCATTTGCCTATCGCATCCAACAGCAGCCAGCGATGAGGGGCACAGAAATTCACAGACTGATGCTATCTGGTGAAGAGAAATCCAACACATGGCTTGTGTTTCTGGGACCAGCCTTGTGTTTCTGATAACCTCCAGTTCTACTCTAGGAGTAGCGTCTGTACCAAATTCTGCCATGAGATACATGTGCCATGTTTGGTGTAGTGAGATACATGTGCCAGAGAGCCAGTCTGGTGTAGCGATGAAGTGCGCGGACTCTAATCTGGGAGAACCAGGTTTGATTCCCCACTCCCCCACTTGCACCTGCTGGATGACCTTGGGCAAGCCATAGCTCTGTACCAGCTGTTCTCTCAAGGACAGTTGTCTCAGAGCTCTCTCAGTCCCACCTACCTCACAGGGTGTCCGTTGTGGGGAGGGGAAGGGAAAGGAGTTTGTAAGCCGCTCTGAGACTCCAAGTGAGTGAAGGGCAGGATATAAATCCAATCTCTTCTTCTTCTGCATTGATAAACTTACTGATTTCATTAAATAGGGTTGCCAGCCTCCAGGTGGGGCCTGGGGATCTCCCGCTTTTACAACTGATCTCCAACTGACAGAGATCAGCTCCCCTGGAGAAAATGGCTACTTTGCCCCCTCTAGGCTCCACCCCCAAAGCCTCCAGGTGTTTCCCAAACCAGACCTGGCAACCTTATCATTAAAGCTTCAACTGATCATTTTTAGTAAAATCTGTCTGATAACAGACTCTGTAAAGACTTATTTTGCCTCTATACTAATACAGAGGGTAAGCAAAGATTTCAGTAGTGCCATCCAGTAGTTTGTTGCTGCTACTGTGATGGGCTTAGTGGAATATAACACTGGGATGGGTTTTTCTCGGGTTGAGCACCTCCCTCAGGGTGCACACAGTACAATCTAGTGTTTGTTTTTGTTTGGAGGACTAAATAGCTTATTCTCCGAACATAAAGCTGCCTTCTGCTGAGTCAGCCCATTGGTCTATCAAAGTCAGTAGAAACATAGAATCATAGTTGGAAGGGACCTCCAGGGTCATCTAGTCCAACCCCCTGCACAGTGCAGGAAATTCACAAAAACCTCCCCCTCCACACCCCTAGTGACCGCTGTTCCATGCCCAGAAGATGACAAAAAAACCTCCAGGATCTCTAGCCAAACTGGCCTAGAGAAAAATTGCTTCTGGGCAGTCGCTCTCCAGGATCTGAGGGGGAGCTCCATCTTTCACTCTATAAAGTGCCATCAAGTCACAGCCAACTTATGGCAACCCCAGCAAGGGGCTTTTGAGGCATCTGAGGAGCAGAGGTGGTTTCCCATCGGCCTGCAGAGTCTTCCCTGGTGGTCCCCCTTTCCAACTAGTGATCCTGCTTAGCTTCCAGGATCTGATTAGATCAGGCTGTGCCTTGCTGCTTTCCCTTCCACTTTACCTACTACCTGATTGTTTTAACTGGAAATGCCGGGGATTGAACCTGGGACCTTCTGCATGCAAACCAGATGCTCTACCACTGAGCCATGGCCCCGCCCCTTCTGGTACGTAACAATGGAAGAGGCAAGAGAATGACTGAACTATTATCCAGTATTCAACCTGTCTGTTAGAACAGTCTTGAAACAGTTTTCTAACTATGCCTGAAAATGTAATAATAGGCTTTTCTCTGCAGCTCAGGGCTTCCTAGTGTTAATTCCTGTGCAACTTTTGCTTTTCGTTGAAGTGTGGAGAAAAAAGACCAATCAGCCAAATTATTTGAAATATATTTTCAAAGGGATTAATGTCAAGGTTTTTGCCCCCTAAAGTACTAATTTTCTGGGTTCAAGAAAATGAGTGAATTGAAGCCATTATAAGAAAGTGCTGTAATTGTTCCAGCGTAACTCTGGATTTAAAACATCTTTTGTTTAAACTACAGAAATTGGGGTTGTGACAGTTAAAGCATGTATTCCTGTAACTACTTACTTGGCAGATTCTTTCATGGGTTCTTTTGAATCTTTTGCTTGATTTAACATGTGTAAGGCATATGAAATGTCATCTTGCAGCATTTGTCATTATTTAATATTTGTTACAGAAGACATAATAACAGACTGCTTTTCCTACTAAAACAGTGCTTGGGATGAAGACAGAAATAAGAATAACATTAATTTTAGAGAACAGTAACGAGAATAATGATGACAGAACACAAGGAGTAGATCTCATGAGGCCTAGGCTCTTTAGAAAAGCAGCTGACCAAAGGATGGGCAACTTTTGGCCCTGGAAAACATCAAAGAGCAAGGGGGACGCTATACTTAAAGACAGTGTTCCCTCTAAGCTGAGTTAGTGTGAGCTAGCTCACAGTTTTTTAGCCTCCGGCTCACACATTTTTGTCTTAGCTCAGGAAGGATGGCTCCAGAATGAACTAATTTATGCAGTAGCCAAATCGGTCACTCACAACTTTAATGCCAGAAGCTCACAAAGTAGAATTTTTGCTCACAAGACTCCACAGCTTAGAGGGAACGTTGGTTATAGATAGTGTGTATTTTCAAGGGGACCATGGCTCCCCCAGATCTAGGACTGATGCTTTCCAGGCTAGGGTTGCCAGCTTTGGGTTGGGAAGATACAGGAAATCACACAGCGCTAAGTACTGCCTAGAGTTGAGTAGGATTGCCTCTTATTCCCATGCATAGAGATGGTTCAGGCAGATGACAGGATCTGGCTAGGTGGAGGCCTTTCAAAAAAAGGTTGGACCTCTCTGCAATAGAAGAGAAGCTCAAGTGATTCTTCCTCACCTCAGTTCTTCCATTTTATCCAGTAAGGCCTTAGAAGCTAAGGGAGGGGAGCAGGACGCCTCAGATGTGATTGATACAGACTTGAGTTTTCTCTGGGCCCATCTGCTGCAGTGCAGGTGGGGAGGGGGTTGGCTGCTTCCCTGTCCCTATATATAGCACACTCCCAAGTGCTCAAAGGGCAATTCATGCTGAATCCATGCCACAAATCTCTGCCCATGAAATCTAACATGCCATGTAATAGGATGATCCTCTTCTTTCCAGTGCTAACTTTCTCAGTGCAGGGAGCAGGGTTTATTTTTGTTTGTGTTAGATTTGGGGGGGGGGGGGGGGATGAAACTTGTATTTGCAGAAAACGATGTTTTGAGGCCATTAAGAGCCCGTGTACACATACAGGGAGGCACCAGCAGGGATGCGTAGGAGTATAAAAGAAGCCATCAAGACAAGTCTCAAATACGGCTCAGGACCAGAACCTGAGATCTCACAACAACCCTAAATGGTTAAAAAGAATCAGGAAAATTTTCCAAGCAATTACCTACAAAGCTTTAACCGGCCTGCGAGGACAGGCAAAGGGGCGTACTTGATAGCCACCCTCCAGTTCTGGAATTCTTTGTGTCAGGAGGCCTGCAGTGGTACAAAGGCAAGAGTGTATATGTTTTCTGAAAGCGGTTTAAGGCCTTTTTATTTTGGGTGGCTAGGAATAAAAAGGGATGGAGCAGAACAATTAGTGTACTGTTACCCACTCTTAGAACTTGTCTATATGTCCAATAAATAAATCATAAATCTTGCAAACAACTGTGAAACAAGAGAGGAACCCCTGGGGGGGGGGGGAATTAAAGCAACACAGTAGGTTGTAGTAACCAGTAAAGGAAAAAGAGTTGTGAATGTAGTTTTTCTATGCAGAAGGGAGACACGTAAAGAAAAATGCTTTGGCCAAAGGCAAAAGTTATGTGCAAGGGTAGCCTGACTGACTGCCAACCATTGATGACTTTCAAGGAAAAAAACAGGGCACACTACAGAGATCTGGCGCAATGAATGACGCATATTCATCACACAGTGTGTCTTTGAATCTTAACTATGGAATGCCTACTGGAGCCTTGTGGCATTTAACAGATGGCTGCATATGATTTTAAGCGCCATCTCTGTGATCAGTGTTACAGGGACTTCACTAATTTCTCCATGCATTAAGTATTTTTTAATTCCAAGTTTTCTGTATCATAGCATCATAAGGTTGCCAGCTGCATGATGGGGGGAGGGGACTGTGTTGGCCACCTTGCAACTTTAGCAGTAGCTTGATCCACAGAACCCAACAGGGTAAAGCATGAAGATCAACACTGGTAGTGGAAAGTGTCGTTATGTTGCAGCTGACTTATGGTGACCCTGTCGATTTTTCAGTGCAAGAGATGTTCAGAGGTGGCTTCCATTGTCTATACCTGTGTAGCAACCCTGGACTTCCTCAGTGGTCCCCCATTGAAGTACTAACCAGGACCGACCCTGCTTAGCTTTTGAGATTTGATGAGACTGGGCTAGCCTGAGCCATCCAGGTCAGGGCAAGATTAACATTATCTTCTGCTACTATTTGCATAGAGAGCATCTGTTAAAGAGGGAAAGCCTGGTTCAGAGGCTAGGGAAACCGAGTGTGTGCTTTGAACACTTTAGTGGTAGAATTTACTAGGGTAGGGCTCTAGCTTATGGGTAGAGCTTCTGCTTTGCTTGAACAGGATATGAGGTTCAACCCTGGGCATCTCCAATCCGAAGTATCTAGCAGCAGGTGACATAAAAGACCTGGACTTGAGACCCCACAGAACTGTGCTGCCACTCGAAACAGACAATACCGGCCTTAATCTGACTCAGTATAAGACAGCTTCATGCTAGGGTTGCCAGTCCCCAGTTCAGAGTGGGGGATCTGCCACTTTTTTGGTTTCCTGCTTGCTGCTGGCCACCTGGCTGGCAGGAAGAACCCCCCCCCCAAAAAAAAAACACATGGAGCGATGTGCCTATGTCACCTGGAAGGGACGTAGGAATGTTGGTGATGTGGGGGGGGACTCTGGTTTTTTGGGCAAAACTCTATGGTTTGAGACCAATTTTAACACAGAGTTTTGCCCAAAAAGCAGAGCATTGCCCAGACACTTCTGGCTCCTGGAGCGTCCCCCCATCCCCCACTAATATCTCGAGGGGACCTGGCAACCCTACTTTATGAGCACACATTAGAAGGCATAGTCATTCTATTATATATCACAAAAGTACTATTTCTTCAGAGGCACACCTCCAGGTGCCAGTTTTGGCTGTACTCCTGTGAGGTACAGAGATCCAGGCAAGCTTCCTGGCCAATAGGAGGGTCAAAGGGAAGTCTGTTCAAGGCCTGTCCCTTTGCATTAGGCTTACACTGTGAAACTGCCTACCCAGCCTACTTTTCACTGGAGCTGAACTGACATCTTCTGAGTTCTGTCTCCAGCTGGCACCAACCGGGATTTTGTTTCACCTTCTTCAGGGGCTGGCTGTCTAAACAGGCCTAATTCTGGGGAGTTGGATAGGCTCTAACCAGGCAATTGGAGGTCAGGTGCTTAAAGTTTAACTACATTAAGCTAGCAAGCTGAAGCATCTGAGGCCTGGGGAGAGGGAGTCATCCCAGCTACCCTTTCATGGCTGACCAGACCCAGGAGACTGGGGAGGGATCTCCCTTAGTGCTGGCAGTAGGGTTGCTAAGTCTCCTACCTCTTTCCAGTGAGGGATGCATGCACCACGATGACATCACCCAGAAGTGATGTCATCACGCTAGACATGTTGCTGGGGACACTCTAGCATTTGGCCTGAAAATGCCACCATAGAGTTTTCAGACCGAATGCTAGAGCGTCCCCCTGGAGATGTGTCCAGCACAATGATGTCACCTCCGCATGACATCAGCATGCCGGGCACATTGGCCCAATCCAGACACTTTGGGGGTGGGGTTTCCCCCATTGGCCAGACCCAGGCCAGCAGGTTGGGGGGCCCTAGAGTGGGCAAACCCCTGCCCCCGGGAATCTGGCAGTCCGAGCTGGCAGCATCAGTTGAACTTTCATGCTGATGAGCATGGGGGGATGATGGTGACGGTCTACTTCTCGCAGCATAGTTTATGAGTAAGCAAGGAAAATTGTATCTAGTAGGTAATGGCTGGAGATCTCCTGGGATTACAACTGATCTCCAGGCAACAGAAATCAGTTCACCTGGCGAAAATGGCCACTTTGGAAGGTGAATTCTATGGCATTATACCATATTGAAGTCCATCCCCTGCCCTCCTCAGGCTCCACCCTCAAAATCCTCCAGATATTTCCCAAGCCAGAGCTGGTAACCCTCATGTCTGAAGCGAAGGTGGGATTGTCCAAATGCAGGCAACACTGATGTCAGCCCCTTCTGGGAAATCTCACTAAAGTGTTGGGAAGATGTGGTTCAGGTGTTATTTAATATACCCTAGTTTAACCCAACTTTTGCATATTTGTTTTAGAGTGTGTGGGGGACAGGAAGAATATTCTACAGATGTGGATTTGTTTCATATCTCTCTGGAATATAAGGGGTGTTTTGCTGAGCTGGAATCCATTTGATGCAAGTCACATCACTGCACTGCAATGAAAAGGTTGCTGAGTTAAATGTAAAAAAATAATTTGCCTTGGAAGCACAGAAGCTTTACACAGTATCCCCAATCCTCCACATTTCCCAGTTAAGGGGGAAATATTGTTCAAACAAATTACAAAGATGATCTGACTCCAATGGTAGCAAGAGAAAGAAATTTTATTTACAAAAACAGACCCACATCTTACATGACATACTCGTGGGTACATTTACCTTATTGTGAACAAATCAAAAAGGTTAACTTGCTACAGCTCCAAGCTCAGGTAAGACAGGGAAGAAGAGAAATCCCATATAAAATAAAACAGAAGGCAAGCGAGGGCCAAAGAGGCTCACCATCTAACCCATGAGAGGGTGAGGCCAACTGGGTGAAAGAATTCTCATAACCCTTCCAGATCCTCTTGCATGCAGGGTTAAAACATCCAACAAAAGTGGGGACATATAAACCCAGCCATCCTCAATGTGCCATCTCATTCAAATAGATGGGTTTGGGTGATCTGTGTCTTGCTAGGCAAAAGCATCAAGTGTTCTGCCGAGTGTTTAACCTTTGGAACACCATCGCTGTAATCCAACCCCTTGTGTATACAAAAGCTTCTCATTTTCTTCCAAGAAGGGGGGCAGTATTCCTCATTCATGCAGGATCTCCTGGAGTAATTTATTGTCCCTGGAAGATACTGGGGAACCTTTGCACACACAGAACAGTGTGCTCACATAAGCACTTCCATCCACTGATTTCGATGGGAGAGGTAAGCGTGTATATAAATCTGCACTGAAATCAATGGAGCTTACCTCTGGCTGTATTACATTTGTTCATTGAAAGTAGTTAGCTAATGGATTTTTTCAGTCAGAACGAATGATGCAAAACACAAACAGTATTTTTTTGGGGGGTGTTCCATGTAATTATTCCATGTAATTATTCCATGTAATAATTCCATGTAATTATTCTTGCCATTATTTTAATCCCTTAGCCAATTTTTTTTTTTGGTGGGGGGGAGTGCAGAATCGTTCTTAATCATCTGATGCTGGACTGATGCTGTCCGAACAATTCCAAATATTGTGAGTCGTGAAATACAATACTTTCTATCAGTGACTTCAAATGGGCTCCAGCCACTCTATAATTCCAATTTAAGCAGCCAAGAGTAAATTTGCTATGTCGAAATCCATTTGACCCTTAGCTCGCAAATTACAAGGCAAAGAAAGATTAATAGGAGCCTTCAAGAAAGACTGACACTTTCTAGCTAAGCAGGTAGTCATAGAATCAGGTGAATTATTGGCCAAGATGTTTTCTGCACAGCGAACAATTTAGTGTGGGTGTCTTATTTCCATTATTAAGTAATTTATTGTCATTCTCGGGTCTGGAAGACTGAAATTGAAAATAAAAAGAGAGAAGTCTAGGTATCCTCTGTATTTATATAGGAAAGACTAAAAACCTCTGTTTCATCCAGTTCAGGCCAAATCAATATTGCATTAGCTCAGTAGGCAAAGCCTTACAAGTTGGGGTAAGAAATTTCGATACCTCTTTATATCATATTCTCTACAAAGCTTTCACCTGCTGTTTTTTTTTTAATGCAGCAAGAAACGAGAATACCACTGCATTATCTAGAGGCAATATTCCCAAGAATGGAAATTTAAAATTACAAAGTACATCTTTTAGAAAAATTATAAGGCTGTGGGTCACATTGAGCTTAAAAATGTGCATCTGCTTAAAACACATTCCCTTCTGTTGGCTATCTCAAAGGAAGCTTCCTTGCAGGAAATGGGGGGGAGGGAAGGTGGCTCAGAATATAAGTGCCACAGTATGGTATGGCCATGGCTTCTTTTCTCTTCCTCATTAAGGTCAATGGCTGCAGTGATCAAAGGACCTAATGGGAAGGAGAAAAGGCACAGATGTTTGCCCATCGGACAGAAGTGGGTGGGAGAAACACAATGGTAAAGACTGAATAGCAATTAGTCAGTTGCAAGCCTTACACAAAATCCTACATAGCCGTTTTGCGAAGGGAAAAGGGAAGGGAAGCCACAAATCTGCAAGCCCCTCTGGCCTTTGTAAAAGCTGGGAGACCCTTTCAGTGGTTTGGGGAGACCCTATAAAGCCCAGTAAACATCAGGCCAAACACGGCTAGGCAGTTCCCCCCTCCTTTTCCTTCCAAACTTCCCTGTTACATATGGACATCACACAACACATACTGCAGGTCCCGATCTAGCTTTCAGCACCAAGGGGTGGACAGGGAAATGTTCTGGTGGGCCACTGCCCTGGTGGGGGGCACTTGTGGCCAGCCACAAGCAGAGCCAAGCCCCAGCAGCTCTGCTTGAAACTCAGGCACCATTTGTCCCCATCCCTTCATCAGCCAGGGCTGTTTGTGTCAGCTCAATAATTGTCTACCCTGCTTCCACTTTTGGAGATGATGCAGTAGGTGAAGTAACAGCCATTGTCAATCCTACTGAGGTGAGTGGCCCTGCAGTACTGGTTAGTGGGGGGTGCGTGGGAGGCCTCCATGGGTGGAGCAGCTGGGAAAGAATCTCCACTTCGCATCCATCTCAGCATGTGTGAGCTGCAGGGAAGGGAAGGGCAGAAGCAGGGCTGCTTGCTTGGAGTGTGTGTGTGCAGGGGTGCCCCCCAACTTATTTAAAGACCCCCCCAAAACATTAAAAAATCCTGGCTGCAGCCTGCTGATTACTCATACTGATTTGCTTCAGGGCCATTTTCACTTCCCAGTCCTCTCCTGTGCTGAACCAATGGAAGAGCCAGCCCTTGTAATTTCTGTATCAATTACCTGTCCATAGGATCCTAGGTCCCTTGCCAGTGGGGCTTTAGACATATGGAGACTGGATTTAGTGGGATGCTGAATTAGCAAGTGTGGCACTTAATCCCCACCCCACCCCAAGTCATGTGTACAGAACTATATAGAATATTGGTCCTGCTGAAATTCATAATTGCCGGTTTGCGTTATGAACTTTGGCAGGTTGCAATGGTTACCTGCAACCCAAAGTGATTGTTATGACCCCCCAAGAATTCATCTTTAGCTCAAATCATAACCCAAGCCAGAAAAGGATCCCTTCCTTGTCTGCTGACCCTTTTCCAAATTCAGAATTAAAAAAATCAGTTTTTTAAAAAAAATTGGGGGAAAGGGAAGAATTTCAATTTTCTGAGCCTAAATCTGAATCAGTCTGAGAGGAGTTCCCAGCACTCATACAACTTGAATGTCTCTGTAGGGTTCAGCTTCCACAGGTAGCCCAGAACTATGAATTTGTCCCTTAACAGATACAGCTACCCTATTATTATAATGACAGAACTGTTCCATACCTGCTAGCTTTTGCCCTTAGTGACTTGCTCTATGACATCATTTCATTTTACTGCCGCCATGCTGGTCACAGCAAAGCATAAGAAGAATAGAACTAAACAGAAGAACAACAGAAGAAAAGTCTAATGAATAATAATAACTATGTAGGGAGGAAAAACTTTGTGTTTATGAATGTGAAGGTACTGTGAAGGCAGCCAAAGGCTGTTAACAAGTGATGCACACTACCAATGTGTTGTGGTAGAAGACAGGGAAACAGCTGAGCTCTTGCAACACCTCTGTTCTCACTTGCAAGGAACACTGCATGAGCTCTTTCCATCTCCCCCAGTTATTAGAGGTTGATGAATAAGAATCTCCACTGACTACTTGACATTCAGCCTGCAGTAGCCTCCCCTGCTCCTGCTTCCAAGGCATGCTGTGTTAGTAAATCAAATGTAACTTTTTTTTACAAATCTCAGTAGAAGGGCTCATCTCACTGTGGATCTGGCATCTGGTTGTATTTATAGACTAGCTGCAATTCAAAAGACATTCCCCAACTTTTACTACCTGGACAGGCAATTACTATGGGAAGGAAGGGAAGCTTTTCGGGTATGCATTTTCATGCATATGCACTTGAGTCAAGATGTTTCTGGCCCCATTAGATATAATCATCTGGGTTCAACCTCACCCGAGGGAGGAGATAGAAACCTGAAGAATGAAAAGACTTAACTGTAACTAAGAAAAATCTGAGACAGCATCTTCCAGATCGCTCTCTCTCTGTGTAAAAAAAAAAAAAAGCCATTATTTATCAGGGACAGACCAGAAAATGGGCACAGGTGTAGCATTTGGAAATGCTGCATTCAGAACTAGAGAAAGCAGTACTTGTTTGTTAGCGTTTCACCCTTCTCCAAGGTCAAGTTGTACACAGAGGGACCCTATATTTCTCAGTTCCCTACTTCCTGTTCTTTGGAATGTGGAACAGAATTAGCTAGCTAGTAGTAGTTGTTGTTGTTGTTAATGAAAACATAAAACTGAAACAGCTTTATAGTGAGTCAGATCACTGGTCTTCTCTGACCAGCAGTGGCTCTCCAGGGATTTTACCTGGGAACACCTGCATGCTAAGCAGATGACCTACTACTAAGCCATGGGCCCCACCCCTAAATAATTATGTATCTGTGTTCATTTAGAGCAGAAAAAACTAAGGAAACACTAAATATGGACTTGTACCAACATTAATGTTAGGGTTCTTCATGAGCTTGAACAGGACTGCTTAATGGGCTCTTAACACAAACACAAGTTGACAGTCTAGAACTGGTAGCCCATTGGGCAATTCAGAATGGATACTGAAAGGCCATTCCATTATCCTAACAAACAGACTGCAGCAAAATAGCTACCAAGCTGGTTGAAATAAAAGTCATGCTAAATCACAAGTACCCACACAAATTACCCTGGGTTACATTATCTTAATAGCAGAGGAGATACTATATCACAAGTCATAACACCCCCCCGCCCCCCCCACACACACACACACAATTTCCACTTCCTGCTATAGGGAAGGAAAATCAATGCCATCCAATTTCATGATGCAAATATACACTCCTCGCTGTTGTGACGGATTTGTTAGAAGGCGTAGCCCATGCTCCATCACTCTATGATCTTTCCAATTAAACTGCAAAGGGGAAATGGCTGGACATGTGATATAATCCCTGTTTTGGATTGTATCCGCCGAGCCTATCCTGCTTGCCAGCATTTGCACTGAGCAGCGTGGCAGTTACATAGTGCATAGGGTTGCCAGGTCCTTCCTAGTCCCCAGCAAAAGTGACATCATCATGATGGGGACCGACAACCCAGACCTGCATGCCTGTTCTTCAAGCAGCAGATTCGCCACTTGGAGTTCACGTGCCCCACTCCACTTCTTGCCCAAAGCATTTAAAGGGTCCCTTTGAACACTTTGGGCAAGAAGAAGGGGGGTACACACCTGAACTCCAAGATGCGAATTCGCAGCTTGGAGTTCACACATGCGGCCAATGGCCACCCCTCTCCCTCCCCTCCTGCAAAATTTAGAGGGCTCTCCAGCTGGTAGGTGGGCCATGTGCTTCCGCTGATCAGCTGGAGGGCCCTTTAAGTCTTGCAGGAGGGGAGGGAGAGGGGTGGTTGCCGGTGGCTGCTGCTGGGGGCGGGGCTTTCCCCACAAGCCAGCTGGCTGGCAGTGCGCAGGAGCCCACCAAATTGGGGAATTCCCCCACCTGGGGACTGGCATCTCTAACAGCGTACCGTGCAGGTATCATGTCCAGCAAATCAGCATGTCTTACCAATGAAAATCCCTGTAGTTGGGAGCCTCCCCAGTGCCATAAGAACATAAACTGGATCAGACTGAGGTCCATTTATTCTGGCAACCTGTTGCACACAACGGCCAATCAGTTACCCTGGACAACCAACAAATAGGACATAGAGGCCATGGAGCCAGCCAAAATGCTGACTTCCAACAGTCCAGAAAGCCCAGTCAATGTTTGTAATCCAGGGACAAGGCTAGAGCCTTTATAAGAACAGTAATCCTGGCAGGAAGATTAAAGTATACTGGGGGAAAGACCTGGGATCGAATCACTACCTTTCCATAGAAGCTTGCTGGGTGATCTTGGGCCAGTCACACTATCAGCTTAATTTACTTCACAGGGTTTTTTTGAAGATAAACTAGAGGAGACAAGAACAATGTAAATTGCTCGGAGTCACCATTCTGGAGGAAGGTGGGGTATAAGTAAAGTAAACGAGGGACATGTGTCACAGACCAGAGTGCCACAGTGAGATTAGCATTCTGCCTCTCATATCCTACACTCAGTTGCAATAGTGAACGTCTAAGCAGGCAAGGAAATCCCTGTGATGAAAAATTCCACGCAATGTATTGCAGGAGCCCTACTCTTTCTTGGGGGGGGGGGGGGGTTATCCTGCACTCCCTCCAAGGAGCTCAAGTCAGCATACATTATTCTTCTCTCGCACAACAATCCTATAAGGCAGGTTAGGCTGAGAGAGTGACTGGCTGAGAGTCACCCAGCAAGATCTCCTGCATAGCAGTTTGACATCCTAACCACTACAGTACAGTAGAATTGTTCGTTAAGATCCTGTACGCCAAACTGATGGCACCCCTCTAGAAGCACCACAATAGTATGTCTTAACCAGTTGTACGTACTGTCAGGACTACCCACGTCATGTTGTCTCTTTGTCACTTAGCCTGCCTTTTCTTCAACATTTTTCAGCCATACACTAACAACCAGCCATTTATTTACTTAGAATGTTCATCACCCACTTTGCTTTCCAATGGGACTCAAAGCATCTCCCAACCACAGCTGGCAGTGCCATCAGTGTAGTGGTTAGAGTGTTGGAGTTCTAGGATTTGGGAGACCTGAATCCAACCCATGCTCTGCCATGAAGTTCACAAGGTAGCCTTAGACAAGTCTTGCTCTCTCGGCCTAGCCTCTTTTTTGCCATCAAGTATGGCTGACTTGCAGCGACCCTGCAGGGTTTTTAAGGCAACACACATTCAGAAGTAGCTTGCCATTGCCTACATCCAGGGCTCATTTCGTAGCAGGAGCTCCTTTGCATATTAGGCCACACTCCCCTAATGTAGCCAATCCTCCAAGAGCTTACAGAGCTCTTCTTACAGAGCCTACAGTAAGCTCTTGGAGGATTGGCTACATCAGGGGTGTGTGGCCTAATACGCAGAGGAGCTCCTGCTACGAAACGAGCCCTGCCTGTATCTCTGTAACAACCCTAGCTTTTCTTGATAGTCTCCCATCCAAGTACTAACCAGAGCTGGCCCTGACAAGATTAGGCTACCCTGGGCTATCTGGATCAGGCAGCTTAGCCTACCTTACATGATTTCTGTGAGAATGAAATGGGGGAAGGGACAACTATGTATGCCTCTTTGAGTTCCCTGGAGGAAAGATGGGATTTTAAAAAGTAATAGATGGGTTGACTGAGATGGGTTTAGACTAGAACAACTCTGCCGAGGACGGCATTTTGAAATAGTCAGCTAAAATAACTACAGATCCCATACCATGAAATAGTAGAGCCAGAGGACTGGCCACCTTCAGAAAACAAAACAAAACCCTGAACAGTTCAGACTTCTTACTGCCACCCCAGTAAGGGTATGAACAGTGACAGTTCTTACAATGTTTGCACGAGGGGATGGAGAGACACTCTGACCATATATCCAGGTCCTTGCAACTCCTGCATGCAAAGTTTGTGGCATCTAATGACACTGGTCATGTATCATCATTGTAAGGATCTCTTCTAAGCAACACCACATGTCTTGTCTGGGCTTCTAGCCTAAAAAGTAGAAGGTTCTGCCCAGTAGGGAGGAGTCGTACATTAGAGTGTGAGGGGCTAAGAAAAAAATACTGACGGTGCAATCCTAAGCATAGTAAAACCATTCGAAGCCCATTGACTTCAGTGGATTTAGAAGGGTGTAACTCCCCATAGGACTGCGCTGTGAGAGTGTAGAGGCAGTGAATGCTGATGTAGCTCTTGAGCGGAGGAAGCAAAGGACTGGGAAGGAGAGCCTGTGTGTGTGTTGGCTCTCAGCCACAAGGAAATTGTGGTAAGAGGCTCTTAGGCTTAGAAACTTAAGCCAGCCCTGTTATAGATTTTTTACTAGCAAAAAGATTTGTTGTTCTTAAACTTCTAGAGGCTACTTTGTTGGCATATATCTGCGGTGAATACCTCAGAGGGATATTATCGTAATGAAGAGGAAATATTTATACTCTGTGTGAATTATTTCCTTGGTGGCACAGGCCACAGTGTGAGCGAAGGGGGAAAGGAGCTGACTAAAGCTGTTGAAAGCCCAAACCGGGGGAAGGCCTTGCTTGACGGCCAGCTGCAGCCATTCAAGGCATTTCTCTGCAGTCACTGAAGAATCCGCAGCAGCTTGCCCCACAAACACAGAGGTCACTGAATGAGTGTAAAACCTTTACAGTATCCTGCAGAGCTACAATCGCCAGTCCAGAGGATGTAGACAGAAAGAAAACAATAGAAGGGCAACCTCTTAAAACAAGAGGTACCGACCACCCAACGCACCAGCAAGCAGCCTGCCATCCCTGCTGGAGGCCGTATCAGGCTAGGCGCTTGAGCACCCTCGGCTATTAGTCTTAGGTGATTTCAACGTCCATGCCAAGGACGCGACCTCCATGCAGGCAATGGACCTGGTGTCATCCATGGCGGCGCTGGGACTTTCCCAGTTTGTTACAACCCCCACACAGAGAGCCGGTCACACGCTTGACTTGATTTTTGTGGCGGGGGTTACGGTGGACCGGATTACAGCTGCGGCTGAACCATGGTTGGACCACCAGATTCTGAAGTCCCGGGTGAACTTGCTGCTCCACCCCTGTTTGGGTGGCGAGCAGATTTTAGCTCGCCCGCAGAGCCAAATGGATCCTGTTCAATTTCAGGAAGCTCTGCCGGATCCAATGGCCCCTGGTGGCTCATTGGATGAGCAGGTCGAAGACTGGCAACATTGTGTTTCAGTGGCCACTGATGAGATCGCTCCCTGGCGTCCTCTGTGCCCCCGTTCCCGACTTGCCCCTTGGTATATGAGTGAGTTGAGGGTAATGAAACGGGAACTCAGACGACTAGAGAGATGGTGGCGTCGCGCTCCCAACGAAGCAGCAAAATCATCTTATAGGACGTTTATGAAAGCCTATGAGATGACTGTCAAGGCCGTGAAAAAAGCTTTTTATGCGGCTGAGATAGCATCTGCGAGTTCCCGCCCAGCCCAGTTATTTAGGACAATTCGGTCACTGACGACTCTGCCAATGAGCAGACCAAATGATAGAGAATTGGATATTGGCTGTGAGGCTTTTGGGAACTTTTTTGCAGATGAAGTCCTGTCGCTCCGCCGGGACCTCCCTGCCACAGTTGATACAGTAGCAGAAGGAAAATGTTTGGCCCAAGGTCACTCATTGAGCTTCTATAGTGGAATAAGGATTTGAACCTCGGCCTCCCTAGTGTGATGCTTTAACCAGTACACCACAATGGCCACATTCTAGTGGTCAGGTTGTTCCATTTCCGTCTACATCTTCCGAATTGTTCCTCTAATGAACACTGCTCATTATCAGCATTCCTTGGTGCTTATAATCACATGTCTCGTTTATCACGAATCATATTCATAAAAAGTACATGCCCTGGACATTTGTATTTTTTCCAGAAGCTGCATTAAGAGCAATAATTTTATGGCAGGCTAGGATGATATATTGTTTTTGCTAATGCAGTATGACCATTGCAAGACACTTGCTGTTTCCTGTAAAGGCCATTCTGTGGTCATCATCGATTGCTGCACAGAAAATGCATTTTACCATTGTTTTCTCTCTTTCCCCCCATTTCAGTTGGCCCTCACATAGGCCGATATTGTGGGCAGAACACACCAGGCCGTGTCCGCTCTTCAACTGGCATTCTTTCCCTGGTTTTCTACACCGACAGTGCAATAGCAAAAGAAGGTTTCTCTGCCAACTACACCGTCTTGCAGAACAGTGTATCGGAAGGTGAGTGTTTATCCATCCTGCAGCGCTTTGCGTTGATTATTCTCAGTCATGTCTCCTCACCTGCTGAGTGCCACATGAAATATTTAAAGAAACCTTAGATAAATAAGGACATGTAAGGTGTGTATCTGTTTTTAAAGCAGCTAACCTTTGATTATCAATGCCAGGAAAAGACATTTCCTCTCAGGTTTGTTTCCCTAAAAAGTCACGAGGTTGTGGGAGAGCTGTGGCGGAAACTGAAAACAGCATAGTGAGACAATGGGTTCAATCCAGCCATATTATTTGGTGGAAAAGGGAGGAGGGAGTCCACTTTGACTGCCAAAAAGACTGTGCTGGAGGTCATGAGACCTACATGGACAAAAGCCATGTGGGATGTGGGGAGTAACAAGGAGGGAAAGTAGGTGAAATTGAGTTAGGGTTGCCGCTCGATGCTGACAGCTGGTGAGAGACTTATGTCGTGATGTCATCAATGATGCGGTGACATCAATTCTGGCACGGCCTGGAAGTGACATCATTGCGTAGGGGACACGTTGTAGCATTCAGCCAAACTCTGTGGTTTGGAGTGAATGCCAAAGCATTGCTTGACACAGTTACATCAGCTCCAAGGCACACCAGAAGTAACATTGTGGTATCGGTACAATCCGGACCCCACAGTTTCCCCCAGCATTCCCCCCTCCCACTATCCAACTAGGCATGGCATGTGGGCAGGCTGAGCCAGCAGAGGAGACCTGGCTTCCCTAGAGAGAGTGGAAAAGCTGGCTGAATCCAACCCAATAAAAATTGTCCAAAGTTTTTTTTAAATTGCTTGTTACATTTATATTCCACCTTTCTTCAGATAAAGGATCAGATGCAGGGACTCACCTCAGCCAGTTTGGTGTAGTGGTTAACAGCGTGAACTCTCATCTGAGAGAACTGAGTTTGATTCCCCACTCCTCCACATGCAGCTGCTGGTGTGACCTTGGGTCAGTCATAAGTTCTCTCAGAACTGTTCTCTAATGAGTAGTTCTCGAAAGAGCTCTCTCAGCCCCACCGACCTCACGGGGTGTCTGTTGTGGGGTGGGGAAGGGAAAGGAGATTGTAAGCTACTCAGAGACTCTTCCATGTAGCAAAGGGCGGGGTATAAATCCAATCTTTTCTTCTTATATGTCTGCAAGGGAGGGGGGCAAAGGCTTACTTTTGAAAAAAAGAGAAAAAAGAAAGCTGGGAATTCAGAGAACCTGCTTAAACTATCATTATAACACTATCTCAATAAATCAATATTTTAGTGCCGTTCTTTGGAAAAAAATAAAGCCTTCATTAGGGCTGGGGTGGGAGAAGAGGGAGTGTTGTGATGATGACAACAGTCCAGTAATCAAAAAAGTGGGCTGAAGGTATGTGGGAAGAGGTGGGACAAAGAAACCAACAGAAACATTGTGCAGAAGAAAAAAACTGGCTCAAAATTGGCTTCCAGGAAAAGATCGGGGTAAAAGTGGTCTAAAAAGAAGTGGAAAAAATGGGCGGGGGGGGGGGGGGGGCGGGGGAACGGACAAAAAGAACCAAAGTTTAAATGCACAAAAATTTGTGTGGAAATCAGCGGATAAACCAAAGCAGTATAGGGCTAGAACCCACAGGGGGAGAAACCACATGGAAAAGGCCAGTGTTTCAGTGATTAATTAATTAATTAAAATGTCTAGCCTGAATGTTCAGGTCAAATAATTCATAGATTAAAAGATAAAAACTCAGATTGTTGGAAAATCAAAATGTGTGCCAATTTCACACTGCATGGCAGAATTGCAGCAGCCACCTTAACTACAAAAGCAGATCTTTTCTAGAACCCAACCCTTGTCTACCCTAAATTGAGGTCTGAAAAATGCTATAATCTGCTATTTTTAATAGAAATACCAGTTTAAACAAGTCTATTCCTAAATGCCTCTTAATAACCAGTTGTAATTTTTCTGTTTACAAAATTGTTTCTGCCACAGAGGAAATGCTGATCAACTAGATCTCATTTGTTAAAAAAGACACCTTCAAATAGCGTTAAAATTGTAGGGAATAAAAGGTTAATCATACCCTTTCATGTTGCTGCTGCTTTCTGATTTTAAAAACATTTTACAGCATAGTTCTTGTCAACATTTAGTGCCTTCCTGTCTGAATTAAATGTTTGTCAAATGGACTGGCCTGTTTGTTCTCCCATGTAGGGAGAAATGGGTGTGAAGGTTAGATTGATTAGCATTCAAGGCTGAAGTTTAGAAGACAGATAGATCAAATTAAATATCATTGCAAGTTCCCCAACAAAGCTGTGCCTGATTTAACTAAAACAAGAACATTAATTTAGCTTCTATGCTGCATTAACAAATTTTCCTGTCTCCGTGAAAATTAACATGCAGTGAAGCAATTGTTTCTCATTTCTAGCACAATTTTTGTGTCTATTAACAATTAATAATCCTACTAAGCCTGCCCTTAAGCAACAGCTACAATATAGTGTTTTGAAAACTCAGAGGAACTCCCCCCCCCCCCATCCAAATCTTAGTTTCGGAAAACAGCCTTTCAGGGAATCCCCCATCCATTAATAGTGATGTTTCTGCGTGTGTAGAAATTACAAAAGAACCCACTGAGATTCTGAAAAGTGATAGCAACTAGGGGTGGCGCAAACTGGAAAAATGGGAGGTTTATGGAGGTTCCGGGGTTTTATAAACCACAAACCTCCACGAACTTCCCCATTGCACGAACTGCTACAGCCCCACCCAGAAGCGAGCTCCAAAGGCATTTAAAGAAGAAGAAGAAGAGGAGATTGGATTTATATCCCGCCCTTCACTCACTTAAGAGTCTCAGAGCGGTTTACAAACTCCTTTCCCCTTCCCTTCCCCACAACAGACACCCCTGTGAGGTAGGTGGGGCTGAGAGAGCTCTTTCCCAAGCTGTCCTTGAGGGAACAGCTGGTACAGAGCTATGGCTTGCCCAAGGTCATCCAGCCAGGTGCAAGTGGAGGAGTGGGGAATCAAACCCAGTTCTCCCAGATTAGAGTCCGCGCACTTAACCACTACACCAGACTGGCTCTAAATACCTTCGGAGCTCACTTCAGCAGCCGCCGCCCCCGGAAGTGAGCCTTGAAGGCATCTAAATGCCGTCCGAGCCCACCACCAGCCCATGGCCCCACCCCAAGTGAGCTCCAAAGGATTTTAAACACCTCTAGAGCTTACTTCCAGATCAGGCTGCCCAACCAGAAGTGAGCTCCTTAAGTCAGAATGGCCTGCCAAATGACTATCCTAAAGAATAAGATATTCTTCCATAGTGTTTCATTCCAACTTTGGTAGTGGTAGAAAGTGCCTTCAAATCACAGCTGACTTATGGCAACCCCATGAGCTTTTCAAGGCAAGAGACATTCAGAGGTGGTTTGCCACTGCCTGCCTCCACACAAACCTGGCATTCCTTGGAGGTCTCCCATCGAACTACTAGCCAGGGCTGACCTAGCTTAGCTTTCAAGATCTGACGAGATCAGGCTCTTCCACCTTTAGGAAGAGTTTTATCTTCCATCATGTTTCAAAAAAAGTAAGATTGGGACTGGCCTCATATTGCCAGCACTAAGAGAGACATTAGTGGCCCGAACTGGAAGTCGCATACAAATAATGACATTTCTCCATTCAAAGTATTAATTTCACTAGAAATCTTTTTGCACTGACTTCAGTAGTAGATGGACTGTAGCCATGACTTTTTAGAGAAATTGTCATACTGACCAGATGTTCATTTCAGATTTCCAGTGCATACAACCACTTGGAATGGAATCCGGTGAAATTCATTCTGACCAAATCAGTGCCTCTTCTCAGTACAGCACCAACTGGTCTTCTGAAAGATCCCGCTTGAATTACCCTGAAAACGGGTGGACGCCAGGAGAAGATTCCATCAGAGAATGGATACAGGTACAAACCATTTAAAATGTTAACTTCTTCTAGAGGCACTTTAAAGAAAGCAACTGGGTAAAAGTATTTTTTTAAGGAAAAAAAAATTAAGAAATGCAACAGACTGTAGAGCTGAAAAGTTCTGTTTAATATAGAAAACAACATTGCTTGAATATCTCGCACCCCTCTTAGGTACATACTACAAACAGACTGACTCTCCAAGGTATAGGGGGAAAGAAAGAAAAGGTCAGGCAGATTAATTCTTCAGCTTCCTGCATTCCCCCCCCCCCCCCCGCCGCCTTCTGGGCACAAATAACAGAGATTTTGGTTTAGTGGGAAAAGTCAATATTAGTTTAACAGGCACTTAAAGCAAAATGGCCTGCTGAACGGCCCCTGGTAGTTTTCTGATGAATGATAACTCGGGCTACTCAGTGCCATAGGGTGAGAACTCAATCTCTGAAGAATGAAGATTAAACCAAAAATGAGGTGAGTTTACCGCTTTCTGCCCTTGAGAACATTATGCTGACAAAATTGAGGGGCAGAAAGCACAAGAGGAGAGGGACAATTACAGTTTTTTATAAGTTCTTTTAAGTAAAGGCAAAGGTTTTCCTTGCTCGAAAGCCAGTCAAATCTGACTCTAGGGGGCGGTGCTCATCTCCGTTTCCAAGCCGAAGAGCCAGCGCTGTCCAAAGACTTTTCTGTGGTCGTGTGGCCAGCATGTGGGAGGGGCAGGATCAAGGACAATGTACCATCAGTAAAGTACTACCAGAGATCTTGTATCTGTACCTGATACATGGTCATAAATCCTCTTGGTAGCAGGGTATAGGCGTTCGATCTACCCAATGGCTACATGTGTAATTGTGGCAAGCCAATGGTTGTCTGTATCCACTCACTGAATCATGTTTCATATATACATGCTTGGACCAATAAAATGTTTGGAAATACAGCTGCATTATATGGGTTACTCTCAGAATGAGAGAAGAAAAGCCGACACCTTGCATCCAGTTTAGTACAGGAGTGGATGGGTTTGAGTGTGACATCTGGGACTTCCAGAATTCTTTTTCACCTGTTCTGAACTCACAGAGCAATTTTCTTTGCTGGGAACAGACATGGTTCCAAAAATAGACCTATCTGAATTTTTACACACAGCATTCTGAATTGCTGTTGTTTCTGCAAAGGGAGAAAGAAATATACGAGAAGGGGTGCCTGTTTCTCTCTGCATTTCGTCCTGCTCCTCACAAACCCCACAGACCTTTAAATTGGTGTGCTGTTACACAGTTGAGGAATTCAGATCAGGCAAACACAAACTGGTTTTGTACATGTGAAATTTTCTTTCTCCCCCCCCCCCTCCTTTTTTGTGGTTACTGGCCTGTGCAATTGTAAAACCAGGCCCACATTTTCTTTATCATCTGTAGGTACACTAAAATCACTCATGTGAATTGTTACGAGAATTAAACTAAATGAAAGTTGCTGGGTTCTTGGATAGTTTTTTTCTTAGGGGAAAAAAGTGTGATAAAACTTCATTATAATACATATCAGGACATTTCCGTGAGCTATTTTAATTAGAGTCTTCTCTTTCCTCTTTAACTGTGATCTAAATGCAGTTGATGACAACAGGAGTCAGGAGAGAAATCGTTCATATTTGTTAGATTAATAATGCAGTACTGAAAGCTTCCAGTAGTTCAAATAACTGGGTCATTCTTTGAGCTTTTATGATTTTTCCATAGGAAATATCTAACTGACATATAAGAATAATGAATCATTAGCCATCAATAAGAACGGTTCGCACCGGAGTTTCCTCTGAGGCTTGCTGTCTGCAAGAAGGCTTAAAAACATGTTGAGTAGTAATCAGCCAGGGGAAATCTTTCATTCCTGATCCTTCAGCACACAATGGGACTCTCAGGTGTCCAGATTATGAGGCCTCGTCACATCTCAAGCTGCTGAAAACCAGCTAATTGTAAATGATAAACTTAATCACACTTCAGCTTGGCAAACAAAAACAAGTTAATTCTAACTCCCAAGGTATACATAGTAAGGAAACTAAGCAAACCTTGATTATAAAGCAAAAGATGTGATGCCGTTAATTACTGCCACTTAGCTTCCTAGAAAGGTAGTGCTTCAAAACTGTGCTCACACAAACACCCTTCTTTTGAAATAAGATTTGCTTCCCTATTCACCATTACACGCTTTAGCAAAAAAACCCAACCACTACACAAACCCTGATTGAAGGTTGTAATTGTACGTGTGTGTTCATTTTTAGATTGAAAAGTACTGGGGTCAGAGACGCATCTCAGTGAATCAAAAGGGTTTAAAGGGCGGCAGTAGATATGGAAACAAGACAGGGAAAATAACTGAGAAGGTTAATCTCAAAAACAGAAAACTGAAGAGCGCACGTATAAGCAAATTTGCAAGAGTGCTACAAAAAGGATGGAAATTCATTGCAAGGATGGCTCCTGCAACCATGTCACTTCAAAACTATACAGTAGGCAAGAGGGGCTCCATGAGAGCTCTTGCGGGAGGGGAGCATCCGATTCCCTCTCACCTGTAATAACTCACAGGAAAGGGACATCCCATTGCACCCATCTTTGCTTCCTTCCCTCTTGCTCATCCCCATCTTGCCACTCTCTCTCGACTCCCTCACTGGCCCTTCCTCTAAGATTACAGGTGTGAATCATCTCATCAACAATGGCCCTTCCTCTTGAGGCATCTTTAATGTAATGGCAGCAGCACCTATATCTCATCACTGTAAAAAGGGAAATTAAGCAGCGTGACACCTATACAAGCCCACTGACTTCAGTGGACTTAAAAGGATGCCTCAGCTTAGGACTGCACTGTTAGGCATCTAGAAGTAACTGGTGATAGCTGCAGGAGCAGAAAATACAGAGAGCAGAAGATGGAGGTGGCTGGAAGTGATATTCTAGTTACTTTCTTGAACCAGGAAAAATCCTGTGTATAGATATGCTTATTATGAGTAAGTTGTTCTGATCCTAATGGAAGAGAGTTGTGGGAGTCCTCTAACTGCAAGTGTCTTAAATATGCTATATCAACATGTGGCAGTTTGCCAGAGATCAGTTTAAGCTGGTCTCAGTTTCGTATTATGAACCAGTTATCTATCCATCACATTTTTCTCCTGCGCTTCCTCCAAAGAGCTCTGGGCAGCATATGCAGTTTTCCCCTCCTCCATTTAATTCTCACAACAATCCTAAGAGATACATTACACAAAGAAAGAGAGTGACTACCACAAGGTCATCCACTGCAATTCATGGCCTGTCACGGAACCTAGATCAGTTCATGGAGTCGTTTCAGTGCAGATGCAGCAAGTTAGTTGTTGGTTAGATCATTTGTAATCCTATAAGAACGTCACGTAAGAGAACATAAGAGAAGCCAATGTTGGATCAGGCCAGTGGCCCATCCAGTCCAACACTCTGTCACACAGTGGCCAAAAACACCAGGTGCCCTCAGGAGGTCCAGCAGTGGGGCCAGGACACTAGAAGCTCTCCCACTGTTGCCCCCCCCCAAGCACCAAGAATACAGAGCATCGCATGTCCCATATCAATGATAAATTCCCAGCAATAATATAGTATAAACCAACTTTTGCATTTCATCTAGCCAATTACAAGAAAAGACACACTGGAGCCTGCTCTCGTCAGATCTCAGAAGCTAAGCAGGGCCAACCCTGGCAAATAATTGGAAGGGAGACCTTCAAGGACTACCAAGGCTTGAGATGCAGAGGCAGGAAATCAGAGGCAGGCAATCAACATACAGACCCCACTAGGGGTCGCCAGAAGTCACCATGACTTCCAGGCATGCAAGCATATACATACACACACAAAAAACCCTACAAGGAAAGAAAAGAAAGAAAAGACACACTGGGTACTGTGTTTGCCCATAGCAGGATCCCCATAGGGTACCTCAGAACCCCATTCCCCACCCACCCTTGAAGTTTATATGTTCCTTGACTGAATGGAGAAGGAAGGAATGGACAGGGATATGGGAGGTGTGCTGAGGACTCATCTAGCTTGTCAGATGAGAGCCAGTTTGGTGTAGTGGTTAAGTGCGCGGACTCTAATCTGGGAGAACCAGGTTTGATTCCCCACTCCTCCACTTGCACCTGGCTGGATGACCTTGGGCAAGCCATAACTCTGCACCAGCTGTTCCCTCAAGGACAGCTTGGGAAAGAGTTCTCTCAGCCCCACCTACCTCGCAGGATACCGCAGGGGAAGGGAAAAGAGTTTGTAAGCCGTTCTGAGACTCCAAGTGAGTGAAGGGCGGGATATAAATCCAATCTCTTCTTCTTCTTCACACACACTATATAGCCCTGTTCACAAGTTACAGTGATTCAAGTAATTCACACACTATAGTGATTCACACACACTATATAGCCCTGTTCACAAGTTACAGTCAGTATACAGGGTACACTTGATTAATCTTTATATGAGCGTTGACTGATTATCACATTACGTTCAACACATGTACAGGTTGACATGTGATTCCAACCCCATTTATCTAGTGACTAGTCCTGAGTTTCTTACAGATGTTCACTGTAATGTGAATAGGGCTTGTAGAGAAAGGTGGGGGTAAACAAGGGTTTGCTGTGCCATGGAGAATCCCTCCATGCTTTGGGTACTGCCACCAGTAGTCAACTGAACTCAATCAAGTATGCCTTTTTTCTGGAACAGGGTCACCAAAGTAAAGCATGTGTGAAAGAGTTACCAAGAATAAATCTGAATTATCATTAGGGATGTTATTTGCTCCTTTCCCCTTTACCCAAACCTGACTGATCATTTTTCTGACATTCTGCTTGTTTTTCAATATTTTTTTTTGGTGGTGAAAGGGCAATATTGTTATTTTTGTTTCCAAATGACCCTTTAAATTAATCAAACGTATGGAACTGTAGTTGAAATGCATGTCTGACAGTCCCCCCCCATTAACATATCCTTTTATAGGGGGGAAAACAGTATACTGTTTCCATTCCTGTAATCTAAACAGCAAACATGTTAATAGGTATCAATTACCAGCCAAATTCTAGCTCTCAAAAGCAGTCAGAAGGCCAACACAAGGGTTCCACATCTGGTTTTAGTGAAATCTGTTCCTGTCTGTGGTATTTAAAATCTAAGGAACTCATGTTATTGTACAATTGGGAATCCTAAGGGAGTAAAAATGTTAATCAAATCCATAACATGCAAGGATTTTATGATTGCACTTTCAAGACATTCCTTTTTAAACGGATGGCCGATTTTTTTTTCTTGCCCTGGCAGCAGTAATTGTATTTTTACAGAGTACATTTAACATTCATATTTAGGACCAACAGTTGCATTTAACTGGGGCACATGAAATGCCTGCATTGCAATAACTTTCATATCATAGTCTAGAAGCCCTTGAGCAAAAACCTAAGTGTTTGTAAACACAGTTAGCACCTTGAGTGGAGTCAAGCATCTCTTGAGTTTTGGATAGTCTTGTTGCCTACTCTGGTAAATGCTAGCCAGAGGCATTCTCTACCCCACTGTGCCATTGTTCCTGAAAAGGAACGAAGCCTGAAAAACAACCCCAAGAACATAAAACCAGTATATTAAACTGGAAGAATTTAGAGCAATTTACAGGTGTGCAAGGAAATGTAACACACAAATGATGATCTACATAACCCACATATGAATGCCAAATACCTAACTTTCTGGCAGGCCACTATTTATGGCTGTATGAAAACAACATTATTTGCTTTGTTCTGTTGTAAGTCAGAATGACCGCTGCAGATAATTTATTTTCCTTTTTTTTTCTTTAATACACGGTGTGAAGGGATAAACTCGCAAGCTCTGTTCCCTCAGAGGTCGAGAAAAAAAATGGCCATACCAAGTCCTTGCTCGGCAAGCCACTCCTTTACCTTACTCTCAGGGAGCACCAGACTTCCAACTGGGTAGTAACTGCCACCACCAGCAGATCAGAGAGTATCTCCTGTCACACACCTAGCACACTGTATCTGTGTTGCTGTTTAGAGGCTCCACCTCATTGCCACATTTCCTGCTTTGCTCCTACAAGCTAACAGTCATTTGCACCTTCAAGGGCACTTGCTACCCCTTCCCCTTTACCTCTCTTTGGATAGCAAGATGAAACAAGCATGATGTGTGGAAGGTACTGGAGTTGGGAGGCCAGTAGCAGTGAAATCAGCATAGCTCTTTATTTGGTGGTCAGATGAGCCATGGACAACAGGGCTCCAGGGCCCACTTATATGCTGGCTGGAGCCACACCTCTGGCCATACCCAAACGACCCAATAGGGTCATACATGTACAACCTTTTGTCATAGGTTCCCCGGGAAGAACCTAGGTTCCTTATTGGGGACCCCTTAGGATTCGTTCCTCTATTGTTCCCCTGGCCCAAGCTCAGGTTGTTACCTGGCCATGTGCTCAGGTAGGGTTGCCAAGTGTGTAATACTCACCGGCGGGGGGGGGGGGTGTAATACTCCCCCATCCGCCGGAAGCTTCCTTGGCGCATACACTTGGCGCGCGCACCCGGCAACGTCACCGGAAGTGACGTTAGCACGTTGGGGGCGTTGCCAGGGTGACGCTCTGGCAATCGCCCTGGCAACGCCCCCAACGTGATGATGTCACTTCCGGGTGATGTCATTACGTTTGAGAAGTCGTCCTGGCTGGACGACTTCGGGGGCCGGGTTCCCCCCGCCGGCCGAATGCTGGCCGGCGGATCGGGAACCCCTGTAGCGGGGGATCCCCCGCCCCCTGGGCTGACTTGGCAGCTCTATGCTCAGGCCACGTGGCGGTCGCCATTATGGAGCACATGGCGGTAGCCATTACACACATTCAGCATGGTACATTACAATGTGTTTGCAGAGATCAGGCTTTGGGCATTCAAAATATAAGAACATTTATTAAAAATAAAGAGTACACATGGTCTGTTGAAGCTTCTGGCTGAGCAAGGGTACAAAAAAGAGGAAAACCATGCAGTCTTCTTATTCTACACTCTATTTCAAGGGTGTCGAACTCATTTGTTATGAGGGCTGGATCTGACATAAAAGGGATTTTGTCGGGGCCGGCCATGCATGTCATAAAAAGTAATGCCAGGTAGCAGAGGTATAAACTTCATAAAGGACACAGAGAAACACAATTAAAGATATTTTACCAATTTCTGGGTAAGCATCAAGCTGGTGAGCTGCTGGTAAGCATCAAGTTGGTGTGTCATCACCACAAGGCCTTAGGTGCAGAGGAAAACCCACATAGGCAGACTGGAGAACCAGTAATGCAGCATTGGGCTCATGCCCAGTGGGGAGCAAACCCTTTCCCCAGGCTGCTCTCATGGTCAATTCTCTAAGCCTGTGGCCCGGAAGAAAACATGAAATGGCTGGTCACTGTGAGCTCCCCCTCCCCTCTCCCAGTTTACTTAGAGTGGCAGTGGCTCTCCAGGGTCTCAGGCTGAAGTCTTTTTCATAAGCCACAGCCTGGTCCTTTTAACTGGAGGTGGCAGGAATAGAAACTGGGACTCTCTGCATATGAAGTAGAGGCTCTTCAACTGAGCCACAACCCCTTTCCCCCAATCTAAAGTCAACACACACCCAGCAAAAAGAAAAAAAAACACACACATACCTTCTGTAGTAAGGTGAAGCATGGAGGAGGTAAGGGGGAGGGGGAGCCAGTTGCACCCAGGAGAGTGAAGGCAGAAGGAGCCCAACAAAAAAACAGAAACACAAACCCACTGTGGCAAGGGAAAGCACAGAAGAGGCAAGGGGAAGGCGGAGCCAGTTGTACCCAGCAAATCCAAAGCAGAAGGAGCCCAGCAAAAACAAAAAAAATAGAAACATACCTACTCACTGTAGCAAGGCAAAGCAGGGAGGAAGTGAGGGGGGGGGGCAGTTGCACCCGGGAGAGCCAAAGCCCAGCAAAATGGATGTAAGGAAAGACCTTTCATCACTTGAGACTGTGGAGGTCTACTACCAGACAGAGTAGACAGCATTGGACAATGTGGACCAGTGGTTTAACCTGGCAGACTCATATTTGAATGTGACCCACACCAATTGAGGGGAAATAACTGCTGGGTTTTCTCTGATGGCTTTCATCATGGGCCAACAGGCAGTGGAGGCAATGAGAGTGAAGGGAGCCTAGCTTGTTCTTCTAGGCTTTTCAAAACTTAGTCACTGTACCAGAGGTAGTAGCTTGGATAATCCTAACTTCCATAATACCCTACCAGTGCCATTCTAAGTATGACTCCCTTCTAAAGTCTAGGGAACCCAAGGGTGTAACTCTGCTTATGCTGGCATTGTACATTGATTAAAAACATTAAAGATCCTGAGTACTTCTCTCTCGCACACGTTTTTGCTCTCTCTTTCTCAAGAAAGATATTGATTCTGTTCGATGCATTTATTAGTACAGAGTATTTCCTCCAGAACAAACTATGCCTCCAAATGGAGTTTCCTTCCTTTTCCATTCAAACAATCAACCAATCCATATTGTTTTAATATTTATAATTTTGTAATGGGGGCGGGTGCAAAACTAATATAGAGCAGTGGAAAGCAGCAGGTCTGAAAACGATCACAATTCCTCATATGGCTTCCTGCATTGATGTCTGTACATCTCTCTTTCTCCATGCTATATTCACACTCACACATACTTTCGTTTATGGATACAGGCTGGTGCACAGCACGTTTCTAATTTTTTTTTAGTAGGTTTCTATAGCCATCCAACGGTTGTTTAGTTTGGCTCTACTGAAGGAGCTTATCTAAATGCTTCACACAAGAGCCCAGGGAAGCACAGACCTGCCGTGTCTGTTTTGCTTGCTTCTGTTTTAGAGCTTGCGCTGTACCCAACTACGTCGCATGACAACCGCTTGTGATAAGATGAAACCCTGGAAATAACTCTGCTTTCAAGCCTTTGCCAGGCTTTGAAAGGCTGCCCAAGAGCAGAAGTTCACAGCCAGCATTGTCAGGCTTACTCATCTTCGGGGAGTGCGCGGACATGAAAGCCAGGTTCCTGTCAATTCATTTCCCCCTTTCAAAAGCGCAAGTTATCTGTTCAGTTTGTGCCATTTTACATTTCGTAATGCCACTCCAGAAAATGATCACAGGCAGCACTGGCAGTTCAGCTGAAAGAGGAAAAACACAGCCAGACTTGGCTTTCTGTCTCATTTCTGCAGGAGCAGCGAGAGGCTTTTCCTGGGGATTTAGAACAAAGTACAGGGGAATCCAATTCAGCCAATCCTCCTAAACATGCTCATTCAGAACTCAGTCACTGGGTTGAATGCCATTCATTCCCAAATAGGTTTGGAGCCTGACCCTATGCACCCAGCAGTTCAAACCCCAAACTTTGGATCAGATCCTGTGTGTTCAATGGGGCCTGCCCCTGAGGAAGTAGCAATGCACTCAGGTCAGTGCTAATGGGGAATAACCAAGGCTCCAGCTGGGCTTCATTTTACAATAGCTGGGATCTTCACTTTTGCTGTGACCATCTGTGCCTGATAAAAGTACATAGGACTGTGAGAGCTCGCAGCAGTTGAAATGTTTTCTGTGGTTGGTTTTGTACAGAGGCTAGGAAAACTAACCATGATTCAAGAGGTTGTGGATCATATCTTGCCTCTGCCATGTATTTACTTGATGGCTGCAGGCACACTAGAGGTGCTCAATCCACCAAGCCTTATCAGTAGTTTTAAAAGCCATTGTCATGGTATCCTTCTGGATCCCCCAGCCAGGGTGGATTTGGGCAGCACTACTTTGTAGCAGCTCTGTTATTTTCTGGAACGTCTTGTCTCAGAAGGTGATATTGAAGGGCTTCCACTCCACCCTGTGGCTTCTAAATTCTACCATACTCTATGCTTGCAAATGTCATTCCACATGAAATGACTGAGGGGAGTGGTCTGGATGGAGATATTCACTTCACGGCCAACAATATGAAGATGATGCTCGGCTCCATTTCTGATTTTCATGTTATCTTGGGAATACTGTGTGAACTGGTGATGGACTGCACTGGAGCAAGTAGGCTGAAGCTTAATTCAGACAAGATAGAGAAACATAGGGTCAGAATCTTGATTGGTTTGAAAGTGGCTGTGGTACCTTGTATGTTGTTCTTGTATGTTGTTCTTGACAGGAGAGATTTGGCTGTGTCTTTGTCATGTGCCAACTAAGCTACTCAGTATGCGGTTGCCTTGCCTTTGAGAGTGTTCAGAAACTGTAGCTGATGCAAGACACTGGTTCCAGATTGCTCCACAGGTGCTCCACAGGGAATATGTGGTTCCTATTTTGTTTCATTTATGTTGGCTACCAACTGAGGACCACAGTAGAAGTAGAGATAGAGATGCATTTTGCCATACAGCCCCACATATGCACTGCAGCATCTTCAGAGATCCTTCTCTGCATGCCCTCAACTGTCAGAAATGTGATGGGTGATGAGACGGGAGAGCTGGTTGCTGTCTTTCCAGTACTTTTAAAAATCCTAACCTTCATCCAAGGAACTCAGAGCAGCAAACATAGTTATCCCTCATTTTATCCTCACATTAACCCTATGAGATCGATTCGGCTGAGAGTGGTTGGCCCAAGGTCGCTCAAGCAAACTTTGTGGCAGAGTAAGAATCTGAACCCAGGTCTCTCAGATTGCAGTACTTTAACCACAATAACAGACTGTCATTATTGTGACTTTGGAATGCTTCCCCACAGGAAGTTTGCCTGGCCCTTCCAGTCTTTTGCTGGATACCTTCTTAAAAAGACATTTAAATTATGAATTTATGTGTGCTTCTTGCTCAGCTGTGGTCTTAACGGTTTTACTGGCACATTGTTCTGTATTGTTTTCATTGGCTTCACTAAAGGGTGTTCCCTGAATTTTATTTATGTCTCTACTGATAATTTTTTTAATTGTGTTTCAAGCCAATGGACTTCCTCTTTCTTATCATTTTAGTCTTTGAACAGGGGTTTTAGCTGGTTGTCAGTTTTATACACTGTTGGTTTTATGTTTTGCATTCTGTACATTTTATAACAGCTGTATCTTTGTATATTTATAATAGCCGTATATCTAAATCTGTTGTTCCTCTGCTTGGGGATCTGTGTTAGGAAGGAAGGCTGGGACGTAAATGTTTCGAATAAATAGTCTTAAAGAGGCCACGAGAGAGGAAAATCAACACAGTGAAATTAGGATATCCCATAGATATTTCCTAGAACTGAAAACCACAAAGGGGTAAATGATGGAATGGGAGCAGAACTGCAGATGTATGGTATTTACATGTGTGAAAGCTGCTGCTATAATAACTACAGCATTTGCAGTCTTGGAGATAAACTAATAGTTGTAGATTCCATAGGTGTGTGCAGGTATAGAAAAAAATCAATCAAACTTCCTGTATTGCACATATAATTCAAAGTGGGATTGTACATATCTCCCCTGCCTGAGGATGCACATCCTCCCACTTCAGTCACTGTGCATCCTTAAAGGGAGATACGTGCATTCACACCTCAGACGTTAATGATGTCTGCAAATACAGGAAATGTATTGCCCTTCATGTCTTTGCGTCTGCCATTAACATCCGAAGTCACTCACAGACTCCCAAGCCAGAATGTTCTCTTACTATGCAAACAGTCAGGAAGCCTTTCTGCCCAAATAATTTTCCCTAGCAGGACTCTCATTTAGGGTTTCCAGCCTCTAAGTGGGGTCTGGAGTTCTCTTGGAATTCCAACTGATCTCCAGACAACAGAAATCAGGTCCCTTGGAGAAAAGGAATGATCTAGAGTGTGTGGACTCTATGGTGTCACATTCCTGCTCAAGTCTTTCCCCTCCCCAAACTCTGCCTTCCTTAACTACCATCCCCAAATCTCCAAGAATTTCCCAAGCCAAAGATGGCAACCCTGGCTTTGTATATTTAACAACTTTAGCAATTCACCTGACGCATATTTCCCCAAGATATAGTGATAGCAAAATTTGCTGTACCACTGTTAAAGGTCACAGGAGCTCTTCCAGCAAAAAAAGAAAGAGGGAGAGATGGCAGCCATAGTCTTAACAGATCAGAAGGTCAGAGATGGTGGCATCACCACTTAGCTAGTAATGAGTTCTTTCAGCATCAAGGTCCAAGAGATAAAGAAATAACAGGACATACAAGTTTGGAGTCTAGGGGGCAAGCTTGGGAAAGTGATAGGAGGTGCTCGGCTCAGATGTGGGTGTGAAGAAGCTGTAAGGATATAAGTTAAGAACCGATAACAGAGCGTCTGCTATTCTGCAGATTTAATTACACAGCGTCTTGCCATCCCATTTATGCACAACTAGTTTGCACATCTGTTCAGAAATAGAAGGTAGAGGCATTCAGAGGCCAGATGGGTCTTATTCAGCCCATAGGATGTCCCATTAAGCCTCTTACTGTCTGGTCAATTGCTGTTCTTGTCCATGTGTTTTAGAGCTTTCCTTTATTCTTCCTTTGAACTTTGCCCTCTCTGCAGCCCTCAGATAGTGTGTGGGTTAGGAGGTCAAAGGAACTTTGCTTCATTGAGTTAAAGGTCTGTCCTGGAATCAATGTGTTCCATCTCTCAAATGTATGTAAACCATTTCAGATTCTGTTTCCACCATCACTTCCTACCCACAGAGGAGATGGGTGGGAGGGTTTGAAATTCAATTACATATGTGTTGGAGCTCTTTTCCCTCCCCCCAAACTTTTAATGGTTTGATGTTCCTTTTTGATTCAAATGCAGAGTTTAAAGGCATTATTCTAGACTTAACATCTGTCTGGCAAACAAGTTTCCAGCAGCTAAATAAAACCCTGTGGCTGATTAAACAAACTTAAGCCCATCTCTTGTGTCTACCATAAGGGAGAGCTGGCTTCTCTTCAGACTGAATGTTTACTCCTAGCATCTGACAAGCAGCTGTTACCTACGGAGCCTGTTATTTGTCTTCTTTGTGTCCGCCCGTGCTGAATGCATTAGACCCAG
The DNA here is from genome assembly GCA_029233225.1 of Lepidodactylus listeri. Classification (NCBI taxonomy): domain Eukaryota; kingdom Metazoa; phylum Chordata; class Lepidosauria; order Squamata; family Gekkonidae; genus Lepidodactylus; species Lepidodactylus listeri. The sequence continues at coordinate 22,781,821 of JARCFY010000012.1, forward strand.
TTGAACCACGGTTTGGTGGTCAGTGTGTCGGACTAGGCTCTGGAAGACTCAGGTTCAAATCCACACTCTGATGTGGAAACTTACTGGGTGATTTTGAGCCAGTCACATACTCCCAGCTTAACCCACCTCACAGGGATGTTGTGAGGATAAACTGGAGCAAAGGAGACAGATGTAAGCCACTTTGGGTCCCCATTGGGGAGAAAGAAGGGGGTATAAATGAAGTTAAATAAATAAAACTGAGGTGTGGCATTACCAGACCGACTCCATGATGATATTGTCATTCCACTTCACCTGTAACACTGTGCGTTGGATTTAAAGGTTCCATAATACAAACAGTGGAGCCTTTCCAGCACAAGGGACTTTCTTCCACAGCAAGGAACCGTTTCCTGGTGGAAGAGTCATGTTTTGCCAACAGAAAGTTCCTTGTGCTGGAGGAAGACTCCACCATTCATGGAACAGATCCTTTGGATCCAGTCCATGACATTTATGCGCCAATCCATGTTCATCTTTCACTAAGACTGGATCAGCTCTGCCAAAAGCCATAAGTAGCACTTAGCCAAGAAGAAAGAAAGTGGTTTTTAAACTGAATTGCCGGTGTTAATAAGCAATTTAAAATGCCCTCTCTGATTTAGTTCAGTATCTGAATGTTCCTCCCTGTCAAGATTTCATCTCCTGGAACCATACCCAATAGCAACCCAGCATGAATAGCAAGTTTGTTCATTTATCTGTCAAATGTATACCCTGCACTTCTTCCAGAGCAGCTTGTTTGTGGTTCCCCGACTATCTCCCATTCAGGCAGCTGACACAGCCAAGACATGCCTGGCTCTAGTGTTTTCAGACCACTGTCTGCTTTTGTAACATCAAATGTGTAGTTGCATTTTTTAATACTTGTATCTGGGAGGGCTTCGCTTTGGGCAGAGGTGCATAATGGCTGCAGGTTAAGGAGAGGAGGAGGAGATTGGATTTATACCCCACCCTTCACTACCCAAAGGAGTCTCAGAGTGGCTTACACTTACCCTTCCCCTCCCCACAACAGACACCCTGTGAGGTAGGTGGGGCTGAGAGAGCTCTGACAGAAACTGCTCTTTTTCAAGAACAGCTGTGCCAGAACTACGGCTTGCCCAAGGTCAGGTGCAAGTGAAGGAGTGGGGAATCAAACCCGGTTCTCCCAAATTAGAGTTCACGCACTTAACCATGACACCAAACTGGCTCTCTAAGGCAGGGCAGGTAGGCTGTGTCTGCACAAAACCCGCACTCTCTTTGATTTTGCACTCAGTCCCAACAACACTTCAAGTTAAGCACGCAAAAAAAATGGAAGGATGCTGTGCTACAGCCAGGGGGGACAGAATACTTCCTTTAACCTGCAACTCGGGGGGGGGGGGGCTCTACCCATGCTAGCATACTTAAGCATTTATCCCAAAGAAGTGAGCTAAGGAATGAGTGATATAATCTGTGGTTAATTAGTAAAGGAGACCGCAGAGGCATTTCACCCTTCTACCCACCCACCCCAGCCAAACTTGGCATTTTCTATTTTTTAATCTAAGCTCCAAATATTCATTTTTGTGGTCCTATTATATTATGTCTTATTTGCCAAGCTTGCGTGTTCTTATCCATGAGGCATCATTTTGCAATCTGCTGTTTTCCACAATAACAATAATAATGGTTACATTGATACATCTAGAGTTGTACCAGAAGTATAATTTGATTCCGTAATCATTAAAACACTATACTACCCACTGCCTGAAACCATCAAAGAAGATCACAAGCAGAAGCAAGCTTGTATGTGCCCGTTATCAGTACAGCTTTGGGAGGGGGCTAGAACTCATTGGCACAGCCTTCCCACGCTTAATGTCCTGGGTCCAATCTCCAAGCTTGCTGGCTAAAAGCTCTTAACTGTCAGGGCAGGGAGAGACTTCACTGTGTCCAAGATCTTGGCAAACCACCATAAGTCAGCACAGATAGAGGGTTTACACGTACTGGTATAGATGCACAACTGAACCTGCATCATCTGGAAGTGTTTACCTGGCTGGATGCATCATACAGTGCAGATGGAGAATGCGTATCCCCAATCAGAGTCACCAGTTGGTACTCAAGTCTAGCTGCATGTAGACTAGAGCTGGATTCTAGCCCCACCCCCCCACCCCCAAATGTATGTGTGTGGTTCTGTAAAATCATGTACAAAAATGTGTTGCCGGTAAATGTGCATAATACAGCCCTGAAACTGTAATGACAGACATTCAGATGGCAGTGTTGTCAGTCACTGATACCCTCTTGGACCTTCAAGCCAAGCTTGTTTTTTTGGGAGAGCTGCTGGAAGAGCAAATTAGGGATGCCAGCCTCCAAGTTGGACTTGGGGATCTCCCAGAATTACAGTACATCTCCAGCTGACAGAGATCAGTTCCCCTGGAGAAAATGGCTGTTTTGAGGGTGGACTCTATGGCATTGTACCCCACTGAAGTCCCTGTCCTCCCGAGGCTTCATCCCCAGTAATTTCTCCAGGAATTTCCCAAGCTGCAGCTGGCAATCCTAACCCCACACCTCCCTGGCCACTGGTGAGGAGGGACCTGGCAACTCTGGAGCAGAAGCACCAACAGTACCCAAAACCACTGCAGTTTGCCTAGAGACCCTGGGATACTTGCAGCCTACTCGGGGAGGATTTAAAAAATCTCTGTAACTGAGTTCCTGTTTTGAGACTAAAATCAGTAAGAGACTTTCACAGTACTGTCGTCTCTGAACCCCATCCAGGAAAAGGTGACGTGTGGGTCGCTAAATACTTGTGTTTATTCCAAACTGCAGGATTAAGCTATGGGGTTAAAATTAAATCTAAATCACAAAAAAAGTATTCAAAAATGTTAATTAAAAGTATTGCATTTCTGAATAATTTATAGCTTAGCAAGGGTTTCTAAGAAATTTAGCACGGGAGGGAGTCCATTCACATTTCTTTCTTAGGTGTGCATTTCAAGCCGATGTAATGTTGAAGCTAAGGTTTTTTGGCTTTGGAGAAATAATATTCTACAATAAGCCGTGTTCCTGGTTGTCAGAAAGCAATCTTTTCCTAAAGTGCCAGGAGTTAATCAGCTTCTGTTCCCTGCTAGAGAAAAAAGTTCCCAATTACATAAGAGGCTGATTGCTTTGGATTGTGGGGCTCACCCTTCCCGAGCTTTTGTTGTCCCAGTTTTATGATGCTGCCAAGGAAGAGGTGAATCGGAAAAAGGATATGTTTTCTGATTCTTCTGAAAATAACATACCTTGAGGTTTGTTTCCTTTCAAAGTGGTGCAGATGGGCTACAGCTTAATGGCGTAACAGAAAGGACACTTCTCCTTTGTTTGCATGGGCAGTGAAAGCACAGAATGAAATACGCTTAGCTGGTTTCAGTGGGACACCTTGTATTCCGCACATTTCTCAACCCAATTCTTTCTTTCAAAGACCAGCACTAACAATTTCATACAGAACTAATATATCCTGCTGGCAAGATCCTCTCCCCCAGCCAGGAATAGCCGTTCCCCCCCCCCCCTTCCGCGTTTAACTTTTACGGTCTCCATGCTGGAGTAGTTTGGCAGGCCAGATTTTGGAAATGTCTCAAACTGAACCACAAGTGCATGAACCTGCTGTACTGAGTTGCTTTTGTCTCCCCTTTCCAGAGTACCGCTTGCCAATTTTCACAGCTACAGCAGATTTTGCTATTCAAAAACAGAACCAGATGGAACGCCAGTTCAAAGAACATGTCAGAATTAAATATTTCTCTTTTAATTAGTTGCTTCTGATTTATGCAAAAGAAATTAACATAAGAGTAGGAGAATGTGCCATGAATCCAGATGTGATACAGCCCACACAAGCATTATCTTTTCCTTGTCAAAAAAGATAGGTCTCTCCCCCCTCCAGTTGTAGGGGGTGATGGGGCATGCATGCATTGAATCAACAACTGACAAAGGCCTTTTTTCTCCCTTTTCCCTTTTCTAGCGCCAATACCCCACCAAGCTGACAGAGTCATTGGACATCTACTAATGATTAATTATTAATTACATCTACTTGTTATTAATATAGGGCCATCCGTGTGTATGGCGACTTACAGAATATGAAAGAACAGGTCCCTACCCGAGGAACTTGCAAGCTCGAATTTAACAAGACAAAAGGGGGGTGGAGAAAAGGAGTAATGGAAGCAAGGAGAAACATGAGAAAATAAGCATGCATTTTAGTTTCAGTAAGATATGGGACAGAGTTGCCAACACTGGGTTCAGAAATTCCTGGTGATTTGAGGGGTGGAGCCTGGGGTGAGTGGAGTTTGGGAAGGGGAGGGACTTCAGCAAGGTATAAAGCCATAGAGTCCAACTTCCAAAGTAGCCATTTTCTTCACGGGAACTAATCCCTGGAGATCAGTTGTAATCCCAGGAGATATCCAGCCAACCCCATCCAGGTGGGGTTTAAAAGGTCGCGTCAAAAGTTTTCACAGAAAGGTGGGTTTTGAGGAAGGCTGTGAACAGGGTTGGAAAATACCTGGAGACTTTGGAGGTGGATCCAGGAGAGGGTAGGTTTTGGGGAGGAGAGGGGCCTCAGCATGGTACAATGCCATAGAGTTCACCCTTCAAAGCAGCTATTTTCTCCAGGGGAGCTGATCTCTGTAAAAGCGGGGGCTCTCCAGGCCCCACCTGGAGGCTGGCAACCCTAGCTGTGAAGGAAGTGAGAGAGATGGCACCATGCAGGTGTTTTGGAAGACCTACTAGGACAAATGGTGGAGCCCTCTGCAAGAGCAAAAGACCAGTTCAGGAGACTAGGTTGTTGTCCTTTTTTCCCTGAAATATGTCATTTCCAATGCAAAAAGAACTTCACAATCCTTTTTTTCCCCCTTGGACCATCAGATTTACCCCGTGAGGGAAGCTACTATTATTTCCATTTTTAAGAAGGGGAGTTGAGGCAGCTTGCCTATCATTGTGTACACTGCTTTTCCCCAAGAAGTTTCGAGGATGAAATAATAGCATAGAAATTCTTGCAGCAAGACTTTATCTATGTATCTACATATGCTCTGGTGTAGTGGTTAAGTGCGTGGACTCTGATCTGGGAGAACCGTGTTTGATTCTCCACTCCTCCACTTGCACCTGTTGGATGACCTCGGGCAAGCCATAGCTCTGGCACAGCTGTCCTTGAAAAAGAGCAGTTTCTGTCAGAGCTCTCTCAGCCCCACCTACCTCACAGAGTGTCTGTTGTGGGGAGGGGAAGGGGAAGGCGTTTGTAAGCAGCTCTGAGACTCCCTTGGGTAGTGAAGGGCGGGGTATAAATCCAAACTCTTCTTCTAAGAAAGATTATATGCATAGGAGCTCAGCAATCTCTGCAGCCACAGCAAGAATATCATTTGTGCCACATTTCCTACATTTGTTCCTAACATATAGATTTCTCTGTAGGAAAAAAAAGCAATTTATAAAGAGGCCCTTGGATCGTGGCTTAGAGAGAACTTGGTCTAGAACCTTGCTTGATATCCTGACTGGTCTGTCTTCCTGAAGGAAGAACCTGGGATTCAGGAAAAACCCGCAGCTAGTCCAGAAGGTAGAATCACAATAAGAGTTTTGCCTCCATTTAAGGCAGGTCCTGGTGATCTGCCCAGCGAGGCGCTGAGAGAACTCACAGGGGGTAATGGTTCCTTCTACTTACTGTAACTTACCACTGTTGGTACAATTTTTTCAGTTTCTGATACCTAGACCCAGAATTACTTGATTGCTTGATAGTAATCAGTGAGCCTTATAGCCCTGGTCTTCAGTGCCTTTGGAAAGTAAACAGTGCCAGCTTGGTCTCCAACACTTCCCTTGTTTTGCTGAAACTGGAGTTTCTGGATTAGAATACACAAATAAGGTCCATGCCATCTGGGCAATGGAAGACCATCTTGTATTGAAGGAAGGCTGCTTCCACGGAGTACCACGATGAGTGGAAAAGATCCATGGGATCTAATCCTCATTAAGTTTTTAATTAGTCCTGGCTTATGGACACAAGGTTACTGCATTCACACAACCAGGATTATGAAGGCAGCAGTGCGTGGCACAAAGGGTGTACTGTGTGTTAACTGCCCTACTCAACAGAGGTCATTGCAAAAATATCTTGTTGGAGAACACATTAATGGATCATATGTGTAAGCAGCGTAACAGACACTAGAACAATAATGTAACGTAACAGTTAACTGGACGTACAGCGGCGTCTGTTATCTACGGAAACAACACAATTCTCTACAAATATTGACTTTCAGTATAGAGGGTCAAGTAACAGATTACACAGCTTTCCAAGCCACAAGACACGCTTGCAAACAAAAAGCTTCCTGTTAATCAAACTGCAGGCCTTCATCTTTTATTTTCTCAGGCACTAGAACAGGCAGAGCGACAGAGCGAGGGTATAAAAAAGTCTGGTGGCGACAACCGCTCCCTTTGCCACAGTGGTCTCAGTGGACTATGTTTTATCGAGCAAGACAGATTTTCATTTTGAAAATGACTCCTTCATATTTATGGCTTTGTATGATTATAGGAAGCAGGAAGATTCATTTCACAGCTTACGAGTTGCACACAGCTCTTTAAGCAGCAGTTTTCATCTATTTGCTTTGTGATTTACCACACTGTAGCTAAATATGCTACTTCATTCTCTTGCTGAAATTATCCTGAATGAAATGTGTGCGCCCTTGACCCCCTTCATGCCTTCCCCCCTGCAGGAGCCAGTTTGGTGCAGTGGTTAAGTGTGCGGACTCTAATCTGGGAGAACCGGGTTTGATTCCCCCACTCTTCCACTTGCACCTGCTGGATGACCTTAGGCAAGCCATAGTTCTGGCACAGCTGTTCTCGAAAAAAGAGCAGTTTCTGTCAGAGCTCTCTCAGCCCCACCTACCTCACAGGGTGTTTTGTTGTGGGGAGGGGAAGGGAAAGGAGTTTGTAAGCCTCTCTGAGACTCCCTTGGGTAGGTGAAGGGCAGGGTATAAATCCAATCTCTTCTTCTTCATGGAGTGTGTGGGGAGAATTTGCCTGCTATCCCTCCCAACCTGTTAATTTGAATTTGAGGCAATGATTTCAAATCTCTCGTCCATGCTGTTTTGACCTTAAAAGTCCTATTTAAATTTTGCTTCTTCGTTGTGCAAACTGAACCCATGATTCTTTATTTACATGCCATTTGGTTTTCTTTGCACCAAACTTTCCTCATAAAATTCACTGCAGACATCCCAACTAGCCAGCTCTAAGGATGTTTTCACACATGTGGTTTCAATGGGCTTTTCCTTTAACTGGTCAAATACGAGAGACGTCAACTAAAATGCACATTCAGTTTCTTTTGGGTATTTGATCCCCACGACAGCAACATTCACATGTGGCACAAGTAGAGTGACAGAGTATTTGAAATCTTACCTGAAAATGTTTTTGGAAGTCTTTGTTGTAGTAAAATATCCACCCTCACCCTGCATTCTCAGTGAAATCACATCTGTTCAAGCTTAACTCTAGTCTGAGTGTTGGTCAGTCCAATAATCAGGATATGACACAACATTTTTAAAACAAATGTTGTCTGAAACACAAGCAAAGATAACAAATTGTATACTCAGTTTGTAATAAGAAGCTTCATCCTTTATGATAATATGTAAAAATACAAGGGGGTTGTGTCTTAATTAACCATTCAGGCCTTGACATACATGATGCTGTTGTGATAGAAAAGCGCCCAGAAATGCATAAAGTGGGTTATAAACTGGCCTTGAATCAAAGGAAAGAAAACATCCCAACAAATGAAGCACCCAGTTGTTGGTATTGCCTTGGGCATTATAGAAACCAGTTCAGGTAACAGCCGCAGAACGCCATTAAACATTTTCAAAATACATACCAGATGTAAAGTTTTCAATCTTACTCTCTGTCTGTCTCTTGTGAGCACACACGTACACTGAGTAAAAAGGCTTAAACAATTGGGTTGATTTTTTTTTTTGCAAACATATTTGATCTTTAGCATCAGATGCACACTCTTTCGTCACCACATTCCTCTATTGTTCATCTTAATGTAAAACAGACGGCCATCCAACCAAAGTACAGAACGCTATACAGGAGAGAACAGGAGAAAAGACAGAATGTGGAAGTAGGGGGGAGAGAACAGCTGTCAAGGAATCATATTACTATCACAACTGGAGATAGGTTCTCTGTCCTCGGACCCAACCACCTTAGACATTTATGTTGAGAGGGCTCTGAGCCAAAGCGACCCCCTATTGATCATACTTCAGTGCTCAGGCAGAGCTGTTCAAAGGAGTGCTGCCCTAAAAGGGCATCTAAGAGAATAAGGACATTCCAGAATTATTGCCTTTTAGAGATGATACTTCTGGAAACTATTTCAGTGAGCATCGGTATCTGACCAGGGTTACGCTTTGGAAATAACCGGCTACAGCTTGGGTAAAATTCATACTCCTCCAAAGGTTCACACAAAAACATACCTCCCAAAGCATCAGCAGTTCTTTCCATAGCTAAAACAGAGAACCAGTTTGATATAGCGGTTAGGAGCACGGACTCTAATCTGAGAGAACCAGGTTTGATTCCCCACTCCTTCACATGCAGTGGCTGGTGTGACCTTGGGTCAGTCACAAGTTCTCTCAGAGCTGTTCTCTCACGAGCAGTCCTCGAAAGAGCTCTCTCAGCCCCACCCACCTCACAGGATGTCTGTTGTGGGGAGGGGAAGGAAAAGGATATTGTAAGCCACTCTGAGGCTCCTTCAGGTAGTGAAGGGAGGGGTATAAACCTAAGCCAATCTCTTCTCTTCTTCTAATTCATATGTAGCCATATCAAATGTTAATACCGTTAATTTTTAAAAATATGTATTGTTTGGGCATCTTGCAAAATAATCCTTTTAAAAGTCTGTTCCAAAGGAAGCTCCACTGAGTTCCTTGGAACTCACTTATTAAATGCGCTTTGGACTGCATCCTTAGCGTGAATAACTAGAGCAGCCATAGTCTGAATGAGTGGCAGCAAATTGAGAATCACAGCAGGATCTCCTGTGCAGTTTCCAAGTTGGGTTTTTAAAAAAAAATATATGTAATATACTTACTGTGGCACTGCTAATCAGCTGCTTCAGTAAGGCAAATGCATAAACTTAATCACTGGTTCACATTATGATTACATAGCCCACAATGGGAAGCAGAAGTAGCCAAATCTAACTTTTTTGTTCTGTTCCCCTCTTAATTCCAAACCCTCTCCCCTGGACGTTGCTTTAGTACGATGTCTAATTTGTAGTACCTTCATAATGGACCATCTCTTGACTTCATTCAAAAGGAAGCACTTACTACTTTTTGGGGGGAGGGGAGTGAAAGATAAGTAAGGGGGGGAAACCTCCCTCACAAAAATTCCATTTAGAGGCATTTCAAATCACTTTGAACAGTATGAGCTTGGGACCCTAATCATTTCAAAAGTGAAGAGCTGTTTGAATTTCTGAGCCAAGCGTTTCATTAAAGAAACTCAGCATCGCTTTCCCTCGGCCTTCTAGATTCTGGAGAGCCCTTCATCCTGGAACTGAATTTAGTCACTGAATGTGCCTTGGAATGCAGCACACTTTACAATCAGCAGTGTGCAATTTAGAGAGCATTTCAACTTGATCTGAGATTGCTCAGTGCTACATTAATGCTCAGATTATGGATCAGGCCCAACAACACATGGGGCTCATTTGGATGATTCTCTCCTTTGGCCATTTGGTTTTTTTTAAGATACGAAAAGCAACCCCAGAGGAGGGGCAGGGAGAGGGACTGATCAAGCTGTTCTCTTCATGTCATTTGTGTGCTCAAAATCCCACCCCCACCTCCCAAACTGACCAGACCCTTGCTTCTGGATGCAGAACTTACTTCTATGGGAAAGGATGTAGGTGGGTTCCTGAATCATTTTCCTGAATGGCGTGAAATCAGTTGAGAAGGCAATTTATAGGAGATAAATGGCTGTGAGGGAAAGGGTTATGGAGATCCTCCCCTGCTTTTCTTCTGCTCAAAGCTTCCAAGATCACTTTTCACTAGGAAAGAAACCAAATAATCAGAGATCAGGAAAGAAATCAATCAGAGAAGGAAAAAAATCATACAACCCATTGTTTGCCCCGACCTGGATAGCCCAGGCCAGCCTGATCTCATCAGATCTCAGATGCTAAGCAGAGTCTACCCTGGCTGGTACTTGGATGGGAGACCACCCAGGAATACCACGATCGCTGTGCAGAGGCTGGCAATGGCAAACCACCTCTGTTCATCTCTTGCCTTGAAAACCCTACAGGGTGGCCACAAGTCAGCTGCAACTTGGCAGCAAAAAAAAAAAAAGTTTGCCATTCAGTAAGACTTCAGTTCTTTCTCAAGAACTTTTTCTGTTCTTCTTTATCTGTATTTCACAACATTCAGTAAGCATATGGTGGGGTTTTGACATTTCTGTCAACTGCGGTACACTCAGCTGTTTGTTTCTAAATTACAGTTGCCAGGTCTCTCCTGGGAGGCTCATCTGACATACAGCGATGTGTCTATGTCACTGCCCACGTGACACGGAAGTGATGTCATCATGTCCAGTATGTCAGAGCAACACTCTGGTATTTGGGCAAAAACTCTATGGTAAATTTGGCTTCCTTTTTCCACAGTTTTTGCCCAAATACCAGAGCGTCACCCCTGGCTGTGTTGACATCACTTCTGGGTCACGTGGGCAGTGACATAGATGCATCACTGCGCATCAGATGGATCTCCCTGTTTTTCAGGGAGCTGACTGGTGGCAGGGAGATGGGACCTGTCAGAGGGGGGTCTGGCAACCCCATTCTAAATGCAAATTGGACAACAAGTAGTTCTGCTGTAACTCTTGTACCAGAAGTGGTTAAAAGCTCTAGTCAGGGAGAACTGGGGCAGAATTATTTGCCCCCAGTAGCAGAAGGAATTGAAAAGAAGAGGATCAAAGCAGTGTATCATACAGAGATGCAGTGGGCAGCCTCTTCTGATAATGAGAACTTTGAGGGCCTTTAATTATTTAATATTTATGATAGCACACCACGGCACACCCCAGCACTGTTTGGGAGTTACAGTGACTTATGTGTTCAGACCAGAGAACTCCAGATAGAGCTTCAGTCTGGCACCCCTCACACCACCCAGAGACAATCCAAACAGTACATGAAAACGCACACACACACACACGATTTAGCACAAACACACTAGTAATTGGTTGTCTCGGTGTGTACCATACATTTTCTCTCGTCCCTCTCTAACCCATACAAGAGCAACTAATATAAAGCTGCACGTTAGTGGCACTTTTTCTAAGGCTGGGCCCCCAGGGTGAGCAGGACCCCTCTGAATCTTGTCTTCATAGATCACTACCTGTCTGTGGCCTTGGTTCAGATACAGGGCCAAACTACACATTTGGGCTTTTAATTGAGATTCCCCGCAGTGACCCAGCAGCTGTATAGAATGGCTTAAAAACAACAACAAAGGAGAGCCCAGACAGGCTTAGAACACCACCAGGGGGTGGGGCAAAGGGCTCCGGCCTTCCTCCCCAAAGCTATTTTCCTGCATGGAAACAGCACTGGGGGGGGGGGGAGTTATTCCCCCAGTTTTACTGCTCCAAAAAATAACTCCTTCTCTGTGCTGTTTCTGCATGGAAAACGGCTGGAGGGGGGAGGCAGGAGCCCCTCCTTCTGCTGCCATAGTGTTCTGTGCCTGTTTGGGCTGTCCTTTTATTTTTTAAAGCCATTCTCCGCAGGTGCTGTGTGGCTGCAGGGAACTTGAGTTGGGGCTGGGGTACCCATACCTAACTTGTTAAAAACCTGAACATGTAGTTTTGCCCACAGTGGATGGATTTTGGTGAAAGGTATTAAAATGCCCACATGGGTTTTACTAGCCTTAAGAAGCTGACAAAAGAGGCACTGGAAGTTAGCACCATTTCACTCCTTTCCTGTCTTACACAGAGGTACTACTGTTGTGTCTCAAGTCTTCCAGTTTACCAGTGCCTTGTATATTTGTCGGGCAAATCTAAACAGCAGTCTCTCTGTCTTCAATGGGGCTTCCTCCACATTTTTCCTAAGAGAATGCAGAGCATGTTGATTTAACCCATCCGCCCACCCACTCCACCCGACTCTTGCTTTCGGGTGTATGACATACTTCCAGGAAAAAGGATGCTTGTGGGACACTGGAGACATGCAATCTGTATCCTGAAAGTTTCAAAACAATTTAAAAGACTGTGACGTGCAGGAGAGATTTAAGACAGGCAGAGTTAATGCACCCTGCCAAGGTCTGGGCAATGCTTGGAGATAAGCCTGGTAATGAGAACTTCATCAGAAACATGTACCGGGTATTTATTTATTTTTAAAAATTCACTGTTATAAGAGAGGAAGCATTTTGTTTTTCGTTGCAAAGATATTTTAGAAATACAGCAGCTTCAGTATATTTTCCTCTTGACTGATCAAGTCGATGTTTTCACATACTCTCAGATCAGACATAAAATGAAGAAGCATGATTGATTTTGCAATAATGACACAGGAGGTATTTCTCATGAATTTTTTTCTCTTAATTGATTTTTTTTTAAATGTTTTCTGATAATACATACACCCATCTGGAGAGGCTTATTCACCAGAAAGTACTTCGGTATGAAGAACAGAGGTTGAAAGAGGCACCATGTGTGCAAAGATGTGCTCATACTGGGAACACTGTCCCCCAGGAGCAGTACCACCCATCATGGGATTCTGTTCTTGAGCGTCCCTTACCTTTGGGGCAGGCAGCTTTTCAGAAGGGAGATTTTAAGCTCCCATATATGTGAAGAGCACTTGAGGTAGACCTTTGGATCCAGGCCAGTGTGGAGACATCAGGCACACAGATCTCAGGTGGATAATTATTTGCATCTGGATTTGGAAGCTGATACCTTCACACTGGTGGATTTAGAGTACAGACCACCTGAGTAGTCTGCATACACCTGCCTGGCGGATGCGGAAGCAAAATGGTGTCATGCTGTGATTGTCCACATGCAGCAGAACCTCTTGACAGTTTGCACACACAAGGTAGATGAATGGCTTTGCCCATTTCTTTCACTTACAAATGGCTCCTGTGGGGATTTGCATGCATATAGCAGCTGTTCTCATTGTTTAAATGGCTCCACCGCACACGGTAGGAGATTGTTGGAGTATCAGAATCAAACTTTTTTTTTTCTCCCTCTCTTCTTACAGGTGGACTTGGGCCTTCTCCACTTTGTTTCTGCCATTGGAACCCAGGGAGCCATCTCGAAAGAAACTAAGAAAAAGTACTATGTGAAAACGTACCGTGTAGATATCAGCTCCAATGGAGAAGACTGGATTTCACTTAAAGATGGAAATAAACCTTTGGTAAGGCTCTTCATCTTCATAATACTTATTACAAGTGGAACTTTTAATGGATTGCTCAAGGAGCAATCAGATACTCTAGAAGCCATACAGACCATAGAGCTATAACTGAGTTGAGTTATTCTGAAAATAGTAACACCTTCCCCTCGCCAATTAAATCAGATGGACCCAAACTGATGTAGGTACCATAACAGTCAGAAACAGTCACTAGGGAAAGCCCAAAATGGCCATTGCTTAGATCATTTCTAAAAGTCTTAAAGCAAAGGAACAATTGTGCTTCTGCAGTGGTTCCTTATCATGCATGCAGATAACATCCTCCTTCATCCTGTTTGTCTTCTCATCTTGAAAGAGAGCCATGCTTTATTGGTGGCCTTGGTCTAGCTGTCCAATGTAATTAATATTAAGAAGCTAAACAGATGTCGTAAATGTAGCCCATGTTTACCAGTCATTTCTGCTGATTTTCCATGGCTACTTCCTTCCTGTGAAAAAGGGAAACGCAACTCTCAGCAATACCGTGTTGCCAAAGATAGTTCAGACATGTAAGATGCAAAATGGAGACTGTGTGGTGCACTGTATTTCTTATCTCCCGAAGGGAAAGTGAATAGTGGGTTTAATTGCACAAAGAAGATGGGGGCACAAGGGCATAAGTTATATAGCTGAGCCTTTTCCTTGACCTAGCCAGCTTCTCTTGCTACAGTGTTCTGAGTAAAGGGCAAACAGGAAAGATGGAGGAAAGGTATAAGAGACTAGCGCCCATAAAAGGAGAAATGCCTAAGAACAGGAAGTTGGAGCTTTACATTGTTTAATAAAGGAGAAGGAAGTTAGTCACCTTCCTTGAATTCAGGCACTGGAGAATTTAGCTCTCTTGTGGTAGAAGTTTCTCAGATGGCCAAAACAGATGCATCGTATCTTTTCATGGCTCTGTTTGTCTGGCTTGATGACAGCATCAAGCGACAGGCAGAGAAGAATGGAACCTAATGGTGTCAAACAAATCTAGAACATTTCATGTAAGTCAGTAGAAAAGTTTTCATGCTATTTAAACAATTCCGCAAAGTGGATTTATATAAGATAATGGTATCTGGAATTTCTGAAGGACACCTTCTCTTAAACAACCTTTCTAGGTACTAAGATTGTCAGTTGTCCTCTTCTCCATGTGTCCTCCCCTTAGCAAATTAAGAGCTGGCTGTCAAGGAAAGAGATCTTCTGTCATTAGTGCTCTGACTATGGAACAACATTCACAAACAGAACCCATAATCGGTCACTAGACAGACCACCTAAATTTTTCTCTTAGACACCTGTTCAGTTCTCTTATAAAAGAGTGAAAGAGCCCCTGTATTATCTGGGTTTACCCTGGCTGAGGACAGACTGGCAGTCTGGCCCACTCTGCCTCCGCTTTAAAAGCAGAGGCAGAGCGGCAGTCCAGACTGCCACATCTGCCTGGAGGAGGCAGGCCGGACGCAACACGTCCAGCGCTGCGCTCCTCCCGCAGCAGCCGGGCACCACTTAAAAGTGGTGTCCCGGCTGCTGCGCGCGCATTCCACCCGCTTCCAGTGGGTGTGAACGTGCGCCAGCCGGGGGAGCCGCGCAGCGTTTGCACGCCGCCACTGGAAGCCACCCAGTCTGGATGCTGCAGCAGCTTCCTTGCGGTGGCGTGGGAATGCCACATGGTGGGGGCAATTCCCCCCGCCTTGTTCTGCCATACCGCGGAGGCGCAGCAGAACAACAGTCTGTCCTCAGCCCCTGACAGAACGACCAAAGCATGGCATGAGTAGATGACTGTGAATGCTCCCATAAGCACAGTACTTAATCAAAACATTTAAAAATAAAGTTTAAAAATAAATGCATTATAAAAGGAAGTCAAAATTTATATGGCACATAATGGCAAAAGGCAAACATTTCTAAAAATAGCAATAAGGCACTCAAAGTAGTAAAATACAGATTTCTTGCACTGCAAGACAAAATATTCTTGGTTGAGCTTAACAGAAGCACTTGCTTCCTTCTCCTCATTAACCTCTCAAAAACTACTGCATTTCAAAGCGCTGAGCTTCTCCCGCTGGATCAAGTAAAAAGGTACTTTACCCAATAAAAGACTGGAAATGTGGCCATTATGCTGGGATTAAGTAAATAAGATGCTGACATACATAAGAATGAAGCACCAGAGATAGTTAAGCCATTAAGACTCAGATAGTCCTCTATGGAGTAGACTGGCAGGAAGGAAATCCCCAGAACCCGTTCTAACATTTTCCATTTACCATAATGTAGAAGAGAGGACAGTATTTGAAGTTTTTGCTGGCAGATGACAGGCACAAGGGAATGTCACATTCAGATGCCAGTAATCAGGTTTCTCAAAAAAGGGGAGAACATGTGAGTTTGGGGGCAACATGCAAATGAGGTTGGTGCAGTTACCTGACCAAACTTTAAAGTTATGTGAACAGGCTAGGATTTTTCACAGAGACATAGAACTTTTATAGTGTATAGGACTTGAAGGTTAGAATCCTATGGACATTTAAGAGTAATGGCTACGAGTTAACCATTTTTTTGTGGAAGTATTTGTGAGTGTGCTTGCATGCCTGAAAGTCACAGTGACTTCTGGCAACCCCTAGTGAGGTTTAGACATTTTTCAGAGGGGTGGCTTGATTGCCTGCCTCTGTGTCCCAAGCCCTGATATTCATTGGAGGTCTCCCTTCCAAGTACTCGCCAGGGTCAGCCTTGCTTAGCTTCCAAGATCTGACGAGATCAGGCTTGCCTGAGCTGTCCAGGTCAGGGCAAGTTAACCATTCTTAAGGGCACTGAAATCAGTGGGTTCAAGCATTCTTGACTCTGTGATTGACTATGGCACCATTAAATTAGGTAGCTGAGACCTAGATGTCTTTCATTCCCTTTAGAAGTAGTCATGCAGTTTGGTGTAGCCAGTTTGGTGTAGTGGTTAAGTGCGCAGACTCTAATCTGGGAGAACCGGGTTTGATTCCCCACTCCTCCACTTGCACCTGGCTGGATGCCCTTGGGCAAGCCAGAGCTCTGTACCAGCTGTTCCCTCAAGGACAGTTCTGGAAAGAGCTCTCTCAGCCCCACCTACCTCACAGAGTGTCTGTTGTGGGGAGGGGAAGGGAAAAGGAGTTTGTAAGCCGCTCTGAGACTCCCTTGGGGAGTGGAGGGCGGGGTATAAATCCAATCTCTTCTTCTTCTTCTTCTTCTTCATGCAGTGGAGTGATTTGACCTGGATACTTAACACTTTCTCTCTATGGCTTATTCCAGACAGAAGTCATTCCTTTTCCTTCAGCAGTTTGTAAACGCAGTAGGAAGGAAAAGACAGGTCACCTTCCTCTCTGCCCACTTGGCTAAAAGCAACTTTTCCTCTTAGGGAAAAGGCATAGGGGGGACTCCCCTGCCAACCACAGCACCACAGCTACCTTTAAATAAAATCAAGATTCCTCCAGATTTGATTACAGATCTCCAGCACTCCTATAGTTATGCCCTTACTCTGGGTAGTCCATAGCTAATCATCTCAGGAACTCAACAGCAGATTATGAGCTTGATTTATTTATTTCCCCTCCAGGCTCCTTAGAGTCTGGATTAATTGATTATTAGTAATTACTTTTTTTGTAAATATAAATAAGGCAAAAATTAAAATGCATTTGAAATAAACATTATTGTTTTCTCTCCTTCTGTAGGTGTTTACTGGGAACACTAACCCTACTGAAGTTGCTTACGGAACTTTTCCCAAGCCAGTTCTTACACGCTTTGTTAGAATCAAACCTGTAAACTGGGAAACTGGGATATCACTAAGATTTGAAGTATATGGCTGTAAAATTACAGGTATGGACTGCATGCATTGTTGTTGTTATAAATTCCTGTTTAACATTACAAACATTTGCAGAAGAGAAAATAACTGTCAGAGAATAGGAGAATGATCATTAATTGATCCATATTCCACACAGTCTAGAAAACACAAATACTTGTATGAAGCAACGTTACCGTTATGCAGCTAACATAAGCAATCCATTAATAAACAACATAATGAAATCAGTTTTACCATTGTAGCTATCCACAGGACTACAGAG
Source organism: Lepidodactylus listeri (assembly GCA_029233225.1). Lineage (NCBI taxonomy): Eukaryota > Metazoa > Chordata > Lepidosauria > Squamata > Gekkonidae > Lepidodactylus > Lepidodactylus listeri. The sequence continues at coordinate 22,799,176 of JARCFY010000012.1, forward strand.
GATTGTAAAAGAATAGCTGATAACAATGTATGCCGTTCAACCTATATGCCTTTCCTGTAACCGTGTTCAACAATTGTTATTCCCCAGGGGTATGACCCATATTATTGACCTGCCAGGGAGCTCCTATAGCCCAGCTGCTCATGGCAGTCTTTTATCAAATTACTCTCCCCAGATTAATACAGTATGTGTACATAGATGTAGCACAAGATGTGAGGAGTAGAGAATAGATTAATTCAGACTTTGCAATGAACTGTGGTTTGCTGAAGCCACAGTTGGTTGCACAAATCCTTATTAATCTACCAGATGTACACAACAGATTACAGTTTCTTTATAAATCTTCATAAACCCAGCTACTTGGTTACTTGTCTCCTTTCCTGCCTCTAGGCGAAATCTCCATATGCTATCCCAAACTCCCTTGCATTGCCAGGCTACTGGCAAAGCCTAACTATGTATACAGCCTATTAGCTATTGATCAGTTGCAATCAATGAAAGGGAAATGGGGTGGTGGCAAAAAAGTAAGCCAAGTCCCCGCCCCCCCTTGCTCTTGGCTGAGGATTGCCTGCCCTTCCTTATCTGTTTTACTGAATGCTTCAACTTTTAACCTGTTAAACAAAATAGATCTTTTACATCCTCCTCCCTGCCATTTTCCTGCCTTTTAAATTTCCCCTTGAAAGAGCCTCAAGTCTCTGGAGCACCTTTGGTGGGGTGTGGGGAGAGAAGATGGAAGGATGGAGTGCCCTGAAAAAGCGACATCATCTAAATGCAGCTGGTATACCAAACTTGTCTATTTCTCCATACTTCTCTTCAGGAGGATGTGAGGGATGAAACAACTTTTTTAAAAACAAGAAACAACTTTTTAAAAAAGCCTTGCCCAGATGGCACAGCAAATCACAGCTGGGACAAACCACAGTTAGCTGGGGATAAACAGCTAGGAATCTCGGCTTAGTGCCCACCAAGAAACCATCAACTGATGGCATGCAAAGCCACAAAGTTTATTCAGACTATGGGTTTATAAACACTCAGTGGGTATGACACCTGAATGCAGCCAACACGGACAGTGAACACACATGCCAACTCTGCAAGTGATGAAATGCAATTACTGGCACATTAATGGCAAGTGTATCTATTCCAACCCAAAATATTAATCAAATCTAGTCTATTCTAGATGGAAAGTAAATCAGTTACTGAATGATCTCCACCCAGACATCTGGGTAGCTGGCCATCAGTGCAGGGAAAACAGCAATAGATGGCAGATGAACAAACCAAGGCTGTTTCCTCTACCTCACCTGGTCTCTCCTGGACAGGAATGATATCTGTATTTATATGAGGTACAGATAGTTTCAGAAGGTAGCCATCTTGCTCTGCAGTAGAACAATTAGATTCGAGACCAGTAGGACCTTAGAGTCTAACAAGAGTTTCAGGCTATAAGCTATATGAGGTACTGAGTTTCACATCAGGGCCACAGAGATAACATACAAAGTACAGAGGAGGAGGAGGAGGAGTAGTTGGTTTTTATACCCCACTTTTCTCTACCTTAAGTGTAAAAGCGGCTTACTATCACCTTCCAGTCCTCTCCCAACTACAGTCACCTTGTGTGGCAGGCATAGTTCTGACAGAACTATGACTAGCACAAGTTCACCCACCAGGCTTCATGTGGAGGAGTGGGGAATCAAACGGGGTTCTCCAGATTAGAGTCCACCACTCTGAACCACTACATCACGCTGGCTTAGAGGTTTCTAGCTAGCAACACATTACAATGTTCCCCACCTCTAAAGACTTTCCCAGTCACACCAGTGGAAAGGGAAGATCTGAATACAGATTCCTTTGCTTATTCTAGTTTACTGCCCACAAGTGAATGTGACAACCTGTTAGCATAAGCTCTTTGTTGTGTGTGCCACACATAGCACTCGATGGAAAGATGATGAACTAGTTAACAACTGAGTCCCTCCCCCATCATACAAAGAAGGCATTTTAGAAGCAGAGGAAGGTGTTATGTAGATTTTCAGGCGCACCAAATAATTAGAGGAGGATTTGTTCAGGAGCTAATTGTTTCGTAGCTAAAATCAAATGTCATCCAAACAACCTCTATTTAATTAAGAAGATTGACAAATCCACATCTGAAAACTGAAGTGAACACATATTCCTGTTCTTATTTCTATGATTCTTTTAAAACAGAAAAGAAAATAATTTATCTGCAACTGTAAGATGTGTCTATGTAGATCTATGCATTTAAAGCATTCAAAACTTGGTGGTCTGATTCAGAAAATTATCTCTGGAAATTAATGGATTGCATGGGCTTCCTTAGTTTTCCCAGAAGACCTCCTCAGTGAATGAAAGGAGATTTCCATTTGGGAAAAGGATACCTTCCATCAGTATTTGTATTTTTTTTTAAATAAAAAAAGGAAGCAAAAAGATGATCAAACAGAAAATCAAATTAAGAATGAAGTGGCATTTGATTGCATTTGAGGTATCTGAGCTGGCAAAATTCTAAACACCATCCATTCTAGAGGGAAACCCACCTTCTAGGCCCAGGCAGAATATCCTATACAATAGATACAGCCATCATATATAAGAAATCTGTGTTTGGGTAATGACTATGGAACTCCATGGGTAGACCATTTATCAGAACAAGCTACCAAAAAATTTAAGTGGTGAAGTCCCTATTTCAGATCCACTACACTGTTCTCTTAGCCTCTATCTGTAATGTAAGGGAATGTGTGGATCCAGACCATGATACTGAGCCAAAAGGTACTGTTCCATTTACAGAAAGCATCCATCTCCTATGAAAGATCTCTTTTCCATTCACTGAAAATTTTGACACAGCATGGTGGGCACAGCAGCAAAATGGCTGGCACAAAATGGCTGCCACAGGAGGTGGAGTTAGCCACAAAATGACTGCCACAGCTTAACTTTAGTAACACAGTGCAGATCCTTGTTCTATGGTGGCAGCTGATGCCAAAGCAACATTTTAAAAAATCGGCCTAGCCAATCAAATCTCGAGTAATATGCAGGGTTGCCAGCCTCCAGGTGGGGCCTGGGGATCTCCCGCTTTTACAACAGATCCCCAGCTGACAGAGATCAGCTCCCCTGGAGAAAATGGCTGCTTTGAAGGGTGGACTCTATGGCATTGTACCATGCTGAGGCCCCTCCCCTCCCCAAACCCCACCTTCTCCTGGATCCACCCCCAAAGTCCCCAGGTATTTTCCAACCCAGACTTGGCGACCCTAGTAGTATGGAACAAGAAGTTGACTGGTTCAGAGTTTGTATTGTGTTGTACTGGTTTGATAGGGATTGGTTGGTGGAGTGCCTGTTGCTAGGCAGATGAAATGAAACAATGTAATGCAGACAGTCTGGGTATGAGCATGGGGAATACTCTGGAAGGAAGGAAGGTGGCTGTAAGCGCACCAGAACTTTGAACTTCAGCTTTGTATGCTGGGGTTCCCTTCCTTCAAAGAAAGTTTACTCCTTTATGTTTAAAGCCTTGCTTGGTGTGGTTTATTGGGCCTAGCACACACCAGTGTATACAGGTCCAGATTTGGACAACAGTAGTGAATCAGAAGCCTTGTTGGGCAAAACCCTACCAGGCCCCACCCACTTCCTAAAAACACTGGGCAGGCGCCAGGAAAGGTATGCGTGCGTTGGGGACCCCTGTTCTAACTGATTAGTACTGCCTGTTTTACAGGTTTATTTCAAAGATTAACAATTAATGCATGTAAAGTGCTTTGGCTACCTAAAAAGAGCCCAGAGTAAACATTTGTTGTTGTTGTTGTTGTTATCATTATAATTTAGATTATCCTTGCTTTGGCATGCTGGGTATGGTATCTGGTCTCATCACGGACTCTCAGATTACAGCATCAACTGAAGTTGATCGAAGTTGGATCCCTGAAAATGCTCGCCTTATAACAAGCCGTCTAGGCTGGGCACTACCTCCGACCACTCACTCATACACAAAGGAATGGCTCCAGATAGACCTTGGTGAGGAAAAGGTAGTGCGAGGCATAATCGTTCAAGGAGGCAAGCACAGAGAAAACAAGGTCTTCATGAGAAAATTCAAAATTGGATACAGCAACAATGGATCAGACTGGAAATTTATTATGGAAGCAGGCAAAAAGAAGGTCAAGGTGAGACTGTAATCTCAAGGAGTGATGGTATTATGGCCTTGAGCAGAAACTGTCATGGTATGTGCAATCTAGGGAAAACATGTTTGCCAGTAGATAAATATGCATTTTATAAGAAATAATTTGTCGTGTCTTTGCGGTGCCATGCAGTTGTTCTCCAGTGAAGAATGGCAGGACTCCCATTTAACTCAGGAAGGAATCATAATCCCACAGAACCTAGAAGAACATGGGAAATTTGTTTCAAGCAAACTGGAGCTACCTTTGTTGCCCCCTGATCATGCCTTGCACTCATCTTGCATGCGTTCCTCCAGTTGCACTGCTGTATTGCAGGATACCACATCCACATCAGTGCATTTATGGTGCATTTTTCTTGCAACTTCTGATTTGCATCATTTCCCCGTAACCTAATGTAAACATGTGTTGGATTATATGGTGTAAATAGGCAAAATCTTTAACACACTGCATTTCTTCCAAAACAACTATTTCTTCATCGGTAATCTTAGGTATACATGTAACAGTGCATCTGGTTTTATAATGACCTTGATGCCCCCACTAATGGACTTGCCATAAAGTGTGGAGTGTATGAATCAATAATGAGATCTAACAACTTGGGGTTTTTTAATACATATATAAAGTTTTCACATATTCTTTCATACTAGGGGAAGGGGGGAAACAGAGCGCCATATGCTTCTGATGTGACATACCTTATGCTGCTTAGCCTTCTGGTATTAAATTCAAGGCAGTTGCCCCCACTGTCAAAACTAGCAAGCCTGACGAAAATGAATATGAACTAGCAAGCTTGACGCAAACATATTAAGTCCACTCAGAATTTTTGCTGTGAACAAAAATAAACTTCAGAGATTAGCACTTTTTTAAAAGAAGAAAAAAGAAAAGAAAAATAACTGGATGTTATGTAACATGTGTAATCCTACTAAAATATTCAACACATTTAATAACATTTCTTGTACAGGAGGGAGAAATGTATTATAAAGGAATTTGATCAATTCCTAGGATTTAGAAGTCTGGTGAATTTTAAAATAGGACCTTGGTATTTTAATAATGTTAATCAAGCTGAGCTGCACGCAATAGTAGCTCCGTTGATTGAAAGCCTAAATTAAAAGCCATTATGTTTCTTGAAATTAAACACAGTTTAATCTCTCCTTTGTTGGAAGAAACAAATTATATGGGAGCAGCCTAGGACATTTTGCTGCCCCCAGCAGTTCCATGGCACAAGCTGACTGATCTCAGAGAGGATGCTGGGGCCACGCTCTTCTGATGTGCTGCAGCAATTCTAATAAATGACTAATAATTCTACTCCAATCAATTGCTTGGCTTGCTTCTTGGCTTTCAGGCTAGGCCTGGTGCAACAATATATGAAAAGCGAGCTGTGGCTTCCCAGGATCCCAATCATGCACCGCAGCACATAATCTAGGTAGGGCTGCCAAGTCAGCCCAGGGGGCAGGGGATCCCCCGCTATAGGGGTTCCCGATCTGCCGGCCGGCATTCGGCCGGCGGGGGGAACCCCGCCCCAGAAGTCGTCCGGTGAGGACGACTTCCCCCGTGTAATGACGTCACCCGGAGGTGACGTCATTACGTTGGAGGCATTGCCAGGGCGACGCTCTGGCAATCGTCCCAAAACTCTATGGTTTTGGGGCGATTACCAGAGCGTTGCCCTGGCAACGCCCATAACGTGATGACGTCACCTCCGGGTGACATCATCACGTCGCCATGGCGCACGCCCCAGAAGAGCTCCTGGGGGGAGAACAACTCCCCCCCGCCGGTAAGTAAACCCTACTTGGCAACCCTAAATCTAGGCCAAAGTCTGCAGTAAAGCTTTGTATATGTATAAGGGCACCATGTGCACAAATGGAGCTTCCTTTCAAACTATTATGTTGTTATTCTTCCTTTCCTCCAAGGAGCTCAAAGGTGCGTGCATGGTTTTCCCTTCCCCCATTTTATCCTTGCAACAACCCTTCGAGAGAGATTAGATTTAGAAATCGTGATGGGTTCAAGGTCACCCAAGGAACTCCATGACCAGTGGTTGGGGATATTGGTATCCCCAGTTCTGTACTAACACTGTAATCACATGAGATCTATATACAACCCTCTAAATGGCAAAATGCTGTTCACTTTCACAAGCCTCTCGACTCTTGAAGAGGGAGAGCTGCTTTGCAGAAAACTTGGAAGCCCTAGTCATTTACACGATGCTCTTAATTGTGCCAGCATAGTGTAGTGGTTAAGAGTGGCAGACTCTAAGCTGGAGAATGGGGTTTGATACTGCTACGCCACATGAAGCCTGCTGGGTAACCTTGGCCTAGTTACAGTTCTTTCAGAATTCTCTCAGCCTCACCCTCCCTCACAAGGTGCCTGTTGTGGGAAGATGATTGTAAGCCACTTTGAGACTCCATAAGCCATGAGCCACACGTTTCCCAGATATCGCTGTCTGTATATGCCATTTAAATCCATCAGGCACTCATGCCTGGGTCAGATCTAAAGAGCCGTCTGATCGTGACTTAATGTATTTAAAAATTTATATCCCACACTCTTCAGTATCTGGCCAAGCTGCTTTTATCAGTCCAGTGATCTGGACTATGGGATCAGAAACACCGACATAACACTTCAAGGCCTTCACCTTAAATATAAGTGGAAGTTCCCTTAGGACTCCTTAACGTTTGAGCGTATTTCTGTCAGAGGAACTCCCCCAGAAATAAGTGAAAAAGTGTGGACTGACATCACAGTCATCAGTCTTAGATAGTTTGAACTACTGTCCCTTGTGGCTCCAATCTTCAGATGAATTAGTTTGGTTTTCTTCCAGTATGGTTCACCTCAATTTTCAATCCTTCCTATTCGTATCATTCCATCCCATTTCCCCTTCCCTCAAACACATGGGTCCTGACCCAAAGACCACTAAAATCAGCTGATAGAAGCCATTTGTCTTTACTCCGTTTTGGATTGGACCACTCTAATGACCTTTGGGTCTGAAACAACAAACCTGTTCCCTAATCATTGCAGGAATCCGTTTACATATAGTGGGTTTTGCACTAACTGCCCTCCATGGACCTGTCTACCCCATGAACCTTATTTCTCTTTCTGTGCCCCTTCCTGACCTCTCCATTCATCTGTCATTACTTTCCTCTTTCTTCTTCCACTACTTTGCCACTCTTGGTATATACGTCTCCTCTAGCCAGGTTCTGATTATCCAGAACTGCCTTCTGAAATCTCATTAATTCTTTTGGAGTCTTTTTTCCATTTCAAGTGCTTTTCAGTTTCTCTTTCTATATACAACCAAGTGAACCAAGTAGTACAGAAAATAATGCTATCTTTCCTCCATTCACCCTGTTCTTAAATGACTGGAGCATATGAATGAACAGTCATAATTAAACCACAGATAGGTCTAGACTGTACAGATGACACAAGACAATGATTCAGTATAATTAGGATTCAAGGGACCATTAAATGTCTCTTGAATTCTATGCCTGCATGTCACTACATTGTACCGAAACCTTTTACAGAAAAGTTTCCATTATTATATATTGCTATTTAAACGATAATTATGGGAAAGCCTGGATTCCATAGTAACATATGCCTATGCCTGCACTATAAATAGTGTTTCATTTCATAGGTTCCATTATGCCAGAGGATGATTTTATGAGCTTTCAAACAACATATAAATATAAAATAAATCCTGATAACTACAAATTAATTGGATCCAAATAGCCATGCCCTCTCAATCCTCTTTAATGAGATGTATTTACTGAATGCTCCCTGTATTCCAAATGATGCCATTTTCATAAAATTTAGCCTGTGGGACTCTTAACATTTATATTTCTGATTATGTGCTTTGTGACAAGGGTTAATGACTTTACTTCTGTTGTGCCCTCTTAACCTGTTGTCCCCTCAACTGCAATTTAACATTTTTCCCGCTTCTCCATTTCTCCCATACAAATTGGAGACTGAAGCTAAGATTTGAAAGAGTTTTTCAAACCAAGGCTATAAGGTAACCCGATTTCCCATTAACCATGGTTTGCATGATGCAAAACCATGGTTAACATCAGAAGAGGAAGTCTTGCACCAGGAGAGGGTAGAGGAAGTGGAAAGTGCTGCCAAGTTGTAGCCAATTTATGGCAACCCCACAGGATTTTCAAGGCCAGTGCCGACACCTGCATAACAACCCTGCACTTCCTCGATAGTCTCCCATCCACATACTAACCAGGGCCAACCCTACTTCGCTTCTGAGATCTGATGAGATCAGGCTAGGGTTGCCAGGTCCAATTGTTGTGCCAGCAGGGGGATGGGGAGGCATTCTGGGAGTGGGCAGGGATGTCGCGCAACATGCATACATCACCTGGAAGTGATGTAGGCACATCAGTGACATTGGGGGCGACACTCTGGTTTTTGAGCAAAGCACTGTGGTAAAATTGCCTTCAAAACATAGAGTTTTGCCCAAAACCCAGAGCATTACCCCCAACATCACCAACATGCCTATGTCACTTTGGGTGACATCAGCGTGTTGCACACAACGTCACTGTTTGGGGGGGGGGATTTCCGCCAGCCAAAAGCTTAATTCAGTGTTTAGTTCTAAGCCTAGTTCTTAGTTCTTGTGGCCCTTTCTTACATGCCCAGTGAAATGCTAATCGCCACTTTGGAGTCAGGAAGCTATTTCTTCTCCAGGTCAGTTTAGCTGAGGATCCTGGAGGTGTTTTTTTTTTTTTTTGGTCATCTTCTGGATGTGGAACAGGGGTCACTGGGGGCGTGGGGGCAGGTATTTGTAAATTTCCTGCATTGTGCAGGGGTTTGGACTAGGTCCCTTCCAACTCAATAATTCTGATTCTATGAAAGTGGGGAAATTCCCACCCCCACCTGGGGAATGGTAGCCCTAAATCAGGCTAACCTGGACCATCCAGGTCAGGGCGGTGGAGAAAGGGGGAAGTGTAAGTTTTAGTGTCTACATCAGCAGGTCAAGAGTATAAATCGGATTTGTTGGAACTGGAGCACACAAAGCCATAGCCAGGCATCCTCCTTGGAATCAGGCCTGAGCTAGCCAGTTTGGTGTAGTGGCTAAGTGTTGTGGACTCTTATCTGGGAGAACCGGGTTTGATTCCCCACTTTTCCACATGCAGTTTCTGGATGATCTTGGGCAAGCCATAGTTCTGTCAGAGCTGTTCTTGAAAGAACAATTCTCAAAAGAGCTCTCTCAGCCCCACCTACCTTACAGGGTGTCTGTTGTGGGGAGGGGAAAGGAAAGGAGTTTGTAAGCCACACTGAGACTCTGAGCGAAGGGCAGGGTATAAATCCAATCTCTTCACCTTCCTCAGGAGCATGCCTAGTCTGACTGCTCAGCAAAAAATATCTTCCACTCAGACATTAGGTGGCAGCTAACAGGAACGTATATTATAGGAGGGAGTATGCAGTCTGTACCAGTTCCTAGAAGCAACTCAAATTAGCATGTACAATAGGAGACAGGAAGGAAAGAGGAGAACAGAGAAAGAGGCAGAAATTTCCACAGCTAGTGCTCAAGGGTATAGTAATCAAGTATAGAGGAAACAATTTCTACACCATGCAAACCAGCCCCTTGAGTCTCCAAATGGCCTAAACATAATCAATGGGTGAGAACAGGCACAGCAAATTACAGCAATCTGTGGGGTGCTACTGTGAACAAGCCAAGGTCTTAGTACTGTATCTCATGGGAAACACTATGAAGGAACAATGAGTAAAACACACGAACACTGAGAGCAAACTCTGGCCATTTTCTGTAGCCTTCTATTACATTACATACAAGGGAGAAACATGGCTTGGGTGGGGGGAGAGGGGTTTGCATTCCTCCTTTTGTGGGGCCTCCTCGGCTTTGTCAGAGTCTGGATTATTTAGGAGGAATGTATTGCTCTTTGGTGTCTGCTGTGCTCATCTTAAAGCGCTTAGTACCTGGCAACTGTAACTTTTATCAAAGCAAGGAGGGGGGGGAGGAAAGGAAGAAAGAAGATTCCAACTTCCCGAGTGGAAATTCCCTAAAATGCCACCATTACCTTTCATCTTGACTCAAAAAGAGAGCTTGGTTGTAATCGAGCCAGCTCTTGTTAAATTTAAACTCAAGCATATGCAGCTCCTTCCTCCTGTTTTTCACTTGTGTTTGTAAAAGATCAGTGTGTGAACGGTCCTTGTTGGATCAGAATTTAGAATTTGGGGAAGTGCTTTCAGGATTAAGACAAGAAATGTCAATTTTTTGTTTTATTTGTCTGCTTGATTTCTAGTCCACCTCTATGTAAACACAATCAAGGCAGTTTAATAACAAAATGTAAACCAAAATTAAGAATAAGGTCAGACTCATAAATAACTATACATTCAACAACCAGATAAACCAAACTGTAGAAGCAGCATCAAAATAAACCCATAAGTCTTAAACTTTACTAGGTAAAAGTCCTTAACAAGGACGCAATAGAAATTTCCCCCATTTCTAATCCATGAAGACAAAACCAACTTGAGGGTATGCCCCACTATATGTGCGGAGGCCCAGAATGGTCTGGGACCGCCTCATGGTTGTCATGAGGGAGGAGCCATGATATGAGCTGCTCACATCAGGCCAATCTCAACAAGGACCACGATGCTCAGGGGCCTCAACACCAAAATTTGAGATTGCCTCTGTCAGCTGCAGCAGGGAGACCGGTGGGCTAGGCAGTATGCCTGGAGTATCCCTGTTCTGTCCTATGTCCCCTGCATCAGGTACATATACTCAAAGTTGGGGCTCTGGCTCACAGAGCACCTGGTGGTTGCCACAGAGGTCCAAAAGACTGTACCAGGAGACCTGGAAGACAGCTGAGAGAGATCTCCTTGTCCTCCTCCCCTACCTTGAAGATAGTTTCAGAGGTAGCCTTGTTGGTAGGGTGGCCAGACCCCCTGGTTTGGTGGGGGTTCCCCAATTTGGAGGGGCTCCTTCCCACCAACCAGCTGGCGGGTGGGGGAAAAGCCCTGCCCCCAAGGGCAACTTTGGGGGGCGTTCCTGTAGAGAGTGGTGACATCCCCAGTGTGATGATGTCACATTGTGGATGTCACTGCCCCACCTCTCCCCAGCAGTGTTTAAAGTTGCCTGGAGTTCAGGTGAGCAAACCCCACTGCCCAGAAGCATCCCTTTAAATGTGTCTGGGCGGCAGGAGGGGGGGGACCTCGCATGCCTGAATTCAAAGTGGCATTGCTGGTTGGAGTTCAGGCATGCGGCCAGCTGCTGCCCCCCTGCAAGTTTTAAAGGGCCCAGCAGATTGGTAGGCCCTTTAAATCTCACGGGAGAGGGAATACCCACAGGTCAAGGGCGTAGACTTTCTCAATCCCTGGGGGGGGCGGGGGCTGTCTTTCGTGCGCGCGCGCTTCGCGCGCGCGCACGCTCGGGACCATGTCCCGCTGCTCCCCCCCTGCCCCAGGGAGCCGCCGCCGCCGCTTCCCTCCCCCGGGCCGTGCCCGCCCGCCGCGCTCCCCGCCCCCCTCCCTCCCCCCGCTCACCTTGGGCGCCGGCGGGGTAGGATCGCTGCTGCCTGCAGCCGGGGCCGGCGCCCGCTCCGCCTCGCATTTCCCGGGGGGGCAAAATGAACACCCGCCGGTGGCCAGTCAGCCGGCCATCACCGCCTCTCTCTCCCCCCCACCCCGCCCCAGGGAGGCAGGAGGGCAGGCCGGGGGTGGGGGGGAAGGAGAGGCGGCGACGGCCGGCTGACTGGCCACCGGCGGGTGTTCATTTTGCCGGGGGTGGCTGAGCCCCCCCCGGGAAATTTCGGGGGAGGCTCGAGCCCTCGAGCCCCCCCGTAGTTGACGCCCATGCCACAGGTCGCCGTTGTTGGGGGCGGGGCTGGGGCAGTGACATCCACAATGTGACATCATCACACTAGGGATGTCACCACTCTCTACAGGAACGCCCCCCCCCAAAGTCCCCCGCTGGGGATGTTCCATTCAAGTCCAGTGGGAGCTTAGAGACCAACAAGATTTTCATGATATAAGCTTTTGAAAGTCAAAGCTCCCTTTGCCAGATACAAGAATCCTACATGAATCTCATGAAGAGAGTGTTGGCTCTTGAAAGCTATGGCCGCGGGGGGGGGGGGGGGGCTCAGACCCACAACTTGGTTGCCATCCAACGCTGTATAAAGGAAGCTTTTATGGGTAATTTATATGTTTTATGATATTTATTAGAATGTTTTAAATGATTTTATTGGTTATTGTATTGAATTGGCCTTGGGCCCATGTGAGCCGCCCTGAGCCCGCTTGCGGGGAGGGCGGGATATAAATGTGAAATAATAAATAAATAAATAAATAAATATAGCTGTCCTTCTCTACCTGTGATACGCACTGTGTCAGCCTCCTCATTATGAACCTACCTGGCATTCAGCAGCAGCACTTTTAGACTTGATGGCTGGCCAGCAGGATTATTGGGGGCCCTTTGAGTGAGAGTGGAATCAGCGGAAAGGAGGGGCATATCTTGTTGGTGCCTTTTTCTCCCTATCTGTTCAGGCCTTCTCCTGCCACATCTCTCTCGGCCTGCTAACACCTCAGTGGAGGTTCCCCCTCCTGTATCAGCTACGAGTAGGCACATATTAAGCACAGACACACTAATGCAAAGTGGTTGGCTTATGGGACAAAAATAACTTCTCCTTAACCATCGGGCAGAAACAAATAAAAAAAAACACCCTCTCCAGCTGCCCCTTACCCAGAATCCCATTCTCACCCACACAAATTTAAGACTGCAACTGTTTACACAGTAACAGGAAACTGCATTCATCAGGAGATTAATTATAAATAGCCTTGGGATTATAAATTATAAACATTCCTTGGGATGATTATTTAAAATTTATCGGCTCTTTCACTGATACTCACAATTAAGTATTGTTAGGGACAGAAGTGCTTGTGTCCCCTGCAACCACGAAAGAAAGAAAAAAAGCAGGTGTTGCTCAAGGTGAAATTTGAAAAACACTGTAGAAGATCCTCTGAAGAAGGTTTAATGCGAAATGCATAGGAATCTATAAAGCTCTAATAAAGCTCACATGGCACCTGTTTTTTTTGCTTTTTTCCCCCTGCCTACTGGTGCGGCCATTTGTTTCTCCAGCATGGTTGGCACTCCAACTTGGCCATAATTCCATGGATCAGGACAGCGTTCTTAGTTTTTCTCAAGACCACATCAAAACCCTTGCAAGCCCACCAATAGCCAAATAATACTACTCTTGCTGTGATGCTTTATCCTGAATGGTTTTATATTTGCTGTTCCTTCCCTGAGGAGTTGGCCTGCCCTGTCGAGTCCTGGTTGAGATCTCTTTTGTGGATACCCAAGAAAAATGATGTGTGTGTGTGTATGTATCTCCTTGACCAGGATCCTCATGCCCTCTCCAAACTGTCTAGTAGCATTTCCTAGCCAGCATATAAAAAGTAACCCCCTCCAAGGAACACCTTTCTAGAATTCTGTTGTATAGCTTTTGCTTCTAAAGTTTCATTTGCTCCCTTGAAGCAATACTGTAGTTTTTAAGACTGTGAGCAGATGGAGCAAATCAGAGTTGAAATTTCTGTCTGGAAGAGATGTCTTATTATTACTGCATGAAGGGTGGCAGAATCTAGTCCACAGTGAAATCTGCCTTCTCCACCAAGTCACCCATGTAAATTTCAGATTGGAGCCCCATTTAAAACGTGTCTCATTAAAAACACCCACTCCTGTGATGGATTGATTTGCGGGAAACAAAGTGTGCAGCTTCTCAGAGACACTTTTAACTATCTGTTCCTTCCTCTCATTTAAGACTGCCGTGTCAGCGACTTGAGAATGTGGTTCAGAGAAGGGACTTGGGTTACCTGTCACTCAGCTCAAAGGCTAGCAGCGTGAAAAATCTCAGCTGGCTAAAACTGAATGTATGATTATTAAGCAGCATTTTGCGTTCATGTGTCCCATAGATTTTTGAAGGCAATACCAACTACGACACACCTGAGCTTCGTGTTTTTGAGCCTATAACCACCAGGTTCATTCGTGTCTACCCTGAAAGAGCCACCCATGGCGGACTAGGACTGAGGATGGAACTGCTGGGCTGTGAAATCGAAGGTAATAGCACATCCCAAGATTGATCTGTTGCATTAATTGTTTTCCTACACATACACACTAGCTGTTTGCGCTACCGTTGAGTAAGAAACATTTGGTCTCTCTATTCTCCATTAGCTTTTAATTTTGTGGTAATGTATTTTATAACTGTAATTATAACTTTAGAGATGAAAATCAAATCCCTGCCTTAAAACTGTAGACCGATAAGCTTCAATGCTGGAGGTTAGAAAAGGCTGTGGGGGGGGGGGGGGGATATTAATTCAAAACAGTTTTTGCTTTGTTTACAATGTGATAAACACTGGGCCAAATGGGAACTTGGGACTTAGATTAATTAACGGGTCATTTTAATGGGATTTCTTCTCTATTGATGGGCACTGCATCTACAGTCTACATGTCCAAAAACTGTTATCTGGACCAGGGCCTTTTATTCTACTGGGCAGCAGTATTGACAATCTTATTAAACAAACAGATTATAGAAATCTGGAATTTTTGGGCCCTCTCCAGCACAGCTGCAGTGCAGCATGAAGAAGAAAGAATTGAGGAATAGTGGCCACAACGGGAGGGCTAGAGTCATGATGGGGAAGATATTGGGAGGGTACAATACTGATAAAAAGTTAGTGTGAGGAAGCTGCAATGAAGAAGTCAAAGCTGCCATGCTTACCAGTGCATAAAAATCTGCTGCCAGGCCTGGGTTTGGATCAGGTGCAGAAAGTTCATCTCATGTTGATATCATCTCCCATTGTTGAAGTTGAAACACACGTTTCCAAATATGGATCTTAAAATCATGTTCTTTCCTCAGACCTGATTTCAATGTGATCCTTTTAGCCTTTGCATACTTCTGGTAGGAATAAGGAATAAGCTACACATCTTCTTTTTTTTTCCATGCTAAGAAAAGAAATTAACGGATACAGAGAAAAGCTATTACTGAATCCCCTGTTCGCTCCCCACCCTTCAGTTTGAACATCACATTAATGGGAGGGCAAAGGGCAGGAAATGAGAAGATGATGCCTAAAAAGGAAAGTTTCCCCAATGCCAGGAAGAAGTTTTGCTTCTGTGCTGTAACAAATGGTTTTGTCCTGCTAGCTGATGAAACTGCTAGCAAATTGCAAAGCATTCTTTAGCTGAGCCTTTCAGGGTTTTTTGTTTCAGTGCCTACCTCCATCCCTACCACATCTGACAGCAATCTTGTGGACGAGTGTGATGATGACCAAGCAAACTGCCACAGTGGAACAGGTGATGACTTCCAACTGACAGGTGCAGAGACCATACTCATTCCATCGCAAGGCCATTTTCGTTCAAATCATTCCCCGGTTGTAATGCTTGCCTTGCCTTTATCACTTGTGAGCAAAGTTACAATATATGCATGTAACTTGTGCTGGATCCACACAGTTGGATCTCCATGGATCGAACCTCATTACCGTTTTGATGCATGCAAAAATAGGACTCTCAACCCCGTAAAGAATGTTTAGTGTATTTTTATTTGCCCTTTGACCCCCTTCATTAAGTACAGTGTTTACCTGTTATCAAAGCCTCAATGCATATGCCTTCTTTTAGATGCTAAAGGAAGTGAGACGGTGCACAAATTTAATAAGCTAAGTCTACCACTCTTAATTAAAATAACAAGCATTATTAAATGTTATTACTATTATTAAAATAATAATAGCACTTTCAAGTATATTACATTTTCACGTTCGCACATTATCTTTTAAACCCAAAACAACCCTGTATTGTACGTTAGTATTATTATCCCCATATTTCATCCTCTGCAAAGTAACATGACGGAACCAAAATAGTTTAAGAAAACCCCAAACAGGTGTGCCTTGACCATCTCAGTCCACTAATTAAAACTGGCCTGATCTGATCAATTGAGTAAAACCTTAGTTGATTAATCTAGCAGTTAAACTGATTAAAGCTTGCAAGCATAATGAAGCGTTTTCAGTTTAGGATGCAGCGGATACGAACATAAGAAGTGCCCTGTTAAACCAGACCAGTGGTCCATCTAGTCCAGCATCCCTGTTTCCCATAGTGGTCAACCAGCTGCCCAGGGGTGTGTGTCAGAGATGGATCAGCAAACACAGAGAATTTTTTTCCAACACACTTTTGGTTCAGATATAGGTTAATCGCTTCCAATTTGAACTGTCCTTTTCTATACAGGAACTGGACTCAATAAGCAAATGACTTCTAAGAAGCCTCTTGGCCCAAGTCCAATGTGCTCGTAGCCTGGGATAGATTATCCTACCTTAAAATTTACATTTATCAATGAAAGCCACTAGGGACTGGTGAGGGGAAAGCTTCTGCCCTATTTCACTATGTGCCAATTTTGCCTAAACTAAAACTCGCCTGCGGCCAATCTTCCCCTCTCACTTTAGAGAGGCAACAAGTACTGCTGAGCATCAGCAAGGAGAAGCTGCAGAAGGCAGCCCTTCTCTCCTGGGCTCACTTTTATGAAGACCAGAGACTTTCTGTTTCTTTTATATGCCATAATTAGGCTGGCGTGTGTTGCTGTTTTGGAACTCTCTTATCCCAGAAGGTTCCACGTCTGCTCTGTTGAAGAGGGCCTCTCTGTTGTACAGAGCTAGATACCTCACATATAAGTGGCCTTATTTTCATCCTGCTACGAGTTATGGCATGATCACTCCCTCATGTGCTGGAGGGCTAAATGTTTATTGTTTCCTATACAGCTTACAGAGCTATGTTTCCAACACAGCTAAAATCTGGCAATATATCCTCAAAGGACTTTAGATAACCTTAGCAGGGTACCAAAGCGATGTTCAGGGGCTTGCTGTCGGTTTAATTTTTCCCCTTCAGTGAGAAATTAAGTAGCTAGTGGGTGAAAAGACTTGCAGAAGCAAATACAAGGCTCTGTTCTCTAAATGCAAGGTCCTGTTCTCTCAAGAAAAACACAACCCAGCAAAAACAGCGCACATCTATCAAGACAGCAACACGCGACAATGATGCCTGCTTTTCAAATTACAGTTTATCAGGCTTGCCTCTTCCTCTTATGGAAGCACTAAGTCAAAAGTAACAAAATGCTATTCAGCTGCAAAAATGGTTAGAAACTCAGCAGGCTCCTGAGTCTGGGAAACTTTTGTCACTATGGAAGCACAAACGCTGCTTCAGTGCCACGAGTGGGAAATTACAGCCTCTTTTTTGAAAAGGTTGAGCAAGGGGACTCTGGTTACAAGTTTTAAGATGGAAGGGAGGCCAAGCATGCTGTAACCACTGGCACCACCTTTCGACTGCAATTATTATTTGTGCAAAGATAACAACCTAGAAAGCCTCTCAAATTTCAAAACTCACCACATGAGACACTAGAACAAAGTCTGAGACCAGTGGCACCTTTAAGACCAACAAAGTTTAATTCTGAGTATAAGCTTTCATGAACATCCATTAAATTAAACTCTGTTGGTCTTAAAGGTGCCAGTGGACTCGAACTTTGTTCTATTGCTTCAGACCAACATGGCTACCCACCTGAATCTATCCACATGAGACACTGTGATAGAACTATATCTATTTCACTAATATACTTTATTTTATCATAAGTGGGCAAGAGGCTTTTTAAAAAATACTAAGTTCACTGTCTTTACACATACTACCTGCGAAGGAAGGAACTGGACAAACAAAGGGCAGTTTAAAGTTATTTCAGTTCTTTAACTGGGAAGTTGAGATGCTGTGTCTTCAAAAATAAAGCTCTATTCCTTGCACTCAGCCTTAAAAGCTGAATTATTCCAGTGCACCAAACGTACAGAATTGCAACCATACCTTATGCTAGTTGCTTCCTTTACCAGCAAAATGAAGCCTGCCTGTTAACAAAAACATACCTTTAAAATGCATGTACGTTTTGTCCTGTCTGCATCTTGAATGTCTCACCCACACCTGCATTGCATATTCTATTACATCAACCTTTCCGAGGACTGAAAGTAATACGGTTTGGGCAGTCACCTTCATTAAACCTCATTACAATCATACTCACTCGACCACTTCAAATGCTTCCCTGCAGGGACGGGAGGAAAGCTCGGTTGGCACTCATCAGCCACTTACGCTTGATACCTGAGGCCTTCTTTTCTTTTTAATTGTCTTTATCTGTATAGTCAGATGAAGAAAAAATAAGTCTGTTTCAAGAATAAAGTTTTTCTCTGAAAAGCTGTAGTGGGGTTGCCAAATAGATGAAGAAGTTCTAGTGACAACTCAGTTCTCTAGTCCCTTAAGTGCGTATTTTGGGATAAAGCCAAATTTGAGAGTAGGCCTGCTGCCGCATATGTGAGAAAGCCCGGTGGTCTTTGTGACCCATAAGGAACCATTGGCTATGATCCACAGTGACTTTCCTCCTAATCCACTATGGCTGTGGTCACATGCGCCAGTTGAAGTGCAGGGGAAGAGAGGCTATTTCCTCTGAAGGAATTTGACACACAGTTGTGAAATCACACAGCCCTTTGAAGCTGTGGGCACAGCACATCACTGTGTGATCAGACACAACTGTGGGTGAGTCTTTGGGGGGATGCCATTTGTTTCCCTTGCGCATAAATGAGCAATTGAGGAATCACACCTCCACACTGAAGGCCCCCTATGGAGCATGTGATGATGTGTATACTGTGAAGGGGGGGACACGGCATGGAGTCAGGATGGCCTGATCAGACCATCCCAATGGTATGAGAGCATGCTTGAGTGATCAGACAGGGGAAAGTCTGCTCATGGCCCGCCTTACCCCAATAGCACTGGATTTTCCCCGGTGTCTTTTAACTTCGCTTCCATGGCAGAGCAGCACAGGTTGCCAATGACTGCAGGATGCTTCCCAGATGTTGCTGTCTGATCGCTCTCTTTAGAGCCATCAGGCATTCTCATCTATGTCGGATCTAAAGGCTGTGTGATCGCAGCCTATGTATGGAATTTTCACCTTACAAATCCCTGGGTTGTACCTGTGCCAGTTTCTTGCCTTTTGCTCTGACCAGTTAGAAGAGTGGTACACATTTATCAGCCTCCAGAGACTTTCCTTGCACCTTATGAGCTTCCCTGGCATTAACCCTGATCCTATACATTAGATCATTAAGTACTCTTTTTACAACCTCTGCTTCGTTTGCAATACAAACTAGGCCCAAACTCACTCAAGGCTTTCAAACCTCTGTGATGGTGTTCATTTTGTTTTCCAACTCAAAGAGGCTGAAAACATTTGTTTTAGTACAGATATTTAGTACAATTATTTGAGAAGGATTTTACTCTGCCCATCTTGGGCAAAGTCTTGCTACAAGACCTTCAGAAACTTCTCCATTTTGTAAGGAAAGAGGATCCCAGGGTTTGGTTAACCATTAGCACCCATAAAATGCTATCTAATTTTTTAATAAGGTTATATACAAAATAGCACTCCCCTCCAAAAAAAATTATACTTTCTAGAATAAAGAGAACCACATCTATAGCTGGGAATAGGGGGTAATTTTTTTTGCGCCCATGTCCATGTGTCTCTACACCCAGGCAAATGACTTTTTCTTATGCACCCATCTTTGCTGCTCCACGTGACATACCATATGCAATTCCCTTTCTAGGCAGTACCACAGCAGTGATAACAGAAAAGCCGACAGCAATTGACATTACAGTACAGCCAGGTACGTTTGGGTGGGGGGGTTAAAGTAAAAAAATGTTTCTGGTTAAAATATAGTACATTGCACAATCACATCTTGTGCCAAAGAAAAATATAATGAATTGCAGCACTTTCTGGCTTTCTATTCCTCCAAAGTCTCTGAAGTATAAAGTAGCATCTGGTCTCCAAGCTCAGTACAGTAAATATTTTACTCCTTTCATCCACATGTATATGCAGAATGGAGCTGGCTTCCCGTTGACAGCAGTGGATGCCAAACAGTGACAATACCACCAAAAATCTCACCGGCTGAATTGCACTTTCTGGAGCAAAAAACCAAAGCTCATCTGTGATCCAATATGTGAATGCAAATGGCAGGGGAAAATAGTTGTAAGGAGCCATGGGGACTTTTTTTTTTTTTTGCCATCAAGTCACAGCTGACTTATGGTAACCCCACAGAGTTTTCAAAGGAAGAGATTTCAGAAGCGGTTTGCCATTTTCTGCCTCTGCATTGTGACCCTGGTATTCCTTGCTAGCCTTCCATCTAATGCTAAGCAGGGCTGCTCTTGCTTAGCTTCCAAGATCTGACTAGCCTGGGCTATCCAGCTGAGAGCCACGGAGACTACTAGGGATGGGCACAAACCACCTTTTTGCAGTTTGGTTTGTGGCTGAACCATGAACCCGTACAAACAGGAAGGTTGGTTCGTGAACTGACCAAGTTCATATCAGTTCATGAACCATTTAAAGTTTAAACCTTTGACTTCTGCTTCCCACTGCTTTTTGCAGGGAGCAGAAAGCTGGGGTTTAAATGGCTCTGAGCCATTTAAACTAAACAGTTGAATGGTGGGGAGCTGTTCTTGGGAAGAGTTTAAACCCCTGCTTTCTGCTCTTCTCAAACCACCACGAACAGCATCAACATTAGAGAAAGTTCATGGCAATTCTCATTGCTTCACAAACCAAGAACTGTCCAAAATTCACGACGAACTTTAGTTCGTCAGCTGGCTCATGCCCATCCCTAAAGAGTACCACCCCATTTATATTTTCCCTCATGCTTGCAGGGCCTGCCACTTTTTCCACCACAGAGTTGGCAGTTTTACAATATTGTGAGAAGGAATTTTGGGGAAGATGGTTGTGCAAACTGTTGCCCTAAAGGCAGGCACTGGGCAGCATCAGCTGTTCTTCTTCCCTCAGTCAATGCAATGGCAAATAACTTTTGGAAAACTTATTGATCTGTAGCTTCACAATACTTCATAATCTGAAGTTAGGTCATAATAAATGTATGTTTCTACAAAAGAGAACAAGAAAATAAAGTAAGCAGGCACAAATGAAAATAAGATTTCCTCAAAGCCCTTTGTATGATCATCAGGTTTAAATGCTTTGCGTTAATAACTGTAGGGAAGGTGAAAAGGTCAGTCTTCAGTTACTCCCATTTCCTTTATTAAACTACAATCAGGCACAGCCTCCAAAGTAATTTATTAATAGGGTGTGTGCATGTGTATCAGTGCTTCCGCTACGACACAACACTGCAGAGGTTCCGCTACAAGCAGAAAGCTAAATCTACTACTAAGGATAATGCATCCTTAAGGGCAAGAGTGTTGCTGGGCTGATTAGACTTCCCTCAAAAGCTCATTTCAAAGTTGTGGTTCCTGCCCTCTGAGTCTCCGTGTCGTAAAGGTGAACACTTTCTCCTGCCTCAAAATATTTTCTTCCTCTAAGATTGTTCAGTCAGCATATACTACTGTGAGTAACATCCTGCCCTCTTATGTATTGAGACATACAGAATTGTCAGATGGCTTTCACAGCACCAAAGTTTAAAAAGAGTTCTTCGGGGTGCAGTCCACCCCAGTTTTATTAGTACCATTTCAGAACAGTGGAGTGACTTTCAGTGGAAGACTTTTCACTAATTCCCCCTCCATGTTGTTCTTAAGAGTCCCAACCATCAAGAGCAGGTTTTGGGAGGCATTTGGGCTGCAGAGGAAGTGGGAAGTAAGGAAGTCATGCTCCATGAATGGAAATTCCTTCTGTCCACAGAAATTATTAGTGGATCCGAGCTAGTATATGGGCATTCTAAAGTGTATAACAGACTATTGTGTCACTAGAGAATTTTCTGATTTGAAGTCTTTTCCCGTATTTTCTAGAACAACTGAAATCTCATGCTTCTTAACCAACCACTATAAGTCCAGCACTCTAACCACTACTAACCGCTAGAACACACTGGCTTTCAAACTCTGCATACCAAGAAGCTCTGCTCACTAACCTCACTTATCACAATTATTTGCATTTTGCTAGTAAATATATACAAATGTGGGATTTTGATGGTATTTATGTGCAGACTTTAACTAGTGCATTCCATTTCCAACCTAGAATTTGCAGGCTTGATTACATGTCAGTACATCTCACAGCAAGAAAAAAAAAGTCCTTGATCTATAGTATAGTAAATAATAACAAACAGATAAATCATCCCTTAGTGCCACAGTATGTGGAGGCAGGGGAAAAAATGGAAAATCTGTGTTGAAAAATGTGAGAGCAAGAGATACAGCATAAAGCCCATCCTGCTAGCATCAGCTGAATGGCATCCAGTATGGGAAGATTTGCGTATGCTCAGCTTTGTGGGTTAGTCTGTAGCTAAATTCCGGGCATGCTTTCTCTCCTTCCCCCATTCATGCAAGAATTGAAAACCGAGCATATGTCATGAGCAAGCTCTTAAATGTAATCTTCCTTTCTAGTGACCGAGCAAAGCATATAGCCGTAAGATCAGCACAGTATACTTGCCAGTGAACTAGAATCGCATCCAACACAATGGACAAGTCCAAAACTTGGAAGTTTGGACAAGTCTTCCTCTTTTATAGAAGGAAATTAAATTATTCCAGAAATGTGCATTTACAAAAATTGAACCTAACACTGAAATGTACTTCTGGCATTCCTGAAGTCTGTAAACGTCTAAGGCTGCCAGATTATATTGCTCTGCATGGCATCTGTCACATTGGTGTAGCGCCTCACTCCAAATCAAGCAACGTTATCCACACTAGCACAGGCATCTAGAAGGAAATAATCGCAGTGGCATGGAGAAAATTAGCTGGCCTTTGCAGAGTGAGGTGCTGCCAACTGGTGACACCTAGTACGTGGACTGATTTGAACTGGCTTCCACGTGAGGGCTGTCATGTATAAGTCAGCCTTTTGTCAAGAGGTTCTAGAAAATAAAAGCCCACAATAAAATGAATTGTTGCTTAGAGTGCGCCACTTTGGATTTCCTCCTTCAGTGATTCTGTTTGCTTCTCTATTTGCCTCCTTGATAACAGCGATAGCTCAGTGCCAGAGCACATGGTCTGCAAAAGTTACCAAAGACTCAGTCCATTAAATCACCAGTTGTGGGATCTCAGGCCACAGGTATTGGAAAATACTTTTCTTTCTCTGCCAGTGTAGACAACACTGACCTGGGTGGACTGTCATCCTGATTCAGTGGATGGCAGGTTTGTAATTCCTACATCTCTCCCAGGGTTCAAAATAAGAGTACATACCATGGCCCTCCTTGCCATTGGTGGAGCTGTCAAAATGCATCAAAACCACATGGGCCAAGACAAATGGTATTGCAAGGAATCTGCCCAACTCCTGGTTCATGTAGATCACGAACAATTCCAGCTGTGAGCAAGTTGTGGCCAAGAAGTGCAGCTGCTGGCTGCTCTCACAGGCCAGATTGGTTTTAATGATGTAATTCCACGTATCTCCATGTTTGGAAGAATACTGGGGAGATTTTGCTACACATCATCCACCAACTCTAATTCAGACAGCTTATTAGACAGCCAGAGCTCTTACCTCTGAATGATTTTCTTTAGACTTCTGACAGATCAAAAATCTTGTAATTGTTTTCCCAAACAAAGGAGAATCAGGCACATAAACACATTTCTGGTTCCACTAAACCAAACCAGCTAGGCTTGCCAACTCTGGCTTGGGAAATTCCAGGATATCTGCGGGGTGGAGCCTGAGGAAGATGGGGTTTAGGTAGGGGAGAGACCTCTGTGGGGCATAATGCTACAGAATTAACCCTCCAAAGCAGCTGTCTTCTCCACAGGAGCTGATCTCTGTAGTCTGGAGCTCAGTTGTAATTCTTAGAGATCTCCAGGCCCCACCTGGAAGTTGGCAACCCTAAAAGTGACAGCTCTCCCACTTGCTCCTCAAATATCAGCACAAAATGCCTAGCAAAGACAGAGGAGAAGGCCCTGGGGTTTCTTTAAGGAGGGCTGTGGGTTTGTTTTTGTTAAGATGAATGCTGCTGAAATTGCCCCATGGAGATAAAATATTTATTCTTTTTTTTAAATTTATAACATTTCTATGCTGCCTTTCCACACAAATTGGGTCCCCAAGGAAGTGAACATCAAAACATTTCAACCTTAAAGCATCAAGACATTAAAGCAGCATTTAAAATATAAGTTTGTATAAAATATTTAAACAATTAAATAAAACATGTAAGCTCACAAGCAGACATAAACAAACTAGGAAGGAAAGGCTAATAAGAGCAAGGGAACACCAAAGGAAACAAGTCACCCACTGGCCAAAAACAACAGCAGAGAGAGAGACAGCTGAATCTCCCTAGGGAAGGAGTTCGAAAGTTTCAGCACCACAACGAAGAAGGCAACACAACCAAGCTTACAGGGACCGGAACTGGCATTCACCAGCAATAAATCTGCTTTTAAAGAACGTAACTCAATATTTTAGATATCTACTTGCTTTGCATGTGTGTTTTTCTTTAATCTGTATGAAAACCAAAGAAGCAATTTTAAATTATTAATGATTAACTTACAGAGGATTTTTTCCCCTCAGAGAAGAATGCCATCCTCGTTTGTAAAATTAGGTCAAAAGTGCAGCAGGTTAATAGAAATAGCTAAACACTGGCTGGATGTTGGCAAACCCTCCTGGTCAGAATAGCTAATTCTGAGAGCTGGTGTGGTGTAGTTGTTAAAGTTACAACCTTCTAAATCCCTTGAAATCAATGGGCTTAGAAGGGTGTCATTCTGTGTAATTCTGTGAAATGTAAAATATAGCTAAGATGGACACACGTACAGAATTAGTCTGTTTGAGATATAATAGGTGACAACAGAAAAAATGTCAATACATGATTTGCTTTTAGTAATTTTATTAGCATTTGAAAAAGTATGAATATCAATACAGAACTATTTTGTTTCTTCAAATGAGCTGGACATAAAATCTGCTATGGATCATAGTCCTGATTTTTTAAAACTAATTCAACAGTTGAGGGGAAAAAATGGTAAAGAATCACTGTGGACAGTCACCTGAATTCCTCCAAACAATACACAGGATCACTGGTCTTTTGTCTCAGACAGTATTGCTACTAACAACAAACTACCAAAAGGCTGGAAACATCCCCAACTTCTATGAGGCCTTCTGTGTGGCACACCTGCTTATAGCATAGATGGATCGTGATATTGGCCCAGTCCATCTGCAGTTCTCAATAGGGGTGTGGCAAAAAACCCCACAACAGTATTTTTCGGATTTGCATATACACTGAACCCCAAAAATATCAGTATTTCCTGACATTCCCTAATCCCAATACCAGTATGGTATTCAGATTCAGTAAATATTCAGGATTGCTGAATTTTTCAGTTTCATTATACCCAATGGGGACCATTATAGTCAATGGTCCCCATTGGGTAGAATGGAGAATTGATCTGGGGGTTCTCTGGGGATCTGTGGGGGCTGTTTTGTGAGGCAGAGGCACCAAGAGTCGCTGCTTGGAGAAAGTGTTTAAAGGGATTGTGTTTCCTTTAGACACCTTCTGGGTGAACTCGCCGCTTCAGAGTTCACTTGTGGCATGGCTTGCAAAAGTCATTTAAAGAAAACACAGTCCCTTTACATTCCTTTTGCAAGTCATGCTGCGAATGAACTCTGAAGCGGTGAGTTCACCCGGAAGGTGTTTAAAGGGAAGGCAATCCCTTCAAACACTAGCTATCTGGCGGCCCTGAAAAATTCCTGAAAATATTTTGGACTCGGCCATTTTGGGTAGCTTTAGACAATACCAAGCTATATATTTTGTGGAAAATATATCCAGAAAATACCAATAAGGTATTTTTCGGGAGGAGGGGGGTTGCTCAGTATTGTCTGAATGCACACACCTAATTCTCAAATAAATATTTAACTTCATCTTGCAACATTTTAATTTTTTATTGCAAAATCAGACTCTCTCTCTGTATCTATCTTCCTTGTCTCACTTTAAAAGGGTTTGATGCAGTCTTCCAGTTGTGAGTCACAGGAATGATGTTGGGATGGGATTGCGGAAAGGGGGATTGAAATGCTGAGCTATCATTCTTTCTAGTTGAGGCCAAAGCACAATAAATCTTGACAGCAGGACAATACTTCAAACATTAGTTACTCAGAGCTGCAGCTGAGATTCATGGAAGCTTCTTTTCTTTTTAAAAAACTAGTGCTAAGTTAAAAGCTTGACTGATGTCTTTGGGCTTTGACCCTATTAGTCCTACCTTGTTTGAAAGTGGAGGGCTGTTAATTTGAGAGTTGTCCGTGGTGAAGTGGGGGCTTTTTTTTCAAAATGTTTTTAACAATAAGGAAGGAATTTGACATATTTTGAAAGTGCTTGAGAAGTTCTGAAATGCAAAAAAATTCTGCCCATTCCACTGATCAGAATTTCCCCCCTAAATTATCAAGTTCTATTGAAAATAATAAATTGTTAGATATAAAACATATGAGCAGAACTCAACAGAAGCTCTGAACAAGGTATGACCTTATCCTCATCAAAATGTGCTACACAATACCAGACCTTCCATGTTAGCAAGGAGCTTCTTTTGAAGCTTCCTTTGTATTTGATTGGATGAAAGCCACACTAGTCTCACTTTTCTTTCCAAATGGTAGTCATTTCAGTGCTGCCATCTTGTGGGCCAATTGAACAGTATGCTAAAACTTGGTTTGTCATTAAACAGCCACGATCCAGTAAAAGTTTTACAAAAAGAAAAAATAAGCAGACATCCAAATGAACTTCTCATATTGGTTAAGAGTCACAAGGAGTAGGGATAGGTACCTTATTCATTTCACATGGATATTCTACTTAATTGTTTCGCGCTGTGAATTACAGTTGCATAGACAGACCAGTGCCTTACCAGCTCCAGGTTGGGAAATACCTGGATATTTTGGGGGTGAAGCCTGAGGAGGGTGGATTTGGGGAGGGGAGAGACTTCGATGGGTTATAATGTGATAGAGTCCACTTTCCAGAGTGGCCATTTTCTCCAGGTGAACTGGAGTTGTAATCCCAGAAGATCTCCAGGCACCACCTGGAGGATGGCAACCCTACATCCAGCTGTACTTGAGCGCATGTTGATGAGAATGTTCATCAAAAACACATCCAACTGAAGATTTATCGTATTTTAGAAAATGTATTCCTTGACATTATTAAAATAATGCAAAAAAAAAGATTAAAACAATAAAAATCAAGTTTTTGGGACCTTTAACAAAGCATTAAAATGAATAGAGAAAACTCCTAACATTGGTGAGTTTAAAATGTGTACAAACAGATTGAGAGAGGAAACCACCAAATGTCCTATGGAACAGAATAGTCTTGACCAACTTTTGGAAAGTCAAGAGTTAAGGAGCAGGTGAACTTCCTGGGGCAAGATATTCTGCTATGGGCGGGGTCATCGGTCCCCGTGCTGCGCCAGTGCTTCTTTGCTTGTGTTCAGTAAAAGCTGTGGCCAATTTTCATTCCATAAATGTGTATTTGGGTCTTCCTTTTGGACACCTGTTCCATTAGGACCTTAGGTCCACAAATGATATGCTCATGTAAGCTATGGCTGCACGCACACCACCATTCCTGGACTGGGTTACAAAAGTACATATTATTACAAAATGGGAATAAATATTGTGGAATGCTCATAAAGCAGACAGGGAAAACAGATGATTGAAACATAGAACATAAATCTATCCAGTTTTGTTACCTGTTTTGCAACTGCCAATTATACATAGGATCTGAAGTACGTAAAGAACTTGTGTATATTAGAGCCTCCCCCTGGCAATCAGAGCAGTCAGAATGAGATGACAGAATGAATTGCAGAAGTACATGATCTCTTAATGCTTTTCCCAAAGACACTGTCACTTAAACCCCCATTAAAATCTGCATGGTTTACTATGTCCATCAGTGGATCAAGTGATTACTGGCGCTTGCAGTACCATTAATTGCATTAGTCCTACCAAAACCAAAAAAAGAAAATATTACTTGTATGAGATTTCAGGTCCAGTTTTATAATGAGAAAACCATGGAAGACGTCAGAAGTCTTTAGGAGACACTTGGAGTTGGCACAGCCTGCTTATCTTGCGTTGGTTTCTGCCTTTTTAAAAAACGCAGAGTTGTATGTGGAATTGCCATTGTGCTTGACCTAAGAGCAACTTGGATGGATATATAACAGGAACGGAACTATCACTGTCATTTTGATTCATTCAGGAAAAGAGAACTGGATTATTAACTTACAAGTATGTATATTTCCCCCCCATGGTTACTGAAGAACTCCCAGCATATGGGTTCAACTGTGAATTTGGCTACAGTTCTCAGAAGACAATCTGCCATTGGGAGCATGACAGCCGGCTGGACCTGAAGTGGGCAGTGCTCACCAGCAAAACAGGACCCATCCAAGACCACACAGGTAACATAGGGTTCACAGTGGAATCAGTTGTAGGTGGCAACAAAGGGAGCATTGTGCTTACTGGAAGCTCTGCCAGCTAAGGGCATTTTACATGAAATGAATTAAGGTATTGTATTCTTCTAAAAGACTTTTAGATTTTGTCTGTTCTGTCCTTTTAATTTTTTATTCAAACCACTGTGTCATTTAATTTTGATTCAAATTACTGTGGCAGAGCTGTTACCTTGCATGTAACTTCCAGAACTACTTCTAGGAACGTTCAGATCAATCTACTTTTAAAATATTTTAAAGATTTTCTTAGGTAGGCGTCCTTCTTTAGTAAGATCTCAAAAATGCTGAGGAACTACAGCTTGAGAAATTCAGCCTGCCTCAATGCTCAGTGATCAACCGACCCCCCCCCCCCCAAAAAAAACACCTAGTGAGCAAAGGGCATATTGTGACCTGCTTTTCCCTTGATTATTTTTCATTTATGCAAATAAGTCAAATGTGCTGGCATTGACCCCCCCTTTCAGTTTTCACTTTCTGCAACCCTCCTGTACTTAATGAGAATGACAAGGAAATTAGACAAAATTGGACTCCTTAAATTTAGAGACACTTTCAATTGAATCTTAAGACAAGTACATTGAGTTTTAGGGGGGGTAGAAAAAGAACTTTAAATACTTTGACTATTAATGGCACTGTACAAATAAATGGCATCAAATTAAGCAAACGGCAGTTAGCTGAAATGAAGGCTGCAATAATGGGGGGAAAATTGATGCAAAGTAAAATGAAATGGCTCAGTACAATCTGACATTGAATGGAGGTTAAAAGCCACATTAGCCAAGGACTGACAAAATCTAAAAGGCATGCACAAGTTGAGCTCTAATTAAGACAAAGAAGGCAGAGTTCCTGACCTGGAGCTGCAGTAATATTCTTGAAATGAAAAATATTTGAACTTTGCCACCCAAGTCTAGAGACAGGCACAACTTGTCCTCTCACTGAAGCGGGGGGGGGGGAGATAATATTCGTTAAACGAGGTTTGTTATCACTGCACTTGCTTCAGAGCTTCAGGTGCCTTTTGCATTCCAAAGATGTACTCTGGAAGAGTTTTGACAGGTGCATCTTCAGTTTGGATTGTTCTTTTCTTCCACCACACTCTTAACTACTCTCTGAATCATTGCGCCAGTAAGTATAGGCGCAAATCTGCCATTGTGTGCTGTGGCATTCATGGAAGCACCACAGGGAATTATTCTAGATGTGCAAGCAGATATGCTGAGTGTCACAAGTAGCTGCGATCAGGATAGAAGAGTTCTCAAATTCTGATTAAAAAAATTCACGATTCACGCTTGGTTTTCATCCAGCTGACCTCTATGAAGTTGCACAGCATCAGAAGTTGTCGTAGAGGGCAGTTCAAAAATATACCATTAAAGTCCCTAAGGCAGCCAGAAATAAGAGGGAGGAGCTGTGGCTCAGTGGAAGGCCCCAGGTTTGCATGCAGAAGGCCCCAGGTTCAATAACCCGGCACCTCCAGTTAAAAGGACCAGGCAGTGGGAAATGTAAAAGGCCTCCACCTGAGACCCTGGAGAGCTGCTGCCAGTCAGAGTAGACAAGACTAACCTGGGTCTGATTCAGTATTAGGCAGCTTCATGTGTGTTTGTGTGAGATGTGTCTTCCCTCCTGTTCAGTCCCTGACTGTGGCGACAGGGAAATGGGTAAGGGGAAGACCAGCGAGGAGATGCTGTGACTGCCACATCCTGTGCTGCATCAGGGCATTTAAAGATATGCACTTCGTCCAGGTTGCAACCCTAGCAAGTGCCTCTAGTGACAGGCTGTGCATCAACCTATGACAAACGGGTGGGTGGAATGGTAACTGCCAAACAGCAAATGTGAGCTGCTCTACATTTGGATATCCATAACCTGTCAGTGGACAATTTAAACATTGGAGTAGGGACAAGAAGTTGTTTGGGAATGAACCTGGCTCATATCCAGGGGTCCTTTCGAGCAGGAGCTCGGGGGAGCGCAGCTCCGGGAGTTGGTGCCAGCCCCCCCCCATGGGGGAATGCCTGCTTGTGTCATGGCTGCAGCAAAATGACCCCGTCCCCTAGAAAGGTCCTTGTTCCCCTGACCAGCCTTCTGAAGGCTTCAGCCACCACTGAAGCTATCCTCCCAGAATAGTGGTATTTCTGAGGCTTCGATTAGTAGCTGTCCCCTCTGCCAGCTTCCTTCCTTCCTTCCTTCCTTCCTTCCTTCCTTCCTTCCTCTCTCTCTCTTCTTTCTTTCTTTCTTGCCTTCTGACATACTTCTGGTGATGTCAGGTGGTGTAGCATATGCAAATAAGTTATGCTAATGAGTTATGCTAAAGAGCTCCTGCACCTCTTTTTCTACGAAATGACCCCTGCGCATATCAGGGAGACTGCAAAGCTAGCAAGTCAGAGAGAAGGTTACGCTAGAAGTTTTAACTAGGCGGGGGTGGTTGTGTGTGTGAGTGATTCAAGCATGGAGTCTCCTATACCCACTCAAGAGTTGGTATAACAACTTCATTTTACAAGACCTGAGCCATTCACAGGGTCGCCGTATGTCTGAAGTGACTCGACGGCACATAACATACATACACATAGCACTTATTAGTCCAAAGCCACCAAATGTCTAAATTGGCTCTAACATTTTGAAGAAAGTGCCCCAAATCCTTTGATTTGCTTTACTAAAAAAAATATTCTTTAGCTTTTGCGCATCACCAGTATGATGCACCTCAGTCATTCTAGCTTATCCAGCCCGTTCGGTAACAGGTGTCTTTCCACCTAGATTCTTGTCTCTGCTGCTTGCACTGTTACCTGAAAGATCATATGCTACCTCATGTTCCTTCCTCCTCGTGTTAGAAAGTTCATAGTTGGGGAATCTGGACTTGTTGGTGAGCAGGAGATGAGGCCAGCACATGGAGCATGATTAGGCCTTTCCCAAGCCTACACTTTTCTTACAAATGCTTGGAAAAGGACCAGATCAGTTCCGAAACACTTCGATGCTTATGAGGCTTAAGATAGCTGAAAATGGGCCATTATTTCTAATGCAGTGTTTTTGTCACAGCAGGAGATGGCAATTTCATTTACTCACAAGCTGATGAAAACCAAAAAGGCAAGGTTGCACGGCTCATCAGCCCTATCGTCAACTCGCAGAACTCGGCTCACTGCATGACTTTCTGGTACCATATGTCTGGCCCCCATGTTGGCACTCTACGAATCAAACTGAGGTATCCCTCACCTGAAGAGTATGACCAAGTCCTCTGGACAATGAATGGAAATCAGGGGAACTGCTGGAAAGAAGGACGCGTCCTCCTCCACAAATCTGTGAAACATTATCAGGTAGGCAAAAAAGAAAAGAAAAGAAAAAAAGGTGTCCGAAGGAGCCATACCTCAGTGGTAGAACATGTCCTGCATGCAGAAGATCCTCAGTTTCATCCCCAATATATCCAGTTAGAACCACCTTAGAGCCAGAAAAGACCTTTACCTTGAGACAATAGAAACTAACTGGATTCGGTCTACTGGGACAGTTGAATCAATAGTCCAATTCTGTACACAGCCGCCAGGACTTGGCAGCTGGCTACATCTGTGCACGTCTAGGGGTGTTTGATGACAGGGACTACAAAATTCAGGAGGCCTTGGTTTCTGAAGGCTCCCGAAGGATTCTAGAGCCTCACGAAACCTTCCAGAGCTGCCCACAGTTCCTGTGGCACTGGCTTAAACCTTGCAGGAATGTCAGCAGCTATTCTATACCAACCATGGGGGCCTGGGTGGTCTGTGTCACTAGAAGGGACCCTAGACCCTGCTGGCAAGGTGAGTCCTGAAGCTGTTTACTTTCCTTTTAAAACTGAAAGGGCAATTGGGGCAGGGGATAGCCCCACTATCAGCTGACAATCAAGCCTCAGCCCTTTACAACTGAGAAGAACAAGATGCCACTCAACAACTTTTTGGAGGTACTAGTCTGCCCTCCCTTTAGGGTTGCCAAGTCCAGGTTGGAAAATACCTGGGGACTTTGGGGGTGGAGCCAGGAGAAGGCAGGGTTTGGGAAGGGGAGGGGCCTCAGCATGGTACAATGTCATAGAGTCCACCCTTCAAAGCAGCCATTTTCTCCAGGGGAGCTGATCTCTGTCGGGTGGATATCAGTGGTAAAAGCAGGAGATCCCCAGGCCCCACCTGGAGGTTGGCAACCCTACCTCCCTTCCTACCTACTCTTGCTGTGCGGGGGGGGGGAGAATGCAAAAAAAAATCCATTTTAATTTTAGGTAGATTTTTTTTAAGGGTGTACTTTTTGGGTGCCAAAATTATGGAATCTGAAAATTGTGCCAGATGATAATTCTTAAAACGAAACCCCCCTCCAAAAACAACAACAACTGGCATTCCGAAAAAGTATGCCCCGCATAAAATCCTGAACCAAAATTAAAACAGCAATTTTTGAAGTGTACCACCCCTATTGTGGCATAGGACTGTTTTATCTCAGGTTGTTTCTTGAAGAAAGGCAATTATTTTTCACATTCTTTCTCAAGTCCATTATAAGCAAGAAGAGCACAGTGAGTGCCACAGCAGATGGGCTCAGAAATCTTGGGGCATTTTGCACATATGCTTCAGTGGGGACTCATTGGAGAGGAGAGGATGAGGCCAGTGCACGGTGATGAGAAAGTAAAACCAATATTGGCCAGAATGCTCATCTGCATTACAAATGCTTACGTCCCATTTTCTTTCCCACATCAATGGTGATCAGAAATTAATATAAATAGTGGGAAGTAAGGGTCAAAGGCGATTATATTAATTATATTGATATTATATTAATTATTATTAATGACTTTAGTATGAAAATGCCTGAGGTCAGCATCCAGCAGTAAAATCAAGGAGCAGTTCTATTCACTGAGAATACTGAAACCTACAGGGCTATATCTTATAACACTGCAGTTAAGAACCCCCGTCTTTTTGACAAATTACAGCTCCTATCTGAAATGCGCCTTCACTACCAACTATTGTTGTTCATTTATAACTCTGGAAACTATAGCTTTAAGAAATGAGAAACAGATTATAGAATTATGGTTTAAGTGACTCGCTTGTGTAACAACCCCGAAGATCTGCTTCTGAGCTTGAGCTCTAAACCAGTGTCATGTGATTATACCAGGTGGTGGTGGAAGGAGAAATAGGAAAAGGAAATGGAGGAATTGCAGTGGATGACATTAACATTGACAACCACATAGCACAGGAGGAATGCAGAAGTAAGTGCAACTCGCGAGGAGTGAACAAAACTCTCATACAGAATGTTATTAAGTCTTGCCTGTAGATAAATACCGTGTTGTTTTCTTTTAGCATTAATTATTTCTGTAGTGTTTTCCTAGTTTGCGAAGTGCTTCATAATGCTTATGTCACCAAAGTCCTATGAGGCAGTTCAGGCTCAAAGTAACATGTCCAAGACCCCTAATAGTCCAATGGTATATAGACTGTTCAGTGTGGTACTGGACACTGGTCTGCTGCCACCGAATCTAGCTCCACTCTTGCTGTTCCCAGTATTAAGAATGGGGCACAATATCTATTTATATGAAGACAATAATTATTTTTAAAGTTGCCCCTATTGAATTGGAACTGTCAGATCTTCTATCCCTTAGAAGCTTTTTCTTCAATTAAAGTCACATGTTTCTGGGATGCTATTCCTAGGGAAGATCGTGATCAAAGGCTGTGGTCTCGTAGTTCAAATCACAGCTTTTTGCTGCTCACTGCATCCAGCAGAACTATTTCTTGCGGTTCTAAGTGCTGCTTGTGTATGATGGAAGGGTCCTACAGCACCAGGCTCTAAGATTATAAATACAATGAATGAAACATGTTAATTTCACCTACTGATTTTCATTTTCAAGAAACAGAACCCTCCTGCTGAGAGCTCTAAAAACTGTGCCAAATTGGAGGCGGAGGGGAATTTTTAAGCTTTCTTTTCTTTTTTGCTAATTTTGGGAGGCCAGGTTAATGAACAGCTCCATCAAGCTGACAAAATCATGCTCCGAGACAGGAGGGAAAATTCTCAATACCATTATTGCCAGCGTGATGGCCAATCAGTGTTTGTAACCCTAATAATCAATGTCAATTCTCTCTGCTTTGCTAGGGTCAAATGATGCAGGGAATGAAGTAGCTGAAGAAGAGCCAGATATTAATCAAACAGGTAAAGAGTTCCTTTTGTTAAAAATTGACTTGATTTTCATGGGAGTCTTGGCATGATGTGAACTAATTTCAATCCCTATTACCCTTCTATAAATGTAGGAAGTTTATTTACTCGCATACAGGTGCAATTTAAATTTTATGTGTGTTTATATCCAGATTTTAA
Source organism: Lepidodactylus listeri (assembly GCA_029233225.1). Taxonomy (NCBI): domain Eukaryota; kingdom Metazoa; phylum Chordata; class Lepidosauria; order Squamata; family Gekkonidae; genus Lepidodactylus; species Lepidodactylus listeri. The sequence goes on from JARCFY010000012.1 coordinate 22,833,886, forward strand.
GGCTGCAGACAGACAACAGAAGACAAGAGGCACAGTTGTGATATGTACAGGTTTTGCAGCACAGTCATTTGTGATACTCTCTTGGGAATCCACTGTAACGTGAGCAGTACTCATTATTATGGAAAAGCAAAACTAGGACTTGTTTTCCTTGCATCTGTCCTAAGGGCTGATTCCGATGCTGGTAAATAAACAGTGTTATTCTACAGCAAAACAGAGAAAGAAACTTAGCACATTCAGGAGGAGGGGTCTGACTACTAACAAATCCCCCCCCCCCCAATAAAGGAAATATGACTACGTCATATGACCGTTCCATTTAAACAGAGAGGCAAATTAGGATGGGGGTCATAGAATCATAGAATCACAGAGTTGGAAGGGACCATACAGGCCATCCAGTCCAACCCCCTGCTCAGTGCAGGATCAGCCTAGAGCATCCCTGACAATCATCCCTGACAACATCCCTATCCAGCCGCTGATTAAAGACTGCCAGTGAGGGGGAGCTCACCACCTCCCTTGGTAGCTGATTCCACTGTTGCAAGGAAGGAGAGGAGAAGAGGAGGGAGGAAGAAGGGTAAAGAAAGAGGAAATAGGGATGAGGGTCGTCAACTAAAAAAAGGTGTGTTGTACAAAACTAAAATATGCCAGATCAAAAACTGTTTTTCCTTTGTATTTGAATTCAGGCTGGTTTACCCATGAACCCGGGCGAGATGGGGTAAGGGTTTCCTGTCTACAAACCAAAATTAAATGCAATGCAAAACAATGAAATAATAAAGCAATTAAATCAAATGATAAAGCAATTAAATCAAGGATCAACTTAACAAATTGATTAACTTAAGTAATAACTAAATAATTAAATGATATGGAACAAATCAAGCAAGGATTTAAAGCAAATGAAATCAACTTAAATAATTTGACCCAATAATAAAGCAAAGGAATTAACTAAATGCTAAGGTGAGTGATTGGAACCGATAAGGCAATGATCTAAGGCAAGTGAAAATAACTTGAAAACAACGAATGCGTAAGAGAGCATAAAATCATACGTGAACTTAACTATATACACAAGTAATTGATTTGGAAGGTGGTGACAATCAGCACTCCCCGAGTCCAAAGTGACCAGCAGCACAAACAATTTGTGCTGTGATACAGAGTACATGAGCATTTTGAAGTCACCCTGCCCCCCATGTCCAAGGCAATCAGGGATGCCTGTATTCCAAGACAGCATCTGGAAGGCTGCAGAGAGGCATTTGCAGCTGGCTGCAGATTACTGGTCATGGGCAGGCAGGGACTTGTGGAGGCAGGAGCAATGTCTTCAAACAGCAAACTATCAGAGGAAGGGGCAGGTGGATAAGATTGCCTGCCCAGGAGATGGCATCAGCGGACAGTAGGCATGGACTGTGCAGGGTGGTGGATCCAAGCTTGGGTGCCCACAGGTCAGAGAAGAACTGGAAGAAGTCAGCGGCAAAACCCACACAGCCGGAGCTGTGGGGCTTGATGAGGAAGGCCTCGGAGAAAAGTGGAGACAGCCGAGCTGTCAGTTTCCTTTGAGGTCAAAAGGCCAGTAGCAGCTCAAGCAAAAAAAAGGCCAAAGTTCTGGAGGCGCCGCTAAATCTGGGTGCTTTAGGGCTCATGCTGCTGCAAAGCCTGCTGGCTATGCAGATTAGGTGATGTGCCCAAAAATGTGGATGGAAAACAGCAAAAATTGCTAAAGAGAAACCTTTTCCTAAAAGAAAGCAGGTTGTGATATCTTATTCCTGATACTGACCACTATGATTGTTAGGGTGACTGAAAAAGCGGAGGCCCCAGGAAAAAGCTGGTTTTCTTCATCCGAGGGAGGGTCAGGCCCTCAGACCCTGGAAAGATGGCTAGGCTGTGCCACAGTGAACATTCCAAATCCATACAGGTGCAGAATTCTCACAAGAGAACCTGGTTTTCTTTCCCTTGTAGACAAAGGCTCTGCCATGTAGCCGCCATTTTTCCTGGTTCTGAGGAACTGGCTCTACCAGCATGAAGGGCTTCTCTATGAGGTCCCAGAGGGTTCTTCTCCACCCAAAATATGGTTTAAAGAATAGAAAAAGGGAAGCAAAACAAAACTGAGAAGCAGCAAAGATGGGCAGTCTAGGTGGACCCCGTCTTGCTGTTTCTAGCTGGGTGATCCGGCATCTCACATGCTGGGTGAGAATGAGCAAAAACTAAAAGAACCTTAAATGCAATCGTTGAAACACACACACAAACACGCCCACCCACCCCCAATCCTAACATCTTTTCTGCATGGACTATTTCCAGAAGGGGTGCGCCTTTTCCATTCACAGGAGGGAATTAACTCTGGCATGGCTTAATGGGCCATGAAAGTTTCTGCTAAATTGACTGGCGGTTGAGCAGGTGTATGACTCAGGGAGACCTGCCGAACTGCCATTGAAGACACCTGGGGTGGCTGCCCTGATGTTAATTGCACAAGAGAAACGGGAGGCAATTGGTCTATAGGCTTCCCCTTCTATTCTTTGAGTAGTGAACAGTGGAAGTACTTTAGCCAAACTCCTCCCTTTTGGGAGAGTTCGACTTGATAGACTACTGAGCTAATTTTCCTGGAAATGCAGACTGGACCCTGCCATTTGGCTGTAACAACATGTTCTTTTCAGAAAATAAGGTGAGGTCGAGTCCCAAGGACTCAGACTCAAAGAGAAGCTACCAATGAAGGAATGGGGGGAAGGAAAGTAGGATCTATAAGGGGTTCTCCCCCCACACACAAGTATCCAAAGGAATTATAAAACAAAACTTAAGGTTATTGCAGTAGTGGCTGTCTGTTATCTTTTCATAGAGCCTTTATACTTACTCCTCCTGACTGATACTGACGGAGTACCTATACAAAACATGTACACTTCTCTCCACCCAGGCATTTTCCTGGATGGAAAGGTTTCCCAGATAAACTACCTCTGACTAAGGAGGCTCTCTCATGTAGTCTACATGTCATATGGCTGCTTTTACATTTCCCCATGAGTCACAAAAGATTTTCAATAGACTTGCTGCTGTGGTTCAAAGAGAGTAAACTTTCAAACCTTTATTTGAATATTTGAAAACAATTTACTGTGTTTCCCCCTACTTTCCTCTGAGGTGGGAGCTATGTCTAAAAAACCGCTTTTCTTCTACTAAATTTGAAGAAGAGATTGGATTTATATCCCGCCCTTCACTCACTTAAGAGTCTCAGAGCGGCTTACAAACTCCTTTCCCTTCCCCTCCCCACAACAGACACCCTGTGAGGTAGGTGGGGCTGAGAGAACTCTTTCCCAAGCTGTCCTTGAGAGAACAGCTGGTACAGAGCTATGGCTTGCCCAAGGTCATCCAGCCAGGTGCAAGTGGAGGAGTGGGGAATCAAACCCGGTTCTCCCAGATTAGAGTCCGTGCACTTAACCACTACACCAAACTGGCTCTAAGTTTGAGAGGGGAGTTAATTGCCCAAAAGTTCTCTTTATGCTAGCCTTGACAAAAAAGGGAAGAAGAATGATCAGCATCCTTCCATGGAAGAGAGGGTGAGGCATGACTCATCCGGTAGTTTGCATTTCCAATATTTTGGCCTTTTTAGGTATGGCTCAAGCTGAGCTGAGTTTCTCTCAAAGGCAGCTGGAAAGAAAGAGACTGTCTCAGATTTGTCAGGCAGTATTTGTCACTGCCCCTGCTGCTGGAGGCTCTATGCTTGAACTCACATTTTTAAAAGGTGAAAGTGGATGTAGAGATTTTCCCTACTTTTCTCAGTCATGACAAAGATAATTCAAAGTCTATTCCTTGTGCTACAGCCAAAGTTCCCTCTAAGCTATGCTGGGGGCACTGATGCACAAGATTTTAGCTAGCAGTGCAGGGGTTTTTGCTTCATCCCCCAAGGGAACTGAGAAGGCCTTTTTGCCCTTCATTGGAAACAATGGAAGAAGAAGAAGAAGAGATTGGATTTATACCCCGCCCTCCACTCCCCAAGGGAGTCTCAGAGCGGCTTACAAACTCCTTTTCCCTTTCCCTCTCCACAACAGACACCCTGTGAGGTAGGTGGGGCTGAGAGAGCTCTTTCCCAAGCTGTCCTTGAGGGAACAGCTGGTACCGAGCTATGGCTTGCCCAAGGTCATCCAGCCAGGTGCAAGTGGAGGAGTGGGGAATCAAACCCGGTTCTCCCAGATTAGAGTCCGTGCGCTTAACCACTACACCAAGCAATGGAGGATGGAAGCACCTCCTTCTGGGGTCCATAGAATTGGACCCCTTGGTCTAATCTTTTTGAAACTTCAAGTGTGTTTTTTTAGGAGAGGCACCAGAAGCCATGCTGCAAATTTGGTGCCTCTACCTCAAAAAACAGCCTCCCAGAGCCCAACCCCCCGCCCCAACTGATTCTCCATTATAGCCTATGGGCCCATTGACTATAATGGTCCCCATAGGCTATAATGGAGCCGGAAAAAACCGATTTTTTTTTCTTGCAGACCCCTATTACGCTTTTCAGTGTGATTTGTAAGCTGCCAAGTCACAGGGAAAAGTGGGATATGCTGGTATGTTTTCTAAGGTTCAGCGCAGGACAACAGTCCGAGGCCAGGTCTACCAATATAGGGGACTGGTTCTCCAGAGGCCCGGTCTAACAATATAGCGGACTGGAGCAGGTAGACCTGTTCTCTGGAGACCAGACCTACCAATACAGTGGAAGGGGACAGGTAGACCTGTTCTCCAGAGGCCTGGTTTACCCCCGTAAACATTTTCTGTAATGAAATTTGACTTGATTCTGTTTCCCCTTATAATGTTTAAATTATTCTTAAAATATAGTTTAAAAGAATTCATTCTGAGATTTTTACAAGGTTATGGAAATAATCTTCTAAAAAACTAATTTTTCTGATAGTCAAATGAAGACTTGCTCACAAGTTTAATGCTACTAGCTATTTTCACTCACAAGGTAAAATTTTTGCTCACAGCACCGTAGAGCTTAGAGGGAACATTGGCCAGCTACACCATACTATTATTTGACTTTTGTTTGCTATTGTTAGCTGTCTGGTATTAAAGTTGCTTTGGGGAACTAGTGGCAGTGCTGCATTGTTCACAAACACTGACTTTGCAGGGGTTTCTGGAGCAAGTTTTTTCCTGCTGAAAGGAATATCTTGGGGCATGAATTTGGGACTTTGTATAGGCTCAGAGGCCAGGTTTTTTTCCTGATTCTGTGATGGGGGAACTGAGACAGTGAATATTTTCTCATTCCCATGGGAAAGGGGGGGAGTTGGGGGTTGCACAGCTAGGTCATTTGTTCTGCTGTATTGTTCTTCAGTTTTTAAACTAGCCTCTGCATCTTTCTGGAATTCAGCAGGTCAACTGCGTTTTTAAGCTGGTAGTTTCTCCTGTGGTCCAGGAGTGGGGCAGTCCTTCAGTCCTCACTCCTGGGAAGCTCCTCCCTCTTCCTGAAGCAGGGCAAGCAATCTTTGATCCTGCAGGGGAGGGGCTTCACCACTGGATCCCCAGTCTATCCGGCCCTGCTTTCCCTGCAGGACGTGCCGGCTGTGCTCAGCAGAGCACGGAGATCCGAAGAGAAAGCAGAAGAAAGAAAATAGGAAAAAACCGAGAAAGTCTCTTTGAGACTGGGGAACAGTGGGAAGGTAAAACCTTCCCCCCTCACCTCCTGAGGGCCGGAGAAGAGACCCCAGGAGAGCAGAGTCCCGGCACCGGCAGTCTTGGGAGGCCTCCAGGCGGTTGTGGCACCCAAGGAACGCACGGACCCTGGAGAGAGTGTGGCGGCACGATGCCTGCCCCCCCCTGAAAAGGTGGCACGTGGCTCGGGGAGAGCCGGGGGACGCGATGGGTCCAGCGCAAGCTGCGGGCAGCTCGGGAATTCCGTCGCCATCCCATTCGGCTCTGGGGTGGCTCTTCTCCCCTCCCCACCACAGGAGAAGAAGGGAGGCACGAGGCTCCAGGACTTCAGCACTTTCGCTGAGGCACAGTAAGACCAGCGGCCCGGAAAGTAACGAGGGGAGGAAGGACGAGAGAGAGAGAGCAGAGGTGGATCTCTTCAGAGCTACGGATCCCAAAAGGGGGGAGAGCTGAATCGGGACTGAAGCCCCTCAAACCCCCCCACACTCTCACCCCCACCGCTCTCTCCGCCCTGCTCAAAGAAAATCATTCGGGCAAACCCCCCCTGACCCTCTACCTCGGGTGGTAGGAAGCGGGGCACCGTTTTAGGCCTCCTCCAAGATTAAGGACAGGCCAGTATTCACCCCCCCTTTCTCCCGAAGAGGGGCCCTAAGGTGGGAAAAGACGCCATTTTGTGAGCCTGGTCTCCTGAGTGTTAGCAGTGCTTTCACTTTCAGGTTTACCCAAAATGGCCGACCAGGCAGGAACATCCAGCTCTCTGGGCTCAGCAGATCTGGAACCCTTCCAAACCAGTGATACTGACCCACCGACCGAACAACCCTCTGGAGAAGAAGCCAGACAGAACTTGTTGTCATGACTTAGAGAAAAAATGAGCAGAGAGTTTAAAGACTTATTGCAGCAGTCTTCCGCCGACCAGTCCCCTATGCAGGTCCATCCTAGGGTCAGATTGTCTAGTACCAGCGATATGCCCCCCCACCTCCCAGTAAGAGACAGAGGCTAGCCACAGCAGACAAGGGCTTTGTTCCCTTACTCAGTGATTTGACGAGGACTCAGACTCTGTGTCTTCAGTTACGGAAAAGGAGGAAGGGGAACTGTCAAAGGAAGAGGAAACAGTACCCATAGTACAATTCAGAATGTTACTTCAGGACCTCAAGGGATCTAACCTCTCTGGCAAAGGTCTGGACAGCTACCTAGTGGAAGTCTAGAAAAGGAGGGAAAGAACAGAAGGAATTTCAACCATTTTAGTGTGCTGGTACTAAGTCCTTCCTCCACATGTTTTGGAGAAAGGCCATATCCCTCACTTGTGCTTTCATGGGGTCTAATCCCTTGGACTCACACCACTCTGAGAAGGTTTGCCAAGTTCTATTATATATCTTATTATTGGAGACCTTTCTGGAGGTCAGCAGGGTGGAGATAACCTCCAACCCCTAGCCCATAGCGACTAGTTGCCTCCTCTCAATCTCCATGCCGCTAATTGAAACCTGTCCAGTCATGGGTGGACAGTTCTCCCTTGGGTCAGCAGGTCTTGTCTGACTGGAAGACACCAGGGCTCCCCTGTCGACAGTCTCATTAGGTCCTGGAACCATGCCCTTCTCGGTCGGAAGGGTGACAGCATAACCAGTTCCGCTCTTTGTTCCATGACGCACTGTATCACTCGAGGTATGATGGGAATTGGAGGGAATGTGTAAAAAAAAAGAGTCCGTGGCCACTGGAAGTTCAGTGCATTCGTCCCTAGAGTCCCCTCCGTGTACATCTTGGACACCAACTTTCTCAATCGGTGGTTCCACCTTGACACTAAGAGCTCCACCTCTGCATTTCCGAATCCTTCACTGGTCTTTAGAAACACCTCCCTGTAATGTTTCCAGTTGGTCTGGTCTACCTACTGTCTGCTCAGCCAGTCCACTAACTCGTTGTTTATTGACGTACAGGGGCATAGAGTTTTGTAAATTCTGGGGAGGGGCTCTTTAGCACACGCACAAAGCGTGCACGCTCGCTGGGGCGATGTCCCCCCCGCCGGGAAACCTCCGCACCTCTCCGGGCCCTTCCGGGGAGGTGTTTCCACATTACAGGGAGGTGTTTCCACATTACAGGGAGGTGTTTCCACCAGCTGCTGCTGCCGGAGCCTCTCTCTCCCCCCCCCCCACACTCCTTCCCTCTCCCTTCACTGGGAAAAGACGGAGGGAGAGGGAAGGATGGAAGAGTGGCCAGGCGGGGGGGGGAGAGGCACCGGCAGCAGCAGCTGGTGGCCTCGGAAGGGCCCCGGGAGGCACGGCAGCAGGCACTACATTTTCCCGGGGGGCTCAGTCCCCCCCGGAAAATTTCGGGGGAGGCTCGAGCCCTCAAGCCCCCCCCCCCCGTAGTCTACGCCTATGTTGACGTAAACTTTGGCTGTCATGTTGTCAGCCCGAATTAGTACATGACGGCCTGATAGTTGGTTCTGCAGTAGCGCTAGTGCCAGTTTTAATGGCCCTGAGTTTTAAGAAATTGATGCTCCTGGTCGTTTCCACTTCTGACCAGGTTCCTTGAACTGTGTTTCGTGACTGTAGTTTCGTGGCGATTATGTGAGATGTGATCTGCGGAGATGACCATATTCGTTTCCAAGTTTCATCTGAAATTGTAGATTTACAGTCAGATTGCCATTTATTGTGTAATGGTGTGTCTTGTGGTTTATTCAGTCCAATTAAGATACCATACATTTTTGAGATTAGTCCTTTAGACTTAGATTTTTTGTTTTGTAGTAGTTCCTCAAACGCAGTAGATGTCTATGAATTGGCTGTCCTCAGTATAGGGCTAGTTACATGTTTGAGTTGTAGGAAGAACCAGGGTGTAGTTTGCCCCAGCTTTCGTTCCAATGTTTGTTTTGAATATAGACCTGTTGCTGTTGTTATATCAAATATCCTCATCATGTTTGCTTCTCTCCAAACTTTGGCTATTTTGATGTCATTTCCTGGAGGAAACCACCTTTGGAATATGAAGGTTGATTGTTTAGATGTTCTTAGTAGTAATTTGTATCTGAGATTGTCCCACATCCGTAGTAGAGATGTAAGAAAAATATTAGATTGGATCTTTTTAGGTCGTGCTAATGAGTCATTCCATATGATTTCTTGAATGGACTTAGGGTATATCAGTGGATAAATTGGTTTTACCCAAGCAGCGTTGTCTCCCTTTTGTAACATTTTGAGTACAGTAGATATCATTGTTGTCTTATAACAGATGGTGATATCAGGGTATTTCATTCCACCTTTGTTTTTATTACACCCGAGCAGTTTAAAATGTATCCGATGTTTTTTGTATTACCATAAAAAGGAGTTAAAAGTTGTTTGCCATTTGCATAGTAGTGATAAGTTAGATGTATAGTTATTGTCCTAAAGAGGAAAAGTAGTTTAGGAAACAGAAATGATTTTATTAGTTGAAGTCTGTCTTAAAACATGTGATGTTGTTTGTTCCATTTGTGAAGTGTAGTTTGTATTTCTTGGAATTTTTTTAGGTGGTTAATTAGATCTTTGAGATTGTTTGGTATTTTCATTCATGTTTCATTCATGAACAAAAATTTCAGCCTGCTAGTTCAAATGGGATGGAACCTATGAAAAGATACTCAGATGTAGGAAATGACTTCAAAACCCTGGAGTCCTGATAGGTATTTTTAAGGAATTGAAGGCACTGTGTCAGAGATAAATAGGCTTTCAGTTATTCAACTATGTACTGAATTCCATCCATTGCTGCATGTAAACATTCAGCTTCCGCATGAGACAGTAAGCCTCTTCTCTCTTTATCACATTCATGTCGCATTAGAGGTGCAGTCCTCCCACTCAAAGTTGCCGCTTTTTTGTTCCAATGCAGGATCTACACCCGAGTACCCTGACAACGGAGAGCCCTACAATGATAACATCTCCCGAAAACCGGGAAACGTACTGAAGACTCTCGACCCCATTCTGATCACCATCATAGCCATGAGTGCATTAGGGGTGCTTCTTGGGGCTATCTGTGGAGTCATTCTGTACTGCGCCTGTTGGCACAATGGTATGTCAGACAGGAACTTGTCTGCACTGGAGAACTACAATTTCGAACTTGTGGATGGCGTGAAATTGAAAAAAGACAAACTGAACACACAGAATACTTACTCAGAGGCGTGAAGGTGCAAGAGCAGCTAACGAAGGTTCAGAGAAATAGAGACAGAAGGACATATCACTAGCTTAAGCTGGGGAACCGTGGATCTTCTTTTACTGTACAGGCTGAAAACTGCGTTGGGGACGTTGAGCCAAGCTTTTCTCAGGAGCTTCAGTCAGTGTACCAGATATACTAAAACATGGACAACAATCTGTGTTAAACAATCTGAATCATGTACAGTCTACTTCTGTTTCTAATTTGAAATAATCAAATGCTGGTGTTGAGACCAAGTATGATTGGCTTAAGAGGGGGTGTTTTGTTTTGTTTCTGTCTTCCCTCCTTTCCTGGTTTCTGTTTCCTTCCCCTTTGTTTTATGTTTTATTGTGCAGAAATCCAAGATGCTGTCACAGAGTGTATTTTGGTGTGCGGGGGGGGGGGGGGCGGGATCCTTTGGAGGGATAGGCTGTCTGTAGCTCAGTGCCCAGAAAAAAACCCCCAATATTGGAGTAACAGCAATTTAGTTGATTCATGAACCAATATTTGTGTATAATTGCTTGTGTTGTGCATAGGCAAAGCAAGGGTTAGCGTGTTTTCTTTGAAAAGTACTGTAGCATCAGTACTGGTGTAGTGTGTCAGCTCTGTTTACCAAGCAATACAGTCAGACTTTTATTGGTGTTTCTCAGTGTTGTACTAAACTTTGTGCTTGTGACTTCCATACAAGAAATATGTGCCATCATTCAGAAACAACTGGCAAACCGAGTGAACCGCCTACAACTGTAATGAAACAAAAGCAAGAGTCCTTAGCACTGGCTAGTGTATGTCCTCTCAAGTGCCTTTTTGTTTGTGACGCTTCTCGTTGTATTCACATGAACAACAGCTTTGTCTCTCTCTGGTTAAAGACCTTGTCCTTTTTTCTTTTTTTTTACTTACCCCAAGGACACACTGACTAACAAGAAAGTATATTTTTAGTGTAAGTAAACCTTGAGAAGGCAAGGGCTAAGGAAAATTGGGTGGCTTGATTCTTCCACTTTCTGTACGTCAGTTTCATGTCTCTGAACCATTTTTTGTACAAAGCTGCAATATTTCCCCCCTCCCTCCTCCTTTTAGAGTTCTTTCATACGGAATGTATTTTCAAATATAGGCGCTCTCTTTCTTCTTGCTCTTTGTCTCTGAGTAGATTGTTGCATAGGCATTTGCCACTGTCAAGGAACGGACAAATGCGGCTTTAATTTGGGAGGGTTGGCGAGAAGGATTTTATTAGACTTTTGTGTTTGTTTGTGTGTTTGTTTGTTTGTTTGTTTGTTTGTTTGTTTGTTTGTTTGTTTAAGGGAAAAATTAAGGGAGGTTTTCTTAATTCATCTTCCAAAGTTGAACTTTGGGTTTCGTGTTAACAGCATAAAGTGACAGTGTCTTTTTTTTCCTCTTTAGTAAGTCATTATATGTTTTTTTTAGATTCTGTACAAGGCATTCATATTATGGACAGCTATGGGGGATTTTCTGTTGCTTAGCAAAGAACGCTCTTTCTGTCTACCAATACTATCCAATATAAGGGTGATCATGTCTATGTAGAAATGTTTGTGCTAATATGGGTTATGCTGATGCTGCTACAAACAGATGGTGCTGTGTAGGCTTAGCCAACAAATGATATGCTAAATTAAAATGAATACATATTCATAGTACAGTGGCATAAAACACCACCAATTAAGTGCCCGTGAAATCTTAAATGCAAGAATGTACCCGGCCAGAGTCCATCAAATGGGAGTTTTGCTCCAGGGAGTTCTTCTGGTGGCTAAGATAGAACACTGTCTATTTTAATTCCCTGTACCTTCCCTTCTTCTTTTTTTCCCTAGAAGCAGGTGACTTCATGTTTGAAAAATACGTCTGCACAAAGAAACAGATCATGGACACAATATATTTAGGAATTATATTATTCCCTAACAGACACAGGGGCGTAAATGACAATACTAGTAACTACAAGGCAATTTCGCCACCTTGGTTTTGTGTGGCGAATATTTTGTTAAAATGCTCCCTCACATGGTGAGAGTCGGTATTTACCACATCAGAATGAACTTTTGAAAACAACTAGATATGAGCTCAGTAGCACGTTAGAGACCAACAAGATTTTCGGGGTATAAGCTTTCAGGAGACAAAGCTTCCTTCATCAGATACAATTATTCTTGAAAACATATACCCCCAAAATCTTATTGGTCTCTAAGGTGCTACTGGACTTGAGTCTAGTAGTTCTGATGCAGACCAACACAGCTACCCTCTGAAACTATCTTGAAAGCAAGTATTTGCTCCAGGTGTGGTACATTCGAATGATCACCAAAGGAGGTTGCGCTCAACCTAAATATTCACCATAAGAAATTTCACCCAGAGAAAAAGCAGCATGAGAATCAGGCCTTACAATAATTAGGACACCCTGCTTGTTAACGATCCCAAAGAGAAGGTCAAGCTCAGTTTTCAACTGCACTTGTTTCCTGTAACGTTAGTTGCAATCTTCAAGTATCTGTTCCCTCCTTGCTTGTCACATGGCCATCTTAAGACATGCAAACATCACTTTAAAAGGATAATTTTCAGCATGAAAGCATGCTTTTGGCAGAGCCCCAGAAGCAATGGTCTGACCATACAGGTCAACCACTGTCTCCTTATTGGATGACTAAACTCTTGATGACTTTCAAATAAACATGTGAACTGCTTTTATTGGAGAATACTGTGTCTGAGTTGATGCCTGGTGAGGTGAAAGTTGTATCTGGTGTGGCTTGTTCACACATAAAAGTAATTGCTCGATGGTATATTCAACATGTGATGAATTCACATGTACAAATTGCCCTGAGAAATACCAGGCTCAACTATTTGGCATTTATATAATTCAAGAAAAGTACACGAGGCATTGCCCAGAACCCAGAAGTGCTATGTTCAGTGCTGGAGAAGACTTAAAACCACTAAAACCTTTTAAATGATATTGCATGGAAGTTAAGTTGCAAATGTGAAGAATTATATCATAAGAAGGTCCCAGCTGACAACACGGAAACGTATTCGTGTGAACAGGCTTCCGCTTACATGCATGCACATAACCCCCCATGGCGGGGGGGGGGGGGAATTCAGACATTTCAGTTTGTTTTAATAGATGCGGGGGCTCAGCTGTCTGTTTTGTTCTGGTTGGAACAGAAATGCTTTTGGCTGCAATCTATTTGCTACTGCGAATCCATCATCCGTTTCAATTCGTACCAGTGAGTCAAACGAAGTTGTACAGGATTGGTGCTTGGTGTCTGGCGTCTCCTCCTGGCTTCCATCTAAATCTTATTGTGCCAGCTGTTAACATCCAGGTGAGGCACATTCGTTCGCTGCACCACTCATAACAACAGAATGGTGAAATCTGCAGGGCAAGCCGATAGGCCAGCAGAGAGCCGAAGCAGAGATGGCCAATCACACGGACAAGCTAAGGAGACCACCTCATCAATGCAACCATTTGATGTTAAATCAGAATTCCAGATTCTTGGTTTCTTCAAAAAGGGAATGAGTGAAAAACTGCCCTTCGACAAAGGAAAAAACGATACTGCAACTTTAAACGGGAAAAAGTATCTTGCACTGATAAATATATTTAAAATTTATATGTTTATAAAGTTATTAATTTGTAAAGGCAGTGTTACAAAATGTTCAGTTTATATTGTTTTAGATTGTTTCATAATTTTGCAAGTGTAAAAATAACATATTTTTTTCTTTCTCAAAAAAAAAAACCCTATAAAAATCTGTAGTAAAATGATTTCATTTTACAGGTATAATATTGCTTCATGTTTTTGTACCATCATAAAATTTTGTGCAAATTTTTTTACAGAAATTTTTTATTTTCTATGACAATGTGACACTTTTAAATTGTTATTTCAAAATGAACAGCAAAGCCTTAACTTTAAATGACGTTTGTATTCTTGGACACTGAGTAGCATTAAGTAAAAAAAAAAACACATAGGATTGAATTGTAATTTAAATTTCCAAACAATGACTACTACATTCCAAAGAAACAGTTGAATTAAACATTTTCATAAAATATCCCATACCTCCATGACTTTTATTACTCTTACAGCTGTACTGGTTTTAAAACAGCTTGCCCTTTTAAAAGCATCTTTTAACAAGCACAGATGTTTAGATTCTCGTTTGTTAGAAAAGCATCTTGTCACACAGAATAAAACAAAGTGGCACTGAAACCAATTCTGCATTCAAAATCCACCCCTGAATAACACACATTACATTATGAGGACTGGCATTAGTTATCAGATGTTCAGGTCAAATTGAAACTCAATTGTAATGCAGACCACTAACTGTGCAGATTTGCTACAAGCCCTTGCAGTCTTTGTGAGGAAACAGATTTCTGTGTGCAGATAAGCTGTCTGCAGAAGCCCACTGAATGGGAGGAAAAACAACACCATCATAGAATCACAGAGTTGGAAGGGGCCAATAGAGGCCATCTAGTCCAACACCCTGCTCAATGCAAGATCAGCCTAGAGCAGCTCTGACAAGTGTTTGTCCAGACGCTGCTTCAAGACTGCAAGTGAGGGGGAGCTCACCACCTCCCAATGCAGCTGATTCCATAGTTCCACAACTCTTCCTATAAAAAAGTTTTCCCTAATGTCCAGCCGGTACCTTCCCACACTTAATTTAAACCCATTCTTGTGAGTCCTATCCTCTGCTGCCAACAGGAACAGCTCCCTGCCCTGTGACAGCCCTTCAAATACTTAAAGAGAGCATCATGTCCCCCCTCAATCTTCTGTTCTCCGGACTGAATATTCCCAATTCCCTCAGCCTTCCCTCATAGGGCTTGGTCTCCAGGTCCCTGATCATCCTCATCACTCTCCCCTGCACCCACTCCATTCTGTCCACATCCTTTTGAAGTGAGGCCTTCAGAACGGCACACAAGACTCCAAGTGCAGCCTGACCAATGCAATATACAGCGGGATTATGATGTCTTGCAATTTGGATGTTAGAGCCAACAAGTTAGATGCACACAGGTACCAACCACGAAGGTACTTAAGCTGGGACGCAAGAGGACAGTCTAGCAAACAAGTGAGAGATTAGGACCAGGTAGTCTGATAGCAGCTCAGATCAAGGATGCAAGCTGGGATCTTCTGATCATTTCTTTACAAACTTCATAGGACCAGGTGGCATATGATTGGCTCATTGAGTCATCTGACCCCTTTTGAGTCGGTAACTGCAACACCCCCCTCTGGCCACCCAGAATGGTGGTGCTGAAGAGCAGCAGAGAGTACAGAAACAGCTTCCTCCCTAAGAAGCAACTATGGTAGTGCAAAGAGTAAATTGTTCGGGTGCTCACTGCCATTTTGAGACCCGGTGCACTTTAGAGCCACCTCCAGAAATCTGTTCATCCTGTCTCTCCATCAGCTCAGAAAGAAGACTAGGAAGTGCATCAAAGAAGAGATCTGTGGTTGACCCTACTAGTCCATATGACTTTCGGAGATGTCAAGCATTCTTACATTCACAAAGACACCCAACCTGCTCCATATCTACCAAGCTTCTATACTATACTAGAAACCTGACCTCTTGATTCAAAGAGATAGACATGGCAGCCACACTCCTTTTATGCTGATGGAG
Source organism: Lepidodactylus listeri (assembly GCA_029233225.1). NCBI lineage: Eukaryota > Metazoa > Chordata > Lepidosauria > Squamata > Gekkonidae > Lepidodactylus > Lepidodactylus listeri. Next base: position 22,849,195 of record JARCFY010000012.1, read on the forward strand.
CTATATCTTCCACTGGAATGTACATGATGAACTTTTGCTTAAGTAGACTTCCTTCAACATTGAAGTGAATGGTAGAACTTGTTCAAGCAGGAACACTTTGAAAGACCTGGAATATCCTCAGACCTCTGGATCTGGGCATTGTGAGTTGATCAGCTGAAGCAGAATAATTAGGGGCAAGCAACAATTTCTGTGATCCCCTCTAGACCGATCTGTAGGAAATATATGTTCCACTACAATTTAGCTAATGCTTCAGATTATTTAAAATTGTGGTTATGAGCAACTAGATTGGGGGAGGGGGGTTAAGCTTTAACCAGTTATTGCTCCATGACCGGACACACTGCTAGGCTGAAAGAAAAAGATACGGTTAATTACAAACTGTAATATGAGTTACTGGAACCACTAGGATTAAGTACCATTCAAGTTACTAAAAATATACATGTAGCCAAGAGTCAAAACCAAGTTTAGAAATTGTGGCTCCAGGGAAACTAAAATTGAAGAATGGACCTGTAAAATAAAAGCCCAAGTAGAGCAATTATGAATAATGAAAGGCAGACAACTATCACATTTCAAACAGCACTACCAATGACCAAAAAAAAACCCATAATCCCACTTTCCCAGCCATGACAACAGAGTTTACAAAACTGCTGCTACGTCCCACTAGTGATGAAATGAATGTCAGGATCAGTTTGAAGGTTCAAGCTGAAAACCAAAGAAGAAATACACATGACATGGGGGAAATCATAGGCTCAATTAAAACATCGTTGGCTTTAGTTGTGCTGTCTACTGTGAAAATGACTGACGATGCTCTAGTTTCATGAACTGTTTGTCTCTTTGGTAGTAAGAACTGCTCTGATGAAAACAATACTTGTGCCCCGTGTGTGCATATCCTTTGTTCAGATCCAAGCTGTATGTAAAAGTATCATTAAAATCCAAAAGAGAGCATATTAACACTCAGGACACTGAACAAAATAAAAGAACGCCTATAAAATCAAGTATTACACAACCCAGTGTCATCTACTCAGCAACTGGTTTGATCAAAAGGCACCTTGAACAGGCCAAGGCATTAGTTTTCCACCCATTAGATGGCCTGCTTCCAAATCCAGTTAATACAGCTGTTCCTCCTCTAAACCTCCTATTTGCATCTTGGTTGATAATTGGTAAGCCAGATAATATGCCTCAAAGGGGAAGATTTGGTTTAAGGCCCTCCATCTGCTGATCTGGTGCATCAACAAAACATCCATCACAGTCACTACCTTGAGTAGTAATCAATTTTTAGGAGCAACAGGATCAGTAGGGCTCAGGAATTAATTAGAGCCAACAGCTCATGCTATTCAGTGACTGTGCAAAGCACAATGAAAATTACTGACTTGCTGAATCTAAACAGAATATATGGAATTTAGTTCTAGTGGGGTCAGTGGAAGATACATTTACACGGTGTGACTCCTCAGCAAGGATGAGAGTATTGACTGGTACCCATAAGTGATTCTTGAACGCAGTTCATTTCTGCAGAGCCCCATATTCAAACGTTAATGGAATTCAGGTTGTCATGCAAAGGGCTGAATAATAATTCCTGGGGAAATGTTATCTATTTTTGAAGGGTGTTTTTTTTTTAACTTCTTTAGTTAATTTTTTCCTTCTGGAAGATCAGAAACCAGGGCAACTTGTTAACATTTTTCTGGACTACTTCCAGAGGTCCAAACTGGAGAACTTCTAAATACATAAGAAAAAAAAAGGCAAGATTTTGAAGCGCATCTGTATCCTTGGCATGTACTCAATATGGCACAGACAACAAAATTATGCTGTGTTACACTGTACACTATGTCTGACAGGAATCGCTTTTGACAGCATGTGTCTCTTTAAATTCCCCCTTCAGTCACACACTAATTAAACTCTGTGCAGTTGCTAGAAACCCAAATTAAACTTTGCAATTCATTACTTTTGATTTGATGTCAACGACGCATCCATTTTCCTGATGACGTTTCTGCAGAGCTTGCTCAAGGACTGCAGTCTCTCACGATGCACTCTTGCCCACATTATCGCAAGGTGAAAGATGGTGACACTCTACAGTAATGTGAACTAAAGTGGTAACCAGCATGTTGCGATGGTGTCATTGCACTATGGAGGGACCTTGTGTCCCTCCGCAAAGTCAGGGCCTGTCCAGAAGAGGGAAGGAGCATTTGACTTGCTGTCAAGAACAGACCTTCTTCCAGACTAGGGCTGCCAAGTCAGCCCGGGGGGCGGGGGATCCCCCGCTATAGGGGTTCCCGATCCGCCGGCCAGCATTCGGCCGGCAGGGGGAACCCTGCCCCAGAAGTCGTCCGGTGAAGACAACTTCCCCCGTGTAATGACATCACCTCTGGGTGACGTCATTACGTCGCCATGGCGCGCACGTGCCAGAAGAGCTCCCAAGGGGAGAACAACTCCCCCCTGCTGGTAAGTCGGCAGCATTTGGCAGCCCTATTCCAGACCAAGGAATATGGCTATGAGGCAAGGAAGGATCCTTTCTCAGAAGGCTGTCTTGGCAGATGTGAAGGGTGAAGCAAGAGGAAAGACTGATGGGCTCAAAACCGAGGAAAGGCTGGTCTTGCTTCCCTCTTCTGCTTTCCGCACATTCTGCACATGTCTGCATCTAGAGGCTCCACCCCATCCTGGCTCATTCCATTCCTAACTAGGGATTGCACAGGCAAATACAGGATGAGTCATGCTGCTTGAGCACAGTAGGGGCTCCACTGTCTGAACAAAAGCCTGGTTTCTACAAGCAACTGATGAGATGGCAGACCTTTACCTAAGCTGTACCACTTCTGACTGCAGGTGGGAGTTCACATACACACTGCAAATAAATTGCCCACACAGAGAAACTAGAAGGGAGAGAGAAAAGTTTCAGTCTAGCTTTTGTCCTAACAACATAGTTGTCTAAACACAGACAGTTTTTTCTTACAGAGAAACATTTAGTCCTATAAGACTCCATCCTACAGTCTGAAATGGAGAGAGTCGAGGCTCATGTGCTGCTTGTGACAGCTAAGCTTAAGCCTGCTAACACAAAGTACAGATTTAGATAGAGATAGGAAAGGAGAGTGGCCAATCACTGCAAGGCAGAGTAGAACGTAGGGTTCCCATTCTTCAGGCAAGGGTGGGGGATTCCCCACTTTTTAGGGCTTCTGCCCACTGCCGACCAGCTGGCCAGTGGGGGAAACCCCACTCCCAAACAGCAATGTCATGAGGCAACATCACCAATATAATGACGTCCCACGGAAGTGACATGATCATGTCAGGGATGTAGTACGGTGATGCTCTGGTTTTGGGGCAAAACTCTATGGTTTTTAGGGCATTTTTTCCGTAGAGTTTTGTTCTCAAACCAGAGCATCGCCACATGATGTCCCCAACATGATGATGTCACTTCCACTCAACGTCATGATGTTGGGGACATCACACAACATCGCTGTTTGAGGCAGATTCCTGCCCCACTCCTGGAAGGCTCCACCCCCCTGCTGGTTTGTCATTGAGACCTGGCAACCCTAGTAGGACAAGTCAATATAGCTTCCTGGACCAAAGAAGGCCTATGGTTTTCCAAAAGCCATGTATGGAAGTCCAAAGTGTATAAAGGCATGATGTGTTGAGGAAGTAGCAGGATAATGACCACTGGACTGCCCCCAACTTACATGCTTTCATTGTATTGCCACAGAGCATACATGTGTTAACCCTTATACTTTGCTTCATTTTTTAAAAAAGTTCTGGTTAGCTCTACAACCCAAATCCTATTTCATTGTTTATTGAATGTCCCATCCTGTTGATTGTGCTGACTCACTCTGTGTCATCCGCCTTGAGTCCCAGTGAGAAAGGCGGACTATAAATAACATGAATAAAATAAAATAAATGTACTCATGTAGTCTGTCTCCGTGCAGTCAAAAACCCACACAAGGATACTCCCCCTGTTTGGACAGTTTCCTTATCAACATTAGGCTGGATTTCATGTCATTAGGTAGGCTAGCTCCAGAGGGCAGCATTCCTATCTCCCTCTATCCACAATGTGTCATGTGCACAGGGCTAAAGAGGGGCAGGAGCTCAAGGGAAATGGCTCTACCCCAGTTTCTGGGACATCTCCAGATTTAGTCCACACTCCTGACTAATAACCCTGAAAGAAACATGGATCTGATCTGAAAGTATTTCATCAGCTTTATCAGTACTGCTTTGTGCAATCATATTGGGGCTCTAGAATGAGCAGCCATTTTTTTTAAATCCATAATGATTAAATGTGTGCGAATTGGCCGCTATGAGCACTAATCACAAGTCTGCATGCCAAGAGTTTTATGAGAATATCCATGGAGCATATTATGCACACATTCATCTCTTAAATAAAGATTCCCACAACTGATTTAGCATGCCCACATTCACTGTATACAGCAAAAAGAAATATGGAGCTTTATTTTATTAGTGGAATCAGTCCTGAATCTTATTAATTCTCCTCTTCGTTCCAAATAATGTCTGCATCTTTTGGCACTTCGCTCATCATCTGTTTTCTCTTTTTATCCTTCAAACTCTTAAAACCAACCAATTAATAATAGTTATTTGGGAAACTATTAGAAATCTTGACTAGCAAGGTACATCAAGCAGTCCTGCCTCCCAATGGCTTGACCACAATAAAATCCAAAGGATTTATTACCCTCTGAGGCTAAGAACAATGGTGTGACTCTGGCAAAAGTACAGGTGTGGCAGGCTCTGCCGAAAAAACAAAGGAATGATTGGCTCCTCCTCAATGGAGGAGATAACAAAATATCCAGACTAGATCCACAGCCAAAATACAGTACCGTTACATGCCTAGAATTTGAGAAAGTATTTTCTCCGGATGGTAGTAATGTCTTTAAAAAATAGCTAGAGGCTGCAGGAAATTCCTGGCAATATCTGGGTTGTAGAGCATGGAAGACTCTAGGGGAAAAAGTAGATATGTAAAGCAGATGTGTCTGAGAGTCATGAAACCATGTATTTAAGAGGAAATAAAAGACTATATAGACCAGTTCTGTGTAATAGGAAGGAATGTTCCATCTAACACCAGATCACCATTAAATCAATACACTCGATCCAGTTCAGCGAAGAACAGAATATATTGTAGAAAATACCTATAGAGAAAATAGGCCCAGGTGACTCAAGAAAATGAGTCTCACAGACTACAGGGAAAGGCTAATAATCAACTAACCATCTGAGTTAAGATATAATTCCTTCATGATCCTAGAAGTGGTGATCAATTACACCTCGAGAAGAATCAAAACTTGTCCACTGAGCCTCTCCAAGAGGAATTTAATGGGGTGCATCACTACCTCAGGAGCCTGAACAGCCCATCTCATCATAGCTTAAAAGCTAAGCAGAATCAGCCACAAATTAGTATGTGGATGGAGCCCACCAAGGAAGATCTGTGCTGCTATGCAGAGGAAGGCAATGGGAAACCTCTTCTGTTCATCTCTTGCCTTGAAAACCACACAGCCCCGGAGATCATTATGAGTCCATTGTGACTTGACAGCACTCAGTTATTATTATTACTGTTGTTATACCACCTGGTATGGTTTCTCTGATCAGTGCAGCTTTTGATATATCAGGAAAAAAATGTTGGGAAGAGGAAAACCCCAGTATCATTTGGAGAGTTTAAAACACCTTCCTACCAAAAACAGGGTACCACTAAGGGCCAACAAGTACTGATCAACAGTCAAGGTAGAAACTTTTCATCTCTCTCCAGGAAAATGTACATGAAAGAACCACAGAGGTAGGGTCAATGGTGTGGGTCTTTCACTCCATGAGAATTTTGGTGCTCCTACTGGTTGGGCAAGATGTCACTGGCCATCGCATATAGTTTCTTCACAAATGTTTCCAGAGCAGCACTGGACGAGACCACAAGCAAGTGGCTTCCACTCCACTATCTCACATATGAATCAGTTCTAGAGACAGAGATCACAAGAAACCTTCAATTAATTTAGCCAATCATTCTGTACTTGGTGACGTCTCATTTCGTTATTGGCATCTCGTCCTGCACTTACTGCACAGATTGGCCTGATGGCTGAAATACAAGATTCTAACAGTATGGTCATAGATCCTGAGAGAGGGGGGAGTTCGCCATGTTAACAGTATGGTGTGATTCAGAATGATAACCTCAGAGCTGATCCATGGGAGTACAAGAGACAACCGAGAGATATCACTAGGTATATGAACATTATTGGTGTTCATATGGAGGATGCATTCTTTAATATCTATGTCAGCTTTTTAATCATTTTAAACCACAGTCCAATAGCAACTCCATAGTTCTCAGATATATTTTTCTGGCTTGTTTTCAGCAGCTCACAGGCAACAAAATCTAATAACCATGACAGCTGATGTTCAGCATAAAATGTTTCTTGAACAGGCAATTATCAGCTGAGCTGGATTAAGGCACAGTGGAAAGGCACTTGTCTGCTGTGGTCCTTCTCTGATGGCCTCATTAAAAGGAACCAGAAAGAGGAGGACTCTCACGGGGGATTTGGTCCAGGCATAATGGAAGGGTGCCTGGCTGTTGCCTCCATCCTCACTTTGGTAGTCTGATGATTTTCAGTACAGTGCTGGTCACAACCTGAGGCACTGGTTACCCTGCACAAACCTATTACATATATTGATGGCCTGTGTGAGGCTAGGCATAGTGCAGACAGAAGAAGACCAGTCAAAACAGGCAGAACAAAGATTGGCAATGGAAAAGCAAGGAAATAGCATCGTATAACTCAATTCTTCTTTGCTACTCCATCAAAGCCCAAGTGGCTGCTTGGATGCCAAACAGACAGAGGCCAGCAACATAAGAGGAAGCAGCAGGCCCAAGTTATTGTTGTCTGTCCAAAGGAGGGTCAGTGGAGGGGCTGTGGCTCAGGGGCAGAGCATCTGCTTAGCACGCAGAAGGCCCCAAGTTCAGTCTCGGGCATCTCCAGTTAAAAAGCACCACAAAATAGGTCATGTGAAAGACCTCTGCCTGAAACTCTGAGTAGGCAATATGGACCTTGATGGATCAAGGGTCTGATTCAGTATAAGGCAGCTTCAAGTGTTCATGTGAGGCTGCAGAGGCGCTGCCTCTGGAACCTATCCTGGACCCCTGCAGAATTGTTGTAAGGATAAAATGGAGGAATGGAGAATGACACAAGCCACTTTGGGTCCTCGTGGCGGAGAAAGGAAGAGGATAAATGAAGTAAATAAATACCACACAGTCTTCCCAAGGTTATCAAACACAATGCTAACTTATTTCTGGTATATTTATTAATACTAAGGGCCTAATCTAAAGTGAAGTGATAGATAACATAATTCAATATGGGCTATAATCCTAGAAATAAGTACAGGGACACTGAATTTAGCAGAACTCACTTCTAAGTAAAGGTATTTAGGATCCCACTACCTTTCATCCCAGTATCCAGCATCTTCTACATCTCAGCAGTCCCAAAACAAATAATACTTGCATAACTAGCCAGACTAACATGCCAGGAATTTACTTTTCATACCTTAGCCAGAGATGTTCCAATCCTCAAAATCTGCTACTCTGTCTGTCTGTCTGTCCACCTGTTCTACACTTTAGGGCTAGCAACATTACCTGTCGATCATTTGTGTTAGTATATCTATAGGGCCCAGAAGAAGGTGCCCCTGTCCCCACAGTCCCATTAAATGCCTTCTCCAAGCTGAGCGTTCACTCCAAAGATGGGACCAAGAGCCCTTTAAATGCCTTTTAACTGCAGCTATCTAGTGGTCCCGAAAAACCCCAAATATTTTCAAGATTATTTGAGGCAGCCATTTTCAGATAGCCCAATCAGTAGCCCTCTTGGTAACCAGCTGAGTTTATACTGAGCGCACACCCCTATAAGCTAGGAGAATGGCAGGCTGGGAGAGAGAGTGAAAACAAAGGGAGGACAGAAAGGACAGAATTCCATGACTTAGGTGTGGCACTTTAGATTGCAGAGCATGTGTGGAAAAAAAGATCCGGTCAAAACAGCAAATGATTCCATCAGAGTGGGTGGTGTGGATCCACTCCCTCAAGTCTGTCTCAGTCAGAATGTCTCTGCCCAGCACATTCCCTCACACTCTGGACAGCAGTGTCAGACTTCCTAATAGAATTTGCAGCATGCATGTGGCATGACAGAATTGCATTAGATTGCCACTTGAGGAAATAAAGTTCACACATACAGCCAGTTTTTCTTAGATTAGTTTACGTCCATCACCAAACCCTGCCCTCCCCAGACTCTACCCCACAAATCTCCAGGAATTTCCCAACCCAGAACTGGCAACCCTACCCAGATCTCATCTGCTAGAATGGAAAGGAAATCCAGCTGTTACACTGTGGCTGTGTACAGACAGTTCCCATTTGTTTCAGGTATGCTTCTAGTTTCTGCTTGGAATACAAGTGTCCAGTCCTTTATTAGGCAGAATAGAGACAGCATTCTAAACTAGATAGTCAGAAGAGGATGGATGAATCTGCTCTCATGGCTGCAAGATGGAGAGAAACAAAGAAGGTGTTAGCCAGAAGGTAGAAAGGAAGGGCCACACAAGTCCTGAACTATCTACCACTCTGACTCTCTATAGTCCCCCTCTGAAGTCTGAGGCTAAGAGACAATGCAAAGTCCTTCACCTCCAACACTTTCCACTCCCAGGGAACATCAAGCTGTCTACCCTGCTTGCTGCAAATGGTTCAGAGGCACATGAACACACATGATGCTGCCATGTACTGAATCAGACCCTTGGTCCATCAAAGTCAGTATCATCTTCTCAGTCTGGCAGCAACTTCTCAGTCTTTCACATCACCTGCTGAACTTTTAACTGGTGATGCCTGGGACTGAACTTGGGACCTTCTGCATGCCAAGCAGCTGCTCTGCCTCTGAGCCACAGAGTCCCTAGTCAGTTCTTAGTCAGTATGCAAGATGCCATCCAGCCTTACTGGACCTTTACTATGCCACATGAATGGAGAACTCAGCTCAGCAGAACACAGACCCATTGTTCCCCTGCGGCTGCCCATTGCAGGGGTAAGACTTATAGCAGGTGATGTTTGGGAGATGTTGGCCCTCTACTGCTGATCTTTTTGGGTTCCCCAAAGGACAGTTGGAAAGCCACGATCCTAAAGCACTCTGGATGCCTCTCTCACTTGAGGCTCTGTGTTAATAGCAGCTCCCCTTTGATGTTAATGAGAGAAACACTCATGCGCTTAATGGGAGAACAGACCCTTTACAAAGAGCGTGTGACAGCTAAAGTGGCTCAGTCAGCGGGGAAACAAAAGAGGTCATAATTTCTGTGAAAGGTTGATTAGGAAATGCCCACCCCCAAATGCTGCACTAACAGGTCTGACCCCTGTGACATTTGGCAGCTCGAAATAAAAAAGGGGTGAGCCACTCACTGCTGGCAGGTGAGCGCATAATGAGCGAGATTGATTTGAAATCCTTGTCATTGTCATTTGGCACCTGCATACATAATGATCTTCAGTTCCTCATTAAGGACTCCTTGTACTTACAGGGCTTTGGGGAAATGGGCGGCGGCGGGGAGGGGGGGGAGAGCCCAACATCTTTGAAATGATATTTCATTGTTATGGGATTTTTGGCAGCTTACTCGGCTTCTAAGGTATCAAAGCCATTTCTACAACAGATAGTCTCCACTTTGGCACGGGCACTGCATACATTACCACCCTGCCTTTGTGAGGGCTCAAATCTCATTCTGCTGTCTGGCAGAAGTGCCAACTGCCAGTGCATTCCATAATGAAACATGTCACCGGGCATTAGAGGGAACAGCGCAATGCTAAATGGATCCAAATGAAGCCCAGTGTTCAAGGGGAGAAAGCTGGCAACAAACCTCGGCTAATAAGGCTATGGCTGGGCTCCTTTGCCTCTTAACAGCTAGAGTAAGAGGTGAAAAAATTCAACAGGCGCCGCTTCCCTCGTATGTCAGGGAAAGTCGCACACACTGAAGTTGCCCATCATGCAGTGACAACACCCTAAATCCTGCCCCCAAATGGTCACATCTCTGTCCAAGCGTGCCCACACTGGGAAAGTATAGGGATGTATATGTGTCTTCATGATAGGCTCTTTCTCATAGGATCATGCAATCATTTATCATTGTGTAACCTCTAGCTTGCCTGACCTGGATGGCCCCGGCTAGCCAGATCTTGTCAAATCTCAGAAGCTAAGCAGGGTCAGCCCTGGCTACTATTTGGATGGGAGACCGCCAAGGAATACCAGGGTCAGATGTGGAGGCAGGCAATGGCAAACCACCTCTGAATGTCTCTTGCCTTTAAAATCCCATGGGGTCGCCATAAATCAGCTGTCACTTGATGGAAACAACAACAACAAACCTCTGGCTTGGCAGATTATTGACCCTCCAATGAAAGGGTCTGGAAACTGTAAGTTGTCAAAGTATGTAGTTACTTGGTTGGGGGGGGGGGGGGGGCAGGGGACCTGGACAGCAGAACTCATTATGGTTTGCATTTGCTTCGAGATTGCTTTCAGGTGTTATTTACCAGGTTGAGATTAAGATATAAAGCGTTCTGTAGAAAGAGGGTGGGCTAATTTAGGGCGTTGCAGGTGATGCTAAGAATGCCTTGTAGTTCAGGGCGCATCAGGTGTGAGTTCTGCTAAAGAAAGCTAGAAAGCAGAAAAACATTTTCAAGCTGAAAATACAGACAATATATTTATTTATTTTATTATTTGCATTTATACCCCGCCTTGCCAGACTTGCCATAGAATTTCCATGAAAATTACAGCCATGGAAAATGCAAAAGCAGGCTTGGCTGAGATTGCCTCTCACTTCTGTATCGTCAGAGAGTTAAGATCAAGCTAATTCTCCTACTAAAGATTCTAAGTCTGTTTGATAAATGTGGGGGAAGGTGCTCTACACTAGGCGAAGAGCCTTTTGACCCTGCTATTTCTCACTACCATTCATCATGAGAATTAGCAATTTCATCCATGCATTCATTATGCATTAACGCTAATACACATCAAGGAAGGCACTGCATGGTCACAACAGCATTGCAGTTGTCCCGACAGGCATCAGCGGCAGGTCAAAACTGCAAAATGGATTACATTGATGACAATCATTGAGGAACTCCTGTATAAAGTACTCAGTGCCATTCGCCATCACCTGAGACAACCTGCTTAGAAGGAATGTGGGTTCAGGAAGACTATAAGCAGGCTTTCCAGAGGCTTTGCCCATTGCTTTAAGAACTGACATCAGTGGCCACTCTTGGCCTTTGCATGAATGTTCTATTCAGCCACCCTTTTCTTCTGGCTGCAGCAGCAGGTGGGATTCTAGATGGACCCAACAGCAGTGAGAGGAATGACTGAACTACATATTACACTAGAGTTCTAGGACTAGAACTCCAAATGTGGTATGTGTCCCTTAAAAACAGACATGGGGTGGGGGCTGATATGACTCAGGCCCACCACACTGGAGAAGGGAGGGACAGGTCTTCTCACTGTGCCTTATACCCAATTGAAAAGGGCTCTTTGAGGCTCCTTTCAACCCATTCATGACAAAAGATAAGTGTCTGTACTGTGCTCATCTCTTCTCCCCACTAGTGTTTACAGCAGGTTAAGGGGGCCATTTTTTAATTGCGGAAATTAGGCAATGGGTTTTTATAAAAATAATAAAACCCTTTTTCCAGCACCACAGTCCCACTCCACATTGGGACTGTGGCTACTTTATGGAGCCAAGAGATCCAGATTCCAGCAATGGAATCCAGGAGTCCGATGTAGTTTGGCCCAAAGGTTTTCAAGCATTGAAAGAGGAAATGATGCCTGTGTATACATAGTTTGTACTGCTCAGATTCCACAACCAAATCGGATGACTGTCTCCAGTTCCAATCTCCCCTCAGCCATGAACTCAAAGGGTGGATTCAGGCAAATCTTTCTCTCTCAGGCTCAGTCCCACATCTGCAGTATTGAAATTACTATTTTATTTCTCAGACTCAAAAGCTTCCTCTCAGCCAAGGATCCTGAAGCAGTTAACGCTAAAAATGTTTCATAGAAAAGATAACAATAAAATGGTAATGCCACCTCTTAAATTGACAATCCATAAAACAGGCAAAAAATGCCCCTGCAAAAAAAAAAAAGTAATAGATTTTACAGAATTGTATAACTGGCTAAGTTTGAAAGTTCAAGTTTCTTTTATGGCTTTTTCCACAGTTGAGATGGATCTGGGGTGGTGCTTTCCCCCCATCCACATTAACTACAACATTTGATATATTTCTGTTAAAACTGACACCAGCTTTTTCGTCAGTTGTGTAAAACTGACATACAAATGGCATAATAGAAACAAACAATAAAATGGAAAATTTGCCAAAGAACATAGATCAGGGGTGTTGAATTCATCTGTTATGAAGGCCGGATCTGACATAAATGACACCTTGTTGGGCCGGGCCATGTGTGTCATAAAATGTCATGCCAGGTAGTGGAGATATAAACTTTATAAAGGGCACAAACACACAATTTTTTTTACTTAAAATTAAAACTTACTTAAAATATTAGCACTTGAAATATTTTTTTATTTAACAGTATCTGATCCCTCTTGCTCTGAATTATTACATCAAAATGTCTGAGTTGTTGCAATCTTGAGTATGCTGTTCAAGTGTGTATCTGTAAGCTTTTGATTTATTGACATTCACCACAGAAATCTCATACTCAGAGTTTTGAGTCTAGGACCCAGGGGAAAACGTGAAATGGCTGAGCGATGGAGAGAGTCTGGCAAAGCAAGCTATGATGCAGCAGCAGCAACAGAACTGGAAGCAGGAGTTGGCCAGTACCAGTGCGGGCCTGATAGAAGCCCCTCGGGGCCTGATCCAGCCCCCGGGCCACATGTTTGTCACCCCTGACATAGATGGAACAAAAATAGTCTCCCAAATATGCATGAACATTAAAACTATCTATTTGTATATCCCTATAAATAACATCTCAGTAAAACTGAAGCGTAGTTAATATTGTACAATTTGGAGTTGTAGTAAGGATTATTGAGATGATGGACACTCTATAGCAGTATATAGATGCTATTATTTATTTATTTGTTCTGCCTACAGAAATGCAATATAGTGGTGTGAAAATCTGGCAGAAGCAGCAAGTGGTGCAGGAATGGGCAAGAATGGGCAGGAATTCCCATCCCCACACCGCTCAGTGATGTCGCCACTGTTGCTTCTCCCCTTTTCCTCACGGTGCCTGCACAAATGCGTAAATGCAACAGGGATCACGCTTATACTCCCTGAAGCCCTTTCCCCCCATTTTTCCTTTCCTTACTGAGCCACTTAGTAATGCTACAGCATGGCTCAACAGGGAAAGGGGGAAAATGGGAGAAGATGGAATGCCGCCACCAAGCCGCCCCACACTATTTTAAAGCCAGGCACTGTTTCGCTCCGTCCCTGCAGCTGCAATGGAGGAAGTGTCCATACGGATTCGATGGATTCTCTTTTGAGACAGATTAAACAGATTTATTTTTAATCCAGTTCAAATGGGAAAGCCCCTTTTATGGCACATGTGGTGGATTCCCTTGCTGAGGTTCCACTTGGATGATCTGGTTATCCTTATTTCTCATTGCTTTTCTACGCTATTGTTTTTACTTTATTTCATAACCGTGCAGTATGACTGCAATGTATTTTCTAACTTGAGGAAGACGGGAGTGCCTGGCACAACTGAGGCGTGACTCAAATGTAGGGGGAGGGGCTGTGGCTCAGTGTTATAACATCTGTGTGGCAGGTTCAGTTCCTGGCATCTCCAGTTAAAAAGGACTGGGTGGTATGAGATATGAAAGACCCCTGTCAGGAATCCTAGAGAGCTGCTGCCAGTCTGAGTAGACCATACTGACCCTGAAGGACCAATGGCCTGATTCAGTATAAAGCATATTCATGTGTCCATGTATCATGAACTGCCTAGTTACACTGCGTACAACCCAAGAACATATTTTTTAAATGCCCAGCCTATATCTGGGAGCTAATTTATGTAATTAAACAGGCTACTCCAAATGGACAGACTTGAATTTCAATGGACTGACTTGAAATCAGAGGGGACTGATGTTCAACAGTGACACCATCTGATACAGATACTGATTAACCGAGTATCCTTATTTCCAGCAACAGAAATAGAATTACCTGTAAGTGACAGTCTATTGCATCTCACAAGGAAAACATAGAGCAGCTGGCTTTATTTTTAAGCTCTTGGGAAAACTGGCTTGGGTACATATGTTCTTTTGTTAAATCTTATGACTTTCACACCTATTATACTTTGGTGTAATGAGATGCGTTAATACTTAACAAACATCTTCGAGGAGTCCATCAGCCTTCTTTATGACATTTTGGTTTCATTAAAAAAAAAGTACAACATTAATGTACCTTCCCTTGTTTGTGTTGCTGTTGAGCCATGAAACTGCAGTACTGTTATGAAGGTAAAGTACAGCTCAGTGAGAGTTACAATGAAGATGGGGGCAGCAAAACACACTGAAAACAGATAAAGCTGTCTTATACTGAATAAGTATTGTCTACTCAGACTGGCAGTGGCTCTCCAGAGTCTCAGAGGTCTTTCACATCATGTACTATCTGATCCTCTCAACTGGAGATGGCCGGGATTGAACCTGGGACCTTCTGCATGCCAAGCAGATGCTCTTCCACTGAGCCACATAAAGGCAACCCTAGCTGTCCTTGATCATGATGCAATCCTTTGCCCAGGAAATGCCAGTTTCCTCAGAGGTAGGGATTGCACCAGAGAACTTATCCTTGATCACTGTCATTTGGGTGCGTTTATGGTTTACTTGTCTGTATTTTTTGCACACACAAGGCATTTATTATTTTTACAGTGAACACTTTTAATGGTTCCGGGGGCAGGGGGGACTAAGCAGGGCTCATTTCGTAGCAGGAGCTCCTTTGCATATTAGGCCACACACCCCTGATGTAGCCAATCCTCCAAGAGCTTACAGTAGCCCCTGCAAGAAGAGCTCTGTAAGCTCTTGGAGGATTGGCTACATTAGGGGTGTGTGGCCTAATATGCAAAGGAGCTCCTGCTACAAAATGAGCCCTGGGACTAAGACTCCCAGGAGGCTGTGCTGTGCTAGAGATAGTCACTTATTAATGTTGCTAATTCAAATATCGAATGGACACCTCCATCAGAATTATTACTTATGTGTTATTAGATCAGTCGTTTGCCTTCTTTAAACAACTGGTAGGGGCACAAGCCACGGTGGGAGAGATTCACTTTACAGATGGATGCAGCTGAATGTGTGAACGCAGACATGGCACAGAAAGCTGAAAGTGTTTGCAAGTGACCCATGCTGCCCAGGAGATTAAGAGCTCCAGTAGCTCCACATGCAGTCAGGATGTGAGCCGAATTGGCAGTTGCGCAAGCATGTCTAGTATCGGGTGCAGATGTGTGATGGAACTATAGTAAATATTTGCCCATTTAAGCTCAGAGATAACTGGCTTACCAAGTAGTTCGTCTTAGGTTAGAAAGCCACCTGGAGTTAATTATTTGTTACATTCTGGCAAGGTTGATAGGAGAATCCATTGGGGAGAGCCAGTGTGGGGTAGTGGTGTGTTGGACTAGAAACTGGGAGACTTGGGTTCAAACCCCCACTGTACCATGAAGCTTGAGCCAGCCTAACAGGGCTGTTGTGAGGACAAAATTGGGAGGGAGAACCATATACGAAGAGAAAAAGAAGAGATTGGATTTATACCCCGCCCTTCACT
Organism: Lepidodactylus listeri; assembly: GCA_029233225.1. NCBI lineage: Eukaryota > Metazoa > Chordata > Lepidosauria > Squamata > Gekkonidae > Lepidodactylus > Lepidodactylus listeri. The sequence continues at coordinate 22,864,880 of JARCFY010000012.1, forward strand.
ACCCAAAGGAGTCTCAGGGTGGCTTACAATCTCCTTTCCCTTCCCCTCCCCACAACAGACACCCTGGGAGGTAGGTGGGGCTGAGAGAGCTCTGACAGAAACTGCTCTTTTTTCAAGAACAGCTGTGCCAGAACTATGGCTTGCCCAAGGTCATCCAGCAGGTGCAAGTGGAGGCGTGGGGAATCAAACCTGGTTCTCCCAAATTAGAGTCTGTGCACTTAACTGGCTCTCACCAAACTATGCTACCTTGAGCTCCTTGGAGAAAGGGTGAGATAAATATGTGACAAAAAGGGTATTGCTGAAAACTGCTTTGAGCTATTCGTACTGGAAAAACAGTACAGAAACATTCCAGAAACAGAGACTAAAGTGTGTGATCAAATGATGGTAAATGACCCAACAGACCCAGCAGGGAGTGTGTGCAAAACAACTCAGCATGCCTTCCCCCCGTGGCTGCGAGTTATCTCTGGATGAGAACCCAGGGATAACAACTATGGAACAGCCGGGAATCATGGCTGCACAAGTGAAGCCTCAGCCTATCGCCTTGTCAATTTCTTTTCTTTTCCAGTCATCAGACAGCTGTCAGGAGTCCGAGGAGCGAGGGACCTTATGGCGTCTTCCGAGATAAAAGCTGCTGCTGAGCTGACTACCCAAAGCAAGATGTTGCCTCTGCCTTTCAACAGCTGATCAATAAACAGTAATGCATAGTCACCTGCACTTGCTTTATCCATTGTCAAACTCCTGTCATGGTTATCAGGCTGTTTTCATGTAGTACTTGTGGAGGAGACCCGAGGAGCTGGTGAAGATTTATTGGAATGAGGGTGGGAGGACTGTTTGCTCCCTTTTTGCATTTGCACCCATGGCTGCGCCGGCATATGTGTGCATGCTGCATTCATGCTTAGCTCCTCTCTCTTGTTAAATCTGATTACCATCCAGTGCAGAACAATCCAAGTGTGTATGTGTGCACGGGAGAGAGAGAAAGCCGATGTACTTTCCACCTAAGTTTACGTGATACATCTTGCTCACCAAAGTTCATGCCAAATTTTTTTAAAAAAAATGTCTCTGAGGCCAATGCCTGTGTTTTACATCAGGTGATATTAATGTTCAGTCTATTGTGATTAATCTGTAATGGTCAATTCCCACATGAAAGTCATCACTGGATGTAAAATCAATGAGCAATGAACATGTATGTGGGAACCAGCTGGAAAGTACTAAGGTGCCATAATTTTATTTCTGTTATTGCAAATCCACATGACCACCTGTCTGTAATTTTCTGACATTATAGCATTGTCTCATCTTCCACACCTCTTTTTTTAAAAATCTCCAATTTAAGCACTACTGGTTTAACCGGTTCACCCCTTTCCTCTTATTTAACAGCAGAAGAGCATTAATCATGGCAGTAATTTCTTTCTCTCGCTCGCTCTCTTTGCCAGGGCTGACAGCTGGAAAGTAAGCCATTAGCAATTTGGTTAACAAGAAGAACACAAAAGTCCTATACCTTTTTTCCCAGGGGAAAAAAGTAAGAGAAACGTAAGAGAAGCCATGTTGGGTCAGGGCAATGGCCCATCCAGTCTAACACTCTGTGTCATATGGCGGCCAAAACCCAAGTGCCATCAGGAGGTCCACCAGCAGGGCCAGAACTCCAGAAGACCTTCCACTATTGCCCCACAAACACCAAGTAATCAAGTGTACTACTCATCATTTGAAAGAATTCATCCCAGTCTGCTGTTATAATATGAAAGTCTGTTCTACTTTTTGAGACACTGATTCACTTCTGGAACACTAACCGAATTCATGGCAGTGACTGGAAGAATATCAGAAGAAATGCAGATGTGAGGGCCATTCTCCTTGAATAAAAAGCAGCTTCCAGAGGGGCAAACTGGAAGTGAAAGACCAGTGTGGGGACGTGGCTGTTTTCTCATTCCCCTGTCATTTGAAATCCCATGGAGGGAAATGTGAGAGTGATTTGGGGTCGGAAAACAGGCCAGTGGAGAAAGGGTAAGAATGCCTCCCCTCCCCGATCCTCTTTTCATTTTTGAAACAAGGCTGTTGGGGTTCTATTAAAAGTGTTTGCGAGAAATTAGGCCCTCTGACTCTCACAGAGTTTATCAAATGCTCTGTGGGGTTCTTTTCAAGATGCTCAGGGAATCTACCACTTGAGCTGTTTTTTAAGATGGTAGCATTTGCCATGGTTTCAGCATCATTGATTCAGCATCCAACACTTTCACGCCACTTTATTTATTTATTATTTTACATTTTTACCCCGCCCTCCCTGCAAGCGGGCTTAGGGCGGCTTAGAGTGCGGCACACAACTAGCTTACCTTGATGAGGGATCATCTCTGTACATTATAAAGTCTTCATGTTTGTAAGGGAACAACATGAGGACTTTGCATCACACATGGGGGGGAGGCTTTCTGCCCCCCCCCCTCTCTCTCACACACACACACACACACACACAGAGGTTCTTTCCTACTTGCAGCTCAAGCAGTCGTCGAAGCTGCTTCAGTTTCTCATCCCCACCCCCTGCTGTTTTTGCATTTACAAACCACTTGGTGGAACTACTACTGAATCCATTGTGAAACTCAAGTGCAGCCATGTAAGTAACATTACTTCAACAAGGAAGACAACAATGTTTCTGGAAAAAACATTCGACTGATCAAGCAGAATTGGACGGCAGACAGAAGACCAAGGTCTATATGGTGTAGGGGATCTGTGTTAGAGACCTCCTCTCTTGTTTGATTTTTAAGTTCAGTTATTGTGGGAGAATAGGGGAAGCTGTACTTGGGTATGGTATCTCTAACCCTCCCTCTCTGTTTTTCCTTTCTCCCAGAAGAAATTTGCCTGTTGAGAGAAAATATTCAGGTACCATAACACTTGTATGTCACACACTCTTCCACCCACCATGGGACAAATAGAATCTCTGGACAAAGATTTACCTCCAGTCACAAACCTCTGGCATCTCATCTAGTTGGGTTCTAGAATTTTGGACTGTATTGTTAGATTTGAAGTTGCAGGCTCATATTTTTAAATATTCACCATCTTTTTTTTAAAAATCCCTATCTGTAATAAACTAGCTCATCAAGGAAAGAACTATACTAAACCTTTCTTCCATTTATTGTACGAAGGGACTATCTTTTCATGGTGGGAAGAAACATTCAGTAGTATGGCCTACACATACACCTGCAGTCTCCAAATAGATTTTCAATTAAAGGGCATACCTAATATATGTTTACTAGTAATTTGTTCTGTTCATATGAAATTCTTTACCTGATTAAATCCTTACATTGCAGTTCCTTTGATACAATAATTATGTTTTCCAGGAGCATTCCACCGTGAGACTGAAGACCCACCAACACTCAATTTCACCAAGGTTGTCCTTGGACAATTCCGTCTTTCATTCTCAGTTCTCTATCTATATAATGTGGAATTATGGTGGCCCAGCCTCCCCATTCATAGGGTTGTAAGCAACGTTGTCATTAAAAATGCTGTACCCCATTTTCAAATACCATTTCCCATTTATCCTGTACGACCTTAATCTAAACAGCACAATACCATCTTTATTGTACTCATCCTCACAATGACTCTGCAGGGTACTGTTTGTCTGGTTTCACCAGTGGAAAATTAGGGGAAAGGATGACTTGCCCAAGAACAGCCAGATAATTGATGGTGGAGGCAAGGAATTAGCCCACATCTCTCAGCTCCAAGTCCAACTCTCCAGTCACCTGGCTACACTGATTGTCATCCATAACAATGGTGATGGCTGCCAGCCTGGAAGGCTTTAAATGAGGAGTGGACAAATTCATGGAGGATGGGGCTATCAGTGGCTACTAGTCATAATGGGCATCTACTCCCTCCAGTACCAGAGGCAGCATTCCTCTTTATGTGATGCTGGGGAGCATGGGCAGGGGGATGTTGCAGTCATTCATCGTGTGGGCTTCCTAGAGGCAGCTGGTTCACCGCCGTGTGAACAGAATGCTGGACTTGATGAGCCCTTGGGCTGATCCAGCATGGCTCTCCTTATGCTCTTAACAATGTTCCACATCTTTGCATACCTGCCCATTGATTAACTTTTTCTTACTGACATGGGTGAAGAGATACTTCCTGAAAGCTGATTGAGATTGGAAAATAACAGACTGTTTGAAGCTCCTACAGTCTTTTTCCCATACCAAGGGGCAGAGGGGAACCATGCAGCTTTCCCTTTCTTTAGACAGCCAACATGTCCTCTGCAACATGAATAGCATTACCCCAACACTCACTTCAGACCTATTTTCATGGCTACTTGCCCCAGCTTCAGTAAAGAAGCAAAATATGTTATGCTTTAAATGCCTGGAAGCAACCAGTCAAGCATAAGCATGGGCACACTATTACCCAAAGTAGGCAGTCTCCAGTTAAATTGGGGAAATTAGCTAAAGGAGACAGAGCGAGAGGCCGGTCATGTCAGACCCCCGAGTAAATCAGTTTCCAACACCAGTCATTCAGAAGAATGCAGTTTATTGAGACATTGATAGGATTCAGGTGCATGACATAAACTTTGGTAGAACTGATGAGAAAAGGTGTGAAGCAAGCCATTATACTCAAAGCATGCATCATACTAATGGCTCAGGGCCAATCATAGAGCAGGTAGGAGCCCGCCAGAATAATAGACACTGGTTCACAAGAGAAAGTTGATACCAAGCAGAATAGATAGTCAAGACTACTCCAGCAGGCCTGGGTAGATAACGGAATGGCTGGGAACCGAAACCAAACATTCCAAGCCACTTCCCTCTCCGTGGCAACCAAGCTGAATAGCGGCAAGGTCTGACAGGTCACTGGGATCTCCACCAATGTATACCAGGATTTTTCCCCTAAAGAGAACTCTCTCATAAACCAGGCTGATGTTCAACCAGAAAGGTTTTTATTAAAAAGAGAGAGAATAAAACAAAATGCACACGATAAACACACACACAACGGCTAATTAAGAGAAACATAAGAAGGAAAGGGGGAAGCAATTTTAGGGATGGGCGATAATTGCCAATCTTGAAGAGGTCCGCGCGAGAGCCCAACAAAGTGGGGGTGTATGCAGAGGATCCAAGGTGCACACACACTGCTGGGAAGCAGGGTGCTTCAGATACAGGGCAAAACATACCCTTGGGTGGGTGACATGATGCTCACAAAACAATAACTTAATGGGCTTTTCTGAGGTGGACAATGGTGTAGGAGAGGTTTGATGACCCTGCAAGTACCAGGCAGGAAGGGCTAATGGGTTAGGTGAATAGAATTAAGTGTTGATTAAATAACTGCTTAATTAAGGTAAGTGGGTGCAGGGGAAGTAAGGCTGGGTGTTGATAGGATCAATCCAAGGGTGAGTCAATAGGTTTTGAGAAACCCATTGTCCTGAATTATGCATCTCTCCAGGGCATTGAGAGGGCAGTAGACAGTCAGCCGCTCTGACTCACACTTCTAAACTGCATGTCCAGGCTTGTTCCTGACTGGCATCCATTTTGTTTCATTTTGGGCCAGGAAGTATCCTGCACTTATGATTTTGGGGTGCTATTTTAAGAAGGGTGTTCATGGTTATTCTAGCTATAAACTGCTCCTCGGCAAGAGGAGAAGTCTGACTGCTAAAAACACAAAGGTAAGCAACAACTGGTGCAGCCTCTCCCTTAACATCTCCACTATTTGGTGGACATTTTATTAAAGCACATACACTTGAATTGTTTCATAGGTCACACATTTAAGGAAATTTATATAAAGGACACCTTTCTGAAAGGAAGCATTCTTGAATTGTAATATGATAAAAACCTCTACTTATCAGATATATATTCTTCTTTTGAAAATGTGATATGAGGACAGACCTGAAGAAGTTCAGTACAAAGCAAACACTTTGTGCAAATCCCCTAGACTGCACAAGAACTAAACCTCTATTTAAAAGAAGTTAATATATTTGCAATAACCAACCATTAAAAAATATGCGATGCAATGACATTTTAACTTGCCCCGTTGAAGTTGAAGGTTCAAGTTTCTTTTGTATTTTATTTATGAGTTCAGACACCGCTGTGGTGTTTGGAGCTGCTTTATGAGGGCAAAGGAAAAGAACAGACTTAGTTCTTTATCTTCATTCTCTTTGTGTTCATCCAATAATCAGATGCAGCCATTATTTCTTTGGGTCTTCAATAGCAACCTTTCTTTTGGTCTAAGCAATTGGATACAAAAACTGATTTTCAAGAATAAGATTAATTTCTTTTGTTCAGCAAAGGTCTTTTTTTATGGCAGCCTTAACATACCCTGTTCAACACCTCTAAACAGAACCAGGTTGTATTGCTTTGAAGATGTGATCTCCGCTCTGTTTCAGCTTAGAATTCCTACTTCAACAACTTTTTGGAATTCTCTGGCAACAAGCCTGTGGATAAGGATGAACTAGTAGACATTACATACTTGAACCTCTAAAAAGAGACAAAGTCCTTCAGCTGAGGCTCCAGAGTTATTGTGATGGATGGAAGAAAGAGCTGCTACCTTGCTCACCACCAACTCACCAAGGCTTACCTATCCTGGATAGCTTCAGCCCAGCCAAAATGAGGCCCAATGATCAGCTGGCCAGCCAAGGCCGGACTAAGGCCAACTGATGCCCTAAGCACAGACTGACAATGGTGCCCCCAGCCCTTCCATTGCTTAAATGACAAGACATTAAGACTCAATAAGTGCTGAAGGTGAAATAAGAGATTAAAAAATCAATTTTCTTCCAGACCATCCCCCTAGCCAGACCCCACAACTATATTAAATATAAACAAAAAAAATATTTAACACAGAATAGCAGTAAGCAATACAAGCAAATTATTTACTTAGTAGGAATAAGGCCCACTGTGGAAATAAATACAATGGGCTCTAGAAAGAGGCTCTGGGCAGGTGCCCTGGCCTTGGGCACTCAGCATCAATTTGATGTGGCAGCCTCAGCAGGGTGTAATGACACAGAGCTTACTGTATTCTCCAGGGGAACTGATCTCTACCATTTGAAGAGCAGTTGTAATTTTGAGTGATCTCCAGCCCTCTCCTGGAGATTGGCAACAATGGTTCCCCAGGAGGAAATGGCTGATTTGGAGGGTTCAGTCTATGGCACTGTACCTGTCTGAGGACCCACCCCTCCTCAAACCCCACCCTCTCCAGGCTCCACCCCTCAAATTTCCAGAAATTTCCCAACTTAGAGTTGGCAACCCTATCTCTTCCCAGCTAACCATCAACCTACTTTTATCTGCCCCTCTGACTTCAGGTTTACATGTCTTCCCCCCTCCCTGTAGTTTCTACCTAGAAAAAGTACAGTCTTTCTCCACAGTGGGGACCAAAGCAGCTCACATCATTCTCCTCTCTCTTTTGATTTGCACAACAATCTTGTGAGGTAGGTTAGGCTGAAAGACTGCGAGTGATCTGAAATCACCCAGTCAGCTTCCACAGGAAAAACCTGGGTCTGGAAGACTGAATTGCTAACTGCTGCTCAGGGGCACCTCAGCAGGGTATAATGACACAGAGCCCACCATTTTCTCCAGGGGAACGGAACTCAGCAGGCAATAATGCCATACAGTCCACCCTCCAAAGCAGCCATTTTCTCCAGGGGAACTGACTGCATACTCTCCATCAACCTTTCCCCACCCTTTCTGCAGCCTTTGCATTCTTATCCTAGGACTAGGACAGCTATAGGGAGGAGAGCAAGCAGACCGCAGAGAAGAACCATAAAACCACCACTGTCTCAGCCACTAGGAAAAAGAGCAAGCTGGCCACGCCGGGGGGGGGGGGTGTTTGACTCTTTTTCCACTGCCAGTTTGCTCTCCTCCAAGTGCCTTGGTAATTTCACACTCTCTTCTGAGCTAAGTGACACATACTGAGGAGAGAAAAGCACTTCCATTCTCTCCAGATATATAAATGCTGACTAAGTTTCAACAGTGGTGGTGAGAAGAAGAAGAGTTGGTTTTTATACCCCACCCTTCATCACCCAAAGGAGTCTGGGAGCAGCTTATAATCACCATCCCTTCCTCTCCCCACAACAGACACCCTATGAGGTAGGTGGAGCTGAGAGAGCTCTGGGAGAGCTGTGGCTGACCCAAGGTCACCCAGGCGGCTTCATGTGGAGGAGTGGGGAATCCAACCCGGTTCTCCCAGATTAGAGTCTGCCACCGCCACCAAACTGGCTCCTGACAAACAACCCTATGTGCTCAGAAGTACTCTGGTGATTTTAAATATTTGTGTGCATTTGGTAGGGTGGTGCACATGGACATTGTAGTCAAGCAGCTCTTTCGGTTGATGGTAAATATAAATCTGGCTCTCCGTAAACTGTGGAGTGAGTACCCCTAGATTACGGGATTCAGGCTACAACTGAAGGGGAAATGATAAAGGTTTATAAAAATCATAATTTTTTCTCCCCCTCCAAAAATATCAGAATTCATGGATACCCAGTGAAGTTGATGAATGGCAGTTGATCCCGAAGAGAAAAAAAAAGTATGACTTTACACAATGCATAGGTAAATTCTGGGATTCACTGTCACAGCAAGTCATCATAAACATGAATGTAAGTGGCCTCTGTCCTCCATTAACAGATCCATCAATTGCAATTCATCATGATGGTTCAGTGGAATCTCCATGTTCAGGGGCAGTACATCTCCTGACCAACTGATGGAGGGGAACAACTGGTAGAAGCTGTGTCCCAGTTTGTGGGCTTTCTGGAACATCTGGCTACTTATTGTGGGAAAGAAGGCATTGGACTCGATGGACTGTTCCAGTGGAATTCTTCTTTTGTATCCCCTCTGTAAACCAGTTTTATACATCAAAAGCCAGATTTTAAAGTGCTGGTACTTTTTAAACATTTTGACTACTGGTGCGGCACATCTTTCTACTAGCAGACTGTGAGAGTCCAAAGATTTCAAACCAAAACAAAAGGATGTTAAACAAGAACTTCTTTTTATTTGGTGGATCAGTGGTGCACACTTGTTGAGTCAGTAATGGTTAGGCAAGGTAAGCTGTGATACAGTTATAGTATATTCAAACTATAGTATACGTAAACATCTACCAATCATGATACAGTCAGAAAAGGTGCCCAAACCCCTGGTCCGTTTATTCCCATGAAAGACGCAGGAAAGCAAAGCTGAGTGCACCTGCAGGAAAATTCCCAATCAGCAACATAGTCTGTGAGAAGAGTTGGCCAAAACCATAGATAAGAAAGAAACAGAGGCGGAGGCGTAAGCAAGGGAAAGGAACACATTCCTCAGGAGGGGAGGAGATAGTATGTCATGACCCAGCTGCATCCCATCTCCCAAGCAGGAAATGTCAGATCCTGACACAGACTTACTTTAGTACTTTGCAGATTTAGTACTTTCTACTAGTGCTCACTGAACCCACAACTGCCCACTCTTTGCTCATAGTCAGTCTCAGTATTTTTCAGTGCAACAAGATAAACCAAAATCACACATGCACTGTAAAACACAAGAAGACTGAAATGCAATTGTAAATCAGCCTTTCAACAGAGGGCTTCTATCAGACAGAAACCTGGATCGAACACCGTTAGAACTGCCTTTCTGATTTTCACCTTTGCACACATCAACAGGGGGAGAAAGGCTGAAAATCTCATTTAGTGGCAAGAGTGGATCTGGCTGGGCAATGATGCAGCTGTGGCTCTCCATTCCCCCCTCCCTGCCTCATTCTCTCCAGCTACATGAAGGATATCAAGACCTCCGTCACCGCCAACAACCCAGGAGGCCTCAGGATAGATGGAGTCGCTCAGCATAACCCAGCTTTTGTTCCTTCTGTTTGCCTCTCTACCTTAAGCTTTTTATCGTTGCTCAAAGATCAAGAGGGATGATGGGAACATTGCCCATTCATAGCCATTTTAACCATGTTTTCCAAGGCCCTGCCTCTCTGGTTGTCCTACAACCACACCACTAAGGGTAAAACCAGCCGTTCTTGTCAGAAAACATTCAGGTCATCTCTAAACTTGCCTGTTACGTACAAAGGAAGGAGAGTCCCCAGGTTCCAGAAAACAACATTTGGAAGTAGATCAGACTGTGCTACCCAAGCTGACATTCCAGTAAACTACTGTTACCCTATTTTATTTTATTAGCCTAAAATGTGCTCCTTTGATAACTGGCAATTAATTTCATACCCTGCCAGCATATTTGAATTAAGATTCAGTGGTGTGTTTCCACTGCTGTTTGAGTAACATTTCAGTGCTTTCCCAAGCTTAAATTTCCAGAAAAATCTGATCTAGCCTTTAAATTCTGATCTAGGCTTTTCATTTCAACTTAAATATGGGAAGTTGCAGAAACATCCTATCTTTGGTGCTAATTTTAGTCTGGTTTAGTTTGCCTTCCTTCCTGATTCTCCCCCCTCCCATCTCATCCTGCTCCATCAGTTGTATTTTGACTACTACTTCCACTATCTCCTTTTTGTGTTTTTCCAGAAGGGAATAAGCAGCTGGCAAACCCAGGTAAGGTGATCAAAGCCATTTTCTTCAGGAAGGCCTAACTCATACAGTGACCTGCTTCCTGCTTCTACCATTTGGCTACACAAACAAACAAAAAGAGTGTTAAACAGAGAACTAGTGGCCGGGACAAGCAAAGTGGCCGGGCACCAGAAGGGCAATAACTTAAATAATTAGATAACTTTTGTATTAGTTTTCCCAACCTATAAGCTGTAGAGCCAGCAAAGAGCATTTGGCATCCTATGGCATTGCAATGGCACAGTTCCAGCTTCATAAACTGACTCCAGATGTTGCATTGCACTGTTGCAGATGTGTGGATAAATGCTGGTGAAAGCTGCTATTATCAGATGAAGTTACATAGCATCATGCAGAACGAGTCAGGAGAGGAGAAGAAGAACCCCAACACAACCCCCCACATTTGATATATTGCCGTACACAGTTAAAACCAAATTGCAGTTGAAAAGCAAAATGACACATTACACTTGCCATCCGTATGAAGTTTGATGTAGACACATCAACTCCAAGCCATGTTCTGTTCGGTTATAGCTACGACTATCTAAAGATCTGTTTTGTAGCCAAATTAGTAGTTTTAATCCTATCTGCAATCACTGTTTATATACATTCAGTAACTTTTATTGATATGATTTTCTAATAAATGTTGATTACAACATCTCCAAACATCTTATCTTCCAAATGCAGAACATATATAACCTCATAGCCCAAGTTCCAAAATGTGATTATTTTTGCCCAGTGGCTGAAGGTTTCTGGGCCCACTATCCTGTGTCTCCTGAGTCAAACATTCTCTGTCCTGTTAGAAATGTATTTGATTTCCAGTCGTTTCCCACGTGTCTTCTCTGAATTTAACTGATTCATGATAAAGGATCCATCTACCTTTTGGACAACATCGTGCAAGTAATCTTATCATAAAATTGTTGGTTCACTACTTAATTCATACTAAATAAAATTTTGATTAGGTTTTTTAAATACATCTTCTCAATTTAGTTTTTTTTATAAATATTAGGCAAGCATAGCAAGGATCCTTTTTTCCTCCACTGCTGAGGGGGGCAAATATATAGTCCACTTATCTTTAAAAGTGTTGGTAGTTTTTTTACAAAGTCCTGTTCATTTTGACTGAACTTGCTCACGCAATGCTCAACATGGGTTGTGGCTACGATCAGCACAGTAGTAGCTAAATACACCGAACCACAGGCTTGGAACAGAAACTGAGTATTGCACTAACTATATACAGTGCTGTGGCTGGCCTTCCTCACTGTCTGTGCTGTCATTCTCACCAAGAACTGAGTGATTTCCTCTACGTTATCAGTCCCTTTTAGTATGTATTAATAGCTAGTACCACATGTGTGAAAATTGGATTAAGTTTTTTTTAAGTTCAGAAGCTTTTGCTTACTTGTATCAAACACCTATCTTAAAAAACATGAGGTTACCTTTTATACCCCTCCAAAATGTTCAGTCTGGAGGAGGTTGAGGGGGGACATGATTGCTCTCTTTAAGTATTTGAAGGGCTGTCACATAGAGGAGGGCAGGGAGCTGTTCTCGTTGGCAGCACAGGATAGGACTAACAATAATGGGTTTAAATTAAGCGTGGGAAGGTTTTGGCTGGATATTAGGAAAAACTGTTTTACAGTAATAGTCGTGCAACAGTGAAATCAGCTGCCTAGGGAGGTGGTGAGCTCTGGCAGTCTTTAAGCAGCGGCTGGACAGACACTTGTCAGGGATGCTCTAGGCTGATCTTGCACTGAGCAGGGGGTTGGACTAGATGGCCTGTATGGGCCCTTCCAGCTCTGTGATTCTTTGATTCTATGTGAAACAAACAGATGCTCCAGGTGGGACAGTGCACCTCCAGCCTCATCTCTAGCTGTCAAAGGTACAAAGAGGCTGGTGTGCCACACCTGTAAGAAAATGGCTATCACCCTGAAGCAACCTTCAAATGTGTTTCCCAGCTGCAGCACCAAGCTAGGGGCTACTTCCACCATACAGATGTTGCCAGGCAGGTTGGCTGGGGGATGGCTATGCATGCACTGACCCCATCAGCAGAATGGCAGGAGCCAGGCACATGCTGGCCTCCTTAGCAGATTGTTGGGAGCCAAGCCAGAATGCATTGCTAAGCTGATTGGGCCAGCGCGTGCCTGGCTGATCCCCCAGCCAGGCTGGCTGACGCTACTGCTTATCTAATGGGCTGCCCAGCCCACCAGCTGGTTGCCATGACTTTTCAAATAAAGAAGATGGCAGCTAAGGCTGGGGTGCCCACAGAGATCCCTTCTCCAGGTTGCTCTTCCAAGAGCTACAGGTGCTTCAAAAATGCTAGGGTGGTAACTGAGAAGAACACTTCTGACTACCCACTACTGGCAGGAGGAGGAGGATGTGGATGGTACAAAACACAAAGCCAGTTTGGTGTAGTGGTTAAGTGTGCGGACTCTAATCTGGGAGAACCGGGTTTGATTCCTCACTCCTCCACTTGCACCTGCTGGATGACCTTGGGCAAGCCATAGCTCTATACCAGCTGTTCTCTCAAGGACAGTTATCTTAGAGCTCTCTCAGCCCCACCTACCTCACAGGGTGTCTGCTGTGGGGAGGGGAAGGGAAAGGAGTTTGTATGCCGCTCTGAGACTCCAAGTGAGTGAAAGGCTGGATATAAATCCAATCTTCTCTCTCTCTCTCTCTCTCTCCCGCTTCTTCTTCTTCTGAGCTGAGTCCGCTGGGAGTCAAAGGAAGGTGCAGTGCACAGCCAACAGTGGGGTGGGCTCCCTATCCCCCTAACACAGATGAGACATGATCAGCATACACAGTATGTACATGAACCCAACCCTGAAACTAACTTTAGAAGTGCAAAATCTATCTGCAAAATACATAGTGCATTTTTATCCCTCTGTTCTTCCAAGGAGTTAAGCGTGGTATAGATAGTTCTTGTCTCCCCTTCCTTTGTGATACCCTTACAACATCCCTGTAAGGTAACTTAGCCTGGACGTGACTGGCTGTGAGGCTTCTGTGCTAACAGCAAAAGATCAGACCTTTGTTGATGAAGCAAAGTTCTTTATTAGTCTTAATACTGCTTGACAGGTTCTTGAATGTTTGTTAGAGATGCCAGGTAGAAAACAGTCAGAGTTAATATACCCTCCCGCTTGTTTGAACCCAACATGAAACCAATCACATTTAGAATAGAAAACGCGGGAGATGGGATCGAGCCGTTTGGATTCCCACAGGAAGATGAGGTGCTAAAGTTGTAAAAATTCCCCTCTTGAACTGGGTGACCCAGATGTGTGAAACCTATGCATAACAAAATGACTCTGTGGGCAATAACAGACCTTCAAGGCTCTCACAACAAGGTAAGACATTCTCTGTCCCAGGAAATGGGAGGAGGGAATGCATGGGAGGAAAGGCCATTTGTTTATCGGTGACGTGCAAGAATGTGGGGTCGCCACTCTCCCGACAAAAATGGTTACATTGTACAGGGCTCTTAAAGGCAATACATTTCAAGGAGACAAAAGGGATAGGGGGAAGCAGACATAGCAGGAGACATGTAACATTTCATTTGATCAGAGCAAACAATGCGGTCTTTTGTCAGGCCCCCTGACACTGGCCCAAGGACATGTAGTGAACGCCACGGGCAACCTGCCAGGGAAGCAAGAGATTTGGTGAAACACACTGCAAAGGGAGGGGTCCAAGAAAGGAGATGGGCCCAGTGACAGTAGGAGATTTAAATTACCTAATTACCTTCACCCTGGGCCTTGTATATAGAACTGCATGTAAAGCCTGCCATTTATTGAAGGCTGGGGTGAGTAATAATAAAATGAAAACATGCAAGCTAATTCAAACCAGATGTAAAAGTGTCAACTTCTTCTTATTCAAAAATTTGCCAGATATTCCAAATAAATAGTACTGGCATCTTAAATAATTGAAAATGCTCCATTAAAGTCTTGTTCTTAACCAAAGACAATTTAATTGCTCAATAAAATGGGCTATGAATAAACATTGATCTGGCAATGCCTTTCAGTTTCACAACCAAGCCAGCCACTTCCAATTTCATCCCCTCTTACTTGACTTACTGTTTTCATTTGCATTTAACTACTTAATATTTCTTAGTCAGTGACTTCATGGGACACCACTGTTTATAGCACATTCTGCAACTTACTGAGATGGTACAAAAGAAGTCAGTGATGACATTGACTCTCAGAAAGGGAAAAAACTGCATGAAGCTTTTAATCTGCTTTACTGTATTTCAGAAGTAGCTATAATTAATTCCTTTAATTTGAATTACTAATCTCATAATATTATGTCTACAGCTAATTAGACTGTTGGGGTTTTTTTTGTTTTCTTTTTTAAATAGTAGTTCCGTTTCCAGCCAGATATTCAGAATTTTACTCCTTTGGAAACAGAGTAAACATATGTACGAGAGAAACATATGACCTTTTCCCATAACTGCTTGATGCAGCTAGATATCATACAGTTTCATTATAGTTGATGTATTTTAACATTGCACTGTGTGATGCTGAGTAGAAGGAATATTAAATTTATTTATTTAGATAATGTTTAATCTGGCTTCCTCCTGTCGCCAGACACAAGGCAAGTTGCAATGAAAGATTAAAAAGCATCAAATGTAAAATCAATAATTTAAACAACCTCCATCACAAAAGAGACAGCTGGCCAAACCAACAACTGTATTTGCTATATATTAAGATGAATTATAAAAAAATCTTGTTAATATATCCTAGCAGCATATTTAGTTGCTGTCTGCTTGCATCAGAGAAACGACGTGTTTTACTCAGATATTTATACCCCTCCTTTCCCCAGTGGAGACTCAAAGTCGCTTGCTACACTATTCTCCCTTCCCCCATTTTATCCTCACAGAACAATCCTGTAAAACAGGTTAGGCTGAGGTCACCCAGTTTGGTGTAGCAGTTAAGAGCGCGGACTCTAATCAGGGAGAACTGGGTTTCATTCCCCACTCCTTCACATGCAGCAGCTGATATGACCTTGGGTCAATCACAGTTCTCTCAGAGCTGTTCTCTCAAGGGCAGTTCTCAAAAGAGCTCTCTCAGCCCCACCTACCTCACAGGGTGTCTGCGGTGAGGAGGGGAAGGGAAAGGAGATTATAAACCGCTCTGAGACTCCTTCGGGTAGTGAAGGACGGGGTATAAATCCAATCTCTGCTTCTGCTTCTTCTGAGCTCCCATGTTAGAGTGGGGGTTCAAACCTGGGTCTCCCAGAACTCTCACCACTACCCCATGCTACCTGTCACTATAAGTGTCTCTGGGAATAATGGCCATACTACATCCAAAGATAAGCAATGTTACAACCGCAGCACACGACACACTTGCCAGGTAGTAATTTCCATTAAATATATTTAGAATCCTACTATGCGTCTCATTTTAATGACGCTTCATTTGCTGGTACTAAAATCAATGGAACATATGAATATTGAATTGTGGCTGATTTGTGCCAAGCAATTATCCCTTGTGAGCTGAATCCCATTTTTGTTTACTCAGAAATAAGTCCACTCAATTCAGGCTGATTAGGATCAAAGTGTGGGTAACATTTACCACAGAGGCTTAGATCAATTTATTCTTTTAAGTCGAAAGGCCAGGTTACCCATTTTGGCAGGCAACCTCCTGGCCTCAGCCTAAGTCCCCTGCAGCCACTCAATAGGTCAGTGGAGGGGATGGGATGGGCTAAAAGAGCATCCTGCAATGCCAAGACATCATTTCCAGCCTCATAACTGGAAGGGATGTCACCATGCTGCTGAATGCTCTGGGATTCCCCTGAATCTCCATACAGTTTTACCACAGAGTTTTGGGGAAATGCTAGAACACCCCGCAGTGATGTTCCTTTCAGTTGTGGAACCAGAAGAGCCACTGCAGAGTCGCAGAATGCCATTTGGGTGAATCCCTGCCCCCCAGTCTCCTGGAGGCTGCCAGTCTTTGGCTGGCAACCCTACTTGTTTGTTTGTTTGTTTGTTTGTTTGTTTGATTTCTACGCCCCCCCTCCCCGCCATGGCAGGCTCAGGATGGCTTACATGGAATAAAAAACAGCTAAAACAAATAGAGATAAAATCATAAACAGTCTAAATATAAAAACATTACAAAGTGCTAGATG
This sequence comes from Lepidodactylus listeri, assembly GCA_029233225.1. Classification (NCBI taxonomy): domain Eukaryota; kingdom Metazoa; phylum Chordata; class Lepidosauria; order Squamata; family Gekkonidae; genus Lepidodactylus; species Lepidodactylus listeri. Next base: position 22,881,426 of record JARCFY010000012.1, read on the forward strand.
GTTCATATACGATGGCAGACATAAGCAGCATCCAACAAAACAAACAAGCAGCTACCATCATAGTCCAGGTTATGCAGGCTGCTAATAACGATGTTGATGTTGATGTTAACACTGGGACCAGGGCCTCAGATTGTACGATGAGGCTCCCTAGTCGAAGGCTATAACCAGTGTTCCCTCTAAGCTAAGTTAGTGTGAGCTAGCTCACAGTTCTTTAACCTCCAGCTCACACATTTCTGTCTTAGCTCAGGAAAGATGGCTCCAGAGCAAACGAATTTATGCAGGAGACAAATCGCTCGCAACTTTAATGCCAGTAGCTCACAAAGTAGAATTTTTGCTCGCAAAACTCCACAGCTTAGAGGGAACATTGCTTAGAACCCCTGTAGAAAACTGAGCAATAAATTGCAGCATAATGACCAAATAGAAACGATGGGGGCGTATCAGAAGGGGGGGGCATGACTTCGAACTGACTTCTGTTTCAGGTTGTCTTGGAAGATTTGTTGCCATATAAATTTACACAACTGGACAAGTCTACAGGTGGCTAGAAATGCATTAGAGAAAGTGACTTGGCTTCTACAGGGGGGGAACTGACAGGAAGTCTCTGAGGGATTCAGGTTGTGCCAGGCATTAACACAGCTGAAGGGATCGCAGGTGGCTGTAAGTATAAATTTCATGCTAACATATTCATTAGAGCTCCCTTGCCTCTGTTTTCCTGGAATTGTAAAGTGCTGCCAGTATCAGCCTGCACAAGCCCGCACAAGGGCATTCTGCTTTTCTGAGAAAAGAAAGAGAACGAAACCCAGATGAATATGAAAAGAAAGAACAGTTCCATATTCCTTGTCGCTTTCTCTTCACCTCTGCAGAAACGTCGCTTTAAGCAGAGACTTTCAAATACTGCTTAATCAGTGAGTTAGTGAGGCAAACCCAATTCTGTCTGGAGCTGAAATGGTTCGGAATATCTCAGTCTCGATTAATTTATTTATGAGAACCCAGAAGGTGCAACTGTATTACACTACCTAGCCTCTCTCTTAGAATATCAGTTGACAGATTCAAGCACCTGGTAACCTTACGTAAATATTCGTGAGGTTTCATAGCTGCTGTAAGATCTTCCTTTTAAAAAAATGTATATGTGATGCTTTCTTTTAATTTATTCCCCCCCCTCGCATGAATAAATAAACATACTCCATAAATGTGCTGAATAAATCAAAGGCAGAAGACACTGATATCGCAGGCACAGTGGCAGGAAAAAAAACTAGATCTGATGTCTTAAGAATAAGGTGTTGTTCCCGCCGCAAGCTACACAAGAGAGCATCATAAATCTTACTTTTGACCTAGTTTCCCATATGCTGCATTTCCTGTTAAAATATGCACACACAATTAAACATCTATAACCAGGCAGGAAACAGGACTGTTTGAGGAGAATCCACCAATGGGAACTAGCTTCCATTTTCCAGAATTTAAGCTGAGGCAGGCCTCTTAAAGTGGCAATGCCGTTTATAGCAGGTAGAGCTGCCAGGTCACACAGCTGAAAGATCGTTCTGTCTTTGGCCACATGAAGATGCCTTATCCCAAGTACAATCATTAGTCCACCTTGCCAAACAATGTTACCAGCAGTAGCTCTCCAAGTTCTCAGGGCAGTGGTACTCTCTAAGACCCACTGAAACAGAAGTGCCAAGAATCTTCTGCACTCAGAGCTTCTTTTGTTGCTGTCAAGTTGCAGCCAATTTATGGAGACCCTGAAGGATTTTCAAGACAAGAGATGTTCAAAGGTGGTTTGCCATTGCCTGTCTCTCTGTAGCAACCCTGGACTTCCAGTGTGGTCTCCCATCTAAGTATTAACCGGGGCTGACCCTGCTTAGCTTCTGAGATTTGATGAGTTCAGGCTAGCCTGGGTGTGTGTGACAGACTGCACTTTTAAAAGCTTAGGAGTGCTGTACAAACAGGTAAAGGACTATGAAGGGTTAATTCTTCAGAGAAACAGAGAGCCTTGAGTGACAGGCTGCTCCAAGCAATCTTATTGGTTAGCATCAGCTGAACAGAGAAAGACTTCTGAACTGGATGCTGAGGAGAATTCAGTCTGATTTCAGTCCTGGTTGAGATGAGTCGAGTACTGACAGTTTCGGAATTCAGCCCTGACTGAGAGCAGTTTAGCACAGACAGGAGAGCTGAGGAAAAGTTGGCAAGAAAGTCTGGGAAGCAGGCAAAGACTCCCATTTGGGCCAAGGAAAAGGGATAGATTGTCTAGTGAGAGAAGAATTTCCCTACCCAGTCATATAGGGAGTTAGCTCTGAAGAGTCCAGAGATCACGGGTTTGGTGTGGCTGGAAACTGCCTTTAGAGACCTTGAGTCAGTTAAAAACTCAAGACAAGTGTTGCAAGAGAAGGGGTCTGGGTACTGGAAAGCCTTCTGGAAACCAGAAGAGTTAGAGAATACTTAAAGAAAGTGTATCAGAGTGTTTGGAGGAAACACTGGAACAAAAGCCAGTCTCAACATAAAGATTTGTCACTGTGAAAAGTTTAAGAAATTCTCCTTAGCCTGAAACATAAGAACTAAAGTCTCTGCATGTACTGATTTTACCTCAGAAATTTTCAGCCCCTGATTACACCTGACCTTTCCCCTCTATGTTAAATAAAATATTTTGTTATTTTTAAATTTCAAAATTCCTCAAATGCCATTTAAGTTTTTTAAGTTAAAGGGGGATCCTGATCCTTCGCTCAGGTTCCTGGGCTGAGCCAACAGCCAAGATACCATACTGTAACAGGGTGGGACAGCCAGAGTTCTTCAGCAAAGAAGAAAACACATTACTAGGGTGGCTCAGTCAATAAAGGAAAATAAAAACGGAGGACAAATCTTGCCTCTGAGGGAGGGAAGTGGATGGGGCAGTCATAGCAGTTAAGGCTGAAAGAGGGTGCTGGACCAAGGTCACCCACCAAGCTTACATATTTTATTTATTTTTTATTTTTTTATTTATACATTCGATTTATTGATTGCTGCTTCCCACACGCAGGCGGGCTCGCAGCGATTTACAATTTGTTGGAGACAAGGGACTAACAATTCGATTCAGTGGGGGAAGGGAAGACAACACATATAACTGAGTCTTTCTGTTGGCTTTTTTTTTTTGACGAGTCATGTTCCGGCTCAGTGTTTGTTCCGTTCATTCTCAGCTCCACACCGCCACCACCTGGCAGGCTGCTTCGTTGCAGGAGATCTGGATGAATTCCTGTGCGAGATCTTCCAACTTAATTAGCCAGCACTGACAGATGAACTCAGATACTAACACCTAATTATCTGAGGATTAGGTGTGCCCACTTTCTTAACAGTGGTTCCCAATTTTATCTACTTGCCGAAGCTTTCGAATCGCTGGGTGGACGATGAGCTAGGGACGAAGCTGGCTGCTCACACCAGCGCGGGGCTTGAACCGGCAGAGGTCTGCTCAGTTTAGCTGTTAAGCAGCGGATTAACCTGCTGCGCCACCGCTCCCTGGCAAAGTGGACGTTTGAATCTGAGTCTCCTAGATTCCAGTACATTATTTTAACCACTCCACATATCAGACAGTGTTTATTCCCATGTCAGACTCCAGTGTCAGGCTGGAGTCCAGGGATGTCTCCTTCTCCAGAACTCCTTAGTAGAGCTTGCCTGGGGGAAGAGCCCCAGAAAAGAACGGGGGTAGGAGGTCTGACCCCGGACACCCCATGTGAACCAACCCATGTTTCACAAATAGTAGCCAATGCCCTGCTTCAAAATTTGTTTCCCAGGAGGACCAGACCGACCCTTTCTGTTGTAGCTCTGGCATTCTGTAATGTCCCCCGCTCCATGAAACCTGCCTCTCTGCTTCCTTACAAACATTTCACAGAAGGCTGAAAACTCTTTGTTTAGGATAGCCTTTTTAATTGTTATTCCCTGACTCTTGTCCTATTATTACCACTGCCGTATTTTCATTGTCATATTTTGTTATGATGTTTTATATCATGGTTTTAATTCATTGTATTCTTGTAGCATTTTATATTGTTGTGGTATATATTTTTTTTCTGTATGCTGCAGCGAAATGCCTGAAAAATGGTCTAGAATTAAATGGGACTTAGAGCAGACATGCTTAGAGTTGCTCCCTAAAGGTCTAAGAACCCTTTCCACAGCATACATTTGGGAATAAGGATAATCGCTATTTCAATTCAGGAATAATTTTAATCAAATAAATACTTAATTCATACTGCACAGATGGAATGAGCAAGAACTGGACAGCAGAACTTGTAACAGCCAGAATCCCCATGAAATATCTTTCATATGTCACTTAAGCAGAAGGCAACCCTATCTTTAATGTCATCTGTTCCAAATTATACATGCAATTATGGTAAAAGAATCTATACCAGATCACATCTTATTCCTTTGGATTATGGTTCAGTTGTTATTAAAACTTTTAAGAGATTTCAGCTGGCAGATTTATGAAGCTCTTTGTATGTCATGGTCTACAAGACTGAGGCTCTCGTTGCTTAGCCAGTCCTCTGGCATGAAGATGTCCTGAAGGATTACAATGGGCACTTTACTGAAAATCTCTTCCTACAACTTAAGGCAGGCAACTTTGGGGGTACATGGGAAGTATGTTGAGTATTCCTCAGTTGAAAAGATCTGCAACAGAAGATGAATGTCTCTGAAAAACAGTTACCAATTTTACATTGCAAAGGGATGTTGGAAGTTATGACCCTACTCCTCTTTACAGTCTGTGGTTTTAACTTTCCCTCTGAGGGAACCAATTGGCCCAGCGGTCTATGAATACTAATCAGGTCCCTCTCTTCTTATCTAGTCTCTTCGGGGATTGGGGTTTTCTATAAGTATGAGTCAGGCACCAAAGTTTTCTCAAGATAAAATAAAACTATATTTATTGGCAGAACACAACAGGGGAATATCGGTTGTTGGTACAGAGGACTCTTTGTTGCTGAAAGGGCTGGCATGGGTCCTCAGACTACATTCAGGCCGTATGCTTATGGGTTGTTGTTTTTTTTGTGGCATACAGATAGTTACACGTTCCCTCAACTCTTCTATTATACTCTTTCCTGTCCTGCTTGGTGGTTCCTTTATAGCTGTGTCTTACTGGCCTCTTTGAGTCACAGCTGGCCTCTACACAGCTGTCTAGACCCTGCCAGAGTTCAGCCCTCCCACAACCACATCTCACAGGCTCGCCAGGATTGATGTATGTTAGTGTTTGTGTTCGCTTAGTTCATTATGACTGAGTCTGTTCCTTCCTAGAAACAGAATTCTCCACAGAGTCTCTTCAGAAGGCAAAAGTCGCTTCACTCCCTCAGCGCTTCCCTTCTGAGTCTGTTAACCGACGATAACCGAGAGCCCTGAGCCCAAACGGCCCCCTCCTAACTCTGTCATGTGACTCAGCAGGGTTCTATGAACACACTCTGCTGGTCATAGGTTTTGTTTTTGTTTTTTTAATCCCGTCACAGAAGTCTTTTAGGGTGGGTTCAGATTCGATGTCATGGAAACATTGCTCATGTATCTGTTCTCATCTCATATGTAGGGCTGCCAGCTCCAGGTTGGGAAATTCCTGGAGATTCAGTGGTGGAGCCTGTGGAGGGCAAGGTTTGGAAAGGGGAGAGACCTCTGTGGGATATAATGTCTTAGAGGTCACTCCCCCCCCCCCAAGCAGTCATTTTCTCAAGGGGAACTAAACTGTGCTGTCTGGAGAGCAGCTATAATTCCAGGAGAACTTCAGGCGCCACCTGGAGATTTGCTGCCCTAAGGGTGTGAGGGGCCTAATTTCACCAGAAGGGACACAAAAATGAGGAAGACTTATGCCACATCTCCCCTACCTTACCTCCCCACACTGCATTTCTCCCAGACAAGCTCACATTGCTATTAGAGCCACATTGGATGTCAGTTCAAACCCCACAAGAAGGCCCCAATAAGCTTTGCCAGCAGTGAGACACACAAACTGAGTATGTGCTTTAAAATTTAGTCCACCATCCACAGAGCCTCTGCAACAGCCATGCAAATAACTACCATCCTAAACATGCTTACTGGGAAGCAAACTAGATTGAAATCCAAGGGATTTACTGCTGCAAATATCATTTTTTGCCTACACGTACATGCATTCCCCTGGACTATGCATCATAATTGTGTGTGCAGGAAGCATTGACATTTTTAAAACACAAAAGGGGAATTCAAAAGGATTCCTTGTTTAATAAGAATGAACAAAAGAGGCCACTGGGAAATAAATATGTTATACACACTCATATGTATCTATGTATGTATAAAAATAAAACTCATTTCATTAAAAACTTTCCCTGTAAAACCATCTTCCTAGTTCTATCAAGAACCTGGGCTCATTTAGGTCTCCAAAGAGTAGATGAAGCCAAGATCTGTAGTACAACAGGAAGAATGACTGAGGATGTCCTTTGGATTTTGCCAGAAATTGCCACACCTGGGAAACCGATTAGATATTGATTAGGATTTTCTTATACGAACTGACAAATTGTCTGCAGGAGAGATCTTACATCTAAGATTCATGATTATGGTGTAACTCTGAAACTGGTGAATTGACCAGTTTGGCATAGTAGATCCAGGATTTATGATATGCGAGGAAAAGGAGTATAACAAAAAATGTTTTTGGACTCTATGATAAATCATGAATTTTGGAATTCTGATAGCCTAAAGTATCCAATTACAAATGATTATTTTCATACATTTCTGGCCTACTTGGCATGTTTTTACAGGTGCCTCTATTTAATGACAATTTAATGTTTCCATAAATTGTTTTTATATAGCTCTCTATGAATTTAATTTCTCTCTCTTAGGAACTAGTGTATTTAGAAAAAACTGCAGTAATATCTTGGTTGTGAAACAGTACAGCAGAGAATAACCACTACTGATACCTGTATTTGTAGGTGGAGGGAGCCACACAGTGGCCAAACATGGAAAAGTTAAGCCTTTGGGATTCAGGAATGACATGTGCATTTTCCCGAAGAAGAGAAAATCATTCATTTATTACATACACATCATTCCTGATGGATGCAGATTGGTATATATGGAACCTTATAAATTAACCAGTTACTCTCCAGTCCCTCCAAAACAGAAAGCTATCATGAATTCATGATACTTCTCTGACTATTATAAATCAGAGACTGCTTTATTCCTTCTAATTTAAGTTGTTTTTAGGTACAATTTCATTTCAAGGAAAGTTACACACAACTAAGAACTTAGCCACTGTCTGGTAACTTCTCACCTTAAATACCGTAATGCTTTATATGTGGGGCTTCTCCCTGAAAATAGTTCAGAAAATTCAACCCAATTTGTGTTTCAGCTCAGTTTCTATCAAGAAATTATATAACACCAATTCTCTTCAACCTTCACTAGCTAACATTTCTGGATTAAGTTCAACATGCTCTGTTTGATATTCAAAACCATAAACTGGGTTTTAGATAATTTATGGAGTGCCTTCACACAAATGTAATGCCCCTCCCCAAACAAATTAAGATAAACTGTAAAGATGTTACTTCGGGTGCAATGATGGTTTGTTGGTGAAGTTGTCTTTTGTCAAGAACATGGATTCTCTAGCATGGAATCTGAACTGTAGATCTTCCTCCTGAGACAGATGCTCCAGATCCTTTCTACATCTACACACAAACCCTGCACACACACTGGGCTGGTATTAAGTATATGACTAGTAAGTTTCATTATGTTTTATGGTATTAATGATCACAATGCTGAACTAAGACCAGGGAGATCCAGGCTGCAATTCCTACTCTATTATGAAGCTTATTTTGAGCCAGTCAGTCTCTCTTTCCCACTCACTCTCTCTTTCAGCCCAACCTACCTCTCAGAGCTGTTGTGATGATAAAACAAAGAAGAGGATATGCCCCGAGCTCGAGGAAGGGTGGGATAAAAATGTAAATGAGAAAGGAAGGTCGCGGCCACACAAGCGAGATAATCTGGACAGGAATTGACTCAAATTTGCACTGGCGCAATTTGCACCGCATTTGCATGATCACACAGGTCCGTGGACCTGAAAGGGCAAACCACTGCTGCGTGATCACATGCAACTGCGGGCGAGTTGGGGTTTTTCTTCCTGGCCGTTTTCAATTCGCTTATTCGCTTAAACAAGGGATTGATGAATTGCCTCTCCACCCTGGGAGTCGTCCGATGATGCGAATACCGGGGGGGGGGGGGGAGAAAAAGCCTGATCCCCAATGCCACGTTTGCGCTGGCGCGATCACACAGGGAAAGTCCAGCTCCAGTCCGTCGCAAACCATTTGATACTGCCTTTTCACTGGTAGCTTTTTACGCCAATTCCCCACCAGCTCAAAGTGGCTTGCGACAGTTTGACAACAGTTGTGGGACACTTCCCAGATGTGCTGGTGTGATCGCGCCACTTTGAGCCAGTGGGGAATTGCGTTGCAAATGGGTGCGTATGATCGTGCCCGAAGACAGACAAAAGTGGACCAACCACTTTCCAGCTGGTGAAAAAGGAAGGAGGAGTTCCCTGTGAGCACCAAGGCAGGGACCTGCAGGGACAAAAGCCACATGGGGAATGGCTTAAGATTGGGTGAAATAGTTGGCTGGATCCAACCAATAGATTCCTATGTTATAATTATTGGTTGTAAGCCAGTTTGAAGACTTTATGACAGAAAAGCATCATGTAAATATAAATATAAACACTATAATATGTAACTAGACTTTAAGATGCTTATTTTTGCAACCCTTCTTTCCTAGGCAAAACACTAGATGGCACACAATCGTTTTAAGTACCTCTTAAAACTTGGCCCAGTCATAATCAAATGACACAGCACACAACAAAGAATGCATGAATGCTGGTTTCAGTAGAATTTATTTTTACCAAGTTCACTTACTCACAAGTATTATTTGCTGGAAGGAGCTCCTAGAATAAGAAAGTGCAAGATGACACCAAATTCTACTGGAAAAAATCCACAGGTTTTCTGTTTCAATCGTAGGGGAATCCAGAGGCACATCTGATGCATTGGACTATACACTGGAACCCCCACTTCATCATCTGATGAAGTGCACTGCGCTCCATAAAAGTTTATGCTAGAATAAATCTGTCAGTTTTCAAGGTGCCACAGGACAGCTACAGGTTGGACCCACTGGTTCCTTTTACTAAGTGAAGGATACGTCGCCAATGCAAGATTACTCCCTTAGCAGAAGAGAGTCACTGGATTCAGCCCTATGTCTCTTGGGTTCATGTTCTAATATTACTCTCGGAAAGATATGAATTGCAATCTATACACACTTTTTTTGCTGTCAAGTCACAGCTGGCTTATGGCAACCCCGTGAAGTCTCCAAGGCAAGAGATGTTCAGAGGTGGCTTGCCATTGCCTCTGCTTTGCATCCCTGGACTTCTTCCATGGTCTTCCATCCAAATACTAACCAGGACCAACCCTGCTTGGCTTCCACCCTGGGCCATTGAGGCCAGGGCTTTACACACTTACCTGGGAATAAGTCCCATCAAAGTCAGTAGAATTCAATTTCATATACGTGTGCTATGTATATTAGATGTGAAGGAATATCAGATTATTTGAATTACACATAAATAATGACCATCACAGATGGCCTGTCTCCTTCAATGTACTTACTGGAGTATTTAACATTAAAATGGTGCCCTTCAGGCTTCAGATTGTTGAGGTGAGTCAAATCCATGAATGATTGAAATTACCTATTTACTGCACTGAAAGTGCTGACAGTGACGTATAATATGAAAATGTCAGCAATAAAAACAGTACCAAACCAGCAAAACTAGCAAAATGCCCCCAAAGAAGATAGAACAGTGAATATATCATAGCCATAAACAATTTTTTAAAAAACTGGATGGTGAAGGAGGTGGACCAGAGAATTTCTATGCAAAGGGAGTTCCATGCAAAGGGATAGACATGCCACAACCTCAAAAGTCATCCTCTACACCCTTACAGATCTTGCTTCAGAAACAGGAGGAATATGTTCCATCTATGAACACTAGTTAACAGATTTTAATAGGCATCCATAAAGTTCATAAAGGGAGATAGCAGGCTTAACTATATTATTAAGTTTCTAGAAGCTACCCAAGGCCCTATTAATATGTTACCAGAATCACTTCCTTTCAGTGGAAATAAGTGCAGCAATTAAACCTATAACGAACTGCCAGTATGCTTACAACAACTTTATGATACTCTTGCAATAGGTGAAGTCTCCATACTACATCGCAATAAAGAGTGCATAGCATCAGTAAGAGGAAATACTGAGGGCCATTCTGTGATTCTCCTTACCTTACCAAACAACTTTCCCTGGAGAGAAAGGTACAGAATTATATGAGGTGCTGTAGTAGCCATCGAGTACACCACTTAATAGGAATAAGACTCTTAACAGAAGCAAGCAGACAGTGACATGGTTTGGGGGATCCTCAGCATTTTGCTCTACCACTTCCTTTTTTAATGTAACTGGATAATTAGGTGCTGTCACACCAAATCACAATTTTTATTACTTCTGAACTATCATATCATGGATTGAACTATCCCATTAAAGGAGAATTCAGAGCCACAATCTAATCTGTGTTTCGAACCAAAGTTTAAAAAGAAAGTAGAATCCATATTTTGTTAATTTTCAACACGTCCTTGTTCACATGGCAGTACACAGAGCTGTCTGCACTGCCTCACTAAATGCCAGGAGATTTGGGGGACAGTGCCTGGGTAGGGTGGAGTTCGGGGAGAAAGTGACATCACTTCCAGGTGACGCTGAAGGAATTCCCCCTAAACTTTATGGTAAAGATATTAGAGACATAGGAAAATTCCTAGAGCATCACTATGAGACCATTTTCTTTTTTTTCTTTTTTTTAATATACATTTTATTAATTTTTCCATATTTACAACAGTCACAGCTTTCTTTTCATCATAGAGCACATAAGCTAATACATCCACTGATAGAGTTTAGACCATACATTCATTGGATCAAATCCACTACCCGTATTTAATAAATAGCCTAATTTATCCATTTCTGCCCATTCCAGTAATTTATCAACTATTTCTTTTCTTCCTGGTAAGGAAACAGACTTCCAACATTTGGCCCGTGAAATACGAGCTGCCGTTAGTATACATGCTAATAGTTTTTGTTCTGAAATTGTCAGTCCTTCCGGTATCATATTTAACAAACATGTTCCAGCCACAGGTGGGCAAATGGCAAGCCTAGTAGTAAAGCACAGCTGGCCATTATATCTGAGCCATGTCGTCATGTCTTTTAGACAACATTCATTCATTGAAATATGTGTCACTGAAATTAAATAGTGCTATTCATAGGAATGATCATTCAAATTAGGTACGGTTGCAACTCTTCATTACATATTGCATCAAACATGTTCACAAGTTCAAATAAAAACATCAGGAACAAATATGCAGTCCACATCACTTGTGAGAGCGACAATATTCTAAAGAGCATAGACTCCCTTTCTTAGAATTTAAAAATGGTGCTCTCTAAAAAATATACTACTAATGCTAACGTTTTAACATTTATTTAGCTCCAACAATGTGCTCAGCAGCACTGAACTGAAACTATATACTATTAAAATAACACAGAGCCTGGCATTCTTAACGGCAGCTGCTCTGAATAACAGCATTCACTGTCTCAATATTGCAGCGCTTTAGAATTCAATATGATGCTAGTATGTCTGGTACAATCTGTGCATTGTGTTAAAGCACTCCTACTGGTATAAATACTCTTTCCACACACAATAGCTAATGAGAATATGAAAGAGTTCTTTCAAGTCTTATTATGTCATCCATGCACATACAAATCCAGCACTGAGTGAAGAGTTATAGCACATTTGGTCTAATGCTATATATGAATCACTTTTATTGACAATGTATTGCCACCTTTACACATATATATATGGTCTGGCTCTGGTGGAACCTGTAAAATTCTATTATCATCACACCTTGGAGATTGCATGGTTCTTTAAAGTATCATCTTATTCAGTATCCTTATTGATTTATCGCATAAGTAAAAAGCACTTGAGTATAATTTAGGCAAAGATATTATATTAAATTTAACTCTGACTAAGGAAGGAATGAAAAGAAACCTTCAAGAACCGTACCTGAACAAATATAGCTCTGGGGGAGGCCAATATCAGGAGGAGGGTTCAACAAGAGCAATTTTGTAAGTTGTGCCAGGTTTTCATTCTATGTTCCCAAAGAAGAGATCCCTAAACTGTACTGAAAACAGTCTAATAAACCAAAAAAAAAAATCAGCATAAAAATAAATACTGGCATAGATATCGGGAGGGTTCCTATGACCTGCTGAAGTCTCTGTGATCAACTAAAGGCCCCTTTTGATGTTACATAAGTGTCATGCAAGCCTGTATAGCGGGGTCCCCAACCTTTTGTGGGCACTTTGGGGGTTTTGACATGGAGTGGTGGACACAAGAACAAAATGGCTGCTGGACGAAGTGAAGCCCACCATAAAATGGCTGCCGGAAAAGGTGGAGCCAACCACAAATCGACAAGCTTACTTTTACAAGTGACTGGCTTGTGGGAAAGAGGGCTTTCCTCCCCCCCCCCCCCCCCATTTCAAGCCATTGGGTCTCCTTTCCTCCTGGGCAGTGCTGCTTGGGATAAAAAGCTGACTGGCTGGAGGGAATGTGACGCACAAGGTAGGGAGTGAATGGCTTTATTCCCCCCCTCCCCACTGCCAGAAAGGCTCCTTTTGTCTCCAGCCAGCTGCAGCAGCACAGAGACAAGAAGAAGAGAAGAGATTGGATTGGATTCATACCCCACCCTTCACTCAGAGTCCCAGAGCAGCTTACAAACTCCTTTCCCTTCCCCTCCCCATAACAGACACCCTGTGAGGTAGGTGGAGCTCAGTGAGCTCTTTCCAGAACTGTCCTTGAGAGAACAGCTGTGCCAGAATTATGGCTTGCCCAAGGTCATCCAGCAGGTGCAAGTGGAGGCGTGGGGAATCAAACCCAGTTCTCCCAGATTAGAGTCCACGCACTTAACCTGGGGATGCCTGTACGTTTGAGCAGGTATGCCTGTTCTTGCATGTGCTGGCCAATTTTGTTTTTCTTCCCACCTGCAGCAGCTACTGGAGGCAGCAGGCCTGGGAATAGGAAGAAAGGATTTAATCTCCTAACCACTACCACCCCAGCATAATGGCCAGGGAGGCTTACCTTCCACAAAGATTATTGTTGTGCTGTGGCTGGCCTGCCGCTGCTGAAGCAATTTTTTTCAGTTATGGCAAAATGCACCAGTACCCGCCCACTTCTTGCAAATGCTTGGTGGGTGCAAAAAAAGGTGTCCGTGTTAGAAACCCCTGCTGTATAGAGTGTCTATAGAGAAGGGAGATGGCTAGAGCAACAGTGTTACCCCTTTCAGGATCTGATAGAGCATGCTAGAGCAGGGTGTCGAACTCATTTGTTATGAGGGCCAGATCTGACTCGGGTTGCCACATCCCCCCCGGGGGGAACCCTCGCTCCAGCGGCCCACTGCCTGCCCGCTGGGATCGGGCTGCCAGGGGGAACCCCACCCCCAAATTGCTGGGCTGAGGAGATGTGCCCGGTGCAATGACGTCCCCTGGAGGTGACGTCATCATGTTGGGCGCGATTCGGGGGGGACGCTCTGTAATTCGAGGGAAAACTCTATAGTTTTCCCTCAAATTACTGAGGTCTCGCCCCCAACATGCCCGACGCAATGACATAACTTCTGGGTGACGTCATCGTGGCGCGCGCACCAGAACCCTCCCAGAGCGGCAAGGACTACCCCCAGTACAGGTAAGGTGCCACTTGGCAACCCTAGATCTGACATAAATGAAACTTTGTTGGGCCGGACCATATGTGTCATAAAATGTAATGCCAAGTAGTGGAGATATAAACTTTATAAAGGACACAAACACAAAGACTTGTTTTTACTTAAAATAAAAACATGCTTAAAATATTAGCACACTTGCAATATTTTGTTTATATAACAGTACCTGATAACTGACACCTCTTGCTCTACAGTATGCTGTTCAAGTGTGCATCTGTAAGCTGCAAACCTACTTTTGATTTATTGACATTTACCACAGAAGTCTCATGCTCAGAATCTAGGACCCAGGGGAAAACATGAAATGGCTGAGCAATTGCGAGTCTGGTGAAGCAAGCTATCATGCAGCAGCAGAAACAGAACTGGAAGCAGGAGATGGCCAGCTCCAGTGCAGGCCTGATAGAAGCCCTCCGGGGGCCTGATCCAGCCCCCGGGCCGCATGTTTGATACCTGTGTGCTAGAGTCCATTCGAAGGCCTATGGGATCATGGTGACAGTGGCAAAAGAAGATTATTTCTATGCTACTATGGCATTAGCTGAATTGCATCCAGTAAAATTATTTAAAGTAGTTCGATTTCTTACAACTCCTTTTCAATCTGGCTTCAATATAGCTTCAGGCCTGGCTAGGGCACACAAAAGGCATTAGTTGCTCTGATGGATGATCTTCAAGTAGATGGAGCAACACTTCTTCGTTAATCTTGCTGGATTTATTGGCCACTCTTGATACTGTAAACCACGCCATTATTTTGAGGCCTGGAACATGGTGTTGACATTGGAGGTGTAGCATTAAAATGGTTTTGGTGTTTTTAATCTGTATGCAGAAAGTGGTTACCGATGATATAGCTTTTGGGGCTCTCATGCAGAGTTCCACAAGGGTCAGTACTATCACCAGTGTTATTTAACATCTCTGTGAGATCACTGACTAAGATCGTCCAGTGCTTTGGATTGGGCTGTCCCCAACATGATGAAGACACCAGTTACACTTCACATTAACTAAGCATCCTGAAGCAGCCATCAACATGCTAGAACACTGTCTGAAAGTTGTTGTTGAGTGGCTGAGCACAAACATGTTGAAGCTTAATCTCAATAAGATGCAGGTGATGCTGGCTGGAAAGGCTGACATTTAGAGGGAGTTATGCTGTATATCTTAGCTGGTTTGACTCATATCATTGACATGAGAACATAAGAAGAGCTTGGCTGGATCAGACTAATGGTCTATCTGGTCCAGTATCCTGTCTCACACACTGGCCAACCAGTTAGGAGCCTGCAAGGTCTGTTAGATCCAGCTCTTTTAATGGAGAAGCAGATGATGTAGGAAAAAGTACAGTGTTTTCAGTTTCGCACGGCACAGAAGCTATTCCCTTTCTTGGATTCAGCTGACCTCACCATACTAATCCATTCTATAGTAACCTCAGGACTGGACTACAATAATACGCCTTATGTACTGCTGCCATTGAACACTCTGTCCCAAGGTGTGGCATTAAAATGTGTTGGTTTTTCAAGCCCTTTACAACCTGGGACCCTCATATCTCTATGGGACCACCTCTATCAATACGAGCCTACAAGACAGCTCCAGTCAGCATATCAGGAATTGTTGAGTTTGTTCACTCATTGTGCTGGCTGATGCGTCCTCAGTAGCTGAACCTGTGCTGCTATTGAAAGGGCTTCCAGGGTAGATATGAAGAAGGGCCTGGTGTTTTACAGTAAGCTTTTGGCAGCCCATTAGCAAAAGTGGTGGTTTTTTTCCTTTTTTTTTTTTTTTGTATTTATGTTGATGTAATTTTGTATTTGATTTTAAATTTGGTACAAACCATTATAAGTCCCATTGACTGGGAGAAAAGCAGGATATGAATGTCTTAAACAAACAGAAAGAAATACATTTTTTAATAGTATTGCTCATAATGAGTTTAAGCATAAAAAGCCCCATAATGGATTGGCCTTTGATCCTCATGACCTTGAAAGATCACAGGTAAGACAGCTAGGACAGAAAATTGCCTTACACAGGACCTTACACAGATGAAGAAATTTCCTCTACCTCTGCTTTAAATGAAGAAGGAAGAGAAGGGTTTTTTTAAGGATTTTGCAAGATTATTGCAACACGATTTTTGCAAGGATTGGTGAGGACTGTCTTTTACAAAAAAAACACACACACACAAACAACTTCCAATTCAATTTGGAAGGCTGAAAAACCTACAGTTCCCACCAAGGAAGAATAACTTGCAGGAAAGCTAGGCTTTGATTGAGACCTATCCTCTGTTTAAAAATCCAACCACTGCAATTAATATCTCCTCTCTGTCCCCTCCTCCAGTATATTTTTTAGCTTGTGTGTCTGTTAAGTGCCATCTAGTTGCAGCCAACATACGGTGAACCCAGTAAGGGCTTCTGAGGCAAATGAGAAGCAGAGGCCGAAGACAGACTGGAGCTCCGCCGCGCCATGGAAGCGGAGGCAGAGCAAGCCGGGGGCAAAGCGTCCCAGGGCTTGCCATTCACACCGGCCGCAGCGCGCGCATTCCGGGTAGGAGGCGGCCCACAGCGTGCACACTGCAGGCAGCTCCTGGTGGTGGTGGCGGTGCAGCGTGCGGCTGTGTGCTTCCGGGTGCGTTCACACCACCCGGAAGCGGGAGGAATGCGCACCCAGACGGCTGGGCACCAGTTCCTCCTGGTGTACAGCTGCCGCGGGACAGGGTGAGTACGGCACACCTCCGCCAGGCAGCTGCAGCTGTGAGAACGGGCCCGCCTCATCCGCTTGCACAGCGGACCTGAAGCGGGCCCGAACTCCAGTCTGTCTTCAGCCAGAGATGGTTTACTACTGCCTTCCTCTGCCTCTTTCTTGGTGGTCTCCCTTCCGAGTACTGACCCTGCTTACCTTCCAAGATCTAACAAGACTGGGCTATACCATGCCACCTTCCCACCTATTTTGTGGCTTAGGAAAGGGATATGTTATATTGATCACAGCATAGAAGCCAGCATTTTGTGAGATATTGAGTCAGGCTAAGATTCAAAAAGGTCTGTGGCCAACTCAGTAACGGTGTGACCTTTTCAAGAAGGAGCTGGCTCCTCAGACTGCCCTACTTGAGTCTGTCAGCACTGCTAACTGGCATCAAGAAAAATATCCTTTGAAAAGCTAGTGTTTGCAAGCAATACTGAAACAGCTTAATTTACTGAAGGTTTTTTGTGGATCTTAGAATTCCAAACCTACCCACAAAGCTGCCTGGACCGAGACAGCAGAACAGATGAGCCAGTAGATCAGGTAGGATGTTCAGAGATGAAGAAAGAGGGCACAATAATGAAGACCTCACAGGCTAAAAAGGGCAGCATCAACACATAGCCTGTGAGATATAAATACAGTTGTATTGTGAAAGGAACATGAGTTATTTTTGGAATTTCAAAGATTTTGTCTTGGGCAAAAACATATTCCTCTATTTTTTTTTAAAAGGGAAAAAATAGAAACAACAGTTGAATAAACATAGAAATTGGCTGAACTACAAGAGTTAAGGACCAAGGTCATTTCCATTTTCCCAGAAGAGATGGAATGCCAGACATATGCGTCTCTGGCTTCAGCAGTCTGGTGGAAGCTTCTGTCATTGATTCAAGAGAGAAACAGGGACTGCGGCCAGCTCCTCCCCCGGAACCGGGCTTCTTAATGGGCGTTGAGCCATAACTTAAGAAACTTTAGGGTTGATGTGGGTTGCTCCTTCACAGGGTCCTTAAACTGATTTGTTAGCTCAACCTAACCTTTTTTTATTAAGATACAATGATAAAGATTTATCTCTCTTTAGCTCTTTCAGTGAACAGAGTGCTATTTAAAACCATTTATATATTTTCACAGATGCCAAGGGATGGGCTGGCTGCCGGACAACCTACACATGATGCTAGTCGTGTGAATGTTTTCCCTCTTCTTTTTAACTAAATACAGCTGTTTAAAGCTGCGATCAGTATCAGAAGTTCGCAAAGGGGCAGAAGGCTTCTCTCTCTCTCTCTCTCTGTTGACTTATGTACTTCCCCATATATCAAATGCTTCATGAACATAATGAATGAAGCTTCCCATTATACATTTTTATTACCCAGGAAATGTTAATTTTATACTTCACAATAGCACCGCATCCCAACATCTGGCTAATGGATTTATGTAAAAGACTAATCATGACAATTTTACTTGCTTTCCAGCAACACTCACAAATTAAAACTGTCTACCTGCCACAGACAAGGGGTGATTCCGCATTAGACCTTAAATCCTGGTTCAGCCCTGTCCCCAGAGTTACATTCTACACTATACTTGAGTTCACCCCTGTAATTATCTTAGGGTATTTTTTGTTTCCACATTACATTGAGGGCACCCCGTTTTTGCCCCACATTTGTCTTGGGATAAACGGATGCTGTTATAACCAGGGATAAATACAAGGTATTGTGTCGCAAGTTGAACTCTGATAAAACCAGGGACGAGATCCAAGTGCAGAAAGGACCAAGAAAAGAGAAAAATGTGACAAACTTTTGAACATCAAGCAGCCTTATTTCTCTTATGCATATGCCAGTGTTGTGTAGTCGTTAGAGTGTTCGATTAGGTCTGGGAAAACCAAGGTTCAAATCCCTACTCACCGTGAAATTCTCTGGGTATTATGACAAGTACCCTCCTGTCCAGAAAAAGAAGACTTTTTCTTACTTTTGCAGATAACTGAAAATATAACTCCAGAGAATTATCAGAGAAGTCAAGAGAGGAGCTGTGATAGCAGACTAGGATGCTTCAGTTTTCTAAATATCTATGCACAAGTAAAACATGGAGTCAGAAACAGAATTAGATAAACATATGGAGGAGAGGTCCATCAGTGGCTATTAGCCACAAGGTATAGACAGGAACTCTCAGTCTGGGCAAGTGATGCTCTATATTCTTGGTGCTTGGAGGGGGGGGGGGGACAGTGGGAGGGCTTCTAGTGTCCTGGCCCCACTGGTGGACTTCCTGATGGCATCTGGTGTTTTTGGCCACTGTGTGACAGAGTGTTGGACTAGGTGGGCCATTGGCCTGATCCAACATTGGCTTCTCTTATGTTCTTAAATGAAACTGCTTTTCTGAATAGGAACTGATCGAGTATATATTTTGGTATTACAAAGACAAGAGAAAAGCACTGTGTATAAACTATGTATAATATATTGCAATTTTTGATTGACGATGGCTCTGTTTTTCTGGTTTGAAGCTTTTTGGACTCTATGTGAGAGATTGTTTTGTAATAGATAGGGTAACTACTGGCTCCAGATGCAAGT
This sequence comes from Lepidodactylus listeri, assembly GCA_029233225.1. Classification (NCBI taxonomy): domain Eukaryota; kingdom Metazoa; phylum Chordata; class Lepidosauria; order Squamata; family Gekkonidae; genus Lepidodactylus; species Lepidodactylus listeri. The sequence goes on from JARCFY010000012.1 coordinate 22,900,453, forward strand.
ATTTTGTGAAATTGGGACTCTGATGAAGCACTGAAATGAGAATGAACCTAGGAATCTCATCAGTCAGACTCATATCAGATCATACAGTGGAGTCGCAGGCACAAGTGGCAAATATTTGCGTTTGGAGGCTAGTCGCGGCAACAGGTTGCAGTTGGAGTTCCATTTCTTCCCAGCGGAGTTACAGGTGCAAGCTGCTATTATTATGTTGGCAGGCTAGTTGTAGCCACAGGTTGCAGTTGGAATGCCACTCTTTCCGAAATCAATTTTTTGTACACTCTTATGTTGATTGAGTATATTTCCTCACATATTGCTGAGTATAAAGTACAAAAGAGATTAATACTTGTTGAACAGTTTTATAAGTTTTACTAATCTTGTTGCGTAATCCTTGACACTCAGTGCAACTGTATAATTGTGGAATAACTGTATTTACAAAAATTGCAATTTATTATACATCCCTTTTCACAGGGTTTTTCTCTTGTTCTTGCAAACTGTACACTGTGTTCCCCATTGTTGTTAGGTTCTATTTTTTTAGTATTGGCAGCCAGATCAATTCCAGTTCTTGTACCTGCACACATTCAGTTCAAAGTTTATTTCGATACAAGATCAGCAGGACCAGTAGTAAGAGGTAAATACCATCAGCAACTTGATGTCTTTCAGGGTGCAATGGAGAAATTATGAAATTGCAACAGGGATTAGCTAGCACAGACAAAAATTTGAGTTTTGCAACACTATTATCTGTGATGGGAAAGGAACATCACTTGCTCTAGCAATGTCTAGATATACCATCAGCAGGCAGTTAAGATCCCTCCAATTTATTAGATGCACTGCAAAAACATTTTGGACCTAAAAGAAAGGTCATATTTGAATTCTGTCTCTTTAATAACTGTAAAAAAGATTCTCCTGAAACAATAATTATGTTATTGGCTATGCAAAATGATGCATTCCTGTGCATGAAGCACTCTGAAAGAACTGGCCATAAACAGAATTGTTATAGGCATTTGACAAAGAGCACAAGTTACCAGAGTAGCAAAGCCACAGATATATGGAAAGTGACTGAACAAACTCCAGCACAAATGCAAGCAATCCATCAGCAGACAAAAGCATGCATTTATGTTGACAGTAATAAATACAGCAATCAACAACAACAAAAAGAGAAAGCAGTCTAATCTACCTCATAGGCCTCCTGTGAGGGTTAAATGGATGCTGAGCACCCTGAGCTCATGGGAGGGAAAGTGGGGATAAAAAGGAAATACATAAATTCTGGACCCACACTAGGGATGGGCATGAACTGGGAAAATGGTGGTTTGTAGTTCGTTTGATTACACGAACCACGAACTTTCATGAACTTTTCATGTTTCCTGAACCAGTTCATGGTTCATTCAGTTTGGGAGTTTGGGAGATGGTAGAACAGCCCCCTTGCAAATTAGAAATGCCAAGCTCACAGGGTGTCTTCAGGAGGCTCTCTTCCACCCACCCTCCATGTTTGGCAAAGATTGGATTTGGGATGTCTGCGTTATATCCCCCCAAAGTAGGTGCCCCCAGGAAAGCTCAGGTCTAGCCTCCCCTTAAATCAGCAAGCAGTTCTTCCTAACTCGCTCTCACATGATGACTAACTCCTCTCTCTTCCTGCTGCAAAGTAAAAGCAGCTGAGTCAGGCTGTGGTGTATGAACAGAATGGGAGCTCTGTGGTTGGCTCCCAGAGCTGCCAATTACACTATGGACAACTGCTATGGGTGTTTCTAGGGTTCTCCACAAGTCCACCCTGTAAGCCAAATTGCCTTATTTCATTATTAAATTGAGGTTATTGTTATTAAATGGCAATATACAACAAAAGGGATCAATTGTCTATGTAGACAGGCATCCCACTTAGTCCAGTGGCCCAGAAATAGACACAGAGACCAATTCTTAATGAAATAGTTTCTTTACTGGAAAGTTTGCACACCTACAGTAAATTCAAACACACTCACAACAACATAGAGCTAAAAAATACAGACGGAAAGGTACAGAGACATTTGCATTAGCAGGTATTTTGTTGGTTGGGTGATACTGACCAGTCAGGTGAAGTGATCCTGCAGCGAAAAGGAAGGGAAGCTATGAGGGAAGGGATCATGTGAGGACCAAGCACACACATGGAGACTCTAGACAGCACTAGATCTAGAGACAGCAAGGTAAGGGTAAGGTCAGGTAGGCAGATGCGAGAGACAGAGAGCAATGACCATGTGCTCTCTTTTTATACCCTAAAAAGTGACTCAGCAGGCTTATGCCTAGTCAGTTACCTAGTCCCCAGGACTAGAAAAACCAGTTACTGATGGTCAGGAGATGACCAGTAGCATGGGATTAATGGCCGGGCAATTGACATAATTTTTCTAACCAGTGATACTTTTCAGAGTGGCGTGTTCAAGACAAAAGCAGGAGAAAAGATAGTCCTCGCAGGTTGGTCTGGTGCTTGGCAGCTGAGCTATCTTGATAGGCTTAGAATGGATGAGTCAGCCAGCTACTCCTACCACGGCCAGGTTCTTTTATTTAACATGGAGCTGCCTACATGCAGTTTCGGGTAGGGTTGCTGGAAGAAGGGGGGAGAGTTTTCCTGCATGGTGAAGATGCTGCTCATAATGGCATTTAAACAGGAAAGTTCATGTTGTCTTGACAAAGCATGGCTTCTCTATTACTCTGGGTGCTGATTCCATGTGGCTGCGAGTTGCAGGGAGGCTGGCATGCCATCTACCTGGGCTTGCAGTCATCTTAGGGAGGCAGGGATGGATGGTATCGGGTCTTCCATGGGTCCACATCTGGTGTCGCACGTTTCCCTCAGCTGGAAACATGTCTCTTTTTCCAGTACATTGGCACTGTCTCATGGTCACCAATTAGTCCATTTTCCCTGATACACTCTTTGCACAGTCCAAATATAGAGGCTTAGGACAAGTCCATACTTTATAAGACGTTTGCAGGACAACAACCCCCAGCGCTGCCTAGGAACTGATTGAATCAGTGCCAGCCTGTCTGGAGAATGAACCACTCTAACAAACCAAATGAACCTAAATGGAAAAAAGGTGATTCATTTTTTGATTTTGGAATGATGCGGCCAAACAAACTGGATCCATGAACTGGCCTGGTTCATGCTCAAACCGCAGTTCGTTTCTCAATTCGTGTCCATCCCTAACCCACACCATGCTCAGTACTGTGAACAGCTAAGAGCTTTGTCGCCCTCCTGTCTATGTAATTCTAAGCAGGTAACAAAAAGGGAAAGTCTGCTGCTTCTCTGTGGTTGCATAAACACCTAGAGGGTAAGTTCCACTGCACATATACTTTAAAGGGAATAGCTATAGAACTGCACTGCAAGTCACACTGAGACCAATACGATTTTGTTCCAAGTACACATAATTAGAACCAAACTGCAAATGGCCCAGAAAGGTACTAACAAGGGACAATGTTAATTGTTGCAAATCTTAACAGTGCATATAATAGCAAGGAAAAACAGTGGTCTGTAATGTACGGTCTTCCCAGATTATCATGTTTTCATAGGGCTGCTGAGTCGGGAAACTACTGGAGATTTGGGGGAAGAGCCTAGCGAAGGTGGAGTGTGGGGAAGGGAGAAGCTCACCAGGGTTGTGACGCTTTAGAGTCCATCCTCCAAAGCTGCCATTGCCTCCAGATTAACTGATCTCTGTAGTTTGGTGATTATCATTCTGGGAGAACTCCAGCCCTTACCTGGAGGCTGGCAACCCTATTTTTCAGACACAATAAATGAAACATTTATTTGTTGCCATGGGTCCAATTGGCTCTCTTCTTTTCAAGAAGTATGACATTTTCACACAGTACCCAAAATAAAATGTTTCATACCTGGGAAAATGCAGTTTCCCTTCTCCCCACAACTAGTTACCTTTATTGCAATGTGAGTGCTTTGGGAGATATTGAGGGTATGAATAATGCAGCCCCAATTAGTCATACAAACATTTCTAAAAGGGAGGGGGCACCAACACAGTGACTGTATTCCTTCAGAGCACTATCTCACCATTTTGTAGATCTTTTGCATTCGCATTCACTTAAAGGCTACATATTTCCCCTACACACCCACACACCTTTCTAGCACAAAGATACATTTTAAATTTAAAAAGTGACTTGATTAACAGCTATCTCCTTTACAGCTGAAGTACTCCCACCACTAAATTTATGGCGGGTAGGATATCACACTGCTGGTACAAGGATGGCTTTAGTACTAAGTAAAAAAATATATGACACTTAATCATTTGGGCATAACAGGAAAAAATTGGCCAACTTCCAAACCAGGGGAAAGGCCTAAATTTATTAGACTGTGAAGCAGACTCAAGATAAATGATGCTTCATCATTTGGGTCGTTTGAAATAAACCCCTGGAGAGTATTCTCGATCCAATAATCCTGCCCTGGCAAAAGCATGGAAAAGATTACCTAATGCTTACGATTTAAGCTGCCACAGAAAGAAATGAATTATGTTGTAATACTACAAAACATTCAAACGTCTTCTGCATTCCACTGGGTATGGAAAAAGCACTCTCCGTGCCCTACTAAGCTTACCATTTAAGGCTGCAGTCTTCAAGCTACATACTATGGAACCATTCCACTGTTTTCAGTAGACAGACTTCTGAATTAGAAATTTGATTATTGTTCCTTTAAGCCTAGATCAGGGATTTCTGCGTTCTTAAAAGCGTGTTTTCCTATCCAGATTGCCAATCAGTTACATTTATTTTCATTTGAAAACAAGAGTCATTTTGAGCAATAGAACTGAAGGAGTAATATTCTGACCTTAATGAAGTGATTTTTACTGCAGTGGCTCAAAACTTCTAAATGGACTTTCTGTGTTAAGAGTAGTCTCCTGTGCACAGCAAGTAGTAAAAGATCGTCGGGGTCCACAAAAAAAATGGTTATTTTTTTCGAGTTTGGGTGTACTGAACCTGAAAAACATCGGTATTTCCCGATATTCCTGAATCCCAATATTGCTACGATATTGGGATTTGGGGGAAAATTGGGATTGCTGAATTTATTCGGCTTCATTATACCCTATGGGGACCATCCTCATAGGGTATAATGCAGAAGGGATTTAAACTTAGAAGGCTTGCTGAGTTCACTCACCAAGAGGCCATGGTCACATGGCACCCTAATCCCGGATAAAGTCCCACTGAGCCACTCCACTCATGGCTTCTGTGCATGGTGGAACAACCTCCTCTGTAACAGTTTACTTCAGTGTCAGCCTCCCTGGTAAGTAGGGGACCACCATAACTGCAATCAGGCCTGCCTCCCCTCCCTCCCTTCCTTCCCATGGCACATGGTAAGGCAGCTCTTTTCTCTACCAAGGCTGGACAACACCCAGCAAAAGTAGTGTCTCAATTGACAAGAAAAAATTGAGGAAAAAATACATTCTGTTCTTGCTCAGCACAGTATTCTTAACTGTGCTGAGCAAGAAGAGAATGTATTTCCCCCCCCCTCTGCAAAGTCAGGGATGCCCCTCCCTCCTCCCATTTGAAACAGACCAGCCCTTCACATCATAACAACTGGAAACGTGTGATCTGGCCGCTTCATTTCTTGTCCTTCGATGGGATTGTGAGGTTCGAGGTAAAAACTGAATTGCTTCAATTAAGCTGGGTAATTTTCTGCCTGTGCTCTGAAGACTTTGCATTTGGTTTCTTTTCCTGGAAGGTCTCAGAAGATCTATACCCCAGAACTGATTGTCTTTGGAGCATGTTTGTATTTTGAGTAAAATATAATATTGTTCTGACAGTGATTGTTCCACCTCTGTTATACTTGACCTGTAATTTGTCATATTTCACTACAAAAAACCCCAAAGAAGACTGCAAGAGTCCGTCCCCCACCCACCCCAATGTGCTGATATGTTTTCTAAGGCTCAGCGCAGGGTGACAGTCCAAGGCCAGGTCTACCAATACAGAGGAAATGGGTGGGTAGACCTGTTCTCTGGAGGTCTGGTCTACCAATACAGTGGAAAGGGGTGGGTAGACCTGGAGGCCAGGTCTACCAATACAGTGGAAATTGGCGGGTAAACCTGTTCTCTGGAGGCCTGGTCTACCAATACAGTGGAAAGGGGTGGGTAGACCTATTCCCTGGAGGCCTGGTCTACCAATATAGTGACAAGGGGAGGGTAGACCTGTTCTCCGAAGGCCTGGTCTACCCCCATGGAGGACATTTTCTGTAATGAAATTTGACTTGATTGTTTTCTCTTATAACGTTTAAATTATTCTTAAAATATCGTTTTTACACGGTTATGAAAATAATCTAAAAAAATTATGGGATAGTCAAATGTAGACTCACTCACGACTTTAACGTTACTAGCTTCTTTTAGCTCATGAGGCAGAATTTTTGCTCACACCACTGGAGTTTAGAGGGCACATTGGTTCCATAGTTTATTTAATACCAAACTTTTCAGGGTTCAAACTGCCAGTTAAAAACCCTTGGGGCAAAGCAACATTTTAGTTAGGTGCCTATAACGAAAAGCTAGGTGTTTCTGCTGGAGGGGGACACCACAGACAAGACATTCTCCTTTTGTGTTCATAGCTAGTGTCCACCTTACTTCCGCAAGCAGGGGCACACAAAGAAAATTATTCCAGAAGATCGTAATTGTTGGGCAGGAACATATTGGAGAAGGTGGCTCCTTTAAGTATCCTTGTCCCTAACCATTTAGGATTTTAAAGATAATGACCAGCATCTCAATCTTGGAAGCAAACAGCCAGTCAGTTAAGTTCTATCAATAGTGGAATGATGTATTCTTTGTAGACAGTCCAGACAGTAATCTGGCTGCAGCATTTTTTTTTTTATATAAATTTTTTATTGATTTTTCTCTATGACTACAACTATAACGCTACAATCTAAGCTACATATACCTTATACAGAGAGTACTTTATCGTTTGCTTAATACTACCTTGTTACATAAAATAATTATGAAGCATTTAAAACCTTGGATAAATTTCAATTACTTGTTACTGCTACTATAAAAGTTATCAAAACTATTTGGCAGGCACGCCCACCTAGAGAAATACGGTTAATTAAACCATTTATAATACATAAGTGTAATGCTTAATAAAACAGTTTAATCACTATTTCTTCTTTCGTCCTCTTCTTGTCTTAACAGTCTCAACTATTTTTGGAGCTGCAGCTCCCTTTTCCGAGTCAGACACTTCTTCTTCACTCTTTGAGCTATCAAATCCATACATGCTTTCTTGCGAGGCCAGTGAACCATCTGAGTCTCTCCCAGTTTTCTGCTCTTTGCTTTTTTCCAGAAATTTTTTCGCTTGTTGAACAGAGTCGATCTTATACTTCTTATCTTTGATGCTGAAGCATAGTCCTTCTGGAGTATTCCAACGATAGATGATAGACTCAGACTGGAGCCAAGATGTCAATTTTCCATAGGCTTTCCTTCTTTTCCTTATTTCAAATGGGATATCCTTCATCACTTTTACTTCTTCTCCCAGGATCTTCAGATCTGCTTTGTTTGTGGTCCTAAGCACCACGACTCTTGTAGATTTTTTGGAGAACCTTATCATAATTTCACCAGGCAGGTTTTTCTTTTTAGTGTAATCTGGATAGGTTCTGTAAACCATATCCATATCGCTTTTTATATCCGCTGCTTTCATGCCTGTCACTGGTTCAAGTGCTTCACTTAGCAAATTTTTAAGGTCTTCTCCTGTGTTTTCTGGCACATTCTGAAGTCTTAGGAAAAAATTCGATCTATCCATTTGTAATTTCAAAAGCTGATCGTGGTGGAAGGCCTTTTCCTTCTCTGCCTTTTGTAGTCTTGCGTCTTGGTTTTTTACTGAAGTTTTTACTTCCAGAAGTTCTCGCTGCAGCTTCTCTGTGGATTTATTCGACTCTTTTAGTTCTAGCTGCATTTTGTCCATTTTGACGTTGAGAGCTGTCATTTGGTCCACTAGAGGTCGCAATAACGAGGAGAACACCGCACTCATCTCCATGGTATCAACCTTTGAACTCGGAGCTGTACTTCCTAGTTTGGGGGAAGGTTTCGGTTTCCCCGTCATTGTTGAGACTACGCTCTTTGTTTATAGATAGATAAGATGAACGAAAGGAGCAAATTTTCAAACAGCACTTATGTCCTTCTAAAGTTTATATCTCCAAGTGAGCGATGCTGCCATCTAGCAAGGCGGATGGGCTTTTATTCCTGCAGTAACGCCACGTAAAGAGTCTCGTAAGTACGCTAGTCCCAGAGAGGGGGTGGGTGGGTTTCACTCCTCCCGCCGTCTTCCCGCTGTGTTCTGCTTTTCTTACTTCAGACTCACGTTTTCTCCATGCGTAACTGTCAGTTCCAGCCTCATTGCTTCGCACTCTCTGCTGCTTCTCGGATTTGCGCTTTCAGCCATACGGCTCCCACGGCGGGGGAACCTATGGGGGTGATGAAAAGGGATCTCTATCCCTCGGTCGCCACTGTAGGGAGAGATCCCCTTCGGGCCACCCCAGGCAGAGCCCCCTCACTGGGGTCTCTGGGGGCTCGGCACCAGTCCAGAGCCCCTTCTTCCCGCCGGGTACGGATCGCGCTCCCCGCAGATGCGGAGGAGCACGTCCGCCATGCTTGCAAGTCTTGCCGGAAGTCCTGGCTGCAGCATTTTATACCAGTTGACATCTCCAAACTTTCTGTATCTATTGAGCAAGGAAATGCAAGAAAAACAGGTTTTGGATAGGATAACTAATGCATTTGCTAACAGTAAGGTACAACAAAAGAAAGATCTTTAATCCTGGACACTGAGTAAACTAAAACTAGGACATGCACATCCATATAAAGTTAAATACAGACTCAATTTTGAAAGAAAGTATTTGTACTGAAATCTTATGGGAGTACGAGACAGGAAAAGAAATACTAAGTATGCAGCTAAATTTTACAGAAAGTTATAAATAATATAATTTTGTAATAATATAGTTGTATGTGTGCAAAGGATGATTACAAAATGCCTTCCCCTGCACATTAAGCTCTTGTTACAAAATGATTTGAAGTCAGTAGTACTGGCATGAAGATTTCTGCTACAAAGCACAGTGATGAAGAATGCAGCTAAAAAAAGACATCTTTTCAGACAGAGAATCCTTTTCTATCCCAGCCTGCAATGTTGGACCCTAGTTTCTACCATAGGGATGCAAAGTTCCATCTGTCTGAACATCCTTCTCACACTGAGTCCCCCCCCCCCAGCTTTCGCCGTTGTGCGCAGGAGCAATCCTGTGCTGAATATATTCAATGCACAGCACTCGGTTGTACTTCAGTGGTTCATTTTGTTTGCTATTTGAGGGGGGGGGGGGACACTGCAAAAACAAGGAAGTACAGTGCATCCAAATGGGAGCAGTGATTTGGCCATGCGCATATGTGCATGTGCAAGGGGAAAAAATTAAAACTTGCGCTGCGCGGCTATCTGGACAGCACCTGGAGCCTCATCGCACAATGCAAGTGGTTCGGGGAGGGATGTGTGATCATCCCAACCCACAAAAAAAATCCCAGATCAAATATACAGCAGGAACAAATCATGATAAGAAGAAACCAGTGATGGTGCCACTGGAATAAATCACTTTAGGTAAAGATGTGACCAGATTTGCAGGTGAGAACTCGCTAGTTTGACTCACAAGACTGGGACAGTATATCATTCTGTAAACACAGCCACTACAGGTATGCATGCTGAAGAGGGACATGGACATCTCTTCCTTCCAGGAAGAACATAGTTCAACTTAATATATTCAGTATACTTTCAAGCCCAGCATGTTCAAACAAAAGCACTTCTTACTAGAGCAGACCTGTTGGCCTGACTCACCCAGTGTACAAAATAGTTCATTTGTGCAGGCCAGGAAGACCCTTCCCTTTCACCGAACTCAGCAATGATGCAACATTGTTAAATACCAATGCTTTAGCTTGCATAAGAAAGTCCACCAGTGTAAATCAAGTAATTTAAGTTTAATCATCTCAGTGCAAAATAAATATTATTTAAGAGCAAATGCCTCATTTTTCCAACTTCTTGTTGTTTTATGAAATGATCTTTTGATTTGGAATATTAACATTACTTTCCATGAATCAAGTTTTGCAATAGCAGTTTTGCCAGAATTGTATTTTCTACGTAGAGTCCAAATGACAACAGCTTTTAATCTAAAAATATAAAGAAAGTGCATGGTAGAATCTGCTAGTTAACAGAACCAAATAAAGCTGATAATTGGCAATAAGCTTCAGAAAGAAGTTCTTTGCACACAAAATATACATATGCCAAATTCCAAGAACAGACAAGCCTACTTATAATGAGAATGGCTTACTTTTGTCCTGTGTTTCCTGCTTTTTAACCAGCTATTAATCTATGACAGGGCCTCTATCTCATGATTGCTAGCTTTATTCAGGTACCATTGGTAAAGGATACTGCCAAAAGCACTGTGGAAATCCAAGTATGTAATGTCTCTTGAAGAACACCAAAAGGCTACTGAGAATATATTCCACTGTGAATACAGGTATGAGTAATTCTATTTAATGTCCCTCCCTATCCCTTATAACAATCTTCTTTATTGCCTAATGGCCCAAATGCCTCTCTGGCTGACTTCCTCCTTTTGAGGAGTTTGAAAAATTTTATGACTTCATGTTTTTTTAGAAATATGCTCCTCCGTTTTCCTTCTGTTTGCCTTACTGTCAATTTACCCTTTTTTCCAGACAGGGCTCCTTGTCCCCCTCACCTGGGTAAGATTCGCACTTTTAGAGAGACGCCTTCTTACTTTTTATGGTTTCCTTGACTCTGCTCATTAAACATGCCAACATCTTCTTCAACTGTATGGTATCCTTCCTAATCTGTGGTATCTTGTTGGCTCCATGATTAACGTTTCCAACGTACAGTCATTTATAGTATCCAGGGTTTTCCCCCCCCAATTTGTCATGTCCTGAATATGCAGTTTTCCAGTCAATGTGAAGGAAGTTGGTTCAGTTTTGACTAGGGGGCAGGAATGTATGAACTATACAAAAAAGAGTAAACAGTTTTTTAAAATGTCTTGTACTAGGAAAGGGTAGGATTCTGGCAATGTCATATTATTCCTGTTCCATCAGTCAATCACACCCTGAACAGGAAGCTGCTTTTTAATATCATGTCAGTCAGAACTCCCTCCACCTCCAAGTAAGAACAAAACACTAGACGTATTGTGAACATTCCTTCTGCTTGGAAGTAAGGAGGTTATTCTGATCTGCCCAGGGCTTTTTTTGTAGAAAAAGCCCAGCAGGAACTCGTTAGCATAATAGGCCACATCCAACAGCAGAAACTCATTAGCATATTAAGTCACACCACTGACAGCACAGCTTATTAGCATATTAGGCCACACCCCCATGTTACCAGAAGAGTGGTCATCCAGCCACATCCACCATTTCTTCTTATTCTGTTTACCTTGCTTGTTGTCAAAATCCAGGGCTTTTTTGGTTGCAGGAATTAATTTGCATGTTAGGCCACATAACCCTAATGTAACCAATCCTAATGAGTTTCTGCTGTTGGGTGTGGCTTATTATGCTAATGAGTTCCTGCTGGGTGTGGCCAACTCAGGAGCCAGTCAGAACTCCATTCCTGTGCCTTCCTTCCCAAAAATAGCCCTGGATCTGCCCATTATTCCAGAAGGAGGAGTTGGGATGAAATTCCTTGGATTCATGCCCAATTGGCATCTGACATTTTCTCTAACTGATCTCTCCCTGGTGCTTTCCATAACTGTAAGGCTCTATGCTTTCCCCCCTCAGGTTAAATGAAGATTATGTAAGTACTAGTTTTGACTTCATTGTTCACATTTTTTCTTGGATTCCAGCCTCGGAAATCTTCAGACTGAGAGAGGGAACATCCCTGCTTCCAAATCTGAATAAAGGAACCACCGATCCATCAGTTCATCAAGATGCCCTTCGCCTCCCAGCAAGAAGCTGGTGCGGTAAATGAGTTCCTATTTTGAATCTCTTCACTGCACAGCTGCCAAGCAAAGAGGTGAGACACTGATCCAAGGCAGCCTGGACAAGCGTCACAGACACATTACCTAGCTGTTGTGTAAGGAAGACAGACACAAAATTGGCTCAAGCACAACATAGTGATTCAGCATTTGTCAGAACAAAACACTCTATACAGAGAAGTGGAGTTTAAAAAATAGCTGAGATGGTGTTCTATCCAATTTAACCAAACATTATTATTAACAACTAAACTGACTAAACTGGAGGAGTATTGCTTTTTCTTTTACCTATTTTACATAGCAGACAGAGGCTGCGGTCACATAGTAATTTAGATCGGGTTTCACTGCGGTTCCCTCTCGCATTAAAAATAGCTGATCAGACAGCCACATCCACCTCCCACACCGAAGCGGGCTCATTTGCACAATCCTCCCAGTTCCTTAGCGAGTTTTCTGACACTGGGAAACTCTAGTACTTTCCGGGTGTTTGCACTTTAAATCCACGATTTCACCAATCTGGACAGCCATCTCTCGCATGGATTGCGATTAGGGTCGTCTGACCGTTCTTCGCACAATGAGGTGTTCCCCCCCCCCAGCTTCTGCCTTTATGTGCATGAGTAATCCTGCATTGAATAAATTCAGTGTGTAAACGTTCAAGCACACATTTAGACTCCAGTGCTTTGTAGTACATCGCTGGTTCATTTTGTTTGCTGTTGGGGGGGACCTGTAAAAACAAAGGAGTATGGCGAGTCCAGGTGGGGGCGATGATTCAGCCGTGTGCATGTGTGCATGCGCAAAGCAAATTTTTAAAAAACTTGCACTGCACCACACAAGCAGCGGCACGGTTATCTAGACGGTGCCAGGAGCCTCATCGCGCAATGCCTACGGTTCGGGGAGGGATGTGTGGTCATCCCAACCCAGAAGAAAATATTCCCGATCAAATTTACTGCGGGAACAAAACAGAAGAATGAAGTTCTGGCACACTGAAGCTTGAATCTCTTTCCATCAATGTCAACTTCCATACCCAGATATCACACTCTTTGCCTTTTCATGCAAACTGTACTGACTATAGTGAAACCAAAATGGCTTTGGACACTGAAAGGGTCTTTGAACTTCCGTTTGATATATTTTGCTTTCAAACAACTCCTCTTTTTTGGGGGGGGGGGGGAATTGTAAAACTTAAAGTTTTATAACCTAGTTAGCATATTCTCTGTTTAAGTTCTGATTTAAAGAGCATTCAAATTTACTGGGTTAGATATGGAGCATTTAACTTTGATCATCCATGCGTGAAGATTCCTGCATTATTTGAAAACTGACATACATTATTATGAACAGGTAACCGCGTTGTTGTTGTTGTTGTTGTTGTTGTTATTATCATTATTAATCAAATTGATCTCCAGCTCCCTCTACCAAACAGGACAGTTAAGACCATATAAAATACACCCGATAAAAACAATAGAAAAGATACAATAAATAAATAAAAGTTAAAATATAAAACGATTAAAAATCTATCCCCATCAAAATCTATCCACTAGCAAGCAGGGTGGGATGCACAGATAGTTAAGTGGCTGCCTTGCTTTCTCAGTCACTAATGCTACTCTTTGTCCACATATGTGTTTAATTCAGTTTAACTCAGTATGTGTTTAATGCAGGCAAGAGGTTAATTTAACTGGCTTCTGGGATGTGAAGTTCATCAGGCACTCCTTTTGTTTTTCAGATGAAATCAGCAGCGCAGCAGCTTCCAGGCTTTGCTTTTATTCAGGAAGTGAAATGCGGATTTAGAATTAACTTCAAGGTTTTGGCAGTCGACCCTGCTATTCTGCAGGCTGTAATTATTTTTTAACAATACAAATTATTCAAGTCAAAGTCAAACTCCTTTGTAAGCTATACTGGAGCTGAAGCGTACAAAGTCACAGAGGTTGCTTCAGATATCATTAGCAGAAATATATTAAGTTATAAACAGTGCATGGTAGGTGGGGTTGCCAACTCCGGGTTGGAAAATACCAGGATGTTTTGGGAGTGAGCCTGGGGTGGGGTTTGGGGGAGTCCTCAAGAGGGTATAATGCCATGGAATCCACCCTCCAAAGCAACCATTGTCTCCAGGGGAACTGATCTTGGTCATCCGGAGATCAACTGTAATAGCAGGAGATCTCCAGGTATGACCTGGAGGTTGTCAACTTTGAGAGAACTATGCAGTAAGGCATGGCACTCAAGTTTACTTATTTGGACTAGTGTTTGTTGAAATGGTCTTGAAAATCAAGGCGGTGGGGCGGTGTTGCTGTTGCTCGACCTATCGGCCGCGTTCGATATGGTAGATCATCAGCTGCTGTCCTGCCGCCTTGCCGACATGGGGATAGGGGGGCGGGCCTTGCAATGGCTCGTCTCATTTCTCCAAGGTCGGGGACAAAGGGTGGTGCTAGGGGAGCAGCAGTCCTCAAGGCACCCACTTGATTGTGGTGTGCCGCAAGGGGCGGTGCTCTCCCCGATGCTGTTTAACATCTATATGCGCCCCCTTGCCCAGATTGTCTGGAGGTTTGGGCTGGGATGTCACCAGTATGCGGATGACACCCAGCTCTATCTGATGTTGGGCGGCCGGTCAGACTCCGGCCCAGATGATCTAGACCGGGCATTGCACGCCGTGGCTGACTGGCTCAGATCGAGCAGGTTGAAATTGAACCCGGCGAAGACGGAAGTCCTGTGCCTGGGTTGCTGCAGCCTGGGGCGGGGGGTCCCACTCCCGAGCTTTGACGGGGTGCCGTTGGTGCCTGCGTCGAGGGTTAGGAGTCTGGGAGTGCTCCTGGAGCCCTCCTTGTCAATGGAGGCCCAGGTAGCAGCCACTGCTAAGTCAGCCTTTTATCATCTGAGGCTGGCGAGGCAGTTGGTTCCCTACCTCGACCGTGGTGATCTAGCCACAGTGATTCATGCGACGGTCACCTCGAGGCTAGACTACTGTAACGCTCTCTACATGGGGCTGCCTTTGGTGTAAATTCGGAGGCTGCAGCTGGTGCAGAATGCCGCAGCCAGGCTGCTGATGGGTCTTGCGAGGCATGACCACATCGGGCCTGTGCTGGCGGCACTGCACTGGCTGCCTATAGCGTACCGAGTTCGCTTCAAAGTGCTGGCTCTTACCTATAAAGCCCTATATGGCCAGGGTCCAGCATACCTTAGGGACCGCCTTTCTCCGTACGTACCCCAGAGAGCACTACGGTCGGGGTCCGAACATCGATTATGTGTCCCTGGCCCCAGGGATGCCAAGTTGGCCAGAACAAGGACCAGGGCATTTTCAGTGGCGGCTCCTATCTGGTGGAACGAGCTCCTGGAGGAGATCAGGGCCCTGCGGGACCTGATGCAGTTCCGCAGGGCCTGCAAAATGGAGCTCTTCCGCCAGGCTTTTGAATAGGAGCCGCCACCAAAGATACCACCCATCATTTCTAACACCTATGATGACCCTGGTCCTATACGGCCTTGGCATAGGGACGGGGGGGGGGGGGTCTATGCTATTCACTAAGTCGCCATCTGAAGTAAACTATGGAAGCTTTTATATGTTTTAACTGTATTTATTATGAATGTTTTATGGATTTTATAGGTTTTAATGTTTTGATTGGCCATTGGCCCATGTAAGCCGCCCTGAGCCCGCTTGCGGGGAGGGCGGGATATAAATCGCAAAATAAATAAAATAAATAAATAAATAAAAATGCCTCGCCATGTATTACAGATCATGACACAACATAATGTCACCACTTTCCCCAAAATTTTAGGCGTATATTGTGCTTTGATTTGGGTATATGCCGAATCATTCAAAAGTCTGATTCAGCATTAGTGGAATCTATCTGAGGCTGACTTTTATAGGCAAAAAACTGGTGGTAGCTGTTATTAGTCTTTTTAGTTCATAACAAACTTTTAGTTCATAACAAATGAAGCGGCAAAGTGTCCCACGCAACTGCACAGTTTACCAGAGAAACAAGGGCATCTGTTCAATTTTCACAATAAAAAAACTGCTTATTCCAATGAAAGGTACTTCAAACAATTCATTTATTAAAAAAGAAAACCAGCTGCTGTTAGGCAGTTATTACTGACAATTTAAGTACGTTTCTAGGACTGGGGACGAAATTCTTTTTCATTTCGGAAAACTTCATTATGCCTTTTGTTATCTTCATTTGTATTAATTTTTACCACTTTCTTCGCCTTCTCCATTACCATAAACTAAAGAGAGTCCCAATACTGTTCTCGCCAGCACTTAAATCACAGAGAAAGCACGTTTCTCCAATATTCTATTTGCTGTTGATAGAAAAGTTCAGTTTTCTCCCCTCGTTCCCCTAAGTCTTACAGTACAGCTAAGGGTGTCATGTGTAACAGTGTGCAATTTTTTAAACTGGTATTTTTCGGTTAGACCCCCCCCCCAAAAAAAATTCTGTATTTCCAAAAAAATTGCAATCCCAATACCAGTATGGTATTCAGGATTTTTCAGAAATCCCAATTTTTTTTCGGGTCCGATAGACCCGAGAAGAAAAATACCAGGTTTTTTTTTTTTTTAAAGCTAACCTGATCTTGGAGCCGGCTTGGCTTCTCCTGCAGCACGGTTTAAACTACGCTGCAGGAGAAACTGACCCCAGGACCTGGCTGGGAGGGCTTCTCCTGTAGTGAAGGTTAAACTCCCCATATCTTTACAGTTTGGGGAAACTGTACAGGGGGAAGGCTGGAGCCCCTTCCTCCCATAGCGCCATGTAAGTTCTCTGCAGCTGCCGTGAGGCTGTGGGGAATGCAAGTGGGGGTCATGGGAACAGTCACTAATTTAAAAATGTATCATGTAGGTTGGCCAGACCCATTCTGAAATATTTTGAGGGGTATTTTTTTAAGTTTACCACTTTCTCCACTACCATAGAAAGGAACCATTCTGCTGCCAGTATGCTGTACACATTATGACTCTGATGTGCAGAAACATGCTCCTTACAATGATTTAGCTTTCATTATCATATTTTTTTTTAAAAAACACCTATATAACCTTTTTTGCCCTGTTATTCAGTAGCACTGCCCTGTCTTGCAGGATTGTGACACACTCTTTTCTAGACAGTCCATGAGATAAGATTGCTTGAACACATGCCTTCAGGCTACTGCTTTCATTTTCTGTCTACACAACTGATGAGTGCAAAAGTATGTGTTTCCGGCTAGAATAGTTGTTTTAAAGAAAATGAGAAGCAATTTATTGAAATTATTATAGCCTACCTTTCCAACCATCAACAGCTGCTTAAAGCAGCTTATTTATTTATTAAATTTGTACCCCGCCCTACCCACTAGTACTCGCCACTACTACACAGAATATTGTTTTTTTTAAAGCATGTAATAATAACTGGGGAGGGGGACTCTAAACAACTTTCACCTAAATTGGGTGACATATGAAACATTTTAAAAATCCTTTTTAATTAGGGCAGTTTAACAAAACCTCTAGAACCAGGCCACTATGGGAGCCTCCTTACCTCTTCTGGATAGCCATTCCAGAGGACTAGGGCCCTAGCCAACCATAATTAAGTTTAGATTATTTTGGATGTAATAGATCTAAGAGAGGGCACAGTCAAGAGGAAGCCCTGCCAAGTTCTAAATTAGTCCATAGGTTGATATTGGGAGAGATGATCCTACAGATACAGGTTCCAGATTAAGGTTGCCAGCTTCAGGTTGGGAAATACCTCGAGATTTTGGGGGTGGAGCCTAAGGGTGGTGTTTGGGGAGGGGAGAGATTTCAATGGGATATAATGCCATAGAGTCTGCCTTCCAAAGCGGCCATTTTCTCCAGGTAAACTGACCTCTGTCACCTGGAGATCAGCTGTAATCCCCGGAGATCTCCAGCCACCACTCCAGATTGTTGCCAGATTTGTAAGAACTGGACCTGCAAACATATAGGTAATCAAGGGAGGAGATGATATGGAACTAAGAGCGTAAACGTCTGGGCACACCACCTCTTTCTCCTAAAAAACCAGCTTCAGAGACCCCAAAACTGATTCATTTAAAAACAAAATGGTAACGCACATACTAGCTATCTAAGCCAAGAGGATTTTAGAATTACTGAACATATACTGGTGAGAATCAACAAAAGTCTTGATTACAATACAACTTGGGCTCTAGAGTTGCCAGCTCCGGGTTGAGAAATACCTGAAGATTTTGGAGCCTGGAGAGGAAGGGGTTTGGGGGTGGAAGGACCTCAGCAGAGTATAGAATCCAGCTTCCAAAATGGCCATTTTCTCCAGGTGAACTGATCTCTATTGCCTGGAGATCAGATGTAATCCCAGGAGATCTCCAGCTACCACCTGGAGGTTGGAAGTAGGAAGAGCAAGATTCTCGAAGATGTAAAAGCCTGTTGTTGGATATACGTGATACTAAACAAAGGCCGTGTATTAGTAATTACAACAGGAGTCAAGCATCCACCTTTTCTTTTTAAACCAAGGATTCACACCTTTAACATGTTATTAATAAGCACACATAATTAATTAGAATAATGGATATGCAGTGTGATGAACCAGTAAGCTGACCTGATTTTGGTCTTCCCGATTTTTGTCTTACAACAGTTCTGTGAAGTATGTTAAGCTGAGAAATAGAGACTGGCCCAGGAATACTCACTAAACTACATGGGGATTTTTAAACCCATATTTCCCTGGACCTTATCAGATACTCCAACCAGCATACCATCTCCTGTCAAGTATGGATTAGATGACTGAAAATAAAGATTAGGAATCAACATCAAATGGATTTGACACTCAGCCTTCGCTCCTCACCCCTGGAATCCCACTCTTACAAGCACAGAATATTCCGAAAATAATAGTCATTTGTTATGATGCCTTTTTACTTACTGCATACATTGTTTGACTGCTTATACACTATAATAAGAGCTACTAGTAGTTGTGAAATCAGGCCTTCAGTCTTTAAAAATCTTTTCACTTACCCTGCTGATCAAGAGGGCTAATTTCAATTAAACCAGATACTTCTCTGGCAAGAACCTTTCCTATCTGTTAGGTGATTCACTTTGATGTATAAGCAGCAATAAAGCTCTAATCACTGTGAGTATGCATTTCTATACTTAAGTAAGATATCTGGTGCTACAAAATCACCTCACAAAGAGAGGGTATTTCCATGGCATTTTATGTCTTCAGCCAAAGAAAATGGTATTTATAGCAGTACTGACAGGGTTTCCTTTAATTGAAAAAATACATGGAAGCATTGTATTGATACTTCACAACTAGGAGTGGGTTAAACAGAAGGGGGGAAATGTGCTATTTTAAACTCTTGTGTAAACAGCTTATGATCTTTTCCAGATGCCGCCAAACAACCGGCAAAATCTACCCCTGAAAGTGACTCAGTCTGAATCAGCAAAGTTTACTTTAGGGGATCTGAGATATTACATATTAGGACAAATGCAACACAGAGCTCTGGGTAACACAGAAAGCATGGAATGTACTAGTCAGACCTTAGCCTGCTTACTAAACTGTGTTCGTGAAGATTGGCACTGAAACTGTTTTGCCAGCTTTATGGTTTACACTATATTGTTATGGGTATCCACAAATTGTGGCTGGACTTGGTAGCAAAATCTTTATTTTCTACTAGACAGCTGCAAAGTCCAGTGTCACCACAATATAATAAGGTAATTGGACTTTACAGCACCATCCTAAGTAGAATTATGCTCTTCTAAGACCATTGATTTTAGTGGCATTGGATGGATGCAATATAGCTTAGGATGGCATTCAATATAAATGAAAGGAAAACAGGTCCTTAACTTAAAATAATTTAACTCACTACCTTTAGTGCTTGCAGTCTTCAATGGTATCTAAACTAATAAATGCATGATTTCTAACTTCCAGCTCTGAAATTAATGTTAAGCTTTACTTGTTGGCTGGTCTGTTTTATTCAGCTCCCAGGCTAGCTTAGGCCCAAGCACTCCGATAGAGAAAGTTTTATTTCACTTTGCAGATGAGGAGCCAGTAGTCTCCCACAAGGTTGCTCTTTTCGCCCTAGCTGCCTAGAAAACTTGATCTAAGTTACTGTTCAAAGACTAGACCAGCAAAATGTTATTCTTTTCTAAAGTTAGGCAAATGAATTTCCGAAGGACCATTCCTATTAGATAATTTTGGGGGGTATTTTTGCATTGCGCACATGTATGTGTGTGTGTGTGTGCATGCACACCCATGCCTGGAAGTCATGGTGACCTCTGGTGACTCCTACTGGGGCATAGACAATGTTCAGAGAAGTGGCTCGGAAGCCTGCCTCTGCCTCCCAGCCCTGGTATTCTTTGGAGGTCTCCCATCCAAATACTGTATAGCTTAAGAAGTATGTGTGGCCCTGCTTTCTTCCTGGAAAAAGGAGCTGTGGAAAAACCCTAAATCCTACTAAAAAGATTAGTCCTACAGTAGAGAGAAAGGGAGGAGTAGAAGATTTCACTGATTGGTTGGTTTGCTTTTGTGAATACTTATATAGCTCTTGTGTCTGGAGAGCACAGTCTAAATTTGCTGTTGGATTAAAGGACTGACTTTGAATCAGGCACAACTGTAAGCCATTCACCACACAACTCCATCATTCAGGCCCATGAGTTATTTACTGTGTTTTGCCATAAAGCCCACTTGGGAGAACACTTGAACCAGCTTCCCACCCAAACCTAATGAACACTTAATGGTAGGGATCCAGCCAGTAGCAAAGGAGACCCCCTTGTCCATTTTCACCACTGGCAAACATGGTTGGATACAACCCAATGTCATTGTTGTTTTATGACAATATTATTTTTATATGTTGGTTGAAAATTCTATTTGGAAATATATGGTTGAAATGTATGGTATAAATGGTTTAAATTAACTCTTTTACCACAATCTTTCTCCAACTCTTACAAACATTTTAAATCACTTATAATTAGAAATTCATAAAGAGATCAAGAGAAGAAGAAGAAGAGAAGAGATTGGATTTATATCCCGCTCTTCACTCACTTAAAAGTCTCAGAGCGGCTTACAAACTCCTTTCCCTTCCCCTCCCCACAACAGACACCCTGTGAGGTAGGTGGGGCTGAGAGAGCTCTTTCCCAGGCTGTCCTTGAGAGAACAGCTGGTACAGAGCTATGGCTTGCCGAAGGTCATCCAGCCAGGTACAAGTGGAGGAGTGGGGAATCAAACCCGGTTCTCCCAGATTAGAGTCCACGCACTTAACCACTACACCAAACTGGCTCTCAAGACATCAAGACATCATTCAGGTTCCTGAAACCTGAAAAAAAATAATTCTCACACTCTTATTATTTTGTTTTTGCTAAATATTCTTATTTTATGAGCCCTTGTAAATTAAAATGTCTGGATTAATATCTTATTTGGGAACTCACATGGAGCTGAATATTATGGCAACAGAATATTTTTCCATGATTTTCCTTTCTCTCTACAGCCACAGTCCACAGATCCCAAGGCTGGCTGTTAGTCTGGTAAAAACAGGTTTTGCTGTAAAGCCGCCTCTTTTCTCGACTTTAATACATGTAAATAAACAGATTTTACAGACATTTTCTTTGTAGAAGGTAATAGATTCTGTAGTGGCTAGGGTGTGCATTCGATATTTTCTTATCGGTATTTTCTGGATATTTTCCAACCAGATATAAAGCTTGGTACTGTCTAAAATTATCCAACATGGCTGAGCTGGATAGCTGGTGTTCAAAGGGATTGCCTTCCCTTTAAACACCTTCTGGGTGAACTCGCTGCTTTGTTTACTTGCAGCATGGCTTGTAAAAAGCATTTAAAGGGACTATGTTCCCTTCAAATGCCTTTCCCCCTCAGTTGGAAATAATGGAGGATGGGGTGCCTCCTTTGGGGGCTCATAGAATTGGACCCCCTAGTCCAATCTTTTTGAAACTTGGGGGGGTTGAGGAGAGACACCAGCAGCTATGCTGCAAATTTGGTGCCCCTACCTCAAAAAACAACCCCCCAGAGCCCCAGATACCCCCAGATTGATTCTCCATTATAACCTATGGGAACCATTGACTATAATGGTCCCCATAGGGTATAAAGGAGTCAAAAAATTTCAGGAATCCCAAGTATTTATCGAATGTGAATACCATACTGGTATTAGGATTCAGGAATATCGAGAAATACGAATATTTTTTGGGTTCAATATACCCAAACCTGAAAAATACCGGGGGGGGGGGGGGGGAGTTCGCACACCACTGGCAGTAGCTCTACCTGTCTTTTTTGCCTGGAGAAACTGGAAGCCCTAACATTCAAATTTTAACACAAACTAGGTAGTTTGCAGTGCCTCTGCATATAATGTTATGTCATCAAAGGCGCATCCCTTCTTGATAGGGTTGCCGGGTCAGCTTACCTGGTCAGCGGGGCTCTCCTGACATCCTTCTGGGAGACCAGAAGTGATGTTGGGCATTTTCATGCCTGCTTCTGGTTTCGATGTGTTTCCAGTTTCAGGCCTACTTCTGGTCAGGGGTGACACACTGGTTTTTGTGCAAAGCTCTAAGGCAAATTTTCCCCAAAAACCAGAAAATCACCCCCAAGCGGAAGTAGGCCTGAAACCAGAAGTAGACTCAAAACTGGAAGCCCCAAAAGGTCAGTTGGGGGTGGGATTCTTCCCCTTTGCTGGCCAGCTGGCAAAAGTCTGTGAAAGCAGGAGTTCCCCCACTCCCACCAGGGTGCTAGCAACCCTACTTCTTGAAATCTGTGTAAAACCATTGCAAGCAATACAAGCCATTCTGAAAAACTTCTTAAGAGTTTACATATTTTTAAAACAACAAGTGTTTTTGCCAAAACAGCATGCAAAGCAGCAAACTACAATTCGTATTATAAGGAATGCTTCCAGACATTCCCTTACTCCCTCCCCTGCAGAGTATGTATCGCCTCGGTGAAAATAGCTAATATGTTTATACTAAAAACATGATAAGAAGGAACAACATTTCACAGGTAATAATGATTAATTAACATGAACATTACTAAGTGAAAATAGTCCAGTGTTGCCTAAGAATCTCATAATGCTTACTCATTGTAGTAAAAGGTGACATCATAAAATGCTTCCTGAAACACCTTGAATCAGACATGCCCATCCTTAGATGGTGATGATATATGTGTACCCGCAAGCACATGTTTCATGCTTCTGGCTCTTGGGTTTATTATTGTAATTGCCTTTTCATTTGTTGATAATTCCTGCTATTGTTTTTATTAGTGAGATTATTTGTGGATTTTGTAAACTGCCTTGAGAGTTGTGTTTGAAAAAGGGGAAGGATAGGATTTCCCCCCCCCCCAATAACTAACTCAGATATTAAAAGTAGCACATTTTAAAAAGCAAGAGCTATACCTCAATAAAATGACAAAAAGGAAGTAATAAAAATGAAATAACCGTTCTGCAAACCTTATTGCCCCCTGGGAGAGGAAGCAACCTTTTGCAAAATAGGGGGCACAAAAACAGCAGGACAAACAGCAAAGGAAGACACACCACATATTTACCCAGAGAAATCCTACCATTTTTTCGGTAGCTCACTGGGGTGAAACACACAGAGATAGGAAACCAGGGTAGAGGTAGGAAGATGAATTGCACCCTGGACAAAGAAATAAATAAAACTTACCCTTTGGATGCAGTAGTTTAGCCAGCAACAATCATGCCAGCTTTAAATCAGGAGAAGGCAAAATTAGAACCCACACCTCACAGAATAACTCTCTAACCACACAGTCATAAGACTACATAGAACAAAAACACATCTTCTGGATCCCTCAGCGGCCCTGGTAATGAAACCAACTATATGCATCACCATAAGGAACTTTGCAAATACAAAACATCAACAATAATTTGGCATATAGTGTTTCATTCACTGTCACGCTAGGCAAAAAGACCTCTGAACAGATGAAGAAATGACAGTAATGTAGAAGTGAAAATGTGTGGTCCTGAATTCCTTCAGAAATGAAGCATCTGAGAAGAGTTCATATTTCATCTCTCACTGAGTTCAATAGCCATCCCGGTCCTCCACTGCAACACCCCATTCGGTCACGATTCTGGCTAGATTGGAGTGTTTGGTGCACATCCAAAAAGGAGGCAGTAGCTGCTGCCTTTCCCAGGGCCTGCCAGAACCCTAAATGAGACCACCACCAGCAGTACATACCCTCTACACCCATCTTTCCTGGCTTACAACAGCTAGAAAAGACCACCAGCAAAATAATGATACACTGGTAATGACAGAGCTATGAAAGGACATAAAGTGACATTTTTAACACTTAATCAAGCCTGAATTATGAAAAACATTAATGAACTCACAGGATTTAGGCTGGCAGGGAAATCTGGCAAGACTTTTAAAGGAGAGGCCAGAGAGGATGACTGTGAATCACTGGAAATCTAACAGAATCATCTTTCCCTTCAGCATCAGCAGTTCTGCTGGAATATCTTATACGACAATAAGGCATTATAAAAAGCGAGACACATAAGAAACTTATTTATAAATGGTTGCATTTAATGATTAAAATCATTGAAATACTGTAGCCGCCTTGAATCAGCTTGCCTGAAAAGATGGGGTACAAACGGAAATAATAAATAAATAATAAATAAATAGTGTCATCGAGAGTCTAAATATCATAAATGCATCAAATGACAAGTTCTGGGCCAAGCAATTGTTTCAAAAACATGTTCCTTACCTTAGAAAGGAAGTGTTTTTGGACAGTTCCAGTGCTTGAAGGTATGGCTGAAGACATGCTTGTTATCTGTAATGAGGAAATAATAAAATCAGTTACTCTGGATTACTACAACTTTGATAAACTTTGGTTGGAGTAGTTGGAGCGAGAAAAGAATAGGGTTTTTTCTACTGAAGACTACTAAAAGTATTAAGTGGCAACGCTAATCGACAGTGAGGATTATAAACAGTTTCTCTTCTTCCCAGGCTACTGAAAAATACATTTGCCTAATTTTTTTTAACTTCAATAGCAAGTTTCTCTCTTCTGTATCTGTTTTGCTGTGTAATTACTGGTATGGATAATAGTGTTCTTTCTACCTGATTTATAACAGGCACTATTAGCAAGGGAAATGTTACGGGCTTTCAGAAAACATATGAATGAACTGAATATAACCTGCCAAAAGAGTACTTATTTTTCAGGAACTTATTTTTCAAAACTTTGTGTTTTCATTCCTTTCTTGGAAGCAGAACAGAAGGTTTGGCTCTAGTACATACTAAAATACCAAAGATACCAAATCACCATATCTAAGTAAACACAGAATATGTCTGCTATCATAGCATAATCGACCAAATATTACCCAATGCTTCAGAATGGGTTGGAAACCTATCACCCTCAAGATTTATGGCAAACCAACTTTAATCTTTTTGATTTTCCTAGTATTTGCAGTATTTGCTCAGTTTTGGTGGTTCTGAATGAGGCTTTCCACCCCAATATTTCAAAAGATTAACAGCTCAGAAGAACAACTGTAAATCAAATTCACAGTTTCCATTCACTCAAGCATTTTGGCAACAACAGGGTTTATTATAAAAAAAACCCCAATGTTTTCATTATAAAGAAAAGCTCAATCAGTATATGAGGAATTTTTGGAAAATGCCTATTTCTGCACAACAGTAGTGACAGTTACAGGCTTCTGAATTCCAGCACTGGTCTTCCATTCCCTGCAGCCTCCCCAAACTTTCCACATTAAATAGTAAAACTATAATTGTGTTCTGTCCTGTTTTTCAAAGCAGCACGAAATAGCACAGGCTTCAATGCCAAGAAGCACTTGACGATGACCCTTTATGCTGTATTTTTCTGAACTCTAGAAATTGTCTCATTTTCATTACATTGGAGACCTTCCTACACAGTGACAGTGAAAAATTATCTGAGGGTGTGGACACACACGCCAGATAAAATGGACGGAACCAAGGCTATTTCCTCCAGAGGAAATAGACCCGCAGTTGCATGATCACACCTCCCTTTGAAGCTATAGGCGCAGCCTGTCAGTGCATGATCAGACGCAACTGCGGGTGAATCTGGGGGGTGGGGGGTGCTGTTTGTTTCCCATGTGCTTAAACGAGGGATCGATGAACTGCACCTCCGCACTGAGGGCTCCCTATGGAGTTTGCAATGATGTGCATGCAGCAAAGGGGGGGAAACAATGGCATGGAGTCGGGATGGCCTGATCAGACCATCCCGATGACAGGAGAGCGTGCTGGAGTGATCAGACAGGGGAAAGTCTGTCCGCAGCCCATCACAACCTGTTTACTACTAGATTTTCCCCTGTGTTTTTTAACTCCGCTTCTGCTGCAAAGCAGAACGGGTTGCCAACAGCTGCAGGGTGCTTCCCAGATGTTGTTGTCTAATCCTGCCCTTTAAATCCACCCATTTGCGCCTATGTCAGGTCAAATTGTGTGTATGATTACAGCCTGAGTTTGGGTGGAGGCAATAGCAAACTCAATGGCTTTTCTTAGAACATCACTGTGCATTAGTCCACCAGGTAGTTTGAAGGTCAGGTCCAAAAGTATGAGCTCATTTGACCTGGAAGCCCTGCCTCCCTTGGACCATATTAGGGGGCTTTGACAGCATCAGAGGCACAAACTAATTTTGTGCTTAATATGAATTGAGTCTGGAGACTGAAACTGGATTGTAAGCTTAAGTCCTCTCTTAAATTAAGCTTGGCCACCAGTACACTCTCTTGTTTTAGAGAAGTTTATTTTTAACTCTGTGTATTGCACATTCACACTGAATCACACTATGGCTCTGTCCTGCTTCAACTTTCCCACAACCTCCTCGAAGAAGGATGGATGCAGCATCTTGACCTTCTCCTTTGTCCTGCCCATTAAAGGAAAGCATCCAGTCATTCGTTTACTGAGTGGCTATTTCAGCCGAGAAGAAGAGGAGATTGGATTTATACCCCACCTTTCACTACCTGAAGGAGTCTCAGAGCAGCTTACAATCTCCCTTCCCGTACCCACCACAGGCATCCTGTGAGGTAGGTGGGGCTGAGAGAGCTGTCTCGAGGACTGCCCTTGAGAGAACTTATGACTGACCCAAGGTCACACCAGCAGGTGCAAGTGGAGGAGTGGGGAATCAAACCCGGTTCTCCCAGATTCGAGTCCATGCTCCTAACCACTACACCAAACTAGCTATCTCACAGGATAGCTATGAGCATAAACTGATACAAGGATTTATTAAAAGATGTGTTTTGACCTATCTGAGCATTTGTGATGTAAAAAGGAAAGAAGTAGAAATAAAGTAAGCTGGTGATCTTAGAACTGTAATTATTTTAAAATTTTAAAAAGTTGATCAATACCAAAGTTCAATAGTAAATTTTTGCTGTTTCCAGTACTTCTAGAACACAGGATCAG
The DNA here is from genome assembly GCA_029233225.1 of Lepidodactylus listeri. Classification (NCBI taxonomy): domain Eukaryota; kingdom Metazoa; phylum Chordata; class Lepidosauria; order Squamata; family Gekkonidae; genus Lepidodactylus; species Lepidodactylus listeri. The sequence continues at coordinate 22,927,656 of JARCFY010000012.1, forward strand.
TTTCACAACATTTTCCAAAACAAGTTAAGTAAGAATTTTTTTTTTTTGGTCTACAGCATTGCTTGAGGAATTAATATCTAGAGACCATTTATTGTGGCTATTAATGTTCTGCCGGTTCGTTATTATAATGCATTTCATTCTCTTCTACAAAGGAGTCTCCAGATCCCAGACAAGACCACACATTCTGACCACATTTGATATGTGGCAAAACCATTTCGCCACTTGGCAGGATAAGAAAAACGGCCAAACAACCCTGGAAGTAAATACTTTTACCATGTGGAATTTGGCATACCTATAGGCAGTATATGTGTTTTTCATCAGAAAAGTCCTGCATCAGGAAAATATGCTGATCTCTACAGAAGTGGATATATTCAATAATATATGTGGCATTATGCTGTTCTATATACTTTTAGGCATGTGCAAAGTGCCTTTCCTTTATGAAAGAAATGTCTTTTTAAAAGATCTCCTCAGAAGGTACATCTGGGACACAAGCGCTTTTCTCCTCTGATAGCAAGCAGCTGTTTTTGTTTTCTTTGAAAGAAATCATTATAAAGATAGACATAATCCTACTGTGTTCTCTTGCCCCACTGTGAATGTACCATTTATTACTTTTTTAAAGAATGCCTTTTGGCCCTGATCTAATTCTGACATTTCTCTAGAATGAAATTCTGACCAACCAGCAACGCAAATCTGTGTGTACTGTAGACGCGTCTTTTTAATCATGTATTTGTTTAAATGTGACTAAGCAATTAAATATGCTATAAGAACATGTATAATACATGAATGAAGTTCAGTGTTTTTCACTCTTACAAAGGTTAATTCTATATCCAAAGATTCTGCTGTTCTTAGCATGACTGCTGTCCAAATCATATTCTTTTTTGTTTCACTTTCATCTTATTTTTGTTTCACTTCATACATTTTTGTTCCACTTTCATCTTATTCTTTACCTTTCCAATAGCAAAAACTAAGGGACACATGCTATGGTATCATAGGCTGCAGCAATAAGCATCTATCTAGTACTGTATGTATTTGCAATTTTGCTTTTACAAACCTAAGGTACTTATACGTTAAAATTTAATGAATACCAATGTCATCCGCTAAAACTTTCTGTTGTTAAAGTAATAAGACCAAGTTTGGATTGATAATAAAGTATTGCATAGATTTCAAATTTCCCTAAATTTCTATTCTTCCCCCTCCCCGCTTCAAAGTTTATGGGCATCTTAAACTACTTTTGATGGAATAGAATAGAGGAGGAGCCAGATGGCAGTAGGGGAAAAGTTAAAACTAGATTTTAAGGGAATGGGGAAACTAACGGGACAAAAAACAATGAGCTTCTTCTCTTAGAGTAGTAATGTAAGTAATCTATGAGAAATTAACTAAATGACTATAGGCTCCAGTGTAAGTAGCTATAGTGCCCAAATAACCACCAAATGGTAGAAACTGCATTTCTACATGGTGCCTCCGGGCCTTGATGTTCTTTCAGCCACTGCGTCTCAGTTTTTGCCTGTGAATGGTTCATTCAATCACTCTCTGTGCAACAGGGAGCGAAACGGTACCCCTGCTTAGAGGAGGCTGTTTGTTGCATCTCGTCTGTGAGGCACTGTTCTGGGTTCATCATGAGAAGACTTATGCAAACACAAAGACAGAAAAAAAGAAGTTCCACTACGGACGGGTAATCCTAACTCTCACACAGTTCAACAGGAAAACTTTTTGGAGTGTAAGAGTGTTCCCTCTAAGCTGAGTTAGTGTGAGCTACCTCAGTTTTTTTAGCCACCGGCTCAGATTTTTGTCTTAGCTCGGGAAGGATGGCTCCAGCGCAAACCGATTCATGCAGCAGCCAAATCGCTCGCTCACAACTTTAATGCCAGTAGCTCACAAAGTAGAGTTTTTGCTCACAAGACTCCACAGCTTAGAGGGAGCATTTCCAATTTTAGCTCAGGAAGGTTGGGGGGGGGGGGGGGGAGCGTGCCTCGGTTAGCGCGGAGCGCCGCTTTCTCTCTCGTGAACTGGTTCCTCCTGTGCAGACCTGACCGCGTTAAGACAAACAGGGGCTCCCCCATCCCCCAATACCTATCTGGGCCCCCAACCACCTTTCACACGGGAGGGAAAGGGAAGCAGGCCGCTCGCTCCGCCGCCCGAGGAGGAGGCGGCGAGTCCGCGCCTTTCACGCTCCGCCCAGGCTGACGGCAGCCGGGAGGAATGCGCTTCCGGAGGCGCTGAGGGAGCAGCGGCGGCGGCGGCGCTTGCAGGCCTGGCCCTTCCCTGCAGATGGTGCGGTGGGAAGGAGCGGCTCTGCTAGGCGAGGCGGGGAAGAAGGAGCGGGCGCAGCCCTCACCCCCACGGAGGCGCCGCTCTGAGTAAGGCCCGGCCAAGCCCGCCCCGGGACGCCGCGAGGGAAGCAGCAGCAGCAGCGCCGCCAACTTCGCCGAGCCCTTGAGGGAAGGGAAAGGAAAGGAAAGGGGGTGGCCTTTACAGCGGAGCCTCGGCCATGGCACAGGTACGGGGGAGGGAGGGGGCACGCCGGGACGGAAGAGAGCGGGGCCCGAATCAGCCCGGGGGTCTTGCGTGTCGGTTCCCCTCCCTTCCCGCCCGGGGTTTCCTTCTCTGGTTCTCGGAGCCCGCCCCCATCTCACAGCGGAGGGACTTTTGGGTCTCCTTCTCGAAAAGCCGCTAGCAAAGGCTGCCCTTACAAGGGTATATTCTGGGGAGTGTTTCGGGGGGGGGGGGGAGAAGAGGTGGGGCTGTGCTCGTGGAGGAGAAATCGCACGGTCTTGGAAGCGGATGCAAACAGTCCCCAGCTGGCCCAATAGCCCTTTTTCGCTGGAGATCTTTCCCTCCCCTCTCAACCTCTTCGCTGTTTGCAGCGTGGTAAAGTCGTTGTGCAGGGGTGAAAGCAGGATGTGACACGAGAAGAAGGACGGCTCGGGAATAATGCATTTGGGGAGAGTCCCAAGTGGGTGGCAGAGAGTTGGGTGAGCACAACGGCCTCTTTTGCTACCGTGCCTGGCCAGATAGGCGGGGAGGACTATTCAGGCCTGCTGGATGGAAAGTTTCATCGCGTGCTGCTTGCTTGATGGGAAGACATCCACACACCACCACCACACACATGCACACACACTTAGTCACCTTGCAAGTTTTTAAGGCTTTCATTTTAAACCCACTACGAATTGGCTGTGATGGATGGTTCATTTGCTTTGATTCTTGACCTTATGCTACTCTGGTGTGGGGTGACAGAGAGAGGCGCCCTTCTCTCTTAACCTACCTTGGCTGAAGGAGAATGGGAAAACCAAGTGTGCTTTCTGGTAAGGAGAGAAGGAGCAGGAAATAGCAGTTGTGTCATTTACAGAAAGGCCCGTTTGTTACAAAGCTTCAGTCTGGCGCCTGTGTGTTCGAAAGCAAGTTTTGTGAGCTTCAGTGGAACTTGTTTCCAACTGTGTCTAATGACTGTTGCCTGATATCATGGGTCCTAGTTTTGAAACCTATTTCCATTGAGTTTCACAGATTTTTCTTCAGATGAATGTGTTTCAGTTGACAACCTTACACATATGAATGCTTGCTTGAAATAAGGTTGCTTGCTTCTTCCTGTGGTTGCAACCATAGGCGATGCATTTGTATGTACTGGGTTTCATTTCCATGACACCTTCTGTGGTCACAGTTTCTCTGTAGTTGCATAGGTCTTTTGGATATAATTAATTGCAGTGTGCACTAGTATGGTCATGCATGCTGTCATTTAACATGACCTTGTAGGGATTTTGGTTGCATACTGTTTTTCCTCTTTCTTGCCTTCTCTCTCCCTCTCCTTCTGAGCAACACTTAAAGTTATGTTTTTACTCTTAATCATTTTTATGTGATTTCTCTTCTTTGTCACCTTAAAGTACTCGGTGTATCTATATAGCAATAGTACAAAAACCTTCCTTGGAGCTCAGAGGTGTAGTTTATCTTCAAAACAAATCTGAAGTAGATTAGGCTCAGAAATGGTGAGTTAACCATGACCATGCAATGATCTTTGTGGCTAAAGTAGGTATTTGAGCATAGGTTTCCAATGCTATAGCTTCTGAATCAGTGGAACTGTCAGGTGCTTTGCAGGTCCCTATAAAGTCCCTGTCATTTTTGCTGCTTTTTGGATGGACCTGCTGTTAGTATGCATGTGTACAGAGCAAGGTTACCATGCTTCCTAGCTATTTTTGTGTGCAAGCTGAGAGGAACAGCAGTAGAGCAAGACAAAATCACTGAAGGTAATTCCTTTTTAGCATAGGCAGGTCAAGGCACTTTGGTGCCTTCTTTTTGTTATGTGACTTTTGGTCACATGTGCAGTGGGTTCCATACTGCAACTTTGGGGTTAAGTTGGGTTCTAGGTCTGGATAGATTTGAAGACCATAGATCTGCACTGTGCTGCTAATGTTCATTGTGAATTTGCCACAACCTTCACTCTTGACATATATACCTTTCCAGTGTTTGGTGTTGAACTTACTAATGTTTGAATCCTCTGGTGCTTATCTCCAAGCAGACATCTATAGAATTTGGTGCTTCTGAGTAATGCTAGGGTTCTTAGTAATGCTAGAGCTAGATTTCTGAGTAATGCTGGAGTTTAGAGGTGCTACTTCTGTCCTCTTGCACCTAAGTAACTGGCTGTAGTACGCTTATCCACTGCCACATCTTTTGTACTCCTAGTTTTACCCAATTGAAATCGCACATTAACTGTAATGTAATTTGAGTGGGCTTGGATTGGTCTGTTGTATATTATTTACTTCAGATTGTTTCCTTAATCTGCTAACTGCACTTTAGTCCCCCCCCCTTGAATTTTTATATTGAAACATGGGTGAAAAATTGTTTTGTTTTTTTTAACATAATTTTTATTGTTTTTCTACTTTTAAACCATACCATATTACATTTCTGAACAATTATACAAAGAGCCATACATATTAATCTAACCAGGTGTAAAATTTAGACCAGACCAACAGGGGGTCGATTTTTGTTTGTGGATTCAGCAAATATCCAAGTTTATCCATCTCGGCCCAATTTAGCAACATACTTGAGATGTCTTCTTTTTTTGGTAAAGCCGATTGTTTCCACAGTTTTGCCCTTGATATACGTGCTGCGGTTATGATACATGACAACAACTTCTGTTTCTCCTTGGTTAGTCCATCCGGTAAAATGTTCAACAAGAAAATTGTTGGATCTATTGGTAGATTCACTTCCATTATTTCCAATATCCAATTTTTAACCATCACCCAAAATTTTTTGACTTCTTTACATTTCCACCACATGTGAAAGTAATTACCAGAGCCACTACCACATAGCCAACAGTTTGCTGAGACACTCCTATAACATTTATGTATTTTATCCGGTGACCAATGCCACCGATAAAACATCTTAAAGATGTTTTCCTTATAATTAACAGCCTTTAAGAATTTAGTTGTTTTCCATATATATGCCCATTTATCAACTTCTACTGTTCTGCCTAGATCTTTCATCCATTGAATCATTGGTGTTTTTATTGTTTCTTCTAGCATATATTGAGATAGTAAGAATCTATATAACTTGTTAATTAGTTTATCATTATTTGTCAGCCATATTTTATCCATTTCATTTGGTGTTTTATCAAATCCGATTTTCAAATCCTTCTGGAATCTAGATTGTAGCTGTGCATTTTCCCACCAAGATAACTGCCAATCTAGTTCATTTCTTCTTTGTGATTCATTTTTAAGCATCCCCTTATTATCTAGTAATTTGTCATAGCTTATTCTAAGTTTAGTTCCAATTAGTGAGGGTTTAGTAAAGGCCTCCAAAGGGGCGACCCATCGCGGGATCTTCTTATAATTCTTATTTTTAACTTCTAGCCAAAGCTTCATCAAGGCTGCTCTCAATATGTGTCGATTAAAGTTTGAATGTATTTTATGTTTATCATACCAAATGTACGCGTGCCACCCCATATATAAATCGTGACCTTCTAGCGCCAATAATCTGGTATTATCTAATAGTATCCAATCCTTAATCCATACCATTGCTGCCGCCTTACCATATATTTCCCAATTGGGAAGTCCTGTTCCTCCTTTTTCTTTACATTCTTGGAGTAATTTCCACTTTATCCTAGGTTTTTTTGATGACCAGATAAATTTCCTTGTTATATCATTAAGTTCTTTATATACTTGACTATTAGCTTTTAGTAAGGGTATTGCTTGAGCTAAATGGGTGAAAAATTGTTAATAGTATTTACTAGCCAATATGAAAGAGTTCATGAAGTCCTAAGTGCTGGAAGGCTGTATTTGTGCTCATGTGGTGCGTTGGTCAAAGGTGCAGCTGACTTATGGAGACCCTATAGGGTGTTCAAGACAAGAGATGTTCAGAGCTGGTTTGTCACTGCCCACCTTTGCATTGCAACTTTGGACTTCCTTGGTTGACTCCCATCCAAATTCTTACCAGGGTCAACCCTGCTTAGCTTCCAAGATCTGATGCGATCAGGCTGGCCTGGGCTATCCAGGTCAGGCCATTTGTATTTATGGGAAGTAATTAACCTGAGCGCCATGTTGAAGTGTCCATATAAAGAAGAAGCAAAATACCAACAGAAAATAACATAGGAATGTGACTGAATGGGGAAGGTGCACACATACTGATCCTCTGAAAGTGTAAAAATTTTGCAGCTTAATAACTGCGTAGCTTCTGCTCTTACGAAAAAAGAGGGGTTTTTAAACATTGCATGCACACAAGAGTCCTTTTTAGACATTACAACCACACCTACTGGGAACCCCCCAACAGGGAGCAGCACTACATATTCCCGATGTGTATGGTGTGCTAGAGCAGTAAGCACATAAAAAATCTTTGTGTTGCCCATTTCGCATGAAATGATGGCCACATATATCATGAGTACTCTGTGTTGCACATGTTCCCATTGGTGGGCTCCCAGTGCACGTGTTAGTAGCATCTGAAACCGACTGCAGTTACTTCTCCTCCTAAATCTGTCATGACAGTTTACCATGGGTTTCCTTATGTGTCATCTCAAAATAACTAGAATTTGTTCTGTGCTCTAGTACAGTCATATCAGAGTTTTTACCATTCCATTGTAGGGTCCTGCATGAGGTCAGTATCCAGGCCCTGTACATTTCTACCATTTTCCCCTTAAAACATACTTGAAGGGGAAGGAAATACCTGAGGTTGTCAGTGTAGACGGCCAGCAGGGCAGGCAGAAGCAAGATGATTTTTTTAAAAAAAAATTAAACACTAATCCTTTGGAACAGCATACTTGAAGAAGAATGTCTGTTTGATGACAATAATTGTGAATTCCTAAGCAGAATTATATCCTAAACTCATTTAATTCGATGCTTTTAATGGATAATTTGATTTGCATTGATTTCAGGACTGTAGCGTTTTCCAGGAACATCATATATAAGTCCTTAAAGTAACTCTGTAATTGGGGGAGGGGGGGAATATTACTATCCAGGTATTACATGCAGAGAGCGGAGTCTAAGGGTGGCTTGTTTAAGGCCAGCTAAGGAATTAGATTGCGGGAAAGAAAGATCTGAGAATCTCACACTTTGTTTGCTACTATGCTACACATTGTAGCGTGCTGGTATGCAAATGATAATTCAGGTGTCCTTTATTCCTGGTATAAAAATTGGGTGGAAATTATGAAAAAATATATTTGTTTTATAAAAAGAAATGTTTACTTAGGTTCTGGTAATATTGGATTAGATCCATTGACTGAACAGTTAGACCTGTTTTTTTTGTTGCAGAAATAATTTGTATTCTTTTTACTTTTGTGTGTGTGCGTGTATTTGCCTTAGCTTGCACTGGAATCTTTCTGTGCCTACAGCTGTTTGGATTAAAGCCATAATCTCGGTGTGCAAGGGTGAATAGTTGACTGTTCTTTCATAGCGCATTTAAGTAAATGCAAAGATGCTTAACCTTGAACATATTTAAAAAATGCTTCCTGATACAGGCGCAAGCCATAAGAATCCACCCTAATTATGATAAACCAGATGACTCATTCTTGTGCCACAAAAAAGTATCCTAAGGAAATGAATAAGCAGCCTTCTCTAAGACAGCCTACGGTTATGCATTCAGAGCAGTCAGCAATAAGATCTTTAAAGGACGATGAGTAAAATACTTTGAATTTTAATGTAATAAAATGGACTAAGCCTCATACAGAGAGAGAGAAATTAGATTTATACCCCACCCTTCATTACACAAAAGAGTTTCAGAGTGGCTTACAATCTCCTTTCTCCTTCCCATAACAGACACCCTATGACGGTTGTCAAACTCATTTGTTATGAGGGCCGGATCTGACATAAATGAGACCTAGTTAGGCCGGACCATGTGTGTCATAAAATGTAATGCCAGGTAGTGAAGATATAAACTTTATAAAGGACACAAACACCAAGTTTTTAAAAAACTTAAAATAAAAACATGCTTAAAACATTAGCACTCTTCCAGTATTTTGTTTATTTTACAATATCTGATAACTGACACCTCTTGCTCTAAATAATTGCATCAAAATGTCTGTACTGTTGCAATCCTGAATATGCTGTATCTGTAAGCTGCAAACCTAATTTTGGTTTATTGACATTCACCACAGAAATCTCATGCTCAAGAGTTCTGAGTCTAGGACCCAGGGAAAAACGTGAAATGGCTGAGCGATTGAGAGAGTCTGGCGAAGCAAACTATGATGCAGCAGCAGCAACAGAACTGGAAGCAGGAGATGGCCAGTTCCAGTGTGGGCCTGATAAAAGCCCCCTGGGGGCCTGATCCGGCCCCCAGGCCGCATGTTTGACACCCCTGTCCTATGAGGTGCATAGGGCTGAGAGAGCTCTTTTGAGAACTGCTCTTTCCAGAACAGCTCTGAGAGAACTGTGACTGACCCAAGGTCACGCCAGCAGCTGCATGTGAAGGAGTGGGGAATCAAACGTAGTTTTCCCAGATTAGAGCTCCTAACCACTACACGAAACTGGCTCTTTATGGTTTGGGGCCAACATACCTGGAGGACTGCCTACCCCTTTATGCACATACAGGACGGCTGTGGTCATTTTCTGAGACCCTGCTTCAGGTTTGTCCACCTTCAGAGATTAGGCAGGTAGCATCCTGGGAGAGGGCCTTCTTGATCATGGCACCAAACTCTCTGGAACTGTCTCCTCCTTCAGTTGCCATTTTCCACCAGGGGGTAAAGACTATTTTTTACTCATTTTTTACTCATAAAGGCATTCCTTTAGTGATTCTTCCTCACTGCCCTATATTTTAATTTTTTAAAAGTTGTATGTGTTGTTTAGCTCTGGTTTTGTTTTAACGGTGTGTGTTTTGTTGGTATTAATGGCCCTTATGAGAACAGAAAGGTGGGTATAAGTTTTGTAAAATTAATAAAATATAGAGTGAGGAGTCTGAAGACAATCATTTCATGAAAAGTATCCCCCCCCCCCCCCCCCCCATTTATCATGCTGCTTTTTGGATGGGCACATGTGATGTCCTTGTGCTGGTGTGATTTAGAGAGAGGTCTTATATTTAAGGGGCTTTACCTCTTCTTGTGAAAGTTTCTAAATGTCTTTTACTTGACAGTACTTTGAGCCTGTTCGCGGGGAGGGTGGGGTATAAATTTAATAAAATAAATAAAATAAAAACATTTATTTTGTTTAAAGTGTATGTGACCAGGCTTAAAGCTTCTGTTAATGGTCTCTGCAAAAATTTTCAATCCCTAGACTACTGCAGGTGTAGTCTTTGAGGCCCAGCAATGCTGCTAGTGCCACAGGAACTCACCTCAGTCGCTTGTTCGGAGAACTGGTCCTGTGTGCCGAGCAAACTTTCCTGACATGGCACTGTTTGGCATGCGTGCCAGCTGTTGCTTTCTTCACTCTAGGTCAAGGTTACCCCCATTGTCTTCTGATAAGTATCACAATGTTCCCTCTAAGCAGTGGAGTCTTATGAGCAAAAATTCTACTTTGTGAGCTGCTGGCATTAAAGTTGTGAGCGAGTGATTTGGCTACTGCAGAAATTAGTTTGCTTTGGAGCCCTCCTTCCTGAGCGAAGACAAAAATGTGTGAGCTGGAGGCTAAAAAACGGTGAGCTAGCTCTCACTAACTCAGCTTAGAGGGAGCACTGATCACAACACATAACAACAGAGAACCTTGTAGCACTTCGATATTAGTTTGAGAGTGATCTGTAGTTAACTAACCGTTTCTAAAGATAGGTGGCTCATTTTCTGTTCTAGAAAAAAAGGGTTTTCTCATTGTATGAATTACTACAGGCAGTTACATTGGCACTTGGTATTTCTGTATTGACCTGTGTGCTACAAGATTGCGATACGTGTTCGTATGAAATGTACAGAACAAATAAGTCTTTATTAATGTGTTAATGTAAAACCAATCTTGGACTGAATTAAAAATTTAAGCTTTTATGTTTAAACTACTCATTCCTTTTGCTATTAACAGTTGGGCATGTAATGCAGTCCTGTGCAAATTAACTTCTGTCTAAGCCCCCTGGAGTAACACTGCATCTGTTTGCTACATGTTTGCTACTACTAGGGATGGGCATGAACTGGCTCTGAATTTTGGGTGATTCATGATTCAAAAAGTGAAGTTCGTGGCAGATCCACCGGCACAAACTGTTCATGAACTTTCCAGTTGTTCTGTCTCCACTGAGTCTGAATGCGTACAAAACTTCAAATCAACAGGGGGTGGATCTTGGAGGGCATGTAGAGGAGTATCCAGGGGAGGTCCCGTGTGACTTTGATATCTCTAGCTTACACAGGATCCACTCTATACCCTTCTGAACCTGCTCCTGTCAATAACAGGCAGTCATTTTGACAGGAGCAGATTCAGGTGAGCATAAAAACTTGCAGGGGATCTCTGGCTGACTCTCTTCTACCTACCCTCCAAGTTTGGTGAGGACTGGGTCTGAGTTATGGACCCCCCAAAGAAGGTGCTGCTAGGAAAGTGCTTTCTGGGGAAATGACAGGCAGTTTCGTGTTTCTAGCATGCGGGGTGGGGGGCATTCTACTGCCTCATGAACCAAACTGGTTTGTTCAGCAGCTAAAAGTTTGTGACAGTTCATGGTTCACGAACCATTCAGACCACGAACAGAACCTCATTTTCCCGGTTAGTGCCCATCCCTAGGTAGTACTGTGAAGTGTTACAGCAATTCCAAAAAAATGTGTTAGATTAGTTTATAAGGCTTGCAAATAATGGCTGGCCCATCGTTTGCCCATCGCTCCTGTATCTGTCACAGCACTACTGTTTCCTTCTTTGAAAACAGAACGTGATGCTGTCTCAGCTACTTCTCTTATCTCTGCAGAGTCCATCCAATGAGAAAAACAGCACCCTCTGACCTTTAAAAAGCTGAAAGTTTATGAAAAATAGCACCATGATGATGTTCTTAACCTGTGTTGACAGTATGCTAGCACTTTTTCAGAGTCAGAGAATACTTCATCTCTTCGCTCTACAGTGTGTCTCTGTTAGTTGTGAGGAGAATAACCTGTGGTTGTCCCATGGAGCTGTGTTGTTTTTTTTTAAATGATCTCTTGATAGTCTTTGTGAATTTGCATTAGCTGAAAAGGCAGAGAAGGTAGGTGAGGATTCCTTGCTTGCCCTGGGACAGTATCTTCTTGTTCCAAATTCCAGACCATATTGATAGCCATCATTCCACATGGCTGTTGTTCGTGCAGCTCCCACGATCCCAAACATACCCATTTCTGTGGTTAAAGGGAACCCCTTCCTCCCCTTTTCTCCAGGGAAAAAACTGATTGGATTCAACTCTTGCATTTCTGCTGAGAATTGACGAGACAGGCTGCAATAAAATCATTGCTAAAATTCTAGGCACCACAATGAAATGGTGCCCTACTACCAGGGACTTGTTAATCCTATTGTATACACTTTTTTATTGGAAGGTGAAGTTTTTGTCTTTTTTCTGGTCTGCCGTGGAGTTGCAGCTTACATGTAGTTGTTCTTGACCCTTTAGTGTTCCTTACATTCATGCTTACAGCCATTAATGTTTCATATAAAGAAAAATCATCAGCAATTTGCCTGAATTGTTTCTGTTTAGTTATTAGAGCTGGAAACCTTTCAGAAGCAGTACACCAATGAGGCAGTCCCAGGTTATATGTATGACTTCTTGTCATGGTTCATGTGAAGCGCCATATAAATTTATAGTAATTAAAAGATGTGGCTACTCGCCTGTCTGTCCGTGGCAGGGATAATTAATTAGAAAATAAACCTAGGAGCCTCAGAATTGGCCACCAAATTCAGGATGGCCAGGGGAACAGCAGTGCCAAAAACAAAGGGAATGTCCCTGTTTTACTAGTTTTAAATAGTATTGTGATGGTTTCAAAAGGAATCCTCTATCCAGCTGTGCATCCAGAAGGTGACAGAGGCTTAAGCTCTCAGAATGTGAAAATGGTTTTTAAAACATGTTGCTGACAAGGCATCTGAACTCTTTTGATACTCAGTGGGTAGAGGACACATTGGCCAAGGACAGACTGGGATTCTGAAGCAGAAGGGAAGCGGGGCCAAAAGCTGTGGGGGGAACTGGCCTGGGGGTGGCCGTTCACACTGGCTAGACTCCTGCATTAGCATGCCGGAATGGAGCATTCAGACTGCTGTGGAGCAGCCCCGGGCCTCCGCAGCTCATGGTGGGGCCGTTTCAGCAATGGGCGCCTATGCACATAGGCGCATGGGCACAGCAGTAGTCTAAAAAATTTTAATCCCCCACCTCCTGTATTGGAGTTGCTTGTGCGCAGGAGTGCTCATGCACATCTCTCCATGGCGGGACGTTCACACCGCCGCCTCTGCTTGAATGGCAAACTTCTCCCGTCCACACAGCCGGGAAGTGGGATCCAAGTGGGAGACAGTCCCTGGACACCGCTTTCTGCCGGTGTCCCTCTGAGGCGGAAGAGAAGTGGCTCCCAAGTGGATGAGTACAGAAGGGAACCGGGGAACAGTTGCGGCTGTTTGAACTGGCTCCCTTCCCCAGCTTCAGAAGCGGAGCTCTCCTGCCCCACATTGCCAGTCTGTCCTCAGCCATTGTCATTTAGTGATATATTTGGGTGGAGACCTCAGAAACCAGAGCGCTGAAGGAAATGGCAAACTTCCTTTTTGTGAAGAGAGAAAATGCACTTTGCCTATAATGGGCAAACACTTCTCCCCCCCCCCCCTTTACCTTGGGTGGATATACTTCTTTAGAACAGATCCATAGTGACACCCACCCCCCGTAAAATCTAGTCTGTCCCTGATCCCATTTACTTATCATTTATAGCTTAAATTGTGTTGTTGTTTTCTATCAATATCACCTTATTACAGAATAATCTGAATACTGTTTCCAGGATTAATTTATAAGAACAAAGTAGCTAAGGTAGTCTGTTTAAATTCCTTTTATTCTCCCCCCCCCCCCCAAAAAAAAGAGTATAATTGATTTCTGGTATGGTTTCTTTTCATTTGAGACAGTGACAGCCTACTGTGTAACAAATACATGTAAACTGAAAAAGAAGTACTTATACACTAAACAAAATAGATTCTGTGTGGCTAAATACGGGCTTAAAATTACATACTACTGAATACCTATTCCAGGAGTGGCTGTGGATAGAAAGTATCTGTGGTGCACAGATTACTGTAGGCAACAAAGTTTTTGACAGAAACTGCAATAGGACTTTTTGCTGTTGAATTGCTGTGTTTGGGAGGAGTAGATGCTCATTAGAAGTGGAGAAGTTAGGTATTTGAATAACTGAGATCAACTAAACAGATAATTCTAAATGGGGTATAGAATGAACATGTGTAATCTCCCACTAAAGAACAAATTGAATTACTAAAATTAAATTACTACTAGAAGTACTGGTTTGAGGACTTGTAGCTGATGAATGAATCAGCTGATGAACGAATCAGCATTTGAAGAAGTAACGGCTAGTCCACATTGATGTACATCATCTGATGACTCAGTGGAACCTCTGAGCTGCCTTGGTTGCAGAGCGTTATTTATTATTGTTAAGTTCTGTGTCGTAATTGACCTGTGATAGTTCATTCATGTCACCATCCAATGCTGCAGTCAAGTGTTAAGAAACATTTGTGAACCTACTTGGAGAACAAACTAAACTATGTGAAGCGGTCATGAATTTAGGCATGTGAGAATTAGGGACAGGCCTGCATCAACTCCAGATGTTGTTAAAGCTTTGATAATTTATTTGTTTCTTCGTTTGTTTCTTTTCCTGCAAGGGGGAGGGAGAAGTGTGGTTGCCGTTCTGTGATTTTCGATAGGGCAGGATTAAAACGTATTAGGTGGGTAAGGCTGGTACTCATGATCTTGGTTTTGATTTGATTTATTTTTCTGGCTTCACTTATGCCTATATAATAGAAGCCCTTGTAGTTCGCCAAACGGTGATTGCTTTCTGTTGTCAGTGACCCTGTGTTAGTCCAAGACCCAAGGAACATGATGGGGCATATTATCTTTGTCCAGTCAGCCTCATTAACTCCTCATGTGCAGTAGCACTCTCTTTTTTTCCCTTTTCTTTTTGAAAAAAGCAACAACTCTTTCCACTGGTCACACTTTCAGATGTAGCTTGTGCATGTGACCTGCGGAGACTTGTTTGTTTGGGAAGTGATGGTCACGCGGCTGGTGATCTGAAGCTTTTGTAGAGCTCTTTCAAGTGTCAGAATAATCCTGTAAGGCAGATCAATATTATCCTTGTATTGCAGGGAGTGAGAAAAGAGAATAGCTTGTCTCCGAGGCCACCTTGTGAGTTCATAGAAGAGGCAAGATTCAAGTTGTGGCCTTTGTAATGGTACCACTTCCTAGATCACGTACCCAGTGAATAGAGAAGTAGTGAGTGCGGAATGATGTTTTTCAAATGTACTGTAGTGGTTTGGAGTGTTAGACTTGGGTTGGGGAAACCCAGTTCAAATTCCCATTCAGCCATGAAGCTTATTGGATGACCCTGGGCCTGTCTCCAGTCTCTCAGCCTAACTCATGTAACAGGATTGTTATGAAGTAAAAAAATGGAAGAAGAAAGAACTAGGTATGCTGCCCTGAGCTTCTTGGAAGATGATTAGACTCAAAATGTGATGGAATGTGTTTTTAAGACATAAGTTGGTGTGATGTAGACATTGAACATGTCGTGCCGCAAGAGCTATATCGTATGCAGATTTTTCAGTACTGAAGGTTCAGATGCAGGTTTTAGTGAAGGCAGCAGCCCTTGCTAGCTAAGAACAGTCAGTTTATTTTACCCGGCTTCTTATCTCTGTTCTCGTATGACATTTTTTCATGTGTAACATACCGTGGAGGAACAATAATATAAGCACTTATATAAGGCTGTAGGACCTGATAGAAGTGTACTGGATGAACTTTTTCCCCTGTGAGGGGCATAATGTTTGAAGGCAATCTAAAATATGCAGAGACGCCTGATGTAGAGTTTCCATCTCTCGTTCTGAAATAGTGGCATGGAAGTAGATCAATAGATTCGAAACGGGAGTTATTCCGGAGACTCTCGTCTCACCAACTGTCTACTCAGCTGATGAATACTGACACAGGAACAGCTACAAAAATTATTGGACTGCAACTTTGCGGTTATACATTTATATTACTTTGTTAAAGTGGTGCTGTAGACGTTTGGTATAAGTTTCCTTTGTATTACATAAAAGGCACTGGCAGCACATCGTCGCGCAGCTTCATTCTTGTACCTGATTTAAAGGTGCGCTCCCTCTTATTGTAACTTCAACAGAATCCTGAACAACAGAGTGAGCACTGAGTTAGTAAGGTACAAAAGTCGTTCTGTTCATACTGTCAGTTTTTAAAAGTCCATTATAAAAGCAATTTTTACAGCACAGTCGGGAGAGCTACGTGGTCACAGTGTTGTCTGAACTGCATTTGCAAGCCCTCATTTACTATAGCTTTGGTGCTTCTGAGAGAAGAAGAGGAGATATAACCAATTTGTTCAATTAATTTTGCATTTATTTTCCAGACAAATTTCAAGTTGCTCATCTGGTTTGGATTATTAAACTGCTTTATAGTCTGTGGATTTGCCCAGCAAGGTAAGTTCAAGAGTTTCAAATTCGTGGTGTTCTTTTGCTGTGGGTTTGTGGATTATTGCATTGTACAGTGCTGGTACTGGTAATATCAGAGCCTGGCTTGCTGTGCTGGTGTTGAATGGTTCATGACAAAAGATGGGGTGCTGCACTGATGTGCATTGTTCTTGCCCTCCATTGCCATAGGGTTGCCACTGGTGTGGGAGCCTCTCAAACAGGAGAGGGCAAGAGGAGGAGTTGGTACTCAGGAGGGTTGGAGCTGAACCTTATGCAGTAATGCTAGGTTTGCTAACATGTAAGACATCTGGAGGACACTAAAATGTTATTACAGCTTGTATCTGTAGCTCTCTTCAGTGTGGAGTGACTTGAAATGCATTGCATCTCCTCTTTGCATTCCAAGCAAGAAAGAGAGCGAAGCTATGTGTAAAGATATGTGGCATGGTGGCACTTTCCACTAGATGGGCGTGTACAGAAGTGTACAGTCAGTCACTCATGGCTACTTACATTCAGCTTTGGGGCTTTTATGTACGTGGAATTATAGTCCAGTTCAGAAACTGTACTATTTGAAGCTGCCTTAATACCTGGACTCATAAGCAAGAAAAAAAGCAGCCAGTGTTAGTGCAACATGCTTGGATAAGTAGGACTTTGCAAGCTTCTTATCCTTATTTATAACTCTTCATATACAGATTAGCAGGGATGATGGGATTCCTGCAGTTTAGTCTGTTCTTGGTTTGATTGTTCTCTACTCCTCGGGGATCTGAAGACTGAATCTTGATGGAAGAGAAGCCCAAGAGTAAAGAGGGAACACTCCGTTCCACCCCCAGTTTTTTTCTCTATTTCCCCCCAGTGTTGGGGGAGAAATTTCTACAGCTACAGCAGCACACATGTGCAACCTCGTATTTTAAGGAGCTTGCTGAATGTGCTCACATGGTTTCCATAAGGTTCCCCAGTGTTAGGGAAGTCAAATGGAATGCAGTTACCAAGGTCTCTAAATTGTGAGATTTCATTGGTATGGCTCTTAAAAAATATTCTCAAAGTGTTGATTAGCTCCAGGCAGTGATTTTGCCAGTTACAGGAGGGTCTCTAAGTGTCAGAATTCTCACTTGGAGTGGAAATCTGTACTTCTGGCAGTGACACTGGCAAAAGCTGGCTCCCAGCAAAGACTCTGGCACTTCTGAGAGCACTGTTCTAGAGCAAAAGCCATTGTGATGTGTACAGAACATTTCCCAAATGTTATGGGTAAGCACTTGTGAGAGCCGCATTTGCCAGATCACACAAGTGTACTGCAGTAATTCCTAGGGGGAAACAATTCCAAATTTTGTCAGACTGCTCATCAAAAGTCTCTTGGAACCAGTGAGCAGTCTGAGGGATTGAGGACCTTAGTCCAGTTGTGAATTTGCAATTTAATTGGATTTTGCAAGCACCCCCAGTGGTTAGTTCAGCTAAATAGATATTTACTAATTCAAATAAGCTATGTATGACTATTGGAATTAACTTTTGCGTGCTTTCTTACAGGTGGGAGCAATTGTATAAAAGTTAATGCAAAATCATGTGCTGACTGCATACAAGCTGGACCAAATTGTGGATGGTGCAAAAATATAGTATGTAGTTTCCTCTAAATGTTTTATGTTGCTGTTTTCTGTTACCTTATATATGTAGCCATGCCTGCGTAGACAAAAATTTGCTTTAGTACTTTTCCTTACAGTGATAAATTAGCTGTAACTGTTAAGTGGAAGCCGTAGGGCTCTTTGACATGAAGTGTTGAAGTGGATCTGAGCTATGATTGACAAGGTGGTTTAAAATCAGTAGAAATCAATTTCAAATCCAATTTTTACTACAGCCTGCTCCTGTTACCAGTCGGTGGAACATCCCCCACCCCTTGAGTTAGAGCCTAAATTCATTTCTTAGGGAGTTTGCATAGGGAAAGAAAGACGCTAAAGCTCGTAGGCAGTACCTTTACTGGGTAGCTCTTTGGTGCCTGCGGGCATATGTTTTGTATTGTTATTGGAGTAGTACTTCCCTCCTGTCCCTAGACTGCAGCTAAGATTAAAAATAGTGGTTAAGTAAGATCAAAATCTAGAAACAGTTGCCAGTCTGCTGCTTGCATTGCAGACAAGATCAGCTGTGGGGGGAAAGCTTATGGAGCAGAAATGAGGGAACAATAAGAATCAGGATGGAGTTGTTGTTTTCTGTACAGTAATTGGGGGTTGTCTAGGGCATCTGATAAGCGAGGAGGGGTCCTTAAATTTCACCGTGCCATTTTTTGTGGAATCCACCTGTCCTCTAACCACAAGCAGATAAGTGAAGGTTGATTTCACACCAGGCTGAGGCATGCTCAGAAGAGGAAAAAATGGATGCTCACCACTTCTGAATGCTTCCCTTTCCAGGTGAGGTGAAAGAGATCATGCCTTCCCTCCTGGAGTTCAAAGGATCATTCCTTCTGTTTTGGGCGGAGAGGCATGCAGAAATAGGAAGAGATTTTCACTGCTGCTGAGCACCTTCAAGCTTAGTTCAAGACATGTGAATGACCATGCCCTTCCAAAGGACCGGAGAGAATGAAAAGCACTCTAGTGACTCTCAAACAGGGATGAGAGAGCCCTGTTCCTCTCTCTTAGAACACATAGGATCATTAACTTGCTGGCTGGCTGGGGCACATTCTGAAGCAGTGAGGAATTTCCTTGGTATTTCTGAGCTTTTGCAATCCAAGGCAAAACTCTAGGCTGGCTCTACTCCCCTCCCCCCCTCCCTCCCCCAAGACCTTTGTGCAAAGTAAACGAGTTTGAGTACAGTCTGGGAGTTTTCCTTTTACCCAGACAAATGAGAGGTCTTTCCCCTCGGAACTGGAGGAGGAGAATCTCTTGGAATAATTCTCACCTACGAAAGGGGGTTGCTAACCTCCTCACCCTGGAAGACGAGAGAGCACACTTGTGAATGAGGTATTTTAACTAATGGTACATGCCCATTGTACTTGGCCCAGTTGGGAGCTGCTTAAGTCTCTGATGTAGGTGTGCATGAGCAAGTTTAACATCCAGACTGATAAGTTCTCCCTCTGAGAGGAGGACATCTTGATGGGTGTTTCCCACCCTATCTGTAGGGAGGCAGGAACTAATTCTTCAGTTCCTGTCCTCTGGTGGGATACACCCCTTCAAGTCAGTTCTGTTCCTGCCTCAGTAGGGAGAGCAGCACTTAGTGGCCACTCGTGCCTTTTTTGTACTTTCACTTTCCATTCTTCTTCATACCTTTTCAAACTTTTTTCAAACCTTTTTTCTTAAATGTTTTTTTCAAAAAACGGACATGGATAATTGCGCAGGCACCATTCTGAATTGCCCCGATCCCGGGAGACCACAGAAAATGGCGGCCCAAGGCTGCGGAGCGGCTGTCGCTGCATCCATAAGCCCAGACATGACTAGCGACGAGAAGGAAAAGCGCGCCAAAAAACAGCCACAGAAAGACGTGGATGATTGTGCAGGCGCCATTCTGAATTGCCCCGATCCCGGGAGACCACAGAAAATGGCGGCCCAAGGGTGCGGATCGGCTGTCGCCGCATCCATAAGCCCAGACATGACTAGCGACGACGGGCAGGAGCTTCCCAATGCCCAAGTCGCACACCAGCCCCATTTGGGAGACACACCAGCCGAAGGTCTACTCGTGAGTAACTCCGGAGACGGAGAACAGACTATTTCCCCTGCCCTACTCCTGGCCCTTAAACAAGCAGGGAGGAGGTATTGATCATCCACTCATGGGGGGCCCCTTGTCACCAGGACCAACCCCATAGAGATGTGCCAGACAGGCACTACCAAGAGGGCGAGGAGGAAGACAGACCTCGCTGGCCCACTAAAGCAGCTAGGAAGGAACTTTCCTACCCCGGCTGGGTCCCTCATCACTGGATCCCACCTAATTATGAGGACAGTGATACTGGGGATACCGGGGAAAGAGAAGAGGCTGAATTCCTCTCTGATGAGGAGGAGGAAGAGGACTTGGAGGTTCCAGAACCCTCCATGTGCTTCTTTAAACCTGAAGAATATCCTTACCTCCTCTCCAAATCCCTGTCAGCATTAGAGTTACAACCAAAGCTGCAGGGAGAGGACCCAGCCGGATCCTCAAAAGCAGATGGCTCCAGACCCAGAGGGAGCAAAGACTACTTCCCCAGGACCCCAGGGGCAGAAAAGGTCTTCCCCTTCCCAGAATTTCTAGAAAATCAGCTAGTCAAGGAATGGTCCAAACCCATGGCAAACAAACGCTGCCCACCTAATGTGAGAAAGCTCTTTACCTTACCATATTTTATTAATAAGCTTGTACAGGTCCCTCTAGTGGATGCTCCTGTTATTGCGCTCCAGACTTCGGGTCTTTTTCCGAGGATGGCGATGGCCTGGTCAGAGACAGTCTAGACCGCAAGGCCAAGTTTGCACTCAGGTAAGTGCATGAAGCCTCCATTATGGCCATCAAAGCATCCGCTACAGCCACAGTCGTGGGCCACACAGCCATTGCCTGGTCCAGGAAACTAATACAGCTTATCCCACTGTCTAGTAAGCGTCTCACTGAAGGAGCTAACCACCCTCTCGAGGCCTCCTTCTTCTCCACTGATGCTACACTCGATGCCATGATTTTTCCTTCCAGGGCTCTGGCTTCAGTGTTGGCTGCCAGGCGTACCCTCTGGCTCAGGGCCTGGCCAGCGGACCTGCGCAGCAAATCTACCGTCACTTCTTACCCATTCCAAGGAGATTGCCTATTCGGAGATTCCCTAGACAAAATCCTAATAGAAACTAGGGACAAGAAAAGGCGATGCCACATACCCTGGGCAGGCCTGATAGGAGGGGATCCGGAAATTACCCTTTTAGTTCCCAGACGACACCATTAGACCGCTTTGTTCCCCCTCCCCTGATCAAAGACGCCTCCAAGCTACAAAAAACGATAGAAGCTGTCCAACACCTGTATACCATCTCAGCCATAGAACCTGTCCCTATCCAGGAATGGGGACAGGGAATTTGTTCCATTTTCCTTACTTTTCCCAAAAGGAACGGCGGCTGTAGAGTGATACTGGACTTAAAATACGTCAACAGATTCGTAAAACTAAGACGCTTCCGAATGGAGACCCTGCAATCCATCTCAGGGGCTCTACAACCGGGAGAGTTCCTTCCTCCATCGATCTCATAGAGGCGTATCTGCACGTTCCCATGTTCCCGGGTCACAAGAGGTTCCTCCGATTCTTCGTCCTAGTCCAACATTGGCAGTTCAGGGCGCTCCCATTCAGACTCTCGACTGCTTCAAGAGTCTTTTCCAAGATCCTCATCCATCCCATTGCCCTCCTTGGGGAACAAGGCACCCATGTCCAGTGTTCCCTCTAAGCTGAGTTGGTGTGAGCTAGCTCACAGTTTTTTGGCCTCTAGCTCGCACATTTTTTGTCTTGGCTCGGGAGGGGTGGCTCCAGAGCAAACTAATTTATACAATAGCCCAATCGCTAGCTCACAACTTTAATGCCAGTAGCTCTCAAGTAGAATTTTTGCTCACAAGACTCCACAGCTTAGAGGGAGCATCATGTCTATCCTATCTAGACAACCTGCTGATTCGCTCCAGCTCTAGAAACAAAGCGCACAAAGACACTCAGGAAACCATCTGCTGCCTGAAAGCACACGGCTTCCTTGGAAACCTCCAGAAGAGCTCCCTGAACCCCTCGCAGTCCCTAGAGCACCTCAGGGTCATCTTAGACATGGTTCGGAACTGCATGTTCCTACCTCAACACAGGCAGACAAGATCCGCTTCTTCACACGACAAATCATCACGGCCAGACAATCCACCCTGATGTCCCTGGCTAAACTACTGGGCCTCTTCATCTCCTGCATGGACTCCGTGCCCCGGGCGCGCCTCCATGCCAGACCACTACAATAACTCATATGGCCCTTCCAATCCAGGATAATGCAAAAAACAGGACCTCCCCGTGTCAGTCCCTCACCTAGTCAAGGCCAGCCTATCCTGGTGGATCACGCCATGAAAGTGGGGCTGCAGTGGCTCAAGTGGTTAAGACGCTGAACTGCAGCCCAGAAGGTTGGTAGCTCAGCAGTTCGAGACCTGAGTGCTGCATGACAGGCTAAAAACTTGAGCTCAGGCATTCTTAGCATTGAGTTCCACAGACCTGTGGCCAGCTTCCTCTCATGCCTGCCCTCTAGAATAAAACCAACTTATATCTATCCCCGAGGAACAGCTTCTATGTCAAGACTGGAAGCAGATTGTCAAGGATGCCAGCCTCCTGGGATGGGGCGCAGTCTTCCTCCACCTCCCTGCACAGGGATTATGGTCCAAGGAAGAACAATTTCTGCCCATCATCCTGTTAGAGCTTTGGGCCATCCGCCTAGCCCTCCTCCACTCCAGGGAACAAATCGCCGGTCATCACGTCCTCATCAGGACAGACAACATAGCAGCGAAGGCATACATCAATACCCAAGGAGGATCCAGATCCTCAGAACTCCATCGAGAAGCTCTGAAGCTCCTGTCCTAGGCAGAACGCAACATACTATCTATCAGAGCGGAACACATCAAGGGCTCGCTGAATACCAGAGCGGACTGGCTCAGCTGTCAGACACTACAGGAAGGGGAATAGTCCCTCAAAGAGGACCTATTCAACCTCATAACATCTCACTTCAGACGTCCGATGGTGGACCTGTTCACATCTCCACTCAACCACAGGGTTGCCAGATTCTTGATACTACCATCAAGCAGCAGAAGAGACGGATGCCCTGGTCTCCCAATGGCCCAAGGGTCTCATGTACGCTTACCCTCTGACTCCGGTTTTACCAAAGCTCCTCAGAAAAATCAGAGAACAACAAATGGAGATCATAGTGGTAGCCCCGTATTGGCCAAGAAGACCTTGGTTCTTGGAACTCCAGAGCATGGCAACTGCCCCATTACACTCCCAGTATCCCCAGACATGCTGACCCAAGGCCCCATCTGGCACCCAGATCCTGCATGGCTCCATTTGATCGCCTGGAAGTTGAACGGCAAAACTTGCTCAGCTTAGGCTACTCCAGACCAGTAACAGACACCATGCTAGCCTCTTGGCACCCTTCCACCAAGAGGATCTACAATGCCACCTGGCAGGCCTTCGTTCGCTGGTCCAGGAGAAAGAAGGTCAACCCGTTACACCCACACTTGTCCAGTGTTCTGTCCTTCCTTCAGGGCGGTCACGACTCGGGTCTGAAGGCGTCCACCCTCCGCTGTCAGGTAGCTGTCTTGGTAACCGTAGTTCCCAGAGTAGAAGGCTGGACCCTGTCCAGACACCCTCACATCCACCGTTTTTCTGAAGGGTGCATCACTTAAGGACCCACCGGTTCCCCACATGGAAACTTAACCTGGTTCTCTCTGCAGTAGCCAAACCAGCCTTCGAGCCAGTCCAAGAGATTCCTCTGATGTGGCTGCGAATGAAAACCCTGTTCCTGGTAGCTATCACCTCCACCAGAAGAGTCTCCGAGCTTGGGGCCCTCTCCGCCAAACCGACTCTTTGCACCTTCCATAAGGACAGAGTAGTCCTCACTATCGGCCCTTCCTTCTGCCCGAAGGTCAACTCAAGATTTCACCGCTCACAGGAGATCTGCCTACCGTCCTTCTTCCCGAACCCTACCCACCCAAAGGAAAAGTTGTGCCACTGTCTGGACGTCAGACGTTCACTTAAAGCCTTCTGCATTGCACCAGCTCCTTCTGGAAGACGGAATCATTATTCATCTCAGTCTCACCCCCCAACAAGGGCAACAAAATGTCCACAGCATCCATCAGTGCCACTCTCAAAAGATGTATAGCAGAAGCCTATAGGGCCCTCAAGATACCCCTCCTCCGGGTATCACAGCCCACTCCATCAGAAGTGCAGCGACTTCCGCAGCCTTCACCAACCGAGCCTCGGTGGAAGTAACCTGTTGGACAGCCACATGTCTTCCATTTCTACCTTTGTCAGGCATTATAAGACCGACTTCTACAACTCGACCAATGCAGCCTTTGGCTGGAGGGTCCTTCAGCAAGCTCTCATATCTGAAGACGATGTCCCACCCAGTTAAAGGGACACTGCTATGGGAGGTCCCATCAAGATGTCCTCCTCTCAGAGGGAGAACGGACCAGTGGATACTCACCGTGAGGGGTCCTTCTCCTCTGAGATAAGGAGGACATCTTCGCCCTCCCAAGATTCATCGTCTTCCTTTTCTATATTCTGAGTTTATCTTCCTTCCTGTCTTGTTCAAGCCACATTATCTGTTTTACTGTTCAGACTAATTATGTTCATATTTTTCTAGTTATGGTTAGCCTTTGGTTTACAGCTGACTACTGCTTCTGGGAGTCCCCAAACTGACTTGAAGGGGCGTATCCCACCAGAGGACAGGAAGTGAAGAATTAGTTCCTGCCTCCCTACAGATAGGGTGGGAAACACCCATCAAGATGTCCTCCTTATCTCAGAGGAGAAGGACCCCTCACGGTGAGTATCCACTGGTCCGTTTCCTCACCCTCTGGCTGTTAAGCCCATTTGCCGATGGAAATGTGTGTCTCTCTCCCATGGAGTCAGTCATCATTTCTTTCTTCACATCTAGCTCATCCACAGAAGCTCTCTCAACTTTTTTGCTGGGCTATTAGAGAGTGTGCTGGCACAGCACTTCAGTTACACTCTTGCCTCCCCTCCCTTTAACTTTTTCCAGCTGGAAACAATTGGAAGTGCCTGTTGGCTGTTGCAGGCTGTATCCATATATAGTCAGATTCACAATGCGGTTCGTCACGTGATTCCATATGCAGAGGCCATGTTAACACCACCACTAGCCTGTTTGCTTGTGTAAAATGGCCCACAATCACTGTTGAGTGGCGTACATAAGAATGCATGGGCTATGAGGACTGTTCTCTGTACTGACATCATTAGAATCATGAGCCAGGTATTAAAAGCAGCTGCCCCAAGCTACCCAGAAGTAATTGTTAGTCGTAATCAGTGAAGTAGGCCAATGGCTAAATATCATATTAAAAATCAAGGCTTATTTAACAGGGCAATGAATTTACCTGTACAGTTAAACTCCTTAAATTTAGTTCACTTCCTTTGCCAAAAATCAAGGCTATAGGACTGTATGTCTCTGGTTCCCTCTCTCTCACCCCGTGTTCTGTCATAGTTATTTAAAAACCATTCCACTCTGGAGTCTGTCTGGATTTAATTATATTCTCCGGTGACATTAGAAGGGCAGTAACTTTAGATGCAGACAAAGCAGGTGGGCAGGAAAGCAGTGGAGTTAATGTGCATTTTAAATCCAATTCAAATCCTAAAAATGTCTTGATTTCAGTATTTAGTTCTTGGATCTAGTTTTCACTAAGGCGGTGAACTTGCATCTAGGCTCTGTGATTTCAGACTGCAGGTGATCAAATGTTCTCTCATTTAAAAAAAAAATACTATTAATAGAAAACTCTGAGCAGCTAGCCTCAAAATCTGTTCCTGACAACTAGATTTCTATATGGGGGGAGAGTTCAACCATGTGAACACCACCTACAATCCGAAACAGGGGTGTGCATTCAGCAGGGCAGCTGGAGAAGGGGAGGCTGAGAGCCCAGGCATGCTTACATGCCTTCCCGAGCCTCCTCGCTGCTACAGAGAGACTCAGGGCAGGCAGGGAGAACGAGGCAGGTTTAAATGCCTTTCTTTCCCTCCCCAAACTCAGGGAGGGAAAGAAGGGCATTTAAACATGCCTTGGCTCTCTGCCTTGGCCAGGTAGCTGGGGAAGGGATGGCAGAGAGAGAAGAGGAGGCCTCCACTGGTCAGTTTCATTCCCATCAGCCTATCAGCTGTTAGGTTTTAGGAAGGGAGTGAAACTGACCAGTGGAAGCATTGAGGCTTGTGGAAGGAGGGAAGGCATTTTAACATGCCCCCGTTCCCTCCCTGTGGCTATAATAGACCTGAATATTTCTCCAGCCCCAATATTTTACCAGTATTGGGCTCTGGAAATTCAGTTTTTATCAGTATTTTGGGGTCTGTTATACCCAAATCTGGAAAGAAAAAAATTTTTTTTCCCTTGCACACCCCTAGTCTGAAACAGTACAGCCTAGGCATGGGCTTAACACCTCATCAAGAGCTAGTTCATAGATGAAAATCATTCTTAGTTCGTACCAGTAAGCGATCATGTGTGTATGGGGAGGGGGTGCAAAGCTTCGCTTGGCTGTATAGTTTTTGTTTTTTGTTAATATCAGCCGCTCTTTTTCTCTTGTCATTGCAAAGAGAAAAGAGGACGGGTTTACATTATATGTATCTGAACTGAAAAAGTGTGATTTGTATTTTCCGTGCAAACAACCCCCCCCCCCCCCCCAAGTGGAAATAAACTACTTTTTGGAATGTTAGGTTGCATGGAAAAGTACGAAGCATAGTCTGGTTGTTTGGGCGTACTGGCAGTTAAACTTGTGAGTGGGTCACACATAATCGGGGGAAGAGAGGTGGCATCCTGAGTTTCTCCAGGTGTCATTATCACAGCTGCAAACTTTGGCGTGTAGTTTCTGAAGCAACTAATGTGTGTGAACCGACCTATCTCACAGATAAAGCCACAGGCAGCACCTATTGTCATTGTTGCAGTTTTTCAGCAATTGCAGCTACCTCTATTAGTATGAAATAAATTAATGCTTGAAAGTTTTTATGCGATGGCTGTTTTTGGACTTTGCACACACAGTGCCGGATACTGACCATGACTATGACACTGTGGTTATTAAAACCAGACTGACTTAACTGTTCCCTTCAACATCAAGATTGTAAAAACTTATTACGCTGTTCTTCTCTCTCTGAAACTCTTAATATATACAATCTTTAGTATCTCCCAAGCTTGACAAATGTATGGGAAATCTTAACAGAATTCAGAATAAAATGTTATGGGCTTAGCTGATGCTTGTTAGAGAAGGCTGCTTTCAAGTTACTTCCTGTTTCATAAGAATTTATATTTATTTTTCACTTATACGCTGCTTTATATTTAGCAGTCCGCAAAGTGTTTAATAATTAGAAATGACAACCTTACAACATCTTTAAACAGCGAAATAGTTCTGCAGTCGCTATTGTACGGCAGGATATAAAAAAAAACATCACTACACTAGTAAAATATCAATTTACTGAAATAGGTTTTTTCATTTCAGCATGAAATCCAGTAATCCATTTTGAAAGCTAAAATATATATTTAAAAAATAGAGCAAGTATGGCTTTTTAGGCTATCATACTGCTTTTTATGGTAAATTATGTTGGATGTGAATGAACACCCTTGAACCTATCCTTGTTAATTTTTATTAGAGCTTCCTTCAAGATGGGGAATCTACTTCAGCGCGATGTGATGACTTAGAAGTTTTAAAAAGTAAGGGCTGCCCTCCAGAGGAGATAGAAAATCCCAGAGGCTCTCAACAGATGCTCAAAAATAAGGAAGTCACAAATCGTGTCAAAGGATCTGCTGAAAGTCTCAAAGAAGAAAACATTACTCAGATACAACCGCAGCAGGTGGCCTTAAAGCTACGAATAGGTAAGGATGAAAGTAAGGACGAAAGTTATGATGGCCGGGTCATAACCTTGAGATTTTTTTTGTTTCCTCTTTTTGTTTTGTTGCATTAGCTCAAACCAATAGTAAAACAGCAGAGTTTTATTTTATTTCCAGTAATAAAAAGTAACTGCTTTCAAGATCTCTTAAAGTACAGGTGGGAAAAATGAAGAATCTGTACAGCAATGGGCTTGTAGTCTGTGAATCCTCTTCTGTCAAGTTTCTGTGATCGTTAGGATGTCGTTGCTGGTTTGATGCTGTACCTAGTGGTTTTCAGTTTGCATTTTGATCTCTTTTGTGCATTGCCTTTTACAAAGGTAACTCAGTTGGTTTGTCAATAAACAGGCATGTTGGCAATGAATACTTAAAACCCAGAAGACCAAACTTCATGTAATGTGCTATGAGAATTCCTGGAGTGCTGGGATTTTCTGGTATAAGTTTCAAACTAATGATTAATTAGGGGTTGAATTAGGGGTTAAAATTTTCTACTGTGAATATTTTGTTACCACCAAAAAGAAACAAGTGAATGTAAATGTACACAATGTACACAATATGACTTCAATATGTCAAAAGTGAGTGTTGTCTCATGAAAATTGTGAGATTGGAGATGGGAGTAAAAGGTTGCTTGAAGCCTGTAGAGCCATGTTCGGCCATGGGGAAGTGCTAGGGTTTAAACTTTCAGAGTAGTTTTTGTATGGAAGAGGATTCATAAATCTGATTTATGCATAAGTTGTGTAGAACTTTCACTTGAGTTTTGGCAGCCTTGGTGTTGTGAATTAGAGGCCAACAAAGCATAGCTGAACCGTACTGTTGCGATTTAAGCTACCTGGCAAGTTTCTAAGTTAATGAAGTCTAGTGAAGGGAAACACTTTGGGAGCTAGTGTGCAAAAAGGCAGAAGTATGCTGACTAAAATACCTGTTCAACTCTAGGACAGGAGTTTAAAGCCACTTCCCAATTTGTTCTGAGCTACGGCTTCCTTACAAAAAAAGAAAGGGAAGCTGCAACAGTCGCAGAAGAGTTTGATGATGTTGTTAGGAAGGCAAAATGGAACTATGATACACTGACTCTGAACAAGCTTTAATTACTCTCCATGTGATTTGATTCTCTATACCCACATTCTTTTAAAGAACTGTGCTGTTTTTGCACCACATTTTGTGGCGGTAGCTTTTTTTTTGCTATGCCATAATGAACTTGCAAGAAGAAGTGAGCAGTGACTCACAGAAGTTCATACCCTGCCACAATTTTTGTTAGTCTTTAAGGTGCTACTGGACTCTTGCTCTCTTCTATTGACACAGGCAGACTAACACGGCTACCCATCTTGATCTAACTTGCAAGAGAAAGGGAACGTTTGAGGGTCTTCTTTTAGCAATGCATTATCTGCTTGTAGATGTTACATTTGTACAGTCATGCCTTAAGGTTACTGGAGTTTGCAGCTGTGAAAAATTAGCAAGTGAAGGCTGTCTTGGATGAAGATAGTGAGATAGGAGATAGAAATAGAGGGTTGTTTGAAGGCTGTAGAGCCAGAGGTAAACTTAGAGCTTTACTACTGAAAGCATAATGCTCTGATTCCAACTTAAAATAGTTAAGAAACACAGCTAAATTTCATTAAGAGGTACAGTTGCTGAAAAGTGGGGAAATGTAACTTTACTCCTACAGTAATCATTGTTATTCATTTCAGTGCGGCAAGGGGAGGGGTGGTACCCTGGAATGTGTCAGTATAATCATGGTTGTATTGCAGCCTTGAATCCTTTCAGTGCAATTCTTCAAGTAGTTGAATCTAACTCTGTAACTTCTAAAAGTTATGGAAGTAAACCCTCAATGAAATAATTTTGCAAAAGATAATCAGCACAGGAACACCTACAAGCCTAATAATCCATGATATGAAACCTGTAAAGAACAAAATTGGAAGTGCAAATAACTCATTTGTGCCTTTTGTGCTTTTTCTGGGTAATACCAAGACGATTCAGTCAGCAAAAGCTAGGGGAGGAGAGAAGTCTAAGAAGAGAACTGAAGATATTTGGAAAGGTTTTTTAGTGGAGTTTGTATTATTGAAGTCAAAGAAAAATCATGCTAATACTTGGTGATTTGGATGAACAAACATCCTGCATTCTATATCTGCAGAATATAATGGAGTGTTTTATTAAAGTTTGACCCCTAGTTTATTGGTAGCTTGAGTTGGTGCCTTTATGTCTCTGTGGTCACCGCTGGTCAGCCTTTCAGTAGTACAATTTCAATAGAAATCTGAGATTCATTCTAATAGCTAATTTAATATTTAGACTTCATGCTTTTTAAATTCCTAATTTATGGGTGGAGGGTCTGTCATATTCTGTCTATATATAGTTTCAGCTTCTTTACTAAATTGTTCTAAATCTTTATTTTGCCTGGAATTAGGGGAACCACAGACCTTTTCATTAAAATTTAAGAGAGCGGAAGATTACCCTATTGATCTGTATTACCTTATGGATCTCTCCTACTCCATGAAAGATGACTTGGAGAATGTAAAAAGTCTTGGGACTTCTCTGATGAGTAAAATGAAGAATATCACTTCAGATTTTCGAATTGGTAAGGATCTTATTTGTATACATGAGAAAGCAGGAGAACTTGCTTTTTCTGCCAATGTGTGTCGAAAACACCAGTTTCCCTGTTACATTTGTAAGAGTAAAGCAAACATGCAGTGTTTTCACAAGTATAACGTGTTGCATATAAAAGAACAGAATAATGTTCTGCAACAAAGTGTGAGTCCAGTGGCACCTTTAAGACCAAAAAAGTTTAATTCTAGGTATAAGCTTTCATGTGCATGCAAATGAAAGCTTGTACCCAGAGTTAAACTTTGATCATCTTACAGGTGCCACTGGACTCAAACTTTGTTCTGTTGCTTCAGACCAACGCGGCCACCCACCTGAATCTAGAATAATGTTCTGTACCTGAAAGAGGGTACCATAGCTTTCATCGCAGATACTCATCCTTAAAATTTTCCAGTCAGGAAATAGAATTGGACATTACAAATATATGATTGTTGATGCTATTATATCAGTAAGTGAATCCTGAGCAAGGGTTATCATTGGTAGTTCTTTGTAGTCCTTGGTCGGTACAGAAGCACCTTCAGAACATTCTAGTCTTACCAAGGAACTTGATCCTTCCCCTTAAGAGGAAAGTTGCAGCCTTTGTGCCTGCCTCAAACAGAGGATCAGCTTGCTGTGGAATCTTTCAGTTCAGAATTCTAGTTGAGTATCTCATGGGGTGTGGTTGTGTGTATATATTGTGAAGGTGCAGAATTCTGAGGATCTCTTGTTCAATGTGAGGGGGAAAGCAAATGTATAAAGGTATAAGGGCGGTAAACTTGGATAAAAAAATTTAAGTAGTTTTTTTTTTTTTAAAGATTGGAGTGAATACTACTTTGGCTTGTAGCATTTCCTTTTCACGTACAAATACAGAAAGACACAAATTATAGCACAGGGCAGTTTAAAGTGAAATTAATCATTGTCCTGGAATAACTGTATGAATGGGAAAAAATAGAATTGGCAGAACACTGGCAATAGGTGCATCAATAAGTTAAGTCTGAATCTGAGAAGGGTTCAGTTTAGACAGGAAAAACCGTACCTGACTGCTCCTATGCTCCATGGTAACATAATGTGGCATGGGGAACCTTGTCTGCAGGATTTCCTGGGCATCATTTAGAGGAGCCTCCAGTAAGTGCTTGAAGTTTTCATATTCAGGCATATCTTGATAGCCAGCTTTGCACCACTGGGCAATAGTCTCACCAAGGTAAGTTACAGTCTGGATGAAGGTATCCCATCAGCAATATACGGTCAGCAAGAATGCTGCTTCTGTCCAAGAGCACAGGTTCTGGTGGTCCATAGAACAAATAGGAATAGAGTATAGGCTGGATCATGTTAAGGGACTGGGTCAGGTCCTGCCTGGCAAAGCGGTGGTGATAATAGACTCGTCTGGGCTACTATCAAACACTTGAAGGAATGGAGAGCGTCGTAAATGGAACGTGAACTGAGGGCACAGAGAGAATGAATCAGACAGTCGGAATGAATTTGGGTCATCCTTATTGTATTGTCCAAACTTCTAGCAGAGTCTGATGAGCCGCCTCCCCCCCCCCCCCCCCCCCCCGATTCAACTCTGTAGACTCCCAGGCAGACCATCAAGACTGCAGTGGCTTCCTGGTCAAATGCAGCTTCAGTATGCTGTAGCTGACTCTGTGCGTCTGCCCAGTTCCTAGCCACTGTAGTCACATGACTGCACCTCTGCATGCTGGAATGCTGCACAGCGCCCCTGGCGCCCTGAGGGATTGGAGCGTTGTGCTGATTCACTACTTCAAAATAAATGGCAAGAGTCATGGTAGGATCCAGGCTACACATTTTCCATTAGCACGTTCCACTAATCCCAAGTTTGTTTTCTGAAACACACGGCCCTTTGGCATTCAGGGATACACATGGCTCAACACCTCCAGCAATCTTCAGTTCTCTAGAGGTCTTCACTTCTAAAGTGGCCTCAAAAGCCATTCTGAATTCCCCACTGAGATCTTTGCCAAACACTCTGAAATGTCTGCTTGAAGGAGGAGGTGTCTCCATGTAAGATTTCATTCTCTGCTTAGGGATAAGGGAAACAGACTCCTTCACCGTTGCCAAAGTAAAGTGTCTGGTCTTTCGAAAAACAGCTGCTAGACAGAAGAGTTCTGATACAACCCTCTTTTAAGATGGCCCCTGTATTTTATAACATTTCTCCTAGTGCCCCACTTCTTACCTAGTAGTAAAATTTTCTAGGTAAAGGGGGAAATATTTCTGGGGAGAATTCTCCAGGAACCGTAGGACTTCCTAGTGCTTTGAGTAACACGATAGCTTCTTACACCATTTTCTTTTCCTTCTCTTAGGCTTTGGTTCTTTCGTGGAGAAAACTGTAATGCCTTACATTAGCACCACACCAGCCAAACTCAAGAATCCATGCACAGGTGACCTTAACTGTACAAGTCCTTTTAGCTACAAAAATGTGCTCAGCCTTACTGGCAATGGAACCCTGTTCAATAAACTTGTAGGAAAACAGCACATTTCTGGCAATTTGGATTCTCCTGAAGGTGGATTTGATGCAATAATGCAGGTTGCTGTTTGTGGTGTAAGTACATTTCAATTCCTTTTATATGTTCTTGTGCGTATGTTTGGCATATGTCCCTGTGTCATTCAGTTTATCCATCTGGAACGTGTCATGTTGCCATAGAAGAATTGTTCATTTGACACCAAGGGAATAGATTCTGAAGGGAGGAAATCCCAGGGGGGGATATCTAAGACATTTTGTATACATTCTACCCAAAGGTTGATCCTGAAGGGGAAAAGTTTAACTTTTATATTAAACAAATTTTGGGGAATTGGGGAAATTCACTACCCTATGCATCCATGTTCATTGTTCTTGAAGAGTGAGTGAGATTTGATTAAATTTATCTTTTTTGTAATATACGCGTATATAAGTCTGACTTAGCTTTGTCACATGAAAGAGGGCTGCCAAGGGCCAAGTTACTACTTGGGGGGGGGGGTGTTCCTATTTAGTTTCACATTGTTTTGGGGCTAGGTGCTTATTTTCTGTTTAGTTCCCATTGGCTTTAGCAAAACCCACCTTTTCACATATGATTTCAAGTGCTGTCAGCAGTAGACTTCCTGTCCGGCCTGTGTTTTCTCATGTTCCAGACACAACACATTTTGATAAAGGTAGTGAGCAACACTCTGGTAAAAGTCTGATCTTAATATCATGATGGCTGATACCAGAATAAAATCTGCAGAAAACATTAGTCAAGTAGAACGTACAAGAGGATCCCCACCCGCACATCACTTTCTTTTTAGCTGAAGCATCTAGCTGCAAAGATTCCAAAGTCATTTCCTGACCATGTTCAGTCATGCTGGCAATAGCCACCTCCAAGTACCAAAAGAAGCCCCAGCACAGAATGCTTGCATGCTGACTTTTGGAACTGCTTCCCACATTACAGTTCTAGGCCTTAAAAAAATAGTTTCAAGATTCCGCCATCTCTGTAACACTAGGAGGCAGTGATGAGAGAAGACCATCTGTGTGGAAAAGAAAGAAAATTACATTTCTTACTATGGTGCTAAAATGCAGCTTAAAAAAATCCACAGAATATGGCTCACGCACAAAAAAGGGATATCTTGAAAATGGGGGGGTGACTTTTAGAAGTCCTTGACTGTGACAGTGTTGTTTATCAACCCCATAAATGGGTGACTGGCTGCAGGAAATGGGAGGCGGAGGTGCTGCTAGATTAGCTAGTAAGGCAAGGAAGGAAGGAAATAGATGACATGGTGAGCAGGGTGGTGGGCAGGGCAGAAGAGGTGTGCCTCCGAGTGAGCAGCTGTCAAGGCAGCGAGGAAGGATGCAGCATGAGCAAGTAAGTCAGACAACAGTGGTGGTAGAGGCAGAGGGGAAGGACAGATGGCAGGAGGAGTAGGAGGAGGTGACAGAATGAAGCAATAGGAAGAAGTAGGGACCAAAGGGATCATCATCCCTTCCTTTCTGATCCCTGCATGCGTGAGCATATGAACAAACACGCGTATGCTGATTGTTTCATTTTCAGTTTGGGCTGCTGCTTTGAGCGTCTTTATACTGAGCCTTTAAAAACCTTTGCAAAAATTCTTCCCAAGGAAAAAATTGGATGGCGAAAGGACGTCACTCGATTGTTGGTGTTTTCCACGGATGCTGGATTCCATTTTGCTGGAGATGGGAAACTCGGAGGGATTGTTTTACCAAATGATGGACAATGTCATTTAGATAACAACATGTACACAATGAGCCATTATTACGTAAGCATGTTTAGTGGTGCTTTTGTTGGTTTCTTTGTACAACTATATGGCCTAAAAGTGTGTAATAAATAAGGATGGGGTTAGGTGAAACAGAAGTAGCTGTTTGGGCCCATTCCAGCATAACACTTTACGCATAAGGAAGAAAGCTGAGAGAGTAAGAGACACATGTATGTAGGATAAGGTTGGTGAGCCACTGCCACTGAGTGCCAGCCACTTAGCAAAGCTGACCTTTGATTTGGAGATATTGGGATTCAAGTAACTTCTTAGCCATTAATTTCACTTTTCTTATCTTAAGAGTATGCTACTCTTTATTCTAAGGTAGGGGCAGCAGAACACACACATGTATGAAGCTGTCTTATACCGATCCAGACCATTAGGTCAGTATTGTCTACTCAGACTGGCAGCAGCTCTCCAGGATCTCAGGCAGAGGTCTTTTACATCAACTAACTGCCTGGTCCTTTTTTCTCATGGGAGATGCTGGGTGTTGAGCCGGGGACTTCCGGTGTGCCTAGCAGATGCTCTGCCACTGAGCCAAGTCCCTTCCTCAGAAGAATAACCCAGCTGCTTATTTTTAAGTCACTTTGTGATATACTTCTATATAGAAAGTTAAAGGGAAAAATTGTGAGAGATGTTAAATAGGTAATGAAACCTAAAAATACAATTGTTTGCTTAATATTATCTGAACCTCATTCCGCAGGATTATCCCTCCATTGCTCATCTTGTTCAGAAACTAAGTGACAATAATATACAGATAATTTTTGCAGTGACACAAGAATTTCAGCCAGTTTACAAGGTAAAGATTTTATTGATGTATCTGTCTTATGTATTTCTCAAGTGTAGGTAGATCTGAAGATACCTGTATACAAGGATCAGGCCTAAACTGAGGGGAAAGAGATTTTTCTCCAAACCTGGGGGACTCTACAAATTTCTCTTAAAACTTTGAAAAATACATTGGGGAGATTAACCCTGCCCCCCCCCCCAAAAGAAAAGTATAGTCCGTACCTGTGCAGCTCTCCTCCTGAGGTGGTAAAGTGGCAGGCAGGTGGGGGAAGAGTTGTTGCTGCTGTTGAGGTGGCAAAGAGGTGAGGTGCTGAGGCAGCAAAGAGACCAGGAGGCAGAAGAAGAGGGGCCGCGCCCGCAGGGGGGTCACCACAGCAGGAGAGAGGCTAGATAAGCAGCCGGCTGAGCTGGTGAAGCTGGCAGGGGTGGGCAGGCAAGTCGCAGCCACAGCAGCAGTAAACAGGCTGAGTGAGCAGTCAGGTGAGCCGCAGAGGTGGTGAAGACGCCAGGTGAGGAGCCAGCAGAGCCGCCAAGGTGGTGAAGCTGGAGAGGGAGGTGAGCAGCAGCCACCGTGGCAGGGAAGAGGCCATCAGCAGAGCTACCAAGGCAGTGAAGCTGGCGGGGGGAAGAGAGAGGCAAGCAACAGCAACCATGGCAGGGAAAATACCCAGAAGCCAGGCAAGCTGCCCAGGTGGCAAAGCTGGGGGGGGGGGGCTGAGCAAGCTGTTGCTAATGCTGGTGAGGCTGGGGGGGGGAGGGCAGGCGAGCTGCAGCCACTTCAGCAGGGAAGAGGCCAAGGAGCCAGGCCGAAAGAGAGAGAGAGAAAGAATGATGGGGTGAGGAGGCAGAAAGAGAAGGAGTGATAGCTGACATGTGGGAGAGAGACAGAAAGCAAGGGGCGGGAAGAGATAGACAGTGGAGGTAGAGAGGAGGAGTAAAAGATGGAACAGGGTGGCCACTCCCACAAGTTTCTTGTGGGTCTCCACTTGTATGCATATATTTTCCTGTATACCTGCATTTCTCTGCAGTGGGAACCCGAATGGTGGATATTGTTCTCCTCACCTCCATTTTTTACAGAATTTATACCCCACCTTTCTGCCCTCATCAGGACAACCAAAATGGCTCACAGATTAAAAACATACATAATAAAAATATGTATTAAAGACCATTAAAAGTGAACAAAACACATAATTAATATAATTCAAGTCAAAGCTGAAATACACATAGAAAAAAATAAAAACAAAACATTGGGCGGGGGGGGGGGGAATCACTGAGAGAAAGCCATACAAAACAAAAAGTCTTCGCCACTGGTGGAAGGCAGCAACAGAAGAACAGACATATTTCCTTGGGGAGAGAGTTCCAGAGTTTTGGTGTTAACGACCGAGAAGGCTCTCTCCGAGGTTGCCACCTGCCTAATTTGAAGGTGGTGGCACCCAAGCAGGGCCTCAAAAGAAGAGTGGTTGGGTAGGTAGGTTTCTAGGGGCCTAGATGGTCCTTCAGGTATGGCTTTAAAGGTCAACCAACCCCAGCACTTTGAATTGTACCGGGGGGGGGGGGAATTTAGAGCCACTGTTCGTTAGCAAAGACTTTAGTGATGTGGTCACTACAACCCACTCAAGTCAACTTCCTGGCTGCAGCATTCTGTACCAGCTGAAGTTTCTGACCACTTTTT
The DNA here is from genome assembly GCA_029233225.1 of Lepidodactylus listeri. Taxonomy (NCBI): domain Eukaryota; kingdom Metazoa; phylum Chordata; class Lepidosauria; order Squamata; family Gekkonidae; genus Lepidodactylus; species Lepidodactylus listeri. The sequence continues at coordinate 22,964,399 of JARCFY010000012.1, forward strand.
AAGGGCCCCACATAGAGTATATTTCAGTAATCTAATATACATGTAACCAGGGCATGCATCACAGTGGCCAGATCTTTTCTGCCTGGGAAAGGTCAAAGCTGGTAAAGGCATTATTGACCAATATTGCCACCTGCTTATCCAGCAGTAGGTCTGGGTCCAGAATCATCCCCAAGCTACAAACCTGTTCCAGAATGGGTGATGCAGCTCCCAGGTCAGATCTTCCACTCATGAGTAGCACTTCCATCTTGTCAGAATTAAGCTTCAGTTTATTAGCCCATGTCTACGTCAAAATTGCCTCCCAGCACTGGTGCGGGATTTCTGAAGCTTCTCTGGGGTCAGCCAGAAGCACCAGATAGAGCAGATTGTCATCGGTATACTAGTGACAATCCATAAGAATTTTTTTCCTCTTAACAACTGTCTGAGGGAGGGTAGGCAGTGAGTATCATAGAATCATAGAGTTGGAAGGGACCTCCAGGGTCATCTAATCCAACCCCCTGCACAATGCAGGAAATTCGCAAATACCTCCCCACCCCCAGTGAGACCCGTACTCTGTGCCCAGAAGAGGGGGGGAACCTGCCAGGATTTCTGGCCAAACTGGTGTGGAGAACAATTGCTTCCTGAACCCAAAATGGCAATCAGCTTTTCCCTGGGCGTATAAGAAAGGGCTACAAGAACTAAGCACTGATGCAACCCTTCCTGCCCCTCCCTTCTTGTGATCTGCCTGGTGGGCCTAAGGCCACCAGCAAACTTTCATGGCAGAGTAAGGATTTATACCTGGATTCTTAGTCTAATACTCGCAAAGAGTTGGACTAGACTGTGTGACTGAACAACGAAACAGTCTGATACTTTAACCAGTAAACCATATTACTCTTTACATGCACTTTACATGTAGTCAATTGTAACCTTGGAACTATTTCATAAGGAAGTCTTTGCACTACCGTAGAACACCGCTATTTATGCAAAAGTTCTTGTTGCCCAGATTCACAGTTTCTCCAGTATGGGCCCATGTATTTGAATACCTGTCTAAATTATTTAGGACTCCAGCCAAAACTGGATATAATTGAAATTATCCTATAGCCACCCAAATAAGATAAGCTTAACTCTTCAATTGTTCAGACGAGACTATCTTAAATATTACTCAATTTCAATTTAATTTTTAAAACTGTATTTATATTTAAAGGAGCTGAAGAATTTGATTCCGAAATCTGCCGTGGGAACGCTGTCCTCAAACTCCAGTAACGTGATTCAACTGATTATTGATGCGTACAACGTAAGTCTATTTTAATGAGCAGCTTTCGTTTTCCCCTCAAGCTAACACAACTTTACAAAGAGGGAAATGTGTATCTCATTGCCACTGAATGGTAGTGCTGGTGGAGATAATGGAGCTGGGTTACCGCTGAGCGTATTTACGAGGCTGAGATCATGGGCTGGAAATGGAATAGAACAAACGGCTTTGTGCTGCACTCTCTCTTGCAGAGCTAATATTGAATCCTGGGGGGTCTAGTAAGGGGGAGCAGTGTTCTGAGATAGTAACCTTGTTCGCTGGAATCTGCAGAGAAAAGCGAAGGCTCTCCTTGTGCCTATGCAGAGGTCTCAAGCAGCAAAACCATGGGTCTCTGGTGGTGCCGGAGGTCTCTTCACAGGCATGCTGAGCCTTCGCCTCAGCTGGACGATTGACTGTTATACCATCATTGAACCATTTGTGTTTTGTTTAGGTTTTGTTGAAACCTTTTTAACAGCATACTGTACGGTTAATTAATTAATTATACTGTATGGTATAAATATACTGTATGGTGTTAACTAAATGACTCGGTTTTCATTTTAGTCGTTGTCTTCAGAAGTTATTTTGGAAAACAGCAAATTACCAAAAGAAGTCACAATTGAATATAAATCTTTTTGCAAGAATGGAGTGAATGGTACAGGAGACGAAGGAAGAAAGTGCTCGAACATTTCAATTGGAGACGAGGTAATTTCTGGAGCACTGAGCGGAGCTTGGATTTTTGGGTAGCTCAGAAGTGGGCTGTGCGCGTGGTGCTTTTATAAAACTTTTTGGCTAGTATTCCTCTGTAAAACCAATAATCCGTTTACTGTGTTTACAGGTTAAGTTTGAGATTAAAGTTACAGCCACCCAGTGTCCAGAAAAAGGGCAGAGTGAACCCATTAGAATCAAACCACTGGGTTTCACGGAAGAGGTAGAAATTAGGCTGGAGTTCATCTGTGAGTGCGAATGTCACAAGGAAGGAATTGCAGACAGCCCGCTGTGCCATAATGGAACCTTTGAGTGTGGTGCTTGCCGGTATGTAATTATTAACTTGCAATAGAGAACAAAATGTTTTTCAAGTAACAATAGCAAAAATCTCTTCACCTGCCGTGGGTAACAAGCTGATACAATCAAACTAGCTTTGTGGACATCTCCAAGTTTTCAGCAATTAAAGAGAAAAACAAGGCGGTTGTAACAGATGATCTTAAATCTCACGGAAACAACACTCCCTTGATTTTAGGAGCCTTTTCCCCCCAATCCTTGATATTGAGGACTCAGTCTTGAGATGGAACTTTGTTTAAATTGAGCTCTGGCGCTCAGTAAGCCCTACTCCTTTCTCTCCGGTCCCCTTTTTCTGCCAGATCCTTTCTTTTCATCTTTTATCTTCCTGCTGTGATATTTTCAAGGATAAATCTTTTTTCCTTCCTCCCCTCATCCTTCTCTCTTCCGCTGCTGTATTGCTACAGCAGTGGTTAACAATGTTCTCCTATAATCATGCAAGCCTGACACTAGAAAATCCTATATGTATGAGTGGAGCCAGTTTTCCCTCTGAGGTAGTGAGAGGGACGTTTTGCCAGGTAGAGCCCTGCTACAGGCTGTATTTGATTACTTATTACACCTGAAATCTAAGGGCCTGGCACTTCCCTCTTTGAAGGTACACCTGGCTGCTATCTCTTGCTATCACAAGGCAATTGAGGGAGGGTCAGTTTTCTCCCATCGTTTGTCCAAGAGGTTTCTTAAGGGGCTGGATAGTCTTTGCCCTCCTTGGGATTCTTTAGTGCCCCAATGGTTGCTGTCTGTTTTGTTAGCACAGTTAATGCCTCAAACCTTTTGAACCCATTGCTCCATGTTCTTTGGCAGAACTTTATACGACGGCGTGTTTCTTAGTGGCTATTACTTCAGTCAGGAGGGTGAGTGAGTTAGCAGCTCTTCAGGTAGATTCCCTATTTTTCAAGTTCTTTCCTAAAAGGGTAATCCTTTGCCCTAGTCTTAGGTTTCTTCATAAGGTAGTTTCCACATTCCATGTTCCCCAAGAGACCATTTTGCCCATATTTTTTCCTTCACTGAGCTCTGAGAATGAGCACTAGTTGCACTCTTTAGATGAAAAGAGATTGGATTCATACCTCGCCCTTCACTACCTGAAGGAGTCTCAGAATGGCTTACAATCTCCTTTCCCTTCCGCTCCCCACAACAGACACCCTGTGAGGTAGGTGGGGCTGAGAGAGCTCTCGAGAACTGCTTGTGATAGAACAGCTCTGAAAGAACTTGTAACTGACCCAAGGTCACACCAGCAGCTGCATGGGGAGGTGTGGGGAATCAAACCTGGTTCTCCCAGATTAGAGTCCACGCTCCTAACCACTACACCAAACTGGCTGTTAGGAGGTCATTATTATTTTACCCCAAGAGAACCCTGGAGTTTTGCAAGGATAGAGCCCTGTTTGTTTGTTTTAGTTGCCCTAAGACAGGTAGGGGAGCATCATCTCAGACCCTGTCCCAATGGATTGTCCGAGCCATTAGAGAGTGTTATGATCAGGCCAGATTGCCATCCCCATTGAATAGTCATGCCCATTCCTCTAGGGCAGTGGTGTCCTACAGAGCTTTCCTGGATGGAGTGCCTTTGATGGAGATCTGCAAAGCTGGCACCTGGTGGTTGGCGGACACATTTGTACATCACTATGCTTTGGATCTGCAGGCGAGGTGTGAGGCTCAAGTAGGCAAGGCAGCTCTTCATTCACTGTTCAAGCGGGGAGAGCATGCCCCACCACCTGTTAGATAGCTTGCTAGAAACCCCAGGTGGGACTGCACAGAAGATCAGTGATGAAAACAGAGTTGCGCTTACCTGTAATTGTTGTCCATGGAGTATCTTCTGTGCAGGCACACAATACTCTACCTCCTGCCCCGCTGCATGCTCTGGCTTTGGTGGTGCTAGAGGAACTGAGAGTGGGGGCACTGCTGCACGAGGACACGTGGTCCCTGGGCAGGAACAAGCTTCTGGCTCCAGTGCACAGTGCCCTCTGGAGGCTTTTACCTGTAAAGACCTATCTGATGACAGGCCTGCTCATGTGCAGGCCTCATGTGTGCCTGCACAGAAGACACTTAAAGGAACAATTGGTACAGGTTTTCCAGTTGGCTGTTTTCTGTCCCCCCTCCCCATTCCCTTCTCCACACCCCTTTATTCCTCCTCTCTCCACTGCTGCTTCTTTTTCCCCTTTGTCTTCCCCCTTCGCCTCCTTTCCTTCTCCTGTACGAGTCTATTGTTAACCCAGACAGAATTTACCTGACCTTTCCCCCTCACATGGTAAAATCCAGCAAAAGGGGGGGCGTCAAGGAGGGAAGATCCAAATGAGCTTCCCAGTTCAAAAGGGGAAACTATTAAATGACTGTCACTGCTGCATTGGTGCATTTATATGTTTAGGCCCTTGTCACCACCAACCCCCAAATCTATTCAGATTTGCCCAAAATACTGGCTGATAACAGGACTTCAAAGACCCTTCAAAATGTTTGGCTGATACTGTATTGGGAGGTTTTCCATGGTGGAGGCCTCAAAAACCCAGTGGGTGTCTGCAAGGGGCACAAAAAATAAAACACAGCTTTAGTGGACTTTGCACAGTGCCAGATCCCAGTTGCAGATGCTGTTCTCCACAGTGAGCAGGCTTCTTGGTTATTACACAGGTACAGGTAGAAGAAAGTCACTCGAGCTATTGTTCATGAATTTTGGAACATCTAGTGGTAGGACAACGCTTTCATCTTTTCGATACAATCTGCCTTTTGCAGGTTGCTTTGTTTTGAATATGAGTAAGAAGAAATGCTTACATAAGGCTGAAATTTCACAATTCAGGCATGCAATGGATACCTCTGTTTTTCTTTCAGGTGTAAATCAGGGCGTATTGGGAAACACTGTGAATGCAGCATGGATGAAGTTAACAGTGAAGATATGTCAGGCACCTGCAGAGCACCAAACAGTACAGAAATATGTAGCAACAATGGAGAATGCATTTGTGGACAGTGTGTGTGCAAGATAAGAGATAACCCGAACGAAATATATTCCGGCCAGTTTTGCCACTGTGATAACTTCAACTGTGATCGATCTGATGGCTTGATTTGCGGAGGTGACTAGTTTATTTCGGGTGAATTTTCAAAGTGCTGAGATGACAAGTCCAAAACTGCCATGAGAGAGTAGGAGGAGAACCTGGTAGATGACAGATGAGATGCTCCCTTCAGGGTCTTGGAGAGTCACAATCATGATTACCATCCATCAAAGAAGCCACATAACTACTTTATACCCTGTGCATCAATCCTTCAAACACACACCTGCAATAACATGAGATACATGACTATAACCTTTTTCATTACCAGAGTACCTCTGTGCATGTAGGGCTCTCTCTCCTGATCATGTAGCCTTTGGGTATCAGGAGTGAGGGGAAGGGCCTCCTTGTCTGTCTTTCCACTCTCTCCTGAATATGATGCCCAGTAGCTCACACAAGAGTGCGAGTCTTCCCATGGAGGAGAGCAAACTAGCCACAGAGAAAGTGGAACAAAAGCACCACCACCACACTGGCTAGTTTGCTGTCCTCCCAGGGGTTGAGGTTAGTATGCAGAGGCTGCAAAGAAGTGGGGGAAGAATACTGGAGAGGATGCAAACATGAGGCCCACAATTAAGGGAGACTTGCGGCTTTACCCATCCTCCAGTCCTTTCAGCCACAGCCATTTCAAGGTGAGAACCACCTACTAGACACCAACCCTACAGGACGGTGGCCTTGTGTTTCCAGGAGCAAACAAGTCTTCACAGGCAGGGCAGTTGCCTTCCTCTGGTGTGAGTCCCAAGTCGAAGAATTAAGCACTGGTCTTCAGTTAGGTCCAACAGCTCTGTTCCCCTAATAGTGGTGTTTTGCGTCAGGGGAAGGTTCCTTATGCTGGGGGTGGGGGGGCATCTGTTAGTAGAACAGATCCACAGGAGCTCATCCCTTATCTCCCCAGGAACACATACCTGTTCCTTATTCACTGTGTTGGCTTATGATGTTTTGCATTCTGTACTTGTTAGAGAGATCGGCAAGATTATGCAAATGTTTATATAGACTGTGGTTCATGAAACTAGCCCAGTATGCTGGAGAACATACATTATCCAAAACAGTGCTTGCTCAAGATAGGCTTTTTAGATGACACAGACTAAGGAAATAGGGGAGAGAGAACACTTGTCTAAAAAGAAGCAAACGTCCTGTGGACGTTTTCACCAGCTGTGGACTTTTCACCAGCTTTTAAGCAGAGGATCAAAACCGGCAAGAGCCTCTAAATGCCGCAATATATATATATATTTTATACTGCATTGAAGCTTGGTACTACACTATCTCCTCTTTATCTCCCACCACCACCACCTTTTATTTCTGTAGGACACGGTGAATGTAAATGTCGTGAATGTGACTGTTGGCAAAACTTCACGGGCTCTGCCTGCGAGTGTCCCCTAGATACAACCCCATGTGAAGCTGCTAATGGGCAAATCTGCAATGGCAGAGGGACCTGTGAGTGTGGGGTCTGCAACTGCACTGATTCCAAATTCCAGGGACCTACATGCGAGTTGTGTCAGACCTGTGTTGGAGTCTGTGCGGAGCACAAGTAAGGCTTTTTGAAGAGTGTATTATTATTTTATTACACACAAACACAATGAATGGGGGGGGGAGACACCCAAAATGACAAATGGAAAACAATTTGAGATGGGGGGGGGGGGAATCAAATGAAATACTTTCTGTTATTGCCATTTATTTTGTTCTTAAGGATGTGTATAGTTGGGGACTTTGAAGCGCTCAGTATCTGTATGCAGAGCTGCTTGTTGGATAGACACAAACTGTCAAGCTGGAGCCCAGAGCATCTTGGTCTGTTAGTCTTCATGTATAATTTGCCTGTCTGTTTCTGTTACAGCATGGACATTATGCCGCGGTGACTTGGTGGGTGCTTCTGTTGGATATTCTAAAATTAACCTGGGAGTACTGTGGGCATTCTTCTGTATTGCCCTGGGGTCATTATGGAATGTCTTGTTTTTGGGATATAGTTGAATTTGAGTATGGTTCATATGAATGGGGGGAGGTCATAATATCCATAGTAGCTTTTCTCTGTAATTAGAAGAGCATCTGAGTTCGGTGACCGAGTTTTATGTGTTTCACAAACACTCCACCTTCAACTCGAAGATGAATGCATTTTTCTATAGGATCCAGGATTTAATTTCTTCTTCTGTCCAAAGCACACTTGCCCTCGTAATGGGGCATGATACTCTGAAGATGTTTACCTTAGTTTTAATATTCCTAAGAGGCCTCATTTGTATCCTTTTGCCCATCTTCCATGAAAAGAATTATCAGCCAACGTCAATTGTGAAAGGTGAAGAAAAGTGTGCATATATCTGGCTTGTGAGGTTCTACTCATTACCATCCGGGGGTCACTCTGGAAAAGGAGCTGCAGCTAGCTGTCTTTACCATCAGTGCCCACCTAGAAGAGGTCTATTAATGTCTTTGGCAAGGCAGTTCTTCAGCATGTCCTCTCACAATAGTTCCTTGGTGAAGACTCCCTCACTTCCACCAGTGGAGAATGAAATGTTAGACTCACTGTTTGAGTTCTTTTTCATGAGTAAAATGGAGGGTGTCCTTCTCCACACTGAAGCTCTCAGCAATAACTGTTGGGGTCACAATAAAAGGACATGTCACTTCCCAGGGCTGCTATTCAGCAGTAGTTTCCCCCAAGGAACCATTTTTTTTTATAGTTAAGTTCCTACCTTTTCTTCAGTTGCTGGGAAGAGCATTTAGTGGACAAGGGCATCTTTTCAAACAAGAATAGGAAAGATTGTAGCCCTGCATATGGAGCAAGCTGAAACTTAAGGCTGCCAGGCATACTCTCCACAGTAATTCCAGCACTTCAGTCTCTATCACATTAACCTTTGGAGTAGGTAGAAACTGCATAGGAGACTAGTACTGTTTCTGCCTGCTCTAAGGCCATGTGGGAACACTCTTTCCTGCAAAGCTGCCAGGATTGTGCAGAGGATTTGAAGGATGTGGTGAGCCAGTGAGAATTAGAAATAGTGGCTGGCTGCTGAATCAGGCTGAAGTAGTGGGACCCCCTGATTTTCACAGCAGTCTTCAACTGCAATTAAGATGATCTGTCCCCACAGTCTGATGGATCCACCTGGTTTTCAGATGGCATTGGGGATTTTCCTGCTTGATAGGGCTGTCGATGCCCTTGCTGACATTTGAAATGAGGAAGTTACCCCAGGCAATAGACACAATTGCTCTTTGGTGCCCTTCTGTCTCAGGTGTGAAAACCTGAGCGGCCCTTTGGTTTACTGAGGGGCTACAGATGATGAAAAGGGAAACAGCTAGAGCAACAGTAGAGACTTGGGACAAGACACAGGCCAGAGCTCATTTTGAAGCCTGTCCCATGGCTGTAATGGTGGCTGTGGAACAATATTTCTCTGCCACGATTGCCTCCACACACAGTGCAGACCTGCCAGAGTCTTCTGGGTGGTCAGGAGCCTAATGGGTTCCGGCGTACAAGAGGCGGCGGACTGCTCTGCCGCCTGCTGCAATAAATTTCTTCAATGCTTTGCAGTTAAAATATCTCACATCCATTTGGACTTGGACTCTATAATAGCTTTGACTGGATTAGATAATCCCAAAGTGCTGATTTGACCAACTGTGAAAGATACCTTTCAACTTGTCCAGTCTGAGGATGTGGACAGGATTCTGGGAAGTTTCAAGCCTACTATCTGATTGTCTGACCCTTGCCTCACCTGGCTGCTTAAATGTGTGTGGGGGGAGCGGGCAGGCTGGGTTCAGTAGACAAATAAAGACCTCCCTGAGAGAAGGGGTGGCCACCCTTTGGGGGTGAGCAGTGATACATCCACTCCTAAAGAAACCTCCTCTGGAACCAGGAAAGTTGAATAGCTTCCATGCAGCCTCAAATGTACCACTCTTGATAAAGGTGATTGAATTAGTGGTGGCGCAGCGGCTTCAGGGATTCCTGAATGAAGTGGATTGTTTCAATCTGTTCCAGTCTAGTTTCAGGCGTGATTATGGGACTGAAACAGCTTTGGTCACCCTGCATTAGTAGATAGAGGGTGTGACCCTCTTAATTCTCCTGGAGCTCCTGGTGGGTTTTGATACCATCAGTCATGGTAGCCTTCTGGACTGCCTTTCAGGGTTGGGACTGAGAGTCAGTGACTGTAGTACAGTGGTTTTGGTCCTGCCTTGAAGGTAGTTCAGAGTATGGTGCTGTTCCGCTCCTTGGCTTCTGGTCTGTAGGACCTTACAAGGTTCCATCCTGCCCCATGTTTTTAACATCTCCATAAATCTGCTTGGGGAGGTCATCTGGAGATTTGGAATGAGTTGGCACCAGTATGCAGATGACAGAGCTATCTCATGATCCCAGCAGATCCCAAGGAGGCTGTGGAAGTTGTGAATAGGTGCCTGGAGGCAGTTTTGGAATGGATGAGGGCTAACAAACTTAACTCTGACCAAATAGAGGTGCTACTGCTGGTGGTGGTAGTTTAACCCACGGGATTGGACATCGCATGTTCAGGGTGGGTTTGCACTTTCCTAAAGGAGCAGGTTTGTAAATCGGGGATGCTGCTGGACCCAGGTCTCCTGTTGTATAAACAGGTGGTAGTGGTGGCTGGGGTGCCTTTCACCAACTTTGGCAGGTGAGTCAGCTGCAGCCCTTCCTGAGAAGGAAGCCTTCTCTGTGGTGTGTGCCATGTTAACAAGTAGATTAGATTACTGCAATGTACTCTATATAGGGCTGCCCTTGAAGAATGTCCAGAAGTACAGTTGTTACAGAATGCTGTGGCCAGGATGCTGACTGGAACGGGTCATAGGGATCATATTCCTCCAGTCTTATTCCATATTAGGAATAAGGCCCATTGTGGAAATAAATACAATGGGCTCTAGAAAGGGGCTCTGGGAGAGTGCCAAGGCCTTGGGCACTCAGCGTCAATTTGCTGTGACAACCTCAGCAGGGTATAATGACACAGAGTCCACCATTTTCTCCAGAGCAACGGATCCCTGCTACCTGAAGAGCAGTTGTAATTCTGAGTGATCTCCAGCCCTCTCCTGGAGATTGGCAACAGTACTTCTCCAGGAGGAAATGGCTGGCTTGGAGGGTGAAGTCTGTGGCATTGTACGTGTCCGAGGCCCCACCTTTCCTCAAACCTCACTCTCTCCAGGAATTTCCCACCTGGAGTTGGTAACCCTATCTCCTTCCCAGCCTTGGCATCCAGTTTGTTTCTGGGCTTTGTTCAAGGTGCTGGTATTGATCATTAAAGCTCTGTATGACTTGGGGACAGCATATCTGAAAGACCACTTTCTCCCATGTGAACCCACCCACTCCAGTCATCTTCAGAGGCCCTCCTTAGGGTGCCTCCACTATCTGAGGCTAGACAGGTGGCAACCTGAGAAAGGGCCTTCTCAGTCATGGGGCTAAAAAAACCCCTCCCTTGCTAAGGATATTCATCTGTCTTCCACCTGTGGGTGAAGACTCCTTTGTTTGGCATACCCCCAATAACTGTTGTTGGGCCCCCATCAAGGTTGTATTATGTGTGTGTACATGTGTTTATGTTTTTATAGAATTGTTTGTTTTACAGACACTTTGTTAAATACTATTTTTTAAAATTATCTATGCTTTATGGGGAGGGGGGAATAAGACAGATGCATCCTAGGGAGATGCTACAATATCAGGGGGAAAGGCTTGCATTTCCAAATACAGTACTTTTATTATTAAAACTAAGCTTCAGTTTAACTTGGGTGTGGTGTTCAAATTTTTCTGAAATGTGATCTTGAAATGGGGGACTAGAATAATGCTTTTCTAATAAGTTGCGTCTGAACATCCACAGGGACTGTGTCCAGTGCAGAGCTTTTGGCAAAGGGGAAAAGAAAGATAAATGTCAAGAAGAATGTTCACATTTTAACATGACCCTGGTAGACCACAGAGACAAGCTGCCACAGCCTGGTGACTTTGATGCACAGACTCATTGCAAAGAAAAGGATATTGATGACTGCTGGTTTTACTTCACCTACTCAGTGGAATCGAGCAAACCCATTGTCCATGTGGTGAAGACACCAGGTATTTACTTACTCTTACTCTTCATATGAGAACACTGCTTTAGGTTTAAAACTTCATGGAACACAAGTACTGATCTGTCATGTTCCAAGCCTTTTCCTTGTAATTCAAATATGTGTTCTTCATAATTCATTTAATCCCTATGTGTCACTGCCATGGGTTGCAGCTTGTTAATTATGTGAAAATAAAACACAAAATAATGCACCTGAGTTGAATTTTGTAGATTTAAGAACATAAGAGAAGCCATGTTGGATCAGGCCAATGGCCCATTCAGTCCAACACTGTGTCATACAGTGGCCAAAACCCAGGGGTTGTCAAGAGGTCCACCGGTGGGGCCAGAACTCCAGAGGCCCTCCCACTGTGCCCCCCCCCCCGATACTAAGAATACAGATAATCACTGCCCAAGACATAGTGTTCCATCTGTACTTTGTGGCTAATAGCCACTGATGGACCTCTGCTCCATAAGTTTATCCAGTCCCCTCTTGAAGCTGTCTATGCTTCTAGCCACCACCACTTCTTGCAGCAGTGAATTCCATGTGTTAATGACTCTTTGGGTGCAGAAGTACTTCATTTTATCTGTTCTAAGCTTACTGCTCATTAATTCCATGGAATGCCCATGAGTTCTTGTATTATGAGAAAGGGAGAAAAGTACTTCTTTCTCTGCCTTCTCTATCCCATGCATAATTTTGTAAACCTCTATCATGTCACTCCTCAGTCATCATTTCTCCAGGCTAAAGAGCCCTAACCTCTTTGACCTTCCTTCATAGGGAAGGTATTCCATCATCTTAATCATTTTAGTTGCCCTTCTCTGTACCTTTTCCAATGCTATCTTTTTTTAAGGTGCAGTGACCAGTACTGCACGTAATACAGGAACATTATGATACTGGCTGATTTGTTTCCAGTCCCCTTCCTAATAATCCCCAGCATAGCATTTGCCTTTTTTATTGCTTTTGCACACTGAGTTGACATTTTCAGTGAGTTATCTACCATGACTCCCATAATCTCTCTCTTGATCAGTTACTCCCAGTTCAGACCCCGTGAGTGAGTGAGTGAGTGTGGGTGGGTGGGTGGGTGGGTGGGTGGAGAGAGAGAGAGAGAGTTAGGATTTTTGGCTCCAGTGTTTATTACTTTGCACTTACCCATGCTGAACCTCATTTGCCACATTGGCACCCACTTGCCCAGCCTCGACAGGTCCCTCTGGAGCACCCCTAAGTTCTCCCTGATTCTCATCGCCCTGAACATGTTGATGTCATCCACAAACTTAGCCACTTCACTGCTTACTTCCAACTCCAAATCATTAATGAACAAGTTAAAAAGCACCGTATCTAGTACTGAGCCCTACGGTACCCCAGTGCTTACCGCCTTCCACTATGAAAACTGCCCATTTATACCCACTCTGTGTTTCCTGTTAATTAAATAGTTTTTAATCCACAAGGGGACTTGTCCTCTTATCCCATGATGGCTGAGTTTACTTAGAAGCCTTTGGTGAGGAACTTTATATTTTCATGGTTGCTATTCCAGCCAAGAAAATTACGAGGTTTGAAGATGCTTTAATTATAATGGTCCTTATTATTCCAAAGAGGCTTTGGCTGTATGTGAAAATAGTTGTGTGCAGCAGTATGTGTTGAAATGCAAACCAGTGGTTGGCACTATGGGTGTGCCAAAAAAAATCTTCCCCCCCCCCCCCCCATTCAGGTCTGTTGGACCATTTATGGGGACCATCCCCATAGGGTATAATGGAGAATTAATCCAGGGATATCTGGGGCACAGAAGGGGCTATTTTTTGAGGCAGAGGTGCCAAATTTGCAGCATAGCTGCTGGAGCCTCTCCACACACACATCCGTTTTAAAAAGATTGGACCGGGAGTCCAATTCTATAGGCCCCCAAAGCAGGTGCCTCCATCCATTGAAACCAACAGAAGGAAAAAGGGCATTTATAGACTCTAAATGCTTGTTGAGTGAACTCAGAAGGGATTTAAACTTTAAACACTTGCTGAGTTCACAGTGTGACTCAGCAAGTAAACTCAGAAGGGATTTAAACTTTAAAGGTGGCAGTGGTGCAACTCAGCGAGTGAACTCAGAATGCATTTAAAGAGACTTCAGTCTCTTTAAATGCCTTCTAGCCATACCTGAATAAAACCCAAAAGATACCAGCTTTTATTCGGGCATTGCTGTTTCAGTAGCCGAGTCAGATTCTCCAGTCTGTATTCAGCTGACTAAATACCTGAAAAATACTGATAAAGTGCATACCCCTAGTTGGCACTATCTGTTTTGGAAATACAGGTGACTAGAATCATGCTTCCCAAGCAGATGATAAATGAGAGCAGCTGTCATTCTGTCAGTGGTTTCCACATGATCTTGTTCAACAAGGAACACTCTACATCCATAGCTGCTGTTCATTGCAAGGTGTCTATAAAGGAAATCCCATGCACACACCTGTTTTCACACCCACTTTTCCCTTGTTAGCTCAGGAATGGTTCTGAAGTTCCCTTTACTTACAGCATGATATTCTGATAAATTTGAGGAGGTTGGTAGGTGTGTCACTGAATTTTCAGCATCTTTTCCACTTCCTGAAAATGGCAGAGTTTAGTTCAGTTAAGTGGTAAGTACTTGCTGTTGCCAGTGCTGCCACAATATGACTTCTCACCACCTCTTTTTATCATACTTCCTCCATTCTCTTCCTTAGCAAAGGGTACCAAAATAGAGGCTGAACTGAGGAAGGGCTAGATGTGAAGATGAGAGGCCATTCACAGTAGTTGCTGGTCAGAAAGTTACATTAAGCCAGTGTTTTTGTATTATTACATTTTAAAATCAAGTCGTTTCATCTATAACTTAAGATCAGAAGGAAAGCAGAAAATTACTCAAGACCTTTTTTTTTTTTGGTAAATGTTTAATTACAGAATCCACAGTTGATGGCTTGTTTGCGTAGCATTTCTTTTACATTGTGTTGAAACTGTACTTCAATCATTTGCTTCCTAGAATGTCCAACTGGCCCTGACATCATTCCCATTGTTGCTGGTGTGGTTGCTGGAATTGTTCTGATTGGTCTTGCTTTATTGCTGATTTGGAAACTGCTTATGATAATTCATGACAGAAGAGAATTTGCAAAATTCGAGAAGGAGAAAATGAATGCAAAGTGGGATGCGGTGAGTAAGGATCTTAAGTTTCAGTGCAGCAAACTTTATTGTTGCTCTTCAGATGTTTTAAGAATGTATTCCCATAGGATAAAGAAAGCAAGTTTGGATTAGGTTTTCACTAGGCTTTTTACCAAACAATCCATGCAAAGCTATTTTTAGACTTGATGGCTTGGACATGCAAATATTTATCTTATGACTAGCTCTAAGCCTGTTTGGCATGAGACTCCTTCTGGTATACACAGTGCATTTGAGCTAAGCCCAGTGGGAAGTATCCTTCATCTTTTAACCACAGTGTATACAGGTTCCATTAAACGATGCTTCAGTAACTGCTGGAAATGCCGCTACTTGGAAATTATTCAACATGCAAACACACTTCATGTAGAAACCTCTTTTTTATACCTCTTTAGTAAAGTTTGGGGGTTTTTTTAAGTTTCTGTTAATCACAGAATGCAACTATAGCCTAAGATTAGACTAATAATTTTATATAGATATAGCACAACTACTTTGATTCTGCCTTTGAGTATGTTCCAGTCTCTTCTGTATCCCGCACTGACCATTTTTCTACCTTCAGCAAGAAAATCCAATATACAAGAGTCCTATTAATAATTTCAAGAATCCAAACTATGGACGTAAAGCTGGTCTCTAAGTCTCAGTTCGTATTTTCATTTCTGTTTCTTTCTCTATGCATGTCACTTCTTTCAAACTCCCTGTATGCACCATTAACTAACTACCGCTTGAGTCTTGCACATTTTACCAACTGTTATTTCAGACTGTGTAATTGTAGAGTGGTATTTGGGTGAAGCTGGAGAACTGGGTAGGGTCCAGAACTAACTTATGTTTTTATTAAGTTGGGGGGTTTAGTAAGATTTGATCTGTTCACCTCTGTCCACACACACATGCACTGTGCCAGTACAAGGGCTTGGTTGCCTTCAGTGGGGGGTCCCCCTAACCTCTAAGAGGCTGGGCAATACTCCGCCCCTGCCAGTCTTCTCCAGCGCTCTATGCAAAGGGCAGCAGCACCCTCGAGGCCCTGTAAAATGCCCCTGCCTTACATAAATAGAGATGGTAAGGCACTACACATCAAAGCAAAGGACAGTGTTCTCCAAATAAGGTATGGGGATGGTTCAGCCAGTGCTAAGAGCCTTTTAAGTCTAATAGTTTTCAGTGGAAGAGTTAAGAAAACTTTTAGAGCTCTTGCACTGAAATCAGTAAGATGAAAGTGCTTAACTCAGCTGGGTTAGGCTCTGTATTTTAGGAAAATAGGGCATAACTTTGGGCTGGTAATGCAGGGGTGTAAGAGGGAAATGGTGTTGACTGTTACATATACATCTTTTTTCTTTTCCCTCTTTTTTTTCTTCTGCTGTTGGCCACATCACACTCTCTTCTGTTTGAGACTTCTTCTTTTTTTCCCTTTAAAACTATTGGAGGGGGGATTACTTAAGCTTCTGCTTGAGTGATCTCCAATCAAGAGGGAGTCACTCAGTCTTCCAGGATAATGTGTGAAGTAGAAACTTGCACATCATCTACATGTAGGCATGCATAAGCTTTCTCTATGGTGTGGGTGCCCTGACCTGGATGGCCCAGACTAGTCTGACCTCATCACATCTTGGAAGCTAAGCAGGGTCAGCCCTGGCTAGTATTTGGATGGGAGACCTCCAAGGAAGTCCAGGGTTGCCACACAGAGGCAGGCAATGGCAAGCCACCTCTGAACGTCTCTTGCTTTGAAACATGGTTGCCATAAGTCTGCTGCAACAGGACGGCCCATTAAACACATAGTACGGGCACTTCCATCTTCTGTTTGTAGAGTGAGACTCAAAGTGCCAAAAGAACAAGCAAAAGTTGTTTACTGTCTTTTGATGCTTCTTTTTAATACAAAGCATTCCCAAAGCTGCTGGTTTTGTTCCTTTCCACCTGTGCAGTTGCTGTTTACCACCTGAATATCAGGTGCAGGTTGGCAACATGGCAATGACTAGGTAAGAGGTCCAGTTGCTTTGGAATTTTATTCCAAAAGTCAGCAGTATCTTTTCCTTCCTCATGTAGATTTTCAGTTTGCAGAAAGCCACTGCCGGACCCATGTCATTCCTGAACTACCATCAGAGGTGGTCTTCTTGCTTCTCTGTTCAGTGCTACTGAGTATTTCATGTAGCAAACCAGAAGCTTGGCTGTCACTTCCATTTTGCCTTTTTCATAGCTGTTGTTAAAATCCAAACATGATACTTCGAAGCAAAGCAAATAGGTCTAAGTACGGCCTTCTTGTGAAGTAAAATGTTTGGTGAGAGTGTTCAATGAAAGCACATGTTTTTACTTTAACATGCTTTCTCACTGCCTAGCTTAAAGCATTATGAATGTTTCTTAATGTATGCCTTTAAGCTTTGCATGGTTTTGATATGAGATGTATGTACAAATCAGTTTGATGGAGACAAACTGACAATTGCAAAATCAGAGGGTTTATGCTTTTAACAGGCATTCTCTAATGTGTTCAAACAGTATCTCTGGCACCTCAGACGCTGGAAACAGTGTGCTAAACAGACTTGTGTTTCCATCCAATGTGGGAGTGCTTAATTCTTCCACACAGTCCCACCTCAGACTTCTGGAAGTTAGTTGAGCAGTACATTGATGTGGATATGTAGCTCATTGCAAAATCTAGTAGAATTTGTTGAAACAAAACTCAGTGTATCAATATACTTGTGGAGGTAGGTTTTTACAGCATATGTCCTCTTTTGTTGTATACAGTTGGTTCATGCAGGATTCGTGTGCCTGAGCAATAAACCCTCAATTCTGTCTGCTTTGGTGTTTGCTAGCTCTGCCGGGCAAATAGCTAAGGATGGGAATGGCTGTGTTCCCCTTCCAACTAATTTGTGTGTGGCAGAATAAGATGTATGTATGAATAAATCTGTAGCAATTCTTGGATGCTGACCAAAGTTGGAATAGGACAAGAACCGATTCTCTGTACTGAATTTTGAAGCCTGCATCTTGGCCTTGTGTGTAATGATATTTGCAGTCAACTTATTCTTGCAGCTGATGTGTTTATAAAGTCAGTATTTATTTTGTACTGGCAAAAATGCATTTCATACTATTTGTATAAAGCTACATGAATATTCTTTGACAGGGGTAGGGAAAACCTATAAAGGCAGTAAAGCAGCCAGCCTATTCATAAAATGTGAACTACCAAGTATTTATAGTGCCATTATTGCTTAGCAGATTGAAGTGTTGGAATCTAAGATGTTCAGCTGTCAACATATTAGCCATTTAAATACCTTAATCTATTGCATATTTGTAAATCTATAATAGGTCTGAAACTTAACTGATTCTTAAAAATGTATTAGCTTGCTTGAATCTAGGGATCCTGTGCAGGAAATGATGGCTCTCACTTGTACAGGATACTCTGAATATTTGTTTGTGTGTGTGAGTTCGCAAGTATTACAAATGGAGCTTTTTGTATACTTTATCAGTAATTTTTCACACTTTCGCAACCCTGCATATTAATAAACTGTATTTTTTTTCTAGGGTGAAAATCCTATATATAAGAGTGCCGTGACAACTGTGGTCAATCCGAAATATGAGGGAAAATGAAAAAACTGCCTTGTAACTTCACAACACTGTATGCAATGTAGCAATTTTGTAGTCACAGTAACTTAGCTTTAGGGCAATACTGCAATGAATTTACTAATTCATTACATTAGGTTTGTTTCTTATGCAGATTTTTTAAATGTACAGTACGGTTTTATTTTTATTTTTTTGTGAAGGTTTTTGTTTTCTTGTGTGTGTGAAATCAGTGCCAGGGGACTGACTGACAGAAAACTTGAGACTGCAGGGCCCATTCTGCTTAAGGTCACAAGGTGCCTTTTCAACCTTTCCCTCCTGTGACAGGAGTGAAATGGCTGAAGCAATCAGTGTGAGGGGCTCTGCCTAGCCATTAAGTATTAATATTAGACCAGTTTTAGCTTTACAGGTACATCAGGGCTGCGGCTTGCACGCTTTTATACAAGCCAGGTAATTTCTTGGAAACGTAAAAGTTTTATTTAGATTGTGAATAATGGAGCGTTTGCCTCAAGACTTACCTTATTGGATACAGTAAGCTGAATGAGATGAAAATCGTGATGGGAAAAAAAAATTTAATAAGCTCTTCAGCATTTTAAACTGTCAAGAGGTTATAAAGAGAGTAGAAGGACTAATAGGTCTGAAACAATAGCTTTAATCATGCCATATTTTTATGCCATTGCTGTACAGTAACCTAAATTTTTTACTTTATAAATTAATGTTGTGGGTTTGGGTACTGTGAAGTACCAAGACATCATCTAAATGCATAAAGGCCTTAATTTCATTAGGTGTGCTTTTTTTAAAAAAAACAAAAAACTTTCTTGGTTTAAAGCCTGGTGCTTTGTCACCTTTTTTTTATGTATTTGGTCGCATTTTGTATAAGATTACTGTCAAAACAACTTGATTTTCTCTCCACTGTTTTGGCTGTAAATTTGCCTTTACCCTGTAGCTAAGATTGCTTAACTGTCTAACATGACTCGGTCAGAAGATACCATTATTTGATGTGTCATGTATATTTGCCTCTGACCATTCTGTCCAATCATATCACGTTCTTATTTTAAGTGCCTTTGATTTTAACAAATGTTCACTTTTTACAGTGCTATTATGGAAGTTATTTATTAAATAAAAGATTAAATCAGATCCGGTTTTTCTCTCTCCATTTGGTAGTTTTGTATATTTGAAGCACTCTGTAAATATCTATTTCTCTCAGCAAGAATTAAGAATGTATACTTTCTAGCAACTTAAAAAGACTGAGGAAAAGCAGATGTTTGGGATGAACTCAAAATATGTAATTCGTACAGGTAACTAAATATCTGTGTACTCAATATGTTTATACGGGGTTGGATCCAAAATTTCTATTCTGCTAACAATGGAGGCTTCCTGCAGGGTTCATAATGTTCTTTCAATACAATGTGCCTCTTCTGCTAAAGCAAAACTCCTTGTGCTGAAAGGAGGGTCCACCATTAATGGGACAGAACCTCTGGATCTGAGTTCTGACCTATACTTCCTGGAGTAACACACAAAACAGCCTTCATCTGACATTACTTAGGTAGATAACAAAAGAAACTGGAGTTCAGAAGCTTTGAAATTTTAACATTAAGCAACCTGAGGCCTATTTACTAGGAACTATGTTACTCTGGACTCAGTGGGACTTGGAACTAATTCTCACTGAGTGGTAAACCTATGTCTGGGTTTACGCCTCGAACTGCAGCAGTCACTTTTCAAATTACAAGAGTGCACTGTCATTGCAGAAAATCTTCCTTGCACATAAACAGATAAGCTTAATTAAAAACTCAAACAGAAGTGTCTTCTGTGTGGAACGATGCTCGAAAGCTATGAGGGGCTACTGGTACATTACAAAACTGGCCATCCGTTTCCCCTGTATAGTGTAGAAAAGTTTTGCATGTACACATAAGAGTCAGTGGGGCGTGGCCCTTACCCAATAGTTTGAATAACTGAAAGAACGTCATAAGGAAACGGCTAGCTTTCTTTGCTGGAACTTCCAGTTCTATTTCTGGAATACTCCTCAGAGCCTAAGGAGATGACAGATATTTCACCTCCATTTAACTAGAACCCAGGCATCATTTCTTTGGCTCCAGTACAAACACAAAGCATGAAGTCCCTCTGCAATACCATGCAATCATGAAAAAAATCCCTATTTTATTTCTATGTCAGAAAATAGACCTATTACAATGGTAATAAGCTTGCAGCTCAGAGTAGGGGTTGTGCTACCTCCGTCCTCTGGCTTTAAAAACATTATTTTATTACTTATGAAATGTACCCATAACTGTGTGTGTCAAATTGAGAATAGGCATAGTACTGATTTTATTCCTACAAGGAAAAGTGAAATGCTTTGGTAAAAACATGAATACAGAGCTGCTTAATTCTGTCTGTCTGTGCTATGTGATTTTTACCATGAGATTAGGTTTCATGATTAGAATGCTATGGAACAAGGATTGGGGTTGAATCAGACATTTGGCTGATACTGTCATAGCTGAAAGAAAAAATGTAATTGTGCATCAGAACAAATACAGCTGTGTTCTGTTTAACCATTAAATGTTTACTACTTGCATGTTGGTGTTTCAAGTTTCATATATTTTTAACAACCATTCAGGTGCCATTTACTACTTCCACAGCTGACAGAACAGATTCTTCCAATAATGTGTGTTTCCTTTTGACAATTCAGTGATTAATTTTATAAGGCAAGTATATCACTGAATTCATAAAAAAAAGAATAAGATCAGTTGTTTCTTAGCTGTGATGTGACAAGCTAAGTCCATGTCTTGATCCGCTGTATCCCTTTCCGCAAATAAGCATTGAACCCTAGAAATGAAATAGTTATTCTTATATCCAATTTTAATTAAAATACATAAAACACATTTAAGGTTATCAGCTGCCTGCTGCCATTGCAAGTGGTTCAGCAGCAGCATAACCCATTTGTTCAATCCCAAGAGAATGTTCTAACCATACATAAATATTTTTATTTATTTTGTAGGACATGGGGAATGAAGGTCTCAGTTTTTGCCAGTAATTTGAGTAACCAGTCTTGGACCTACTTAAAGCAGATTACTAATAAAAAAAAAAGAAAGAAAGCCTAATTTGGTTCCTATTGGATGGATTGCCTTTCTGTAAACAACAAAATCTTGGGAATACAGAGTAATGAAAGGTTGGAGTGGCTAGTCAATAGCCTGTTAGCCTAGCGTACAGCATATGTGAAGAACAAAATAGGCTTGTTTAATTTGTGATGTAGAACTGGCATAACTGGAAGTACTTATCTGCGTATGTAGTGCACTGGCGCAATAATACTGGAATAAGCACCTGCTGATTAGTTGTACTGAAAGTTATTTACGCAAAACTAGTTTGAAAACAACTGCTGGGGTGGGCCATGGTCAGGTTAGCATAACAAATCATGTATTTATATTTTCTTAGGATAAGATGGAGGAGGCAAGAACAATATTGTGAACAACTCTGGATGCTCTCTTATTGAAGAGAAAAAGTAGGGTGTAAATGTCTAAATAAATCTTACGGAAACTCCTCTGCACTAACAGTCCAGAAACTTTAAAGAATTGTATCTTTATTATTTTGGAACAATTCTTCCACAGCTAGATTTGAGTCCAGATACCTGACAAAGAGAGCTTTGACTCTTGAAAACTTATACCCCAAAAATCTTGTGCTACTAGACTAGCTCCTCTACTGCAGACCCACACAGCTATCCTCTGAAGCTAGTTCTCCCACTGTTACCTAAATAAGGTACTTTTTCATTGTTGTTTCTTCCCTTATGACCACAACCACTGATTTCTGCGTATCTGTCAGAATACTGTCATTTGTTTCAAAATATCTGTCAAATATATGATACCCAATATCTTATCTTGAAAATCTGTCAAAGTATCTGTCAAAATACTGTGTTGTTCGCTTGTTAGAAGCACTGAAAATTGTGATCCTCTTCACAAAACAGATGTGCAGCTCTCTTTAATTAGCACAAACACACTAACATTTAGTGCTTTCGTGGTAGTAGTGTTTCCAAAGACTACCCATTGCATCTGAAATACCGAGTAGGTGGGCAGAAATGCTGGGCAGCAATACATGGATGAGATGATGATACAGCACTTCTTAAATCACATTTTAAAGTGGCACTTTTAAAGCCAAGTTCAGGGGCTGGAGGAGACAAAGTGAACAGAAGCTAAAAAAGTATATGCTTTAGTAGAGATGGGAAAAGTAATAATACAAAGAGTTCACTATTTATCCAGCACATTTTATCCCACCCTTTCTTGAAGGAGCTCAGAGCAGTGTACCTCTCCTCCATTTTATCCTCACAGCAACTCTAGGAAAGTTAGGCTAAGAGAATGACTGGTCCAACAACACACGGTGAGCTTCATGGCAGAGGAGGGATTTGAGCCGCGATCTAAGAGGGTCAAGCTAACAAGTAAATTAATATACAATTAGTATTAATATACATCATGAGTTTGTATAATGGGCCTGAATAGTAGCTGTACGAATTCTCCAAATTATTCCGATACCAAATGTCCCATTTGTCGGGATGTGCGTCACTTCCATCAATTTGTAGCAACTGCATAGCATTTAAGAAAGCAACGCCTGGTCTCTCTCTCACACACACATATATATATATACATACACACACACAATAAGTAGGACCCGTGATACTTGCGGGGGGGGGGGGGAGTATTCCCCACAGCTCAGAGCCTGCTGAAGCTGGAGGAGCTCCGGAAGAGGAGGAAGCGGCAGCAGGTGAGCCATTATCCCTCTCCTCCCAGCAGCGGCAACGAGGCTGGCCTGCCAAGCCTTCTCCCTCCCCCACCAGCGGTGGTGGCGAGGCCAGCCCGCCAACCCTTCTCCCCCCAGTGGCGGCAGCAAGGCCTGAGCAGCTCAGCCACCAGGCCACCAAGCCTTCTCTCCCCCACCCCAGCGGCAGCAATGGAGAGTTCCCAGAGCGTTCTCTGCACATGCGCAGGGAATGCTCTTTTACTTTTGGGGGGGATTTAAATATCCCCTGTATAGTTTTTTTTAAGTTTTCGGATTTTTCTGCACACCTGGGGAACCCCCCAAGTGTGCAGGAAAATCTCTGCCCCTTAGGTGCAGATTTAGATATCCATACGCAGGGGGCACCTTGGCTATTAGATAGATAGACAGACAGACAGATATTATACACAACATTCTTTATGCATGTATTTCTGGATGTGTGTCATTGTAAAATAAGAAATATTAACCACTGAGGAAGGCCCATAGGGGCCAAAATGTATATGGTCCTTAGGTCAAAAGTTTTATCCATCAATTGGATATGTATAACAATCAGTTCTGAATGAAATAAGCTTTAAGAGTCTGATATTTAGACTGTTTCTTTTAACTTTATGTTTTATTTATGTGTACACCCTAATAAATATTTGTATTTTTATATTAATTTACTTGTTAGCTTGACCCTCTTACATCGCAGCTACTTTTTGGGTTAAGTCCCCCCCCCCTTTTTTTTCTTTGTTTTTTTATTTGAGCCTATATCTCCAGGTTACTAGTGCAGTGCTGTAATCACTTTACTACACTGGGGGTTACAATGGTCATCTTCCATACAGAATTTTCAAGAAGAATGAGGGTCTTGTTATCTGAGCTCTTAACACAACAACTCTTGAGAAAATAGTTATTACCCCTCAGATGCATAATTCTTATGGCATAGATAACTTAAGATAGCAATTATAATATGGGTAAATGTTCAGCTTTATATGGTAATCTATATTATTTACCATTTTCTCATCTGTTGCTGCAGATTTTGGTGCCTGAGCGGTAGGTGCTGGAGAAATATCCAATAATCCTATAACACAAAATACATTGCTTCATTTGAAAGCTTACCTGTATTTCTTATTTCTTCATTTTATCTTTACACTAATGTATAACATTGTTAAATTTTAATATAATAAACTGATTTGTTAGAATATATAAATCAATAGAAATATTTTTATGTTATGCCATTTTAATGTCAACCTTTTTGAAATTTCACTAAAAATGCTACCGCTTGCTTTTGTTCATCTCCCCTTCCCTGTTAGTGAACTGTCAAGAATAGACCCACAGATGGATGCTAGCAAAGAATGTCTTTCCAGCAGCTACTGTAGATGGCAGAGTCCAAAGGAGTTGTAAAAGTGAGTTGGCTTACATTACAAGAGAGAGGGTATAGATACAGGACAATTTCCTTAGCCTACTATGCCTGAGACTAGGCTACTTCCATACCTAACTGTTGATTTGGGAGAAGTCAAATTTCTAGCAGAAGAAAGACAGTTTAGCACATCTATCCCAAAACAGGATGCAGTCTGTTAATCCCTGAAGAAATCTGCCTGACTATCCTGAAGTCTCCTGAGTTTGCAAGATTTCAGATTCAGAGATGACGGACCAGAAGAATCATGTTTTAAGTGGAATCAGCCTAATCATGTGAACTCAGTAATTCAGAAATGCAGTGAAGAATATAGTGCGCCAGCTTGCCTAAAGAAGTGGCATGTTTTTCTTGAACAATTGGTAAGTATAATGAAGTGGAAATGGCCTTACATGTGCCTGTGCTTGGTGCTAAGAATGGGGTGGATAATTAAGAGGGTTTTTTAAATGTGAATGACAGTCAAGGAAGGGTGTTTTCATGGAAGATACTGGTCATGCTGATCCCCAATGAACAAAACTGGTAATTTTAATATTTATTGGGATAATACATATATTGCCTCACCAGAGATCTGCTTAAGCTGGTTCACAAAATAAAAGGGTTGGAATGAAAAAAAATACTAGAGGGGGCAGCAATGTGAGCCACACTAGTTCCCCACTGGGTTGAAAAGTGGGAGTATAAATGAACAAATAAAGAAATAAAATCATTAAAACATAAAATTACCAACAATGAAAAGTCATAAAAACAGGACAAATGCATAAAAACAACATTCAACAGCTTAAAATGATAGTCACCAAACAGTGTTCAGGCTAGAAGACCATTAAAATCTTCTAAGAACTTGAAAACCTCAGCTAAAAGTCTGGGTCAAAAGAAATGTTTTGGCCTGACACTTAAAGGGCAGTAAGAGAGCTGGTGGGCTGGGGTATTCCAAAGGCAAGGTTCTACAACTGAAAATGCCTTGATTTTGTTCACCATCTTCCTGATATCTGCAGGTGAGGGCACAGAGCAAGGCTTGGGAAAAGGACATTAACAGGCTAGGCAGTGTGGGAGGATGCAGTCCTTCAAGTACTGATGCCCCCAAGACATTCAGGAACCTTAAAATAAGAACCAGTAACTCTCAACTGAGCCCAGAAACAGACAGTGTAGATCTTTCAGCACAGAGGTTATAGAATCCCTATGTTCAGTCTCCCCTAAAAGCCTGACTGCTGCATTTTTGCCCCCTTCTCCCTCCCTCAACACAGAACCCTGACCTGCCTGGTAATTCGTCCTCATGAGCCCATAAAACCCTGGGAATCAACTTTATTGGGGTCAGAAGGGACTGCTGGCTGGTGGGGAACATGGGAAAGATCTGCACTCATTGATCACAGGACCCATCCCCTTCACACTGCTTCCAGACATTATATTCACCATCTGCACAGATTTTGAAAAAGAGATAAAACTGTGTGTCATCCACAGTGACACTGTGCTCAAAATTTCTGGATGATCTCTCAAACAGCATGGAGAATAAGGTGGAACAAAGCCAATGTAGAACATGCCCAAAATGGCCAGGCAGCCCAGAAGGATACAGTGACTGATGGTATTAAATGCTGCTGTGTGATGTCCAGAAGAACCAGCAAGAATGCACTCATCCTGTTAGTAAAAAAGCAAAGATCATCCCACAGGGAGACCAAGGTGGTTTCCATTCCATAACCAGTTTGGATCATAAATTATAATTAGTTCCATCCAAGAATACTGGGGAGAT
The DNA here is from genome assembly GCA_029233225.1 of Lepidodactylus listeri. Lineage (NCBI taxonomy): Eukaryota > Metazoa > Chordata > Lepidosauria > Squamata > Gekkonidae > Lepidodactylus > Lepidodactylus listeri. The sequence goes on from JARCFY010000012.1 coordinate 22,990,317, forward strand.
ATTTAGCCATCATTCTGTTCATTCTTTTGTAATGTACATATCTGCCAGTAATCTTTGAAAGTGATGCTAATACTAACTACCTCTTTCAAAGACAGAAAAAGTAGACCTTCAGAAAGAGACCTCTCAACCTCTGAGCTGACTCCCTTTGGGCAGATTTCACCCGCCCCAAAGGGCATGGACCAAGGTGGGTAGGCTGCTCTTCCCCAAGTATCTTGCCCACATCCTAAGGTTGTAATAAGGTGTGGATATGAACATGACAGATGGAAACCTCAGGAACATTCCGTAGGAATGTACCTAATGAGGCACCAAGTTGGGCAAAATGCATGTGATCTACCAAACATTTTACAAACTCGAGTGATTTGTAGAAGGATCAAGTGCCTCCAAATGTAAGGACCCTAACATGACAGGTGTCTCGCCACCCTATATAGCACCACTAAGATACAATGGCAGAGAAGGCCTATTTCTTCACCACCACAATGTAGACTCTAAAACTGTTCAGTACGTCAACCTTTTCCCCACCCTCACTCTAGCCAGCATCCCTCACACTTCAAAGCTGTCCACCATAGTGAAAAGCTATGTGGGAGTGAGTGCTTGGGAGCAATCATACCTATTGCACAAGATATTTTTTTCCATTCCAGAGGCCTACTGTCTCCTTGACAGGACTGCCAACCACATGAGCAGGAAAATTCCCGAGAGTCCTCAGGATATCAGTCAGATCCATCATTTTCCTGGAGTGGAGTATTTTAATGGGTTTCCCATCCTTACAGGGGATTTAAAAATGGCTAACTGAGGTTTAGGGGCCATGGTGGCTCAGAGTTGCTGAGTTGTAGACCAGAAGGTCGGTAGCTCAGCAGTTCGAGACCCGAGTGCCGTGTGACGGAGTGAGCTCCCATCTCTGGCCCCAGCTCCTGCCAACCTAGCAGTTCGAAAGCAAGAAACTGCAAGTAGATAAATAAGTACCGCTTCAGTGGGAAGGTAACAGCATTCCGTGCATCTTGGCGTTTAGTCATGCCAGCCACATGGCCACGGAAATGTCTTCGGATAGCGCTGGCTCTTTGGCTTGGAGACGGAGATGAGCACCGCCCCCTAGAGTCGGATTTGACTGGCTTTCGACCAAGGGAAACCTTTATTTAAACTGAGGCTATCTTACTTTGGTCATAATATGAGAAAACAAGTCACTGGAAAAGACAGTAATGCAAGGAAAAGTTGAAGGCAGCAGGAAAAGAAGAAGACCCCACATGAGATGGATGGACTCAATAAAAGAAGCCACAGCCCTCAGTTTGCAAGACCTGAGAATGGCTGGTAATGATAGGATGTTTTGGAGAATGTTAATTCATAAGGTCACAATCATCCGGAAGCAACTTGACACACACTTAAAACACACACACAGGGGATAAAATTTTCCAAAATCTCACAAGAACATTCATAATGATATAGCTGAATTAATCTCATCTGCCCCCAGAACTGATAACTTGTACCCTGCACTGAATCAGAGGTATGACGGGATGTTTGCGCTGGACCAGATATTTGTTGTTGTGGAAACCATGAGGTCCTGAGCTGCTCTAGATAACTAAGTCTCTGTGTAAATGTTGACGTCTCCCAGGACTATTAGCCTGGGAGTTTCCAGTGCCAGTACTGAGAGGAGCTTGGCCAACTCAGCCAGGGAGATGGATAAGTAGTGGGGGGGAGAGACATACCAACATATTCCCTTATCTGTCCACATTTCCAGAGGTAGACACAAAACAAGTTCAGTGACTGTAAAACAAAGTGCATAGTGGCAGGTAACAACTATGCTAGACTATGCTGACTTCATTTCTTACGCATAGCAGACCGCCACTAAGGCATCTATAATATGTCCAAAGTGTTTTAAAGGAAAATACAATAAACCACCGCAACATTAGGAGCTGCCTGCTGGAAGCTGGCATACCCCATTCACCTTTAAATATTCTAAGCATTCACAGTGAAGCAGTCAGGGAAAAGAATAAATACAGTCTTTGCTGCCATCCTATGGAGATAGCTCAGAGGCACTCCTAGGTTTAGAAAGACGGGCAGCTGGTGATTCAGGTTGTTCTGGGACAATTAAAGCATTTTAATTGCTTTGCTCAAAAAGGCTAGGGACCTAATTTTTTTAACAAAGTTCCCCCTCTTAATCAGAGGGGAGAAGAGAATTCCTGACCTTTGGCCCTTGCCAGGGACCACATCTACCTGTAATATATCTCTGTAATCAACTCCACACAAACTGAATGAGGAAAGCCTCTGTACCCTAGGTACAGCCAGCAGTGTTAAAGTCCCTGCAAACCTCTTTCACGTGGTAGAACTAGGTTTTTCCTGGAGCAGGAACCATTCACCCATCTGAAAACATCCCCCAGCCTCCATTCAGAGGTTACCTCTAGTATGGTTGCCCTGACTCTTTGGTGTAACACTGGTTGTTGAAAGCAATCTGAGAAGGAAGCACTAGATCAGGAGAGGCTGTGCCTTCTCTGATACTTTTCCTTTCCTTGGACCATACTCCCATCTGCTCTGAGGTCTTTAGTGAATACCTTTCCAGTCACTCTAGTAGATTAAGGAGCACACACCTCTGGAACTGGGGTATTGAGGTAAAGAGTTCAGCGGTGTCACTTGTATCCTGATAGCTCCCCACCCCAGCGGGGGCATGGCAACTCTGCTTCTAGGTGAAAAAGCGTTTCCGTTGCCAGAATCTGGTCCTGAAGGTCTGGAACTGGGGAGGCAGAAACCCTTGACAGAAGCACTCATCACAGGAGGCATCGTCTAGGGGGGAGCTGTTGTTCAGATGCATTTAACTTACACTTTCCCTTGTATTTCTCCCCCCCCCCCCCCCCCCCCGGTGGCTGGGGATCAAGCTTGACTTTGCTGGGACTTATCCTTGGTTGCAGAGAGCTGGCTTCGTAAGACATTAGGGCCGATGGGTCCAACATCATTGAGAGGCAGAAACACTCAAGCTGAGGCTTGTGGATTCTACATGGTCAGTCTTGATCCATTTGCTGTTGCCTCAGAGGCTGAGTGGGCTCTCTTTGAGAAGGGGCTCAGAGCCTGATGCATTGGTTGTACCTTGCATGCCTAGCCAATATGAGGCAGTGAATACAGATTTCTAACGTATGCTGCTCTCACAAACACAAGAAATGCTGATCATGGTTGTCAACTGAAGACAACTTTCCCCTGCATTGATTACACTTCTTGAAATAGTCTTTTTGTCCCTGTCCCTACATCTTGCAAGAATTTTGGAAGAATAGCTCTTTAATCTCAATGTCTTCCCCCTCTAAATCCTAAGGAAAGATACAGAATTATTGCATATGGAAATAAATTACCTTTCATCTCTGGAGAAAGGAACTTTTTCTTCAAAGAAATCAACTTGTGGAGATAGTTTGTTGTTGGTAACTGGCTTCCTTCCCATCCTATATAAGAATATATATGCGTGTGATGCACAGAGACCATGAAGAAGATCAAAATTTATTGCCTGTGGCCAAGGCCATCCCAAGATGACAACATATCAAGGTTTTTTTAAATGTGACATATAGCTGCAGACAATATCATTTAGGGTTTTCACAAAGATAGTAAATGACATGGATGGGAGCCCCTTTGACAACCCCATCCACTTCCCTCAGAGGCAAGATTTTCCCTCCATTTTTCTTTCCCTTTACTGACTGAGCTGCCCTAGTAATGTATTTTCTTCTTTGCTGAAGAACTATGGCTGTCCCACTCTGTCACAGTATAACATTTTGACTGTTTGCTCAGCCCAGCAACCTGAGGGAAGGAATGGGAGCCCCCTTTAACTTATACAGCTTAAATGGCACTCAAGAAGTTTTTATATTCCAAATTAACAAAATATTTTATTCAACATAGAGGGGAAATGTCAGGTGAAATCAGAGGTAAAATTTCTGAGGTAACTCAATATAGATAACTCTGAGGTAAAATCAGTACATGCACAGGCTTTAGTTCTTCTGTTTCAGGCTAATAAGAGCTTCTTAAGCATTTCACAGTGACTTAAATCTTTATGTTGAGAGGCTTCATTCCAATGTTCAGTACACTTTCTTTGAATATTCTCTAACTCTTTTGGTTTTCAGAAGACTGGTACATTCTTTTAAGTACCCAAACCCCTTCTCTTGAAACACCAGTACTAGTCTTGAGTTTTTAACTGACTCTTAATGTTTCTGCAGGCCATTTCTAAACATTAAAAGACCAGGGATCTCTATACTCTTCAGAGCTAACTCCCTGTTTCTAGTGAGAGGGAAATTCTCCTCTCACTAGAAGATCTATCCCCTTTCTTTGGCCCGAATGGGAGTCTTTGCCTACTTCCCAAACTTCCTTGTCAACTTTCCCCCAGTTCTCCTGTCTGTGTTAAACTGCTCTCAGTCAGGGCTGCATTCCAAAACTGTCAGTGCTTGACTCTTCTCAGCTAGAGCTGAAATCAGACAGAATCCCCTTCAGCGTCCAGTTCAGAAGTCTTTCTCTGCTCAGCTGATGCTAACCAATCAGATCTCTTGGAACAGCCTGTCACTCCAGGCTCTCAGGCTGTGTGAAGAATTAACTCTTCCCCATCCTTTATATGTTTACATAGCACTTTGAAGCTTTTAAAAGTGCAGTCCATCACAGCCCCAAATCCTGACAAACTCCCCATATCAAATCCCATGCTATCCCAACAACCACCTTTTCCATTCAATCCATTAAAAAGAAAAACAAACGACTTCAACATTGTCCTGCTGAGTCCCCACATACATCTTCAGCAATAAAAAAAGGTATGTTCACCCCACTTCCCTGTCTTCACCCTGAAGACAGATTAAAAACTGCAAAGGGCAAATGTATGTTCAGATAGTCCTGGAACAATATTGTTACAGGGAGGCAGTAATTAGGAGTTTGTTTAAAAAAAAAAAAACCTTCACTGGAGAAGCAAGTGTTAGCCAACTATAAACTTATCTCCAATCTGACTCTTCTAGGAAAGGTAATTGAGCATGTCATGGCAATGCAACTCTATGGTAGTGTTAAGAGAAATTCTGTTGGTCCTCTTTACCCAATTTCTCCCAGAAATCCAACAATCCATCTATTTTCTTCTTTTTAGAAGTTTAGAGTTTATTTCAAATCAATTCTATTTTGATCAAAGAAAAAATTGAGGAGAGGAGGAGCAGGAGTATATCACATAAAACTACTGCAAGTGCTGAAGTTACAAAAGGAAGCAGCTGATTTCTCTTCAAAGAGAAATGAAACAGAAATCCCTCTTCTGAACAGAAAAAAAGAGCTACATGTTGGTCTCTGTTCCAGCAAACGTATCTTTAGTGATACATCTAGCAGAATTTTTTTCACAACAGATACAACCTTTAACTTTCTGAGTCTATCATGTGAATCAAACTACCTGATCTTGGGGGCTGAACAGAATAGTCCTGGAACTTAGCTGTGTTAAGTACTGATGGCTGGGAATATAGCAACTTCTGAGCAGCTGCAAAATTAAAAGGCAAAAACAAGCAAGGTTATGGTTCAGATATAACAAACAAACAAAACAAAGTTTGAGTCGAGCAGCACCTTTAAGACCAACAAAGTTTTATTCAAGGTATAAGCTTTTCAGATGCAATGAAATGGAAATTTCCACTCCATACATACAGGCAGAGGGTGAGCAGTATATTAGCATACAGCATGATGGAGATGTTTAACAGATTCAAGGATCAAACAGGAATAATAAGCTTAGTTTATAGGTTACCATTTGTTTGTGTTCAATTCTGAGGGGAAAACATAGTTAAGGAAATAAATGTGTCAAAATTGGAGACTGATGTATCCTTAACTGTAAAATGCTGAGAGTAGTTAACTGAGACCCTGCCATTATGCTCCATCCATCTCCTCTCAAGCATGGAGGTGACTTTACACCCCACTTTGATGTTGTAAAGTAATTAAATTCATTAGACCTTTGACAACCTGTTAACAGAGATGCTAAAGTTCACTGTCTTTTCTATCATTCTGGCACCACTGAAAAATGTGCTTATGCAAAGCAGATAAGTGACCATGCAACATATCTATCAAAATTATATAAAGCGATAGAAAGTTTTGATTTTAAAACAAGCTATTCAGGGCACCAATAAATGTCTGCTGGTTTTGCAGAACATTAAGAATGGATCTGAATGTTATCTTTGTACACATCATTAATTCCTCACTTACCAATAAGGTTAGCTTGTTGCAACTGAGACTGAGCAAGGGCAAGTGCTTGTGGAAGATTTGCCTTATGAACTGGAAGCAGAGCCTTGTTAGAATCTAGTATTTCTTGCACTGTTTTATACACTGAAACAAAACAGTTACTCATGAATTCAACAAATTTACTTTTAAATTTTAAATAAATCCCTTGCGTCTGCCATCCAAAGGTGCATGTGAGTGACCTGGGCTGAGCTTGTTATCAGTGTGTGCAAATCCATAGTTCACATGGTCAGCTTTAACAATAGGAAGCCTGAACTGAAGCTGAAAGCACGTATATGCGCTGTTCTCTTATGACCCTAAATAACTATTATTTTATTCAGAGATAACTGAACATTTCTGAACCTACTTAATTAATCCATATCTTTCTACACTTTGAAGTCCCGTAGCTGGAATGCTTAAGTATAGAAGAATATGCATTAATTAAATAGGTTCAGAAATGTTTAGTTAACTCTGAATAAAAGTATACACACACAGGATTCTTGAGTACCATTTATTTGCAGGGGGGGAATTCTGATCTCTATTTGTTCTCTTCCTGCCAGGGGTCATTTCGTAGAAAAAGAGGTGCAGGAGCTTATTAGCATAACTCATTAGCATAAGTTATTTGCATATGCCACACCCCCTAACATCACCAGAAGTGTGTCAGAAGGCGAGACCCACTGCTCAGGCTCCATCCCAAAAATCTCCAGGTATTTCCCAACTCAGAGCTGGAGAGCCTACCTGGAGAAAAACTGCTTCAAAAGCACAAAGAAAATAGGCATGCAGATGACAGCAAGAACAAACAGCAGACCCCCCATGTGTCGCCACAAGTGAGGCCTCTTGGGGATGGGGCGACCTATAGCTGGGAGGCTACTAATGAGTGGTGGGGCTGTTGCCCGAGCCCAGCACTCACTCCTCAGACTCAGCTGGAGACCTGGTGCGCTGGAGCTGTGCCGGCAGCAGGGGAAATTATTGCTGTGTGCCAGCACGCACCATAGAGTGAACTGGGCTCTGAAGTGAGCCTGTGATGCTCTAGCCCTGGGCCTGTTAGTCCTGGAACACCATTCCTGCTCATTCCCCCTCAAAATGACTCCTGCTTCCCACTTAGCTAACATGATTCCCACTTCTCTGTACACCCAGACCATCATCTGCATACCACCTTCTGCTAACAGAGATTTTCCACAGGGGAATAAATGAAACACTCATGTTCAAGCCACACTCTGGGTGGTCATGGGGTCTTGGAAGAAGACAGAGGGTCATCTTTCCGGTTCTCAGTAGAGGACTTCTCTACCATTCCCTCCGTCTGTTTAGGACCTTACGTACAAACATCCCACTTCAGATTGCTATAGTCTCCTATAAGGCTCTTGTCCTGAACTTATTCTTGCTGAACACTTACTACTTCCTCATTCACTGCCTAAATTAGGTGCACAAACCTATTCCAAATTCTCCCATTATACTAATTATGTACTTACTATCACTTTTTTGTATAGTTAATTTATATGGCAGAGTTGTTCTTTTCAGCTGCTGTATAAAGTGCTTTCTTAATTCTAGTTCCATGTCTTTTCCTGCAAGATAAAATTTTGGACACAGCAAACAGCTTGTTACATTTAAATGCCATTTGAGAGCTTAGAAATTAATAGACAGTAATCAATTGAATACAAAACCTACAAGGAGTTTAATAATCTTAATCTAGCAAAGCACGTCATCTAATTGAACAAAGTAATAGAACAAGTAATAACAGAGAATTGCATCCTCACTTACTTTGCAGTTTACTTGGCTGTGACTCGATGGATGTTTCGGATATTTCGGATCCCACCTCTCGAACTGTGGGAACTATTATGTCATGCCAAGGTATGTGTTTTTTTACTTCTTGATATTCCATTGATCAGTTGAGAGAAAACACACACAGTTAGTTAACTAGGAGACAATACCAAATAATTTTCTGCAAGGAACTAACTTCATCCTTGAGTAGTGATTTTCTAGAATGGCAAACTGGGTCCCTACCTATGAGGTTTGTTCCTTTAAAATATACATCCACATATACCAAACTCCCTAAAACATTTCCAAAAAATACTAAAAATGGCAAGTCTAAAACAAGCAACAACATAAAAATCAATCTAGACAGCAGCAGTAAAATCATGTATTGATTTACTTCATTTATAGTCCACCACTGTCAGAGAGTCTCCTGGAGGTTACAAAAATTAAAAGACAGCAATAGATATGATAAAACCCATTCAAAACTTCAAATAAATATCAAACACTACAATAAAATGTACACCTACATCCCCATCATAAAAATGCCCTGCTACAAAGTTTCATTTGACACATTGTATGCTTTATACAAGTATGGGAGGTTACCAGACCTTATCTGGCAGATTTTTGTACCAGGTAGGGGACACGACAGAGAATGTTCAGGTATGGACATTCACTGATCTTAGCCATTTACAGAGCAGCACCTTCGAAACACTTGACTCAGATGACTGAAGCTGATCAAATAGACTATGTTTGTGAAAGACATCCCCAATGAGGAAAACTAATGTCTGATCAATTTAGCTTGTTCCTGAGCTTCATTTTACAGTTCCATCCTAAATAGAGTTAAATCCTTTAAACCCACTGAATTCAATGGACTTAGAAGGGTATAAGTCTGCTTAGTATGGCACTGTTATAGATGAGGGTTGGGGGAGCATTTTACACCCCTGGGAAGACAAAAAAACAGTAAGGTCAACTCCCCTCCAACCTAGAATCTAGACTTAGTTATGAAAAACTGTTTTCAAGCTGAGGAAAGCCAGAGATTAAGGATGAGAACACAAATAAAAATATTGAAATGCCGGTGATCTTACTGAATTAAGGTCAGTGATTTTATAGTTTTTAACTTATTATTGTTATTGTTTTAAATTGTAAATCTGCATTAACTGCGGATATATACATGCTGGTACCAGTGTTCCCTCTACGCTGAGTTAGTGTGAGCTAGCTCCAGTTTTTTAGCCTCTGGCTCACACATTTTTGTCTTAGGAAGGATGGCTCCAGAGCAAACTAATTTATGCAGTAGCCAAATTGCTCGCTCACAAGTTTAATGCCAGGAGCTCACAAAGTAGAATTTTTGCTCACAAGACTCCACAGCTTAGAGGGAGCATTGGTTGGTACCCGCCCTGAGCCTACAATGTGGAGAGGGCAGGATATAAGTTTAATGAAATAACTTTTAAAAAGAGGTTGTGCAGGAGAAAGGGAGAAAATAAAAAGAAGAGGAAAACTCCCATTATTTCAGGAACACACTGAATAGATCTTTTTTTGTCTTCTAAACAGGAGTGCTTGGGCATCAACCCCAATCTGATCTAGTAATTAGGAGTGTTGAAGTAGGATTGGAGTCACTTGGATTCAAATCTCCACTCAGGCATGAAGCTCAATGGGTAACCCTCAGCATTCATTCTCAGCCTGACCTGATCTACCTCCTACACTTCTTGTGAGGATGACACGGGGGGGGGGGGGGGTGGAATGTGAGCCACCCTATGCTTCTTGGAGGAAGGGAGGGATAAAAATATGATATGTAGATTGCTCCAAAGTTTTATTTCATTAGAGGGAGATCTTTCTGCCATCCTCACAAATGAGGAGAAATAAGACCCTCCCAAGGCAACAGGTATGAAGAAAAGTGGCAGGATTAGGGCACAAAACAGAAGGGTAAAATGAAGGTAAATTCTAGTTCTCAAAGGGGAGCAGGAAGAGGAAGAAATGTAGAGGAGTTTTTATTAATGGGAAAGTATGATGCAAACCTGGGAGTGGCAAGAAGAGGGGTGTGACAGACTGTCAAGGGTTAATGCCTAACAGAGTCTGAGAAACTCTGAGCGACAGGCTGTTCAAACAGAATTCTGTAGAGACAGTTAAGAAATAACAACTGGGAACTGACAGTTGAAGAAGAGACAGTTAAGTACTGACTGTGGACTGAGAAGGAGGAAAACGGAGGGAGAGGATCAGAGAGGATCCCCATTCAAGTTGAAAAGGAAAATTGCTTCTAGTTAAGAGAAGTAATCCTTGCCTTGTGAAAAGGGAGATAGCTCTTTAAAAAGGAGTGATCTTTGGTCTGTGTATATAGAAGGATTTTGGGAACTTGGTTGTATGTTCCTGCCTTCTAGACTTTAAGAGTCAGTGAAACTCAGAAACCTGTGCTTGAGTGTGTAAGCAGAAACTGAAAAGAAAGCCTCTCTCCTCAAAGTTTTAAAAGACCTTTTTGAATAGCAGGAATACTTACTTGTTGCCAACAAATTATCTGGAGTTAGTGTGATTACAAAGTTACCTCAGTGTTATTATTGGTTCACTTTATACATCCTACCTCTGATTCCACCTGAACTTTTCTCCTCTAAGTCAAATAAAACATTTCATTTTGTTTACTTTGAACTTTCAAGAGCCTTTCGTATGCCATTTCAGAAGCTGGATATAAAAAGGTAATTTTGTCTGTTCTCCCAGTTCCCTAGGCTGGACCAGTGTCAAAATATATAAAAGCAACTGGGTTGGACAGCCACAGACAAACGAATAAGAAAAAAAAACATAGGGGCTGCTCAGCAAGAAAGAAGAAGTAAAGAGGAGTGGGGAAGGAGAGTGAAATCACAAAGAAACAAAAGTTGGTTTCAGATTGGAGGGAGGAATAAGGATCCAGAAGAAAAGCAAATTAAAGCACAAAATAGGAAAATGAGGGGAAAGACTGGAATGTGGACAGAAAACAACTGGAAATTGAGGGGGAGATAAAACCTAAGCCCTTGGAAATTATTCCATTCTTTGTATAAAAGGGATTGAGTAAAGGAAAAGAAAGGGGCAAATTAAATTAAAGAGCTATATTTGAGTCCAGTGGCATCTAAAAGACCAATGAGATATTCGCAGTATAAGTGTTTGAGAGTAAAAGCATCCAACCAAGCTCTAAGTTCTAGGGAACTTTGTGCTAGCTCCCACCTGAGAACAGCTCCTGCCATGCACTTGGGAATTCCCAAAATTCAACACACAAATTGAGTTAGTAACTTGGACCACAAGTGAGATCTAGAGATGGAGTCATAGGCAGCTTCTAAGTCCATAAATGCCACATAGAGACAATTACCAGCTTTGGATGAATATTTCTCAGCTAAGTGGTAAAGAACAAGACAATGATCCAAGGTAGACATGCCTTTTCTAAAACCAACTTGCTCAGGATAAAGGACCTCACAAGTCTTTTGGAAAATAGTTAACAGGGGCTTATCCATAGCCCCTGAACTTTCTGATTGTATAACCCCCGAAACTTGGGAGAAACATTTTTCCTCCATTTTTAAAGAGACTTTTAATTCCAATTAACAAACTGTTCAAATTGAACTTCCTTTATCTGATTTTTGGCCACCAGTCTCTCCAGAGACCGTGACTTGTCTGATTGAATGAATGAGCTCAGGTAAAGCACCTGGGCCAGACTTAATTCCAATTGACCTATTAAAATTAAATTATGTTTGGTGGAGCACTCTTTTGGCTCTTCTTTTCACTCAAGTCAATAAAACGGGATTTATACCAGCCTCGTGGACACATGCAATAATAGTGCCAATACATAAAAAAGGCAATAGAAGCGATCCAGCAAATTATCATCCTATCATCTTGCTCTCAACTTTAGCTAAACTATACGCAGCTTTCCTCCATACTAAATTACAGTCTTGGCTGGAAGATGATGAGCTTTATTATCTATACAGTGAATGTTTTATGTGTGAGGCTACCTTGCAAACTGTCACCTAATCATGTGAATATCTGATCACTGCCAGTGCAGGAAGATGTTTACTTATTATGTTTATTTATTATGTGGAGGAAGATGTTTACTTATATACATTCCTCCCTTATAGTGAGAACAGATTCTTAAGATGACGCACAATCAAACTCATATAAAACAAAATGCACAGGCATGAAATATACATAGTAATATGAATGAGAATTTCAGCCAGTGTGGAAGCAAGAGACGTGAACTGAGGCAAGAGACTTGCAGTTTAATTCTAGACAGAGTTACCCCTTCTATATCTGTTGAAGTCAATGGGCTTGGAAGGACGTAACTCTTCTGAGGATTGCACTGCTAGTGGAACAGCATCTGCTTCACTATTCAGCTATGAATAAGACTTCAGTTACTGGGCACATATGTGATTACAACCACCACCCTTTACCACTTGATAGAATCGTCCTGTTTCCTGCTCCCTCTTGGAATTACCTAGTAAATATAACGGGCATTCCTGGGGGTTCAAATGACACAAAAATGTATAACTGCCTGCACTTACCAGGTGCTTTGCTTATATGTAATTCCTGACGGGATTTTGTTGGTTTCAGGAGTTCAGATGATTTTTCAGATACAAGTTTCTCTGAGGAGAAAGATTATTATTGTCACAAATATCTCACAAACTTGATACAGAAGTCTCCTGGGCAGTTTCATACAAACACATCGTTGAACATCATATTTACAAACTCACTCTCTTCGGGGTTATTAAAATGCTAGCCAAGGGTAATTAAAATGCTAGAATAATACAGATTCACAACAGTGGCAACCATTGTGGCCAGAAAATACAATGGCAACTATTCTCTCTACTACTATTTAATACTTGACTATTTCAGTTACAGGGTAGTCACTCACTACGTGTGACCTGGTGTCCAGGGTCAGTGCCTCATGCCCACATACGTCCAGCAGGCTCAAAACGGCTCCTCCAACTTGGAGGGACAGTGCTGACACACACACAGCCTAAGCCTTGAGTGGGGGAAATGAGGAGAAGGCTGTACATGCGGCTGTACATGCAGCTGTACAACACAGCATCAGATGTGCAGTGTCTTGAGCCAGCTATGCCCAACAGCCAGAGTGACAAGGGACGAGGGCACTGCTAGGAAGCCCCCTTGGCCTTGTCACAGGCCTTTTCCCAGGTCTTCAGGGGCTTGCAGCGCCCAGGCACATTATCACTAGAAATATGGAGGTAGGAACAGGCCCAAAAGAACAGGCCAATCCACTCCCAACACTACATGAGACCCCACCTCCTCCCTGCAAGCACTGAAGGAATCTGGGGGTGGCCCAGGTATAGGTATAGTTCTTGTTATAGGTATATTGTTATAGCAACATTAAAATGGCAAAAACTGTTGTAGCTAAGTGTCATGATTAACTGTGGATAGTCCTTGATTAACTATCTGATGCCTAGGTACCGGGTATGGCTCAATCTCTATCTGGAGATGCTATTGTTGAGTGGGTACGAGAAGATTAGATCAAGGCTCCACTCCCTGTACTAGCTCTCGGTCTTTTGAGGTATTAATGGCCAGAAGTATCATTTATTGGCCTCATGTAACTAGGAGACAGAAACCTCACCTTGACCTCCTTTGGTGAGCAGTTTGTTAGAATCCCAGGGTGGGATTGCACAGAAGATGAAAACAGGTTTACACTTACCTGTAGTTGTTGTTCACTGAGTTGTCTCTGTGCAAGCACACATTTCCTCCCTCCTGCCCAGCACTGAGCTCTTTATTTTTAAGGGTCTCAATGCTTCTGGAAACCCCCAAAGCTAGAACATGGGCTGAATGTAACAATCCCTGAGAGACCACTCGTGGTTGGATAAATACATTTGGTTGAGCAGATCTGCCTCCACATTTTCCACACCACCAACGTGAATTGCCCACAATGAGGCCTGGTACTTGACTGCCCAGTGTCTAAATTCAGTTGCCTGGAACCCATGCCGTCCTGCCTGTTTATGTAAAACATGGCGGAGATGTTGTCTGTTTGAGAATAGTCTTCCCCTGTAAAATATTTGTGAAAGAGCTAAGGGCATATCATATGGTTATCAATTCCAAAATTCTTATACACCGTTTCTTTTCTAAGGGTAACCAAGTTCCCGGGATGGAGAGACCTTAACAGAGCGCCCTCCAACCCAGAAGGTATGCATCTATGGTCACAGTCACCTCAGGTTTCCTCAAACTAAATGAGTTACCCACAAAAAGACTGCTATCTTGGGACCACCAACAGAGTTTTCACCACTGCGAGGAGGAGGAGGAGGAGGAGGAGGAGTTGGTTTTTATACCCTGCTTAAAATTGCCTTCTCTTCCTCTCCCCACAACAGGCACCTTGTGAGGTAGGTGGGGCTGAGAGACTGGCCCAAGGTCACCCAGTGGAAGAGTGGGAAATCAAACCTGATTCTCCAGATTAGAGTCCTCTGCTCTTAACCACTACACCATGCTGGATGTGAGCTTGGACTTTTTCCAGTTAACAGCTAATCCCAAGCACCAACAAGTGTCAAGCATCAAGGCCATTTGGTTTAGGAACTCTAGGATGATGCAACTGGGAGCCAGTCATGCAGGTATGGGAAGACTGTACAACCTTGAGCCCCAAGAAAGCAACACAAGCCATACATCTGGTAAATACTCTAGGTGCAGTCACTAAGCCAAAAGGCAGCACTGAATACTGACTTTCCAGCATAATGGAAACAGAGGGATCTCTGATGATCTCAGTGTATTAATACACGAAAATATGCATCCTGTAAATTGAGAACAACAAACCATAAATGTTCCTTTAATAACTGCAGAACAGAAACCACAGAAACCACAGAAACTTGGAGGTCCATAAGAATGTGTTTAAATCGAAAATGGGCCTGGAACCCCCATCCTTTTTGTTTACTGAAAAGAACTGGGAATAAAAACCACACAGTGAATCAGGTTTATGAACCTCCTCGGTTGTGTCCTTCTCTAACAGGGTCTGCAAGTGGGCCTGTAACTGGAGCAAAGATAATCCACTGTCCTACTAGCCAACTGAATGAGGGGATAAGCACAGAGCTCCAAGCTATAGCCCTGCTCCGTAATAGACAGAACCCATGTATCAGCAGTAATTATTTGCTATTCATTAAGAAAAGGCATCAACTTATCTCCAAACTTGTGTGGTGTGGATACAAAGAGATTATCTAGCTAGTTAACTGTTGTGACTGAGAGTCCCTGCTGGGATGCAAACGATGCCGAGCCTTCTGTCTATATGTACCTCTTCTTTTCAGATAAGGCTGTTCAGTCAAAAATGCCCTTTCAGCAGGATTTTGTTGGTGAGATAGTGCATAGTGTCTCTGCTCCCTCTGGTACAGGTACCATTGTTGACAGTAGAAAGATGGGATGGAGCCAAGGAATTGACACCCAGGGACTTAGCCATCTGTCTATTTTTCTTGGAGGCTCTCGCCCTCCAAGATTCCTTCTGACCATTTCGTCCTTCTTTTCTCCACCCCCCTCCTTTTTTAAATCACTGGCAAAAAGTTCCAGCCAAGGAGTGCAGAAAAAAAGACCTCGTAAGACAAGTGAGGTAAAGGAGACACTCTGTCAGAATCACAGAGCTACAAGAAACAAACCAACTCTGACAGCAGCAATGGCTCCAAGGGGGAGGGGTGCCCCTGAGCTCTTAAGCAGAAAAAAACCCTTCTCTGCAGCAATATGGGAAAGCACAATAAAGATGAACTGCTGGTTTTATTCAATCTACTCACCACGGGCTCTTTTCCTTTGCTGCGCTTCATGGAAAGCTTGTAGATCTTTCATATTTGCTTCTAGCTTTGCAACCAATGCCCTTCGTTTTGCCAGATGCTCATCTGTAAGAAAAAGAAACCCACTGAAGTAATGCTAACTATAAAAATTTAGCAACACTAATTATTTTCACTGTTTCAGTGAAAAAAAGAAACCCCCAAAATTATCTTTCTCCAGACTATCTAAGCAGAGAGCCTCAACAAACAAAAGACAGTAAGTTAGATACAGGTGATAGACCATTTTTATCTGAATGAGTATCAGTGGGCAAGGAGTGAAAACCCACCGCTCTGACCACCATTACCTCACTGTGACTCCTCAGTCTAAGAACTTGTTTGCAGCTGAAGACACTTAGTGGAGGCCCAGTTCAAACATGACACTAACAAGGTGCTTCCCCCATATCATCTTGCACATGTCCAATATCTCATTTAAACTGTGCTGCCACCTCTGCAAAACATGCTTATCAGATCAGTAACCCATGTGAATACTATGCTGCTGTGCTAACTAAGCACTCATAGCTACTTCACATGGATTGCAGCAAAGCAGTACAGGGAAGCTCTTTGCCTCACCAATATCACACTTAAACTGGGCCTAAGAAGAAGCACCTGGAGCAACAGAACATGTGAAGGTAAGATGCACATTGGGAGGGGTGTTCTGCACTCCTATTAATAGCATTCCTAATGGTTTCTTTCTATGTGATTGGGGCAAATACTGGATCTGCCCCCACCATCATGTTTACTTGGGTAGTGAGATAAAATACTTCATTCTTGGTCAGCCTTTAAAAACGGACATTGGTACTCACCGTGAAGGGTCCTTCTCCTCTGAGGTTAGGAGGACATCTGCATGGGTTATTCCCACCGTGCTAACAGGGAGGCAGGAAGTAGTTTTTTCCCCTTCCTGTTGGCGCCTCCGGAATATCCCATCCTTAGTTCTGGGACTCCGAAAGCTGTGTCTGTAGTGCCGTCTAACTTGCCTTGCTCTATGAAAACAACTAAAACACATAGAACGGTAACTTGAACTAGTTAACAAGCACTTGTGTGCAAACAAGAATGAAAAGGAGAAGAAAAAGCAGCACAGAAAGTAAGAAGATGAGAAAGGGAGGGCCCAGATGTCCTCCTAACCTCAGAGGAGAAGGACCCTTCACGGTGAGTACCAATGTCCATTCTCCTCCTGAGGTGGAGGACATCTGCATGGGACCTCCCCGAGCAGTGTCCCTTCAGTCGGGTGGGTCGTCATCTTCTAAGGACACGGCGTGCTGTAGGATTCTTCTCCCGAAGGCTGCATCGGCCGATGTGACAGTGTTGATCTTGTAATGTCGCATGAATGTCGAAATGGAAGACCAAGTGGCCGCCTTACATACTTCTTCTACTGAAGCTCGATTGGCGAAAGCTGCATTTGTGGCCGCACTCCTGAGAGAGAGTGCGGTGATGCCAATGGGAATGTCTAGACTTGAAGCCCGGTACGCCTCTGCGATACACGATTTTAGGACCGAGCTGATGTTGGATTTGGACATCTTTTCTCCTTTGCGAGGATGAGATACGTTGATAAAGAGAGACTCTGATTTCCTCCAGGTCTCTGTTCTGGCGATGTAAATCTTAAGTGCCCGCTTGACGTCTAATGTATGCCAAATTCGTTCCCTCGGATGTTGTGGATGAAGGCAAAAGGTTGGGAGGCACAGTTCCTGTGAACGGTGAAAGGACGACGATACTTTCGGCTGGAAGGTTGGGTCAGTGCGTAAAATCACCTTGTCTTTATGGAAAATACATAAGGACGACTTAACTGACAGAGCTCCAAGTTCAGAAACTCTTCTGGCAGATGTGATGGCAACCAGAAACAAAACCTTCATCCTCAACCATCTGTTTCCCACTTCTCGGAGAGGCTCGAAAGGTGACTTGGTGAGAGCGTTTAAAACGGTGTTTAGCCGCCAAGTGGGAAATCGGTGGACCTGGGGGGGAGACTTAACTAACGCCCCCTGTAAGAACAGCTGGATGTGAGGATGTTTGTTGAGCTTGAAACCTTCCAGGGAAGGCACGACAGTAGATAAGGCCGCTGTCTATGGAGGGTCGCCGCCTTCAGACCCGTCTCCAAACCATCCTGTAGGAAGGCTAAAATGGATGCCGCCGATGGAGATAACGGATTGACTTTCTTGTGTCGACACCACCTTACGAACGCCTTCCAGGTGGAGTTGTAAATGCGAACTGTAGACTGTCTTCTGGACGAGAGAATGGTGTCTAGAACTTGCGGAGAGTAACCTGAGGCCGCTAGATTGCCCCACTCGATCTCCACGCGGTCAAGCACAGCCAAGCTGGGTCTGGATGCCAAATCGGGCCCTGTGTCAACATGTCTGGGGACACTGGAAGCACCAAGGGTGGTAAGATCGCCATCTTCTTGAGAGCTGAAAACCATGGACGACGGGCCCAACCCGGGGTCACGAGGATTACCTCTGCTCGAAGTTCTCGGATTCTGCGAACCGTTCTGGAGATCACAACGAACGGCGGGAAGGCGTAAAGTAGTCCGGGAGGCCATGCTGACATGAGAGCGTCCATCGCTTCCGCCTCCTGATGGTGATAGCGGCTGAAGAATCTCGGTAGCTTGCGGTTGTCTGGGGATGCAAACAGATCCACTAACGGTTGGCCAAACCGGTGTTGTATAAGATCGAAGAGCCTTGGGTGAAGAGTCCATTCTCCCTCCCGAATGGTCCTCCTGCTGAGCCAGTCTGCCTGGACGTTTTCGACGCCCTTGATGTGTTCGGCTCTCAGGGATTTTACTGTCCCCTCCGCCCAGTGGAGGATTCTCACAGACTCCTTGTGCAGAAGTGACGACCGAGATCCGCCCTGCTTGTTCAGGTGTGCTTTGGCTGAAATATTGTCTGTTCGCACCAGAACATGCTGCTGTCTCAGTCTGGGAGTGAAGTGGAGGAGGGCAAGACGTATGGCCCGGAGCTCCAAGAGATTGATGGGTGATCTCTGTTCGGTCAGTGACCAGGTCCCCTGCACCGGAGAGCCGTCCAGTGTCGCTCCCCAACCTAGGAGGCTGGCATCGGTAAACAACTCCTGGGAGTGACGGACGTAGTATTCCTTGCCGGATAGGAGATTGTCTAGCCTTGTCCACCAACGGAGACTCATCTTGACTGAAAGAGGCACCATGAGACTGATCTGCTTCTTCTCCATGATGGAAAACTGGTGGGGCCGTAGAAAACCCTGAAGGGGTCTGGCATGTAGGCGTGCCCATTGTAGCATGTCGATGCTGGCAATCATGGCTCCCAAGAGGCTGGCAAGGCTCATGAGGGTGGAGGATCTGCTGTTGTAGATGCGCAGGGCCGAATCCCTTATTTTCTGAGCTTTGGGTCTCGGAAGAAACAGGGTATTGCAAGACGTGTCTATGAGCACCCCTAGGTGTTCGATGCGCTGCGTAGGTGTCAGGGAACTCTTTTTGTAGTTTATTAGGAAACCGTGGTCCTGAAGACACTGGATAGTCTTCTGGGTATGGTGAATGGACTCCGCCTGCGTGCTGGCTCGGACCAGCAGATCGTCCAAGTAGGGATGGACATGGACCCCTTGGTTCCGCAGGTAGACGACCGGATTGACCAGTAACTTGGAAAAGAGGCGAGGTGCGGTGGAGAGACCGAAGGGAAGGGCCCTGTACTGGTAATGCTGATTGCAGATGCAGAAGCGGAGAAACTGTTTGTGCGTCGGGTGAATGGGCACATGGAGGTATGCCTCTGTGAGGTCTATCGAGCTTAGAAATTCGTTGGGCGACAGAGAGTCGGTTATAGCCTTCAGGGTCTCCATGTGGAAATGCCTCAGCCTGATGGAACGATTCAGGAACTTGAGATCCAATATCGCTCTCCATTCTCCAGTTTTCTTGGGGACTAAGAACAATATGGAGTAGACACCCCGTCCCCTCTGTTCCACTGGAACCGGTTCTATGGCACGAATGTCGAGCAGGTGTTGTACCGCAGCTTGAATAATGGGTCTCTTGTTCCCTGATTTGCTCACAGGTGATTTCAGGAATCTTTCTGGGGGCGACTGCCAAAACTCTATCGCATATCCCTTGGATACGACCTCCATGGCCCAAGCATCTGCTTGAGACCTTGACCAAGATTGGGTAAAGTGTAGAAGTCGAGCTCCCACAGGGATAGGGGGACTGTCATGCCTGCTTGGGCTTGATGTCTCTATCTCCTCTGTTGAAGGGCGGCTTGTGGAATTTGGACGGGAAGGATCCACGCTTGTTGAAGTGTTTGGGCGCCTCCCAAGATGAACGCCTGTTGTCCTGGCGGTATCTGGGCAAGGTATGTTGAGAACGAAAGGACTGAGAAGGCCGTCGATCCGAGCGTCGCAAGGACCTGGGCATGGCTTTTTTCTTATCCCTGGTTTCCACCAGGATGTTGTCTAGGGCCTCTCCGAATAAACGGTCGCCTTGAAAAGGATAGGCAGTGATGATCGACTTAGACTGGGCGTCGGCCTGCCAAGCTCTCAGCCAAAGGAGACGCCGGGCCACTGCGGTGGAGGCGGTAGCCTTGGATGCGAAGGAGATGATATCCAGAGTTGCATCAGCTGTGAAAGAGTTAGCCTTGAGGACTCTCGAGGCACCCTCCAGGAGAGCACGACTATCTTCTGGGATGAGCTGGATTAATTTGCGCATCCAGACAATGGCCGCTCTGGAGGCAATAGACGCCGTGGCTGCTGCTCTTACCATCATGGCTACAGCCTCATGGATCCTTCTGAGTGTAGCCTCAACCTTCTTGTCCGTCTGGTCCCTGATGACGCCCAAGCCATCCTCGGATACCAGGCCCGATGTCTGCAATGCCGCTACAGCACCATCCACTGGGGATACCTGCAACAATTCTTCTGCATAATTAGGAAGAGCATATAACTTTTTAGCAAATGCAGGAAACTGTCTGTTGGCAACAGGTTTGTCCCAACCCGACCTAAGCTGGCATTCAAAATACTCCGGAAAAGGAAAGACCTTCTCAGTGTACTCCTCAGGGGGAAAAAACTCCCTGTTGCCACCTGACTTGGACTTAAACTTAGCTTTAGCTTTTTGATACTCAGAAGGGGGCAAATCGTGCAAATCAAGTGCTTTAATGGCTTTGGCCAAAAAGAATTGGTAGTCCTCCGCTTTGAAGAAGCGATTGGGCTGCTCTGGAAGCTTTAGTTCCTCCCCCTCATCTTCAGATAGAAATTCACCCTCTTCTCTATCGTCAATAGAGGAGGCATTGGAGACCACATCCTCACCACTTGCATCTCTAAGATGTTTCTGGTGGCCTGGAGAGGAAGCCCTCTTAGTCCCTTGGGTTGACCAGTCCAGTGGGGGGGGTAGGTGGTGACCCTGCTGGGTAATCCCCTGAGATGGGACCTGTGGTCTGGGGTTGAGCAAAGCTAACTGCTGCTGAACCATCTCCGAGATCATGGCCATAAGATCCGCTGATCTGAGGGTAATCCCTTGATCTGGGAGCTTACCCCTCAAGGTGGCTGGATCACCCTCTCCCGGGGGCATCAGGGAGGTACTTGCCTGACCCTCCGTCGTGTTTAACATCCCCGGGGTGGCTCCTTGGAGGGAACCGAGGCTCAAGTCCGGGCCCTCAAAATGGCTGCTACTGCCACCGCTCCGCGCGCGGGAGGGAAAAATGGCGGGCTCCTCTTCTTCGGGCTGCCGGTGGAGCTTCTGGCCGCGCAGGGCTGCCGCCGGGCCAGCCGCAGCCGCCGGGAGTCCGCGATCATGCCGCGAAGGCAGATCGGCTCCAGTCTCGCGTCGCGCCGCTGCTGCGGCGTGCGTTTCATCCTCGTCTCCCGAGGAAAACGCCTCTGGGGCTTTCTTCACCGCCATAGCGGCAAACGGACCTCCTCTTCGGGTCGGAGACCCCTTGGAACTTCGCTCCACAGGAGCGGAAAGGAAGGAGGAGAGAAAAAGGAGGAGGGTAAGAGGTAGAGATGCAAGGGAGAGCAGAAAAAGGAAAAAAGGAAGGATCTAGCACTGATTTTAAGGAAGCTGACTAGCTAAGCTCGCTGGACTAGCTGCTACTCCCTGTAGAGGCAGGAATAGAACTAAGGATGGGATATTCCGGAGGCGCCAACAGGAAGGGGAAAAAACTACTTCCTGCTTCCCTGTTAGCACGGTGGGAATAACCCATGCAGATGTCCTCCACCTCAGAGGGAGAACTAAGAAGCCTAAGAAGAAGCACCTGGAGCAACAGAACATGTGAAGGTAAGATGCACATTGGGAGAGGTGTTCTGCACTCCTATTAATAGCATTCCTAATGGTTTCTTTCTATGTGATTGGGGCAAATACTGGATCTGCCCCCACCATCATGTTTACTTGGGTAGTGAGATAAAATACTTCATTCTTGGTCAGCCTTTAAAAACAGAAACATCAACTTAGATTCTACAATTTGTCAGGGAAAAAAGCCAATGACCACAGGTCTTCTCCCCTCCTCCCTCCCCTCAGCAGCCATTTCTGACCCCAGGGAAGTTTATCTCTGGGGTTGCACTTACCATCAGGTCCATATTTGACAGCTGTATCATCTGCTGATATTTGTAATGGAATCGACACAAGACACTCCTCCAAAGAAGTTTTATCTTCTATTGGCTTATACAATTCTTTGTCTAAGAAAGAGGATTTCAAGTAATTGAATACAGAAAACATCTAAGACTTCTATTAGCCCTATAAAAGAATAATCAAAATTATGCTGGATAAATAAGCAATTCATATCATCAAGAAATTGAAACCAAACTAAAAAGAATACACAACAGATTACCCAGCAAACATTCCTTGTCATTACATCCAATTATCTAAATGGACCCAGCCCTGGATTCTTAAATCTGTGGATTGGGGCCATACAGACAAAAAATGGGTATGTCTATGAACTTGGTGAAATCATCAGGTTTGCAGAAAAATCCTAAAAGTTATTAAAATGGAGGGGAGTTTAAATCCCCCTAAACAGAGAAGCGTCATCTGTGCTTGAGAGACCCAGGAGGAGGGGAAGCCACCACCACCACCACAGGAGCCAGATAGGTGGAGGCAGCAGTGCTGTAGATGGGCAGGGAAAGGCCAGAAAGGGGGGATAGTAGGACTCTCCACTATTCCTCCACTCTCAATGAGTGCTCCCCAAAGCAACAGGTAGCAAGATGGGCAGGGCTGAGGAGCGGAGAGAGGGCAAGCTGGCAGAATGGTAGGCAGGAAAGTAGAATGGATGGAGGGGGGAAACGAGATTCCTTCTCCTTCACAAGTTTCTCACAGGTCCCTGCAGGGAGAGAAATGAGAGGCAGAAGACAGGGGTTCCCCCTGCTTGTGTACACTATTCAACGGGTCATTTCACAGAAAAAGAGGTGCAGGAGCTCATTAGCATACCTATAAGCATAACTCATTAGCACATGCCACGCCCCCTGATATCACCAGAAGTGTGTCAGAAAGGGAAGCGGAGGGGGGGCATCTTCAAAAGCCTCCCCTTCCCTTCCCCAGCTGGCCTGCCAATGCAGGCGGGGGGAGCAAAGCGAGAAGGGCCCCGTAGAATACAATGGAAAGATCGTACCGCTGCTGCCGTGCGACTCTAAACAGAAGGGGTTTAAACTTTAAACCTTCTTGCTTCGCTTCCTCCACAGGCCCACTGGGGGAGGGGCTTGCCACCAGTGCCATTTGTGCCCACTAGGGGTGTGCAAATAAAAACTTTTTGCCCTGATTCAGATCGGGCCATATCAGGCTGCATCTGTTCCAGCTGCCGAATGACCCCCACATGTCAGTTTTGGCAATGCAAGCCCATTCATCTGGCCGAATGTCAGTTTCAGCCCCATTATACCCTACGGGCCATTGAAGTCAAAGGCAAAAACTCATACGGTATATGAGGGGCTGGAGGAGAGGGGGTTTGAAGCAGAGGCTCCAAACTTGCAGGGTAGCTCTCCCCAAAATACCCACCAAGTTTCAAGAAGATTGGACCATGGGGTCCGATTCTACGGGCCCCCAAAGAGGTTGCCCCATCCCCTCCATTGTTCTCCATGGTGGGAAACGTTACTTTTTCCCACCATAGAGAACAATGGAGGGAATGGGGGTAACCCCAGTTGAATTACAATCCTAGTTGATTGGTTTGCCTGGGCAAGATATTCTGCACTGACATTTTTGTCACTCTTTCTCTATTGCTTTGTGTCCCCTCCACCCCTTTTCCACACGTGTTTTGCTCCCTCTGGGGCTACTAGAGAGAGCAAAACAGTTTTTTGGGGGGACCCTGAAGCAATAGAGACAAACAAGTGACAAAAATGTCAGTGTGGAATAACTGTCTATTAGGCTATTTTACAGTGGTGTTGTGAGGGTGTTAACTCTATACTGAGCTGCCTGGAGAGAGAGTAGGACTTACACTGTGTAATCTGCCTTGAGTCTCATGAGAAAGGTGGACTATAAATAAATAGTTCTAATTCTAAACTGGATCAAAAAAGTCCACACAATATGCCCTGTGGAAGATAGGAGGGATTTTTCCATAGATGTGTGAAAATACATTGGAGGTTAGAACTGCCCCCCGCCCCCAAATCATAGAAGTAATATCTGCTTCTTTAAAAGAAGTGTGCCACTAAGGTCCCAGTTTGTATCAGTGCAGGGGAGGGTGGAGAAGACAAATTAAAAAAAGTAGGAAGGAAGGGAAGGGAGAGCCAAAGGAGAGCAAAAAATATAAAGGAAATGCTGAAGATGGGGGAAGGGTACAGATAACGGTGTATGGAGGGGAGGCTGCCAGGGGAAGAACTGGAAAGAAGTAGATAGGTGGTTGAGAGAGAAGTAAGGCAGAAAAGTTTCAGGCACATCCAGGGAGAGGCCAAGAGGAAAAGCAAGAGGAAGAGAGGGAATGGAGAAATAAGATTCCGTTCACAAGTCCTTGCCCGCCCCCCACTTGTACAATACATAAATGCCAACTTCAACTGTTGGACCTACATATACTAACAGATTGTATTCAGATGATCATGTAAGCTTTTTTGCACAGAAATAATCATACACTTGTGTGAAATTGTTCTGAAAACTCTCAAAGAAACACAAGACATACAACCAGAGAAAATACTATACTTACCACTGATACTTCCTTGTAGAATCATGCTTTTTTGTTGCAGATCTCTGATACTTTTTTGTTGCAGATCTCTGATACTTTTTTGTAAATTTGGAGACCAGTATCTTTTTTTCCCCAAAGGTTTCCTTGCGGCTTTGTCTTCAAAAACAAAGACAAAGGATTATTGAAATGTTACATCTGCCAGAGGAGTCTCCATAGCAATACTAACTCTTTCCAGGAATGTAAGGCACCGTCAAAAATACACCCCACATAATAAGAAAGTAGGACCTTTTTTTTTACCAGTGCTATACATTATGACAAGTTGCCATCTGGAGACTCTGAGGTTACAAGAATACAAATAGACAAGACAGTGCTACAAAGATACATTTGGAGACAGACACAGTGTGTTCATCTGAGGCGACTATTAACTGGTAAACAGCTGTGATGAACATGGGGAGGACTCTTCAGGTGAAAAAAGACACAGCACAAGGGGATAGGACAAGGTGTTCGACACCCCTAGACTAAAGGGAACTTCAATACAGCCATCAGTGGACCATCTTCAAATAAATACCCCAATTGAGGAAATATCCATAATAATAAAGTGTAACCCTAATCAGTTACAGCCTTGTAAGCCCATTTATTTCAATGAACTTTGAAGGGTATAACTCCGTTTAAGATTCTACTACAAGGAGTATTAACATTCTTTCATTATTTGGCGTGGCTCAAGGCTCCTTGGATGAAACCTCTCCAAGACTTAACATTTCTCCCACAGCATGGTTTGGACAACCAAAAATACTATGTTTACTCTAGGCAAGATTATCAATTTAAAATTTTCATTCAAGTATGTGAAGGTAAGTCTGACATTCTTTAGTGTAATATATGCTCATCTACAGGATTACAGTCTAAATTTGGGGAAGAGAAAACAAAACAAAAGTAATTTACAAATTATGGGCATCATTTAAATTAAGTTAAGCATTAGAGCTGCCAGGTCCCCCAGGAGGGTGGAGTTCCCCTGCTAAAAGGGCCCCCAATCTGCCGGTCCGGATCCGGCTGGCAGGGGGAACCCCACCCCTGAAGTGGCCAGATTGGTCTGACATGCCCGGTGTGATGACATCGCCCAGAAGTGACATCATCATGTTGGGCACGTCACCAGGCGACGCTCTAGCAATCACCCTGAAAACTATAGTACCATAGAGTGACATGCCCAACGTGATGACATCACTTCTGGGCAACATCATCATGGCGCACACTATGCACACGAATGTCCTGGAATGGGACCACCATTCCCCTGCTGCAGACAGTAAGTCACTTGGCAACGCTAAAACATTTTAATGGGAGGAGTTTAAGTACATATTAACTCTACCAGTGAAATCAGCATGTTTAAACACTCTTTACTGTGGCAGTTAGCAAGCAAGTGCAGTTCCATCATGCACACTATTTATGGCCAATGACATATTACATCTGCCACAGGACTGCAACAGGCACTTGCAACTGAGAGTTCTCCACGGGAACTCAATGAAGAAGCACCATGTGTGCCTGATTCTGGTTTGGATCAAAGCATGATGGGAAAGAGGGTCTCCTGCTTCCCCCCACACCATTTTCCTGACACAAAATGACACCAGGATGTATTATTTGCCCCATTGGGGGCTTCGTGTGCAAACATTCAGTTAACATGCAGCCCCAAAAGGGCAAATAATACTCCCCAGGCCATTTTAGGTTAGGGAAATAGTGCAGGCAGAGGGAGGCAGGTTTTCCTCCTCCTGTGCCACTGTACTGTCCAGAACTGGGCCCCTGTGGCACTTCTAAATTGAGTTCCCATGGGGAACACGCAGCTGTCATATGGCTGCAAGCCCCTGTGGTGATCACATGGCCTATCACATAGTTTGTCCCTTAGTTATAGCTCATTAGGAAGGAAAAATGGAGAAAGAGAAGGCATTACCAGAAGAAGGAGAATTTGATTGACAAAAATACTTGATTTAAATCATATTCATTTTATCTCATAGAAATCCAAATAACTTAATATTATGAGCATGTATTTACTACTGTTTGTATTTACCATCAAGTTCATAAATTGCTAATTCCTCTTTTGTAAGTGACAGTGGTCCTTGTAAAGATATATCCCATCTATCCAATCCTCTTTTAGCTTTTAATTCATACACTTTTCCCTCTAAAACAAAAGAATTAGATTTTAATACATTCAATGGAGGACAGTTTTAAAAGTTTTTTTGTTTACTGGTGGGTTTACACTTGTCCATGTGCTACACAGATTTAGCTGCCTAATAAAACTCTGCAATGTTAATAAATTTGGACTACAAAATACAGGATATACAATGTCCCATACTATACTCACTCAGGCTATCCAGATGAATATCTGAAATACCCCTTATTTGCAATATTTCATTCAATTTTGATTCTAGTCTTTTAATCTCAAATAGATCATTTAAATCTCTACCTAGAAATGTAAAAATAGTTATAATCAGCAACAGAAAGCAATGTATAAAAGTTTCCTCTACAATTATAATCATATCAAGTAAATAAGAAAAATGACATTTGATGCTGTTTGTAGAAAAAAGTAAAGGACATAATCCAGCAATCGCTGCTCCCATTTCCACTGGTCTTGCATTAGATAGCACTCAGTACATAGCACTGAAAATCTGAAAGAAAATCTATTTTTCAAACAGGAATCATAAAAGAAAACTGACCTTGGCCCCGATCACACACAGAATTAGCCATGCGATAGGCACGAATGCCATGCGGATTTTAAGAGCGTGATCACACCAGAACATCTGGCAAGTGTCCCACACCTGTCGGCAACCCGTTTCTCTCTGCTGAAGAAGCGGAGTTAAAAGATACTAGGGAAAGTCCAGCCTCAAACAGGTTTGCTACGGGCCACAGATGGATTCTAATGTGAATTGTGATTGTTTTATGCTATGGTGCACTGCTTTTCTTAATGTTGTTTGCTATGGCTGTGAGCTAATGCAATAAACTTGACTTGACTGACTAGTGCAGTCCTATCTAAGCACATTTACATCAATGGTGTTAGACTGGAGCAGGGGTGGCCAAACTGTGGTTCAGGAGCTGCATGCAGCTCTTTCACATATATTATGTGGCTCCCAGCAGGGCAGCTGGAGAAGGGGAGGCATGCCTCCCAGATCGATCTTCCCTTCCCCACCCAGTGTTCCCCTACCTGGGTAAGCTTGGGGTGGGGTGGTGGGGAGCAGAGAAAGAAAGCAACTTTAAATGCATTTTCAAAGCCCCTCCCCCCACTGGCCGGTTTGGAGAAGGGACAAAGGTGAAAGAATTAAGCATCCCCTCCCCCACTCTTGGTAACCACTCCAGAAGCCACTTGTCCTCCTTAAAAAGGGTGTTGAGCTCATGTAACACACATCTGCATGTGATGACCGGTTTATTCTGTAGATACAAAATTCACTCTGTGAAACTGAGCACCACTAATATTTGACACTACTCCATAGGGCTACTGTAAGACTAAAATTCCACTATGAGGTAAGGCATATATAAATATAATACATTAAAATAGTGTTACATAATCCTAAAACATTTCCCTGGGGTTTTATTCTTCACTCACCATCAGTGCTTGACATTTGACTTCCATTTAAAACAAGATTTTGTGCTTCTTCTATATCTTGAAGAAGTGCCTCAAGACTGGCAGCCAAACGCTTTCTTTGCTCAGCTAGCATCTGTTTCCCCCCGCCTGCATAAAAAGACCAGTAGTACCATGTTACTAATTCACTCTCAAAACAGTTCTCTATAAAAGAACACCATAGGACTGTATAACCAGACAGGCCAAGGAAACTGGTACATTAAAGAAGACTTTTTAAAATCACAGAAATAGCATGGCCAAATATTTTGGAGGCACTTGTGCTATTCCAATCACATTCGTACAAATTCATTGTGTCTACTAGAAAAAGTAGACAGTACCAGAAGTAGTCCAATAGCAGTCTGATCCAAGTTTCTACACACCAAAAGTAACAGTTGTTGTAAGCTCATTATTTTAATTCTTTATTATTATACACTTTTTAAAAGTTCAAAATAAAAAAACTTGGAATTACAAGGTTATGTTCTTCTTTAAAACAGAACATGATTCAACTTCTGTTTGCTGCTAGTCCTCTATAAACCAACAATTTTTATTATGGTACTGATATCTATGTACTTATTCATCCCAGGCTGCGGCCACACGGGCCTTAAATGCAGGAGGAAGGGCTATTTCCTCCCGCATTTAAAGGGGCCGACCACACGGCCCGGCCCAAGTCCCGTGCTGAAGCAGGCTCAAATGCGGGTTCCTCCCGCATTTTCCGACCCCGGGAAAATCAAGTGTTTTCCCAGGTGTTGCGGGAGGAACCCGCATTTGAGGTATCTGGACAGCCCTCTCTCGCAAGCATTGCGAGAGCAGGGCTGTCCAGATAGTCCCGCCGGCCATTTCCCCCCCCCCCCCTTTTACACTTGGGCGCTTAGCCACTCGTGCGCCCAAGTGTAAAAGGGGGGGGGAACCCCAAACTCACCAGGCGGATGGCGGGTCCTCGGCCGCCACCGCCGCTTCTGCGGCCGCCTCCGCCACCGTTCCCGCCAGCCGTTCTCGCTGCCGCCACCGTTTCCACCGTTTCCTTTGGAGGTTTGCTGGCACACAGGCAAACCTCCAAAGAGGGCCACTGAGTCCAGGCCCTTTTTCCACCACACCTCACCGGGGGTGGGGGGTGGAATATGCCTTCATCCAGGCTGCTGGCACACAGGCAAACCTCCGAAGAGGGCCACTGAGGCCAGGCTCTTTTTCCACCACACCTCACCAGGGCGGGGGGAAGCCTTTGAAGACAGCTCTTCTGAGTCCAGCTCTATCCATAAGTGCCATCAGGGGAAACTGGTGACAATAAGAGCAGGCAGCTCTGCTGTGTGAACCCCTAAGCAGCCAAGGCACAGAGAATGGCCATTTATCAGCACCATTTTTAGTCATAATGACACAGTGGATATCCAGAAAACATTTCTTCTTTAGATCTATTTTATTGTTCTCGAGAGTAAAAATTGTTGAGAGAAAAAAACCTCCTCAGCCTCAAAAACTGAGGTGAGAAAAAACACAGAGAACAGCAGTGGAGATCTTCTCTCTGCAGCTGCAAAAAGAGAACTGAGGGAGTAGCGCCCCTCTTCCTGGTCATGTGAGCATTTTGGTGGGAAAGCACCAGAGTGAGGAGGGGTGCTCCTATTCTATTAGAAAGCATGGAAATCTTTTCTGCGGCTGGCCTGCGAGTGCGCAGTCCCATGTGGGATTGCACAGAAGCCACAACGATGAACCTAACTTTCTCAAGTAAAAAACACTACATCATCTAATGTAGCGCAATCTTGCATTCATATTCTATTACTTTCACTCCTTGGATATTCCTTGCAGACATCCCTGCTGTTGAGATAAGTAATATCCTGTATACAAGAGAAGGGAACACGACCTTGTGGGGGGAGCATGGAGCAAGTGTAAAGCTAGACAGACAGGAAAGTGGAAGTCAATGCCTTCTTCATTTGATAAATGTCATACCTTGTCTGTCTCCAGAATGCTAGTCTTATCCTGCTTCTTTTTGGAAGTTCCACAACACAGAACAGTTCTCTCTCACACACACTCTCTTTCACCTAGCAATGTAGGACTCTTATCTCTATCTCTCACCTTTCTACCAAGTATGTCAGTTCCTAAATAATGCTTTCTTTACCCTTTAATCAGTAATGGTCACTGCTGAATCATCATTCTGCTAACTCCTGCAGTATGAAAAGGGATATATTTCTCTTCATGTTTAAGAGAGAATGTCTCTATTTTTGCCTATTATTGGTATTCTTGCTAATGGTATATATAACAACCCTATTTAGAAATAGGGTTTGCAGCCTCTTACAACATCTATCATGAATTGTCATTTGGTGCTATCAAACGTCTGGTCAGTTAAAACAAATTAGAAGCAACAATATGTGGAAGCCTTCACAACCCCAGACCCTCTGTCAATATTGTTGAGAAATGGAAGGCTGAATGCTCCAGTCACTTGTAACACAAGGTTACTACTGTGCTGCTGACCCAAACTCTATTTCTACTTTATTATTGTTATTGGCAAGCAAGTTAACACCCAACCTGGGCCAGTTTACAAGCAAAGGAAAAGTAAAATTATCCCAGCAAGCTCAAGATGCCTTATTCTTTGATAGATCCTCTTTTGAACACCAAAGAGTTCTGCTATTCCACTAAGCACTATTCCACTGAGGCAATGATGGTGAAGAGTTTAATACACCTCACAGGCCAGCAAATGGACTTAATGGCATGCCAGCTCAGGTCTGGCATGAATCATTACAAGCTCAAGTTGTTTGCCTACCTGTTTAATAGCCTTCAGCTCCCTGGATGGTTCTGTCCTGCTAGACAAGTATAAACAAAACAGCTAAAAAGACAGGATAGGTGAGAAATATCCAATGTGCAAAAATATATCATTTTACTAACCTTGCATACTATCTGGCTCAGAAAGTGCAAGGTCCTGCAAACTTTCCAAGTCATTCAGATTTAACTCCACATTTTTCCACAATTCTTTTCTGTTCTCTGATAATTCAACTAACCCACTTTCTGCAAAGAGACATATTTTAGAATTATTTTGTGCATAAAGGTTTAAAGTGTACTATTGCTTTAATGATGTAAAATGAAGGCTATTTATTGGTTTCCTATGGGATTTTGGCACAAATATATAAAACAGCTGCACTGCAAAGGAGATTTTAAAAAAAATGCACATTCACTTTTTTTTTATGGGAGCCTAAATAATAGTTCACACTATGGGAGCCTAAATAATAGTTCACGCTAGGAAAGCAGCTAGACATTGATTCTCAAAATATCCCATATGTAAAAGATCTGTGGTGCACTGTACATCTGACTTTTAATTCTCTACTCACCAATTATTTCTAATATCTCCAATTTGTCTCTATCAAGTCCCTCTGCTTCTTGGATATCTTGCATAATTGCCTCTAACCCTGAAGCCAAATGCCTTCTTTGTTCAGTGAGCTCCTTTATTTTGTCCTCTACAAAGATAATTTAAAATGCATTGAATTTTGACTTTACAGGAGCATAAATATGAAGGAGAATTCACACGGAAACATTTTATACCTTTTAAAAAATGGCAATAAATAATTTTACTGCTCAACAGTCAGAGGTGATTTTTGAAACTAATTTATATTTAGAAGGAATGCTATATAAATGATTGTTTTAGGGCGATGCTGACCTCAAGGGAACTACAAAGATTTGTTCTGCATTTTTTCCTTTTCAATCTTCCTGAAAACTACTAGTATTATATATATATCCACAGAAAGAAAGCCACAGGAATAAATATTCTAATGACAGATGCTAAGAGTCATGAAAATACAAGTTCCCGGCACTGCTGCCGGAACAGACAGGCATACTTAGGCCCATTGTCCTATAAAACTTTGAGTGTGCTGTTTCTTTTATTTTCCACTGGAACTTTTGAGATAAGCCAAGATAACTGTCTTTGTTGTACCTGATTAATACCAGGAATACTATCCAGAAATCAACTGTTATGGAAAATGGAGAGTGTTTTTTCAGAATGGTTGTGTTGAGAAAATTCTATTTAAGGAGTCTCCAGAATATCAATCACATATGCTTTCTTGGCCCTCTCTTAACTTAGCATCAAGAAACAAATTCTCTCCAGGTGTTACAGAGCATTTCATCTTGAGATTAATTTTTTATGTTAGCAAAGGCTTTCTATTACATTTCTGCACAGTCCAGAAATTGACTTAATGGTTACTATGACACCCCTATCCACTTCCCCCCCTTAGAGGCAAGATTTTCCTTCCATTTTTCTTTCCCTTTCTGACTGAGCTGCCCTAGTTATCTGTTTTCTTCTTTCCTGAAGAACTTTAGCTATCCCACCCTGTCACAGTATGATATTTTGGCTGTTTGCTCAGCCCAGGAACCTGAGGGAAGGAATGGGAGCCCCCTTTAACTTGAATAGCTTAAATGGCACTCAAGAAGTTTTTATATTCCAAATTAACAAAATATTTTATTTAACACAGAGGGGAAAGGTCAGTTGAAATCAGGGGTAACATTTCTGAGGTAACTCAATATAGAACTCTGATGTAAATCAGTATAGTTCATGTGTTTCAAGCTACTAAGAGTTTCATAAGCTTCTCGCAGTAACTTAGGATCTTTAAGATGAGAGGCTTTTGTCCCAGTGTTTCCCAAACATTCCAGTACACTTTCTTTGAGCATTCACTGACTCTTTTGGTTTCCAGAAGGCTGAGACACTCTATTCAGTACCCAAACCCTTTCTCTAAACACACCAATAGTCTTCTTGAATTTATCTGACTCTTAAGGGTTCACAAGGCGGTTCTATTTTTAACTACACCAGATCAGAGATATCTCCACTCTTCAGGGCTATCTCCCTGTTTTGACTGCATAGGGAAATTCTCTCACTAGAAAATCTATCCCCCTTTCTTGGCCCGAACGGGAGTCTTCTCCTAACTACCCACTCCTCTTGCCAACTTTCCTAGTACTCCATCTGTGTTAAACTGCTCTCAGTCAGGGCTGAATGCAGAAGGAATTCTCAGCATCTAGTTCAGAAGTCTTTCTCTACTCAATTGATGCTACCCGATCAGATTCCTTGGAGCAGTTTGTCACTCAAGGCTCTCTGGTTCTGTGAAGAATTAACCCTTCATAATCCATTACCTGTTTACACAGCACTTCTGAGATGTTAAAGTGCAGTCTGTGGCAGTTATACACCAAATCAAGTAAACTACTTACCACCCATGCCACCTGGCTGGGCAGCTGCAACAGCCTGTGCTTGCTGCAGGTCTTTCCAATTTGATTCCAAATTTTCCAGAATCAATCGCTGTTGTTGATACAATTCTTCTAAGATTATTTCTAAGAACACAAATGTTGCACAATCAGCTGTAAAAGCAATTTTAAATGTATACAATTCTTCATTGTTCTAATCATGTGACATATAGAATGATATTCAGTCCTAGAAAACAGATGATACAATAAAATAATGCCTTTCCCAACACAGGTTCAGTTCAGATAATGCAACAAACAATGGAAATGAGGTGCAGCCTCCCATTTCCTGCCTCCTCTCTTCCAAGACTTCCCTTTCAACTTCCATTTGGGGTCCAACTTACTTCAAGTCATGGTCTCTAATCTTTGTTTGAAGAGAAAGCACTAACTATCTTATAATCTAATAGCAAAGCCAAGATATCTTTGGATACTTAAATCTGGTGACTGGAGCTGTGAACAGGCAAGACAGATCTTTCTACAAATCTGAAAAGGGCCCTAGGTTTGCAGGAAAATGTGAAATCTAAAAAAAAACACTGAACAGCTTTAAAAATCTGAAAATGATAAAAGAAACACCTGTAGCTTTAAGTAATGGATTCCCTCTGTGGTTGTTGCTACACAACCATAGCATTCCAGAGCTTGGCTTGGTCAGTAAAAGTCAGGGCGAGGACACTTTCCAGCCCTATTTTGACATTTGAGGGAGAATTCATTGGAACCAGACCTGGCTAGAGTTGCCAGTTCCAGGCTAGAAATTCATGGAGATTTTGTGATGAAATCTGAGGAGTGCAGGGTTTGGGGAGGGGAGAGGCCTCAGCATGGCATAATGTCATAAAGTCCATCCTCCAAAGCAGCCATTTGCTCCAGGGGAACAGATGCCTGGAGTTCAGTTGTAATACTGGGGGGGGGGGGGGGGTTCTCCAGGTCACACCTGGAGGTTGGCAACTCTAGGCCTGGCAGCAATCTCTGGGTGATTTGATGCCACCTGACTTGCGTGACTCAAGTAGGCCTGTTTGCTTGCTACTGTTCAATAGCAGCCACCCTATGAAAGCCAGTGCGGTGTAGCAGTTAGAGCTTCAGATTAGTGTCTTCAAGACCCAGTTCAGATCCCCATCTTGCTGTGGAAACTGACTGGGTGATTTTGGACCAGTCACATACCTCCAGCCTAACCCACCTCACAGGATTTTTGTGTGGATAAAAAGGAGAAAATAACGTAAGCTGCTTTGGTCCCCAGTATGGAAAAAGGTGGGGTATAAACTAAGTAAATAAAGAATAAATATAGCTGAAGATGGGAGGCAGATAAAAGATAGGCTGGTTAATGGCTGAGAAGGAAAGAATGAGGCAGGGAGAAGATATGGGGATTGCTAAAAGGAGAGAAAAAGGTTTGGAAATTCCTAATAATTGTGGGGGGTAGCCTGGGGAGGGTGGAGTTTGACCTCAGTGGGGTATAATGCCATGGACTCCACCCTCCAAAACAGCCAGGTGGAGTCTGGAGATCATCTGGAATTACAACTGCTCTTCAGATTACAGAGATCTGTTTCCCTGGAGAAAATGGCTGCTTTGGAGAGTGGACTTTATGGCATTGTATCTTGCTGAGGTTGCTTCCCTTCCCAAATCTCACCCTCCCAAGTCTCCATCCACAAATCTCTAGAATTTCCCAACTTTGATCTGGCAACCCTAAGGGGAATTGATCTCTGTAGTTGGGAGATCTATTGCAATTCCAGGAGATCTTCAGCCTCCCCCCCCCCCCCAAGAGGTTGGCAACCCAAAGGAGAGAAGGATACCAGAAAAGGGAAGAAACTATTAAGGCTCTCCAGAAAGTGAATGAGAAAATAGTGGGAGAGGGGGAAGTGAGATGCCTCCTGTAAGTCCTTGCAGGTTCCCACTTGTAGCATACTAAATTGAATGTCACCGAATTATAGTTAGTACAAAAAAAGGAATTTAAGGAGAAGCCACCCAAAGGGGGGGGGGAAGCATGTGAGCTTGCAGCTTGTTTCCAGTCCTCCCACAAATCATCTGAATCAGGCTTTACTCTAGACTTACCTCTGGTTCTCATTATTGCATCCTTGTCCAGTGCTTGACTCTCTACATCTTCAGTGTCTTCAGTAACTGCTTTCAGGCCAGCAACCAAAAGCCTTCTTTCTTCAGTAAGCTCTTGTACTTTTTGCTCTAAAAAATGATTTTAGCAAAAATGGAATATATACCTATTAATACCACATCAATTGTACAAGTTGGTTTTGGCTTTTGTAATAGCTACCACAAATAATTCAGCTGTGCCATAGCCATACAGAACCATCTGAAAACATCTAACACACAATCCATTTCATCATGGGTGCAGCCATCGCTTGAAGACAAGTTCCATGAAGCCTGAAGCGCCTTATTGTCCATTCTTCCTCCCCCCGCCCCAATGTGCACGCACAGGGTCATGTGATACATAACATGGCATTTAGTTATTTAAAATATTTATATCCTGCCTTATCTCTTAACATCTAAACCACAAGCAGAGCTCCATTGCAGAGTAGATCTTTCCCACCTCCCCCATGGCTTCTTATGCCTCCTCTAGAATAAATCTTTATGGGAATGACACTCAACTTACATTTAATGCTTTATCAAGACACAATTTAATGCTTTATCAAGACACAATCAAGATGCTTTATCAAGACACAATTAAATGCAAAGGGGGAAAAAAGCTCATTGTCCAACACCCATGGCTCTGGGGGCTCCCTTTTCAGAGGCAGGACAACCCAAGAAGCCTCTGTGTAGCAGAGAGGGAGGAGGGTTGGTGCTTACCCTGTTCCCTCTCCCCAGTCGCTTCCAGAAGCCTCCCATCAACCTCTGGGACACTTCCTGGCTCTTCTTCCTCCCCAGGCCTCCCCCCAGCCACACTTAAAAGCCCAGTCTGGAGACAGATCAACCCAGGACTCCTCCGACCCTTCTTCACCCCAGTGAGGACTAGCCTGATGGGCAGAGTCCTCCTCCAATGAACTTCCAGTGCCAGGGTCACCCTCTGAAGTGCCACCACCCTTTGGCATGCCCTTGAGGCTCAGTGTCCCACCCGAGCTTGAGAAGGTGACAGCCCAGTCCCCTTCCACCCAGACTCCCCACAGTCCCTCCCAAGCTTCCTTGCTGGAGGCTTGCTCATCAATGGCAGGGGCCTCCCTGCCCCTTCCCTTCCCTCCACTGCCTCTTTCTACCCCCCAACTATACCCCCCTGCTGCCAGCTTGAGATAAGGTTAGGATTTGCGTCACACTGCCTCCCTATGTCCTGCAGGCTGTTCCTCCCCCCACCGTCTGCCATGCTGCCCTTTGCTGGAACCAGCTGGTCCGTCTCTACCCCATTTCCTCGCTGTTGCTGCCTGTCACCTATGGAGGACCCTTGAAGGTCCAGCAGTGAACTCCCCACCAGCAATAAGGGGGGGGAGGGGTAGTGCCACCCCCAGACTCCCATGTGCTATTACTTGCTTAAAGAACAGAATACTATATACTTACCAGTAATGCTTCCGGGATACATAGCTGCAAGTGCCTGTGCTTCTTGCAGGTCTTTTAGATTTGACTGCAGACTTTCCAAAAACAATCTTTTATGCTGAGAAAGTTGATTTAAATCCATTTTTAAAACTGGAAATTTTAAAAATATATATTAGACAAAAACCGCTAATATTTTTTCTACTGTTAATATCACAGGAAATTACGAGGAGTTACTTTAATTGGGGAAAGTAGCTTCAGAAAATAAAAATACATAGTATAGAAAAAAGCTAAGGAAAACAAGAAGCAAGCTGAAATCATTAAGTAATAGTTGTATTCAGGATTTTTATCCTGCAGTATTTTAGAAGATCTCTAATAAATAATTATTATTTCAGTAGACCCTTGCCATTCTCAGAGATGCAACTCATAATTTCACATATTTGCAGCCCATAGCCCAACCATGCAATGCAGCTAGTCCTGAACACATGACCACTCAGCATGTGGGAGAAGGAGAGTGGGAACAAACACACTGGCTCCAGAGCGTGCTTCTGCACAACTATCACTTAACAGGGACCGGTTTCCCACAGCCAGTGCTCCACCCCCGCTCTTCCCTTTGCCCCAATTGTGTCAATTTCCCACTATTTGCTTTGCGGCCACATTTTGCCCCACAGCTTCGCCTGATTTCCCCCGCATCTACTCAATCCTCAAAAAACAGGATCGAGTGGATACGGGGGAAATCAAGCGAAGCTGCAGAGCAAAATGCAACCATGCAGCAAATAGTGGGAAATTGACACGATCAGGGCAAAGGGAAGAGCGGGAGCGGAGCAGTGGCTTTCAGAAATCGGTCAGGGAGGAAGTGTGTGAACTGGAAGAATTGCATGGCACCATCTCCAACTAGTGCAGCAGCACCCACCTTGCCTGCCCAGCCAAACAACTCACACAGCTGCACCCACCTTACCTGCCCCACCAGGTGACATGTGTAGCAGCACCCACTTGCAGCATCATGACTTGAATAAACAAGCTGGCCACTGCTACGTGACTCATTTGGCAATGCTGTAGTCAAGACAGGCACCATATGTGACTCTCCAGGGCCAAGCCTCCCTCTATGCAGGGAGGGGGCCCTTTCCAGGGCTGTTTTGTCGCTGAATCCACCTCTGGAGGCAGATGACATTTGGCCTCCACTATTTGCTGATTTTGCCATTGTTGATGAACCCAAGAAGAAGAATTCCCACAAATTGAGAATATCTTATATATATTTTAATATTATTGTTAAGACATAACACTCTAGGTTTTCAAATCATTTTATTCTGTACTCACCAACAGGCATTTTTGGTGTCTCTGGAACACGACAATCTTCTACTTGTTTTATTTGTTGTATAATTTTGTCTAGGCTTGCACGCAAGAGCTTTCTTTGCTCATTCAGCTGCTGTATTTGATTTTCTACATAAAGATTTTAATGCATTGAATTAAAAAAAACCAAAAGTCTACTTACAAAGCATGTTTAAAGATGTGAAGGCCCAGAAAAAAAAATTGAGGCCTTAAAATATTGGGGAATTTTGTGGAACCACCATGGCCTCCCCTCCTCCATGCCACATGAGCCATGGATGGGCAGCAGTCGAGGTAAGCAGATGGCCGGATGGGAAGAAAGGAACCACTCCCACTGAACTGTGGCAAGGTGACAAAGGAAGCAGGAGAACTAGCAGGCAAAAATGGAGCTTCTCCTGCTGCTCCCTTCACCACTACATGAGCCACAGATGGGCAGCAATGGAGACTGACTGGTGGAAAGAATGGGAACCAGCAAGTGGGCAGCCCAAGCAAGCCAGCAGGGAGATAAGATTCCCTACCCCTGGGTGAGGCTCGCAGGTTCCTGCTATTACAACAGATTTACATGGATATATTAATTATTAAAAGTGAATAACTTTGATAACAATTAATATGCTATAATATGTTTAACAATATATTTTTACAGAGTTCAGTGTTAAAAAGTTTAATTTGATATCCGAATGTGCTGGTAGCCCTATTGTGACTGTGTCAGACTATTTGTGCCCAAATAACACACTTTCTCTTGTTTACTATGAAATTTTTCTAATTTCAACTTTCCACTCTTTCTTATTTCTCATATGGCAAAAAACTGTGCTTCGGTAGTTTACCATGGAGCAGTTTTCAGCTCTCTCTATCAAGTATTGAGTATACTTGTAATTTTGCTTATAGAAAATTAAGGCATTAATGCATTTATTTTCCATTAAATATGCCAAATACTATCATTTTATATGCCAAATACTAAGTTCTACATTATGTGATTTGTGTTGTTTAAGCAGTAAAATGACTTTAGAATTGATAGGCAAGTAAGTACGTATTTTTCCATTTTTCCCAAGGTTTCAAAATTTCTAGAAATGTTACGTTTATATATATGTTAAGATAATATTAAATATTGTTAGAGAATTAGTATTACAAAATATTAACACTGTTCTAGGACATTTGTCACATTCTTCAAAAATAAATGCTCTAAGCAACTTATCAAAATCATATTCAAAACATGAGAATTCAGTAAAATCACAAAATAGCAGACTAAAATCAGAAAGCAAAAAATCAAATTGTCTTACCCGTATTGTGATCGATTTGTTAATAGCGTTGCAAACTTTCACTCAGTTTTGGGGAGTTAATATTGACAGGCACAGGATGCTTGGCAATGACCCCAAGCTTAGAAGTCATATTTCTTGAAATTAAAGGTTCTTAAAGGTACTTAAAGGTACATAAGTTTAAATTTGTAGCTGAATGCACAGCTTACATACCAGTGAAACTGTCTGGTTTAGAACCTGCAAGAGCCTGAACTTGTTCTAACTCTTTCAGATTTGATGTCAAATTTTGCAGTAAAGATTGTTTTCTCTCAGACAGAACACGTAATTCCTGTTCTGCAAAGATAAATGTTTTAGAATCACCCCTTGAGAAACAGTTCTGACTGCTCTCATTACTAACAGAGGTACACAATATATAGATATATATTCAAGTGTGAACTGATTCATACAAAGACAATCTTCTCATTCATCACTGCAGCTGTTAAGATAAGACAGAGAGGATAAGTGAAACCTATTCACTTATTGAATGTAACACATTTCAAAAAAGCCTATGTCCAGGGCTTTGGTAGAAAAAGCCCAGCAGGAACTCATTAGCATAACAGGCCACACCCAACAACAGAAACTCCTTAGCATATTAGGCCACACACCCCAACACCGCAGCTCATTAGCATTTTAGGTGGAGGCTGGGAAAGCACAGGGCAGGCATGGAAGCTTGCCTCTCCCCCCGCCCCCCACAGCTTCTCTGCCCCACTTCAGCATCGCCTTTCTAGTCTACCCCCCTCCGAACCAGACAGCCGGGGAAAGAAGGTGCTGAAGTGCCTGGGATCTGAAAGATCCTTCTGAAAGATCCCTCGGGGAGGGAAAGAAAGGCATTTCCAATGTGCCTGGGTTCCCTGCCTGCCCTTTTCCAGCTGCCACATGTCTGCTAGAGAAGGGAAGGCAGAGAGAGGCTTTTCCTTGTCAATTCTACTCTCAGCTGACTGGCCAGAGTGAAATTGACAAGGAAATCCCAAGGGGCTCCCCAGAGGGAGAGAGGGCATTTTAACATGCCGCCTTTCCCTCTTGTGTGTAACGTGGGGAGGGCAACGTGCTCTGTAGCCACGCATGCTAGAGGTTTTGGCTGTAGGCGTGGCCAATTCAGGAGCCAGCCGGAACTCCGTTCCTGTGCGTTCCTGCCCCAAAATAGCCCTGCCTATGTCTCTGGTAATATCTGTCCACTGTTTTATTTATTTTAAACATTCTGTCCTGTTTTTCTACCTAAGTATCCAAGCCAACAATTCTATGTGATCAATACAATAAAATACTATATAAAATAAAAAGAAATCTAAAATACATCACACAATTTAACTTAACAGCAAAGTTATAGTAATCATGAACTTCATCTTCCCAAATTCTTATCTCAGTATTACTGACTTGGCATCAAAGCGGTAAAAGAGAGTATGCTAAACAAAGCTCTCTTGGAAATGAGTTCCAAAGCCTGGGTGCCACTGCCTAATCACCAGCTCATTACCACAAGCCAAGTCTCTGATGACACAAGGAGCATATAAGGAGACAGATACGACAGTTGTTCAAATATGGTCTACATACAAAAGTCTATATAGAAAGAGAACAGCCTCCCCAAAGTGCTTCAAAAATTATAAGACAAGGTTTAAGATCCTTTCAGAGATTTCATATAGAGAGTGGGGTACAGCCAATATAGCAAATCACTCTTCCCCCTTGAGAATTCAGCTTCAAGTTCAAAGAACAGAAGTGCAGAATTTTTTTTTTTTTAAAAGATCACTCACTCCATACTTACCTCCAGGTGTTACTAGTTCAGCTCTTCCTGAAGTACGGTGCTGAACTTTTTTAATATCACGCGCAACTGTCTCCAGATCTGCAGTCAGACGTCTTCCTTTCTCTCTAAGCACCTGTAGTTTATCCTCTTTTTAAAATATTCAAAATATTTAATACACTTAGAATTAACTACACTAAATGCTACTATGCAATTAGCATTAGGGATGCTCAGACATCCAACTCATATTCTTCTCACTGACCACAAGCAGGGAGCAGATTTTATATCAAGCAGTTCAGCTGTTTGCAAGCAGCTCAAGCAAGTTTGTTGGGTTACTTTTCACATATTCAAACAGTACAG
Organism: Lepidodactylus listeri; assembly: GCA_029233225.1. Taxonomy (NCBI): domain Eukaryota; kingdom Metazoa; phylum Chordata; class Lepidosauria; order Squamata; family Gekkonidae; genus Lepidodactylus; species Lepidodactylus listeri. Next base: position 23,031,965 of record JARCFY010000012.1, read on the forward strand.
TACGGTGAAAGCAGATACACACTGTCATACCACCCAGTGGGAGCCGTATTTTCCACCCTCCCCCACAGACCTCTCATCACTGAACAACAGCCAATTGCTTAAATAGTGAGCAAATCAGTCAACCAATTTTATAAACTAGGTATTGGGTTTTTTTAAAAAAAAAAAGAAGCCTTCAGGAGTTCATTTCACCATATACGTACCACTGATACTTCCTGGTTGGGCAGTCACAGCAGCCTGAGCTTCTTGTAATTCTTTCAAGGTTGAGACCAGATTTTCCAACAAAAGTTGCTTCTTCTCTAATAATTTGTGCATTTCCTTTTCTACAAATAGAAATGCTTTGAACAATTTCTTGAAAAATGTATTTGCTGAGTCCCATAAAATGTAGTAACATTGATTTTTTTTTAAATGTTGCATTTCATACACAAGCAAATAACCTAATCTGTCATTCCAGCTTTTAAGAGGGGGAAAACTAAATAAACTCTTTCCAGAAATGAAGCAAAGTGACTTCAAAGGCTACTATCATAAATACACTTACTATGTCATAAGTTCCACAAAACTCAATGAAATTTACTCATCATTAAACATTTTTGGGATTGTGCTACATTTCTCTGACAATAGCACAGAAATCCAAAACAACTGATTTCCAGATTAGGGATGTAAATATGGGCTACTAGGGTCACAAGGAAAACTGTCAGACTAGAGCCAATGTCCTCTCTGACCATTCTCAGTGAATGTCCATAATGAACAGGAGGCTATGCATAAATTCTCTATCATAGAATATGATCAGTGCTGAAGGGCTAAAGTGATACCTCTTTTGGTAGGAAGCTGCTTCCAGGAAGAAGAGTGACCCACCTGATTGATCTGCTAGGAGAATTATTGCATTATGATAAAGTTTGGGAAACTATAACCTAAGGGGTTTAGCGCATTTCTGCCAAAAGCTTCATTTACTTAAATTTGACCTAGCAAACTGAAGCAATTCACCAAAAAGGTGCTTCTTTAGAATCAAGATCATTTTGGGGGTGCTTACCTCTGGATTTTAGGATTTCATCCCGATGCTCTATTTCTTGCATGTCCAAAATAGCTGACTCAAGTTCTGCAGTCAATTGTCTTCTTTGCTCAGTTAACTCTTGTAGTTTCTGTTCTATAGAATTATTTAAGCTCATATTTATTGAATATACTACGGATGAAATATACTGTATACCAAATTATACACAAATTTTGCAATACATATACAATATCACCTTGGAAATGGAAATGGAAAACAATGTTTATTATTTAGCTAGCATTATATGAGTGTTTAAAGAGAGACACATACTTTATGCCAAGTATTTGATGTAATACTTGTAATACTCGGCAGATCCCTCAGTATTATTATCTCTATATTACATGAGAAACATCACTTGTTTTGACTCTGTTTAGGACTGCATTATCTGTGTCCTAATATAAATGTTTCCTATAGTGAAACAATTCAATTTATTTATTTATTTGTTTGTTTGTTCCATTTATATCCCGCCTTGCCAGTTTCAAACCGGCTCAAGGCAGCTAACAGCATAAAATACCCACAGGGTTTACAATATAAAACAATTAAAATTAGCAGCACAGGCTACATACATGCTTACAAATCCACATGCTTACAAGTCCAACAGATGGCGACTTCAGAGTTCTCATGGCGAACAGCGTCTGCAGGGGTGCGATCCACAAGACCAGGGCGATGTTACAAAATCAGTTCTTCCCCCGGTGGCGGCTCCTACTTGAAAGCCTGGCGGAAGAGCTCCGTCTTACAGGCCCTGCGGAATTGCAATAGATCCCACAGGGCCCTGATGTCATCCGGGAGCTCATTCCACCAGTGGGGAGCTGCCACCAAGAAAGCCCTGGCCCTGGTACAAGCCAACCGGACGTCTTTTGGGCCGGGGCAAGTCAGGCGATTTTGAGTGCCTGACCTCAGTAGCCTCTGGGGCCTATATGGGGAAAGGTGGTCCCTCAAGTAGGCAGGCCCCTGACCATAAAGGGCTTTAAAGGTTAACACCAGCACCTTGAACCTGATCTGGTACTCTATGGGCAGCCAGTGCAGCAACTGCAGCACAGGCCAGTGCAGCGACTGCAGCACAGGCCACAGAGTGAGGCCCATCAACAGCCTGGCCGCAGCATTCTGCACCAACTGCAGCCTCCGGATCTGAGACAAGGGCAGCCCCAAGTAGAGAGCGTTACAGTGGTCAAGACGTGAGGTGACCATAGCATGGATCACTGTAGCTAGGTCTTCGCGTTCAAGGAAGGGGGCCAACTGCCTAATCAGCCGAAGATGGAAGAAGGCTGCCTTGGCAGTGGCTGCTACCTGGGCCTCCATCGTCAAGGTGGAGTCCAGGAGCACACCCAAACTCCTGACCCTCGGCGCTGGCACCAATGGCGCCCCACCGAAGGACGGTAGTGGGAACCCCAACCCCGACCCGGTCCGACTCAGGCACAGGACCTCCGTCTTCAATGGATTCAATTTCAGTCGACTCAGTCTAAGCCAGTCCGCAACCTCCTGCAGCGCACGCTCCAGGTCACCTGGGTCAGAGCCGGACCGGCCGCCCAACAACAGATAGAGCTGGGTGTCATCTGCATATTGATGACATCCCAGCCCATACCTCCGGACAATCTGGGCAAGGGAGCGCATATAGATGTTGAATAACATCGGGGAAAGAACCGCCCCTTGAGGAACACCACACACCAGTGGGTGCCTCTGGGAGGTCTGTTCCCCGAGCGCAACCCTCTGTCCCCAATCTTGGAGAAAGGAGGCAAGCCATTGTAAAGCAAGCCCCCGTATCCCCGCATCGGCGAGGTGGTGGATCAGCAACTGGTGGTCGACCATATCGAACGCAGCCGACAGATCTAACAACACCAGTGACGCCGTACCGCCTCGATCCAGATGTCTCCAGAGGTCATCCGTGAGGGCGACCAGAACCGACTTCGTCCCATGACCCAGACGGAAGCCAGACTGAAACGGATCCAGCATGGAGGTGTCATCCATGAAGCTCTGCAACTGGGTCGCCACCGCCCTCTCCAATACCTTACCCAAATAGGGCAGGTTGGACACCGGCCGATAGTTGGCCAATACAGCCGGGTCCAGCGATGGTTTTTTAAGGAGAGGACGGACCATCGCAACCTTGAGTGCCTCCAGGAACAGTCCTTCTGAAAAGGACTTGTTGATAATCTCCCGAAGCACACCACGCAACCCCTCGTGGCAAGTTTTTATAAGCCACGAGGGGCACGGATCAAGGCTGCACGAGGTTGGGTGTACAGTCAAGAGCAACCTGTCAACCTCCTCTAGGCCGAGGGGACTGAAATGATCCAAGATGGAACCTGAAGACGTGCATGGAGCCTCAAGTTCACACACTGTCTCAACTGTGGCCGGGAGGTCACGGCGGAGTAGCAAGATTTTATCTGCAAAATAGCTCGCAAATGCCTCACAGCCGATTTCCAATTCCCTATCCTTTGATGTGCTCTGCGGCACCTCAGTCAACGACCTAATTGTTCTAAATAATTGGGCCGGGCGAGAGCTAGCAGATGCAACCTCGGCCGCAAAGGATTGCCTCTTAGCGGCCTTGATTGCCATCTCATAGGATCTCATAAACGTCCTATAAGATGCTCTTGATGCTTCGTCGCGAGTTCGCCGCCACCGTCTCTCTAGCCGTCTGAGTCCCTGCTTTATCTGCCTCAGCTCCCTGGTAAACCAGGGAGCCAGCTTAGAGCGAGGGCGCAAGGGACGTCGGGGAGCGATCTCATCGATGGCCGCCGAGAACCGGACATGCCAGTCCTCGACCAGCCTATCTAATGAGTCACTGGGGGGCATGGGATCCCGCAGTGCCATCAGAAACCGCTGAGGGTCCATCAGGCTCCGCGGGCGAGCTAAAATACGCTCGCTGCCCAAACGGAGTTGGGGAGACACTGTCAGACGGGCCTTCAGGGCATAGTGGTCAGACCATGGCACTGCCGTGGCAGTCAACTGACCCACCGTAACCCCCGCCGCAAAGATCAAGTCAAGCGTATGCCCGGCCTGGTGTGTAGGAGCCTTTACAAATTGGGTGAGCCCTAGTGCCGCCATGGAAGACACCAGATCCCTCGCCGGGATAGAGGCCGCATCGTCGGCATGGACATTGAAGTCACCCAAGACTATCAGCCTAGGGTGCTCCAAGGCCCAGCCCGACACAGCCTCAACCAGCGAGGACAGGCTGCTGGCTGGTGCGTTGGGCGACCGGTACACCAGCCAAACAGCCAACGTCTCCCCAGCTTCCCACACCAGGCCCAAGCATTCTATGCCCACAAGCTTCAACGGCGGGAGTGCCCTGTAGGAGTAAGCCTCCCGAATGAGCAGTGCAACCCCTCCTCCCCGGCCCTCGGTCCGTGATTGGTGAAGGACCGAGAACCCGGGTGGGGCTAATTGGGAGAGAGCCACTGTCTCCCCCTCCCGCACCCAGGTCTCAGTCACGCACGCCAGGTCAGCACCTTGTTCTAACAGAAATTCCTGCAAGGTTGCAGTCTTGTTATTAATAGACCTGGCGTTACACAACACCAATGACGGAGGAGAGTCCTTCCCAGCCCTCCTGCCGGCCACTCTCGGGATGGGACACAGGCTGGAAGGAGGCCGAGCTTCTCCATTTCTCTGCCTCCTTCCCTTCACAAGTATAAAATATCAATAAAATATCAATCAAAGTATAAAATATCAAGTATAAAATATCAATCAGCAGCAAATATTAGAGAACTAGCATCTATAAAATCAGAAGAGTAACAGTCATATCAGCAGTTTAAAACAAATTAATAGCAGTTTAAGTAAATTATTATTATTGTTGTTGTTATTAATTTGATTTCTCAAGTACCCTATCCCAGCTTACACCAATTAGCAGCTTTTTCCCCCTCTCCATTTTCTCTCAATGGCTTCATTTCTAGGAAATACTATTCTAGAATCAGTCTGATATGTGGAGAAGGCTGGGTAGGACCCTGGTCAAGGTAACATTGGACAGCATGATATTATTGAGACGCTATTGGGGATTTATAGAGTTGGAAGTAAAGAAAGCTCGAGAATTTGATATATAACTTGTAAGTACAATTTTATAAAGCATTCAGTTCAGAGTTGGTACTAATTAAATGCTCAGAAGAGTAGGTTATTGGAAATATCTGCCTGGTGGAAGTAGGAACTACCCTATATATAGGAACACACACACACACACACACACACACACACTTCAGTAAGACAACATATTCATGTATCCATACCACAAGACTTTTAACCAAGCTCCCCAAGCCTTAAGTTTGAGGAAAGCCTTTTAGAAGATAAAGGCGAGCTTACTAACAGGCCCAACTTACTAGTACATCCTAGATCCAGTAGGACAAGACCAGTGTTCCCTTTAAGCTGAGTTAGTGTAAGCTAGTTCATGGTTTTTTAGCCTCAGGCTCACACATTTTTGTTTGAGCTCAGGAAGGGTGGCTCCAGAACAAACTAATTTATGCAGTAGCCAAATCACTCACTCAAAACTTAAATGCCAGTAGCTAACGAAGTAGAATTTTTGCTCACAAGTCTCCACAGCTCAGAGGGAGCATTGGACAAGACACCCTTTGGCATGGAAATGGAGTGTGTGTCCAGGGATGTGGAGGCGGGGTTGTCAACTCCCTGAACCCCTCCAAGGGTGTAACATGTGCTGATGCCACTGAAACACTACACTGCCAAAACCATGGCATAGCCCATAAGCAGCCATAGGATAGGCATAAAGCCCACCTACCACATCATCAGCTGCCCCCAATTACCCAAGGGAAGCACAGGAAGCCTATTAATGGCACAGTAGACCTACTAATAGCACAGCCAACCAGCTTGGGCCATAGCCCCTGGTCACACCCCCTGTATTGTTGGTTCTCACCTCACAGTACAAACCCTGATGCAAGCCCAGGCCAGTCAGATGCTAAATTGGACAAAGGCGGAGAAGAGGCTCCGGAAGCATGTTCTTGCCTTCATGGCCCATAGCGTGCCCTGCATGCAACCCGTGATGGAGGGACTCCCAGGCACTGAAGCCATTCTTTAGATGGTGATCACATATTTTGTGGCCAGGAGGAGTAGGATCAAGGACTTGTCAAGTATGTGAGGGGGATTACGCAGCGCCATGTGGCTGTCTGCCATGACTGGCCCTCCTCAGGCCATTCCCATGCCACATGGGTTCCTTTCCCCCAATGCTGATCACTCCCTTTTCACCCTGTTGCAGGTCACTTGCAGAGTGGAGACAGTTCTCCCAACCTAGGGTCCTCAGAAAAGGGCACAGGTGCTGGTTGGTGTAGGATATCCCAGCATGTGGAGACAGGGCAGCTGAGAGAGGCTTTATCTCAGTGAGGGAGGCTTCCACTACGCCACGAGCCAGCCGCCATCACTCCACAAGGCCTTGACACAGGTCTGCAGTTAATTGAGAGCAGGATGGAGGAGATGGAGGTCAGCAATAGTTGTGCCTTATCTGCGCCCTCAGATGCTGTAGCAGGCTGGAAGCAGAGGTGACTTCAGGAGTGGAAGGTACAAATTTTTTGAATATTTTGAACATGGTTGGCAGGCTCGCATGTGAATCATGCTGCCTTTTGTTCTCCCCCTCCTGATACAACCTCTGTGACTTTCTGCCAGCCTATCAGATTGTAGATGTGGCGCCACTAGATGCAGGTCAAGGGGTGTGACAAGTGTGCCTCCTGGTGGTTCTGGGGGGGCATACCTGGCCCGGATCCCAGGTACACGGATCACACACACACATCCGAGCTTTCTGCTGATGCAAGCATTAGAGTAGGTGGCCAGCAAGCAGGAGGCATTTATAGAACCCATAGGAATGGAGGTATGCTCTGGCTCAGGGGAGGCAGTACTGAGAAGATCTAGCCAAGGAGCACTAGGGAAACTTCAACCAGCTGCTGGCTATTGTGTTCCTCTGTGCCGCCCTGGGTCAAGCCAGGGCACCCTGCAGGGTTGCTCTCAGCAGCATAGATAAGCATGGGGCACTGGCAGGTGACCACAGCGCTGAGCATGCCAGGTCCATGCTGTGCCCTGTTGGAGTGACTCCGCACAATACAGATCTGGGACGCTTTCCTCCCCTTTGCCTTTGAGATGGAAAGCCTGTGGGTCCTTGGGGATCACCTGGATTTCTACTGCTCAGGGCTACTTTGCATCAGAGCTGTGGTTAGGAGCCTCTCACAAATCTACCTGACCCTTCCTTTGTCTCCAGGCATCTACACAGTGGCTTCTGGGCAAGTATCATCCCCCCCCCAAAAACCTAGGCAAAATTGGGGCTGGGGTGATATTCTGAAAGGCCCTGCTCAGCACTGTTCTCTCTACATGTGCTGCTTCATGGATTTGCCGCTTGTTCTCTCTGCCGATGTTTGTTTCGGTGCCTAGGCTTGTGGATTCAGTCTCTCTGCCTTCAAGGGGCATGATTGCAAGGGTGGGGTGTTGGTGTAATTCCATGTCCCATCCTGAAACACTCCACATATGTCCAGGGATGGTGCTTTGTTGTGCTGGAGGCCATCCCCTTGAGGCCCACTAATTGCTTTCCAATCCACTGTCTGTCTTGGCTGCACTTTCATGATCCAGTGACATCCCTTGCCCACAATGGCACGGTTGTTGGAGACTCCAGTGGTGTTTCCATGCTCATGGCTTAATTGCCAGCACTTCTGGGGCCCCCATAGCACTCCTGCTATCCTCTTTGTATACCGACTAGTGTCACCACCACTCTGCTGGCAGTCTACCACCATGGCTGCTGCAAGCCTCTGGACTGGGCTGTACAACATAGGTGAGAGAACAGCAGAACAATTATCAGCTTACATTTACAGAAGAATACACATTCTGAGAACAAATTCAGCTTGTAACTCTGTAAGTGCTAAAGCAGAAATAGCACACAAAGGCTTGGCAGTAAACCTAAACTTAGGAATCATCTCTATTGAAATAAGGGGTCTTTCTTCATTCCAGGTATATACATTTTACACTGTAGTTGAAAAGCATGACATACGTACCACTGACACCGCCTGCTTCAGCAGATACAAGAGCCTGAGCTTGCTGTAGTTCTTTCAAAGTTGATTCCAGTTTTCCCATTAACAACTGCTTCTTATCAGATAGTTCCTGTAATTCCACTTCTGCAAACAGAAATGTTTTAGAATTGTGTACTGAATTATAGTTCAACATTTCACAAAAATAACAGACACAAACAACAAAGATACTGAAAAATTGCTAATTCTGCAACCAGAGAAATAATTTCTTCCTCACATCACAGCTGTTGAGAAAAAAGAAAAGAACTAATTGGGATCCTTCTGGAAATGTAGCAAATTTAACATGTAGGTCACTGACAATAAATACCTGACAATATCACAGTCAATTCTGATGCTCTATGAATGGGGCCTATAATGAATAACATCCCATACTGAGCACAGAGTGAAACTACCAGGTGAAACTAAGGTCCTCTCTGACTCTTTTCAATATCTTTTGCTTTACACAGAAAATAGAATTAAAATCACTCAAGGCTTCCAAATAAAAGGAGACAAAAACCTAAATTCACTGGTACAAATAATACATTTTGGAGGACTACCATGGTAATTCTCTCTCTCTCTCTCTCTCTCTCTCTCTCTCTCTCTCTCTCTCTCTCTCTCTCTCGGTAAGAATCTGCTTGTGGACCATGAACATAAGAACATATGATGAGCCCAATGGGATCAGGCCAGTGGTCCATCTATACCAGCATCCTGTCTTACTCAGTGGCCAACCAGCTCCTCTGCTTGCAGGCAAGGAAGCATTGCCAGATGAACAATCTCATTACAATAAAGTCTGAGAATGAATGGCTTAGGAATCTACAGCACATTTCTCACACATATTAGACTCACTTAAATTGGGCTTACAACATCTCAGCAATATATAGGTTAGTAATCTTCTTTAAAGTTAAGGCAATTTGTCTTGCACGTACCAGGGGATTTTACTATTTCACCTTGATGCTGCAGCTCTTCTATATGATGTAAAGTTGCATCTAGATCTGCAGCCAAATGCCTTCTTTGTTCAGTTAGCTCCTGTAGTTTGTGCTCTAAAATATATTATTTCAGGCAACTTCATAACAAAATATTCTCTGAAATAACTACATTTCAACACAGCTTTGTAATCTATATATCTAATTCCCAAGTACCCTCCCCCGTGCGGATACCTAAATCCGTGCGGGGGGGGCACTTGGGGGGTGGGGTGGGGTTTCTACACACGGAGGGCACTCCCCCCATGTGCAGAAAAATCCTAAATGTTTAAAAAACTTTTCGGGGGATCTTTAAATCCCCCGAAAAGTTAAAGCATTCTCCACGCGTGCGCAGAGAACGCTGTGGCCGCTGTAGGGGAGGGGGTGGGAAGCGGCGTGATGAGGACTCGCCGCCGCTGTTTGCGGGGGGGGAGGGAGGGAAGAGTCTCGGCGGGCGGCAGGTCTCTATGCCCCCGCCGCCGTTTTGAAAGCAGGGAGGGAGGGGGGGAAGCCTCAGTGGACGGCGGGTGTCCTTGCTGCCGCCGCCGTTTTGAAGGCGGGGGGAAGCCTCGGCAGGCAGCGGTCTCCCTGCCACCACCGCCTTACAGGGGGGGGAGCCTCAGCGGGCAGCTGTCTCCCTGCCGCCGCCGCCGTTTTGAAGGTGGGGGGGAAGCTGCCTGGAGGGGGGAAGGGGGGAGAGGCTCGGCACGCGGGGCCAGAGGAGGGGGAAGAGGCTCACCTACCCCCCCCCCCACGAGTATCGCGGGTCCTCCGGCTTGTAAGTATATAATACCATCTAAACACGGTAAATCATACCTAGCATTTATACAATGTGTTCTTGAACCTAGCATCATAAACCATGCCTATTAGATTGCACTTATGCAGGTGCTAATGCAAAAATTATTCTACAGACATGGAGACATGCTTTTGACATGACCATAAACCTGATGGAAACACAAAGACCTTCATTACAAGAACATATGTTTAAGATGCAGCAGGAGACCAGTGGCACTTTAAAGATAGGGGCTTTTCTGAGCAAGTTTTTGATCCGTCTCAGCTTCTTAACTGTATCATTTTTTCCCTTCCCTTGCAAATGGTATTTGTTGCCACTTGTTTCCCTTCTGGTTTGAATCTGAGCTCCCCCCCCCCCCCCCCCAGCTTTGAAGTGGCGTGAAAAAATATGGAACAACTTGGGGAAAAAAACAAGAGAGCAATGACTGGCAACCGGTGTATGTAAGGGAGGAGAAAACAATGCAGTCAAGAAACCAAGCTGCATCGAAATCTGGTGCAGCAAAGCCCTAACAAAAGCCCTAAACTTTTATGGGTCAAAGCTTCCTTTATCAGATGCATCTAATGAAGTGATCTCTGATTAATAAAAGCTTATCCTGCCATAAATTTGGATAGTCTTTAGGTGCTAGGTAAAGGTTAAGGTTTCCCTTGCTCGAAAGCCAGTCAGATACAACTCTAGGGATACGATGCTCATCTCCGTTTCCAAGCTGAAGAGCCAGCGCTGTCCAAAGATGTTTCCGTGGTCATGTGGCCAGCATGACTAGACACCAAGGTGCATGGACTGCACCGAAGTGGTACCTATTTATCTACTTGCAATTTCTTGCTTTCAAACTGCTAGGTTGGCAGGAGCGGGGACCAGAGACGGGAGCTCACTCCGTCATGCGGCACTCAGGTCTCAAGCTGCTGAACTACTGGTCTGCAGTTCAGCGTCTTAGCCACTTGAGCCACTGCAGCACTGGGCTCCTATTTTATTTTATTTCTGCAGACTAACATACCCATCTATCTGCAATTATCATTATGTTTAAGATGATAGCTTGAGACCTTTTCCACATGTTTGAATTACTTCTGGTTTTCTTGGGAGTCAATCCACAAGCACTGGAATTGGTTTGGGTAGGGTTTTTCTGCGTATCTGCATTTTTACAGTTGCGACATCAAGTTTATTTTCTTCTGCACGTGGCTTAAATAATGAGGATTTTCAAGAGAGGGTGCTGTTGTCATTGGTGTCATTATTGCTTGGTGTTAGAGCAACCCCCCTTATTTAAAAAAAAACTGCTCCCAAAATAACAATATAACATTGTAGCATTGTGATGATGGTTTAAGCAGGGTTTCCGAATTTCTAGTTTTCATCTAAGTCTCTATCCCCATTCCCTCATGGAGACATAAGGAAAAGGGCACATTTCAACAAGGGAAAGCTGTAAATACTTACTTAAAAAAATTAAAGCTGGGAATTCAGAGAACCTGCTTAATCTATCATTACAACCAGGGCTTTTTTTATAGAAAAAGTCCACCAGGAACTCATTCGCATATTAGGCAACACCCCTGACCGTGCAGCTCCCTCCCAGGATCAGCTTCCCCAGGTGCCCCACAGCTTGCAGGGCATATGGGGAACCCAAGGGAAGGAAGGCAGTTTAAACTGTCTTCCCTCCCTGGATTGGATTGGCTTCCCCAGGCGCCCCACGGCTTGCAAGGCGCCTGGGGAACCCGAGGGGGGGGCGCTGTAGGCGTAGCCAACTCCGAAGCCAGCCGAAACTCCGTTCCTGTGCGTTCCTGCCCAAAAATAGCCCTGATTACAACACTACAAAGATATATCAATATTTTAGGGCCTTTAAAAAAAACTGGAAATCACCCAACTTCAGGACAGGAGACAGGAAGTGATTTAACAACAACAGTCCAGTAATTGAAAAATGGACTAAAGTTGGTAGGAGAAAGAAAATCAACAGAAACATCACATGCTAGGAAAAAGCTGACTAAAAAAATAGCATACAGAAAAAGATAAAGGTAAAAGTAGCCTCAAAAGAGCCAGTTAAACCCAGGGGGGAAAGTGAAAACGAAAGGCACAAAAATGCATGTGGAAATCAGGAGCCAAACCAAAGGCATATGGGGTCAGAACCACCAAAAAAAACCATGCCGAAAAGAGCGGGGAAACCACCACGTACATACCAGTGATGCTGCCTGGTTCAGCAGCTGCAAACACCTGGGCTTCTTTTAGATCTTTCAAATTTGATTCCAAATTTTTCAATAAAAGTTGCTTTTTCTGAGACAGCTCATTTAATTCCTGTTCTATAAATAGAAATGTTTTAGAATCCCTTGGAAAATATTTTCAAATATCCTCACAATAACAGAGTTGCAGAAAATGAAGAAAGATACTTCAAAATTACTTTTTTTCAAAAAAAGAGGGAGAATATATTCTATCTATAGTTACATGCAAATAGGAGAAAGAAGCTAAATGAAATCATTCTGAAATGTAAAGTACTCAAGTTACTGACAATATCACAAAAATCTGCTACAATGATCAAGGGCCGAGATCTATAAAATATGTGCTCCCGAAGGCCACACAGAGAACTGCAAGGTTATGTTCCAGGGCCTCTCTGACACCTTCGGTGAATGTTTTGATTAGGGAGAGAAACAGAGTGCCAATATTTTGCATCTCTTAATTAGTAGCAAATAGGAGACTATGCTTAAACTAGGGATGGGGGATGAACTGGCTCACGAACTAAACTTCATGATGAATTTGGCCGGTTCATGGTTTGCAAAGCAATGGTCATGAGCATCGCTATTGTCACGAATTGCCACGACCTTTTACCATGGTTCATGAGGTTCATGAATGGCTACATTCTGCAGACAAACTGGTGTCATTAGGGGTGTAGATTCAACTCTATCTGAGCCAAAAGAAACAGCCAAAAAATACCTTATGGGTTTTTATTGGCTATTCTTTCAGCCAGATATAGAAGAGGGTTATTTTCGGCTATCAAGCATAGCCAGTCCCGGATAATCCAAAAAAAAATGGGATTATCCAGAAAAACAGGATAGCCACAGTTAAATGGCATTTAAAGAGAGTGCACTCCCTTTAAACACCATTCCAGGTGAAGCTGTAGCCTCACAAATGCATTTAAAGAGACCACAACTTATGGCGGATTGACAAAGGCTGCTCCCCTCAGGAACCTCTTTACCTGGGCGTGGTGGAGCAGCGACTTCCCATGCCTAGCTCCCTGCACTGCAGATATGGCTGCTGCCTGCCTTCTCAAGGTACTGGTGCTAAGGCTTTGATCCAACCCATCCTGGAGGAATCGGAGTACTACCCTGACGGGGGCCCTAAGGGTGATTTAGCATATTAGGCCACACCACCTCTGAAACACCTGCCATGTGGCATTGTAGGATCTGTTAGTGGACGACTTCCTTGATGCTAGCATGGTCCCCACCACCCTTTCTGGGTACCCCGCCCCCTCTAGCATGCCCCACTCAATCTCCACGCTGTGAGTCTGAGAATTTTGGGGTTTGGGTGTCTCGTGGGTCCCTGAATCAGAAGGTCCTCCATGTCCGGGAGGTGCCACAGCTTCTCCTTGGACAGGGTCTTTGTTGTTGTCCTCCCCAAGATGGCCACCGCCAGGAGCGAGGCAAGGTCCCTCCTCAAAATGGCTGCCACCAGCTCCTCTGTTGCCCCTCCAAAAATGGTCGCCGCCTGTGTCCACCATGATTCCGGGGCTCTAAGAGACACATGCGTTCTCTCTTAACCCTCCGTCCACTTCTCCGGCCCCTGCATGCTGGCGGTTTACCGCTCGTGGCATGCCATCCCCCCCCCCCACTTTCTCCCTCTCCTCCTTGTTTGTTCCGGAGCAGGGAAAAGGAGGGGGGAGGTGAGAACAAACCAGAGCTCCTCGGAGTCGGGGGGAGAAATGGTTGAGGCCTGGGAGGGGAGGGGGGCCGGAATGGGGCGCGTGCCAATTCAGGCTTGGTGCTTACCGCGCTCCTGCTGCTGCCGATTCCCCCATTTTCCATCATGAGTGAGGCTTCATAGTTCAGCCTTGTCCCACCGATTCTCTGGGGACTCTTCACTCTCCCTGTGTCCCGGCAGCAGCACTGGAGGCCCTCCATCCTCAGAGGGGTAAGGCCAGCGAAGGAATGATCCTTATTCCTGCCTTAGGGGGGGTCTCTCCCCTGTGGCTGGTCTTTTTCTTCTTTCTTCACTTTCTCTTCTTCTGTCTTTCCTGGATGTAGGCTGCTCTATGCAGAGCTGCCCAGGCACATCCATTGAAAACAATGGAGTATGGGGGGGGGCCTTTCTTTGGGCACACTGTACATGCACTGGTTCTGTTGGGCACTCTGTAAATACACTGTTTGTACTATGCTTGCACACATAACCCGCTGGAATCTGTTGAAATGGCATTGCCACAGTGGTACTGGTTCTGCAGGGCTCTCGTACATGCACTGGTTCTGCTCAGCACTCTGGTTGAAATCAGTCCTTGTTTTTTTGCTGTTTTTCTCCACCATTGGAAACAATGGAGGATGGTCCAATCTTTTTGAAACTTGGGGGCTATTTTGAGGAGAGGCACCAGAAGATACACGGAATTTTTGGTAACTCCATCTCAAAAAACAAACAGCCCCTCAGACCCCTGTCATTCCAGTCTCAGAGCACTATTTCTGGGGGCTGTCTTTCCACTCTGGAACCTGTTATTCCAGTCCCAGAGCAGTTTATCTTAGCACAGAGACATTAACTGAAAATCCACTTTGTGTTTTCATTGCAAGTATTCTGAACCGTAAGGTATTTTAATGGAGCCCATGCAAGTCAATTGGCATTTTTGGCTCCCATTGTATCTAATGGGCCTTCAAGCTTCTCCCACTGTTTCCAATGGACAATTCTATCATTCCTTTAAGTACATCCCTCTGCTGGGCACTAGTACATCACACCGGTTCTTCTGCCTAGCTTGCAAAAATACCCCCGCACTTCAGTTTCTCCTGAGAGATCCTCTGGTTTGACTTTAGTCCACTGGAGACAATGAAGGATGGGGGCACCTTCTTTGGGGGGATGCATAACTCAGACCCTGTAAATACAATCCTCACCAATCTGGGCAGGCAAGAAGAGGAGAGTCAGCTGAAGATCCCCAGCGAGTTTAGTGGCTCTAGCACATCGGGGGCGGGGGAGACATTCTACCACATCAAAACCAAACTGAACCGGTTCGGTTAGCCCCAAAAAGTTCATGGCAGTCCGTGGCTTGCAATCCAGGCACACCATGAATCAAACCACATTTTCCCGGTTTGTACCCATCCCTAGTTTAAACCCTCTTGTATCAGTGCTGGGGGGCTAATACGGTAACCTTTTATGTTGCAAGAATTCTGCTTTTGAGGCAAGAAAGAAAAGTTAACATTGCCAGGTGAATAATCATGTCAGATGAACTCATTTTGATGAAGTATGAGAAGTACAAAATAGCCTTGGGTCTTGCACATTTATATCAAACCTGTTTCTCACTTTAATTAAGCCAAAAACATTATCGCAATATGCAGAATAGGTGCCTCTTTGAAATCAAGATCATTTATTCTGTACTCACCACATTGTATTCCTTGTATAACGTGCACAGCAGCTTCTAATTCTGTAGTCAAATATTTTCTTTCCTCAATTAGCTCATGTAGCTTAAGCTCTACGAAAACAATGTCAAGTCACCTCACAATAGCAATATACTTTGAAATAACTACAAGCAACATAATTTTGAAATGGATGAGCAACAGTAATTGTCAGTAATAATAGTATTTATATATTGTCTGTTGAACATTCAGTACACTCCATGTATACGCTAACCAACTTTACAAACTGTTCCATGGGTTGTGTGGGGCCAGGGTAATGCAGAGAGGGCAGAATAAACTGGCTCTGGTTTACCACCCCAGTCAAGATTGAAACTTTCCTCCTTATGATGGAGGAAAACTTCAAAACTTGGCAGACTGAAGGTGAAAGGATACAAACCAGTACAGCTTTCTGTTGTAAGGCATATTCTCTTCTACATCTCTGATTTTGGGGGGGAAAGAAAGTAAGTTACAGTAGAAAGAAACTGACAGGCCCAGTTATCATAGACATAATATGCATGTATCTGGGTTGTACCACTTTGGTGGGGGCTCCAATGACAGAACATGCCTACAATACCAGAAGGCAGAGGTCATTTCATAGAAAAAGAGGTGCAGAATCTAATTAGCATAACTCATTAGCATAACTTATTTGCATATGCCACACCCCCTACATCACCAGAAGTCTGTCAGAAGGCAACAGCCACCACTCAGGCTTCACCCCAAAAATCTCCAGGTTTTCCCCAAATCAGATCCATCATTAATGGCAGTCGAAAGCAGGAAGGAGAGATTACGGGGAAGCAGAAATTGATCCAGGCACAATGGTTGGAATTACGGTTGGGAAGAAACTAAATGTGTCACCTGCCAAATTCCTGCATGTCAAAGGAACCGTTACAGAACAAAGGTAATGCTGGTGTCACGATTCAAGGCAGTTCAGCCTTCCCTTAATCCCCAGATGCTTGGGCAGGCAGGGGGGAAGAAAGGAGAGGCTGAACTGGCTTGAATCTATAGTATCCAAGCCAGTTCAGCCTTCCCTTGATCACCTGATGCTTGGGCAGGTGGGCGAGGGGGAGAAAGGGGAGGCTGAACTGGCTTGAATCTAAAGAATCCAAGACAGTTCAGCCTTCCCTTGACCCCCCGATGCTTGGACAGGCGAGGGGGGGGAGGAAGAAGAGGCTGAACTGCCTTGGATCATTTAGATATACAGGTTGCTTACCTGTAATTGGAGATCTTCGAGTGGTCATCTGTGCATTCACACCTCTGGGATAAAGTGCGCCTGCGCCGATCCCGATCGGTAATCTTCAAAGCCTAACGGATTTTCGCGCCAGCTCCCCGGTCACGTGCACGCCCCACTGCGCATGACCCGGGGAGAGGCACGAGGATCCCGCCAGTTCCTTCTGACCGCTGCTAACAGCCCCCAAGGAAAAAGGTAAGGGAGACCGAAAGCAGAGGGGAAGGAGGGCGGGTGGTGTGAATGCACAGATGACCACTCGAAGATCTCCAATTACAGGTAAGCAACCTGTATATCTTCTTCGTGGTCTCTGTGCATCACACCTCTGGGAGAATAGCGAGCAATAAACACCACATACCTGGAGGTGGGTGCTGGAGGTCTCACATCTGAGCTGCTTGCAGGACTGCACGGCCCACCACAGTACGCTGATGGACACGGACATCTAGGGCGTAGTGCTTCACAAACGTGTGAGGGGACGCCCACGTTGCAGCATTGCAGATGTCTCCCAGGGGAATGCCCTTGAGGAATGCTGTGGAAGTAGCCACGGCTCGAGTGGAGTGTGCCCGGAGGGACGCCGGCAGTGGCCTTTTGGCCAGAAGATAGGCGAGTTTTATCGTCTCAACTATCCACTTCGAGAGTCTTTGAGACGACAGTTTCTGTCCCTGCCTGGGCAAGGCATAAGAAATGAAGAGAGCTGGAGACTTGCGAAAGGATTTTGTCCGGTGCAAGTAGAAAGACAGGGCTCTCTTGACATCTAAAGTGTGTAGACTACGTTGCATTGGGTCCTGGGGATCAGGAAAAAATACCGGCAAGGTGGTATCTGCCCCTATATGGAAGTCCGAAACTATCTTAGGCAGGAAAGCGACATCTGGAGCCAAAGTGACGGCATTATGATGAAACGTGAGGTATGGTGGGTCGCAACGGAACGCCGAGAGCTCACTCACGCGTCGAGTAGACGTGATGGCCACTAAAAATGCAACCTTCCATGACAAAAGCTGAAGACTGCATGAGGCCATGGGTTCGAAGGGTTTTCCCATCAGCTTAGTGAGAACCAGGGGCAAGTCCCATGCCGGGACTGGTGTCCGCACTGGGGGATAGAGGCGATTCATTCCCTTGAGGAATTGTTTCGTTGTTGGGTGGGAAAACACCGAATAACCATCAATCTTAGGATGATTGACTGAGATGGCTGAGAAGTAGACTCGGATAGATGAGTGACACAGTCCCCTGTCCTTACATGACAGGAGGAAACCAAAAACATCTTTAAGTCCAGCGGGGAGTGAGGGTCGTCCTACAGACGCCAGGAAAGTTAAAAATTTAGTCCATTTTGACTCATATGAACGTCGAGTGGAGAGTTTGCGTGAGTTCAGTAGAACTTGAGCAATGCGTGATTCTAACCCTAAGTTTGGATCAGCCACGCTGTCAATTTCAGCCTGGGCACATCGTGGTGCAGTACTCGGCCCCCGCGCATCCCGAGGAGGTCCGGGTCCGTCGGGAGATGGAGATACGTCCCCCGTGAGAGGCTGAGGAGCGTGGGGAACCAGGGTTGTCTCGGCCACCATGGGGTAACTAGAATTGCCCACGGTCGCTCTGTCAATAGTTTGTGGACTACTCTCGGAATGAGAGGGATTGGGGGAAATAGGTACAACCGTTTCCCTGTCCACCGGAAGAGGAGACCGTCTCCGAGAGAGGTCGGGTCCGTTCCTGCTCTGGAACAGAATAGATGGCACTTCTTGTTCTCCCGAGAGGCGAATACATCCACGGATGGATGTCCCCAATGGTCGAAGATCGGAGTCAGGTAGAGGGGGTTCAGCTCCCACTCGTGTAGGGATGCTCCTCCTCTGCTTAGGAAGTCCGCTTGGACGTTGAGTAGTCCTGGGAGATGAGTCGCCACCAGGTGAACATCTAGCGCCTGGCACTCGTTCCACAGCTCTATCGCTAACCGGCAAAGTCCACGGGAGACCGTCCCGCCCTGGCGGTTGATGTAAAACATAGTGGTGGTGTTGTCTGTAAGGACAGTCACCGTTTTCCCCGTTAGGGATTGGCGGAAAGATCTCACTGCGTAGAGAACTGCCAGCAGCTCTAAGAAATTGATATGGTTGTGTGCCACAGAGGGGTGCCACCTGTCTCCCACACCTACACCTTCCAGGTGAGCTCCCCAGCCCCATAGGGATGCGTCCGTGGTGACGGTCGCTGAGGGGGGTGGAAGCCGGAAAGGTGCACCTGAATGTAAATTCTGGGGCACAAGCCACCAATTCAGGGTCTCCAGGACCTGGGTAGATATCTGGAAACGTTTGGAGAGGGAGTGGAATTTGGGGCAGAAACGCCTCAAGAACCAAAGCTGCAGTGGTCTCATTCGCAATTTGGCGAAGGGAATTACTGCCGTTGTCGCGGCCATCAGGCCTAGCAGGCGAAGGATTTGTTTGGCTGTAGCCTCCTTGGTCTCTAGGATAGCCTGGAGAAGGGAGACTATATCCGCTGCTCTGTTGGGGGGTAGGAATGCCCTGCATTGCAAGGAGTCCAGGATAGCTCCGATAAACTGAACCCGTCTGGAAGGGATAAGCATGGACTTTTTGAGGTTTATAGTCAACCCTAGTAATTCTAGGGTGTGAAGGGTAGTAGTGATGTGGTTCTGTAGTTCCGTCGTAGAGGGGGCGACTAGAAGCCAGTCGTCCAGGTAGGGGTAAAGGTGGACACCTTGGAGTCTCAGATGTGCCGCTACTACTGCCATAAGCTTCGTGAAGACACGAGGAGCTGTAGAGAGGCCGAAGGGTAGGGCCTTGTATTGGAAGTGACGCGGACCGATCGCAAAGCGTAGGTACTGTCTGTGTGACGGGTGGATCGTCACATGAAAGTATGCGTCCTTTAAGTCCAGCGTCACCATCCACGCGTTGGCTTCTAGTAGCGGTAGGATGGTCTGTAGAGTGGTCATACGGAATTTCTTGTAGATGATGAACGCATTGAGGTTCCGCAGATCTAATATGGGACGAAGTCCGCCATCCTTTTTTGGGACCGTGAAGTAGCGGGAGTAGAACCCCCGCTGAAGGTGTTTTGTTGGTACCTGTTCTATGGCATCTTTTGAGAGGAGGGCTTCGACTTCCGACGATAGGGTGTCGGAGGGAGGGGTGGTTACGAAGTACGATTCTTGTGGAATCTGGAAAAATTCTATTCTGTAGCCTTCTGCTACAACCGACAGTGCCCATTTGTCTGTCGTGATACGTTGCCATGCTAGTAGGAAGGGGGATAGACGGGTGGGAATATCGGAGCGAATGGGAGAGTCAAAGACTCTGCTTGTTCGGCTTGGGTGGTTTAGTCTTGGAAGCGGAAGCGGACGGGAATCGTGGCTTATGGCCATAAGGTTTCTGTTGATAGACAGTAGACGGTGGTCTCTGCCATTGGGGTTCAGTGGGAGATCTTCGCGGTTGCTGTTTGGACCAAGATCTCTGCCATGTTTTCTGCTTCTGTTGTCTCGGTTGTGAGACACCCAAGTTACGAGATGTTTTGATGCTCTTATCTAAATCATGAAGAACTGTGTCCGTCATGGAGCTGAACCCTCGAACCCTCGAAAGGGAGATCTTCCACTAAGGACTTAGTGTCTTGTGGAAGCGAAGTCGACCTCAGCCAGGCGTGGCGACGAAGGGCGACTGCTGAAGTGAGTGTCTTGGACGTGACGTCCGCAGCATGCTTGGATGCGTTAAGCTGATGCTTTGCTAGCACCATGCCTTCCCTCTGGATCTTCCTAGCAAGACGTTGCTTATCCTCAGGGAGCTGAGCCAGAAGTGGTGTCATCTGTTCCCATAGGGAGTACTGGTACCTGCTCATGCAGGCTGTGTAGTTTGCCGTTTTTATGCCCAATGCACCGGCTGAATAAAATCATCTTCCGAAAGAATCTAGCTTCCGTCCCTCCTTGTCCAAGGGGGAGGAATGTCCGCTACGTCCCCTAGCGGAGGGGGTCACGACGACTGAGTTGGGCTTGGGGTGGATGAATAGGAATTCTGCCCCTGGCTCTTGGAGCCTGTACATGTAGTCCAACCTTTTGTTGGAAATTGGGGTTGAGGAAGGGTGGCCCCAGGATTCTTTGGCAGTGCTCAAGAGCACCGAAATTAGTGGCAACGCTACCGCGGTGGATGTGTCCATCTGTACGATATCGAAGATGGCATCGGTAGCGGTAGGCGTTGGTTGGACCGTGGCAAGCGCCAAGGAATGTGCCATTCGTTTGATAAGTTCTCCATAGGATTTCACGTCCTCGGAGGGGGAGATTGGTAGATTTTCAGCCACATCAGGGGATGGTGACGACTGGATGGGAGATTCGTCATCGGATGATTCGGGAGATTCGGGCATCGAATGGTCGGAATGTTCGGAGGGAGACATAGGGGTCGACGGATCTGGCTGATAAGGAGGGAGGTCGATATCGGGTGATGTGGGTATCGGCATCGTTAGTTTCGGTATCGGTTTCGGTTTCGGTAACGGTATCGGAGTCGGAGGCGGGGCCGGGGGATCTCGGCATCGGGAGACTCTTGACGACGTCGATTGGCGATCCCACTCCGCTGGGTACCATTGTGGAGGTGGCGGGTAGGAGGAACCATACAGGTATCGCCATTGACGGACGTCCCACGGCACCGAAGATGGGGGAAGGCGCCAGTCTCGCTCGCCTCTCGGTGCCGGCATCGGGTCAGGCCCTGTCTCGGGACTGCTGTGAGGGATCTGCGTCAGCTCGATGTCGGGTTCCGAATCTGTGAGCTGGGTGGGTCGCGGCATCGGGGAGACGGGGCTGCCCCGGGGTCGCTCGCGCCCAGGAGGGTCAAGCTGTGGAGACCCGTGCTGGGTCATGTCGGACGCGGGATGCATCGACGAAGCACTCGAGGTCTTGTGCTTCAGCTTGCCCTTACCCTCTTTGCCCTCCTTACGCTTCTTAGCGGGAGTTCGTGGCAGTGAGAGGGGTCTTTTCGATGCCGATTTCTCGGTGCCGGAAGGGCTTCGCATCGGTGGCGACGTCGGGCCCGTCGGTACCGATGGGGATGTTGCCGAGGCGTCGGCTGCGGACATCTTCGGTGACAACGCTGCCTCCAAGAGAGCCACTCGGAGTCGGGCCGCCCGGTTCTTCCGAGTTTGTTTGGAGAATGCGGCGCAACTCGAACAGGAGTCGACGCGATGCGACTCGCCTAGGCACAGCAAGCAGAGGGAGTGCTTGTCTGGGGGGGGGATTTTACTCCCACACTTAAGGCAGCGTTTAAAGAAACCCCACCGCTGGGCCATAGGCCGGGCGGGGAGTAGAAGGAGGAGAATCCAAAAGAGAGTCCAGGAAAAACAGTCCGTAGGTCAAGTAAAGTCCAAGAAATCAGTCCGAAAGGCCTTTCCAAAGTTGGAAAAAGAAACGAAAGTTAACTACCGACCGGAGCGGAGAGGGGGTCCTCACGACGCGGCGGTCAGAAGAGAACTGGCGGGATCCTCGTGCCTCTCCCCGGGTCATGCGCAGTGGGGCGTGCACGTGACCGGGGAGCTGGCGCGAAAATTCGTTAGGCTTTGAAGATTACCGATCGGGATCGGCGCAGGCGCACTTTATCCCAGAGGTGTGATGCACAGAGACCACGAAGAAGATCTCCTGATGCTTAGGTGGGGGGGGGGGGAGAAACAGAAAGCCTTGAAGCTGAAGGCGGGACCATCCTCAAAGCGGGACCCTCCTCCTTTACAACCTGAAATGCTGCACGCCATGCATTGCGTGTCTGCTTGTGTGTCTGCTTCCCACCCTTCAAGCCCTTTAGAGGTGGTCAGAAAGTAAATGACCCCTGAGTCCTAGGGCTGGAAAAATAAAACTCAGAAGCACCAGATTGGGAGATGGCAGGCCTCTCTCAGGCAGGCTCTGGCGCAGGGCCTCAGAAACATGGTGGGCAACTGGCTTCAGCAGGCCTTTCTGCAGGCGGCAACTTACCTTCTGCCTCCTTGTGGCCCAACTGAAGGCTGCTGGGAGCAGGGGGCAGGGCTTGGTCATGTGCCTGCCCCCAGGGCTCCTCACTCCCAGAGCACAGCTCCGGTGCGCTCCGGCTCCAACTGACCCCCCCCCCACACACTAGAAGGGTTATTTTTATAAAGGAAATAGGACTGTGAGCTATACCATTGTATAGTATGTATTATCTGTATGCTGATTGTATATCCTACTGTCACTGCCTTGTAATCTATGTAATACTATTTTCTACATTAACAAGCCATGCCTATATTCTACACTTTGTTTCAGATAGCTTTAATCATAGTCCTACTACATTGCATATTAGATCTTTCAACCTACTGATTGCATTGATTTACAGATTGTATAATCTTGAGTCTCAATGAGAAAGGTAGACTATAAATAAACAAAATTCCAAAACAATTCCTTGTACACATTAAAAAAAAACCAGATGTCAGAGAGTTTACTAGGCTAGAACCCTTCTCTCTGGCATCAAGTTTTCCATGTGGAAAAGTTTTTGCATGAAGGAACATTCTGTCACTGAATACTGCATGCAAAGCTGCCCACCAGGGCAAATAGCACACCAGGACAATTTCAGGTCACAACATGGTATGGGAGACAGAGCTGAAGCCTCTCCTCCCCCTGTAACATGGTCCTGATCTGAATTAGGCCCTTGCAGAGCTGAGCAGTGGTTCCCCACAGCTTCCATATGGCTACATAGAATATGAGTTCAGTCAGGGGGACCCAGACCTGACTCATTAAAAAAAGTAACATCTAGTTTGGCCCTTAGCCACTAGAGAAAAGAGAAGACACTAGGATGATTTGAGCTCTGATACTCCCAGTTCTCTGGATCATCCTACCCAGTACAGCTGCATGAGAAAGCTGTGCTAGAGTGTATTTGGCCATAATGCCCATTTTTGACAAAGAGAGTAATATCATGCCTTATTCAGATAATAAGACCACAGTGAAAAGGCCTAAATACTCTTGCCTAACTGACTGTGGATTAGAGCCTAAAAATCAAGAGTCAAGCGCTGGAAGCAGTTAAAATATGCAGGAAAATAAAAAGGCCAGCAGCCTTTTTATCTTTAGGAACTTTTTTCACAAGTCACTGCAAATCAAAGTCTGGTGCTGTGGAAATGCAAAGTCATCCTTAAATTCTTGAATAAACTAAAAATATAATTTTTAGCCAATTACTAAACTCAAATATTTTTGCTAAACTAATAATAAAGTTCCTAAAACCTATTTCATAACCTGTGCAGTCTACCAAGTTTGGTTATCAGACCTTAATTAAAACTGCAATACTGTGTTACCTACTGTGTTACCTCTATACATATACATTTAATAAAAACCTTAAGACACCATTCTTACCATTCATACTGTCTGGTTCTGTAGTTGCAAGTGCTTGTGCTTGCTGTAGATTTCTCAGATTTGATTCTAATCTCTCTTGCAACAGTCTTTTCTTCTTAGATTGTTCATTTAGTTCCACCTCTGAATAAATGGTCATTTCAAATTTCTCATTACAATTTTAAATACATTTGATCATCAAGGTTGCAGTCCTATATGTACTTATTAGGGAGTAACTCCTATTGAACACTGCCTGTGTTAGCAGTCAGCCCCTCCTCCCACTGAGGGGCAGTTTATAGGTTAAAAAGCCAGAAACACTCCTCTATACATCACCCCAATGCCCTAAATGCAGGGCACTGCTTGAGCCAAAGTGAACCAAGATGGATGCAGTCAGGCAGAGGCCTGGGAAAGCAGTTTTCAAGACATGAGTCAGAGCAGCTGGCTGGCTACTACTCCCACCTTGCCCTGGAGAGGTGCATGACTTAGATCAATGGGTCACCCAGGACCTATTGATTAACTCAGAATAATCCCTTCAGCACCCAAGACTGAATTCCCCCTCACCCATTATCCTTGATTAAGTGGCAATTAATCAATGCTTAAGTCTATCCACCTTCCCTATCACCCTTCTCACCCAGTGCTTGTAGAGCCATCAAACCTCTCCCACCTTTTTGTCTACCTCTGATAGAACCATCAGCTCAGTGTCCTCTGGACATGAGTCAGCCTGCCTCAAGATATGTTTCGCCCTATAAATATGTCACCCTGCTGCCCCAGCAGTGTGTATGTGTGTTCTTGGATCCCCCTCACAACTCCACTTGCATGTGGGTCCTCTCTCACTACCCCAAATTCCGGCCATTTCCTCTTTGACTCTGCTGCTTCTATGGACCTCTTCAAGACTCGTAATTATCACCCATCCCTACAATGCTTTCCCCTATCCTCCCTGATCTTCATAGTTAGCTTTTGTATGTGTTTGCTGTGGGCATCCTTGTTTTATCCTGTTTTTCTTTTTGTTCCAATAAAAAAAACCTTTCCTGTAACTAAGCGCCTGGTTATTTTCAAGAGTTCTCATAGGGATAATCCCCATATACATAGGTGGAGATCTCAGTTACCTGCCTCTTGCTCCATCCCCAGACTAAGTGAAGACAGCCTACTTCGGGTAACATCTGTATGATACAAAGATGTTACCCAAATTCTTCACAGGTTTTATTTCACAGGCAGATGTTGCATTTTTTTCAACACTCAGGTCTGCCTCTGCACTTTTGATTAGTTATGGGGACACATTTGAAAGTGAGTGAGACTGGAACCTCTGAATCTGAGTCCAACTAATAACTGGAGTTCCCCCCTACTTGCAACCACTAGTCAGCTTGCCATCCCTGTCAGTCTGTTCCTGTCCAAGCAAAACAGCTCTTAAGGATCATCTGTGGCTAAGGTTGTAATTACATGATAAACACAACACATCAAGTCACTGGTGCATGACTGCACTCACACTCAGATCAGAGGAATTTACCATAAAAAGTGCTCTTCGCTCAGTGCTGTGAGAGATTGCTGCAGTGGGGGTGGGCTTTTTGCCCCTTTCCTCTGGCTTCACATGTCCACATGTCTGGCATGTGGCACCAGAGAAAAGGAACAAAAAGCCACCCTGCTGCCCTTTCTGCTGGTGAAAGCCAGATGGGAGAGAAACTGGAAGCTTCTTCTCCCCCTCTAAAGTACTGCCTCACAACACTGAGCAAATGAGTGCTTTTTAAAGTGAATTCCCTCCAGTGTTCATGTAACTGTGAGTCTGGTTGTGCACCTGTGACCCAACATATGTCAGGCATATCGTGTAGCCTGACCCTAAGGTTGAAGCTTGCAATCAGGCCTCCCAATATCTCTAGTGAATCCTCCTCATTCCTGATTGGTTATCTGTGGCAGGGAGGGGATGAGGTCTGCATCTTTACAGGAAAAGAAGGAAAGCAAAGTGCTCAGTCTCCACAGCAGTGAAGGAAGGACTGAGGGAAGGAATGCTCCATCCCTGGGCCACATGGTTTAGGTAGGAAGAGTCAGTTTTAGCCAGGGGGGCAGGGGGAGTGCTCCTAACACTATGGCAAGCTCTGTTAACAGTCAGACCTCTCCTTTAGCTGAGGGGCAGTTTATAGCTAGCATAACCATAAACACCCTTCTTAAAATATCACCTCAAAAATCAAAAAGTGCAAGGCACTGCCTGACCCAAAATGACACAAAATGGATGCCAGTCAGAAACAAGTCTGGACATGTAGTTTAGACGTGTAAGAGCAGCTGACTGTCTACTGTTACCTCCATGCCGCAGAGGGAT
Source organism: Lepidodactylus listeri (assembly GCA_029233225.1). Lineage (NCBI taxonomy): Eukaryota > Metazoa > Chordata > Lepidosauria > Squamata > Gekkonidae > Lepidodactylus > Lepidodactylus listeri. Next base: position 23,058,100 of record JARCFY010000012.1, read on the forward strand.
GCATAAGCTAGGACAATGCGTCTCCCAAAAACCTACTGACTCACCCTTGGACTAATCCCATCAACACCCAGCCTCACTTCCTTACATCCATATTCCTTAATTAAGCAACACTTAATTCTATTCACCTAAACCATTTGCCCTTCCTGCCAGATACTCATAGGGTCATTAAGTTATTATTTTCTGGCAAACACATTATACCTGCCAGAAGGCACATTTTGCCCTATATCAGAAGCACTCTGCTTCCCAACAGTGTTTGTGTCTGTGTGTGTCTGTGTGTGCCTTGGATTCTCCACATACACCCCCACTTTGCTGGGCTCTCTTCCCTCTTGAAATGCTGGTTATTTTGCTGCTTCTGTGGACCTCTCCAAAAACGGTAATTATCACCCTTCCCTGAAATCACTTTTTCCCTCTCCTCCCTGTGTTTCTTGTAGTTAGCTCTTATATGTGTGTTTATTGTGTGTTTTGTTTTCTCTTTTTCTTAATAAAAGCCTTTCCGGTTGAATGTCTGCCTGGTTTATTTTGAGAGTTCCCTTAAAGGGAAAATCCCTGTATACATAGGTGGAGAATCCCAGTTACCCGCTCTCGCTCTGTCTCCTCCAGCTAATTAGGAGACTGCCTCTTTGAGTAACAGTTCTCTAGAAGGAAAAAGCTCAGTACCCCCGCAGCAGACCTGCACGTGTGGAACTGCACAGAAGCGACAAAGATTAACTAATTTCAACTGAACTGGAGAATTCTGGGGAAATAAGTGGAATGGATCAGTAGCCAGCGTAATTGAATCAGTAGGAAAGCACAAGTGACTAAATTTATAAGAACATTCATAAGGAAAGCACAAGTGATGAATGTCTATGATTATTTACATGGATAGATATCCTTGGAGTAGCTGTGTTGAACAGAAAAAATGCAAAGTTGGATCCAACAATCTGCTTAAACAAGCATTGTGGATATTCTCTGCTTTCCACTTCCTTCCAACAGTCCCTTCCAGCACTGGGGAAATTGATTCACAGGGATGTCAGGCCCAAGTGGTTTAATAGCCACGTGGGATGGTGGGCTGCAATGAGTGGAAAGGGGTGCAGTTTCACTGGCAGAAGTGTCAGGAAGAACAATTTCAGTCTTATCCCTCATGCTGTTTAATATCTGTTGAGAAGCCACTGTCATCAGGAATTTTGGGCTTCGGTGTCATCAATACATGAATGATACCCAGTTCTACCTTTTTTTGCCACCTAATTCGATGGATGCTGTTGATGTTCTGAACCAGTGTTTGGAGTCAGTAATGGGCTGGATGAGGGTGAACAAGCTGAAACTTAATCCTGACAAGACAGGTTCTCTGAGTTAGTAGAAAAGCAGACCAGGGACTTCAGATCTTTCCTGCTTTGGATGGAGCTATACTACCCTTGAAAAGCCAGGTTCACAAGTTGGGAGTGCCACTCAATCCAGTAGTCACCTTAGACAACCAAGTGGCTGCAGCGGTTTGGAGCGCTTTTGGTCAGCTTCAGATGGTGTGTCAGCATCCATTCGTGGTTCAGTTCAGATCTAACAACAGCAATCCATGCCATACTTAAATCTAGATTGGACTACTGCAATGTGCTGTACTTTGGACTACCCTTGAAGAGTGTTTGAAAACCGCAGCTAGTGCAGAATGCTGCAGATAAACTGCTGGTCAGGGCCAGCTATCAGGAGCATGTGAACCCTTTACTACAGCAACTACACTGGCTACTGATCCACTCCAGAGGCCGATTCAAGATGTTGGTTTTGACCTTTAAAGCCCTACACAGCTTGGGACCGGTGTAGTTGAAGCATTGTCCTCTTCTCCAATATATTCCTACCCGGGAATCAAGATCACAAGGAAAGGCCCTTCTGACTGTCCCATCAATCAAAGCAGCTCATCTTGGGGGCACACAAAAGGGCCTTCTCAGTCGCAACCTCATAATTATGGAACAATTTCCCTAAGGAGTTGTGCCTCAGTTCCTTATTTTCAAACTTTAGGAGGCAGCTGAAGACAGCCTTATTTAGGAATGTATTTGATTAAGTTACTAGCAGTCCTAAATTGTGACTTTAAATTTTGGTTTTTATGCATTTTACTTATTCTACTTCATGTATTTTATCTATACTGTAAGCCATTTGAGCTCCATAAGAAAGAAAGGTGGCTAATAAATGCTTCAAATGAATAAATACACTCCTGAGGGGGAGTGGAAGGAGAAGATTACCCACAACTGTCAGTGCCTTCCACGGATGGTTTGCTGGATCCAACTGACATTTTAGGAATTCTGTTTGTGGAAGACCCCGATAATGTAGACGAAATGTTAAACATTTTCCCACGCACCAGCTTCAGTCCTCAGGCTACAACCTACTACATCTTCCTCTGTTTAAGACAGTCCACATCTTTCCTATTGTAGACGCTACTCTGTGGAATGAGCTCACTGAGGAGGTGACGGGGCTACTCTCTCTAGAAACATATAGGAAGTGCTGCAAAGCCATTTTGCTTCCCAGGACTGAAGCCTGCAGACATGTGGGGGTATTTGGGGTTTTCATTTTATTCGGCACGTTTTAAATTGTGGTTTTAAACCTGCCTTCAGCCTCAAGGAAAGGCAAAATGCAAAGATTTTAATTTTAATTTAAACAAATCCCTAATCACATTTCCAATGAATGCCAACTCAAAAAGCACTCACCTTTAAGTCTGCTTTCATCTCCTAGACCTGGAACGTGACCCTGTACCCTTTGCAGATCTTGTAGGGTAGTCTCTAGACTTGAAGCCAACAGCTTTCTTTCTTCTGTTAGCTCTTTTATCTTTTCATCTGAGGAAATGGAAACACCTTGCACATTTAGTACATACCAAGAACTGCATTCATATTCATTACTTGCTTTTGATTATTCTGCACCAAACAAATACACAACAGAACAGTTATGCAATATTTAAATGTTTATTCATTATCCTGAGCTTATAGTGGTTAATGCCCCAAACAAACAGTAAAACACAATTAATTGATAAAACCAAATCAACTATATTAGCCCTTAACTCTGTGACCCCTTGTCTGAGCAACCACACTGGTCAGTTTAGAAAAGGGATGGAGACAAGGAGATATACAAGCAGGACCACCACAGGGTTCTGTAGACAGTATGACTAACCTATGATATAATACTAATAATTTGCTTATAAATAATAAGATGGTATTTACCATTCATGGTGCTAGGTTCAATAGCTGCAAGAGCCTGTGCTTCTTGCAAGTCCTTTAGATTTGATTTCAGATTATCAAGTAAAGCCTTTCTTTTTTCTGATAGGTCATTAATTTCCTCCTCTATGTGAGAAAAAAATAGAAAATTGAGGGAAAACATACAAATATATTACCTGTAATTTTTGAATCACATAAAGAACAAACATTCTACTCTAAAAAAATTAAAAATACTCGGGATCCAAAAGGTCAAATGAACTACTCTCCCTTGCTTCTTGTTTCCCACCCCTTTCCCCTCCTATCATAACATTTATCATACACAGCACAGTTTCATTTCGAAAACATTTTTTCCAAATGTGCCAGTCATACATATTGCTCATAAGGAAACATAATTTTCAAGCGGGAACAGAATGATCAGCTGCTAGTATTTACTCTTCTCCAATCTAGAATGCAGAGAGGCAAGATTCTGGGATGAATGCCTTCCTAAAGATAGAAATAATACAATAAATAAGCAATATGTGAATAAACTGATGCCCAATCTGGATAGCCCAGGCTAGCTGATCTTGTCAGATCTTGAAAGCTAAGCAGGGTCAGTACACAGAGGCAGGCAATGGCAAACCACCTCTGAATGTCTCTTGCCTTGAAAACCCTACAGGGTTGCCATAAATTGATGGCAACTTGATGGCAAAAAAAAAAGTGAGGGTCTCGATACATATTAAAAGTCCTTGCGCCTGCCACAAGACTTTGTATCAGATATATGATGGGAGTTTTGTACCTTACAGACAAATGCTGGCCCTTTTCTGCTAGTGACTGCAGTGCACAGAAGTAGCTTCACTCAACTCCACCCCACACACCATTTTCACATTCTCAGACAGGCCATGATGCTCCCTTTGGCTCCACTGAGAAATTACATTACTTACATGGCTTCAAATAATTTTTTGCAATGGAGCCAGCAGCAATTTCACAGTGCAATCTAAGGGCACGAAAACAGTATAGGGGAGGAAGTCTGAAGCTGCTTCTCCCCACACAATACAGTCATCAGCAAAAAAAGGGCTGTATGGGGGGACTTTGTAATGTGTGAAACAGGGTTGCACTTACCTGTAACTATTATTCATCAAGTGGTCTTCTGTGCAGGCACATATGGGACTGCACTTTCGTAGGCCTGCCATGGAGAGGAGCTAGAAACCTTTGTTGGCCTTAAAGGTGCTACTGGACTCTAAATTTGTTCTAAAGCTTTTTAAAAGAAGTCTCTAGAGTTCAAGAGTGCTCCCCTTCCCTTCAATCCTTCTTACAGATTTTCCTACCCAAAGGGGTGGGATATGGGAGGGGGAGCACTCTTCCCTTAGTTCTTCCTTTGCCGCTGTAAGGTAGAGATTACACATAGAAGCCCACAGCAGGGAAAGGAGGAAGGGACCACTCAATGAACAACGGTTACAGGTAAGTGCAACCCAGTTTTCATCGTCATGGCTTCTGTGCAGTCTGACATGAAAGAATAGCAAGTTCACTCACCAAGGAGGAGGGTGTGGGCTGGACCAGTGGAAGACTGACTGTAACACTGCCTTCCTTACAGGTGCATCACTCCTGGCATCAATGTTTGATAGAGGTCGACAGCAGTTACCAGGTGGCCACCTTGCAAACATCTTGGAGAGGTAGTCTTGCTGAAATGGCTGCGGAAGAGGCTTGAGCCCTCACGGAATGTGCAGATACACTGACTGAACAAGTCCTACCTGCCTCGGTGTATGCTGTTCTTATCATAGAAACTACCCATCCTAGATAAAGTCTGTGCAGAGGCCGCCTTTCCCTTATTACCTCCTCTGAAGCAGATAAATAAATTTCTGTCTTTCCTAAATTCCTCCCTGTAGCAGGCCTGCAAAAGCGCAGTCCCATGTGGGACTGCACAGAAGCCATGACGATGAACAAGACCTTGAATCTAAGGAATAATATTGATTAAAAATTTCAATGACAAATATGAGGAAATTATAAATTAAAACTGCACTCTGGAATTTGAAAGAACAGAATTGTTGTGCTAAGAAATGTACTGTCTAAATACAAACATGGTAGCTACTTGCTTGTATTACTTTTTTTGAGGTTTTATATAAATTACATGGTGAACTTTTTGATTCATGATTGTTTTGTCTCAGTAATATAGTAGTGCTGGGAGGGAAGTTGGCAAGGTATAGCTCAACCTCCCTTCCAGTCCTACCCTTCATATACACTGCTCTCCTTTCTCAAGGGTATATATTTTTGCTTCGGAATGCATGGAAAACTGTTAGGGAATGGAAGACGTACTTTCCATGTCCCCTTTTTCCATGCTTTCGCTTTTTAAAAACTCAGAAAGTCCTGAGTTTTTCTCTGCGGATCCTGTGGGAAACTCAGAAAAAGCAAGCTGCTTCTGAAGTGAGCTGAAGGGAGGAGGAACTTTCCCAAATTAATTTTTACTGAATAATGAGGAGTTTTAAAGAATGAGCATTCATTCATGAGAACAGTGCAAGCTATGAATATGCATGATCATTAACCTATATAGATACCCTTGAAGTAGTTACAGTGAATATGCAACGAAATACTTATAAGTTTTGTTTATGGAATGTCTTAAAAATACGGACTGTGATCTATCAGTGACATTTCCAAAGTGCAGCAAGTCAAAGAGCACTCACGCTTAGGTCTCCTTTCTTCTCCTAGACCTGCAACATAAGCCTGTGCCCTTTCCAGATCTTGTAGGTTTGTCTCTAGATTTGCAGCCAACAGCTCTCTTTGCTCTGTTAGCTCTTTAATCTTTTCATCTAAGAAAATGAGAATACGTTGTACATGTAGTGTACGTTTTGCTCAAGTAACATATTTTATACTTTACATTTTGCTTTTAAATTACACAAAAAATGTACTATAGAGTAATGATACAATATCTGTTTATTTAAATGTTTATATCCTACTTCATAATCTTACATTTTTAAAGATGGCTGCAGCCCAAAACAAAGATGGAGGTACCTAATCCTATAAAGTTATTCAGTTCAAGTCTGGCCTTTGTGTTTCAACATTCTGTAAGACAAGCTTATGCTCTAGCCTGCACTGCTGAGCAAGTCCTAGCTTTCCATGGCTTCACCTCTGGCCTTGTCTGCCTTCCCAGCTATTCATCCTGTGGACAGCTCCTTCACTGATCCATTTTTAGCTGACAGCCCTTAAATCCATATACAGAAACAGAAAACCTCTGAATACTAGCACTGAGAGGCAACAACAGGGGAGGGCCTCCGCCTCTATGCCCTCTGTGTTTCATGTTCTAGGGCAACTGGTTGGATGCTGTGTGAAACAGTATGCTGGAATAGATGGAGCAGTGCTTTACTTACATTCTTAACTCAGTGGTCCCTTGTCTGAGCAACCACACCGGTCAGTTAAGAAAATGGGATGGAAACAAGAAGACATAAAACAGGGTCTCCACAGGAAACCTTAAAGCATGAGGGAAAGCATTTGGGAAGAGAAACTTAAGGGTGAAGCTAGAGACATCTCTGCTCCTGTCCCATCTCACTAAACTCCAGTACTTTAAGCATTTTTTTCATGACCACTTGACAGCCAAATTAAGGAAAACCGTTTAACCATTTCTGTGGGGCTGGATATTAAAAGTGAGCAAGGATTAAAGAAAAAGACTTAAAGCAGTAGATCACAGCATTACAGCAATCCCCACGGTATATGTCAAAGAGATAGAATCCTAAAACAAATGCCTATATAAAACATACCACTTTTATTTTAAACTTTTTCTTTTATAATTAACATGATATGCTGAAAGATATATTTACAACTGGTGCTATTTAGGTTTGAAAACAGAACCTTTGAAAACCTGAATATTTGTACTGGTAATAGGGATGTGAGTTCAGAGATAACCAAACCGAATATATATCCAAAAAATACCTTAACATTATTTTTCAGATATAATTGGGTCTGCCAAATATATCCAGGATTTTTTGGGGTTACTGAAAAATGGGTCCTGAAAAATCCCAAATATATTCAAGATTAACTGGGAATGTCAGGAGCCAGTGTTTGCAGGCTCCCAGGACAGTCCCCCCCTTTTCTCCCCCCCCCCCATTCTTTTGTATCTCTTGGAACTTAGTATCAGCTTGTCAGGCTACATTAAGTTACAGTTTCAAGTGTTTTTGTTTGTTTGTTTTTAAGTTTGTTCTTTGCTGTAGTTGGCTTGTGTGGGGCTCATGAGGTTTCTGTGGATTCTCAAAGTTTACATTGAAATTCTCATGGTTTACATTGGTCAAGATTGTAGTGTTTTACATAGGTTAAAATTCTCACGTTTTACATCATTTCAGATTCTTGGATTTTAGTTTGGTTAGGCTTAGCAATAGCCTGCAATAGCCTTCTGGAGAGAAGATTCTCTGTTTCTACATTTTTCACATTTCCCCCCCACTCAATATGAAACAATGGAGGACAGCTGGGGCCACTTTGTTCAGGAGCGAATAGAATTGGATCTCTTGGTCTAATTGACTTAACATTTGGGAGTTTTTTAAAGGACAGGCACCAGAAGCAGCCCTACCATTTTAACGCCAGTACCTCAAAAACATCCCCCCCCCCCCCGGCCCTAGAAAATTCCCCATAGAGAATAATGGAGTTTAAAAAATCATAAACCTGAAAAAGAAAACAGATCCGATCACCATACTGGTATTTGGAATCTGGGAAAACCAGTATTTTTTATCTCCAATTTATCCAAATCTGAAAAATACCTTTTTCTTTTCTTTTCTTTTTTTGCTGCACACCCCTAATTTGTAATGCATACTGTAATGGCTGAAAAAACGTTTTAATAATCTAAACTCTTATTTATTGTTATACTCAGTAGCTGCTTCTTTTGAACTCACCAGTATATAATTATGCATACACAAGGAAGCAGTGTGAAAAGCTGTAGAGAATTCTAGCTAAGAACAGCAAGCCAGTGAGGTGTCATCCACCCTAGGCTCATGGTATAAAGGATGACTTATCGTGCACAAGCTATGCAAACATTATACAACTAGTGAAATATCTGCTATTTGGAGCAGGATGGAAGTGGATGACAAGTATTTGGCAGTATTTATTCATGAGTGAATTACAATTATTTGCTTATAGGGAAGTAAGATCTTTGTAACGGGGCCGGCAAACTTCCCTTGTGCCCCTGGTAATCATAATGTTTAGATTAAGAATCATATTTCGGCTTTTCAGCTGTATACCAAAGTGCACCACAGAACTCAAATGGATTCAATGGGAACTAGGCCACCTATCTCCACAAAGCCCTATCCCTCCATCTGCATAATCCTACCTTGGATTCCTGCATGGTCTAACTAAATCCTGACAACGAGTGTAAACGTAAAAAGATTGTGGGCGTGATCATACGCACCCATTAGCCACGGAAGAGAGATGATTTACCAGCGGTGCGATCACACCAGCACATCTGGGAAGCATCCTGCAACCATCATCAAACCGTCGCAAGCCATTTTGCTCCACCAGGAAAGCGGAGTAAAAAACCACTAGTTACACTCCAGTATCAAACGGTTTGCTGTGGGCCACAGCTGGACTTTCCCCATGTGATCGCACCAGCGCAAATTTGTGGCATTGGGGATAGTCTGATCAGGCTATCCCGATGCCATGCTGGGGTTTTTTCCCCCTTCTCAGTGTGCACATCATCGAAAGGCCTTAGGGTGGAGGAGCGATTCATCAATCCCCCATTTAAGCAAATTGGAAACCAACCGCAAAAAAAAATTAACTCGCTCGCAGTTGCGTCTGATCATGCAGCGGCGAGTTGCGCCAGCAGGTCTACAGACCTGTGTGATCACGCAACTGCAGGACAAATTGCTCCAGGGCAAAATAGCCTCACTTCCCCTCCGGATTATCTCGCTCGTGTGGCCACGGCCTGTATTTACCATTCTCGCTGCTAGGTTCAATAGCTGCAAGAGTCTGTGCTTCCTGCAAATCATTCATATTTTTTTCCAGTTCAGCAAGTAACATCCTCCTTTTTTCAGACAGCTCATTTACTTCCTCCTCTAAAAATGAGAAAGTTTAGAATTTTAAGGTAAAAGGTATAAATTTATTACTTTTAATCCTGCATCCCACAAAATATCCCACATCCCACAGCATCCCACAGCATAATATTCTGCTGTGAAAAAATTAAGATCAGTAAATAAGGAACGAAAAGGACCTGATCATAAACATAGTTTTTTCTTTAATGAATCATTCATGATTATAACAACTGGGGGGGAAATTAGGAGCAGATAGCACCCAGACAGTCCAGCCATACAGATTGCTGATAAAGACATTCAACTTAAATGCCCCAGTATTATTTCCAGGTTAGAAAACTGTTATCAGCTATTAATAGATACAGCTGCCCATTCTATTATCCAGGGAGAAAGATTCTGAGATGAATGACCTCCTGGATACAGAAATTCAGTGGACACCTGTGTGGGTAAGCTGTTTATCCAGTGAATCTCTTTGTCCAAGTAAGCCTTTGGATTCAGTATGAGGAAATAATTGATCAAACCCCATTCTGTGTTAGGGCTGCTTACACATCTGTCAGCTTGGTGTACTCTCTACCCAACATGAGTCAGTAGCTCCTCGAGAAGCTTTATGGCTACCTGAAAGGGGCCAAACTCTATCCACTCCTCACATGTAGCATGTCACAGAGCAGTAGTGGCACTCTATCCCCTCCGAAACATCAGAGAAGAGCCAGGGAACCCCTGGAGATGCATAAATGCACCATGATGCTGCAGAGAAGTGAGGAAAAACCCCACTTCACAGAAGCTCTTGGCAGATAACACAAGCCACCACAGACTAGTACAGCTGTCGCTCTAGAACTTGAAAAAAATCAGTGTTGCTGTCCCAATGTATTTACAGTCTAAATACTTAAGTGGTACATTAGGCTGCTTTGCTGGCATCACTTTTGTTGAAATTTTATATAAATTATACGGTGTCAAGGCTTCTGGTTCTTATTTTGTATTACTGTAATATTGGCCTTAATGAATTTGTAATTTGCATTCTAGAAAATACGCCTTCTTATTTTTGGTTACTGAAGCCCTCACTGTATTAATAGATAGGCAATCCATTGAGCAAGGAAAGTGTTTCAAATATTTAGGTCTATTTCTATGAGCATATTCTTCCAATAACAAAAGAAGTAAACATAGGCAACAGTTTTAACTGCTCATTAACTTGGATGCAAAGTATTCTTAGATTCAGAAGTACAAAGAGGGAAACTGAATTATTCCTGCTCTTAAAAATTTAAGTAAGCCCTTCAAGCAGCCTTGCTATCTGGGGTATATGATACAACCTGGCCCTTTGGAAGAAGCAACTTCACTAACCAATGAACATATATTCCCAATTACTCTACTGATTTGAATGGAAGAATTTGCCTTTATTGTCCTGCTTTTTGAGCTGAAAATTTAATTAGCATATAGACCATTTATTCCTTTATTCTCTGTCAGGCAGACCAACAGCTTGGCTGATAAACTAGATGAAGGACAAAGAAATGAAGTCAACAGCACCAAGGACTAATTTACTAGCTCATGATAGATGCATGTTGTAGTTGGTGACTAGTGCATCACAAGTTAACAAACATTGAGCTGCTTAGAGTCTTAGAGCCTACCTAGACCTTACAAAATGCATGAGTTTGCCACTGGAACTTTCAGCTGTACCATAGCTGCTAGTTCCTGGTGGCCACTCATGAGTAAATGTGCAGCAGGGCCCAATTCATACTGGGACTGTTGCATGGGAGAAAACAGAATACCTGCCTTCTCCCCTGAGGTCGGGGGGGGGGGAGCTCCTCACAGAGCAAATAATGCTCCCCCCATGGCCACTGGGTTATATTAGCTGCTGAAAACAGAACTGAGGAGAAGGCAGGAATTCCTTCTCCTGTTGTGTGGTGCCAATCCTCAGGGGTCATTTCGTAGAAAAAGAGGTGCAGGAGCTCATTAGCATACCTATTAGCATAACTCATAGCATAACCAGCCGAATGTCAGTTTCAGCCCTATTATACCCCATGGGCCATTGAAGTCAATGGCAAAAACTCATAGGGTATATGAGGGGCTGGAGGAGAGGGGGTTTGAGGGAGAGGCTCCAAACTTGCAGGGTACCTTCTTGCAGGGTTACTTTTTCCCACCATAGAGAACAAGGGAGGGAATGGGGACAACCTGTTTGGAGGCCCATAGAATTGGACCCCCTGGTCCAATCTTCTTGAAACTTGGTGGGTATTTGGGGGAGAGGTCCCAGAAGGTACCCTGCAAGTTTGGAGCCTCTCCCTCAAAACCCCTCCCCTACAGCCATTTTTAAAGCTGCCGCCGAATTTCAGCGGCAATTTGGCGGCGGGCTGAATCAGATCAGAGAATCTGATTCGGCCCATGGCTGCCCTACTGCCCACTCCTGAGCTGGTGGAGCAGTGCTCCACCTCGCTCCGGCCCCAAAGGACCCCTGCCGATCCTAATCAGGCCCTGCTGTGCATTTTCATGACTTGTCACCGGGAACCAGTCTAGTTAGGCTCTAGGGCAGGGGTGTTAAACCTACAGCCTGCAGGACAGGACTAGCCCACCCAGGGCTTCAGTCTGGTCTGCAGCTCTCTTCTCCCCCCTGCCCCCTCCCCAGCCTGTCCTCACCCTCCTGAGAGAGATTGGGACTGCTGAACATCCCAGCTGGCTGTGCCTGGTCTTCGCCAGTTTCTCCTCCGGCAGAAAGCTCCTCTGGGCTTCAGCACAAAAAAAGTTGCAAAGAAAATGCAGAATGGATTTTCCTTTAAGGTCTCTGAGCCCAGATGACTACTCTGGGACTGGAATGACAGCCCCCAGAGTGGAATGAAGGTCCCTGGGTGTAGCAGCCACTTTTTGGGAATGGAATTCCACTCTGGGAATGTTAATTCCACTCTGGGGGCCCTCATTCCATTTCCAGAATGCTTCCAGGGACTGTCATTCCTCTCTGGGGGCTGTCATCCCAATCCCACAGAAGTCTATCTGGGCCCAGTTTTTGGCAAAAATTTTATTTTATGATTTTAAGGAGTCTCATGTATTTCCAAAAGTCTCATGTGTTTCCACAAACTGTATCTGTTGAAACGGTAACAAATACTAGTAGAAAATGTTACATCTTACAAAACACATTTCTCTTATACTACTGAACTTGACTAGATCGATGTTTTTTTCTTTTGCAACAGGGGCACACTACTTCTAAACCTTTACAGCTATTTTGTCACTTTACTGATGAGAGATCTGGTATATGTGGACTTTTTCAAACTTTTTTGCTCTCCATTTACCGTGCTTAACTTTTTCCACTAGTAGTGCTTCTTGAGACTTTGCTGGTTTCAGCTCTTGCTCATTTGTCTCCAGACAAGCAGTTAATGCTGCTCTTTCTTGTAGTAACTCTTTTACTTTGTTCTCTGTGAAAAGAGAAACACTTTTGTGCATGTAACTATTTTAAAATAATTCAACAAGTGCTACCTGCAATATGAAATATGGAAGAAAGCAACCTAACAATAGAAATTATCTTTGTATTAGTGAATAAACATGTCAAAAATATAGAAATACTATACAAAACAAATGATTGCTTGAAATCTGAATTCCTTGAGGGCTAAGTATAAAATTATTACATCTTATTATACAAAGCAGCATTTAAATAATACAACAAAGCCTTTATATTAAACACTTCTTTATTTACAAAAATCATATGCCACCCCTTCAGAACCTGCTTGAGGCATCTGACAGCAAAACAGTAAACCAAGCCAATAAAATAATTTAAAATGACCAAGCCAATACCACAAATGTAAACTAACTTCTTCTGTAATGCATGTGAGGAATCTCTGGGGTCAACATCATGAATTTTAAATAGGCCTGGTGATCAGACACCAAACAATACTCAAACATGTGATGGCTTTGTCATGCATATACAGGGACGTATTCATGCTTTTTACACATGTCCACTTTCTTACACATTGCTTTGAATATACCATCTGTCTAAAACAACCAGGCAAACAAAATTTCCATCATTAATTTTTTTTTCTTCCCAGTGTGAGTTGCTTTGGAAAGCACCAATTAACTAAAGTATTTGGTAGGTTCTTCTGCCTTGCAATAGCCATCCTACTGAACAGTTTATCATCACTTCTGTAACTCACAAAACATATATTTCATCCTGGCTTTTATTGCCTTCCGCCTTAATGTGACTTGCTTTTGATTAAATTCTTTGCCTGCTAGTAGGGTCTTCCCTCCCAAATTTTCATTCCAAACCATAATTTCAGGTGAAACAACAGTTGTCCTGCAATGTGATCTATCGGGGGGGGGGGGGGGGGGATCCAAATCATCAGGTCCTACCTCAAGTTCTTAGAAACCCAGTAAGTGTATAACACTCTCAGAAAGTAGAACTAAGGTAGGGCAAAAACTAGGGTGGTGATAAATGGATTTACACATACACAGCACCCAGAGTACTTACTACTCATCTCTGATGGCTGGGTAGCTGCAACAGCTTGTGCTTCTTTCAAATTTATCGTATTCGATTCCAGCGCTGAAATCAGTAAGCTTCTTTTTTTGGTCAGCTCATTAATTTTGTTTTCTTTAAAAAGCACAAGAATTTCAATCCATTATGACAAAACAGCTTATCTATGTTATACTCTGAATCAAATCCATCATAAAATTAAAGTTTTATGTATACTACTAATCCATATTTTCAAAATGGGAGTCTGGCCTCCACAGGTGGACAGTGATAAATTTCAAGACAATAAATCTATTTTTCTACCAGTACACTCACCTCATATTCCAGTAGAGGGGAAAACAAAACACACTTCTATACTCTCAGTGTTTGTCTACACACATTCCCAACAATCCCCCCAAAAAAGAGTTTAGAGGGGTTTGGTGTTCCCCATGATGAATCTGTGCATGCAAATGTTGCATTGAGACTTAATGTTGCACTGGAGCTGACCATCTTTCTGCTTTGTGCTATCAGTCTACCATCTATGTTTCTTTTTATTCATTTATCTTGAGTATCTTTGTACTCTTCATTGTAAGTTGCTTTGGGGACTTTTTTGGCCCAAAAGTGTAAATATGTGAATGGAATTAATAATAACAAATATCACTAAACATGTTTTCACTGATGATTTGACTGTAAGTAATAATACCTATTAGGAGCTAGATTACAACCTGATATTGCTGAATTTGAGTTCATTTACAAATTCGGAACAATGGTCCCCCCAAGGCTGAATAGGGACATGGGATTCTTACCTGATTACAGACGCTAGTTTTCTGCCCCTAAGCATTTTTCCCCTTGCTCTAATCAAGCTGATTACATTCCATATTGTACCTTTGCATCTTGATTCCTTTTGTAACAGCACCCCTGCCATATTCTGATTGAGTATAAGGACTCAGGGATCTCCATTCCTATTCGGAGCTGACAAACGCCCATTACGCACTGACAGCTTACTCCGGAGAATCCAAGCAGTCAAGCCTTAAGCTTATCTTCAGATTTGTGTGCCTGATGTGTGCACCAGTCTTTTTTGCTCCGGTGTACTTCTGTATTGAAACTGAGCTGCAAAAGGATCCAGCCCAGGATCCGCCAGGGCGACAAGAGCTGAGAGCTGTGTGCTGCCTTGGCTGGGGCTAGCTCCTCTTGCAGGTCAAGCTGCAAGAGGAGCCAGCCCTAGCCAAGGTGGCACACAGCTCTCAGCTCTTGCTGCCCCGGCTGGTCCTGAACTGGTGAAGAAGCTGGAGAAACAGAATGAGCAGCTTTGCATTCGCAGTGCCGCTGGAGCTCCCAGAGGCAGCCCAAAGCAGCTTTCTCAGCAGCAACAGCAGCTGAGGGTTGGAGGCTTGCACAGAGGGTCAAGTATTTGTATTTGCGGTGGCAACTGCTGCAGGCCAGGGAACAATCACCATCCCCACCACCATCCCCACCCACCATCGCCACAGCCTTTGTCACCCCGCACCTCCAGGAGCATGTCCTTTTAAAATTTAGCCCTATCGTTTTAATGTTTTAATTCAGCTATGCGAGACTAGCAATTCTCACATCACTAGACTCGGGCCGTTTGCAAAAAAATTAAAAATTTTAAAACGAGGGGCAAATGGAGCTTTGAACACAGATGAAGGGGGGGAAGATGGTGAAAGGTTAAGAGTGGGAGGAATGACCTTGATGTGGGTGGGGAGCGACCTTCGAGGGGACGGGAAATCTGAGGGAATCTGTATACTTTTGAATTACCTTCCGCTTGGAAGCGAAGGAAGAAAAATGGGCACAAAAGCACTCTCAGAAAACCCGGGGAAGCAGCAAACGGAAAGCATACTGAGTGCTGAAGGGAGCTAAAACAATGGGGGGGGGGGGGACCTGACAGACATGTACAGTGAAAGCAATGGGAATTCAGAGCCCCAAAGAAAACCTGACAGACATGCATGGTGACAGTGAGGCAAAACACCCATGCATAACAGGCCAAAGAGGGCTCTGACTCTTGAAAGCTTATTCCCCAAAAATCTTGTTGGTCTCTAAAGTGCTACTGGACTCGAAGGTAGCTCTTCTATTGCAGACCAATATGGCTACTGTCCCAATGAACCCACCAAGGTCTTGTTGAGTAGGGACAACAGCTTGTGTTTGCTGAAGGTCCTTTAAATTTGATTCCAGATCTGTAAGCAGGATCCTTCTGACCTTTGCCATCTCATTAATTTCTTCCTCTATGAAGACAGAAATATTTTACAAACACAAAAATGTACACAGGAATTTTTTTCGATGTATATGCTATTGTAGTAATATATAGTTTCTGACATTGCATTCACACAGCAATTAGTATAGTCTACCATATTATTTACTGCATTTATAGCATAGATTCTACCTGTCTGGCCAGCTTCAGTCTGTGTTTGATCCAGAAGTTTTAGCGTTGCTACTATATCTGCAAGAACTTGTCCTTTTTTCTCTCTTTGCTCTTTATTCACGTTACATGCAGGGAGTAAAAAATTTGAGAAACCATTTATTAACAGAAAAAATGCCCTCTATATTCCTTTATCTATCTCACTCTTAGAGGGAACCTATCTTAACCATCCCTAGCTGTGTGCGGCTTGGAAGTCATGTATTCCAGTCCACGACATTCTTGAAAAATTAATTACAACTACAATGACAGTGCATTCCATATTCTCAGTTCATTCATATTAATGCCACCACTGAGAAAGCCCTGGTTTTAGTACTGGCCAGCCTGGCTTCTTTCGGACCAGGGAGAGTTAAGCAGTGTTGTGAGCTTGACCTCAGTGCCCTCTGGGGCACATATGGGGAAGGCGGTCCCTCAAGTAGGCAGTCCCTAGACCATATAGGGCTTTAAAGGATGACCTTCGGCAGCATCTGGATCGGGGCAGCACGGCGGTGCTGGTGTTGTTAGATCTGTTGGTTGCGTTCAACCCGGTCGACCACCAGTTACTGATCCACCACCTCACCGACATGGGGCTTGCCTTGCAATGCCTTGTCTCTTTCCTCCAAGGTCGGGGACAGAGAGTGACGCTGGGAGAGCAGACGTCCCAGAGGCACCCGCTGATATGTGATGTCCCATAAGGGGCGGTGCTATCCCAAATGTTGTTTAACATCTATATGCGCCCTCTCACCCAGATTGCCCGGAGGCACGGGCTGGGCTGTCACCAGTATGCTGATGACACCCAGCTGTATCTGTTGTTGGGCGGCTGGTCTGGAGCCACCCCAGATGACCTAGAGTGGATGCTTCAGGACGTGGCGGGCTGGCTTAGGCTGAGTCAATTGAAATTGAATCCAACGAAGACAGAGGTCCTATGCCTGAGTCGAAGTGGACCAGGGGCAGGGATCCCATTGCTGGCCTTCGGGGGGCGCCACTGGTGCCAGCGCCGAGGGTCCAGAGTCTGGGAGTGCTCCTGGATGCCTCCCTAACCATGGAGGCCCAGGTAGCAGCCACTGCCAAGGCAGCCTTTTACCATCTACGGCTGATTAGGCAGTTGGTTCCCTTCCTCGAACACAATGATCTGGCGACAGTGATCCACACAATGGTTATCTCAAGGTTAGACTACTGTAACGCTCTCTACATGGGGCTGCCCTTGTCTCAGCTCCGGAGGCTGCAGCTAGTGCAGAATGCCGCGGCCAGGTTGTTGATGGGCCTCTCGGTGAAAGACCACATCCAGCCAGTGCTGAGGGCGATGCACTGGCTGCCTATAGCGTACTGGATCCGGTTCAAGGTGCTGGTTTTAACCTTTAAAGCCCTATATGGTCAGGGGCCTGCCTACCTAAGGGATCGCCTTTCCCCATATATACCCCAGAGAGCACTGCGGTGAGGCCAGGTTGGCAACTACCAGTAACAGGGCCTTCTCAGTGGCAGCTTCCTACTGGTGGAACGAGCTCTCGGAGAACATCAGGGCCCTGCGGGACCTTTTGCAGTTCCACAGGGCTTGCAAAGCAGAGCTCTTCTGCCAGGCCTTTGGAGCTGCCACTGGAGGGAATGGCCATTAATACAGCTTGGTACATCTCGTTGGCCTGATACATCTGTGGTGGAAGCCTTTCCTACTCCTTTATTTACCTTCCCTCCTTTAAAGGGTATCCAGGCCAACAAAACTGCCTAGGGATATTAACCACTGAGCACACAAGGCAGTATGTATCCACAGACAGAAAAAGTAGTCCTCAGCTACATGGACTCACTGTAGCCAATTCAGGGAGGGAGGGAAGAAGAGAGAGAGAAGTTGCTAGCAACTCACCTCACTACTGTGAGTGAACTACCATGGGACACCCAGGAAACATTAGGATAAAGAGTTTCCCTCCCCTTTTCAAGGAAGACAAGAAATGCAGAAGTGTAGTGTATCTTGCTCCAAAAACTAGAGCCAAAGGGGGTGGTACAGAAATTGGAAACTATATTACAACAGAAGTTCCAACAAATAGAGTCTACAGAAATACTACCCATGATGGTAAGGGGGAAATGTGTAGAGGACTTTCCCGGCACTGTTTGGAGAGTAATCTGTTCCCTATCGCCCACCATGCATTAAAAAAAAAAAATCAAATGCTGGAATGCCTAAGCCGTCTGGTACCTGAAGCAAAAAATAAATATATAAACACTTGCCCTTTTAGACAGTTCTCCCAAAACTAGAGGAAAGCAACCCCAGCTTTAATTCTTTTCAGATGCTACTTGATGACTCCAGAAAATAGTGTATTTCAGATCTGCCCAGATTTAACGTTAAAATAATACAAGAAAACAAATGAATATAAAAGAACAATTAGCAGAATCAAACAACAGCAAAAATGTTGCCAATACATTAGTGGGTTGCTCCAGGGAATTAACTGAATGTTTCTCCAAGGAATGAACAAATAAAATTAAATTTGCTAGTATCAGCCAGCTACCTAACAGGGCTCATTAACTGTATTTTATAGTATGACTGCTCTTATACGTGTCCCTCTTGAAGCAAGGATTCGGTAGTCGGTTTACAAAGATTCCACCTGCAATGAGTCCTCTCATACTTTCTCCAGTGTTTACTTCCATTTACCTGGGGTTCTGAAGCTGACAAGGGACAAGACCTCAAATGTATCTCCCTTAATATTTACACTGAATACACAGGATATTGAAAACTGGGTGTAGAAGAACCACTTTTTAACGCATCACCTATTATTTTTACTGATGGGAGTGGCATGAATTAATAAAAACAATAAAAACTGAATATGCACTGCAGTCTTCAGACATTTGATTGTCACTCATAAAAAGTATATTAATAACATTCAACTTACCAACAATTTGACCTTCTTCTACTGGAATGGGAAATTGTGCTTGCTGTTGCTCTTCTGGAGCTATTAGCTGATTTAGTAACTGAAGTTTTTGTGCATATGATAACACTTCTGTCTCATTGGCAAAACCAAACAACAGCATCATTGATTAATGCAAATGACAGAATTACTTATTGCCAACTTCTGATAAAAACTTAAAAGTACTGTCACACTACAGTGTCAATATAGAGCCTGACAATTCTGACAAAACAAATTATAAGTAAGCTTCTGGAAAGCACAGGATTTTTATATATTTGTCTGAGACACTTTTGCAGAGACCATTCTGTCAAACTCCTGTTCTTCACTCCACACATTCAGTAGACTGGTTTCGGTTCCAAATTTTCTTTTTACCTACCTATTTCAGCCAGAGTTTCCCCAGAAACTCCTTGTTTATAATTTATTCCAAATGCAGTGCCCCTGTATAGACCTGTATCATCTTATACAGAAAACTGATTTATGTGGATCAGGTTTTTCCATTCAACTTAGCCTCTCCCTTAGTAAATTAATTCCTATCATAAACTAGAATCTCAGTGTCATGTTTATTTTAACTTGTTTGTCTGAATGGTTATTTCCGCACCCAGGGCTCTTTTTGTAGAAAAAGCCCAGCAGGAACTCATTAGCATAATAGGCCACACCCAACAGCAGACTCTCATTAGCACGTTAGGCCACACCCCTGACAGCACAGAAAGAGAGAGAGGGAAGGAAAGAAGGAGGAAAAGAAGGAAGGAAAGAGAGAAGGAAAGAAGGAGGGAAATAGGGAAAGTAAGAGAAGGAAAGAGGGAAAGGGAGAATGAAAGGAGGAGGGAAAGAAAGAGGGAAAAGAGATGGGGATGGAGGGAGGCTCTCCCACCCCTGCTCAAGCCCCCGCTGCTATCCCCCACCAGCAAGGCCGGCTCCCTGCACTTAAAGGGAGCCAAGGAATAGGAAGACAGAGGAAGCCACAGAGAGGCATTTAAATGCCTCTCTGCATGCCCCCCCCCCGCCTCTCCTAGCTCACGCACCTCAGGGCACGAGCTAAAAATGGGGCAGAGGAGGCTCTGCAGGGCTTCTACTGCTTGCCCGCTTCAGCAGGCAGGCAGAGGAAGCCCCAGGGAGGCATTTAAATGCCTCTCTGCACCCCCCCGCCTCTCCTAGTTCGCGTGCATCAGCGGGGGGGGCTCTGCCGGACCAGCACTTACCAGGAGCTGAAAGGTGCCAGACACCCAATCTCCACACAGAGACTGGGTGTGCGGGGCCCTTTCCCACCAGTGGGGAGGGGCAGGGTGGGCCAGATGCCAGCCGGAACACTGTTCCAGTGCGTTCCAGCCCCAAAATAGCCCTGTCCATACCTGAACGGAATTTAGATTAGATTAGATCAGTTTAGATTGAGGTATTCTCAGAATGCCTTCTTGAGGAATAATCTAATAACCACCTCTTCTACCAGATCCTCTGTATTAATATAATTCACAATCCTCTGAATATAAGTTAATAATTGCTTAATTTTAGAATCTCTAAACATAACAAAAATAATTAGTATTTATACAAACCAGATACAGCAAGGTCTGCCAAAATTACAGTTTTTTCAATTTTCCCCTATTTAATAACATTTCCATATAATTTTTTTGGTATGATTGGCAAAATATACAGTTACACATTGGGGGGGGGGGGCATTTGTGACTCAATGGCTGACCATCTGATCTGCATGTAGAAGGTCCCAAATTCAAACCCAGTTTTAAAAAATCAGGTAGGTGATACGAAAAATCTCTTCCTGAGACCCTGCACAGCCACTGTCAGTCAGAGTAGACAATACCTGACCTTAATAGATCAACAGTCTGAAAACTTCATTTGTTCATTTGAATCAAGAATGGGGGGGGGGGGGGTTTCACATGCTTCATCTAACTCGGAATACAGTCCATTCCCCAGGTCCCACATACCAAAGGCAAGCTTGATATAAGTGGCTCCTCCTGTTCCTCAGTCTTTTGGATATAGCCTAATGATAACTGTAGATTTCTAGCAAGGATGTCTCTGCCTCATGATCTATAACCTTATAATGGTCAACATAAGGAGCTATGATTTGTACTTACCCATGCCTTTGCTAGGCTCAAGCAGAAGTTTAGCTAAAGTTTCTGCTTCGGGCATTTCCTTCAGCTCTGTCAAATGGTCTACAAGTTGTAGCATTCTTTCATCAATCAAGTCCTTAATTTCATCTTCTATTTTTAAAAAAGGCAAAGGAAATGAGTTTTCTGCTTTTTCTCTTAGGACAATTAACTACATACAGTGTAATCCTATACAAACGAAGCAGAAGATGTTATGATGATTATGAATAAAACAAGGTTAACCACACAATAAAAACCACTGTGAGTGCTCATATTAGAGATATACAGTTTGTGCATTTACTTTACATAGCTGATGTAATTCACCCAGAGTCAGACTACCCTCCTGCATTGGCTAGGAATAGTCGACTGGAAGAAAAACAAATATCACAAAGGAGTAAACAAATTGTGCATTCCTCTGAAGTAGAAAGTATAACTCTGCTTAGAACTGTATTGCAAGTCATTTAAGTAAAAAATTGTTTCAAGAATTTTTCACCCAAGTATGTTTTTGTTTTAGCTACTGACAAGAAGTCACTAGCTTTGCAAGTTTCCAAATGACCCCTTAACTGGTTTTTGCATGCAAGCTGTAGTCTTATATTATTTTTAGCTTATGTCAAAATAATAACCTTGAAGTCCTGTGGGATCTGTCCAAGTGCTTAGGGGAGCTCTTGGTATAGCTGCAGCCTTCTCCAAAGTTAAAGACTAGTGAAAGGAAGCAAAACTGTTAAACAGAAAAGTTTCAGTTTTCACTTTATTGGTTGGTTGATAAGAGATGTTAATTTGAAAGAAAAAAACAGTAATTTTTAGTCATGTCTGATGTCATGGTTCAGAATTTCTTTTATTACATTCTATTGTTGCTAAACAACATAGGTGCCTCTGAAATAGCTTGCATCCAATGCTCACTAATCAGAGTCTTTAGAGAAAACAGAGATTACTTGTTTAATTGGAGAACAACAGAATTACCAAAGGTATTTTAGAGAAGTAATTAACTAAGGGTAAAAACACATAAGACACCGAGAAAATGGGGACACATGCATCAGCAATTGTGCCAAACCAGGTCAACCATATTGGCCCCACTGGCACTTCCAGAATTTTGAACAAGGGCAACATGCACCATCACAAAATGGCTGCTATTTGGGAAAGTCAATCACATGATGTGGGGATGGTTCACAAAATGCCACAGGTGAACTAGTTACAACTGGGGAAGGAAGAGTCTTTTCCTCACAGTTGAAGACACTACTTGGAAAAGTTCCTCCCAACTTGTTACCTGAGTGAGTGCATGTAGATTCATCAAGATAATAAACTGGTAATACATAAATATTCACAAAGAGCCACGTTATAAATATTCAGGAGTCTTCTTAAGTTTTCACAGTACATACTATAATTCCGCAGAATGTAAAAAATTATAAATCTTCAAGACAGGTGGGCCTATTAAACTATCTTAAACTATGTAATGGACCTCAGGACATTACTACAATTGACTTTAAGCCTGGGTTGCCCCCGCTGTGGAAATAGTGGTGAGTGAAATGGAGGCATGTGATGACAGCATCCACATGCCCCAGCACCATGCTGCTCACTGCTGGCACCACCCCTCCCCATTCCCTTCCTGCTTATCACATTGGTGCAGAAGCGTCAACTAGATGAGAATCCTCCCTGATTCCAAGCCACCCCCCTCCCCCCAACAGATGAACTGCAGCTCATAACTGCGTCGCAATTCAGTTTTAAAGAAAAAAGCCTTGTTAAAAGGCTACTGTGTTTGAGGAACCAGGTGATATGAAAGTATTTTTATGATTCTCAATCTGTCAAAGATTAAAATTATTGCTCGTTGCAGTTATCCAGTTAGTAACATACATGAACTTCACCATTAGTATGAGGCATCCTGAAATTCTATAGGTGTTCTTTTCAGTACTATAATTAAACTTATTCTTCATGTTTTAACATTTATTATAAATTGAGAGCACAACCTGGAGCCAAACATTATTTCAGTAAATGATACTATATGCTGCTCTGGTGGGCACTGGGTGAAGGTATCTCCTTAGCTACAGTGATAGTTGCTTGGACCTCTTCTGGAGTGAAACTGCTGGCAGTCTTTTCTATGATCTTATTTACTTTACTTACTTACTTCAGACTCTCCCATAAATTCTTCAGGTTCAGCTAAACGTGAAGAAACTAAATCTTCAGATTCTGGCAAAGTCTCTTTTCCTTTAAATTTAACAGAGGAGATAATTGCTGGAAGATCTGTGGAATCAGGCAACAGTTGCTTTTCTTGATCTGGAGATAATGGTGGAAGAAGTGTATCAGCACTGCCACGTGGTTCTTTCCCTGTGCTTTAAGATTTGAAAATAGCTAATATTAGCTTTAAAAAACTATACTACTACTCAATTGTGTATCATTTTTCTGAAACAGTAAGTGTTGCCAGTTAAGCAAGATGTCATTGTATCCAATGACTGGTTCCCACTGAGTGAGGTGGGCACCAACATTTGGCCGCTCCCCCACCTCCTTGTGCATAAACCACAAGGGTGGGGAAAGTCAATCAGGGCTTACCATGGGAAGGCTGGCCAATGGGAGGCTGGCACACAAGCCAGGTCTGGTGGCGGCTGCCTCCCTCAACAGCTCAGTGCAGTGTGAGCTCCCCTCCCTCCCTCCCTCTTTTGAGACCATGTGGGATTAGCTGGTCACTGGTTTGGAGGCTGAACAGGAATTTTTTGGGCCCTCACTCAAATTGGAAAGGTCTTTTTTCACCTGCTTGACATGGTCCGAAATGGGTGAGGTATAAATAGGCCTGGTGCAGCTGGGTAGGCCCTAACTGGACAGCAGGAAAAGCATGGGTTGAGGAGATTTTGAGTTGGTAAGTACCCCAAGATATCAGCGATGAGGGGGTCCTCAAACTGGGTACCTATCAGCTTGGCAGTCTGGGTGGCTCAGTGGGGCCTCTTCAGGTTTGGCTTAGCAGTTGCGAGTGGGACTATGTATCTCCATCCCCTCTATGCACTCAGGTGCAGGCCACAGGTTCGGAAGGATTCTGAATCTGGCTCTGAGCCAGGGTAGTTTTGCCCTGTTAGGAAGCTTGCTTTTGCAAGCCAGATGCAACCTGTGCTTTAATGTGTTCACTAAGTTAAGCAGATCAGCGTATTGTAAATAAAGTTCCCAGTTTAACCCATAACCTGTGTCATGTTTCATTCAAGGGGTGGGCAGGCAATGAACGGTTTTATGTTATCAGAGAACTGAGTTTTCTCAATTTTAGGAATCCTGTGGGGGGGGTTAAATTTTGTGCTTACAATGTAAGGACATATGTTACTTATTTCATTATCTTCAAAGTGCCTCATTTTAGAACAAAAGTGTTTGTGCCCATCAGTCTCTTGTTGTTCAAAGGAAAATAGAGAAACCAAAACTTTTACAATATTATTTTATTTTTTTAGAAAAATGTAAAAAGAAGAAGGAGAAGAAAAGCTTTAGTACCTATTAATTGAATAAACATAGTTCTACCTGGGATTATCTTGGATTATCTAAATCATGCCCTAACTTTTCTTATTTTCCATTCCTAAAATTATTTTACAATTCCTTATATTTACTAATTTAGGTAAAATAATAACTAGGTCTAGCAGTCCAAAGTTGTATACAAGAGCAAGCAAGTCTGATATCCCAGTCCAAAGCCAGTCTGAATGGAGCAGAGTCAGGAGCTGTGGTCACAGAATCCACCAGGTGGTAACCTATTGCTTCCACAGAGCAGTCTCACTTGACTGGCTTTTATAGGCATCTGTTGCAAGGTCTTATTTGCAGCCAAATGCTTGGGAGTAACCCTGCAGTTACTCATCATCAGCAAGCCGCTAGCATCGGGCCAGGAGATGTGTGCTTTGTCTTCTCTCCTGGAGCTCTATTCTAAACCTCTCCTGGAGCTCTATTCTGGCGCTCAAAGGTTGTGGGTGAAACTGGAGGGCTGGTAACAACCACCTGGGTTTCATCTGTTGGAACGGGGCTGGAAAGTGCTGGTGGCTCTGCATCAGCTAACAAGCTGTGAACTCTAACAAGCCTGCAGTTCATCTTCTTGCTTGCCGGGTTCTGCTGCTTCAGAGCTGGCTTTGCAGGACTCCTCTCCTCCTGAGGAGCTCTCTCTTCCTAAGGATGAGTCCTTCTCTCCTAATTGACCCATGACAGTTTGTTAGTCTTCAACTGACTTGCTATTTTGTAGTTCTCCTTCAGGCTACATAATTTGACAATCATATTTCTGGGCCAAGTGTGTTCACTGCAAGTAATAAGTAGCTTTCATTAAAGAATTTCTGAAGAACACAACGTTGCTAAAATAAATTCATACTGTTCCTTTGAGGAAATTAATCACCAGGTTGATCAGTTATGCAATTTATGTCCTTGAAAAACTGATGAGCTACATATCAAAAGGATGTCATTTTAAGTAAGTCGACACCACATCTAGCCAGTCTTTCCATAAACAACTGATTTAGAGAGATTTTCAGGGCTGGAGCTGTGGCTCAATGGTAGGTCACAGGATCAGTTCCCAGCATCAATTCCTAGTCTTCTCTCTGAAACTCTGAAGACAGCTGGCAGACAGAATAGACAAGACTGATCTCAACAGACCAATGGTCTGACTCAGTATAAGGCAGATTCATGTGTTTGACATTTCAGTAGAACCCAGGTGCCTAAACTTTGGCTGGATCACCTCTGGATATTAAAAAAATTAAAGGAGGTGGGGTGTATTCTACTCCTAAACTACCATTCCACTGTGCAAAGTTTATTTATTAATTAAAATATTTATATCCCACTTTTCCTTTCAGATCAAGCTTGAAGTCTTCCTCAAAGTGGCTCTTTCATTAGAGGAAGAATCACAAGTTGGAGGAAAGATTACTTAGAGCATGACTGGATTCACCCCAGGGCCTATTAATTCCTGATTAGATTTGTGATCATGAAAAAGACCTTTTTGCATTGCAGATATACAGGGGTCATTTCGTAGAAAAAGAGGTACAGGAGCTCATTAGCATACCTATTAGCATAACTCATTAGCATATGCCACATCCCCTGACATCACCAGAAGTGTGTCAGAAAGGGAAGAAAAGGGGGGGGCATCTTCAAAAGCCTCCCCTTCCCTTCCCCAGCTGGCCAGCCAAATGTCAGTTTCAGCCCCATTATACCCTATGAGCCATTGAAGTCAATGGCAAAAACTCATAGGGTATATGAGGGCCTGGAGGAGAGGGGGTTTGAGGCAGGGGCTCCAAACTTGCAGGGTAGCTGCTGGGGCCTCTTCCTGAAATACCCACCATGTTTCAAGAAGATTGGACCACGGGGTCCAATCTTCTTGAAACTTGGTGGGTATTTGGGGAGAGGCTCCAGCAGCTACCCCTGCAAGTTTGGAGCCTCTCCCTCAAACCCCCTCCACTCCAGCAGCTTTTTAAGCCGCCACCGAATATCGGCGGCAATTCGGCAGCAGGCCAAATCAGATCAGAGAATTTGATTCGGCCCATGGCTGCCCTAGTGCCCACTCCTGAGCTGGCGGAGCTCCGCTCCACCATGCTCCGGCCCCAAATGACCCCTGCAGATATATGCTGTGAGCAACTTTGAGCAATGCAATTTGGAAAAAAAGAGACAAAATGTTCTTAAATATGAAGGAATAAATGAAGATTAGAGAACAAATGACAGAGGAAATATTCTCTTTTTTCATGTTATAGCACAAGTTTTCTATTGAATGTCTAATAACATTGCACAACATATTGGATCTCAAAACATCTTATTTATTGAGCAGCAAGACCCGACATCCTTGTTTTGGTTTTATTTCACTCCTCGTGGAAGTATGGAAACCATTCTTCAGAGATTTTCAGGAATTCTTTTAGGACCTAAAGAGTAAGCCGGGATTAATTTTAATAGGCTTTCTCTCAGTGGACAACAATTATTTATATTTTTTATTAACTGTGTTAAAAATAGGGAAAAATTGGATGCACAATTAGCATATGTAACACCCTCAGTTTCCTCTCTGCATATGAAGGGACATGCTATGTTTTAGCTGATTTGTTACAAAATCAGACTTGCACCTCTGTGGCTAGAAGGAGCACAGTTTTTCTTAGATGCTTAAAGAAAACCCTAAATGTAAATGTGGCCAGTGAACATTCATTTTCTTCCTCTATATGCTAGTCCATGATGATGCCATTGTCCCCCCTGCTAAATCAACTATACATTTGCTTTTACTGTTCAGTTGTATAGAACATCAGAAATTACAGAAAGGTAGCTACATTTAAGTTCATCTCTGGGCGCATTGGCCTGGTTGGTGTGTGCTGTTAGACCTTAGGACATTCTTAAAACCAACATCCACTGAGAATGTGCCTGCCCTCTGTCTTTTTTCCCTCTTGCATAAATTCATATATAAAGATATTTAAAGGGCACCCAAGGCACTTCAGTTTCATCAAAACCCTACCTCAAATCCAGCACACTTCGAACCAGAATGCCACTATACAAAAAGTTGAAGAACATGCATGAAGGAACCAGAAGCCTTCTCAAAGAACCCTCACTTACAGACCATTAACTTCCTTTTCTTCTTTCCATGGCCTACATGTCACATATTTCAATAGAGTAACCACAAAACACTTCCCTTTCTCAGGTGTAACAAGCTAACAGGGGTAAAACCTCTCTTAGTTGAAGTTTCAGTAAATTTGTACAAAACAGTATATATTTCTTGCTGGCCACTTTTACTGTGCAATAGCCTGTTTAACATGTCGGTATACAATTCTGGCTATTTAAATACAAGACAATTAACTTTCTGAAAGCAATTCGGTCTTGTAGAAATGGTAAAATTCGCTCAAGGAAATGTGAAAGTGATATTGTCATTAGGTAGCAGTTCAAGAAGAATACAGAACTGTGTTTGTTTCTGAAAGATTATGCTATAGAGCAGGCCTTTTTTCAAATAATAAAAAAGAGGTGCCGGAACTCTCAAGAGGAAATGAAGTTTTCAGTCTGTATACAGAAAACTCATGAACTTTTAAACATTTTTTTTAAATTGTCAGAGAGGTTCTGGAACTCCATTCTGGCACATTTCCCCAGAAAAAAAGCTCTGCTATAGAGCATAAGCCAGTCAAAGTTAATTATCATCCTGAAATCAACAGGACTGAAAAGCATTAAACATAAACTGGGCTGTGTCTATGCAGAATATAATAATGTATTTATATAGTGCTTTAGAGTATTCAAAGCACTTTTCTTATATTATCTCATTAATCCTTACAAATATGCTGCAAAGAAGTTCAATAATATTTTCTGCATACTGTAGATGAGAGTCAGTGTACTAGAAGATCTGGCTAAAAGCTGGTGGTGACTAACAGCTGACTGTCAGGGAGATGGGAGACCAAGTCTACTGATTCTGGAAATAATGGAACCATTATTTCCTATGGCAGGTAAACCTGGCAGCCTCTGTCCACCAAACTATCAGTTGGCTAACAGTTGATAGGAGGGGGAAGAGGGAATTAGCTGGCCAGCACCATAAAATGGAAACTGAGCTCCTGTACTTCCATAAGGCTTCACTGCCTGGCCAGGTCAACAAACAGGCTCCTGTACACCCATGAAACTTGGCTGAATAACCAAGCCTTCCAGAAGAGCAGGAGCTCACCTACCAATCTGGTGGGGCAGTGAAGCCTTGCAGGAGTACAGAAGCCGGCCCACCAGTCTAGTTGACCACCCTCCATTTTCTGATGCTTGCCATGTAAGTTCCCCTTCCTCTCACTAATAATTTTAAAGAGACTGGAAACTATGCCTGCCAGCTGATGTCAACTAACAGCTGATAGTCCAGTGGACAGAGGTCAGGCCCATTATTTCCTATAGGTTGTAGAGAGGCCAGGTCTACCTATTCCCAATGGTCAGTAAAGCTGGTCTCTGTCCACTCCACAATCAGCTGGCAGGCATAGTTTCTACTCCTTTTAAAATGTCCAACTCAAGAATGTAAAGGGACGTGATGGTTTCTCACCACAATAGGACTCTACCAAGTAATTATCCAATTGTGTTCAGAATAATGTCAAACCTCCTACATACTGATAACTCCTTAAAACTTTGATGACAATATGTATTACTTTTGCATGTAAGCTTTGTATGTAGAAAAGTATAAAAAGAACACATGAATTACAAAATCTCTGAGAGATTTTAACATTACTGAGGCTAAGAAGCAGCTAGTGGCAGTACAATCCTAAAGCAGAGTTATACCTTTCTAAACTAAATAACTTCAACAGATTAAAAAGTATGTAACTCTATTAAGGATTGTACTTCAGGTAATTCAATTTCTTCCATGTCTCTAACAAGATCAGTACCTGGATTCAGAGCAATGATAGCCCAATGACTGTTCCATACAGTTATCAGAGTTGTGGATTACATTGATATTAAAGATCTAATTAATATATCTGGGCAATGATTATTTCATTATTTGTATTAGGAAATGAATCAACAATTAACACTGCTGACAGGGGGCACCAGCTCCAAGAGGGAGGAAGCACTGACCCTAGCACCAGGGTCCTGCAGGCACGGTAGGTTCTTTAAGGACTTGCCCAACTCTTACTTCGAAGATGGCAGGGGAAATTGGTGGGGGCTGCAGTGGCAGCACTAGGCCAGCATTCTGAGAGCCAGCCTGTCCTGGCCCTTTAAGCCCTCACCCAAAACCAATAGGACGGTGGGCCAAGAAAGGGCAAAGAGGGGGACAGGCTGTTTGGTGGCAAGATGATCTCTGGGAGGCCAGGCTTGACTACCTACAGCCCAGGCAGGCTTGGTGATGGAGTAGCACACAAGAAGGAAGTGCCCAGGAAAGGTGAAGGTCATTGCCTCCAGCCTCTCATGGGATGAGGTCTTATTGTGAGAGGATGGGGGAGGGGCCAATGCCAGTGCAGGTAGTAGGACTGAGGTTAAAAGGAGGTTGGAAGCTGGCCAATAATAGCATGGCAGACCTTAGCTCCTGGTGCTAGACGAAGTAGTATGGGGGGGGAGAGAAAATGGGTATCTATTCACTCCCTCTTTCCCACTTTCAAGGACATCCAGTAACAAGTTACTTAGATGCTATGTAGCCTGGGGGGGATACCACCCACCCACACTTATTTTTGACTAAAATCAGACTGACATACTATGTCTCGATAGGAGTTTTACAATAAAACACTGGATAAATATTGAACTGTACATCACCTTTACTAGTAATAGATTTTGCCCTGTTTTATGCAACAGGTGCTCCCATCAAATATACATGTGTCTATAAGAGGCTTAGTAAATCATGTCCATCAGTTTTCCATGAACAAACAGGGCATTTGTCTTACACAGTACAAGTAGCATCCCATGTAATCTGGTGCCACCTTAATGACCCAAAGTGAAACTAACATGGTCTTCTAAAACATCTCTAAAACTTCCTGTTATATAATTAAAAATAGAATCTAGCCTTCATATGTCAGGAAAGTGTTCTTATAAACAATCAACTTCATTTGAAATATCATCGACAGTCAGCAAGTATTCAGTATCTAAGGAGCATAACTATTATATATTTGAATCTGTCTAAGTGAATCTTGGAGTTAGCTCCCCACTTCCATACTAGAACCAGTCATTACTAACCTTAGCTGGTTAAAATAACTAACTAATAATCATATCCCAAGAAAAACATTGTTTACTGGGTGGATCCTGGACCAGTCTCAGGTAAAAAGTAAAAGAGGTCATTAGGGAAGCAAATTCTCTCTCCCCAGTTGTCACTTTCTGGTAGACCAGACATGGGACAAATCAGCACAGAATAGTTTGGAGGCTTTGAAGGGCTGGAACTGGTTGGATGTGCATCTGCATGGCTGGAGGCCACTCCACGTGATAGGAAAAACAGAAGCACTCCAAGCTGTGTGCTCTAAATTATCTGGATGGTTGTTTGTAAAATAAAGGAAGAACCTGACCACCTTTCCATCAGCATCATTTGGCCCCCTTATATAGATGCTTCCCAAAAAGGCAGTCACTTTAAAACCTCACTCAGGTGAGGACCAATATGGTCGACACAACCTCTTGATGTCAACTGACCCAGTAAAGCAGAGAGCACCTGTCATGCTATCTTGCTATAAAAGCCAAAGCATTGAAGATATGATGAGGAGACGATTTCCTCAGGGCTCTGAGGCATAAGCATAGAATAGGAGGGGTTATCCAGTCTGGGAATATACTTTGATTAACTATGCAAAGGAATCCAAAATGTTGAAGTTACAAAGCAAAAAGAATCTTAGCCATAAACTTGGTCAAGGTACAAGCTCAGAAAAGGTAACGGAGCACACTAGTTTCCTTGGGTTCTAAAGAACCAGACAATTCCCTGGACTTGATGAATGGGTTAAAATCCTCTGCCCAAGAGTTATGTTGGTCTTTTAACATCAACCTCCCTGGAATCAGCCCAGAGTCAGAAAGAAGTTACATGTTAAGGGAAAGTTCCATCCCTGGCTCTTCTTCCAATGTGGAGATCCAAAGACTTGGAATTCAGGCAGAGCAGGTGTCCTGCTGCAATGGTTTTTGGAAGGGAAGAGTCTGAGGGGGCCAAACAGTCCCTTTCAGCTGACACTGCCTGAAATTTTTTTTGAAGAGGATCTAGGACTTATACCATTGCAGAAATTTGGAGACTCATAGAATGAATAATAACACCCTTTGGCAAGTGATGTTGTTCCACTATATTGCAGAGAGACCTCCTCAGTCTCTTGAAATTGTTTAGATTCATACACTACTATCAGTGGTTGTGCCTTTGCTACATTAGTGGGCTCTAACTTGTCTCCATAATTCTCTTAGATTTCTTGCCCTTGGACTTAGGAGATCCCATCATGATACGCATGGAGGAGAAAATATCACTAGGATAAACATGTGGCCCATTTCACCTGACCTAGAATTCCAGGTGGCTTAAGAATAAAAGAATAGAAAGTGGTTGTGTAATAGGAAGTAGCTTTCACCCTCCTTCCCTGCTATGTGACAAGAAGGCTGCATTTGATTCCCCTTCAACTGAGCCTTGGAACCTTGTAAGTCCATTAAAGCAGGCCTAAATTTCCCATTAGAGGTCTATCAAGCAAGCACTGATTAGATGTAGTACGGCTGGCATCAGCATACCCTGAGGTGGGGCAGCTGCTAGGGCCCAAAACTTCTGCCAGGGCCAACTGACTCCCCCCTCCCACAGCCTTCCGCTGCCATCCTGCCACATGCCCTTCTCCTCCTCCATACACAAGCTGTCCTCCAGTGCCATCTGCGTTCCTGGCTGAATATGCTGCCCAGTGCCACCAGGGAAGGCATGCAGGTGGTACACAGTGGTGGGAGCACTTGTGGTGGCCATGGAGGCAGCACTGCCAGTGGGAAAGAACAGGTAGGGAGGAACACTGCAGGTGGAGAAGAACAGGCCTGGTAAGCATGCAAATGGGTAGGCAGGAAGAAAAGTGTAAGGATACAGCCTGGAGGTAGGCAGAAGAGGGTCCCCCAGACACTCTCTGCCCAGCCCCCCAGCTCCCCCCCCCCCAAGCCTGGAACCAGCCCTGAGATTCAGGCATGCTGAGAGAAAAAGAGAGTGAGAGGTGAGCCAAGAGACTATTCCACAGCAACCAATCAGGTACTCCATGGGGGGAAGCCTGCAAAAAAAACCCAGTAATTCTAACCCTCCACCAAAAGCTCAGAGAAGAAAACAATGATCCAAGAAAAGGGGAAGGACCAGAAGCTGAGCAGGTCCACTTGCATGCTACTCACTATGCATGTGCCTCAGTGATTAGCTATTCGCCAATACTTCCCACACTGGGTGGGAGATGCTGCTGCTTAGCAACTACAAGGGCAGTGGGCAACTACACAGGATAATCCTGACCAGAATCTATATAGTCATAAAATAGATGGGTCAGAGAAAAGGAGCTGTGGTGAAGCCTCATGTCCCTCTGGCCAGAAAGAAATTGCAAGGCTGCCCCAAGCTCTAGAGCTGCAAGCCACAGCAGGGGGAGAGGAGTGAAAGAAAAGAAAGCAACTAGGACTGATTTCCCACAAGCAGCTGTGCCAGCGTTACTCTTCCGTTTGCCCCGGTTGCATTGGTTAATTTCACACTATTTGCTGAGTGGCCGCATTCTGACCCATAACTGCCCCCGATTTCCCCCATGTCGTCTCAATCCTTGTTTTTTGAAATCAAGAAGACGTGGCGGAAATCAGGGGGGAGCTGTGGGTCAAAATGCAGCCGCACAGCAAATAGTGTGAAACTGACCAATGCAATCAAGGCAAATGGAAGAGCGACAGTGGCACAGCTGCTTGTGGGAAATGGGTTTGAGACTTGCACTGCCAGATAGGACTTGTGCTCTTTACTGCATATGAACAAACCATTCAGTCCTTCCAGAACCGCTCCACCACCCCACCCCCTCCCTTCACTGAAAGGCAGATAACTACCAGGCAAGAGGGGGAGAAAGCAAACAGCAGATGAGAGATATATGAAATTCAATCATAGGCGCCAAGGCATATGACTCAGGAACATACAACAACAACAAAGATGCACAACAAATGTACGGACACACTAAATGCTAGTTCCAGCAACCATCAAAACTGGGCAGCACCAGAACAGACTCTCCATTTGATGAGGTCAAACAACATGGAGAGCTGCTTTCAAATGTAATAGCCACTGCAAAGAGAATTTTCTTTGGAAACAATTTTAGCAAGTTCTACTGGGAGCCTATAGCACTGGGATCAACCCTCAATCTAGCTGAACTAGAGCTTGCTGAAAGTAATTACACATTTGTACCACAATGCTACTGGAAAAAACAGATATCTATCTTTCATGTAGGCCCATTATGAACCATAACAGAGTGGTTTAAGAAGACAATATAGATTTCTCCTCACTATACACTGCTTTGAAAAGGATTCCAAGATCTGACTATGTACACACTTCCTTATACAGCCATTTGAAAAAGTTGTTCACTGATTCAAAACATTAAAGCAGACATTCAAATTACATTAAAGAACTTCTTCTGCTCGTAAAGCAGAAGAAAAGTTTGCTGCTGTTGCAAAAGAAAGAGCTGTATTTACAGACAAAGTTTTACAGAGCCAGAGTCTGAAGAAAATATAGTATACAAAACTCTCCTCCAGGCATAATACGTCTCTGAATCTAAAACACAGCCACATCGTATCTGGATTTCTTGAAACCTCTGGTGGAGATTCTGTTATTTTACGAAGAAAATTGTTTCACTGCTAAATTATTCTTACAAGCAAAACATTAATGTTTAACCTATATCTAACATTCTGCAATGTTTTTCTCAGTTCTAGACTCTATAAAATTTTCATAATTTTAAAAACATAGTGAAACATGTGTTTGTGGTTTTTGGGGTATAGTTCAAATCCTGCTTAATTCACCAAAAGTCATCCTCTCCAA
Source organism: Lepidodactylus listeri (assembly GCA_029233225.1). Classification (NCBI taxonomy): domain Eukaryota; kingdom Metazoa; phylum Chordata; class Lepidosauria; order Squamata; family Gekkonidae; genus Lepidodactylus; species Lepidodactylus listeri. The sequence goes on from JARCFY010000012.1 coordinate 23,092,389, forward strand.
TTAAAAGTCTTTGCAATCTGACTCTAAATAGTAGGGTATTTACATGAGGTAATTATTAAGTATATCTACATATCAATACAGAGAACTGAAAAACATTAAGAATACTGCAAATTCAGCAGCAAATAAAGACTGTGAGTATATATGGGAATGTCCAAATACTCTGATAAATTATAGTTAGAATACTTATCAATGACCATACAATTGTGCTATATAGCAAGCAAATGACAAACTAAACATGTAACTGCTCTTAGAATTCTCAGTTCTATTTTTCAGTGGCCTGTAGATGAAGAAGAGATTGGATTTATACCCTGCCCTTCACTACCCAAAGGAATCTCATAGCGGCTTACAATATCCTTTCCCTTCCCCTCCCCACAACAGACACCCTGTGAGGTAAGTGGGGTGAGAGAGCTCTTTGAAAATTGCCCATGAGAGAACACCTCTGAAAAAACTTGTAACTGACTCAAGGTCACACCAGCAGCTGCATGTGGAGTAGTGGGGAATCAATCCCAGTTCTCCCAAATTAAAGTCCACACTCCTAACCACTACGCCAAACTGGCTAGTAGTCACAAGTAGGTATGCATCTCTCTGGTACATTTTTATCCTGCACTTTCTTCATGGAATTCAGGGAGGTATACTATTCACAGTTCTCACTTGCCCTTTTTATCATCAAAACAGCCTTCTGAGGTTGATTAGGCTGAAAGTGAGTGACTGGCCCAAAGTCACTCATGAGTGAGTCTCACGACAATACGGGTGGATTTGAATCCAAGTCTCCCAGATCCTAATCCAATACTTTACTCCACACCAGCTCATACTCTGAATAGAGAGAAAGCAGAGCTTCCCATACTTGTAATACTATTTTTTGTCTCCATCCCAAATTAACAATATTCATAAGTGATGGTTGACAAGCTTTTACCCACAAAAATATGAATTGCACTGCATTAACTACATATGCCAATAAAGGCTTGCCGACATACACACTGCATTAACACTGTAGTATACATTTTGAAATTTGCTTACCCTTTCACTGCTGAACGTCGCTTTTTCAGTTCTACGGACTCTTTCGGTTTCATAACACTTCTGACATCAGTCTTTGAGGGCTGCAAGAATAAAATAATAGAATTAGAAAAGTAAAAGAATGACGAATAGAAAAATCTTGTATTTATTCCATGTATCACACCTTTACACACCATTCATACAAGGCACCCATACACTTTAGCAATGTTTCTCAACTCATAGATGTTATTTTAGAAAAGTACTTGCATGCTGAAGGAATGCATCTCTTTTCTATCAAAAACTGCTTCTTCACTACTCCTTTTGCAGAATATTATGCTCAGGAAGGATGGCTCCAGAGCAAACTAGTTTATGTCGGAGCCAAATCGCTTGCTCACAACTTTAATGCCAGTAGCTCACAATTTTTGCTCACAAGACTCCACAGCTTAGAAGGAAAAGATACTTTCATCTTTTTTAAAATTATCTTCTCTCTTCATTGTAAAGATATGCCTTTCACCCTATATCACCACATCAAAAGGGCATAGAGACTTTTTTAAAAGGTGAAAGCTGAGCAGTAAGAGGAAAAAGCAGACCGATTGCTATAACACTGTAGTGCTAACTTTGAGTCCAGTGGCATCTTTAAGACCAACAAAGTTTATTTCTGGTATAAGCAAGTCTAGCACAGTCCCCCCAAAAATGACTCGCTGGACAGGTTCTAGGTTTGATTTCTTTAAGCTAACCTTAAAACCTGATTCAAAGTGTCTAAAATAAAGCACAGAGACATCAGCTAAATTCTGGAATACAAAATGATAAGCCAGTTGTCTATCCCTGTTTTCTCAAGTGGGCGCCCATCACTGCAATAACTTCTGTGAACACTCTCGATGTGGTAGCAAACAGGGAATCACCCTCCTGGTTGCTCAAAGGAAAATGACGCCTAACCTGAACTTTTCCATTATTAAGAACTTGTTTAATTTCTTTAGGTCTAATATAGGGCACTTGCCACCATGCTTTTTGTATATTAAAAATAACTTGAATAAAAGCTTTGGGGCTGTGCTGGCATGGGTCCAACTCTACTACCCACCCCCTTCAGGAGACTGGTAAATACTTATAAAAACTGTGCAGATGGTGAGAGAATACTTGGCACTGGGGCAAGGCATGATGGACTGATCCTGAACTCCAAGGGGTACTCCCATACCACAATAAAGCAAATCCATTAGTTGGTCATGATGTCCCTCCAGTTGTGAAGAAAAAGGTCAGGTGCTTGTGTAGCTACAAAGGCATCAGGACAGAGATGAGAAGCATGTCTGAAATCCTGTTTCTGTGAAGGATGGCAGGGTTTAGAAGACTGGTATCTTGATTTTCTACTAGGTTAGCCTTGTGGAAGCATAAATTTGTATACCCTAACTGAGGTTGGAAAGTATGATATATAGGAGCCTTATAATAAGGGGTGTATGGTGTGGAATATGAAACTGGCCTCTAAGAAGGCTGATGGAGAGGTGTGACACCCAAAGCCCAGGCATAAAATGATTCTCATGAATTTTCTCTAAAGCCTCATCAGTCTGTGAATTAAAGAGTTCCATCCCATCAAAATGAAGATCCTGTATCCTAGTCTTCAAGTCATTTAAATAGCACTGTCGAATGCAGTCAAGCATGCCTTCTCAGAGAGACTGCATTGGCCACACAATAAACTGATCAATCTGCAACATGCTTAGCAGCTGTAATTTAAATGATGGTGTAAGCCATCACCACAATCTACTCTGGTGGAAAGTGGAAGAGTAATTTTTAACATAGATACATTTGGATTCTGTTTCAGATAGGATATTAGTCACAGGCTTGACCCAGAATGATTGACTCAATGGCATCTCCCTCCTGCCTGCCCCTACCCCATCCTCTGTTTAACAAAAGTTTTCGGCTGCCAGCTTGCTGCATGTATTTGCAGCAGTTTAACTAGCTAGCTTCAGGAAGAAAAGATGAGTACATTTACCTAGGGGGAAAAAACTATGAATATATGTAGCAAAGTTGCAAATATTGCTTTATAAAAAGTAATCTATATTTAATATTCAACATAATAATAAAGATTTCTTACGGTCTCTGATTTTCCAGGTTGTTTTGGAAGTTTTTCTGAAACAGCAGAAGGTGTTTTATGAAGAGAGGTACGTTCGGTTAAAGACAAATCTGTTTCTTTTTTCTTGCCTTTACCATCTTTTGCTTGGGCTGCTGTGGAAATTTCCTGACCTTTTCCAGGTAACGTTTCACCTGCTTTCAGAGTGTCAGACTTCGTTACTTTCTGAACTGCTCCATCAATAACAGATGCTTTGCCTTTAAGTTTTGTTCCTTTTTTGCTTTTCTTAGATAAATCTTTTTCATGTCCTTCAAGAGCTGTATAAGGGAACTCCCAGTCTGGAATATCTGGAGGTATTTCAGCAAGTTGACCCCTAGCCACATCAGAATCCTATTTTTTAAAAGTTAAACACAACATGTACTTTAACCTAATTTGTAATTTACAACATAACTGTGTAGAGCAACCACATCTGATTTCAAAGTCTTTTAAGTTCTTGTCATATAAGAGTCGCTGTCTAAAGTTTTATGAGTGTCAACATTTACCTATAAATGTTGACAATTTTATGATTCTCAAAAATACCACTATTCAGTCATTTAAATGTAACTGTTAATATTTGCTTGGGTATCTCTGAATTTCATGTAAACAGAGATGTTAATCTTACTTTGGATACTGGGTTGGATCCAATCAGCTTTTTTCACTGGTGAAAAATTGAGGGGGGGGGGGGTTTCCTCTGACCACCAAAAGGTTGTGTTCAGGATTATGGAATCTATATGAACAAAAACCATGTAATATCGGAACTGTAGTAAGAAGGGGAATGGGCCAAGACTAAGTGACCAAGTATGGCAGAGACTGATTGTGACAGTGTGTCCTCTAATGAAGTGTGTGAAACCTGCAAAAATGTACACCTTCCCATCCACATGTTATACAAATGTGTTCTGACTGTGATAAACATGTTTCCTACCTGTAACTGATGATCTTCGAGTGGTCATCTGTGCATTCACACTGATGGGTTACTGCGCCTGCGCTGGAATCCATCGGTCTCGTAGAAAGATTAACGGATTTTCGCGCCCAGCAGCACCGGGCATGCGCAGGAGCCCGACCGCGCATGCCCAGGGGAGCAGGCGCGGGGATCCCGCCAGTTCCTTCTGACCGCTGCGACCAAGCAGAGATAGAGAGAGCCTGGCAGCAGAGGGGAAGGAGGGCGGGTAGTGTGAATGCACAGATGACCACTCGAAGATCATCAGTTACAGGTAGGAAACCTGTTTATCTTTGACGTGGTCTCTGTGCTTCACACTGATGGGAGAGTAGCGAGCAGTGTCCTACCTGGAGGTGGGTGCAGGCAGGCTGTCACTTAGAGGCAGAGGATAGAACCAGACGACCCAGGGAGGAGCGCGAAGTGGCCCGGGTGTCCAAGGCGTAGTGCCGCATAAAGGTGGTAGGCGAGGCCCATGTAGCAGCATTGCAGACGTCCGTAAGAGAGGCTCCCTTGAGGAAGGCCGTAGAAGTTGCCATGGCCCTGGTGGAATGGGCTTGGATCTGGCCCGGGAGCGGCGTCCGAGATAGCTGGTAGCATAGGGTAATAAGGGCCACTATCCACCTGGAGAATCTCTGTGCTGTAATGGGAGATCCCAGTTTGTGAGAGGCATATGACACAAACAGTCTCGGGGTTTTCCGGGATGCTTTTGTACAGGCCAAATAGAACAGGAGGGCCCTTTTCACATCCAAGGTATGGAGGAGCCTTTCCTCCTGTGAGGTATAGTTAGGGTAGAAGTCAGGCAAGACCGTCTCCGCATGGAGTTGGAAATCTAAAACCACCTTGGGTAGGAAGGAGAGGTCGGGAAAAAGCCGTACAGAATCCGGCAGAAAGGACAGGTAGGGTGTGTCATGTCGAAAGGCCAGAATCTCTCCTGCTCTGCGTGCAGAGGTGATGGCCACAAGAAAGGCGGTCTTCCATGCTAGAAGATGTGGAGCACAGGTAGCTAACGGCTCGAAAGGTTTCCCTGTGAGGGCGCGGAGGACGAGCGAGAGGTCCCAGGGATGGGCCGGCATTCTGCGCGGAGGGTAGAGGTGCCGGAGGCCCTTGAGGAAGCACTTGGACAGCGGATGCGTGAAGACTGTGCAGTTGTCGACATGGTTGTGGAAGGCTGATATAGCAGCGAGGTACACCCTGAGAGAAGAATGGGCGAGTCCAGCGTCTGCTAGCGAGAGCAAGAATTCGAAAATTTTGGAGAGGCCCGCCGCAGACGGGGAAACGTGTTCATTAGACAAGGCGGAACAGAAACGCGCCCACTTGTATGCGTAAGACTTCCTCGTGGACGGCTTGCGGGAATTCAGGAGCACGTTGGCCACTCACTGTGAGAAGGTGGAGGGGAAATCCTCCATGCGGTTAGCTTTAGACGAGGGATGTCGTGGTGAAGCAGAGGGGGTTCGCCGACTTGAAGCACGTCTGGCTGGGGTGGAAAATGATGGAATCGCTTCATTGACAGGGACAGGAGTGTAGGAAACCATGGTTGGCGTGGCCACCAGGGACAGACCAGAATGCAGTCTGCTTCGTCCTGAAGGATCTTGTGGACTACTCGAGTTAGGAGCGGGAAGGGCGGGAACATGTATAGGAAGCCGTTGCTCCAGGGGTGCAGAAGGCCATCGCCCAGGGAGAGGGGATCTCGACCGCCCAGGGAGCAGAACGTCCTGCACTTGGAGTTGTGTCTGGTGGCGAACACATCTGTCTGGGGGATGCCCCAGGCCTGGAACACCGGTTGGAGATATGCGTCTGACAGTTCCCAATCGTGGGTCTGAGCGTGGCCCCGGCTGAGCAGGTCTGCCTGCGTGTTGAGAATATCTGGGATGTGTGTTGCCCGCAGGTAGATTCTGTTTTCCGTGCACCAGTTCCAGAGGGTCAGAGCGAGCCTGCAGAGGCTTCGAGAGACGGTGCCACCCTGTCTGTTGATATAACTGACAGCTGTGGTGTTGTCTGAAAGGACTTGTACGCAGGTGCCGGTGACTGAAGGGAGGAAGGCGCGCAACGCATAGAGTATGGCTAACAGTTCGAGGTAGTTTATGTGGTGGGACCGTAAGGTGATGTCCCAAGCTGCGCCAGTCCTCATATTGTTGAGGTGCGCCCCCCAGCCCCAGTTGGATGCGTCGGTGGTGAGGGTAAGCTGGGGGGTGGGGATGTGGAAGGGTGCTCCCTGTAGCAGATGCGGCAGCACCGTCCACCACCCGAGGGAGTTTCTGACCTCGGTGGTGGGGGAGAGGAGCATGTCTTGCTTGTGCTGGGAAGGACGGAAGCGACCGAGGAACCAAAGTTAGAGGGTTCGCATGTGGAGCTTGGCGAAGGGAAGAACTGAAGTGGTCGCTGCCATAAAGCCCAACAGGCGCTGGATGGAGAGGGCTGTGGAAGAGAGTTGCAAGCGCACCCGGGTGGCTAGCTCGATGATGGGGTGGGCTCTGTCCAGAGGGAGGAAGGCCGTAAGGAGAGTGGAGTTGAGTTCCGCCCCGATGTAGCGTACCTGTTGGGAGGGTATGAGATGGGACTTCTCGGGGTTGATGCGGAGGCCCAGGTGCAGAAGGAGGGACTGAGTTGTAGAAATGGCCTCGAGAAGGTCTGATTTGGAGTTGGCGACGAGTAGCCAGTCGTCGATATAGGGAAAAATCATGATGCCCTGGAGGCGCAGGAAGGCAACGACCACGATCATGATCTTGGAGAAGACCCTGGGGGCGGTGGAGAGACCAAAGGGAAGGGCCTTGTACTGGAAATGTTCGTGTCCTATAGCGAACCGTAGAAATCTGCGGTGAGGGGGGCAGATGGAAACGTGGAAGTATGCATCCTGGAGATCCAGAGTGGCCATCCAGGCGTTCTGACGGATGAGGGGTAGAAGGGAGGGTAGGGTCACCATCCGAAACCGTCGGTACTCTATGTAGCGGTTGAGTTCCCGGAGGTCCAGAATTGGCCTGGTTCTGCCGTCTCGTTTTGGTACCGCAAAGTACCTGGAGTAGAACCCTGTGTGATGGTACTGCACAGGGACGGGTTCGATGGCGTCCTTTTGCAAGAGTTTGGTGACTTCTTGAAGAAGTGGGGTGGAAGGCGGGGTAGAGACGAATACCGGGACAATCGGGGTTAGGAGGAACTCGATAAGGTATCCTCTGGAGACTATGGACAGGACCCACTTGTCCATGGTGATGGTGCGCCAAGTGGGGAGGAATGGTGTGAGACGCGGGAGATTGGATGGGGTACAGTCAAAGTCCCTGCTTTTGCTGGCGTGACTGCTTGGAGCGGCCGGATTGCTGGGGTGCAGGAAAACGCTGCTTTTGCTGATACTGGGGCCGCTGAGGAACGTTGGAACCGCGGGGGCGCCAGGTGCGTTCCGGGGAGCTTCTAGAGGAGGACCGGCGAGACCATGGCCTAGACCAGGATCTTGGTCTGTATTGCCTGGTAGTGGAGGAAATACCAAGAGTCCTAGAGGCCTTAATGCTCTTATCGAGCTCTTGCAGGGCAGTATCAGTGGAGGAATGGAAAAGGTCGAGGCCATCGAAGGGGAGGTCCTCCACATAGGATCTGGTATCCTGCTGGAGTGATGTGGATCTGAGCCATGAGTGGCGTCGGAGGACGATCCCGGAGGTCATAGTTTTGGAAAAGGTGTCCAAAGCATGCTTCGATGTATTGAGCTGTTGCTTGGATAAAATCAGGCCTTCCTTTTGGAGGAGGCGGGCAGTAAGCCGATGCTCCTCTGGGAGGTGGGTCAGGATGCTGGAAAGTTGCTCCCAAAGGGCATAATGGTATCTGCTCATGCACGCGAGATAGTTCACGGTTTTAACGCCGAGGGCTCCTGCAGAGTAAAAGCGGCAGCCCAGTGCATCGAGCTTGCGACCCTCCTTATCAGGAGGAGTGGATAATGATCTGCGAGCTTTAGTGGAGGAGTTTACCACCAAAGAGTTCAGCTTGGGGTGAGAGGTGAGAAATTCAGCCCCTGTTTCCTGAATCCGATACATATGGTCTAGGCGTCTTGAGGACACCGGACCCGATGCGGGCTTGTCCCAAGGTGCTTTTGCAGCCTGGAGAAGTACTGTAGACATCGGAAGGGAAACAGCTGTGGAGGTATCTGCCTGGACAATATCAAACACAGGGTCGTCAACTGCGGGCTTAGGCTGGAGAATGGCCAGTCCTAGGGAGAGGGCCATACGCTTGACCAATTCTCCGTAAGAGGAGATATCCTCCGAGGGTGAGATGGGCAAATTCTCTGATACATCCTGGTCGGGAGAGGGTCGAGAAGGCGAGCCCTGGTCGGAGTCGGGGTCGTCGCTGTCCTCTGCTGACGAAGAGGATGCAGGCGGCTCGAAGGGTTGTGTCGGTATCAACAGTGTCGGTATCGACGGTGGTTCCGTGATCGGTACGGGCTGTATCGGGATGGGGGTCGGTATCGATCCCTGCGGAGCCGATGAGCGTTGTGGCGGTTGTGACGGCGGCTGTTGCGGCATGGGGCGTGGTGACAGCGGTCGAGGTTCAGCAACCTGGTAGGTGTGCGGTCTCACCCAGGTAGCAGATGCCAGATGATGCGGGGGAGAGGACCGCGAACGGGGCTCAAGACGATCCCAGTCTGGGTAGACAGAGGGCGACCACGGTCTCGGAGCAACAGAATAGTGTGCTTCGCGGTAGTGGGATCGATGTCGATCCCAAGGAGGGAGGGACTGAGGAGGAAGGTCCCATCGAGACGGGGCCGGGGATCGATGACGGGAAGGTTGACGGCAGTGCGGAGACCTGTATCGAGGAGATCGAGGTGGAAAATCTCTACGGTTATAGTCGACGTAGTGGGGACGCTCGATGTTGTCGTCAGGACCCTCCGGGTCGCTGGGCTCAGGTGAGAAAGACCTTGCAGACAGAGGTGACCTCGAGATGGATCGCCGTCGGTGTAGATCCGGGCACCGGTGCTCGTCATCGGGAAAAGGTTGAGTTTCCAGGATGGCATCGGCTGGCACGACATCGATCTGGCAGATCGGAGAGTCGAGGAGATGGATGGTAGGGATCTCCTTCGACGACGCTGGTACAGCTGGTGGGGGCTGTATGACAACACGCAGCTCCAATGGCATTGGAGGTGGAGGCGCGGAGGCTTTTTTGGGAGGTTTCCCAGTGGGCACAGAAGGATCCTTGTGCTTTTTCTGGGATTTGTCCTTCTTTTTCTTTTTCAAGGGTGTCGAGGCTGCGGACTGAGTAGGAGCCGGGCGTTTCGACCCCGAATGGACAATGTCCGATGCCGGTCTCGACTCCGAAGGGGGTCAAGATGGATTCTTCGATGTCGACGGAAGCTCGGTCGGAGTTGACTTGCTGGTCGACTCCATCGGTTTGGACGGGGAGGGGAGGAGCGCGGACTCCAAAAGGGCGACCTTCAATCTCGCAGCTCTGTTCTTTCGTGTCTGATTGCTAAATCTAGCGCAGTGGGGGCACGAATCGGGACGATGGGACTCTCCCAGACAGAGAATGCAGAGCGAATGGCCGTCCGGAGCCGCAATCTTGCTCCCGCAGTCCAAGCACCTTTTAAAGCAGCCCCACTTCTAAGCCATGCAGTAGCCCAGGAGAGGGGAAGAAAGAGACAGGGGAAGGGGGGGGGAGCCCGAAGGCAGAGGAAAGAAGAAAACCCCACACCAAGAAATCACCCTGGGTTTTTTTGGTTTTGGTTTTGGTTTTTTTTTAGGACAGATAAAGTAAAGGAAGAGAAGTAAAGAAGTTGGAAGAAGTTGGAAGAGGCGAAGCTTTCCACGACGGAGCTAACTGATTGAGCTGTGAACAGCACGGCGGTCAGAAGAGAACTGGCGGGATCCCCGCGCCCGCTCCCCTGGGCATGCGCGGTCGGGCTCCCGCACATGCCCGGTGCTGCTGGGCGCGAAAATCCGTTAAGCTTTCTACGAGATCGATGGATTCCAGCGCAGGCGCAGTAACCCATCAGTGTGAAGCACAGAGACCACGTCGAAGATCTTTTGGGGACAGAACCGGATTTGAGATAGACTGCAACAAAGCTAGGGGACAGACAGACATAGAAGTGGATGAAATCTTACAGATGCTCAAAAAAACCCAATAACCCCAAACTAGAGCAAACCTTCTATGTGAAAATAATCTGACTGACACTCAGAGCTTGCATGATGCGTCAGCCCCCAGGCTGTCAACTGTTACACAGAAAAGGAGGAGCACATAAGCCTTTTATATACCTATCCAAGACCTTGGCTTGCACACAACCAAGCACAAGCCAAGACCAATGTGAACTGGTGGCCTGGGAGAAGAGATTTGGATAAGTGTATCGAAGGCATTCACAGGACTCTGTTCTTTATTATGACCAATATACCACAAAGTACAGACACTTGAGGGTCAAACTACATGTTACAGTCTCCATAGACACCAGAAAAAATGAGGAAAAAAACACGAATCCTCTCTAAACTGCTTATCAGAAGCTCATCAATAGGATTTTGCTCTGAAGAGCAATATGAGGGGGAGGGGAAACAATCAGGAAATATGGCATAATATGATTTTGCAGCCATCACTAGTTTCTGGGACTGAAGTAGAGTCTCATGTGGGAACTCTGAAAACTGTAGAATCTATTTTCATTGCAGACTTATGGCTTGGCATCCTACAGAAGCAAAAAGGAGCCAAGAAGCAGTAAGATGGAAGTATAGATGAAATTCACATTCATGATTTGCACTAACCATTCAAATTCTTTGGATACAGATTTCTAGTAACAGTAACTTCACATTTCTTTTTAACACCAAAAGGTATCAGAAACTATTGGGAGTTATACCTCTAAAACTTTCCGAAGTTTATCTTCAAGCATTTTCTTCTCTCTTTCAAGGGACTGAATATTTGCCTACAATATCAAAAAATCATTTAGATATTTTAATATATATATTTCTTTGACAGCCAATGTGCCCTGATCCTCCACAAATGTACTCCCTACTCATCACAAAGAAGTACACCAGTGTATTTAGCTTTCCCATCCTGAGCCAGATAATATTCTCCAACTGAAACTTACTATAACCAGTTAATTGGCCCAAAAGGTGCTGAGGCATGAAATAAACTGAATTAACAAAGTGGATTTTTTCTGTTTTCACAGGAGAATGGAGACTAACAAGCATAGTTTCAATTTGAACAAACAATGGCATCTGCCTTACTTGCTCATGAAACCTTGTGTGATAAAGAAGAAATAACACCATCATAACAGAATGATGAATGTTTCATACTTTATTTGATATAAAATGACTCAGACAATGTTAAATGTACATATGCCTAACAGTGCAATCCTAAATGAATTTATACCCTTCTAATCCCATTGACTTCAATGGATTTAGAAAGGTATAGCTCTGCATAGGACTGTACTTTAAGTCCTCCCTGCTTCTATACATAGATCTTTATTCCATCTTTCTTTAGCAGTTTGTCAGTACCCTCCTAAATGCGATTCTGCTTTCCTCCCTTCCCACCTTTAAAATTGTAAAACATTTAGTAATTCTACCCATGAAAAACTACTGAGGATGATCAAAACTTTAAAAACCTGTTAAAATGCTTAACTCACAAATCAATACCAAAATGGGTAAAACTTTGGAAATCCATGCTCAGGTCTTTTAAAGCTTCAGAAAATGACTGTTTGAGGACAGGAGGCATGGGGGGGGGGGGTTAATCAGGAAAAAGAAACCAGAGGAAACCTATTTACATCAGGAAAAAAGGTACAGGAGAGGAAGGGTTCAACCCCCAGCACCAGGGTCCCAAACCAAACTGGGGACACCACAGCTGCTGTTCATAAAAGTACAATGAAATAGGAGATCCAGTATGTCTTCTCCTAGGCAGGAAATAAAAGGGGAGGTGACATTTGAAGGGAGGAAAGTGGTATGCAGACAGGAAAAGCATTACCTCAGATTGAGGGAGCAAAATATTATTTGGCAATGAAAACATGCTAGCAATCCATTCATAATGTTTCAGTGTTTCCACTAGTTTAATCCTAACACCATCTGGAACATTGACATATATTAAGTACAGCTATAGCATTACAACCTTGAAGTGTCTACAATATTTGAAATCCCAGCTTCAGTTGGATATCTGAAATCCCAACTTCAGTTCTGAAATTATATAACACATACCACTGACAAAGCACTACATATACTATAGGCTTATTATAGCCCTAGAGCAGGTTTAAAACTAGCAACTTTTTGACATGTACAGTTATATACATTGTACTTAATCCTCAAGCTTCTGTACAGACTTCAAAGAAGTTAAGGGATCTGTCCTGTTAAAAGAAATATCCTTCCTCACCAATCCTTTTCTGGAGAAGGCTTAGTTTTTAAAAGTTATCATAGTCAAATACAGCTGCAGGAAGCTTTGTCTTGTCAGAAATCTGTCTGATCTTATGCATTTATTACCTGTGCTTTAGCTAAATCTTCTTTCATTTTCACAGCTTCAGATTCTTTTACCTTCTGAGGACTCGAAGGCTTTTTCCCCCTGTAATTCAGAAAATATAGAATAACAAATTCACTGTTAGATCAAGAAGTTATGCAAAACATTTGGATTATGGAACTGGCCTTCCTGTACTCAGCGGATATAAGCACCAACTCATTGTCCCTCTGGTTAGACGACGTCAGAACATATAATCCTAACTAGCACAGTAACTAAAAAGTAACAGTAACTAACCTAAAAAGTGAGTGACAAACTATATAGTAAATCAGCAACGAGAAAAATGCTTTTAAATTACTTTGTTGCCATATTTGGAGAATTTTATCTAAGACTAACTAGACTTTGTACATAAAACTTTCCTATAGTTGGGCCTTACTTTTCTGGTTGAGCACCAGTTTTCTCTTCAGCTTTTGCTTTCTCCTTTTCCAGTTTTGCTAATAATTTTTTCCTGGTATCTAATGATGCTTTTTCTTGCTGCAATAGAAGATAAACATTTGCTTTATCTGTCAACATTGGTCACCCGTGCAGTCATATATCTGAAAGTGCGTACAAGCACAGACCCTTTCAAAGAGCTCTGACAGAACAAGGGACTGCTCAACCGGCCACCTGGTTAAAAAGTCTCCACTTCAGATACAGTTCACCCAGTGGAATAAATTTCTGTTGTTCAGTTAACCTTCTGGGCACCACAAAGACACTAAACCACATTACAAATTTCTCTTAGGAAACATCTCCTGCAGCAAGCAAGAAGCATGAAACAGTGAGTGGAAAAAGATGCAACAGTGCCACACCATTTCATAAAACTTTTATTTTGCTTTATTTTGGTACTAGGAATAAGGCCCATTGTGGAAATAAATACAACAGGCTCTAGAAAAAGGCTCTGGGTGGGTGCACTGGCTTTGGGCACTCAGTGTCAATTTGCTGTGGCAACCTCAGCAGGGTATAATGACACAGAGTCCACCGTTTTCTACAGGGAAACTGATCTCTGCCACCTGAAGAGCAGTTGTAATTCTGAGTGATCTCCAGCCCTCACCTGGTGATTGGCAGCAATGGTTCCCTGGGAGGAAATGGCTGGTATGGGGGGTGGAGTCTATGGCATTGTACCTGTCTGAGGTTCCACCCCTCCCCAAACTTTGGCTTCTGTAGACTCCACCACAAAATAGCCAGGAATTTCCCAAACTGGAGCTGGCAAGCCTAATCAGGACTGGCCCCAATGAGCTCCCCACCAAGGCCAAAGTAGGCCTGGAAAGGGCCTCCTCCCTTTGACTTTTTACTGACAGAGCCAAGCCTGATTGCCTAGCAACAGCCATTGAGGGAAAAGTTAGCCCCACAGGAGCCAAGCAGGAGAAGCGTCTTTTTTAGGAGAGACAGTTGTTTTGGCAGTTTATCCTGTCCAGGGAAGTGGTCAGGTTGGCAGTGGGTGGGGGAGAGGAGCAGACCCAGCACCCAGCCAATGGCATGTGAGTACCCTTGAGTGGTGGTTGATGGGCCAATGGCTGATGGAGCACACAGCACAACCAATGGGAGAGCCAGAGAGTGCCAATACATTGGGCTTTTATATATATAGGATGCTGATGTGTAAATGAGCCTTAAAGAAGGTCATATGATTCATGCTCTCCTACCACCTGTCTTTTCCACTTGAGTGGAGTTACTTTAGTCAATTAGTTATTTTCAGCTCACTAGAGCATGCCTTTACATCCAAACTGGCAAACTATGGTTTGCACTTTCTCTGTAAACCAGGATTCTGAACATAATGGAAGCGAGAGGGGGAGAAGACAGACAAAAGAAGGTTTTTATCTCTCAAATAAAACAAACAGTGTTCCAACCATGGCACAGTGCATCTGCAATCAACAATGCTGCTTCCCTTCCATGATTCCACCCCACACACAGCACATCTGAGATGGAAGATAGCCACTGTGTGCTGAACAGAAAAACTGTATATTACAGTGTTCAGGTGGCTAAATAAATGCCCCATCCCCACTCCTGAACAGCTCTTGCAGACACACCTGAAAAATCATAGTGTAATACTTTCCAATACCAGAGGACTTAGAGGTAGGTGCACCCATGTCAATAATACTTTAGATAGAAGAACTCATAACACAAGATTGGAACATCATATTGAAGCCTTATTTTCCAGTGAAGTCTATTTTCCATATTTTGTTTTCAAAACATTCAGTTATTACACTCACAGTTATATCTGAAACTTTCATCTTTTGAAGTTCATCCTCCATTATCTGTTTCTCTTCTGCTAGCTTTCGGAAGTCATATTGTATCTTCTGTAATTTCTAAATGCACACCAAGACAAGTTTGAGGGGAATTAATAACATCATGTGTGTCCCCAAACACAAGAAATCTTTTAAAATACTTTTCTTGGGGGGGGGGGGGCTGCATGCATGTGCGCTTGCATGCCTGGAAGTCATGGCAACTTCTGACGACCCCTACTGGGGGCTTGGACATTTTTCAGAGAGGTGGTTTGATAGCCAGCCTCTGCATCCCGAGCCCTGGTATTCCTTGGAGGTCTCCCTTCCAATTACTTGCCAGGGTCGGCCCTGCTTAGTTTCCAAGATGTGACATGATTGGGCTTTCCTGAGCTATCCAGGTGAGGGCGACAAGAAATCTTTTTGCAAGTGTTAAACAAACTGAAAATGAATAAATGATTGGGGAAAAGAGAATTTTTAACAATGACACTTAATTTCCCTATTGCAGAATATCTAATAACCACTTTGTTTTGGGATTTGGGGAGGATTTTTTTCGCTAAAAATACAGTATTGGATACAATATATAAAAAGCACACTGCATAGCACTATTACAGCCACAGAAATTAAGAATAGTGCCATCTTTACTCAGAGAAGCTACGGATTATTCCTTGTGAACAGCCTTCTTAGAATTCCAAATAAATATTATTAAAGATTTTGTTACCACTCTTAGACTGCAGTTTAGCTAGGCATTTTACATGTGCACAAGCAATAGTACATGAATGAGAGCTTATTGACAGTTTCCGTAGTTTCTTAACTATAATGTTCTTAAACACAGGGAAGTTTTAGAAGTTGCTAGAAAGAGCCTCTTTATGTATGTTGCATATATCAAAAAGACATAATAGGATGATCCAACCAAGAATTCCCATTCCTTGCATTCACAAGGACTGCATGTATTTTTACACAGAAAGCAGAGATAATAGGGATAGTAACCAATGCTCCCTCTAAGCTGTAGAGTCTTGGGAGCAAAAATTCTACTTTGTGAGCTACTGGCATTCAAGTTGTGAGCAAGTGCTTTGGCTACTGCATAAATTAGTTTGCTCTGGGGCCATCCTTCCTGAGCTATGACAAAAATGTGTGAGCTGAAGGCTACAAAACTATGAGCCAGCTCACACTAACTCAGCTTAGAGGGAACACTGATGGTAACCAAACTATGTCCCTTCTTTCCCCTAACATCTATTGTGCTCAGTTCTTTAAGCATTTTTCCCAGTCTAACTCTAATACCTGAAAAGAGGCGGGTTGTAAGAAAAATGTTTAAAGCAAAGGAATTAAGTAAAACAGTAAAGCGATCAGGGAATAAATTCCACAACTGTCTGCTTAATTGTTTGTTAAACTCAGAGACCTGTCCTTCATGCTCCTTCCCACTTTACTAGTAAAAGGACACATGAGTATGTTAATCCCCCCATCACATCTAGTGGGAGAACTGAAAATTAGACATGACATTAGGAGATCCATGACTAAACAGCAGCTCCAGGGGTCCCAGTTTGATCATTAGGCAGATTCCTGACCTCAATTTGGGCCCCCAGAACTACTTTTTGCCCCCCGAGAAACATACAGACATCTATATGATAGTACATATAGCACACCAGAAGGATGGCTGAAGCTGGAAAACTGCATTGAGACAAAAGCTTAATTCCCACCCAATTTGAACTGGGACCTTTTGGGACAGGGTTTTTTGTTTTTTTTTAAAGTCAACCAATGTCTCATCTACTTTTCCTCAAAACACCAGCCCTACTGTACTAAAACTGCTGGCTATATTCTGACAAGTTAAAAGCATCCAATTCTTGCTTTCAGCTTAAGCATGTATGAATCTGGCCCCATTCCTTGAGGGAGAGCAAATCATGGAACACTTCTTAATCCTTCATCATTCCTATCTCACACCACTTCTCTTCTGTTCTGCATTATCACAACTCTTGCTTTCAGGTTTTTTTACGATTACAATTTTTGCATCAATATACCCTGGATCTGATCTTTTATTCGATTTATTAAACTAATTATTTTGATAAACTTAAGAGCAATGCTGGAACCTGACACTAGAAATTATACAGCAATACATGCTATGGGACCAAACAAGAACCACACTTCAGCCCAAGTGTCTTATCTCTTGCATGATATAATGCCCTGTTGGCATACAGCATGCACACACAGTGCAGAGATCCATAATGCACTGTGTTATGCTCTATTCAAGCAAGGGGGTTTTCTAGGTCAGTGTCCACCATGGCCCCATACCTGTGCTCATGCACACACCATTCCAAAATGTATTCTGAACAGTGGGGGAAACAAATCAGCATCCCTGGTGAATGCATGGAAGTGCTTTCCACACACACACAAGGCTCAGAGGAGGGTCTATGGCTCGGTGGTAGACAGCTCACGTGCTTTCATATAGAAGGTTCCCTCCACCTCCAGTTAAAAGAATCACATAGCGAGTGATACGAAAACCCTCTGCCCGAGGCCTTAGACAGCTACTGCCATTAAATACTCCTGAACCTGATAGAACAATCAGTCTGGTTCAGTAGAAGGCAGCTTCATGTGTGTTGATATGCTCTTCAAAAACCACCCCTGCATAGCAAACATACTTCCAACATTGGGCATATACAAGCAGACCAAATTACTGGCCTATTAAGCATATGCAAAGCATATGCATTAGCGGAGGCTAATAGCGTAAAGAGGCAATTATTAACAAAACATACCCCAATACCACAAAGCAGATCAGGAAGGTGTTTGCGAAGGAAAAGAGGGCTCACATCATACTAAAACCAAATCTATTACAAGCCAAAATTTTAATTTCAGATTATGCTTCATAACAAAGCAGAGGATACACAGATGTGTTCCTGTCCAAAATGGCCTGGTAGGTATTATTTGCCATGCTGGGGGGCTTGACGTGCAAAATAAAGCAAAATTAACCCTCCCCTTTGAGGCAAACAATCCTAATCAGATCTCTGAAGAGCTTCTAAATTGAGTTCCCACAGGGAGCTTGCAGCTGTCTTATGGCTGCAAGTCCTTGTGGCAATCAGGTGGTAGATAATGTGTTGTCTGGACCTTACTCTGGAGAAAGGCTGTGCACTTAGCTGGTAGGATACAGTCATTATTCCCCTCAGACAGTCTTCAAAAGCTCCCCGCAAAAAAAAAAAAACCAAGAAGCAATAAGGTTACATATACATACTGTCTTCTTGCTACCATTAAACCCTGGCAGCACAAGGGGAAAAGTACAGCTGCAAGGAAACAAGTAGCTTACTAATTTTTGTACAGCTACGAGGAGTGTTAAGATTTCTCAGACCGATATCCCACAAGGTGCTGCCCTGGCGTCGTTCTTCCGTTTTCCCCGATTGCGTGCTTCAGTTTCTCACTATTTGCCACGGGGTGCATTTTGACCTGCGGCTCCACCCGATTTCCCCTGTGGCTTCAGTGATCCTCAAAACAGGATCACTGAAGCCGCGGGGGAAATCGTGTGAAGCAGCAGGTCAAAATGCACCCTGCGGTAAATAGTGAGAAACTGAAGCACGCAATCGTGGAAAACGGAAGAACGACGCCGGGGCAGCGCCTTGTGGGAAATCAGTCTCAGCCTTTTCACCTAACTTCTCCTTTCCAAGGGAAAGTGCCATGGAATATCCTTCACAGTGCTGAGCCTAGGATAAGCTGGTAGAAAAACAAATGGGGCACAATGGATGGCAGATTCCTCAGTGACACTCCTGCACAAATAAGTGTCAAGGAATTTCCCTCAGAGAAGTACTAGTAGAGGAAGGATCAGAGCTCCTTCTCCTGTTACCATAACTAGCCAGTCTGGACAGAATTAAATAGGATCACAGTACATCATGTTCTAATTAATAACTTTAAAATATAAATGTATGTTTTAAAGTTATTAGTTAGAATATGATGTGCTCTGATCCTAGTTAATTAACTCCAAAGGGGGCATACCTGCTTAAAGAAATGTAGCTGGAGTGGAAATCAGGATCAGGGAATAGGTGACAGTACTTGTCACCCGTTCCAAATTGCCCTCCCCATTAAAGTATTTAATAAATTCCTTTCAACTGAAAAGCTAGATAAATGTGAAGGATGAAGAAAAAGGGGATTCACCCTCCCTCCAACAGCTCCTTGAGGATCACTCAATTATTCAGATCTATTTCAGAAACAGAGCTAGAGCATTCATGTATAATTATTCATGTTGGTTTGGGGTTTTTTAAACACAAAATGGAGAGTGTGGATGAAGAGAACTAAATTCTGTTCTCTACCTACATTTTTTTTGTATTCTCTACCCCTCAGTAACTTTAAACATGTTTTCTCTCTAGACTTTCACAGTTTGCTATCACAGCTGGAAAACTGGGTTTATCTTCTCTGGTCCACATGCTCCAATCTAAAACAGATATACCACCACCAGGTACAGGTAAACGAACAAATGCTCACATGTATACACATCAAGTCTGGTTTGGAAAACCACAGTATACTGAGGAGCTTTATACAATTTTGCAGTTTTATTGTAGCTGTTTCAAACTTACCTCCTTTGTTATATTAAAAAAAATGAAATGTTTTAGCCATTTTTTCTATTATTGGTTTTTGTATCAAATGATTGTTCTGAACATTTGCACAAGCTTAGATCACTAGACCATACTTACACCTTCAAGGACATCTTGTTCATTTGCAACTCTAAAAAAAAAAGATTTTTAAAAGAGTTCTTAGTTTGCATTTTATAATTTATTTTTAAGAATTAAACTAAGGGAAATGTGCATGAAAAGCAAACTATTATAAATATATATCACGTGAAATGAGAGAAAAGCATGTTTACAGTCATGTCACAATTCATGTCACAATTATAAGTCATAAGATGCAATCCTAAGAACACTTTGGAGATCCAGTGTGGTGTAGTGGTCAGAGTGTCAAACTAGAATCTGGAAGGTCCAAGTCCAAATCCCCACTCTGCCATGGAAGCTGGCTGGGTGACCCTGGTGGTTTCCAATGGGGACAGGCTTGTATAGTCTCCATTGCTGGTTCTATTGCCAATACGGAATCTATAACCAATATGGAAAGGTTCCTTAGGCCAGTCACAACTTTCAGCCTAACCTACCACACACAGCTGTTGCAAGGGTAAAAAGGTGGAAAGGACAACAATGCAAACCGCTTTTGATCCCCACTGAGGAGAAAGGCAGAGAATAAATTTAGTAATAATTACTAAATTTAATTACACATTGAATTCACTGCCACAGGAGGTGGTGGCGGCTACAAGCATGGACGGCTTCAAGAGGGAACTGGATAAACATATGGAACAGAGGTCCATCGGTGGCTATTATCCATAAGGTACAGATAGGAACTCTCAGTCTGGGGCAAATGATGCACTGTATTCTTGGTGCTTGGGGGGGGGGGGGCAACAATGGGAGGGCTTCTAGTGTCCTGGGCCCACTGATGGACCTCCTGAGGGCACCTGGTGTTTTTGGCCACTGTGTGACATGGAGTGTTGGACTGGATGGGCCATTGCCCTGATCCAACACTGGCTTCTCTTATGTTCTTAAATAAACATTTCTGGGAGTAAGCCCTATTGAATAAAATAGTACTTGGTTCCAAGTAATCTGTTTAAGATTGCTCTCACTGTTGTTCAGAGAGAGCTTAACAGAGGGTGGCAGAACTAAAGAACTAAAAGCCTCAGTAAACAAAATATAAAAATTCTAAGCTAATACCAAAAACTTAACCAGCTTGGTGCGGCTAACTGAATAACTGTGGGGAGGATGTCCCTAAGCAAGATACCACCACCAAAGAGGCCCTGCTCTTGTGGCCACTCTTTTTTAATCCAGACAGCAGTAGCACATGGAACGGAGCCTAACTTCATGTTACATGTGATGCAAGTCGGGTAAGAGCCCCCTAAGCTGCAGTCTGTCACACATGTGGCAGGGGGACTCACATGATTCCAGGTCAAGTGAACCTGATAGCAAGGCATACAGATCCCCCTCGGCCGCTTTTTCTAGTGTAAATCACATGGGAGTGAAGGTTAAAGTCCCTCCTCCCTCTGCATCATGCACCAAAACAAGACCAGGCCCCACACTGCTATTATAGATGAGTCCTCTGTGTGTGTGTGTGTGTGTGTGTGTGTGTGTGTGTGTGTGTGTGTGTGTATGCAAGTTCGTATTTGACAGAAAAACTGCAGAGGATCAAAAAAGCCCTCTACCTTCCTACAAATCTATGTAGTTCTACTACTGTAACTCACTCTATGCTGGCCTTCCCTTGAGATTGACCCGGAAACACCAGCTGATCCAGAATGTGGTGGTGCAAATCCTGACAGGAACACCACAGACAGCACATATACAACCTGTGTTGCGCCAGCCACACTGGCTTCCAGTGGAGTACCGAGTCAGATTCAAGGTCTTGGTATTGACCTTTAAGGCCTTCAGCGGTCTGGGACCAGCGTGTCTTCAGGACCGTCTCCTCCGGCATGTCCCTGGGAGAGCATTACGCTCTGTAGAGAGTAATCTGCTGGTGATCCCTGGCCTCAAAGACATCTGGCTGTCCTCAACCAGAGCCAGGGCTTTCTTGGCCCTGGCTCCAACCTGGTGGAACTCTCTGCCAACTTCCATCAGGCCCTGCAGAACATAATGCAATTCCACAGGGCCTGTAAGGCAGAGATGTTCCGTCAGGCTTTTGGTTGAGGACAGCAACAGTTTTCCATCATAGCCGGCAACGTCGTCTTCTTTTTCTTCTTCTTCTTTTTCCATTTGTATGCTTCGGCCTCCTCCTAACCTGCCCATGAGATGGAAAAACAGTCCAGAGCAGATTTTAGACTAAAGTACAGATGCCATCTGAAGATTGTGAAATTTAAGATTAACTGTTGATTTTAAATTGTATTTTTGTATGTTTTAACCTACTGTAAACCACCCAGAGTCCTGTGAGTTTCTGTTTTCTCCAAGCCCTCTCTCTGACAACCCTTTGTAAATTTTTATATAACATATATATTAGAAAGAGAATTAAATTAAATATGCATTAACAGAAAAGCATAAAAAGGCTTAAAGAGAAGTATCACTTTAAAAGAGCTGATATCACAAATACATGTGTGAATATTTTGTATGTAACTGTAAATCATATTTTCTGTTTGTTATATTTCACATTGGGAGCCAGTGTGGTGCTGTGGTTAGTGTCAAACAATGACTGGTAAATCCTGGGTTCAAATACCCAATATGCCATGAAGAGCCTGGTGCAGTCCTTCTCTTCACCATCATCTGTTTACAGGACTGTTATGCAGATACAGTGTGGAAGGAAGAGCTACACGTGCTTTCTTTAGATCCTTGGCAGAAGGAAGGACTAAAAATGTCAAAAAGCTGTGGTTCATAAAACCATCCCCACATGCATACTCTTGCCATGTGTGCATTGATTTGCAGAGGGTACAGCAGGGCACTGTTTTCCTCTGCCACCCCCACCCAACACAAATATACAGGCACTCAGCATACCACACCATTACAGGAAACGAGTCTGTGTACACATCCATTATCCCCATCCAGCCCTCCCTAACCTGTTCAGTGAATAATCGTGAATTCTGAACTCATATCAGTTGGTGAGAGAAAACTGGAGAGGGATATGGGAGGCATCCATAACAGCCTGGTCTTGTAAACACATGAGGATATGTGCTGAAGCGGAGAGAAAATAACTGTTATGCCCTAGGAGACCTTTCCAGATGTGACCACTTTGTTCATGTGAAAACTGATACTATAACTGATATATGTTATAATTTAAAACAGTATGTCTGTGCAAAAATGCAACACACAGAATTTACCTGTGCAACTTATTTGTTTGCCTTTCAAATATTTTCATTATTTCTACCATGCGATTGTTCATCGATTCAATGGTTTCTGAAAAATAACAAAAAGATAAATGAATAATCAAATAAATAAGTTTTGTTAAGCCACCCAGAAATGGAACCCCCCAGGGGACAAAAAAGAATACCAGTTTAAAACCTGGTGTGGCTTGCATGGGATAAATTTCCATCCCAGCTGCACATTTTTTGGCAAAATGCATACAGAATTGGTTTACAGCTTTTCCTTTTAGGACACTGTCACCAAAATAAGCCACTTACAACTTACAGGTTCAAAAGACAGTTTTGTTATTTCAAATATCAAATAAAAATTATAGTTTTATATGAGAACAGAACTGGTACAAATTATTTAATATTCAGAAAGGGAAGGTGAGACTACTCAAAAGAAACATTACAGCTCATGCTTTCATGTTCTGAGTGTTTGGGTACTGTGAAACACAAAGACTCTTGCCACCACCACAAAAAAAAGTGGGACATTTTTTACCTGAAGAAATATTTACTGTGAAACACAGTGACTCTTGCCACCACACAAAAAAAAGTGGGACATTTTTTACCAGAAGAAGTATTTATAATTTGGTTTGGTTTAGAAATATGTCACCCAAAGCAGAAATACAGAATCTTCTGCCATGCCCTTGGAATGCACAGTGTTGCACTTTGATAGTTGAAGAGTTAGAGAGAGGATACTTAGCATCACTGAGGGAGCACTTAGCATTAACACCTAAGGGGAAGAGAGTTCAGACTTTGTGGCTAACGTGTCTCATTTCAGAACCCTAACAGGCATCCCATCTCTGGAGGCTCAACCTGAAGGGGCAACCATATACTGACAGGTGAGCAGGGGTAGAAATCCAGCTCCCCCATCACAGGAGTCCACACATGCCTCCCCCGTCCTACTTGCATGAGCCTGGATGCCACTTCAACAATTCTGGCTCCCACACCAAAGGCTAGCAGTGTGTGTGTATGGGGTCAATCCAGGCCAGGCCCACCTGGAACTATGCCCCATGTCATGCAGCGGGGCACACTCCCAAGAAAGCGTATCTGGGAAAGCTGCCTATAATGCAAGGGGGAGAACTCCTTCCACCCAGGTGGGGGACAGGGAACAACTGTGGTTTGGGTGACTGGCAGCTGCCCCCCTTTGCTCTGTCAATCAGCTGGCCAGACAACTAAGGGACCCACTGCTTTGCAGAATGCTGCAAGGCATTCGATGCTGCATCGGTAGCAATGGATGGAGCAGTTGCAGAGCAATTCCTCACAGGAGTAAGAGTCATGTGGATGGCTACAACATGGGGCTCAGTGGGGGTTCCCTGGCAAATGTCATACACAACCTCCATGGGAGTTGAACCGTAGACCCTGCCAGGGCCCCACAGGCAAGCGCTGTGGCCAGTCTAGCATCTGTGCTGTTTGCCATCAGAGCACATTTCTGTACAGGTGGTAATTCAACAGGGAGACCCTGGAGCATGACCAGTGCAGTTTCTGCCACTCTCCTCCTGAAGCATTCTGCCTTGGGCAGCCTTACTGTCAGAAAGTCTGCCTCACTCATATGCATGCTATGTTAGAGACAGTTCAGCCTTTCTCCTTGTGGCCCCTGGGAGCAGCTTATAAAGGAACATGTGTCATACTGGGCAGAGGGAGCTGACAACACCATTCATTGGACCTCGTTACAATTAGCTGTTCAGTAAAACTGAGGATGTTGCATAACTCTGTCCCTGTTGGTTTGTGAGTAGGTGAGGCTAGCTCCACATGTCTCCCTGTCTCTTCTAGTTTTGCCATAGGAAAACCAAAATAATAGAGCATGCCAGCCTATTCACACCTCTGGTAAGCAGAAAGGATGTTTTTAAATTCTTCACAATTCAATCACTTTTTCAAGCTGACATCTTAAACCAGACTGCTAGAAAACACACATTTTAAAACCCAGTATAAAACATATGTCATATTAGGAGAAAAGAATCATCCAAAATCAAAAAAAAGGGAAAAGGAAATTAATTCAAGGAAGGATGAAGCAGGGCTCATTACAGAATTTTAAAAATTACAGGTTTGTGCATCCTTACCACTGTAAGGTACTACAGACTATAAAAATGTCCACTGACAAAGGAATAGCTCAAAGGAATTATGCATGAGTGGCAAAATTAACTAATTACATATGAGTTAAAGAAAAAATATTTTTCTAAAGAACTGGAGGCTCTTTATTAAATTCTGTAACAATTAAGACTTATTGCATCTTAATTTCCCTTTCTCACAATACAAGAACTCATGGGCACTCCATGAAATTACTGAGCAGTCAGGTTAAAACAGATAAAAGGAAGTTCTTCTTCACCCAAAGAGTGACTGCCACAGGAGGTTGTGGCAGCTACAAGCATGGATGGCTTCAAGAGGGAATTAGATAAACATATGGAGCAGAGGTCCATCAGTGGCTATTAGCCACAAGGTATAGATAGGAACTCTTAGTCTGGGGCAAGTGATGCACTATATTCTTGGTGCTTGGGGAGGGCAACCAACAGTGGGAGGGCTTCTAGTGTCCTGGCCCCGCTGCTGAACCTCCAGATGGCACCTGGTGTTTCTGGCCACTGTGTGACAGAGTGTTGGACTGGATGGGCCATTGGCCTGAACCAACATTGGCTTCTCTTATGTTCTTATGTTCTTAATACTAGAATTTGTTTTAAAATGATGAGAACTCACTAAAAAAAGGAGAAGTGACTATTATTAACATATTAATCACTAAGGAATGTGTAGGAATATTATCAAGTGTCTTGCAGCTTTTAAACTTACTGTAAAGCATTATTTTCAGCTAAAAGTCCTGACACTGATGCTTTACTAATTTATTTTTAGGTACTTATTAATCTCAAGGGCTATTAATTTAAGATGTAAATGTGTTAAAATAAATAAGACTTAAATGTGCGCAGTGTTGACTGAATCACACACTAAAATTTTAGTGAAAGCTTTTTTATTTTATGGGGACATTTTAACTTCTGAAGATCTTACGTGGTGCTCCCGATTCATCTTGAAAAACCTGTACCATATTCATCACATCTTCAGTTGCATGTTTCATTAAAAGTTCTGAAACAAAGCAAAGCAAAACAATGATTAATTGGTTAAATGAGTTAAAATTATTAAAATAGATTAAAATAGGAACAGCGTAAGGGGAAGCCAGAGATATCCATTGAGAGGAGGGAATCAGCAAAAATCTCCCTAGTAGAAATTTACCACAAAATCTAAGCTTATAGTAAGTTTTATAAAATTAAAATTATAATTTTTACCTTCTACAATAAGTTTGGGGTCTCTCGGAGAAGTTGGTGGTGGTGCTAATGGTCGTCTCTTTTCCCTGTAAAAATTTACAGAATTGCATATGTTAAATCTAATCCTTCAAAATGCATGTCAGTAACAACGTTCTGAAAATGCTTTTTTTACTTAGCATAATTCTTCTGATTGTAAAAACTTTTATCCTACATAAAAAAACCTATTATGATAATTAAGGTATTTAACAGTAAAATGTGGCTTTTTAAACAAAATGCATACAGATAAATATTATTTTTATATTTAAGTTGTACTGTAAGACAAGTAACATCAAAATGATATACAAGAGAGGGAAGAAGAATTTCTTTTAAAAAAATTGTGCAAGTCAATATCATGATTTATCTTTACTTTGATCATACCCGTTTCCACACTAACTTGTTTTGGAATAGGCAATGTCTAATGTACAAATGTACAAAGAAGAGCAGAAGACACTGCAGGTGGGCAGCAAGACGACAATCAGGATAGTGTGGTCAGCACTTTCTTTTCTGTTAAGTGTTACTTCTTGTCTGTCTCCAGATTGCTACTCTTAGGCTGCGGTCACATGAGCAGTTTGCTGCAATATTGTAGTGTTACCTTTGCAGTTTTAAAGAGCACAATCAGATGACATCTGACTTCTGTGCCCCAGTCATTGGCACCCCGAGTTGCCCCGCTTTGGAAGTGGAGTAACCAGGCACCAGGGAAAGTCCAGTATTAAGGGATGCCAGTGCTTCCACCCCACATTTCCTGATGTCTGAACCACCCTGTCATGAAGACAAGCCACTTGAGAAGTCTGAACCGTCCCTTCCATTTCTGCCTCCTTTGGTTTGGTTTTTTTTTGTGGGGGATCAGATAGCTATGTGCGCATAAGCGAATAATTGCCCCTGGCGTTGTCAATCACCATGGCCAAGTAGTCATTCTGGATCAGGAGTCCGTGGGGGAGTTGTTTTCGAGTGACAAATTCCCCCCCCCCATGGGAGAGAATCCCATGACTAACACAAGGGTTAATGCGCTGACGTCAATGGGTCTACTGTCATGTAAATCTGCACTTTACCCACCCACCCCATATTCCACAGAAGAGAGTCAAAGGGAAGGAAACTGAGAGGGACCAGAGTACTTGGCAGAGAGATTGTGGAGCTGTCAAAAATGAGCTGGAGCTTTGGATACAAGCTTATGCGCATGGGTGAAAGACCAAAAAACAAAAGAATGCTGCAGCAATCTGAATGTTCGACCATGGGGCGAACAGCAGTTAAGTTAAGCCGGGATGTCTGATCAAAACTTCCCACAACTATTTAAACTGCTGCAAACAGAGGCGCAGCCATACCACACGAAGCCTCCAGTGTGTTAGGGCAAAATCCTGCTTCTTCTCAGAAGTTCCACACTTAGCCTCCCTCTCTGCTAGTGATGTACTGTCTCTCCTCTTCATCATCAAGTATGTTAATTCCTGAATAAAGCTTTCTACACCTTCATCAGGTTGTGCATCATTGCTGTGTTAATTACTCTGCCAACAACTTGTCCATGTGAAACAACCATTACAGATCAATCTTCACAGAGCTTTAATATCACCTATTGTTACCTTAAACACAACACTTTTTAATAGAACATTCACATATTTCATGTGAAGAAAGCAATCTCAAGATATTCCTAAATGAAACAATATGTGGATATTCCAGAGTTCTTCTCTACAGTTTTTAACAATAGGTTACTGATTCTGTTGTGGTGTACATAGACATCCTGAAAGACGAGAGCAGACCCAGATCCTGTCAGTGTTCATTAGAGAGAGAGATTTCTCTTTTTTAGGAAAAGTCCGTTCCTTGTTTGCTTCTTACTTTTGGTCAATTCAAAAGTACAGATGTAGCAGAGGATCTTTCTCCTCTGAAGCTATTCTGGCAGGAGGATTAATAGGATCAGATGAAAAGTACTTCCTCCAATTAAGATTAATAACAGACCCTCTTTAAAGTATATGTAGTTGTATGGAGCTTCTAACAGCTTATACTATGGAGGGAGCAATAATACAAGCACTAAGACATGCACTGTGAGCCACAGTCCCTATCCCTACCCCAAAACACTCCTATTTTTTATCTTCTTCATTCCGAAAACCCTTTTCTCTTGAGTCACATATGCTTTTCAGCCCCAAAGACCTACTTGTCCTCCCAGTGAAAGGCTTCACAGACATCAAAGTGAAGCATTTGAAGACTGCTACAATTTCTCTCAATTAACACCTTACAATTTCTCTCCATTAACACTTCCACTCTCCAATATCATCTTCCAGCCTGGGAGGTCATAACACTTGATCACTGGGTCCTGACCACTATTAAGTTGTGAGACACAAGTTCACTTTCCCCCATCCTCTCTGTTTCTGTCTACCATATCCACCCTAATTCTCCTGCAGAAAAGGCAATACAGCCTGTACCTTGCAACAGGTTGTTACATCTTGTCATGTTGCAAACTGCTGGGCTAAGACTATGGCCTCATAACAGTTTGTCAACATACCTAGCTGAGGATGATCTTTGTAAGACCAAGAAGTTCTGAATGGTGAACCTGATTTTCCTCCTGCCCCTCATTCAACTGGGAGCTTGGTTCACTTCATATCTATTTTCATGTCTCCATCTGACCTGAACACTGTTTCTATTGTCAGAATCTACCAATGCAAAAACACTTAACTACATTGAGTGTTCCAGTGATGGGGCTTCCTTGAGGTTGACTTGTTCCATAGGGGCATATCGGTATGTCAATAACTGTGTCAATCAGCTACCTGGGCTCAACCAATCACATTTATAAAACATTATGCCATTGACGCGTGATGGAGAAATAATGTACTACTCGAACATGCTATGCTTTGCTCCCTTTTCCAATGATGCACCTGCACCCACCTCCAGGTAGATCAGCTTGCCTGTCTCTCCCCATCAGTGTCATGCACAAAAACCACAAAGACAGAGGTATGTTTCTGGTTACAAAGCAGCAGCTATAGCAGAATTATTTATTGAGGATTTTCTATTCTACCTTTCAAGACAGTTAGCAAAGGTAACAATAAACCACCATAATAACACCACATCAGTCATATAATATAAAGTCATACCAACACCACCAGCGTTATCAGCACTAAAAAAAAAAATCAAAGACTCCAGGCTGACAAACTAGAAAATAAATTAATTTCAAAAACCTTTCGGAACAGGTATGTTTTCAAGTTACACTGGAAGGCGTGCAAAGATGTTGCCTAGTGCCTATCATACTTCCAAAGAAAGCAAGTTCTTTAGCTTGGGAAAGGCAACTGACATGTGGTTATTGCCAACCTATGTTTCTCCCAGAACATCTCAATAACTTCTGGTAACTGAAAGATATGATACAATATTTATTCATTTATATTATTTATAGTCTGCCTTTCTCCTTTGGACTCAAGGCAGATTACACAATATCTAAAGGCCCCTTCTGTTTGAGAACCCCTTGGTTTTTATGATTAAACAAATAAAACAGCGAAAGTCCTCAGGCAAAAAATGGTCATTTCCTGCATTTTTCTAATACCCTTTTTATTCATCGTAACTCCATTTGACAACACTCTTACTACCTAGGCGTGGAAACTTGGACATATCTCGGCAATTCTTGCACACGGCCCTTCAAGTCTTCAAGCCTCTGAATGCGGTTCACGAGTTTATTAATGTTGTCAGTTATGTTTTTATCTGCCACTGGGACTTGCCAATCTGGAATAATTTCTTCCTCACCTAGCTGAAACATAGTTGAACAACAAAGTAATAAATCATCACTTACAGACATTAACTGAACTTTTCACAAAATGGAAGGCTACTTCAAACACCTTTTATTTCACTGCAGATATTTATTTATTTATTACATTACATTTATTGATCGCCTAATCCCCATAACTGTGGGACTCTAGGCGATGTACAACATTCTAAAACCATAAAAACATATAAAACATATATATAGTTGTTAAACAACATCAGGGAGAGGATCGTTATTGTTATTGTTAAAACTGCACATTTCTGTATATTATTATCTTTTACATAAGAAGCATAAAACTTTAAAGTATTAATATTTTACAGCAGTAGAGCCAGGAGATATGTGCAACCTAAACAACCTGCACTAATGCAACAATCCTATACAACCTTACTTCAACAAACTCAGTGGGCCTTATTTCCAAGTAAACATGCGTAGATTCATCGATACGATTAATCTGTTTGAAAGTCCAAGAGAGCAGTTTTAAGCAGGACTGCTCGGAATCCTAGTCAGGTCTGTTCAGTGGCGCTTACTCCCACAAAAGTGTTCTTAGGATTGCACTGTAACAATGTCATCCTAAATAGACTAACACCCTTCTAAGTGTTGTGACTTCAGTGGAGTCAGAAGGATGTGACTCTGCTTAGGATTGCACTACAAAACAAGGATGAACACCTGGAGGCTGAGGAGCCAAATCAACGCCAAACCCTTTCTCTTTAGCTAACAGCAAGCAAATAGCTCTTCTTCCACACTCAGAACAATGACAGAGGCTAAACCATATTCTCCCAATGCACCTAAGCTATCTGCCAGGACACAAGCAAATAACAAGGAGCAGCTGATATGCATAAAAGGCAGGGATGCTTTATTGTTGACACGGGGGAAAGGGGTCAACCCTGAATTACTGTTGTGTGTTTTAAGAACAAAATTACGGATCTCCCACTCCTAGTCTTCAACTACTATGATATTTATCATAAAAAGGAACAACAATATAGAGAGAGAAATATTTCACATCATTACTATACGGTCCAAATATTTTCTTTTAATCATTATCACCCATGAGGTCAGAGTTTAGTTTACCTCCTCCAGCATCTGGACCTCCTTTTCAAACCACTAGAAGGGGGAAAAAATAATAGCAATCAGTCAATGACTAATTGAACTTTTTTTCAAAAGTAACATAGCCTTAAAAAATGCTTTTGAATAACTTTGTTTCTTACCTTAAGCAATGATTCTAATATCTGGGAAAGAAAATCAAAATCACTATTTGAGTTAGTATTTAACATCAACAAGTTTATTTTTATGGATAAATATAACATGAGACTTCTCCAGTGAATAAATGTTCACACAAGCAGGTTCATCACTTGACGACTGCAATTTTAAATGATAACTTCAATGTGTGAATAAGGTACCCAAGATCAAACAAACAAAGCTTTAGCTCATTGAGGGCAAAATAGACATTACATGAAACAATGTTCCAATGTTAGCCAGCAAGGCACTTTTCTGTGCTCTTATGGATTTTTATATCCATAAGTTTGAACTCTGTGTTGCCAGCAGTGGTAGGGCCTTGCGCTTTCTTCTTCACATAGGAGCCAGCTCCAGCCCAAGCCAGGAGGCTGACACCCCAAACAGTTCACCCAAGACAAAGATAAGGGACTCCTCTTGCCATGAGGTTTCCTTATGTCAGACATCCGCTGGCTAACCCCCACTCCCCCACTATACATCTGGATAGTTATGCTAACTAGACTGCCTAGCAACTAATGTGCCAGCCATCAGATACTTGGCTAAAACCATCAACTGACAATAGGTATGGCCAGGTGAGTCATAGGACCCCAGACTCAGTGTCTGTTTCCTGGTGAAGTCATACCTTTTGCAACACTGACCAAACCCCTGGACCTCCTCCCTTTGTTCACCTTTAACCTATAGCAAGGTCCAACAGGGACGGACCGCCTAGTAGGAGTGTTAGTGGGTTGTGGTCTGCAAAGCCCGCCCCAAGACCCCCCAATAAAAGTCCAAACCGAGAGTCACTCGGCCTCTTGAGCCGTCGCCCTCTATCTTACCTATTGACCCTTCAGTCCAGCTTTCTGTCCCCAATCCTTGCCTCCATCTTTAAACCCCTTTTTCTCTCTCTGGACTCGCGATCCAGGAGAACCACGTGGTCTTGCCGGTTCAAGCCTCGTGGCCCCATAGCTTTTATACCTTTCTCCCCACATCCAATTCATCTTGACATCGGACAACGCGTCTAAGGTAACGTGCTTTCCCCACCAACGAAACCTGCTCATGCAAAAGTGCTATTTTCTCTCTTTATTTTATTAGACCTGTAAGATTGTGTGTGTAATTACGATTATTGTATGCTTGATTACATGATCCAGTAAACAACAGTGAACTTGGAACTTGCCTCACGTGCCTCTTTCCTTGAGATCTCCCGGGAGGGGTGGGACCCTGGTATAGTTGGCAAGAACCCGTGTATTTTGCTGATTGCTAAGCGTAAATTAAAGCAATTCGGCTAACACCAATGCCATCTTTCTTTACAAAAAGACTGCTTTGGGAAGTTGCAGTTCTGAGCAGAGGAGGACAGGGGAGAAAGAGAGTGTTTCATCCTTTTCTTGTGGCCATTTTTCCTCTCCAAATCAACCCACCACCCCAGATACATATTTACCCGCATCCCTGCACACACATACTTCTCTACTCAAAAAACACCTTCACTCCAAAGCAGCTTTTCTTTAAAGAAAAAGGGTTTCATTATTTGTGTATAGCATATAGTTTTCCCTTTTTATACTCTTTTTTTCAAAGAAGTCAGTTGGTAAATTCAGCTGTTAGTCATCATGTCATGAGAAATCAAGCAACATATGTCTGGATGAGCAGATGTCCACCACAGCCACAGGTAGACCGCCAAGCAACTTATAGTGGACCACAGTACAGTACACTGAGGACCTGGAATGCCACTTCCACTATATTCCTTCAAGTAGGCCCAGAATACCCTCTTCATCCCTTAAGGTACTGCCAAATTCCCATTTGTACTCTTTGCAATTATGGGCAACTGTGGTTTGTTGCTGATAGATACGTCTAACATGTAGAACTAATTCCACTAATCCACTATCACCTTATACAACGAATTACCCTAAATACCACAGTAATACATTCAGAAACTTTTAGTTTACCCATAAATGATACAAATTAAATGAAGGAGCTCTATAAAATAAGACAATGGTTTTCTTTCAGTATGCAACTGCTTTGACACAACATTAAAAGTTGTCCAACAGAAAAAAATCTGGTTGGGATTGTTTTATGAATATACATAAAAGTATAACCTGGTATTGTATTCATGTGTTAACAAAGTAAGCACTGTCCAGTAGCTCCAGAGACTCTGTACACTGGTAGCTGAGTAAAACAATGCCATATAAGCCGGGGGTATCAGAAGTGCATGATTCACAACCTGAATCACCATACAGAAGGGAGAAGATTAAGGGGATGGAGGACCTTTCCAGTCCCCTGAACCAAGGAGTATGGCAGAAGAGATGGTAAAGAAGTAGAGTCTGAAAGCCTAAAATTTGCTTTCCTTTAATATATATATATTTGTGAATAGGATATCTTGTTCAAATAAGGTGGTATAATGTGTTACACTAAGGTGGAAATTTTCCAAGTACAAAGAGAATAAATCTAAAAGCAAAAGTTGTGTATGTTATAATGTTTAACATTACTTACTTGTTTTTCTTCATGAAGTGCAGCATCTAATTGACTGCTAAGTTGTGAACAATATATCAGGAAGCATACCAGATCTTCACGTCCATGCTTTTTAAATGAGAAAAATTATTATTATTACTATTACTATTACTATTACTTCATCATCATCATCATCATCATCATTTACAGCCTGCCTTTCTCACTGAGACTCCAGATGGATTACAAAATATAAAAACAAATTTATTCAAACAGCAAAACTGTCTACAGTTTGACATACCATACCGAAGAAAGGGTTACAAAGGCAGATGACACTGAACTGACAATGAATTGCAGTTTTTTTAAATATGCTTCTTATATAGCATATTCCTGCTTTCTTTCTTTTTTAATCCCAGTATTGTTAAAAATATTAATGAGCTCTACAGTAATTTTGGCTCAGTTTTATTTTTTCAGTTTCATGCTATTTAGAACTGTTTCCTTTGTAAACAATATATAATGTGAGTAACTGTAATCCTAACAGCTACATCCATCTAAATCTATGATAGTCAATGGGTTAGCAGGGTGTAGCTCTCTTTAAGACTGCACTGCAAATATTAAATAGGCAAATTAATTTCCTGTTTAACCCAGTGAACCTTAAGCCCCTATAAGCATACAAAATTTTTGTTACAAATATTGGGTGCAATCCCCACAAGTAAAAGGGGAGATGTGTCCCTACCCAACATCCAGTTATTGGCTGTCACCATACACGCTGCTGTATGCTCCAAGAGAACAATCCTAGGCAGGTTTACTCAGAATTCTACTCAGGCCTATTCAATGGGGCTTACTCCCAAGAAAGTGTTCTTAGGAGTGTACTGAAAATATCCCAGTTTCCCAATCATCCTATTGAGGTGCAGGGATAAGGACTGTGGAATGCCCAGGTTCAATATATGTGTTTTTTCCCCACAGCCCCCACATATTCCTGGAAGCACTGTATGTCCTCTCACTGATTTAATATATCCCAATGGTTGCCTTTTAAATTTCTCAAAGCTCAGTGTAGATTTTGAAACCTGCTGCAAAAATAGAAAGTGATTGAATACACTACCTGGAATTCTTGTCTAAGTAGATATATGTGTTCCTCAGCAACCTGGTTGCTAACAATGGAGGAAAATGTGGGGCTGTAGACAACTAGGGTTGCCAGTCCCCAGGTCCAGGTGGGGATTCCTCCACTTCTGGGGGCTTCAATCCGCCCCTGGCCAGCTGGCCAGCAGGGGAAGCCCCGCCCCCAAGAGTGATCAGCCACCCCTCTCCCTCCCCTCCTGCCTGAAAGGGTTTCGGCTGATCAGCGGGGACCACGTGGCCCACCAACCAGCTGGAGGGCCCTTTAAATCTAGCAGGAGGGAGGGGGACAGGTGGTTGCAGGCAGCACACTCAGCTCTCAAAAGGATCTTTTGACTGCCCCCTCCCTCCCTCCTGCTAGATTTAAAGGGCCCTCCAGCTGGTTGGTGGGCCATGTGGTCCCCACCGATCAGCTGAAGCCCTTTAAATTGGGCAGGAGGGGAGGGAGAGGGATGTTCAGGCAGGTGGTCACTCTTTGGGAGGCTTGGGGGCATCCCCGCCCACCCTGGAACACCCTCAAATCCCTCCACCAGAATGACAAGGGGACCTGGTAACCCTATAAGACAATACAGAACTTGTCAGTTTAACTGACCAAAATTTAGAAGTTCAGCCTATCTGCTGTGTTACAAGGGCTAATATGGATTCAGACTCATTGAAAAAGGTGTTAAATGCTGATGGAGCTGTTGGGTTTTTAGACGGACACAATGATTCACAGACAACACCTTATTGCACATGACTCTCTGAATCAATGCAACAGAGCTACAGCACCAGCAACTCTTTGTACCTAGGAACATCTCTGAGTTTTCCAGGTTTATCACATTAAGTATCACTAACTATTTGCTAACAGTAGACAGTGAGTATATGTATCCTAAACTTTGTAATGATTTTTATATTCAGTTTCAACTTAAACTGCACCGGACTACTTGTAATGAACATAAAATCATTTCTGTATTCTCCAAATATGGGTAACAGTTTAGGAAGAAAAGGTGGCGTATTCTTCATCATCACAGGCTACAAGCCAATAGAGAGCTAAAGCTCTTTAAGCAAACTCAGTTTCTTAAAATACAATACTTTTAATGGCATAAATGTGCTTGACTCTTGTGTTGGACATAACTCAAGTAATTAAGGCCTTATGCTGGATTATTCATTATAAATGTTTTTTTCTGATTTACGGTGCTTTACAACATCAACACAAATTGTCAAAACTAAAGCAAGCTGTTAATGCCCAGGCATAAAAAGGGCATAAAACAAACACTGAACAGCCTAAAAAAAATCCACAAAAAGGCCTTTAGCCTAGAAAATGATCACAAAAAACTGGGGGGTGGGGATTAAACCCCTCGCTTGAAAGCTGGGTAAAAATGTTTTCATCTGGTGCCTGAAAGTCAGTACGGTCTGGTTCCAATGCAACTATGAAAACAGAATTATTGTTGTGCATAGTTTCTAATAGGTAAAACTGTTATCTGTTATCTTTTTAGAAAATCTGACCCTACAGCTTTCCCCCTTAAACAATCTTTCCCATCTAATTATGAAATGCCTGCTTGTTTAACAATGTACTATAGAATATTTAATATAATTAAAATTATTATAAAAATCACATTTCCATCTTGGACAATAAACATGTATCTTTCCTGATATCAGCAGCTATTCACGATTTATATATGATACATAATACACAGCAATAGCTAGTAGAAATTATGACATCCTCACAAACAGTATATAAATTATTAACATACAGGTGCTGCTTCTTCTTCCTCTTCTTTCTCTTCCTTAATGTTGTCAACTTTTGTATAGACATGTTCCATTGTTTGTACAATCTGCAGAAAGTTCCAAACCATTTTTGTAACTCTTTATAGCCATATCACCCACTCATCTCACTCTGGAATCCTATGGTTGGAAGGGTACAAAAGCCACCAAGTCCTATCCAATACAGGGATATCTATCCTCAGGGCTCCGTTGGGGCCGGGGCACGCCGGAGCGCCGCTCCGGCAGAGAGGAGGGCGGGGGACGAGGCCAGCGAGGGTGTTTGGGGCAGTCCATGCGGGGCTCTGCTGCTGCCGCTCGCTCCGCTCCCTCCCTCCCCCCCCGCGCAGGGCCCGATCCGCCCGCCCGCGTGGCTTCTGTGAAGGGAGGTGGGCGGCAACGAGGGGACGGAGGCGCGTGGAGCTCTGCCTTGCTGGCTGCGCCTGAGCTGGGCTGGGCCGGCCTCTCCCTGGCAGGCGGGGGCTGGCAGGTGCGGCGCGTCCGGGGCTGCCTCAGGGGGGTGGGGGGGAAGGAGCGACGGGGTCGCCTGGGCCGCCGCATGTGCTGGACTGCACTTGAGACCATGCCGCCGTCGGAGGAGCTGTGCCCGCCATGCGCGCCGCCGCCTTCTCGATGGGCAGCTCCCACCTGATCAACAAGGGCCTGTGGCTCGTTAAGTCTCGCCCACTCCTCCCCTCCCTCCCTTCCCAATGGAGCAAGGCCAGCTCAGCCCGGCCCGGCCCCCACACAGAGCCCTCCTTCCAGGGAGGGAAGGAGAAGGAAAGGGAAGGCCCTCCTGCGGCGGCGGCGGCCCATGGCTGGTTGGGGGGGGAGGGGAGAACCCGGCCCTCCGCACCTCCCCTCCCGCGCAAGGCTCGGCGTCTCATGGAAGATTGGGGATGCTTTGCGAAGGCTGGGAAAGAGAGACTGGCACAAGGTTATCTAGTGAGCTTCCCCAAATCTGCTTATGACTTCCCAAACTGCCTTACTATTTGGAGGTTTCTTGAAGGAATAGTTATTTAGTTGACACTGCAGTAGAGAGGGAGGAAATAAGGTTTGTGTATCCTCTCTTAAGGGTCCTTCCTTCCCCCTTCCTTCCCCTCTCCCTTCCTTTCTTTCTTCTCTCTCTCCCCCCACCTACCTACCTTCCTGTTCCTTCCTTCCTTCTCTCTCTCTCTCTCCCCCCACCTACCTACCTACCTTCCTGTTCCTTCCTTTCCCCTTTCCTTCCCCTCTCCCTTCCTTCCTTCCTTCCTTCCTTCTCTCTCTCCCCCCACCTACCTACCTTACTGTTCCTTTCTTTCTTCCTTCCTTCCCCCCTTCCTTCCTTCCTTCTCTCTCTCTCTCCCACCTACCTACCTACCTTACTGTTCCTTTCTTTTTTCCTTCCTTCCCCCCTTCCCCCCTTCCTTCCTTCCTTCCTTCCTTCTCTCTCTCTCTCCCACCTACCTACCTACCTTACTGTTCCTTTCTTTTTTCCTTCCTTCCCCCCTTCCTTCCTTCCTTCCTTCTCTCTCTCTCTCCCACCTACCTACCTACCTTCCTTCCTGTTCCTTTCCTTCCTTCCCCCTCCCTCCCTCCCTTCTTGCCTTCTGACACACTGCCGATGACGTCATCACTTCCGGTGACATCAGGGGGTGTGGCATATGCAAATAAGTTATGCTAATGAGCTCCTGCACCTCTTTTTTTACGAAAGGACCCCTGTCTATCCTACAAGGCCACCAACGGATTAAGCTATGTAATTCTGGCCCCCAAATAAGCAAAGCACATAAGGAAAGAGGAGGTGCATTATAGGGTAAACAGTATCTAATCACCCGTTTACAATAAGAATAAAAGGAAATAATGAAATGTCTGCCACTGAACTAAGACGTCAAAATTGAATGATGGGAAAACAGAATGAATATCCTACCTGATTTAGATGCACAGTGATGTTCTTAAGCATATCCATTTCATCGAGTGCTCTATCTTTATTTACTGATGGAATGTCTATGGAATATTGAGCAATATTTTCTGGTGCATCTGAAGGCATTAAAACCATTGGCTCGATTTCATACTTCAGTTTTTCTTTCTTCTTCAAACCTGGAGTAAAGTGGTCTAATACTGGGTGGGTTTGGGGAAAAGTTTGTTTTGCTGACTTCATGGTGGTGGTGGTGATCTTTTCAAAAACAGATTACAAAAGTTTTATTAATCCACACTAAAAAGTGTCAAATTCTCATATTACAACAACACATTTGTTTCAATTAAAATATCTTTTTTCTTCATTGTGGAAAATGTTTCTCTTTTCAAGCAACAGAGTTCATACCTGTTTAGTCTTTGTCACCCAGAAACTGTTTAGCTATACTAAATCTTCCCTTTATTTGCAGTTTGACTCCAGCTTTATCAATCAATATCCTTTTAAGGCCCTTTCCAGATTATCAATTTATTGCATAATAGATGGGTAGTTCATTTGATTTGTGAAGGGTCTAGATGTCTTTCATCAAGGTTTCACTTATTTTACAGGAATATCTTACTTTCCCTTCACTCAAGCTGTAATATATTTTGTTTCTGGAAAACTGTAATCAATCCCATATCCTCACATACACACAGTCCAACTAAGATAGCAAATAGAATGCAGTATTGGACTTACCATGAGCATTCTTCTACTCTGAAATTAAAAGAGCATTCTGACTGAAGGCTAATACCTCCCTTTGTGTCTGAAGGCAGGGCTAGCTATTAACTTCCTGTCTCTACCAGTGGGATGTTACCCTCCTAAAGTTCAAAACTTTCAAAGCTAAACATTTTCCTTTCAAAATATATCAGCGCTGAAAAACATTACAAAAAAAAAGGAAATGCCTCTAAGAAGATTCCCTAATTATAATAATTATTCATTTAGTCCTAGGTTAGATGATAGAGAGAGAGAGACACGACAGGAAAAAGGAGACGGGGACTCCCAATGACAGTAGCCAGTGTATTCCCTCCCCTTTAACTCAGGGCAGGGCAGGGCACCCTCATCTGTCCTTCTGGGGACACAGGAGATAACACTACACAACTAATTGTCCCAATTCAAAGAAGATGCTGTAAGATTGCCTCCATGCTTAAGGAGATGTTTGGAGGGTAATGGCAGGGTCTGTTAATTATTCTCAGCATTCCTCAATAAAGGATACATCTGCCCATCAATCTCCAATTCTGATATATTTATTTCCATCACTCTGTTTCCCCCCAGAATTAAACCCAAACAAATAGTAACCAAATAAACCAAGCTTGTTATTCCTGTTTGGTACTTGAATATGTTAAACATCTTCATTATGCTGTATGCTAATTTACTGCTCACTCTCTACCTATATGTATGGACTGGTATTTTCCATTTCATTGTATCTGAAGAAGTCTGCATGCACACAAAAACTTATACCTTGAATAAAACTTTGTTGGTCTTAAAGGTGCCACTGAATTCAAACTTTGTTCTGCTGCTTCAGACCAACACGGCCACCCACCTGAAACTACTTCCCTATAGAAGAACATTCATAGCCATAACAGTGTTCCACTCTAACTCAAAGGAGGGTATCCTGATTGATAGGATGTTAAAAAGCAGTCTTTTCCATCCAGGATGAAAATGTATTACATATTATATGTTTTCAGTCGTGTTGGATATGTTTTCAGTTATGCTGGATGACAGAACTTGGACTAATGGATATAAACTACAGCAAAGGACATTTCATCTAAATTTGAGGAAGAACTGTCTGACAGTGGGCTCTTCCAATGCACTATTCCATCCTGCAAAAAAGGAACTGCACATGCTGTACCAAAACCTTTAAGACAATAATGTAGCATCCTACACAAATGCAGGTTTTCCATGTGGTGCTTCACATTCCAGGAGCAGATAACCTATTTCAATTTCACCATTCTCAAGAGCATTTTTCAGTTTCCATATGGTTAAATGGAACTTCTCTGGATTCAGGTGACAGACTGGTCCTTGTCTCAACATCTCTGGTTCCATCATAATCTTGCACGGCATTTGAACTGAGAGTTCCACCACACTGGAAAAACAAGGTCTCCTTGGCTAGCTGCTTGTCACCCAGGTAAGACCCCTAAGCCCAAGGGTCCAGTATCTCAGTGACATGTGTATAAGACTGGATTTGAAACCACCTCCATTTGCATAGGTAGATTCTTCACATCTACCAAAGTAGACTGTTGGAACAAGTTTGGGATCTGCATTATATGCTTCTAGCGTGATGCCATCCTAATAAGGCAGTAGTGCCCATTGTAACTTCCTGGCGTGATGTCACAACCAGTTCAACGCCAGAGAACACTGGCTGCTGTAGATGAGCCAGAACTATTTGTCTCTCTGCTTTCTCCATCTTCTCCTGTTTGAACTGGGGGGGGGGGGGGGGGAGCTTTTTCTGTGCCTAGTCTATGACATCCCCAAGTATCATAAGCACTGGTTTGGAACCACAGAGTTCTTGTGCTTGCTAATATGGTTCATGATCTCTCAGACTTGGGCTACAATCACCATCTCATTGCTTGCCCTCCAGGTAGAAATCTCAGTAACTGGTTGTCCTGTTAAAGTGGATATGTGTACCATGAGTCCTCAGGCACATCACCATGTCCACCAAAAGGCTGAACATATGAACACATGAAGCTGCCTTATACTGAGTCAGATCACTGGGCTAGCAATCTCAGTACTGTTGACTCTGACTAGCAGCAGTTCTCCAGGATCTT
The DNA here is from genome assembly GCA_029233225.1 of Lepidodactylus listeri. Lineage (NCBI taxonomy): Eukaryota > Metazoa > Chordata > Lepidosauria > Squamata > Gekkonidae > Lepidodactylus > Lepidodactylus listeri. The sequence continues at coordinate 23,133,098 of JARCFY010000012.1, forward strand.
ATGAAAGTGTCCAGTTGTCTCTCACTGACTCAGTCAAGACCCTGGGGGTGATTCTGGATCTTGCTACTGTTAGGTCCCTTCCACACGCACCTATCTGCCACACTAGAGGGACGCTTCATCGATGGATCAAACTGGCGCGATCACACCACCACATCTGGGAAGCGTCACACAACCGTTGGCAAGCCGGGGCAAACCGATTTGATCCTGCAGAGAAGCGGAGTAAAAAGCTACTGGTGAAAGACCGGTAGCAAACAGTTTACCATGGCCCACAGCCAGACTTTCCCCGTATGATCGTGCCAGCACAGAAGTGTGGCGTCACGGATAGCGTGATCACACGCTATCCCAACGCCACGCTGTTGTTTTTGTCCCCCTTCTGTGTGTGCATCATCAAAAGCCCGTGGGGGGGAGGAGCGAGTCATCGATCCCCCCTTCCTTCATTCCAGTGAAGCATCGATACCCCCTCCTTTCTTCCAGCGAAGCATCCATCCCCCCCCTCCTTTCTTCCAGCGACGCATCCATTCCCCCCACTTTCTTTCAGCGAAGCATCGATCCCCCATTTAAGCGCCTCGGAAATCCACCACCACCACAAAAAAAAACACTCGCCCACGGTTGCGTCTGATCAGTTTGCCCCGGCAGGTCCACGGAGCTGTGTGATCGTGCAACTGCAGGGCAAATTGCGTCGGGGCAAAAAAGCCTCGATTCCCCTCCGTATTATCCCGTTCGTGTGGAAGGGACCTTAGAGAAGCAAGCTGATGCAGTTGCAAAATGGCATCCTACAGACTCCACTTAGCTTGGAAGATGGCCTTGTACTCAGCCAACCAGGCCATGCAGATCCATGTTATTGGGACCTTGAGACTAGACTACTACAATGCAGTCTGTGTGGGCTTGCCCTTAAAGACAACCTGGGAACTCTTCTTGGTACAGAATGCCATGGTTCAGCTACTATCAGATGCTAAGCAGAACTTGCATATCACTCCCACTCAGCAGACATTCCACTGGTTATCAATCAGGTACCAGTCTCAGTTCAAGATCTCAGATTTGGCAGGTGACAGTCCAGGAGACAGCCTTCTCAGTCATGGCACCAAAGGTCTGGAATTTTCTCCCCGGGGAGATTTGTCTGCTATTGTCTTCTGCCAGTGGGTGAAGACTTCTTTGTTTCATTTGGCATTCCCTCAATTATCTCTCCTTTCTAACCAATGCTTTAATAGCTGTTTTTATTTCTTATATGTGTTTTAATTCTGTTTTTAAGCGTTTTAATAATGCTTATGGGGGGGTTGATTTTTTAAATTTTAAAATGTGATTGCATTAAGTGTTTTAAATTGTTGGCCACCTTGGTGGACCTTTAAGGACAGAAAAGCAGGATACATATTTTGTAAATAAATAATTAATAAATAGGGTTCTATCATACATATGTGCCATCAAGTCTCAAGCAAGTTATGGTGACCCCATTACAGAGCTGGAAAAAATACAGAGGAAGGCAACTGAGATTATTAGAGGGTTGGAGCACCTTCCCTATGAGGAAAGGCTGAAGAGTCTGGGACTTTTCAGTTTAGAAAAGAGACGACTAAGATGGGACAGGATAGAGGTTTACAAAATTTACAAAATGGAGCTAAGGTCCATCAGTGTGCCCCTCTGCCTGACTTTCAGAACCCCTAGTTGTACAGGGTTGTGTTTCCTCAAGACAACAAAATACTATCAATAGTGCATTTTTTATCTAGAACATTTAGTTCCCAATTATTGGAATGTTATTTCCTCAGCCTTGTTTTGATCCCAAGTTTACCTGCACTTCAGCCTAGCCTCCCCCCTTATTCTACTTTGCCTGCACTCTCTTTCAGAATGGATTTTGTCCCTTGATCATAATTTGCCCTGCATGCTCCCTTGTATGTTCTTTCTCACTGTGTCTTGATGTGCCCTCTTCCTCTGTTGAATCTCACAAAAAAGCCGAGAGGTTTATGGAGCTCTGTAAGTGACAGTGTAGCAGCTCGATAACTGGACAAACTGGGGAGACCCAGCTTCAAATCTTCCACAGCTACAAACCTTGGGTGACCATAGGCCAGTCACACACTCTCAGCTCAATCTTCTTTTCAGTGGGTTGTGAGCACTTGGGAGAAAAATGTGGGATGAAAATGTAATATAATAAAATGGAGGTGCCAGTTGGTAATTGCCTGAACCACTCATCATTTCTTAGGCTGTTTTTACATCTGACTTTCCCGCTGGAATCATTCTAGTTCCAAAAAACCCTGCCCATACTTCTGTGCGGTGTGAAACCGTGCTGCCACTGAAATGTCCACATCTACTAATTGCCCTCCTGTGGTCAAGCTAGTATGCAACCGGCTTCATTCTGCTTTAAACAATTGCTGTTGATTAGTGCACTTAGACCCCCTGGAGTGAAATTTCACACCACTGTGAAATCAGCACAGGAAAAGACAGCAGTCAAACTACTTTAGAGGGGAGGTGTAAAATGGCCCTTAGTGTCATCAACCTCAGGGAGTGAGGGGGAACATCTATTACACCCATGGATGAAATGTGCATGCACATGAAAGCTTCTACCCAGAATTAAATTTTGCTGGTCTTAAAGGTGCCACTGGACTCAAACTTTGTGCTATTGCTTCAGACCAACAGAGCTACTCATCTAGGGTTGCAACCTTCAGGTTGGAAAATACCTAGATTTTGGGAGTGGAGCCTGAGGGGGCAGGGTTTGAGGCATAATGTCATAGATTCCAACATCCGAAGAGGCCATTTTATCCAGGCGAACTGATCTCTGTCACTTGGAGATCAGTTGTTAAGAGCAGATCTCCAGTCACCACCTGGAGGTTGGCAACCCCATACTCACCTGAATGTACCCACGGAGGAGCAGCAGGATAGCAATGTAATAAGCAAAATTAAAAGGGCTGGGAGGTTCTGAGATGCCATTGGGTGGCCAGTCAAAACCTCTATCTCACATACTTGTTGTTGTTGTAAGGGGCGGTGAGGGGGGGTCTGACTTATAACAGAATAAATATTTTTAAAAAACAAAATAACTGAGAGGCTGGGAACGATAGCTTAGTTCGCTGATGGGGGGGAGCGGGAGAGAGAATGCGTCTGAGCCGCTTCAAAGGCCGAGGTCCTCCGTCTCCAACAGGGCGGGTCCAGAGACCACGTGACCTCGCTCCATCGCAGAAGTTTTTGCGTTGAACGGAAGCTCCTTACTGGCCTCCCCTCGCCCTTCCGAAGACCCACCTACACTACGGTTGGAGCTGCCCGTTTCCCTGTCTGCGCTTCTCGGGTCTCTTCAAGGATGTTCCTGGGTTGTTAAACGGCCAAGACGCCTCATCTTCCTCCAGCCGGCGATGTTGACGTCTCGCTGCCGCGCCTTTTGAGGAGGACTGAGCGGCGGGAGGCAGCCGGAGCCGAGCGTGCGCGCGCGCCCCCTCCTCTCCCCTCCCCTCCCCTCCCGTACCGTTAACAGCCACTTGTCTTTCAAATAGGGCGGCGAGCTTTCCTAACGTAGACGCCGGCGAACGAATGGGTGGCGCTACGTGTCGCCCCCGTTCGCTATTAGCGCAGAGAGAGAGAGCCACACTTGGTGGGTGGAGCGGTGGATTCTGTGGAGCAATCACAAAGGAGGTTTTTTTTGGTTTAAACACACGGTAGCCCGAAATCCCGTTGGAATCGGTGAGATTCAGCTGAAATGAGAGGGCTGCTTAAGATGAAGACTCCCTTAAAAATTAACGCGTTTGTTGGGGGCTATGTAACCATTAGTGAGCCAGAGTCCAAGAAATACTTCTACGTCAATAAATGGATTAGTCTTCGTAGCTTTGGTTCCTACTTCGTGGGTTTATTCCCAGGAAAGTGTAGTTACACCTGCAGTCCTTTAGGTGGATGTAATTCGTACTCAATAGGGGGGGGGGGGTTGTAGAAAAAGCCCAGCAGGAATTCATTAGCATAATAGGCCACACCCAACAGCAGGAATTTATTAGCATACTACATAGGTGTAAACTACGGGGGGGGCTTGAGCCACCCCCGAAATTTCCCGGGGGGGGGGCTCAGCCAGCCCCGGGAAAATGGAGCGCCCAGGCCGGCTGGCTGGCCGGCTGCCGCTGCCACCGCCTCTCCCCCTGCTCCGTTCCTCCCTCCCTCTGTCCAGGAACCAGCTGGGCAAATGCTCAGCATGCTGGACGGAGGAACGGAGGCAGGAGCAGGCGGGGGGGAGGCGGCGGGGGTATCAAACTTGTGCCAACAGGCGTGGGCTGCCGCCTTGTTTGCCCGCCTGCCGGCTGCTGCCACTGCCGCCTCCCCCCCCCAGGACTGACCTGGCACACTGGGCAGTTGCCCAGCTGGCCCCACGGAGGCAGGAGTGGCCAGGCTAGGCCAGTCCAGGGGAGGGCCGGTGGGGCATGGTCCCAGTGCGCATGTGCGCGCACAAGAGCCCCCGCCCCGCCCCCGGATTTTAAAAGTTGACACCTCTGGCATATTAGGCAACCCCCCCAATGGTGCAGCTCATTAGCATATTAGGTGGGGAGTTGGGAAAGCACAGGGCAAGCATGGGGGCTTTCCTTTTCCTCCCCCCCCAGCTTCTCTGCCCCATTTCAGCATCGCCTTTCTAGTCTGCTCCCCCCACCCCATGAAAGATCAGGAAGGGAAGCAGGCATGTTTGCCTGGCTGCCCTTGGTCTCCCCAGCCAGCCTGCCAAGATACGCAGGCTGGGGAGACCAAGGGCAGCCATGCAAACATGCCCCATTCCTTCCCTGAGCCTCTCCACTTTTGCGGAGAGACTCGTAGAAATGCGAGGGGGGCATGAGTAAATGCCTTTCTTTCCCTCCCCCGGATCGGGGAGGGAAAGAAAGGCATTTTGAACATGCCTGGGGGTCCCTTCCTGATCTTCTGGCACCTGGAGAAGATCAGGAGGGGAACCCAGGCATGTCTGCATGCCTGCCCTCTTTCCCCAGCCTGCCCACTGCAGCGGAAAAAACTGAGAGCTAGTTCACACTAACTCATCTTAGAGGGAACACTGCTTCCAAGCATGCATCTACTTGACCCTGTGGAGTGTTAGGATAATGGTGTACACCCTTGTGCCATGGTTTTAAAAGAAGGATATTATATATCCTGTAGATAGTTCAGTTGAGCTTATTGTCGAGTAACTGAAGCTGTGAGGAACAGTTCTATACATATGTACTCAGAATTCAGGTTTCCCTCTCTAGTAAGCATGCTATTATATTCTTACTTTGCCCATCCTGTCACTGAGGATGTGGGACTGTAATAACACAAAACCACATGCAGAGTTGAGCCACCAAAATAATATACCTGTTCCATTAGAAAACACTATATGCCTTCTCAAATTCATCCGTGTTTGTGAAGGCAATACCCTGAGAGCGCTAAGGTTCTTTGACTTGTGTGGCTAGCCAATACACCACACAGTGAGACATACAATTCCAGGCAGTAAAGGGTAGGGGAAAAGTTTTATTCGAATAAGGGCCACATACAGCCAAAAATTCTACTCAGATGTCCAGTGAGTAATTGCAGGGATCTTGCTTATATGCTCTTCTTGCTCCTCCCAACTTTACATCGTTGTTGACATCATTTGCACATGCTCAGTTTAAGTCTCTTTGTTTGAACAATAATTACATATTTGACAAACAAGATGTTACTTGGCCGCATCTCAACTCTATAATGCAGGTGTTCATCTTGTTAAAAATAATGAATGCCTCTTTGGCCGATCTTTGAATGAACTTTATACACACAAAGGGGCTGAGTCCATTTTTAGTATAAAATCTATCTGTTCTGTTAAAAAATGGTTCCTTTGCATTGATATATGCATATAAAAGCATAACAACATTCTTAATATCATTGTATGGGTTATTTCTATTAAAATATATAAAGGATACATTGAATTATGGAAAATACAAAATTATAGTACTATTTTAACAATCAAACTCTTTATCGAATGTTTCAAAATAGCCTATAACATAAAGTTTTGGTACATGACAAAAGTTTTCTATTATTCTTCATTTTGATCCACCAGAACATTTTTGTTAACTTTATAAAGATTTTTAAATTGAAATTGAAATCTGCTATTTTACTTCAGCCAGCAGGGGTCCTTCTCGTATAATATCTGCATTCTTAATTGACCTTTTAATTAGCCTTTTTAATTGACAGGTGCCCATGATTGATCTCTGTGGCTTCATAAACTGATTGGCCATCTTCCCAGTCTCTCTTTTAAGAGTTTGCTAGTCTTAAACACAATTCCTTATTAGAGAATTAAGAATTTAACTAGTTTTCTCTTTCTTTATAAACATTCAAAAATATTTTATACCATAAGCTTTCATTCTCAGCCATAAACAAAATATAAAGTTGTCTTTTAACTTCTAGAAACACATAAAGAAAAGGATTTTTCCAAACTTAAATCTTTTTACAGAAAATATAATGGTACTTAACTCAATTAATCATCTTGACAACTTTTAACCAATTATAAAATTCCTTTTCACTGTGCATCACCAGCCCGTTAATTAAAAATATTGCTATTTCTCTATGCAAGCAAACACAGTCCTTTTTGTCTTAAAATAATAAGCTACAAAAGGCAAATATATAGATATTGCTTATAAATTCCTTTAAGATTTCCATTAACTCAATATTTAAGAAATTTTAAACTGAAAGGAGAGTTTAGTATTATTTTTCTGTATAGCTACAGCTACTCAAAAGTTCATAGTGAACTTCTGAACTCAGTTTTATTTGAAGCAAAAGCTTAAACATCAATCTTCACTTATGGCAAGTCTAGCTGGGATGGTTGGTACCATTCTAATTTTAAAAAGCTGACATAAGAACACCTGCTTTGATTAGGATTTCTCTGCTGTCAATTAAATAAGATTTAAAACATCTGTTTCTACAGTTCTGCTTGGTAGTTAAGAATTTGTCAGCTTACTTTTGGAAAATCCCAGTTTTCTCTGGAATCCCAACAATATTCAATAGATTATTATTTGAACCCTTGAGTTTCCTCTATATTTGCATAATATCACAAGAAAGATGAAACCAGAAAATCCTGTTTATTAACCTTATTGTTGATACACTAAATGCTTGTGTAGAAATTGTAGTGTTCATGATTACCTGTTAGCGTTGCCAACTCTGGGTTGGGAAATTTTTCAAGATTTGGAAGTGGAGTCTGAGGAGAAACCTCAGCAGGGTCAGTCCACCCACCTAGCGGCACCGAGTGAGAACTGATGCCGCCTGGGTGGGGGCGATGAACCTTTCTTCATAGGGAAAGTGTTTCCAGCCCTTTTATCGTTCTAGTTGCCCTTTTCTACATTTTTTCCAATGCTATAATATCCTTTCTGAGGTGTGGTGACCAGAATTGCACACAGTATTCCAAATGAGGTTGCACCATCAATTTATACAGGGGCATTTATGATACTGGCTGATTTGTTTTCAATTCCCTACCTAATAATCCCCAGCATAGCGTTGGCCTTTTTTATTGCAGTCGCACACTGTTTCAACATTTTCAGTGAGTTATCTACTACGACTCCAAGATCTCTCTCTTGGTCAGTCTCTGCCAGTTCGGACCCCAACAACGTGTATATATAGTTAGGATTTTTGGCCCCAATGTGCATCACTTTGCACTTGGCCACACTTAACCACATTTGCCATGTTGACACCCACTTGCCCATCCTCAACAGATCCCTTTAGAGCGCCTCATAATCCTCCCTGGTTCTCACAACTCTGAACAATGTAGTGTCATCTGCAGATTTAGCCACTTCACTGCTCACTCCCAACTCCAAATCATTAATGAACAAGTTAAAAAGCATTTGGACCCAGTACTGAGCCCTGCAGTACCCCACTGCTTACCACCCTCCACTGTGAAAATTGCCCATTTATACTCACTCTCTGTTTCCTATTAATTAGCCAGTTTTTGATCCACATTTTGCCCTCACAACAGTTAGACAAAGAAACAGGAAGAGGAGGTTAGCTGCAGGAAGAAAAGACGAGAGGAAGGTGTAATGATTTCATGTTTTGGTGTGTGTGTGTTCCTTTACATGTTGAGTGTGACTGCAGTACTGTGGGGGGGTGATAGGGGGAGACAAGTGTGATTTGATTCGCTGATGACAGAGAGTGGGAGGAGATGTTCTGAGAGGAATCTGTGTGTGGTTATCTGGAGATTTTCTGTGTGTGAAGCATGCCGAGTGTACATAGCCTGCGTGACTAAGAGTTTGTGAGTCTATAAGGCAAAGAAACAAGTTGTGTCTAAACTGTGTGGTTAGACAAATATTTTATCTTGTGGCCAAAGGCAAAGGGTTTAGCCTGTGTGGCTACTTATATATATATGAGAGAGAGCGAAATATAAGCCTGTCAGAGTGGAGTTTGGAGTTTGAGAGACTGTTTGTAGCACCAAGCATTACCAGTTATATTTACAAGTTCTTTTCTTTCGCAACAGCCCACTGGAACCTACCCATGCCTATCTGGGCAGGTTGAGAGCGGCCAGCGCCTTATCCCACTCTCCTGTATAGCCTCCCCTTTCAACTAACCACTCTAATATCCAACTTCCAACTTTCAAAACTCCACTGTCAGTTCTAAACTGTCACCCTGCTCCCCAACACTCAGCTCCTATTGGTTGTTGCAGTACTGCTCCTGTATTGCTAGACAATGACAGTAATAATTATCAGTGTATTTTAATTTATTTAAAAAATGTATTTTTCCAGTATTAATTTTCTACATCTCTATGTGTCTCTTTTTGCTTACTATCAGCAACTATTTCTTGACAGCATACAGATTCTACTTTATGAACAAGTTAAATTCTGTGCAGAGAATCCTCATAATGTTTTCATAGTACCTCATGGATTAACAATTCTGTTTTAGCATAGCTTGCCTGCCTGCCCCCCACTATAGATTATAATGGAACTATAGCACAGTAACTACAGTCAAGCCATATCAACCCCTGAAAATCATAACAAACTTTGGAGAAGAGTGTACACCTTTAGCAAAATGAACACATCATATACAGTTTATTTAACTATTTGAAATAAGCCAATATTACTAAGAGGCATCACAGTATATTGACTGTTTCCATGAGCAAGGTGTCATTCCAGGTGTCATTTTCCATTACAGAAAATAAAGCACTGTGTGGCACAATTCTGCAGCAGCAAGAAGATTATCAGATATCAATGTCATCAATTCCTGAGCAACTCTTGGCTATGGGACTGGGAGAGTGTACAGAACCCACATCCTTTGATCAAAAGATTTTACCTAAATTGACGTATTTTATATTTTGTGTACTTTCTAAATTTATCTCCATCTCTGTTGTTATAAAAAGATAAATCAGTCATATTCAATAGTACCAGAGATGAAAAGATACTGTACAACTGATCGCCTTTGAATTTCTTTGCTGAAATATGTTGATGCATTGCTGAAATCTTCCATTTAATGTTTTCTGGGAGGAATACAACCTAATCTCCTTCAGCAAAGCCTGTAATGTTAAACATTCCATTAAACATATTTCCTATACAATTTTATTACCACTTGCATTAAATCCCTTTTAGTTTTGCTAGCTGACAAGAACCTTCCCTTTAAAAAAACATTCGCTTTGGACACCTACATCTGAAAAAAGTTACACTGTGTGTTTTGGAGTCTGAAAATCTATTTCAATAATTATAGGCTAAAAAGGAATGCTTTATCAGTAAAACTTAGGCCTTCAGGGCTACTCTTACATAGCACCTTCTATCTCTCAAGGGTATGTTGCATAATGTATTTTATTTGTTCCAATGTCAAGGGTACGTAGCTAAGGTATTTTATTTGTTCCAATGTCTGAAACAAATCCATGTTTCACTAAGGCATGCATAAAGTAAAATTAATCCAAAAAACGTCTCAAGCAACCCATCCTCACTTTTAAATGTAAGTCATTTTATGAGCTTCTACCCACCCCTCCACACACACATAACAAGGCTGCACTCAGACATCACAAAGAAATCTCCTCTCCTCTCATCATATGGCATGCCAGGTTTGCAGACAGAAGTTGTAAACTAATGCCAATTAGTCATGACATCTGAATATTGGCACTTTCACTAACTGAGGTCAATGTCTTTCCTAGGAGCTGGGATTCTTAACCATAGTTTAGTCCAGTTTAAGAATCCTAGTTCTTGGGAAATAAATTAATCTCAGATTGTGGAAGTGAAAATATTATTGGAGTACGTTGTACTCTTAGCATGTTGCACAAGAGAAGGATGGATGGAATGTCTGATTCTGAGATTTAACCAAGTTTGTGTCCATCCCAAACAAACATAGATTTATCTATGACATCCAAATTGAGCTAGACTAACCTGAGTCCTATAGGTCAATAGTGCAGTCAGGCATAGGTAGTCCACATACAAGTAACAGTGGCAATTGTAATTTTATTTCAGAACCCCAATTGGAAGTACAGAGAAAAATGCAAAGATCCATTCAAGAATTATTAATACTTTTGGTTAGCAATATTTATATTAGATCCAGAATTTATCATTATTGTTCTTAATAGAAGCTGTAGAGTTTATAAAAGTTGGATGCTCAAGAACAAAACTACACATTGTTTAAGTAAAGAGTTTCTTAATTCACAAAATGTGCTTGAGGCAGTCTATAACATAGGCATAGAGTACGGGGGGGCTCGAGGGCTTGAGCCACCCCCAAAATTTCCGGGGGGGGGGGCTCAGCCACCCCCGGGAAAATGGAGCGCCTGCCGCCGCGCCTCCCCAGGTCCTTCCGAGGCCCGGCGGCCGCTGCTGGAGAGGGAGAGGGAAGGGGTGGCGGGGGGGGGGAGAGAGAGGCAGTGGCAGCAGCGGCTGGCGGGCCTCAGAAGGGCCTGGGGAGGCGGGGCGGTTTCCCGGGGGGGAGAACATCGTCCCAGCAAGCAAGCGCGTTTTGTGCGCGCACTGAGGAGCCCCCACCCCCCCGGGATTTCCAAAACTCTACGCCCCTGGTCTATAATACACGAAAACTATTCTTCAGGGCCTGTTTAAAGCAGAACAAACAAACTAAACAAACAAACTAACTAAATGAAACAGTAAGAGAGCCAGTTTGGTGTAGTGGTTAGGAGTGCAGACTCTAATCTGGGAGAACCGAGTTTGATTCCCCACTCCTCCACATGCAGCTGCTGGTGTGACCTTGGGTCAGTTATAAGTTCTTTCAGAGCTGTTCTCTCAATGGCAGTCCTCAAAAGAACTCTCTTAGCCCCACCCACCTCACAGGGTGTCTGTTGTGGGGAGAGGAAGGGAAAGGAGATTGTAAACTGCTCTGAGAGTCCTTTGGGTAGTGAAGAGTGGGGTATAAATCCAATCTCTTCTCTACTTGGGGAGGGCCGATGCTCAATGGCAGATAGGGTTCTCAGCTCCAGGTTGGGAAATACCTGGAGATTTGGGGGTGGAGCCTGAGAAGAGCAGGGTTTGGAGAGGGAGGGACTTCAATGTGGCATAATGCAGCCATTTTCTCCAGGTAAACTGATCTCTGAAGATCAGTTGTGATCCCAGGAGATCTCCAGCTACCTCGTGGATGCTGGCAACCCTAGTGGTAGAGCATCTGCTTTGTATGCAGATGGTCCCACACATTCATTCACCAGCATCTCCAGTTAAAAGGATCGAGTAGTAGCTTCTACCTGAGAACCTGGAGAGCCATTGCCAGTCTGAACAGACACTCCTGACCTTGATACACCAGTGGTCTGCTGATTCGGTGTAAGGCAGCTTTGTGTGCTTGGTAGTATTTATAAACAACAGAGGAAAACAAGTAAATAAACTTAGAAGCAAGCTGGAACAGCAACAAAAAATGGTTTAGCCAGGCAAAGGGATGTCAGGCTCCAGGTGGGACCTGGGAATCCCCCAGATTACAGCTCATCTCTGGATTTCTCTGGGAGAAAATGAATGTTTTGGAGGGTGGAGTCAGTTACATTGTATCCAGCTGTAATCCTTGTCCTCCTCAGGCTCCATCCCCCAATCTCCAAGAGTTTCCCAACCTGGATTTGGCAACCCTACTTTCCATCCCCCATGGGTGGCCAGCGGGGATCTGGCTACCCCTAGTCAGGGATCAAAAATTTTTAGTCCCCTGACCTTGATTGCCCAGGCAAGCCCTATCTCATCAGACCTCAGAAGCTAAGCAGGGCCGACCCGGGCATATATTTGGGTGGGAGACCTCCAAAGAATACCAGGATCAGGAGGCAGAGGCAGGTTATCATGCCTCAGTAGGCGTTGCCAGAGGTCGCCATGACTTCCAGGCATGGTCCTAAACATACACACACATACACACACACATGCAAAAATACAAAAAAAAAAACCTTTAGTGAAGAAACCAAATGAAAGAGAGAGCAAAAGATTTTTCCAGCACAAGGTGGCGAGTGCCCAAAAGGCCCTATCTTTCATGACCACCCACCTCACATCTAAAGGCAGGGAAACAAAAAAAGGGTCCTAAACTGTAGAACATATTGTGCCGGCAGTATTATATAGCCCAGCTCGGTCACACTGTGGCCTTCCCTCTATAGCAGGGTGTTATGTTCTGGCTGGGGAGCGGCGCACGCGGTCGGCCAAACACGTGGCGAAGCGAAGCCATCAAGCTTCGCTTTCAGGGACAATAGATATCCTAGTAGAGACCAACGGGGAACCCTGCATCCTGAGATAGACCAATAGGATGCAGGAGCACTGTAAATAGCGAATCACGGGTGTTGGGTGTGTGCATGGGTGTGGTCGAGAACAGGGATATAAGCGGACCTGTGAGTCCAGCTAGTCAGTCTTGTTCCGACCTCTGAATAAACTTATGAGCTGATTTCACTGAACACGTCTCTGGATCCAGTACTTTACACAGGGGGGGGCCAGCCCTTTCAAACCTGCAAGCACCACTGTAATTCTGACAAAGGGTGGTGGGTGCAACCCCAAAATGTCAGGGAGGGAAGTTATGCATGACTGTCATAGTAACTCTTCAACATTTCAGGCAGAAGCTCTCTTTAACAGGATGCCTTTTAAAATTAATATATGTAAAAAAATATTTTCTTGCATACACACAGAGTAACACAGTGAAGATCCTTGTGCTGTGGTGGCAGCTGTTGCTGAAGCAACTTTTAAAAACTCTGCATGGCCAATCAGATCTCCAATGGCCTTGCCAAGCAGAAGACCCCCTCCCCGGCTCGGCCCACTTTCTAAAAACACTTGGTGGGCACCAGGAAAGGGGTTGGTGGGCACTGTGGGACCTTCAGCCATAGGGCTGCCAGCCTCCAGGTGGGGCCTGGGGATCTCCCGCTTTTACAACTGATCCCCAGCTGACAGAGAAAATGGCTGCTTTGAAGGGTGGACTCTATGGCCTTGTACTATGCTGAGGCCCCTCCCCTCCCCAAACCCTGCCCTCTCCTGGCTCCACCCCCAAAGTCTCCTGGTATTTCCCAACCCAGACTTGGCAACCCTATTCAGCCACCATGTTGGGGACCCCTTGCTCTATAACTTCTTTTCATGGAGAAATCTATAAATAGACATTCAAACTCCTCTCTTGGTGATATATGGCCTAATCTTTGGTGCTGGTACACTGAAGCAGCAGCTCATGGGATTTAGCAACATGAGGGTGAGAAAACAAATTACCACAGAACTGATTAAGGCTTTTGGGGTAGATAGAGTTTTGTGGATGGGTCTTCACATATCCCATTGCACAGGACCCAAAAGTTCCCTGTCTTCCCAGTGGTGGTATCCTTCTGCACACAAAAGCAAGGCTGAGAGCTTTCTATATATGTCAAGCAGGCAGAGCAGGAAGGATGGCTACTTACCAAGTGGTTGTAACTTACAGTAGCACAAAAAGGGGTACTAGATTTCCGCTAATGCAGCCCCCTGAACTCAGGCTGTTAAGGTGGAATATTAAGAAATGTTTACCTAGAAGTACAGAAATGTATCAAAGCAGGTTACTTTGGTTAAAGTCTGCTATTGCCATCAGTGGGAGTTAAGGCTTAAATTGTATGCACAGTGAAATGACGCACAGTGTCACTGAACACAGGGGGACTTACTTCTGAGTAGATATGATTAGGGTTTGCACAGTAGGGTTAGCAGAATCATAGACATGCCTGTTTAAGCAGTTTGTGACTTGCACCACAGTAATAAAATCGTAAAAATCAGGAGTAGTTTCAGCGGGGACAATTCCATAAGCAGTTTGAGTCTTGCTAATAAAATAGCTTTCACCGAAGTAAAATGAAAGTCACCCTTAAGTTACTCAATTTGGAGCATTATAGATACCATAGAATTGCAAGTAAAGAGGTGAAATGTTTAACACTTCAAATAACCTGTGAGCAAATTTAATTTGGAGTAATATAGTTCCCCTGAGTGTAATGAAATGAAGGGTGTTAAGTTAGCACTAAAGTTTCTAACATTTTGGAAACTATTCTTTTAAGTTACAAATCTGCTAAATATCAAATACTACATAAGACTTGCATGCAACAATTAAACTTGGTTTGTCTTTAGGGTCAAACTTCTCACTGCTTGTTCCGTGCAATTCATGTTTTGTCGAAGAGTAAATGGGAAAATGGAGGACCGGTTTTTACCAGATCTTATTATTTTTGTTTTTCTTTGTTAGGCCAGGGATTTCGTCTGCATTTCACCCGCACAGTTATAGCAACCAAGTCCTTCAGTCAGCTCTCAAGGAAGACACACAGTATCAAATTTCCCAGCCCACTTAATTTGAAAGCCTGCCAAGGTAGGTGAAAGACCTTATACATATGTAAAGCAGGAAGTTCAAATTACACAGCCATGTAAATTCCCAGTGATTGATGCACATTATTTAAACAATAATGATTTTAAGAGAGATCCCTTTAGCTAGAACAGCGTTCTGTCACCGTCTCTCGCCTTCCTGATGTCGTGTAGACTTTAGCCGGCGCATTGTACTTTGCGTACTGATTTATTTCGGATTTATACCACTTCCCGGAGGCAGCGGGGGAGCCGCTCGGTGGGAGGATCCAAAAAAACTCAGCGCCACAGCCATTTTGTTTGTGGGCAGCGTGGTAGAATTCTGTCAGTCAGTATAAGGAGGGGTTTTTAAACAGTATTTGTGGAATAACTATGCCTGCCACAATGGATGTATCTATTGAAATTAATATTCTTAGTTCTGTTTATGACGGTAGGTGTGTAGACTGGGGGTGGGAGGAGAGAGAAATCAGCCCCTTTCTGCTATTCCTTTCATTATCAAGGAGTCATGGATTTTTGTTCCAGGCGTGACTGGCCTTTTAGGTGCTATGATATCATTCAACCCAACTAATTTTGCTGTATCGACTTTAAAATCGCACTGGGTGCCTTGACCGAAAGGGGGGCGGGGGGGGGGCGCGGACACTAATGAACGTGTGCGTTGTTTGGACCCGATCCTTTAAGAAATATTCAGGGTGGGAGGGGAAATTGCCAAAAGCTCCTGCCTGTCTGGAGACGAGTGAATTAGATTTGTGTGCGTGTCCCCTGCCACCCCCCCCCCCTTTCCCGATCCCCCAAGGACACGTTTGTGTACTGAAAGGGACGTAGAAAAGCTTGAAGGAGCTCTTGTTTTGCAGTGTCACAAAAGATGAAGCCTAGCCTTTTTGGTGGCTGGGTTGTGGGGTGTGTTTAAAAAGCCTGTATAAAATGGCACACTGCATTTCTGCATTTTTTCCAGGCTGCGGAAGGGGGAGAGCGGGGGATAGTGCAGACTGTGTAGGGACACTGCCCTCCTAACCAATCAGAACACGCCTGTTTGCCATTACAAAGTTGTTAACCCCAGAGTCTTCTGGCTCCTGCTGCCTCTGCTTTTAATCTTCTTTGGATATTTCTCTGGTTTACCCAAACGCCCTCGCAGATCCTGAGGTGTGTGGGGGGTAACCTTCGGAACTGACCATTGATCGTGGAAAAGACTCTCAGTTTGCATTTGCAAAGATTTCTAAAGATGTTTGGGGATTCTTTGGCTGCGTGGAGGTGGTTATTCGCAAGCGAGAAACTATACACAGCCTATTTTGTTACAGTCGTTGTGAAGAGGCAGCTGTCTGCTTCTTTTCGGGGTAAGTTTTCTAATCCTTTTACAATTTTTTTTTGGTGGTAGCTTCAAATATATTTCTTATGTTTAAGAAACAGACGTAGGCTTGTATTTTCCTCTTAGGTTTGTGCTCTTTAAATTAATTGAAGCCGACGTCGGCTGTTATGTGTATATATATATTTATTTGAGCATATATTTGAAAACAATTTTCTTTCCCTTCATAAGGGTGAATCTGTTAGAACCATACGTTGTACTTGGATCTTTTATGAAAAACTCGAATGTTTTCAAGGTGGAGCCTCTAAAACTGATAATAGATATGTGCAGAGCAAAACATAAAATATTATTTCTAAAAAAACACCAAATGCATTGTTCGATGGGTACCAGGAATACTTTTTTAAAATGTTTGTGGCTGCAATTATTTGGGGGTTGGATGAATTGGCTTGGTGTAAACTACACAAGAAACTGTCCTTCATGTAATGAAGGAGGGGATTGACAGGGTTTATATTAAGTTATGTCTGTTACTAAACATTGGCCTTTGTATTCGCCAATCAGCTCGCTTTTGGTCACTCATCTTAAAGCATTCTTTATATAAAGGATCCTAATGAGCATACCTCGCCTAAGGTGTCGTGTTCTTTTCTTGAGAAGGTGCAATTGGGAGACATTTTGTAATTTTTGGCATTTTTCTAGGGTTTTTTTTTTTTTTTTTGCACACGGTGGGAAATCTTTTTTTGTTTTGTATTGATCTGTGTTGGTGGCGCTGTGGTGCTCCTAAACAATTTATGTCCGTTTCACCAAGAAAAGGGGGGGGGGGAAAGGTGGGGCAAGATTTGATCTATTGTATCATTTCCTCTTTTCTTCTAGCGAAGTGCAAGTTACAATGTTACTATATAAATATTTTTTCCAAAAATATGTATAATATATTCTTACGTGAACTAACAGTATTCCCTGTAACAGATATGTCGTCAGTCCTTTGTTGTTCTGAGACAAGAGGCAGGGTTTGGATTTTTTTTCTTGCTTTTAAAAAAACCCAAACCCTAAGATATGTGAAGAACTGAGCTGTTCTTAAGTAATGTCTTCACCCCCTTCTCCCGAAAATATTCTGTAGCAGCTACAAATTATTCCATAGGCTCTAATGCAAGTCCTATATAATTTTACTATGCTATAAATTCCATTATTAGATAAGAAGTATTTAAAAGCATTAAATCATTTCTTCCCCCCCCCCCTTGTCTAAAGAACTACAAAACACTTGTAAATATACAATAATTTAGGATGGGGCTTTTCCTATCAAACACAGTGCATTATTTAATGGATATTTTGGTAGTTTTGTTGTGTTTAAATTCAAATTTGTTTGGTATTACGCAAGGAAAATCAGCCTGGCAAGACAAATATTATATAGGGCACATTATAAATTTCAAAGTAGCTCTCCAGCTATCATAACATGCTTGATATATATACACACACTAGAATGAACTGTAGAAATTATAGTGTTCCCTGAAAATATTTTCATTGTGCAGATATAAACAAAAAGTGATTAATGTAATGTAAAGATGGCTGAGAAGGTGTAGTCAAGTCTCAGCTGTGCACATGCTAAAATAATGAAATAAAAGGCATTATCTTCTAAAAGCATGCTTTTTAAATGATCAAAATGTCTTACAAAAAGCAACAGGTTATGGAATCTATTAAAGTATTGTAAAGGAATGCCTTATTTTGCTGTTTTTTAGTAATTCCTGAGCCCAGGACAACAGTTCCTTTGTATGAACGATTTATTTATATAATTCTAATGGCACACACATTTAAGTGGCATAATTACAAAGACCATCACTAATTATTTTATTCAGTAATATTTTAAAGATATATCTTAAGAACACTGATCTGCCCTCCCTTTGGAAGGAGAATCTCTTACAAGGAGTTTGCTGCTGCAATATGTATTTGAGATTCCAAAGTAAATTTGCTCAAGAGGGGTCACATCTTAAAAGATCAAGGTGATTTGACTGTATCAAAATATTATTTTGGGGAGGATCCTTAAGTAACAGCAATACCTTAGCTGAACCTAAGGGCAGCTTATAAGCAGAAAATGCTTTATCGAGCTATGGACCCCACCATGCAATAACAATGATTGTTTGAAAAGGCCAGTCATGGATGTTCTCTTGCAGTTCTGGGAATGCAACTCATGCAGCCTCCATCTCAATAAAATGTGGCAGTGCAGCACATGATTGCGCCACACAGTGTTACAGGCACCTTGATACATGGGTGCCCGGTGCACACAGCCACCATGAAGGAAAAGAGATACAAATCTGCCCTGGCTGGCTCAGGAAGATCAGCTGCTATCCATGTTTAAGAAAAGACAACTGCTCACTCTCAGTCTGTGACTCCCCTTTGTGTTCTGGTAGGGAAACAATCCATACCTATTTGCTCACAGTAGCAGAGTGTGAAATAAGGTAGCATTTCTGTTTATTTGTTACACCTTTTCTCCAGTGAGCTTTGAGCAAGGCATGGGGAGGGCCCATTTTTTAAATTTATTTAGGGACATCAGTTATACCCCCACCATTCTCTCCAGCGGGGCACCCAAAGCAGCTTACATTGTTATCCTCTTCTCCATCTTATCCTCACAGCAATCCTCTGAGGCAGGTTAGGCCGAGAGTATGTGACTGGCCCAAGGTCACCCAGTGAGCTTCCATGGCAGAGAGGGGATTTGAACTTGGGTCTCCCAGATCCTACTCCAGCACTGTATCCGCTACACCACACTGGCTCTCTTTACTTTAGCGGTAGTGCACATACATTGACATGAGGTAAGGTCTCAGGTGCAGTTCCTGCTCTGTCTGGTTAAAGTCTCCAGGTATCAGGTCCAGTATAATATTTGGCAACGAGATCTTGAATAGTACTGGGTTCCATTAACCAGGACTCCATATTTTCAAAGTGGAACTGAACTGTGCACTACCAAACTTCCATTTGCCTCCTTCTGAATGGAATTTCTGCTGTCAGGAGCCAAGAGGTACAGACTGTATTGTCAACCCCCGATCTTCTAATCTCTTTAACCATGCAAGAAACCCCCCCCCCCCCACTTACACAATTTACACAAGTATGCAGTTTTAAAATATACATTAGACATATGGCTTGTAGGCTGTTAAGTCATAGGGAAAGGAAAATATACATTGGCCCCGTCCACACGAGCAAGATAAGCCGGACGGGAAGTGACTCAAATTTGTGCTGGTGCAATTTGCGCCGCTTTTGCAGAATCACACAGGTCCATGGACCTGTGAGGGCAAACCACCGCTGCGTGATCACATGCAGCCGCAGGCGAGTTGGGTTTTTTTTTCCGGCCGTTTTCAGTGTGCTTATCTGCTTCTACAAGGGATCGATGACTTGCCTGTCCACCCTTAAGATCATCCGATGATGCGCATACCGGGATGGGAGGGGGAAAAAAACCCAAAAAGCCCGCTCCCCAACGCCACTTGTTTGCGCTGGCATGATCACACCAGGAAAGGTCAGTTCTGGGCCGTCGCAAACCATTTGAGACTGCCTTTTCACTGGTAGCTAAATAAGTTGATTCCCCACTGGCTCAAAGTGGTTTGCGACACTTTGACACCGGTTGCAGGATGCTTCCCAGATGTGCTTGTGTGATCATGCCACTTTGAGCCGGCGGGGAATGGTCCTTCTTGTGTCGCAAATGGGTGCGTATGATCGCGCCCATTGTTATATAACTCTAGCCTTCCAAGTCACTAGCCCTATAGTGTAGTGGCTAGAGTGTCGGGCTCGGACATGGGAAAATTAAGTTCAGCCCACTCAGTGGGGGACCTTGGAATAGTCACTATCTAGCTTACCTCGGGGGGGGGGGCGGGTTGTGAGAGTAAGATGATGCTCTGAACTTTGTAGAAGAAATAAGACATATGAATAGATATATATGTTCGTGGTACATAGATAACCTGAGAACATGGAGATTCCCCAAGGGGGGAGGAGCCCAACTCTTATAGTTTACACGAGCTTTCTGGAGGTCATTCTTACTTGTTGCTACAGACAACCCATCTAAACACTATTGCTGCTGACCAGGCAAACACTATTTGCCCTGCAAAATATAATTGACATGGTCTCTTGGCCTGATAGCCACATTGTTGTCTTCACTAATATAGACCACCAATGAAGGGGGCATTTGTATAGGATAATGAGTGAAGAGTAATAGGTGTGGAGAATCCTAAGGACAATGCAGGCACTGGTTAAGTAAGCTTGGGTCCTTCAGGAAAGGGATTAGAGAGGAAACCAGCTTCCAGAAGAGATGTGGGAGAGGATGTCTTCCAAGCATGGGGAACAGATGACAGAAGGCATTGTGCTGGCAAAGTTAAGACACAGAAAATGCCTTGGAGTTGATGAGTTTATGCAGATCAGAAGCATGGGGGAGTAATGGAAGGGACTGGCTAATGGCAGAGGGGTAGGGAGTTGTCAGCTGAGGACTAGAATCTTGAGATTGGTGAAAAGCATGCTAAGGTAAGGCTCTGTTTTGGACTTTGATTGTAGTTATGGAAAAAAAGATGTGTTTAATTAATCAAATGGAGAAGAAAAGACCAAGAAAGTGAAATTAAAGCAGTCTAGATAAGTACTAGCCAGGGCTGTGCTTAGCTTGTGTTGGGGATATTTGGACGTTAAAATAATCCCAGAGTATGTTTTTAGTGGCAAGGTTTGGCTTCATACAGCCAGCACCCATTTTTAATTATGTAGCAGGGCTTGTGATTGTGATGCAGAGCTCCTTGAGCCGCTCCTAAGTAAGCTATCTGCTAGAAAGCAAACAGTGACTTGGACCTTAGTCGAGCAAAGCTGCACACCTTCATCTGAATTTTCTATCTTCTCCTCCCTCTGCAGCTCTTGGGAGTGGACCTCCAAGAATATCATGGGAGTGGAATGGATAAGGGTCATATATGTAATCTAAGGAATATAATACATTCTTGTTTATCCAAAAATTCACATATTGACCACAAACCATCTTGCTGGTACTTAAAATTTGCTAGTTTCCGAAGATGAATGCTACTGGAAGGGGCTATAGCTCAGTGGCAGAGCATCTGCTTAGCATTCAGAAGTTTCCAGGTTCAATTCCTGGCATCTCCAGTAAAAAAGCCCAGGCAGTAGGTGATGTGAAAGACCTCTGCCTGAGACTCTGGAGAGCTACTGCCAGTCTAAGTAGACAATACTGACTTTGATGGTCTGATTCAGTATAAGGCAGCTTCATGTGTACTAGATTTAAATAATGGTGCTCATGGCCTGAATGCAAACAGCCTTAAGTTTGGAGAATGCTTTTCATACTGGTTAAAAGCCTAGATGAAGCTGCAGAGTAAGATTTTCCATACTGACAAGAAACTAACAATGCAGTCCTCAACAGATTTACAGTGCACTATCATAGGTCATAGGACAGTCCTGTGTCTGAAAGAGAGAGTCCTGTGTCTGAAAGAGGATCAGAGAAAGTGAAGACAAAACAGAAAGGGCTAATTATAGAGGGATCCATCCTTTCATGGTCTGTCACAGCATTTAGCAGCAACAGGATTTAATTGTCACCCTTGGCATAGGTTTGCATCCTTTGGTGATTTTGACTAATGATACTAGGTAATTTAATTGAGATGCTCATAGTGAAGTCATAAGAAAAAGGAAACTGCAGTTCTCTATTCACTTTCATTTTGCTTGTGTGTTCCTTTTCATGAATATCTTTTTCCAGACTGAAATTCTTTAGACTTTTTATGTCTGGAAACTGTGTATATTCATGCACCCATTGCCTGCCTGAGTATACCAATTTAAAGATAAGGCAGTAAAAGTGGTACACAGTATTTAGGGCATGTGACAATTACTTTTATGTAATGACATTACTTTTTCTAAGCTTCCTTCCTTAATGGTTTATTTAACATTGGAGCAGGTAACCTTAGAACTTGACACTAGATATCATCTTTCCCTCCTTGAGTGCACACAGCAGTGCATAGAATGATCCTTATATAGTCCCAGTAATGTGGGTCATCTGGCAAAATTTGCATTGGAAAAATTTCAAATTAAAATGTAAATAAATAATTTACATATTTAAATAATGCTAGCCGAATTTATGTATATATTATTTACTTCAAACATTTATTAGCTGCCTTTCTACCCCATAGAACTCAAGGCAGCTGACAAAGGTCAATAAAACCACAACGATAACAGATACATAACAGACCACAAAAGATGGCAACTACACCATGTACAGGCCTGGACCATGTAGAGCACTACAGTTTGTCTGTACTTCATATCCCATATTTATCCCATCTAACAGGACTGATTTGCAGCACAACAGCCCTGACAACTATGGAGAAATTTTTCCATAAAAAGATATAGCATCGGAAAATATTCCAGAACATTTTCTGTTTTGGAAAATTTTCTGCCCCACATCATTGTATAGCTTAACAGAATCGTGTTTCTTCCTGCCCACCCCGTATCAGCATCTGTACATGTGTGCGTGTGGAAGCAGTGCATCAGGACAGACTGAAAATGGGAGATGTATGCTTGCCTCCTTTATTTCTGTGTGAGAAAGCACAGATCTCCCATTCTTCATTCTTCCTTGGTGTGCTGATTGTATGTGAACCCATGTTTATGTGTTTATATGGGTGGAGAAGAAGATCTAATGATCTTGAAGGGGTTCCAGTGTATAGGAGAGAATCATGTGTACTGTGTTCCTAAATAACAAGGATTTAACTTTGCACCTATCAACAGTGAATGACATGTGTTGTTTTATTCCCTAAGCATTTGGTTATGTGAGCACATTCTATATCTCTTTATAGTCTGCTTCTGTTTAACTACCTTGAATAATTTTGTATTGTGTTCAAGATGGCGCCAAGTGTATGGAACTAACCCATCTGTTCACATTTAAAGAGCCTCAGGTTTTTTGCTTTCTTCAAAAAGTTAAGTAACATTTGAAATGAAAGATGGTGAGATGCTCTGGTATTTTAATTGCAAATAATCAGACTTTACATAATAAAGGACATTAGTTGGGCTGTTTTTTTACCCCAAAGCCCCCTGTTCCCCAAGCATAGACTTATTGAGCACAAATGGTAACTTGTACACTGCAGAGTTCCCAAAATACCAACTAGCTAATTTTTTATCCTTGGAGAAATATTCTAGAAAAGCAGTGACTGGCACTCCATCTAGCATGTGCTCCTGAACATGAAATTTCTAACCTCCCTCCTCCCACAGGTCATTTTCAAAGGCAATTTAAATCATTCAGCCTGAAGATCACCAAGGATTGCATTTCCTGCTCTGCTCTAAGTAGCCCATTCCAAGGGGCTGAGCTGCTACCTGAAAGTATGTGCTAAATCATGGTAACCTGTCTCTGTATTGGATAGTTCCCCTTTGAACTCAGGATGCTTTCACTGATGGTCCCACTCCTTTGGAAGAGCCTTCCACCAATAGAAAACAGCTAAAATCTGCCAAAAAACTTACTTTTTCAGGGAACAAAATGTTTGTGTCTTCTACTACTACTACTACTACTTACTTACAATTTGGTTCCCCATCTGTATATCCTTACTGCCTTTGTCTTTGTTACTCTGGTCAGTCACTATACTGGTCCTTGCCATTAAAAATCGAAATTCTAAAGAAATTATATTAGACTTAGAACAAAGCAATACTTGAAAGAAACCTGGGTTTTCAATGAGGATTGCATAGATTCATGGGGGATAGGTCTATCAGTGGCTACTAGCCATAGTGACTAAAGGGAACGAGGGAGCCTCCATGTTCAGAGGCAGTAAACTTCTAAATACCAGTGCCAGCTTCAAGGGAAGGCCTTGGCCTCAATGCCCTGTAGTTGGACCTCCAGAGGAACTAATTGGCCACTGCATGAGACAGGATGCTGGACTAGACAGACCACTGGTCTAATCCAGCAGGGTTCTTCTTATGTTGTTAAGCATGTTTTTTTTTAAATGAGTAGGGAACGAAGAAGAGGGAAAAGTGCTGAATCTCTTGCATTACTCTACACTGATCATAATGATAGCCCCAATGATAGCCCCATCTAATTAAGACTTGCATGATAGTAATTCAAAGAGAATATACTAGCAGCTACTGATCTCCATCTGGAAATAAAACGTGGATAGATCTTTGTTCCCTTTTTATTAACTTTATATCTTTACAAGCAGGAGGATCTGCGGTACTCTCGGGGGGGGGGGGGGAAGGAGCTCCACGTGGAGGAGGAAGCACCCACAGGTGAGCCTCTCTCTCTCCCTCCCCCGCCACGCACTGAGCCTCTTCCCCTCCCTCCCCCTGCCCTCCCCGACAACAGCGGCAGTGGCGAGTCCTGCTGCATGCCGAGCCTCTTTCCCTCCCTCCCCCTGCCTGCAGCGGCGAGACCTGCCGTGCACCGAGCCTCTTCCCCCCCCTTCCCGACAGCAGTGGTAGCAGCGAGGCCCGCCGCCCACCGAGCCCCCCCAACAACCAAAGCGTTCTCTGTGTGTGCGCAGGGAACGCTTTTACCTTTGAGGGGATTTAAATATCCCCCCAAAAGTTTTCTAACTTTTAGGATTTTTCTGCACACAAGGGGAACCCTCCAAGTGTGCAGAACAATCTCCCTGCCCCCCAGGTGCCCCCTGCACAGATTTAGATATCTGCATGCAGGGGGCACCTTGGCTATTAGATACATAGATTGTTCCTATGTTGTAAACACAACAGAGGACCTTTCTTTGCTCCAGTCCATTCTTAATCTTGCTTTATTATAGACAACAGCCTATTTCTCAAAAAATGTGATTTAGATTGGGCTCTGCCAAATCTAGCATTTTATCACCTGGAACCAAGAAAATGTCTTTTACCATTTACAGATAGGGCATGTAGGTAATACCAATCCCTTGTTGTTTGCGCTCAGACTCTGATAATTGGGTCTACTATAGTTTAACAGAGGTATATCTAGTTTCCAGTACCTTATCTTAAAGCAAATATAATTTGATGATTTGGCAGTGTTAATGTGAACCTTAACTCCCCCCCCCCCACATATAGTTGATTATATGGCATCAAATACATTATCATTGTTAGACCTTTTGTTCCAAGAGCTGCACCACTCCAGTAATCATAGAGTTTATCCAATGAATCAGAGAAAAATCCTACAAATGACATTACAAACTTCTGGTCTTGACCCTTATGTGGTCAGCTGACCACGTTTCATACTTTACCGCCCATTTTACCTGTTCCCGTTGCTTTTAGCTTTTTCACATTCTAAGCTCATTCCCTTCCCTTCCCTTTTTTAACTCAGTTCCTTCTAGGTACTTCCTTACCTATAGGTTGATCAGTGGAATTCCTCTAGTCTGAATTCCATGATTTTATTTACAAACTGGGACTAAACTAGACACATCTGTGTCCCTTTGTCAATGTGCCATCTGATCTACGGTTAGAAATTGGTTAAAGTTACTGCATTTTGAATTTTTCTCTGCAACTTTTTTGAAAAAGAAAAACTGATCTTATAATTTTTAAATGAGCTTCTAGATTGGAGACAAAGCCTACAGCTGACCAGCCAGTGTAGTTGCTTGCATAATCTAATGCAATCAGTTCTCCTGGTCAGGATCTTTTTAAAAAAGGATATTGCGGAGCTGAGAAAAATACAGAGGAGGGCAACCAAAATGATTAAGGCAGTGATACTCACTGGCTTAGGAGCCCCATGTGGCTCTTTGGTATGCTTCCTGTGGCTCTTCTGTTGGTGTGGCACCTGCTCCATGTTCCAGGAATGTAGGCAAGGCCATTGCCTGGTAGGGATTGTGACTGGCAGGTGATTTACACTTTGAAACAGCTGTCACTGGAGGACAGGTAAACTGCAAGGCTCCCTGAGGTGTGGACATCATGCCAGAAATGGCAGTCAAGTTCCAATCCTTCTCCACAGCCTTTGCACTCTCACCCCAGTACCCTGGAAGCTGCTAAGAGGAGAGAAGCCTGGCTATATCCAGCCTGCGCTGGCGGCGCTGCACTGGCTGCCCATAGCATACCGAGTTCGCTTCAAAGTGCTGGTTCTTACCTATTAAGCCCTATATGGCCAGGGTCCAACATACCTTAGGGACCGCCTCTCTCTGTACATACCCCAGAGAGCACTACGGTCGGGGTCAGAACACAGATTATGTGTCCCTGGCCCCAGGGACGCCAGGCTGGCCAGAACAAGGATCAGGGCCTTCTCGGTGGCGGCTCCTGTCTGGTGGAACGAGCTCCTGGAGGAGATCAGGGCCCTGCGGGACCTGATGCAGTTCCACAGGGCCTGCAAGACGGAGCTCTTCCGCCAGGCCTTCGAATAGGAGCTGCCACCGATGATACTGGGGATACCATCTACCATCTAACATCGTAACCACCACGATGTATCCCTGGTCCAACACGGCCTCGGCTATGGCTGCGGGGGGAGGGGGGGCTCAGACCTGCCACTTGGTTGCCATCAGATGCTGTAACATTGGAAGCTTTTATGGGTATTTATATGTTTTAATGATATTTATTGGAATGTTTTAAGTGATTTTATAGGTTATTGTATTGATCAGGCCTTTTGCCCATGTAAGTCGCCCTGAACCCGCTCGCGGGGAGGGCGGGATATAAATGTGAAAAATAAATAAATAAAATAAATACAAAAGAGAGTAAACTCCCTCACCAGACACCCAGAATAAGCACAGGCTAGCCATAGTGAGGCAGGGGTGGTTTTACTCCTCTTTCTCCGCAGTCAGCTTGGTTTCCTCCAGGCGCCTTGGCAATCTCGCTCTCTTGCCTGAACTAATTTGCCTCATGGCAAGTGAAAGAGTGGAAGGATGCTAAGGTTCAACAGTGGTGGGGAAACAAATGCACAGACATACTCTGGTAATTTAAAAGGTTATAGTTACATATATATAATGTTATATTAATGTATGTGTGAGTGTTTGGAGAGGCGCCAGAGGGCATACGGCAGTTGTGGCTCTTTTGGTTGACAGTAATTGCAGATGTGGCTCTCAGCAAGCTACAGAGTACCACTGGTTGGAATACCTTACCTATAAGGAAAGGCTAAAGAGTTTGGGACTTTTCACCTTAGAAAAAAGGCGATTAATGTGAGGCATGATAAGGGGGTCATAAAATTATGCATGGGGTGAAGAAAGTGGATAGATAGCATTTTCTCCCTCTCCTATAATACTAGAGTTTGGGCCACCCAGTGAAGTTGATGGGTAATGGTTTCAGAACAGACAAGGCAATACCTCTTTACTTATTAGATTGTAGGATTCACTGTGCTAGAGGCAGCATCAGGGGCCTTGGCTTCTATGCCCTGTTCTTGACCCTCCAGGCCAATTGGTTTGTCTGTTGTGTGAACCAGGATGCTGGACCAGATGGATTGCTGGTCTGATCCAGCAAGACTTTTCTTCTGTTCTTAAGCTTCTTTGTCATACCACTCTATCTGAAAAGCAATAATTTTGCTAGAGAAAATGTATGAATAATTTTGCTAGAGAAAGTGTATGAATAATTTTGCTAGAGAAAAGCATGAAAACACATCAATCAAATGTTGACACTAGCATTCTAATCCTGAACTGTACTGCCAGAATAATTCTGCATGACATGCTCTATACATTTGTGAATTGTTGTGTAAAATATTTTCATGCTTGACATGTGTAAGACAAAGAAGCCTCTTCAGTCTTGTAAACTTTCTAGTTCTCTATTGCATACAAATTCTGTAGTTTAAATTTCCACCACCATATTAGAGATCATAAAGAAATCTATATGAAAGGAGAGAAGCACCTTCTAAGCTATGCTCCTTTTAGAAAGTATCAGATGTTTGTGGCCATGGGTAGCTATTGAACAGATGGTATAATTAGATCAATAGCCTAAAAAAGTTCTCAGCTAAAGAAGAGATCAAAGGACAAGGCTATGTTGCCTCAGATTGATCTTAGTTTCCTGATTCAAAAGAGAAGGATGTTGATTTCAACTATTCAGTAACACTCATGATAGAAAGACATTTTGTCATTTTATTTTTTCTTAAATTATTTTGTATTATGCCCATATACAAAATAAGTAGTTATCAGGCATTTTTCACATTTGTATCCAGATCTGAAACATTTTGTTCCATGGAAAAAATAATACAGAACAAAAGTGCAATGCCTTATTAGCACCATCTAAATTACCACATTTTCTGGTCACTGTTTTTAAAAAACTAAAAAAGCTTTTTCCAGTGTACTCTAAAACAACAGGAAGCAATGCTTGGAAAAGATTGCACTAATTTTTGATAGTTTAGCTGGTTCTAATAAAAAGGTATTACAGTGCAGTAACTTTTATCTGTGTAACACTATCAGTGTGCATGGCACATCATTAAGCAACAACAGAAACTTGGATTTACAATCTAATGCTGCAATCTTATGTATATGCCTAAGTATAGCTGCGGTCACATGCGGTTTGTGTCACTATAGTAGTGTTACCTAAGTGGAATAAATGGGCCCCTCCAGATGAGAATATCTGCCTCCCATGGCATAGTTGTCAGCAGCCTGTGCCATTCCACAGTGGAGGTGGAATAAACAGTTACCGGGGAAAGTCCAATATTAACGGGTTGTTCGGGGTTTCCTCCAAGTTTCCCAATGCCTGAACTCTCCTGCAGCAAAAGGAACACAGAAGGGATGTCTGAACTTGCAGATCCATTTCTGCCACTCCTTTTTTTTTTAGTTGCTGCCTATATGCGCATGAGCACATCAATCCACTTGCATTTAAATAAAACCCACTCTTACAGCTTGTCCTGTGGTTGAAGTGCAACACTAATGTGGAGCCCCCCACCATGAGATGGCCGCACGGATGACCCACCACAGGGTGTATGGTCTGGATGGAATGCTCCACTACACTTTGAACCAATACGATTTGAGGCATCATCATATTGCGTCAAGTCGCCAGTGTGACCGCAGCCAAGGTCTCATGAAACACAGTTAGGCTGGCTTCTGGATAAACCTGGTTTAAGATCTGAAGCAAAACCTGCATGGAAACCAATAGGCCATGCCTGCTTCCTTAAAATGTTCTCAGACACCTCTGTGTGAAATGTATTTGAATTGTGCAAAAGCATTTCACATGGAGGTCTTTGGAAGAATGTTTTTTTTTACCCCTATAAGAAAATATCAAGGAAATAAAGGCTGTGGGATGGGGAAACCACCTCCCGCTCCTGCCTGTCTCTGGGATTACCCACTGTCCGATGAAGCCTTAAAAATCACCCTGTGGGAATGCCTAACTTAATCAGAGCTGCAGTTCATATAAAAAACTCTAATGCAACTTATCAGAATACATTCTGTGTGCGCAGCATTTTGGTTTATGCTGTGAATCCATAAATGTCTTAATACTAAGAAAGCTTTTTTAAAGCATTCAACAATGGTGCTCATGACTAGCATCCCAAATACTACTCAAGATGGGGTAGTCTGCACATTCCTAATTATTCCTGGTTACCCAAGCTGCCATCTTAAGAACTGTGCAATAATTGTACATTTTGTTTTTAACAAGATTTTCATCAGTTGTCAAAATGGGGGGCCAGAACCTGTTATGTGTCATGTTCTCAGGCCGCAAAGACCTATCAAACCCCAGGTAGGTCTACATAGCAGACTTTACTGGCCTCTTAACCATTCCACTTACATTCCTAACGTTCCATTCCCGTCCTAGGTCTTTTTCTTTGGTAGGTTTGATTATGTACGGATGTGGTGCGTTTAGTAGTGATATTTCCACCATAAAGCACAAGCAACTATGTTAAGCTCATAATCCATAATTAAATTGTTCACAAACTATAGCTAACGTGTAAATTGTATCACTGCAAGGTTCTGTTTATGCAACCAACCACAGAACCACTAAAACAGTCAAGCCTCAAGTGAACATTGTTAAATGTCAGCACAGCTTGATCAGTCTAGTGGTCTATCAAGTCCAAATCACTGTTTCACTCAGTAGTCAACAATATACCCTAGAAGGCCTGTGAGAATAGCTTATTCTCCCCTTGTTGTTGCCCTTCCAGCACTAATATTCAGGGGATTACTGCCTCAGAACATGGAGATGTCCTCTAATCATTGTATCTAATAATTATTAATGGATTTATCTTCCATTAATGTGTCTAATCCTCCTTTAAAACCAATTAGACTAGGGGCTCCATCCAGCACAGTGAATCTGATGTTAATTACTCTTTGAGTGAAGAAGTATTTTTTTTCCATCCTGAATTTATTGCCCATCATGTTTCACTGTTGTCACGCACTGAGCTGACATTTCATTGAGTGACGCACCACAGCCTCAAAATGTCTTTCCTCATAGGTCATCTCCAGTTGAAATCCTATCAGCATTATTTAAAGTTAGGTTTTTCTACCGAAAATTAATTATTTTGTATTTTGTCACCCAGTTTTGAGAGATGCTTTTGGAGATCTTCACAAACTGCTTTGTTTTCACCACTGTGAATATTTATCCTTGGCAAACTTGCCCATTTCACTGCTTACCCCAATCCCAGATTGTTTGTGAAATTAGACAGCACCAATCCCTGTGGAACCCCACAGTTTACTTCCCTTCATTGGGAGAAGTGCCCACCTACTTGGCTTCCTGTTTTTTAACAGCTCACTAATCCATTAGAGGACCTGTCCTCTTTATCCTGTGACTCACAAGCCTTTGGTAAGGAATTATTTCAAAAGCTTTTTGGCAGATATATATAATGTCAGTAACCTCACACAAAAAATCAACCAGTTTAGCTATATTCACATGAACACAAGTAAACAACATCACTTATTTCCCTAGAGACTGAGAAATACAACTTTAAACAAAATCTACAAATTAGGTTTTAACATAGAGGTCCTTGTTTTCCATAGACAAGGTGTTTTACAACATGTCCTTGTGATTCACAAAAGAGTTAAGCAGATCTACTTGCATTTGAAGCGGTTAATCTTACATTTGCTCTTATATTTGTTCACTTGGGATTAATGAACTTAAGTTTACTTTGGAGGGTGGGAAGTAGGATCAGGCTGGAAGACAGCCCTAGTGGAACATGAGATATGCATAACATGTGGAATATAATGTACAGATCAAAACTTGAACTGCAGTAGCTTACTTACCTATGAGAAAATCCAGTGTACATTTAGTTGGGTTGAGAGGAGTAGCTGTGTTGGTCTGGTACACCAACAACAACAAAAAGAAGCTGGAATGTAATGGCACCTTAACAAGAGGATTTCATAGAGCTCAAGTATAAATGGCTTAGTGCCTAGTGAAGACCTACTATAAGCATTTGACTAAGTGAGATCTATTCCACAAAAATTCATGTTGGGAATAAAATCTTATCCCATATTAAGGTGTCAGGAGACTGTTAATTTTTTTCTTAATTAGGTACAAGTGTCACTGAACTCAGCTCAGAGTAAACATTCATAATATCACGCTGTAGATCAACAAAGAGCAGAGAGCTACAGATTGGATCCAAAGCACCAACAGCAGAGTGGATCGTACTTGCTTGCCTCCTTCCTGCTACACCCCAATGAGCCCCCCCTCCTTCTGTTCTTGGGGGTCAAGAGATCCTCAGCAACAGTGTTGGAAGGGAACCAGAAGGGGAAGGGAAAATCATTTTCCACCAACATAAGTACTATTATGGTGGTAGAATGGTCACCTCTGAGCCCAGTTCTATTTGTATTGAATGTTTTGTTTGTTTATAACTTAAACATGTGAAAAGCCCTACTACAGACTCTACTGCTAGGGAACTGATTCCTTTTCTGCTAGCGATATTATTCACAGTAGACTAATGCAATATTTTGCACATTCTGTCCCTGGAAGATGTTGTAGTAGAACCTCTCACCATCACTCTCCAACCAAAATGAATATTCTATATAGTCCACGCGCATTCTGTAGCTAATTTGTAAAGTTCACCATACAACCCAAACAATCCTAAGACTCCAGTACATTGTTACAGCCTTACAACTCCAGTGGGAAGTACTGCAATTTAAAACATTGATAGGGGTAAGTGATGAGTAAGTAGAGTTGGAAACTAGCTAATGGACCCTGTAGTCCATTTCCTGCAAGACTTATGTCTTACCAGTTTGGTGTAGTGGTTAAGTGTGTGGACTCTATAATCTAGGAGAACTGGGTTTGATTCCCCATTCCTTCACTTGCAGCTGCTGGATAACCTTGTGCAAGCCATAGCTCTCTACCAGCTGTTCTCTCAAGGACAGTTGTCTCAGAGCTCTCTCAGTCCCACCTACCTCACAGGGTGTCTGTTGTGGAGAGGGGAAGGGAAAGGAGTTTGTAAGCCGCTCGGAGACTCCAAGTGAGTGAAGGATGGGATATAAATCCAATCTCTTCTCTTCTTCTTCTTACAATATGTGAAACATCTCCCCCTTCCTCACATTTGTTAGGTCCGTCAAGTGGTTTTATGCCCTATGCTTCAAAGATTCCTGGATGGATAGATGGCTGTTCACTTAATGCAGGGTAAGAAATTACATGGGAATCAGGCCTTGGTTTTAGAATATGTGTCACATACTCTTATGCATAATAACTGACATTCAATGGGACTTATTCCCACATAAGTATGCATAGGGTTGCAGCCTTGAGATAGTTAAAGACTGGGACAGTGTGGTTCAAACTTGCAAAAGATTTGTGATTATGTATAAACAGAGATACTTTTCCTCCCAGCAACAGGTGTTTAGCACTGCAGCTGCATTAAATGCTGTGCTAATTGTGGGAGCTAGGGAGAGATGGGGAATATATAAAAATGTTGAGTCCGTGCAGTTTATCCATTCTGCAGCCAGAAGAGAATCTGATCTTTTTTTTTTTTTTTTGCAAACAGCATGTGTCAGGCCTGTACCTCTTCAGACTCCTACAGGTGTTCTGATTAATACTGCTCCCCCCCTCCCCCCCAAGCCAGCACAGAGAATGTTGCGGAGGGGGCTAGGCTTAATGTTTAGTTTCCATTGTAGATTTGTGTATAAAGAAGCACTCCCTTAGGTAAGCCCCTACTTGTAGGTTGAAATGGTACCGTCCAGACACAGGTTCACAAGCTCATCTACTACTCTGCTGAATATGGCCTGCTTATTCTTGTATAATACCAGCAGTAGATGAGTGACTGAATCCACAGATCCTTTATAAACAGCTAGCCATGTCCATGCATCAGTGTGTAAGAAGAGTAAGAGTTAAACGGTTTTTAAAATTTTATGTAAGCCACCCCTGAGCCTGCTTTGGCAGGGAGGGCAGGGTATAAATCAAATAAATAAATAAAATGAAAGTCTCAGCAAGCTGAGGGGCATCAGGGGATTGCTAAAAGATAACGTAAATTTAGAAGGAGGCTTCTAACAGAGTTAGAGAAATGCTGCTTTAGAGCCTCATGTTAATAGTTTTTAAAAGAGCTCCAATAATTATTCTAAATCCCATGGACTTAAATTTTAATTAGGAAGGATTGGGGGGGGGGGAGTAAATTTGATGACATGGGACATGTCTTTATATGTAGTCTCTCGTGGCTTTTAAGGCTGAGGAAAAGGTTGGGTTTAAAAAGATGAGAGGTAGACGTTCCTTGCGTGCAATTCTCATCCCAAGCCCCATTCCATAGAACCGCTTGATGTCACAGAGCCCCCAGAGCAGGGCGCAAAGTGCTACAGGGGAAAGCCATCAACGACGGCGCTTGGAGACTATTGGGCAGGCCAGCCCTGTCGCTCTTTTAAGGCTGGTTTCACAAGCAGAAGAAACAGGCTGGGGCGGCGGGGCTTCCCTCAGCCCTCTCCGTCCCTCTGGGACCCTGGTGTGATGTCGCTTCCCCGGAGCTGAGAGGATGCTCCCGGTGCCCCTCGGCCGCGCGTGCTGATGCACCTTCCTCCGTCCCTTCCTCCAGGCGGCTCTCCAGAGCGCGAAGGGGTTCCCGGGGGCTCAGTCCACTCCTTCCGCCGCGCATCACAATGCAGGGAACTCCCGGGCAGTGACGGGCTCAGACGGCTCTTTCTCGCCGGGCGGCGGCGGCGGCGGCGTTTCCCCGTTTTTAAAAAAGCCACACTTTTTGAGCCCCTCCCGCACTTTTATCGCGCCCGGTTTTTTTTTTTCTTCTTCTTTCCCTCCCCCTCTCCCGTGCCCGCGCCGCGCGCCCCTTTCTCTCTCGCCCCCCCTCGGCAGCGCCGTGCCCGCGCCTCTGCGCGATGCAGTGTGGGAATGGCTGTGGCGCTGGGGTTGGCTGAAAGAGGCGGCCAGTCGAGGTTTAATGTCCGCCATGTTGGCCGTGGCGTATTGAGCAGAGCCGGAGCGGCGGAGGAGAGAACTCGGCGCCCCAGCCTAGCCGCGCCAGCCGGCGCCGCTGGGACCCGCCTCGGAGCCAGCCCCGCCCCGCCGCGGGAGCCCCGGTCCCTCCATGAGAGCGCTCGGCGGGGTCCGGCTCTCAGCTCGGAGCGCTCTCGCGGCCTCCCCCCCTTCCTTAGCCGGAGCAGCCGCCGCAGCCGCCATAGCAGTTGCAGCCGCCGACGACTAACATGAGCAAACTGTCGTTTCGGGCCCGGGCGCTGGACGCGTCTAAGCCGCTTCCCGTCTTCCGCTGCGAGGACTTGCCCGACCTGGCCGAGTATGCCTCCATCAACCGGGCCGTGCCGCAGATGCCCACGGGCATGGAGAAGGAAGAGGAGTCGGTACGTGAGAGACCCCCTCCCATCCCTACTCCGGCCGGGCCCCGCCATCGCCCCGCACCCGGGCCCCCACCACCGCCTCTGCGCAAGCACAAAATGGCCGCCATTTTCTCCCCGCTTCCTTCCTCTCCTCACCGCCCCCCCCCCACGGGGAGAGGGGGCGACGCGGAGCCCCAACGGCCCCGCCGCGTTGCCTTCGGGAGCCCCCCCGAGGGGCTACCCTCGCTCGGGGCTGGGGCGCCGAGGCCGGCGGCCGGGCTCGCCTCAGCCCCCCGAAAGGCACAAAGGGTGTCACGTGACGTGGCGGCCGCCCGCCATTTTGTTGTGCCTCTGGTTTCGTTGGGCTGGGCCTTGTGCAGCGGGCGAGCGGGGAGAGCGCAAGCCTGGCGGCTGGAGAGGGCGAAGGGCCGCCTTGCGGACGCGAGGTGGCGCTTTCGAGTTGTAGCAGCAGTGCCGAGGAAGTGAAACGGCCGCCCGTGTGTTGTGGCGTTCACGGCATGTCTCTAGAAACCCGGCTGGGGGAAAGCTTGGGGGTTGCCACGGA
Source organism: Lepidodactylus listeri (assembly GCA_029233225.1). Lineage (NCBI taxonomy): Eukaryota > Metazoa > Chordata > Lepidosauria > Squamata > Gekkonidae > Lepidodactylus > Lepidodactylus listeri. The sequence goes on from JARCFY010000012.1 coordinate 23,168,114, forward strand.
CAGTTTTAGGAAGAATTTGTTATCATTTGGCTTCTGGGCGACCACCTGCAACGCCGTGACCTATAGCCAGTGTTTCCTCTAAGCTGAGTTAGCGTGACAGTCTGCTCACAGTTTTTTAGCCTCTGCCTCACACGTTTTTGCCTCCGCTCAGGAAGGATGGCTGGAGAGCAAACTAATTTATGCAGCAGCCAAATCGCTCGCTCAGAACTTTGATGCCAGTAGGTCACAAAGTAGAATTTTTGCTCACAAGCCTCCACAGCTTAGAGGGAGCATTGCTTATAGCGGCAGTTAATTCCAAAATTAGTAGCCTGTTAGTAGCAAAATAAAACGAGAGTCCAGTGAAACGTCAGGACGTTATTGGTTGCAGCTTAAGATGTAGAACACATACACATTATAGAAAGACTTTACGACCCAGGTCGCTGTTCTCAGAAGTGTCAAATTATCGTGGTCTTTCCTTACTAAGTTAACTTTACTGTTGCTGCCAGAAGAAACACCTGTCAGGTTTGCAGCGTTTCCCGTATTCAGGTGGGCTAATATTAACAACAACTTTAAAAATAAAGTGCTTCTGAAAAGTTCAAACCATGTCTCATCCTGGCTTTGAGTGGCATTTCTCTTGTGTTAAGGATTTGTCAGAATGCTTGCTGAGACAACTCTGTTATTGTAGTTACTGGTCAATAATTAGAAGCAATAATACCTCTACTCCTGTCTAGTAAGAGCATCCCGACTTTGCTGAATTCACTTTTTCTGAAGTTGTACAGAATCTAAAGCAACTACCTGTTTTGCTGTAGGGTTGCTGTCAGGTTGTTGTGCGGGGCAGGGGTCAGTGTGACAGCCTTGCTAGGTTTTACACATTAAACCTAAATTTCAACTGGCATAACTTTTTGAAGGCCAGAAGAACCATCTGTTCTTTCTAAGTTGCAGTTCAGTTGTCCAAGAAAGAAACTTTTATGTACATGTCTAATATGCATTTTAAATAACATATTCTGTAAAGAGGTATGTCTGAACAATTAGCTGGAGTTCAAAAAAAGTTCCTGTAGGAGTAGTATTCGGACATATTTACCCCATGTGACAGTCTTCAAAGTTCTCAAACTGCGGATTTGTTAAATATGGTAAACGATTCCGCATATACCACTAGATATAGTATATAATGAATGTTTTGATGTATTTTTTTAAGCTAGGTAGCTAACTTGAAATAAATATTGACCCAGGGGAGTCAGTAATAGTCATTTTTTATAACGAAGCTCTACAGTGCAAGTAGGGGAAGTGGTGTGTGTATGTTTTGTTTTATAACCTTATGAACTATGCTGACTGGTTGGATCCTTACATGAAACTACTCAGTGCAGGCATTTCCACAATAGTAGTAATTTAAAGCATGTGCTGTTAATAACTCAAGCTGCTAATAGGAAAGGACAAATTGATCCATCTTTCTTATGGCCTAGAATTATTCTTGGCTACAGTACAAAATATGGCCATAGTTGATGGTCTTGAAAACTACTAGTAAAATGCAGTTGTCATCCCCTCCCGGGGTGGGGGTGGGAAGTTTTCACACAGGGTTAATTTCTAATGAGATTCAGTAGACCTTATCTTCTCTTGGACTCAGAATAAAGTGTGTGCTTTAGTGTTGACAGGTTTGGTGCCAATGAATCAGGTCAAGTGAGGTCCAGAGACAGATGACTCATGCCACTTTTGCTCAAGTGCAAGATCCAGTACCCTGAGTTGCCAGCATTAATATAATGTATATATTAATACAAGTGGGAACATGTTTGCATTTCTTTATTTGAGAACTTGGTAGTGGTGGTGAAAAGTTCTGTCAAGTCACAGGTGACTTATGGTGACACCCTAGGGTTTTCAAGGCAAGAGACGGTTCAGAGGTGGTTTGCCAGTGCCTGCCTCTGTGTTATGACCCTGGACTTCCTTGGTGGCCTCCCATTCAACTGTGGACCAGGGTTGACCGTGTTTAGCTTCAGCTGTCTGGTGATATTGGGCTAGCCTGGGCTATCCAGGTCAGGGCGCTTGAGAACTTGCTGTCAGATTTTGTTCTCTGCCTCATTTGATAGGAGCCTGATTTCGAAACACTGTTTCAGCATCAGTTGTCAGAACTATCCCTGCAGAAGAGGACCCTGGCCAAATAGCCTAGGCTCTTGTCAGCATTTAGCTGTTTGGGCTTGTGGAGTGGAAATCCATTTTTTTGAGAGTGCAGAAAAGGGAGTATGCATTGATTTGGACAGAGGCTCTCCTGTTCTCTTCGTGGCTCCAACTGATTTCCCATGAGATGGAAGAACAGTCCAGAGCAGGTTTCAGATCAAATTATAAATGCCATCAAAAGACTGAAACTTTGGAATGAACTGATTGTTGATTTTAAACTGTATTTTTGTATATATTTATTGTAAATTGCCCAGAGCTCTGTGTACTCAGGGATGGGATGGTTCAGAAATAATAATAATAATAATAATAATAATAATAATAATAATAATAGGCATGTTAGTTTGGCAGTAACAATCATGTATTCAGTGGGTCTTACTCTCAGGCAAGTGTGCACTGGAATGTCTTAATCTTTCACTTACTCTGATGCTGTGATTTTCTCTGGTCTGTGTCTCTACCCATTACCCCTCTTCTGTTCACTTTCACTGTGTGTGTGTCTTGGTCTCCCCAGTCATTAGGCATTTCCTTCTCCATTTTGATAACATACCCTGTATCTATCCACACTTTAATTACCTCAGCCAGTTATGTCACTTAGAACAGTACCTGTGTGCGTTCAGGTTTTTATATCTTGTGGTCACGTATTCTCATGATGCTTTGACCCCAGCCACTAGTTGATTTCAGAATCTTCTCATCTACTGAGAGCCAAATAGTAGTAGAAGCTGGTCCACCAATCATGTGTTTCCATCAAAAAAATTTGCATTCCTTGCGTAATCAAAATATTTGCAGAATTGTGTAAACACTAACTATAACAAGAAAATCAAAACCAAGTAGCTACTAAGAAACACAGGAGCCAAATTATGCAGCCATCTTCTGCTGACCAAATGCCTTCTTAAATAAATGGCTAGTGGGATATGTTTGCCTGAACCTTTTATTGGGAAGTTGCTCCAGAGCCTCAGAGCTCCAAAAGTAAAACCATGCTCCATACTAGGAATGCGAGCCTCCATGTGAGGCCCGGGGATTCCCCGGAATTGCAAGTTATCTCCAGACTACAGAGATCAGTCCCCCTGGAGAAAATGGATGCTTTGGATGCGTTGTACCCCACTGAGGAACCTAGCCTCCCCAGGCCCCGTCCTCAAATCTCTAGGAGTTTCCCAACCTGCACCTGGAAACCCTACTCCCCATCCCCCACCGGCGGGCAGGAGGCACTTGGAAACCCTGTTCCATACTGATGATATCTTCATGTGAAGAAGATGTTTGCAAATGTTTGGTCTGTGGTGGCGGTGGGGTTCTGTGAGATGTGTATGTCCCAGGCTGTGTGAGCATATAAAAGTTGGTGTCATTTGCCTTGATTTAGTTGTATTATTGCCTTGAAACCAGTAACTAGTAGCAAATCCCATCACTGTTCTGGAAGAATCAGTGCTCCTTTATTGTGTTTTAACAGGAGTTTTTACGGTTCATAGCTTTGGTTGATAGTTCATCGCTTAAGCTGATGTTACTGCCCATCTCCCTTGTTTGTTACTTGGTCTCATGAGCCAACATTTAGTGTACACATTCTTGAAAGCAGCGGAGTGTCAAGGTGTGTTTTATCTAAGAGTGAGTGGCAGTCAGGTATGTTGCTCAGGCATATAATGGTTCCTTTACTTGGGGAACTGAAATGACTTGCTAGAAAATACTGCTTCACAAGAACAATATTGGCTTCATTAGCTCATAGCCCTTTGACACAAATTAAGACAATGTTTGTATATTGATAACTAAGGTAGTCTTCTAAGAAGAAGAAAGAAGTTTATCTTATTAGGAGAACTTATTCTTAAGAGTTTGCTTCACAAACACCTCTCAGCTGCAGTGTGTTCCAAGTTAGATTAGGGAAATCAGTGTATAAGTTTTTGGGGGAAATTCATGATTTTATGGGACTATGTTCCTTCTCATTTCTGGTTCAAGAGTATTGGATTATATGTTGATTCCGGGAGACTCACCACATGTTCTGTGCAGGGAGATTCTAGAAATTCTGATTTGTGTGTGCTAACCTGAAGTTTATAGTGAAGTAGTAGATTTTATTGGACTAGAGATAAAGGTACAATTGCCAGCCTTCTAAAATCCTGGACTTTTTAAATGTAAGATTTATATCCTGTACCCTCAAAAAACACCTGCTTGGCAATTGAGGGCTGTTCAGAGGTTGAAGCTTGTAAGTTGTTGCTCTGGAGCAAGGTGTGCTACCATGAAAGGCAGAATAACAGTACTTGTAGGCAGGTTAGAACAAGCAGGTGACTCATGGAAGTCACATGGGATGGGGAGGGAATTTCATTATCTCCTACTGCCAGCCTGGCTCCAGCAGTGACAGCGGCTCAGAGAGTCAGCCCCCCACCCAACAGTTCCACATTGATCCACAGAGAAACTCACAGGGGGGGGATCTCACTTGTCCACCCATCCCCCACTTTGCCTGCTTGCCAGTCTCACCTTCCCTCCCTTACTTCTGCCTGCCCCTCTGCCTAGCCCCCTCCCTGATGATCTGTCTGCCTACCTAGCACCCTCCCTTCCACCTCTCATCCTTCCTGCTACTTTGTAGGGATGGGAGGGGGAGGCAGCGACTCCTGCTCCCACCTCCCTTTGCCTTCCCACTTCCAGTACCTCTGCCTGTCTGGCTGATGCCGTGGTGGTCCCCCCCCCCCCCGGTCTTCCGCTAATGTCAGGTTGACAGAGGAGTGCCGCCCGTGTCTGCGCAGGTGCAGAGGATGCTCCTCTGGGAAAATTTAACCCCTCTTTTAAACTTTTTTTTTGTAAACATAGGGGCTTCTCCTAAGCTCGTTGAAATATATGTGTTTTCTCTTTGTAAGAATGACCATGATCTGCAGATGAGGCCGTGTAGCGTGTTAGATATAAGGATATTAACCTGGGAGCGTATGCAGTCTCTGCGGCCTCTGTTGTTGACCTTGTCATGAAAAGACAATGTATAATTTATACACTTTTTCATGACAAGGTCAACAACAGATGATCCTGTTGTGCCAGTGGACCAACTCAAGAAAAACAATCCTGGCGGACGTTCTAAATGTTTTCTCACAGGGTCCCAGAGAAACTTGTAAAAATGTTATTGGTACGCTTCAGCAGCTCTGAGTTTCAAGCTAATCATGTGTTTGACTTAAGTCCAGTCATTGTGTATCTCAAGATATAATTAAACTTCTCAATTACTTTTATTGCATGTCATCTTTACCCATCTTGTACTTTGTTCAGTTCTCTTGACCGGTATGTCCTCAAACCACACATACCAGTCAAGAGGATTGACCATTTAGAGCTCCTTGGTGTATGGGGGGAGGGGCTCCTAATATTTGCAGTGAGGGAACACATGGGCATGTTGGATAAGAAAAAGTAGAAGTCTGTGGGGAAATGTTTGTGATAACACTATAGATATCACCTTTGCACCTTTAGGCGCTTTTTGTTTTCTTTTTTTAACTGGTACCAAGAACATTCCAATTTGTACTGCTGTGGAGTGGGAAATGTGAAAGAAGGGTGGAAGATTCTGTCAATAATGTATTGGGAACAAGGGTTACTTTAAAAACAATTCGTAGAAATTAAAAAGGCTTAGATGCTGGCTGCATGTAAAAGAACAGGGAGAGAAATCAATTTAATGAAATTTATTTTTGGAAAAGGATAAAACTTTTTCAGACTGCTTCAGTCATCGCAGTAGTATATTCCTGCATAAAATGTGAAAGATGAGTTTTTGGAAGGTATGTGGAATGGGGGAGGCATTTTTATATTTTCTTGGTTGGTGTAGGGGAAAGTTTCCTAAAATGTCTGTGCTGGATTGATTCTGAATAGGTTCAGACTATTGCTTAACATAACATTCCATTTCCCTATCATTACCATTTTATGACTAGTCCTGGTACTCCAAAGCAGCCATTCCATGGTGGGACTCACTCCTCAGCCACAAGATTGTTGACCCCTGCCATACTCTAATTGCTTGATATGAAGTAGTCTGTTGTGGGTCATATGTGATTTCCATGTTGTGGTGGTGACGGTAAAGCTCCTGGGCAGCCAGCAGCATATGACTGAGACTGCATGAGTCAGGGTGCTAAGTGAACCTGAGAAATCTATTTAGATGCTAATAGCTTCAAGATTAAAGACCCTCGGACCCTCAGAACATCATGTGATGTTATAAGCGGCTTAGAAGTCAATATCAGAGCAGACCTGGTTGTAACACTGGCTTGATAATTTGAAGGAGCATGCCATAAGCTCATGTACTCCTGTGTCCTGTCTGTCTACCTATCTTCATTCCCCCCCCCCCCCCCCTTTTTAGGTCTTCACTTTCCTTTCCTAATTTGCCTAACCATGGTTGCAGTATACTTACCTGAACTGTAAAAACCATAGGTTGGAAGTATTTGAAATTTGGGGGTCTGAGTTTCAGACTGTAGCTGACTGCTAATTTCAGTTAGGGATGAAGAAGCCAACATCAAAATGTGTGATCCTCCCTTCTGCTGAACTAATTTCCTCTTAACCGTAGTTGTTACGAGTGCTGACACTTTCCTTTCTCCACCACCACCCCCTTAAATTTCAGGAACATCATCTCCAGCGGGCGATTTCAGCACAGCAGGTATATGGAGAGAAGAGGGATAATATGGTCATACCAGTCCCAGAGGCAGAAAGTAATATTGCTTATTATGAATCTATATATCCTGGAGAATTTAAGATGCCAAAGCAGCTTATTCACATACAGCGTGAGTATATCTTTTTTTATGACTGAATATTTTGTAGCTGTGTTTAGGTCCTGTAGAAGCCAACTGACTTATTCTGGTAAAGAGCTTTTAAAAGGCAGTATGTGAAAGAATAAATGTAAACAGTTTCACACTCGCTGGCAGGCATTCTCAGAACTACAGTTCCCATAATGCACCAGGGGCTAGGGATAGTATCCATCCCAGCCATTGAGGAGACAGAAAAGGAAGACAGAGGAAGAACAGAGGATGCTCAAAAGCTTTCTGTTCCTTGACTGCCTCCTGGTGCTGCCACTCCCTGTCAGGAGTATGGGTATTGCAGTGTGAAGAAACTAGAGAGCAGCAGTTTTCTGAGGGCACCTTAGAACCCCATGGTTCTCTTGATGTTATAGAGTGCATCATAGTGTTCCAAAAGTTAGGATCCCTGTTGGATAAAATGAATGTTTTGATTATATATCTTCAAATATCTGTTTGCCAAGGCAGTCTGGAGGGGGAACTCACGCATCATAGTTAGTTCTTAGAAACGAGTATCACTGACTTTAGTTGAACTTTAGTCTCAAGTAACTGTGGATATGATTGCAGCCTTGGAAAGTGCAAGAAAACACACTAATCAGATGTAATATCAAGGATTATTGCTACCAGTGCTGCATATTGCAGGCTGGATTGTGTTTTTCTTAAAAAATTCATGTGGTAAAGCATCTTGGATGAGTTTTATATGGAAAGGAGATTTAAAGATTTTAAATGAAATATTCTTGTTGCATACAAGGGATGTGGTAAACCATTGTTCTTTAGTCAGCAGTAGAGATTGGCCAGACCAGTAGAAATTTAAAACCCCAAAACCCAAAAATATGGATGCCAAATTGGTGATGGGTGAGTCATGAAAAAGGAATTGCAGGGAATGGAGCAGGTGATTCTCTGGATGGCACATGCACCTGAAAATACGTGGGAATAAAATGGTATGACAAGTCATAGGAACAGGAGACAGTACAGTTCCCATACCCAGAGATGTGAAATTTCCAGAAATGTTGAAGCTATTGGGTGTTGGAGATTCAGTGGTTTCAGAAAAAAAATTGAAATTTTGAGGAAAAAATGAAGCATAAGCAATACTTAACTGTTCTATCAAACCCGAACTAATTTTATTGCATTAACATAAAATATACCATTTATAACTTAGCATGTAAAATTGCAATATTTGAAGTATTAATGGAATTTAAGAATTATAAATACCTTCATTTTGTATAAGCAAAATTGCAAACATATCAAGTACTTGAAAGAAAATAGCATTGGGTGCATTCTAGGGTTGCCAAGTCCTACCTCTACGAGTAGCAGGGGGGAGTCCGTTCCCGGCTGGGAGTCTTCTCTGCACGTGCTCTGCGTGTGCGTGCTCTGCACGTGCCCTGCAATCACATCGGGCACATTGGGGCGGGATCTCTCTAATTCTAGGAAAAACCATAGAGTTTTCCCTCGAATTATAGAGTGTGTCCCCCCCCCCCGAAACGTGCCTGATGCAATGATGTCACCTCTAGGTGACATCACTGCGCTGGGCATGTCTTTGCAGCCTGGCAGTTTGGGGGTGGGATTTCCCCGCGTCCCAATCCGGGCCAGTGGGGAGCGGGCCGCTGGAGCGGGATTTTCCCACCCCCCGGGAGGACTTGGGAACCCTAGTGCATTTGCTTGCAATATTAGCACATGTATGTTAAGTTTTGCTATTTGGTTCTTAGTGAAACTTTCTGAGTTTTACTCTGAGGCTTCAGTGCAGGTTCTGCCCCACCTTCTAATCTTTCTCCCCTCCAGCAGGTTAGGGCAATAAGCTACTTTGTGGGTATATTTGTCATAGTGGTTTGGTGGAGAGATGAAAAAGTCAACTAGGTCAGAAGGACAACAGAATGTATGCAACAACTGAAAAGCACTGAACATGTTCTCCTTATGAAGATTAGATATCCTTGTAGTGCAGAAATGTATCTTGAATTTACAAGCTGTGTGACATCAGCATTCCCAGTTTGTCTTTAAAAACATTTCACTCATTCTAAAAGAGAAAATATTTCATGGGCTCCCCCCCCCAATAACCCCCCAAATTTCCAATCTTTTCCACTCAGAAAAATGGGGGGGGGGTGTCCTGTTTCGCAGATGAAAACATGAGCAACTCTCTAAGTAACTGTGGGGAAGCCTATGGAGTAGAGATTGGGCATTTACAATAGAGTGTTTTTCTTCTCCCTGCTCTTATGCCAGCAGAAGACACTATGGGGCAAGCTGTTTTGCATATGAATGGAAAAGAGAAAGTAAATGCAAAACTGAGTACTTGAAGGGAGAGAGAGAAGCTTCTCTGGTCTGCTGCAAAGTAGTAAGGGTTCGACTGGTCTATCAAGATGCGTATCTGGTACAGCCTTGTATAGCCCAGTATAACCTTTCATAGCATCTGGACCCAGAGAGTGTACTTGACTGGGTGAAAAGCGTCCTTACTGTTTAGCATTTAGGCAAATACTTATGTGAAAGGCAAACCACAGGGTACTGCCTTAACATTATATATGTAGTAATTGCTGAGAGATACAAGGATGGGGAAGGGAAGTTAATCAAAACATTGATGATGCTTACTTGCCATTTTCATTAGCATTTGATCTGAGTGCAGTGGTCAGGTCATAAATGACTGCCTGAAAGGCTGAGTTGAATCCAGACAAGACCAAACTGATGATGTTGAGAGCTGCTTAATCTTGAGAAAATGTAGTTGTACCTGATGGATGCCTTCAAATTTAACTGAAGATCAGTTGTGTGACCTGGGACTGCTTTCAACAAGGAGTTAGTTACACCTCTTGTACCATTTGCAACCCTTCTGAGAGTTCAAGGACATTGCTGCAGTTGACCATTTTACAGTAATCTGTATGTGGAACTGCCCTTTACTGTTCATAAGCTACAGTTGGTACATAACACTGTGGCCTAGATCCATTGGGGATAGGCCATTGGAAGCCTATAACTTCTGTACTTTATGACAAATACAATCTTTTCTATTCAACCTTTGGGCACAGTTCAAAATATTGGTGCTTCCCTGTAAGGCTCACTATACAGAGAAAACGTGCTTTAATAACATGATCTTCCCTGTACCTTGAGTTCTATTGGGGAAGTCCTAATCTATACCAGTTTCCCACAAAGTAAGATCAAGGGGGCAAGTATATCTAACTGAACCTGCCTCTCGTACTGCCAAAGCAGACCAAAAATTCTTATAAGGCCCAAAGATCTTTCCTAGCAAGTTAGAATTCAACATTATATAAATTAAATAAGGGGTTTTCTCCCTCCCTTATGCATCAGTTTGCACTACTTTACATCTCTTCTGCCAGCTTGTTGCCCCTTCACTCAGTTTGAAGAGATCCTTTTGGAACTCTTCATACATTGCTTGGGGTGTTAACATTCTAAAAAGTTGGTGTTCATAGTAAACAACTTGACCACTTCAATCCCAGATCCCAGCTAAACTCTAAACTGGGGTCAGAGCTATTCTTCAAGTTCTATGGTTTACTTGTATTCATTGTGAGAACTGTTGGTTTATTTCTACTATTTGCTTCCTTTTTTCATTAAAACCAATAAATAGTCCATAAATTTGTCACAGATTATCCCAAAGAACCACTTGAAATAAGCTGTGGAAGAGAGTTGTGCGCATATTATTGGTTTGGTTTTAGTTTAAAGTTGAGAATCTCTTGTCTTTTTAAAAGATATAATGTGTAGTCTTCATAGTTAGATATTTATGTACACCTGGATGTCTCAAATACTTTTTTAAAAGAGTTTTCTATGTTGAGGATGTTTGCTTTTTAAAGTTGAACACTTGATTCAGCACATGTACAACTTGTTTCCTTTCCATTATCATTTGTTCCAATATGGAAAGCAGCTATGTTCTGTAAACCTGGAAGAAAATTGGGGAGGGGGCAATTGGGAAAGTTTTAAAATATTGAAAAAGGGTGAAAGGATATTTAGGTGACTTTTTTATTTACTGTAGGAATCCAAAATAGCACCGACCAGTAGCTGCTCCCACCATGGAGTTTTATTGAGTCGGTCGAGAAGCAGTATGATTATTGGAGGGGGCTGGGAGGCGATAATGGAGGTGCTGGGACTATGGCTGAAGCATTTTGCAGACATGCAGCTACTCTGAGGGGTCCCCCGACCCATCAATCAGCAGTGGATAGGGAGCTCCCTAGCTGGTCAGGGAGCCCAAAGCATCTCCCATGTTTTCAGTTTCAAGACTTTGCATCAGCTGGGTAGCATTAGCTGGGCAACTTTGGTGCTTGAAATACTATTTTGTGAGATCTTAAATGCCATGATAGGTTGCCTAAGCAGCTTTGAGGCCTATAGCAAGAAGCAAATAGTAGGGGCCAGTGGGGGGGGGGGGAAGGGATTTGCCCTCCCCTGTAAGCCTCCCCTCCCCATATTGTTTGTTAATCAGATTATTTATGTAGTAGTCATAATTTGTTGTTGGTGCTGATCTTTCTTTACATGCTTGCTATTTCCATTTAAATAACCATATCTGAGCAAATCCATTTGGTTAAATATTTTTAATACTGCCCTTTAGGGTAGTATATCATATTTGTTCTTGAAGACTGCATTCAGATGTAGATCACTGTCTGTTATGGCAGTGGGTCTTGGAAGCCCTTAAACATCATGACAAGTTGTGGTTTGTTGAGTGCCAGGAGGTGTTTGGTCTCAGAGCTACAGCAGAAGGAAGACTGAGGAAAAAGTGAGCCTGAGAATGTCCAAGGTTTTTTCCCCTACCGAGAGACTGTCTGCATCTGTAACCATGGTTTAGCTACACTGATAACCTTAGTCCAGTGTACTTCTTGTCGTTCTCAGAACAAGTTGGGGTGTGTGTACAGTACCTGATAGAGAGTTACACATTTTGCTGTCTGTGGGGAGTCAAGTACTGGCATCACTGAGTAAAATGATGTTGTTTTAGCTTGTCACATGCCGGTCCTTTAAGAATTAGTGTTTGGGACAAGGATGGGGGGGATGGCAGTTACAAATCTCATTCTTAAAACAAATAAACTAGCATTTGGGTGGAGGGTTGCTTGGAGTGCAGGTTAGCATGAGTCCATTGGTTTTCAGAAGAGTAGTGGTGTCTGTCACATAAATCATTTTGTCTAAGATAGCATATTCTTCAAGAGCCAGTTTGGTGTAGTGGTTAAGTGCACGGACTCTAATCTGGGAGAACCGGGTTTGATTCCCCACTCCTCCACTTGTACCTGCTGGATGACCTTGGGCAAGCCATAGCTCTGTACCAGCTGTTCTCTCAAGGACAGGTTGGGAAAGAGCTCTCTCAGCCCCCCCTCCCTCACAGGGTAGTCTGTTGTGGGGAGGGGAAGGGAAAGGAGCTTGTAAACTGCTCTGAGACTGCAAGTGAGTGAAGGGCAGGATATAAATCCAATCTCCTCCTCCTCCTCCTCCTCTGAGACTGCAAGTGTGTGAAGGGTGGGATATAAATCCAATCTCTTCCTCCTCTTCTTCCTCCTCTTCTTCCTCCTCTTCCTCCTCCTCCTCCTCTTCTTCTTCTTCTTCTTTGTCACTTTGCCAAGAGATGGGTTACTAGCAATCTGAATTGGCATTGGCTGTGGTAAACAGAATGTGTTCCTCTTCTGGAACTGTTTCTTCTCCATCTCCTATGAGTGGTCTTAAGTCCAGGGAAGTTTCTGCTGTACATTCTCAGAGAGCCAGAGTGGTGTAGTGGTTAAGAGTGGCAGACTCTGGTCTGGAGAACCGGGTTTGATTCCCCACTCCTCCACATGAAGCCTGCTGGGTGACCTTGGGCCAGTCACAGTTCTCTCAGAACTCTCTCAGCCCCACATACTGAACAAGGTGACTGTTATGGGGAGAGAAAGAGAAGGCGATGGTCAGCTGCTTTGAGACTCATTAAGGTAGAGAAAAGTAGGGTATAAAAACCAACTCTTCTACAGGGACAGGCAATTCATGGCCAGGAAGCTTCCTATCTAGCTCCCAACCACAGTCTTTGGTTCCTGAGACATATTCTTAAAATGTTTCTTCTCCATGCAGTTGATAACAGGATGTCTTGTTACAAACCTCATCTCCTGATTCTGTCTGGGAATTACTAAACCAGCCTTATTATAGTGCCTTTTAACCCCCCAATAGAGCTGTAAAGGCATACAGAAAAGTCACAGCATCTTTTTACCAGGCTTATTTCATGCATTTCTGAAGCATAATGGGGTCAGTTATACCACATTGGTTCATGCATCCCCTCCTTGTTTTTAAATGGGAAACCTAGAACATTTCTTGAGGTAATATTGACCTTCATTGGAATGAGTGAAAAAATGAGAGCATTGTATTCCCAGATTTCTGACCCCAAACACGCTGCAAAATTTAATCCGTCGTAATATGCTAGTTTGTGTGCATTCTGAAGTTAAAAAGAAGTAGTACGTTGGGGGTCACTTACATCTTAAGTTAGTGACATTCAGTGGCTTAGGAGCCACATATGGCTTCTTAGCATGGCATCTGTAGCTCTCTGAGCTGAAACAGTTGTTGCAAGATGGCTGAGCTTCAGGCCTCCCTAAACTGCAGACTTGTTGCCCTGGATGGAAGTAATGACTCCCCTTTTCCAACAGCCCCCAGACCCTTCTTCACACACTCCACATCCCAGCATCTGCACAGCTGCTGGAAGGAAGCAAGCAGGCCACAGTGAGGTGGCAATGGTTTTACTTCCCTTTCTCCACAATCAGCTTGCTCTCCTCTGGGCACCTGACAGTCTCACTCTATAACCTGACCTGTTGTGGCTCGTGCTGAGGAAGGCAGGGAGGGAAGTTCTTCCCTTCACTTCAGGTACACGAGGGCTGACAGTGGTGTGGAGAGAACCTACATGTACAGAGGTATTCTGATCATTAGAAAGGTCATAATTATATATTTAATATTAGTTACGTTATTGAATGTGAGTGTTTGGTAGGGTGGCAGACAGGGCATACAGAGGTTGTATGGTTCTTTGGAGTGATTGTAGTTGCGAAGTTGGCTCTCCACAAGATGTCGAGTGAAGACCATCGCTTTAAGTGGAAAATTTATAGTTTACAGATCTGATTTAGCTTCTATATTTATGCAAAACTTAGCCTTCTGTGTTCTCGGAAAGTATTTGCTATTCCCTATGATTACCGAATTGGTGAGAACAGAGGTGTTGAACTCATTTGTTACAAGGGCTGGATCTGATATAAATGTCACTTTGTTGGGCCGGGCCATGTATGCCACTGGAGGTATAAACTTTATGATCATTATTTCAGATGCTGAATGGCAATAGCAGGCTTGATTGGATTAGATGTGATATACAGATGGGTGGTGGGCGTGGAGTTGTCAGCATTGAAAACCTCGGTCTCAGTTTGGTCCAGGAGGGTGCAAAAAATAAATTGAAATAAGTCTACAGAAGTGAGTAGTGACTCATGAAAGCCCATCCCTGCCACAAATTTTGTTCGTCTTTAAGGTGTTATTGGACTCTTGCTCCTTTCTACTGCTGCAGAAAAACTAACATGGCTACCCATCTAAAGAAGTGAGCAGTGACTCGCGAAAGCTCATACCTTCCCACAGATGATGTTAGTCTTTAAGATGGTACTGGGCTCTTACTCTTTCTACTGCTATTAGAAACAACAGCATTCAAAAACCAGTGGGGGGACATTTTAACCTTGCAGGACATTCAGTTGCTGACCTAAGAGTAGCAGTTCTCTTACAAAGGAACTTCAAAGGGAGATTAGAAAGACTGCTGAACTGCAACTGATAATGAAGATAATGAAAAGGCATCCTCCTGAACTAAATTGACACCTAGGTTTCTTCTCTCTTTACCAATGCCTGCTATTGTCATTTGGGGTCTGAAATCACTTCACTCTCCGAGATATAAGGACAGATGGACTCCCATTCTAGCTGTATCTGGAGAAGTGAGTAGTGACTCATGAAAGCTCATGCCCTGCCACGAATTATGTTAGTAGCTAAAGTGCTACTGAACTCCTGCTCCCTTCCACTAATAAAGATTATAAACTGTGCTGTAAGGTTTCTCCCCCCCCCCCCCCCAAATCTGTTAGAATTTTGAAAGGGGGAGATCTCTCTCCCTCCCTCTCCTCCTCTCTCCTCTTGCTGTCTCTAGCACTTTCACTCCCCCCTCCCTCCCTCCCTCTGAAGAAGTGTACATACACATGAAAGCTTATACCAGGAATAAAACTTAGTTGGTTCACTGGAGAGTCTCAGTCAGTCTCTCTCTCTCCCCTCCCCCTTCCCTTCCCTCCCAAAGGAGGAGAGGGATGAGCCTTCAGCCAATCAAGGAAAGGGAGTCTTGGCTTTCTTCTCTCCTCTGGGAAACCGAAAGCACAAGAGGAGAGTTGGGCAAAAGCAAGCTGCGATGCAAAAACAGGAAGTAGGAAGCAGACAAGAGCCAGTTGCTTGCGGGCTGGATAGGAGCCCTGCAGGGGCTGGTTCTGGACCGTGGGTCGCATGTTTGACACCCCGGCTTAGAGTTTCTGCACAAATTGCAGCTTCCAGGTTTTGTGGCTTGCAAACTTCTTTTGCTGGGGTCACCTTGAAAGGTTTACGATGTCAGACGCTATTGACCACAGCAGCTTTTATACTGAATCTGTATTTCTGTAAAAGAAACAAAGCTTAACTTTTTAAAATGTTACTCTGAACTTATTTTCAAATCAGTTTTTTTAATCAACTCTGACAGTTATTGGATATGATGTTTCGATATAAAGATTTTTTAAAGGCAAAAGAATTAAAATTGTATCCTGCTTTGTCTTATCCCTTTTTATGCAAAACTGGAAAAATAAGGTATAAATATGTGTATTTTTATCTTTTAGCTTTTAGTTTGGATGCTGAGCAGCCAGATTATGACTTGGATTCAGAAGATGAGGCCTTTGTGAATAAGCTGAAGAAAAAAATTGACATTTCTCCTTTACAATTTGAAGAAATGATAGATCGTCTAGAAAAAGGCAGTGGTCAGCAGGTAGGGCATTATTTCAAATATTTAAATTGTTCTAGGAAATACATATATGAAAGTGACACATTTGGGTTTTCCCTTTAGCCAGTCAGCCTGCAGGAGGCCAAGTTACTCTTAAAGGAAGACGATGAATTGATTAGAGAAGTATACGAGTACTGGATTAAAAAGAGGAAAAACTGTCGAGGTCCCTCTCTTATCCCAGCAGTGAAACAAGAGAAGCGTGATGGTTCCAGCACAAACGATCCTTACGTTGCATTTAGAAGGCGAACGGAAAAGATGCAGACCCGAAAAGTAAGTGTCTGTAAAATCTTACATCGTGGATTGCTATATGATAAATTGAGCAAGTTTACCTTGCATTGCATAATATACTATGAGCATATCATATAATCTGCTACTGCTGCAAAAGTATTGATTTGGGTTGTTGGCACCACCAAGTAATTCAATGTACACTGAAATGTTGAGGTTTCTAGAAGTTCAGATGTTGTCTTTTTTACTTGCAGAATCGCAAGAATGATGAAGCTTCTTATGAGAAAATGCTTAAACTGCGTCGGGATTTGAGTCGTGCAGTAACTATTCTAGAGATGATAAAGAGGAGGGAAAAAAGCAAAAGGGAGTTATTGCATTTAACACTGGAAATTATGGAAAAGAGGTAAAGGATACATCCGGGAAGTTATTTAATTGTGGCATTAATCTGGTAGTGTATTACGAAAAGCAGTGATAACTATAGCTCTGTCCATTGTGCCATAAGGTGTTTCTGTTACTTTTATAAATGATCACAGTCCTATATGGATCAAATATTAATGGATCCTCATATTTAGCAATCCATTCACAGCTTGGCTTAGGATAATAAGTGGGACTTCATGTCTGAAAGCCTCCAGCAGATGTTATCCATCTCACTAAGCCTAATCATAATCTCAGGGCCAAGAAATTGAACTGAACAGTCTTACAGTCAGTCTGGTGTAGTGGTGACAGGTATCAGAATGGGGTGAGGGAGACCCTGGTTTGAATTTCTAGTCTGCCATGGTGCTCACTTGCTGACCTTGGGCCAGTCACACACTTTTAGTCTAACATAGCTCACAGGGTTGTTGTGAGGGTAGAGTGAAGGAGATGAGAACACTGTTGGCCACGTTGAGTCCCCATAGAGGAGAAAGGAGTCTAAATGAAGTAAATATTCTCTTCCAATATTCTTTTTCTTTTCCTTGGTTCACTGTTGTAATTTACTTAACTGGAGCCATGACATTAGAACTTTGTTAGATTCTGTATTATTCTATAGGGATATTTCCATTTGTGAAAGTTATCATCAGATATATCTGGCTGTCCTCAACCAAGGCCAGGACCGAAAAGGTCCCGGCTGTGATCTGGTGGAACTCTCTGTCAAATAACATATGGGCCCCACAAGACCTCGTGCAACTCCACAGGGACTGTAAGGCAGAGATGTTCTGCCAGGTGTTCGGTTGAGGACAGCGACAGTTTTACATCATGGCTGGCACCCTGTCTGGACTCCTTATCTCTTGTGGAGTGTACTCCTTCCCCCATGCTTGCAAAGCACCCACAGACCAAAAAGGGAAGGGGACCACAAAAATAGTACTTCTTGCTTTTTAACTGTTGGATATGTTTTTTATGGTTTTAAATCTGTATATTGCCTAGAGCCCCACATTGATGGGGATTAGATAATCCACAAATATAAATAAATAAAATAAAATTGTTAACGCAAAATACAGTTGTACAAACATAAGCATAAGCTTTTAGGTAATGAATATTTAGAGAATTGTAGCCAACTCCTTTTCTTCTAATTTCCAGGTATAATCTGGGCGATTATAACGGAGAGATCATGTCTGAGGTAATGGCACAGCGACAGCCCATGAAGCCTACCTATGCTATCCCTGTCATTCCTGTTCCTAATAGTGCTCAGTTTAAACACCAAGAAAGCATGGAATTGAAGGAATTTAAAGTCAACAAGGTGACTAAATCTCTTAACAGATGTGTGTAATGCTTAATCTGTTGATACAGGACAAAAAGCACTTTGATGACATGTAAGCCCCAAAGAGCCTAAATAACTTGAGTGATGGCTTCATAATTTTAGACGCAAAATGTAAAAGTCCCAGAGCAGAGTTAAAATTGTGTGTGATTCAGTAGACCAGCTGAAGTAAAATAATGTTGGCTTTGTTCTGTGCCTAGATGGGCACTAACCTAGGAAAACTCAGAATTCCATGTTGAAAGAATAGGGGGATATGAAGATAATAAATAACCGGGCCTTTACAGTGGGTATTCCCACTTGCTGTACTCTGTGCTAGGCAATTTATCATCCCTAGTGTCTTTAGAAATTCCCCATTGATCTTTAACACTACTGCCTCACGGTGTGTCAAGACAACTAAATGAACTTTTGAGGCAAATTCAGCAATTCTGTATAGCCAGCTTGTTTGGCGAACCGTACAGCTTTAAAAACTATGTATGTGTACACTCACTGACTTATTCTAATGTTCAGGATCCCATCTTCCAAATCTTAGGACACTTGCAAAGATGCTGAGCTTTACTATTTCAAGCAATATTAAAGTTGACCGGCAGATTCCCCCCCAAATAAGCATATTTCCACATCTGTTAACTAGTCTGCAGGCTCGTTTGACACTTCATTGATTCCCTCACTCAAACCTTGGCCTATTCCACCAAAATAAAGTACAGAAATGCAGAGTAATAAATACGTGTAGTTTTCAGCACTTTTACAGCCTTTAACCTAATACAAGTAGGCTAAACTATCAACCCTCTTTTTTTTGCAGCAAGAAAAAGTTGATGCTATACGACCCAAAAGGAAGTATGAGAAAAAGCCCAAAGTTGTACCTTCATCGGCCACTGCTGCTATTCAACAGACAACTCCTGCTGCACTGCCAGTCTTTAATGCTAAAGATATGAATCAATATGACTTTCCCAGCTCCGATGAAGAGCCTCTCTCACAAGTAGGACTTCAGTATTTTTAATTGTTGGAGTATAAAAGGGGAAAGAAAATGTGTCCTTTAATTTTTACCTGCTCTCTTTCTTTATTTAAAGGTCTTGTCTGGCTCTTCCGAAGCTGAGGAAGAAAATGATCCTGATGGTCCATTTGCTTTCCGTAGGAAAGCAGGCTGTCAGTATTATGCTGTAAGTCTTTAAATTTATTGCAAAAATTTGAGTGTTTGTTTTTACCGTGAGCGAATGTATGTTTAATTCTTTTCTCATGTTCCTTTTCAAGCCTCATTTAGACCAAACTGGTGACTGGCCGTGGAGTAGTCCTAATGGGGGCACATTGGGAGATGAGCGTTATAGATACTGCTTAACAACCCTTACTGTACCCCAGAGGTGCATTGGGTTTTCACGTAGACGGGTTGGGCGTGGTGGAAGGTAAGTTTATCTTAGTATATTTCAGTTGTGTTGAAATTTAGTACAATACAAACTGAACTTTGCCCCTAACGAAAATCTGAAATGCAGTATCCAAAAGCTTACATCGTTTTTGTTTTTCCCCTCTGTTTTTCAATACCAAATTTGAACTAATATTTATATGTTTTTACTGACCTGTCCTGGCTATAGGGCTAGGAATATGACGCATCTCTTCTTTTCTCCATATTCAGCTTCCCCTTCTGAGTTGTTCTAACCAGAGTTCACTCTGATGTCCCACTGAAGCATCTATGGCTACTGTTAACACCTAAATGTGATTGCAAATGCACGTCAGAATAATCCATGATTTGGAGGCTAGAACTGATCACAGTTGTCCGTTTCAGACAATAGTTTGTCATTTATGATACGGCAACCCAGAAAGGGAAGAAGGCACCTGTATGTCCAGAACACATTCCAGTTCCTCTACCCTGAGCTTGTTGCTGGACAGCTTAAATTAAAGGACTGGCAAGCTATTGTTGCGAAGAAATTGTAACCCCTTTGGGGGTGAGGTGGGAGATGAGGGTGCATCTGTAATAGTGGGTAACTCTATAGCCAATGTCAAATTTAAGGTCAGCTCAAGACCTCTGGCTCAAGGAGCTTATTATAATAAAGGAAAGATGATTCAAGACTATTGCAGTATGCTGAAAAAAAGCTAGGCTGAGAGCTTGCTAGCATTGCTGTGGTTCCAGCGGGCTGCATCAAACGTTGACTTGAACCTGTGCTAAGAGTTCTTGTTCTCTAGATTCCAAATTTGCAGTGTCAGTCTTGCCCCAAACTCCTGATTTCCACTTTTCTCAACTAGTGCTGCTTCAGCCACTTAAAGCCTTGGATTGAATTGTGTGTGTATGAATCATCCCCGTGCAAAATTCTGAGTATAAGTTGTCTATGTAGCACAAACTACCTTTCATAATAGTTAGTGACTTAACAGCAAAAACTTATCACCTTTTTTTGGTAAGCTTTTAGGAATGAGTTCTTTAACAACTTGCTGATCAGGAATGTGTGTCCTTTAAATGCAGCATCCCGTCCTTCTGTTTCATTGGAATGGCCACTTTCTTGTGGTCCAAATGCTGGGTAGTGCTTGGGAACATAACTAGCTCTCCTGTCGTTTTTCCAGTTTTATGCTTTTCACTGCAATCCTAAAAATATTTGTATTAATGTAAGCATTGTTGAAAGTAGTTTTTAAAAATCTTACGTATGTAGGACCAGGATTTCTTCCCTTAAAAAAAAAAACTCTCTTAGTTTGAAATCTTGGCTAGGTTTAGTAACCAGCCCATTTCTTCCCTCATTAGTCTGGCATGAGATGAGAGGGTGGGCCTTTTCTGTGGGTTTGGAGACAAGGTAGTGCACTCTCCTTGTGGCTTGCTGGGAATACTTTATGTATGGACATACCAGTGTGCTGCGGTGGGTAGAGTACTGGACTCGGATCAGGGAGACCCAGGTTCAAATCCTTGCTCTGCCATGAAGCCTTCTGGGTGTCCTTGGGCCAGTCACTCCACCTCACCTGTCTCTCAGCGTTGTTATGAGGAAGGGGGAAAACTGAGGGACAGAGTAGAAATTCACTATTTATTCATTACATTTATTAATCACCCTATCCCAGCTTGCTCTGGGCGATGTACATGAGGGCAGAATGCCATACAAACATATAAAATATGTATGTAAATGAGTGGTTAGACACTCTCCCTTGTCACTTGCAAGGGCCTCCAAAGCATAGCAGGAGTTGAGAGGCTGATCCCTGTTCTAGGAAGGAATGGTAGACTTTTCACTTACCTGACATTGGTGTGAGAGGCGCACAGAAGCAGTGAGAGAGATTATTTTACTGCTTCAGGATGTGTCCCAGCCCCGTAATAAGTGAATAGTCCTGCTGTCCCAGCTTCTCACCTTGCATTGGTCAGGGAGGGTACATCCCAGGCTAACTCCTCTCATGTACCCCAAATTCTGAGTGTGCCAGATGAGTGGGTGGGATCTGTTTTGTCTGCAAGAGACTCTTTTCAGGAAGGAGAATTTGGGCACAGGTGGTGTAGGTGAGATTTCTGTCTCTTTCCACAAATGTCAATGGCAAACTGGTGAACATATTTGTGGAAGCATTTTGCTGTAACAAATGTTGATATGCTCTGCAAATCTTGCAGTTTACATCAGGCTGTGAATATTTTGACTGTTGCTTAATTTGAATGTTGAGTATTGTTTAAGGTACCTACTGAGTTTGAAGCTGGTAATATGTGTGATGTTTAATCTACAGAAGATGGGAAAACTGAGCTGGTGATGGCGATTAGTTTCTCATCAGGGTTGATATTTTCCTTTTCCGCTTTATGGAAAAGCTTTAATGCTGTTGCCCCACACACTCACAATTTCATGGGTTTTCCAATATTTTGGTAATACAGTTCTACAGGGAATAGTGCTTTCTTCATATGCTACTGTGAGTAACTTTAACAACAGAATTAATCAAAATACACATTAAAAAGATTTTGTTAGAGGTAGGAGCAACATGTGGGATGTGAAGACACTGTTTTTTTCTAAAGAAGAGAAATAATCATGCTGACTGAAAGTGGGTATCTCATTCACCTTCGACGTGGTCTCTGTGCTTCACACTGATGGGTTTCTGCGCCTGCGCAGGAATCCTTCGGTATAGTAGAAAGCTCTCAATGGATTTTCACGCCCAGCGGCTCCGGGCATGCGCGGAGCCCCCACCGTGCATGCCCAGAGGAGCGGGCGTGGACATCCCGCCAGTTCTCTTCTGACCACCGCGCTGCTAACAGCTTCTGCATTTAGCTGAGTCCTTTGAGGAAAGCTCTCCTTCGCCTCGCTTCCTTATCTTCTCTCTCTTCTCCTTAACTTTCAACACTTTCGTTCTGTACCTTCTGCTTTAAAAAATTACAAAAAAAAAATCTCGGGTGGTGGGGTTCTTCCCTTTCTGCCTTCGGGCTCCCCCCCCCTTTTTATTTTCCATCTCTGTTTTTCTACTTTATGGCTGCAAAGTGGGGATGCTTCAACTGTTGCTCGGCTTGCGGCAGCAAATTGGCAGCTCCTGATGGCCACTCCTTATGCATTCTCTGCCTCAGAGAAAGTCACCGGCCGGATTCCTGCCCTCATTGCGCTAAGTTTAGCAACCAAATTCAAAAAAATAGGGCAGCCCACTTGAATGTTGCTTTACTGGAGTCGGCATTGCTTCCCATATCGACCTTGACGACCTCCTTCCCATCGACGTTGACGGTATCGACAGCCGACTTCGTGGCCCCATCGACATCGAGGCCGTCATCCGATATAACTCGACCTGCATTGAAACACCAAGATCCGATGCAGTCCACGGCTTCGACACCAATTGAAAAGAAAGAGGATAAGTTGGGAAAACGCCACAAGGCTTTATCCACAGCCACTGGCAAGCCTTCGAGTAAGGCCCTGACTTCGGTCTCCAAACCAGTAGCAACCCCACTAGATGCTACCTCGGTACCAATAACTCCCTTGATCGTGCCTCCACCACCTACTGAAGTGACCACTATCACTCTCCTGGATTCTCCCATCCGGCAACCGCACGAGGCACTACCGGACAACATTTTGGAGGCACAGGAGTTCCTCAAGACTGACCAAGAACAGCTCTATGCTCCGTCACCACGACACCTGAGCTCTTGTTCTCGGTCTTGATCGCCATCTGAAGGATCCCTCTCCTATGTCGAGACCGATCCTCCTCGTCCAGACAGGGACGATAGACACGACTACCGGCCTCCGCCACCTCTATGCTGCTCCCTGAGGCATAGGTCCCCTCGGTATGGATCACCCAGACACCGATCCCCCATTTCAATGCGCTGGGCATATGCTCCTCCGATGGCCCCATGGGATCGACACTGTCCTCCCTATCTGTACGGAGGCTACCCACCATCGACATCGATGCCATGGATCCTTCCGGTCGCCCATTCCGACTGGGACAGGTGTTCCCATCAGGTTCGATCTTGATCGCCAGCAGGATCACGTCCATTGCCTTCGGCAACACAGTCTAGACCCCCTACCCAGACTACAGTCCACCAACGTCCTACTCTGTCATCGGCACCAAGTGCCACTGAACCATCAATGGCCACGGCATCGAAACACTCCTTGTGGGACCCATGACCGACACATATGACCCCACCCCTGACTCATTCAATCCAGATGGAAGCAGCACCTGCCTCTTCCTCGTCCAAACGGGATTCCGATCAGTCCGACCATAGTTCCCCTGTCAACCCTTCCCCGAAACCTTATGTCACAGAATATCTACCAATTTCCCCGTCAGAAGATCTCACCTCCTATGGAGATCTAATTAAGCGAATGGCTCTCTCCCTTGGCCTCCCTATTGTACAACCAAAGCCTGCTATAACTGATCTGGTGTTCGATATCGTACAAATGGATACTTCTACTTCCATCGCACTGCCGATGTCTGCGGTCCTCCTCCAAGCTGCCAAATTGGTATGGGATACGCCCTCGTCGACACCGGTCTCTACCAGACGCCTGGACCACATGTGCAGGGTTCAGGAAATGGATGCTGAGTTCCTGACTAACCATCCTCTCCCCAACTCGATGGTCGTCACCTCGACTTCCAGGTCCAGAAGAACACATTCTACCCCTGTGTATATGGAAGGGCGTAAGCTTGATGCCTTCGGACGCCGTTTCTACTCAGCTGGAGCTCTGTGACTGAAAGTCACCAGTTATTCTGCCTGCATGGGAAGGTACCACTATGCCCTGTGGGAACAGCTTTTGGAAACCATCAGTTTGCTTCCTGAGGACCAGAGACTGGCTGCCCAGAGGATACAAAAGGAAGGTCTCACCCTTGCTAAACAGCAGATGAACACCTCCAAACATGCTTTAGACACTTTCTCTAAGACCATGATGTCTGCCATAGCCTTGAGGCGTCACTCCTGGTTGCGCTCCACCACTTTGCAACAGGACACCAGATCCTTGGTCGAAGACCTCCCCTTTGATGGAGTCGGCCTCTTCCACGCCACCACAGATACTGTCCTTCAGGACCTTGATAAAAGCATCAAAGCCTCCCGCACACTAGGGGTGTCTTCTGCTCCTCGCCAATCCAAACCACAAAGTTGGTCTAGACCCTGGGCCCACAGGTCATCAAACCGGAATTCCCCAGATAAATCCTGGCGCCCACGTACTTCCCCAGGAGTGCAGAAACAATCATATGCTCCAAGACAGAAGTTCTCACCAGCCCAACAGCCCTGCCACTTCAAGCAGTCCCGGCGGGCCAAGCAGGGCCTTTGACTTTGTCCTGTCTCCCTTCATACTCATCTTGCCCCCTTCCTTCCAATGTGGAACAGGGTAACATCAGACTCTTGGGTCCTCACCATTGTCTCCAGGGGGTACCTCGGCGAATTTCTCCAGCCCCCACCGACCCCAACCTTTGTCGCTACCATCCCCTCACCTGTCTTCCTTCAAGAAGTCAGCATCCTCCTCAACAAGGGTGCTATAGAACCCATCCCCATTCACCACCAATGCAAAGGTTTCTACTCGAGGTACTTTGCAGTTCCCAAATGGGACAGAGGCACCAGACCCATCTTGGACCTTCGAGGCCTCAACATGTTCATACAATACCATTGGTTCCGAATGGTGACACTGTGCTCCATTCTTCCCCTGCTATGCAGACGAGCATGGATGGCCACCCTCGATCTGCAGGATGCCTACTTCCATATAATATGTCCCCCCCCCCATCGGAAATACCTCCGTTTCGCCATTGGACATCAACATTATCAGTACAAAGCCCTATCGTTTGGCCTTTCCACAGCTCCCTGCGTCTTTGCAAAAACAATGGTCGTCATTGCGGCCTTCCTCTGCCTGCAAGGGATTACTATTTTCCTGTACATAGACGATTGGCTCATAGTGTCAACTTCCCCCAGGACTTGCTGACCAACATTTCCGTCATGCGAACCGTCCTGGAGGCTCTCGGCCTAATGATCAATGAGGACAAATCTCATCTCATCCCTGCTCAAAGAGTAGAGTTCATCGGGGCAGAACTGGACTCCATCTCCCTTCGGGCTTACCTTCCGGAAGACAGGTGTCACCAATAGTCACATTGGCCTCACACGTCCACTCCGATCCTGACTCTTCGGCCCTCTTGATCCAACAATTATTGGGTCACATGGCTGCCACTACGGTGGTACTGCTCTTTGCAAAGCTCAAAATGTGCCCTCTTCAGCTATGGTTTGTCCATTACTTTCACCCACAGCGGGACCCACAGAACCTTTGTCTCTCTCTCCTCCAAGATGTCTGGGACTCTCTCCTCTGGTGGATCCTGCCTTCAAACCTCCTCCAGGGATCCCCCTTTCATCTCCCATTGCTGCAACTCACCCTAACCACCGACACATCGACATGGGGATGGGGGGCACATTTAAACGGCCACAGCATGGGCGCTCCCTGGGAACAGGACCTGAGATCCCACCACATCAATTATCTCGAACTCCTGGCAATTTTCTTCGCGCTTCGGACCTTTCTACCCATAGTGAACGGACGCTGCGTGGCCATCTTTACAGGCAATACCACTGCAGTCTGTTATGTCAACCGCCAGGGCGGCACAATTTCCTGCAGCCTTTGCCACCTTGCAATCCGACTTTGGAACTGGAGCATGTCCAACAACATTTTCCTGAGGGCCACACACATCCCCGGCTCCCTGAACAGCCAAGCCGATATCCTGAGCCGGGGACATGCCGGACATCACGAATGGGAACTGAATCCAACCTATCTCCGCCAGGTATTCCTTCTTTGGGGAACTCCAGCCATGGATGTCTTCGCCACTCATCAGAACACAAAGTGCACGGCATTCTGCATGCAGGGTGGAACCGACCCCCTCTCCCTGGGAGATGGCCTACTCTACCCACGGAATCACGATTTTGTCTATGCTTTTCCACCTCTACCACTACTCTCACGAGTGGTACACAAGATACTACATGAGACAGCGGAATGCATACTGATCACTCCTTGGTGGCCCAGACAAGCCTGGTTTCCAGTCTTCCTTTCATTGGCCCAGGGGAAATTCTACCACTTTCCTCTACTACCAGATCTCCTGATACTCTCTGACTCCCCCATCCTCCACCACCACATCCCCTGTCTCAAGCTCACGGCGTGGAGACTCTCCCCTCCATAGTTTCTGACAGAGTGAATAATGTCCTGCTTAACTCCCACAAGGCATCCACTTGCCAGTCGTACGCTTACAAATGGGCTCGTTTCTGTACTTACCTAGCCTCGTCCGACATAGAACCCTGCTCTGCAGGCCTGTCCCATATTTTTGATTTCCTCCTATCCCTAGCGGATGCTGGACTCTCACACTCTTCTCTGAGAGTATACCTGTCTGCAATCTCAGCTTTCCACAACAGAATTGACAGCTTCTCTGTTTTCTCCCACCCCCTTTCAAAATGCTTTCTTAAGAGCCTTCTCCATCTCTATCCACCCACCAGAATCCCACCACAACCTTGGGATCTGCCGTTGGTCCTCCATACGCTCACTTGGAAGCCATTTGAACCATTGGCATCCTGTGATCTTCCCCTGCTGGCTTGGAAAACGGCCTTCTTACTCGCCATTACTTCTGCCCGTCGAGTTGGCGAACTCCTAGCCCTCAGACCGAATCCTCCTACCGAATGCAGTTCGCATGGTTCCTGACATTTCATTCCTCTCTAAGATCGTCTCCAACTTCCACCTGCAGTCTGAGATTATCTTGCCTGACTTCTACCCTTCCTACGTTTCTGAGCAAGAACGTCTCCTACATACCCTTGACGTAAAACGAGCACTTTGTTTCTACCTTGCTCGTACTAAGCCTACTAGGAAAACACCCAGGCTCTTTGTTTCCTGTGCGTCACACAGAATGGGCAAACCCATCACTGCCCAGAGACTCTCCAGATGGATTGTGGGGCTTATCAAACTTGCCAAGACCCCACTTCCAGGGCCCATCCAGGCAGACTCCACCAGGTCTATAGCAGCCTCTACGGCATTTCTCAAAGGTGCCTCCCTGACAGACATTTGCACGGCTGCGACTTGGGCTACTCCGAACACCTTTATCAGGCACTATGCACTGGACACTTGAGTAGCTGCCCGCTCTGTGGTGTGGGTCACCTTATCTTATCCTCTGCTTCTCAGTGACAGCCTGTCTGCTCCCTCCTCCAGGTAGGACACTGCTCACTGCTCTCCCATCAGTGTGAAGCACAGAGACAACGTCGAAGATAAACAAGTTGCCTACCTGTAACTAATGATCTTCGAGTGGTCATCTGTGCATTCACACTACCCACCCATCCTTCCCCTCTGCTGCCAGGCTTTCTTCTTATTTTCACGCTTGGCTGCAGCAGTCAGAAGGAACTGGCGGGATGTTCGCGCCTGCTCCTCTGGGAGCCGCTGGGCGTGAAAATCCATCAAGAGCTTTCCACTATACCGAAGGATTCCTGCTCAGGCGCAGAAACCCATCAATGTGAATGCACAGATGACCACTCAAAGATCATCAGTTACAGGTAGGCAACCTGTTTTTCATTCAGAACAACTTCAACATATGGGGAAACAAAGATAGCTGCTGAGAATTGATTTGGAAAATGTTGGAGTGCAGGCCTCAACTTTTTTGTGCTGTTTCTTATGTGATTGCATGAGTGAGGGGGGCTTGTCGCTCTGACTTGTATGGTCTAAAAAAGATTGTTTTCCTTCCATTTAGGGTGCTGCTAGACAGAGCGTATTCGGAGAACAACAGTGCATTTTGCCAACTGGATTCGGAAATGCTTTCCTCACAACAACACTCTTCAATCAATCAATTTGCCAATACCTCAGAAACAAATACCTCGGACAGATCGTACTCTAAAGACCTCAGTCAGATACTAGTCAATATCAAATCATGTAGATGGCGGCATTTTAGGCCTCGGACACCATCCCTACATGACAGTGACAATGACAAACTTTCCTATAGGAAGTTACACAGGAGCGTAAATCGAACAGGCACAGCACAACCGGGGACCCAGACATGCAGTACCTCTATACAAAGTAAAAGTAGCAGTGGTTCAGCACACTTTGGTATGTTCATTTTGACAAACTTCATTTTAAAAATGTCTTTGGCAACAGTAATCCAGTTTCTGTCTAGCTCTGCTGTATGTTTTTCTCAGACAACGATGGTGTTTTTCTCAGTGAATTATGATGTTCTGTTACATCTTAGCATATCAGACTGAAATCTAAACAAAGTGCATTTAAAATACTCTTTCAACAGCATATAGTGTGACAAATCTGTAAATCTCCTTTTATGTATCCACTTTAAAACCTTGGTATCTGAGCAGCCTAGGGTATATTGAAGCTTATCTTTAAACCTTCCAGTTAATTAGTTCTGGAATGGAAAATGATTCTTAAATATTTACAAATCCAAGGTACATAACTACAGAGAACAGGAATTCTTCCTTTACAGTAAAGGTAGAAAAGATTTCTTAATTGTACATTTTCACCAGGCAAGGAACTTGCCATCATACAGCATAATGACTTCTAGGAGCAGTGGTCAGGTTTAAGTACTTATTGATTATGTATGCAACTTGTTCCACTATAAAAGTTAAATTTACGTCTATAGCATGATAACATATTTTAGTCTGCTCTGAAATTTGCAGTTTTCAAGAAAGGCAATCAACAATGGTCTATAGAATTTAATTTAAGACTTCCGTAGCAATGCATTTCCTAACTTCTACCATTGCAGAATAAAATACTATCAACAGTGTTGTCCTTAACTACTTTTATTGAGACATTCTAGTGGATCTCATTAGTTAATTTGTGAAATTATTGTAATGGCTGCTGTAATCGGTTTGGTTATCATATGACAGAGTAGCAGTAGTTTTTAAGAGATACAAAACATTAAGTAATCCTTGGGCTGAAAATGGGTAGGAGAATATCATGTAAAAAACCGGTCTTGAAAGTGATAACATGCTTACTCAGATAGCTTATGTTAGCATTGTATTAGTAGTGGCCTGACCGTATATTGAATAGTTTATCCGGTATTTCCTCGAAAGAGCAGAGGGTCCCTCACAACACAATTAAAATATCACCTTTTCATAGTTGGATAAGAATTTGAACTTGTCCTAGTCCAACACCCTTATCACACTGGCTCTGGTTCACAGGCCTGCACACATTGTGACTCATCAAACTCAAGGCATCTCACCACCCATGTAATGTCAGGCTGTGACAATTTCTCTTTGACTCCAGGAGCCAGCTGAAATATTTAGCAGCAAAAAATTTTTTTTGGCATTTGGGGCTTTGTATTCTAATGACCATATTTTCTAATGATTGCTACAAATGTAGCCTATTTGTGGTCAAAGGAGACCTTTTCTCCTTTTTTCACCAGTGGTTGGATCAACTTACGGTTCTTCTACTGAGAAATATTGAGAAACGCTGCAATAAAATCACTATGAAAAATACCAGTCAACACAATGAAATTTCTAGATACTGTGACAACCTGGTGCCTGGGAATTGTCAAGCCCTGTGCTATGTAGGGTCCCCCTCTCCTGTTTCTTCTTGCAGTCTGAAGATGGGCAATAAACACAAGAGATTTCCTGAGCTTTTGGTAGTGCAGTGATCAGCAGGGCTGCATTCACAGAGCTAAATAAACTATATGTGTTCAGGACCAGATGTGTTTCAGTAATTCCATGAAAAATAATTGATTGGGTGAAACATTAAAATAGGACTTCTTGATACCAGATACTGATTATAGCATTTCTCTGAAAGTTAGACTGCACCGTAAGTGATTTGAAGATTACAGCAGAATGAACTGTATGTATCACTACAGAACCTACAGGAATATTTACAGTTTTACATTTGTTGATGGTAATTCAAATGGACTTTCTCTATGGCAGCATTTACATACATTAACAGTTGTAAATTCATTTAAATCTAGAAGGCCCTGGTAAGGTTTTACAGACCTTGAAGTCTTAAAATCAGCCACCCAAACCATAGATACAGTTTTACCTGACCACTACTGTATCAAGGAATTCTGTGTAAAATATTTTGAAATCTCCTGTATGTGAAAATGTGCATTCTGACATGGCAGCTGTCCAGTTTAGACTGTCTGCTCCCTGCTGGAGCCTGCTACAGGTCAATCAGTTCAACAAGAGTAGGACTTCAAAATATTAAGTGAAAAAATTATGATGTAAGATGGCTAGAAGTTATGGTGGCATAAATGCAGTCAGCTTGCTTAGGTCCCTCTTGTATCAAGTGTTTGTCTTGGCTGAAGAAGTTTAAAAACGAGTTCAAACAGCCTTTTATCTTTTGTGTGCTACAACATTTGGAAATAAAATGTGGAATAAAAATAGACTTCAGTCAGTAAGATTATATCTCAGTGGAGGTATGGATAAGGAAATAATGTGCATTTAAAATACGAACACTGTTACCTATGTTCTATAATGTTAGATGTATCTAACTATAAGCTCCTGTGTTATTGAGTAAAGATTTTAAAAATCCAAACAGCATTTAGATTGTTATTTCTAACAGTTGTGCTTAATATCATTAGTGTGATTTATTTTGATTTTCATAACACTGTATTCTTATGAAGTTAAGGGAGCCTGTGAGAAGAATAATCAGGACTTGGAGTATAAGGCATCTTAAAAACTATGGATATTATTCTAGCATAAACTTAAGAGGACAAAAAGGCTGAAGTCTAGAATAAAATTGAATTAGGCTTGAAGATGCCAAAGATTGCTGTTTATTTTTGCTGCAGTAAACTGATGTGTCTGTCTGTCTGAAATTATTACTTCAGGAAATATCAGGGTCAAGTTTCCTAGAATAAATCTTCATATTGCATATCTTCTTATCTAGAATAGGAAGGCCTCAGCGCTCAGTGATTGTGCCGCATCCGTCACCCTTGTGCCCTGCAATTTCTCTTCGATCTTGCTTCAACAGAGTACTGATTTGGAATATATTTGTTGATCAGTAGAAAATTTTCAGAAACAGTTACGTGGTCCCACTATTAGGATAATGCAGTGGATTATCTGTGCTTTGTATTAGCCTTGTTTTCAGTGTAGTCCGGTTTGATTGCCTTGATACGGGCATTGTGAGTACAGGTGATGGGGAAAAGAGAGATGGGGAACAATTCCCATCTAACCTGTATGGGATCCTGTTCCCTGCACTTGGTAAGCCAGTAGCAATTGCTGGAACTGTTGCTTCTTCACAGAAATTATGTAGAACTTCTGTACTTTTTTTAAAAATGCAACATAATAATAAAGAACCTGCAATATTTTTCAAAGCTAAAACCCTTTTGTGTTCACGAAATGCAAATGCATCAGATACAAATAATAATTTAAAGTTTATCCGTTTGACAACCAGATATAACCCTTGTACTAATTTGATATAGTGAATGGGTTTTTTTGTTATCTGGCTGTAGTTTTAAAATGAGAAAGTAGTTTCATTCAGGCATAGTAACAAGTTGCAGCTTTTCATAATGGAGAAGAGCCTTGGAAAGCCTTCTGGCTTGCACATACTTCCTCTCCCTCCTTCTCTCATACACACCTCCAATACTGAAGACATCCACTTTCCAAATATGCTTAATTTGATGTCTTCACAAATTATGGTTTGTGGGTAAAACCATAAGTATTCAGTTTTTGAGGAAGAAGCAGGAAGAGAGAGAACATGTGGGCTTGGGGACCTTTGGTACTCATTTATGTAATAACAGGTCACAGCTTTTCTAAGTGACTGGGTGAAACTGGTCTGAGTTTGGAGAAGTCTGGAGGAGAGGAGGTTGAGGGGGGACATGATTGCTCTCTTTAAGTATCTGAAGGGCTGTCATTTAGAGGAGGGCAGGGAGCTGTTCCTGTTGGCAGCAGAGGGGAGGACTCGCAATCATGGGTTTGAATTAAGGGCGGGGAGGTACCGACTGGATATTAGGAAAAATGTTTTTACAGTCAGAGTTGTGCAACAGTGGGATCAGCTGCCTAGGGAGGTGGTGAGCTCCCTCTCCCTGGCAGTCTTTAAGCAGCGGCTGGAAAAACACTTGTCAGGGATGCCCTAGGCTGATCCTGCACTGAGCAGGGGGTTGGACTAGAGGGCCTGTATGGCTCCTTCCAACTTTGTGATTCTATGAATTGGTTGACTTTAAGTCTAGTTAATTAGATTTCCAGTTTCTTTTCCCACTGTGCCTCTTTGTGTGGTGATTCCATCCCCTTCCCACTCATATATATTATCTGTGCATACAGTGTTTATGGTATACCCTGTCTTAGTGCTAAAGAACTGCCCTATAAAGAAAAGTATGCCAAGCCCTAAAAGTACATTAAGCAGTAGAGACATCCTAGGATTTTTTTGCTAACTTATCCCCAGATTTTGATGTTGTAATATGGGAAGAATATGGCTTCCCATGGGGGCAGAGGATAATCAGACTGATGAGCGATTTCTTCTATAGGATCTGGAGGCAGCAGCTAACTTCAGTCTCAGCCTGAGAAGAAGGGCGTTCCCTGTCAGTTAACTGGCCTCCTGCCTCTGTTAGAAGAACGAGGCTTCTTAAACAAGTTCTGAGTCAGTGCTCCTAGTTCCTTCTACTAATTACTTGTCTAAAATTCCCTTTTAGCTTTTCCTTTGTCTATAGGAATCTGTGTGCCTTTCTTCCACCACCACCCCAATTATAATGCATACAGGAAGAGGAGACAAACTAAGTATCATAATCTTACTTGATTTGAGAATTAGCTTTAGCCAAGTGTACTTAAAGTGCATTAATTTTATTTTAATGCATTATATAAGCGAGCAGTTTGCAAACAAGGGTTTTTAAGTAAAAGAATTTGTATTAAGAGTAGGGATGGGCACAAACCACATTTTTAAGGTTTGGTTGTGGTTCGTGGCTGAACCACAAACTGATATGCTGGTTCGTGAACTGAACTGGTTTAAATCGGTTAATGTTTAAACCTCTGCTTTATGATCCCTGCAGCTTTTCGTAGGGAACAGAAAGCAGGGGTGTTTGGTTTAAATGGCTCTGAACCACTTAAACCCTGCTTTCTGCTCCCCACAAAAAGCCACAGGGAGCAGAAAGCAGAGGTTTCTAAACAGAGCTCAGATGTCTGGTTTAAATGGCTCAAAGCCATATAAATCAAACACAGCTGTTTGAAAACCCCTCCTTTTTGTTCCCTGTGGCTTTTCACAGGGAGCAGAAAGTAGGTTAAATGTTTCAGAGCCATTTAAATCAGCTGAACGGGGGGGGGCTGCCCACTGCTCAGCTGTTTTTCACGAACCACCATGAATTGCATCAAAATTCATGGAAGTTGGTGGTGATTCTTCAGTTCGCAAACATCACTTTGCGAACCAGCCAAAATTTTTAATGAACTTAAGGTCATCAGCTGGTTTGTGTCCATCCCTAATTAAGAGACTGGTGCCTGTTCATTGGCTTGTACATTACGCCGAGAAGTCAGAATATATTCTGTATCTGGAGTTCAAGTTTTTCCAGGAAAAAATGAGATCAAATACTTAGGAAGTGGGTGTTAATGTTACCCGTTTGTTGTGCTAGGTCAGGGGTGGCCAACCTTGCTTAACGTAAGAGCCACATAGAATAAACGTCAGATGTCTGAGAGCCGCAAGACAGGAACAAATATCGCACACACGTTTTTATTTTTAAAAATATGCAAATTTGCTTTTTATTAACGTTAAATGGGACTGCCAAAAATAAAAACAAACAAGGAAAACCGGTTATTGATAATGATATTACTTGTTTGCTAATGATATTGAGAGAGAGAGAGAAAAAGAGAGAGATGGAAAGAAAGAATTAAAGAAGTGGAAAGAGAGAGAGAGAGAAACTAGGAAAGCAAATAGATGGGAGGGAGGAGGGAAGGAAGGAAGGAAGAAAGGAAGGAAGGAAGAGAGAAAAAGCATGCCTCCCCTTTGCTTCCCCAGCCGCCCTGCCAGGAGCCGCACAATATGTGTGAAAGAGCCGCGTGTGCTCCTGAGCCACAGGTTGGCCACCCCTGTGCTAGGTGGTGTTCTAGAGCCATCAACAGCCTACAGCATTACAGTTATTAACGCTGACCTGGATAGCCCAGACTAGCCTGATCTCGAAAGCTAAGCTAGTTTGGCCCTGGCTAGTATTTGGATGGGAGACCACCAAAGGGATATCAGGGTTGTGATGCGGAGGCAGCCAATGGCAAACCACCTCTGAATGTCTCTTGCCTTGAAAACCCTGCAGAGCTTGATGGCATTTTCCACTACCACCATTGCAATTCTTAAAGTTGAGCAAAAGCATGCATACCAGGCTGGAAGTGTGTACATCTATATACTAATAGCCAAATGCCCCCTGTGCATGCGGATATCTAAATCAGCACATCGGGGGCACTTGGGGGGCAGAGAGATTTTTCTGCACACTTGGCATAAAAAACTACTGGGGGGATATTTAAATCCCCCCAAAAGTAAAAAAGCATTCCCAGCGCATGCGCAGAGAATGCTATGGGAACAGTGCCTGGCTGCCATTACCGGGGAGGGGGGGGAAAGGCTTGGCGGGCTGGCGGATGGGAGCTGCTCGGGCCTCGCCGCCGGTGCTGTGGGAGGGAGAGCATTGGCGGGCCCGGTGGGTGTGGGGTGGGAGAGAAGACTCGGATCTGCATGGCCTTGCCGTCGGTGCCAGGGGAGAAAGGGAGATGGCTTACCTGCGGCGGCTTCCTCCTCCTCCATGTGGAGCCCCCCCCCCGAGTATCGTGGGTCCTCGCCTCTTGTTCTTTTTGAAGCTTGGCAAGTTTTCAAATAAAAAGTAAAATGAAAATGGGCTACTTTAAAACATGTCCAGTGGCTTGTGGGCCTTGAGATTTTCATAATGGGGCTTTTACTTTAAGCCATATGTTTGAAAAATGATAACCTAATTATTTTAAAGTGCTCCCACATAACCAACATTCTCTCCTCAGTAGAGACTCTGGGGTTAAGTGTAACGACCACATAAAATTGCTTTGACATATTTCTGTGGAAGAAGACTAATTTTGAAAGCCTTTTCAAAAACGGTGTACAAATGTTGACTTCAGACAGCGGATGTGGTCAGTTGGAGGAAATTTTTTTGAATTATTTAGGATACAATCGTCTGCTATTAATGGAGTTACTACTTGTTTTTGAAAGTGTCTTGGTTTACTGATTATTAATAGGCTAATAACTCTGCTCATTAAACACATCCCACCTCAACCAACCAACCTGTGTAGAGTTTTTGTCTGTACCATTGGAATTAAAAAGTTGAAAAGGTATGAAGAAATGTGGATATTGTGTGATTATTGTTAGACTGAGATATGTTGCACCCCATTGCAATTGTGAGTAGGTGTTTCTAAATTACTCAGAGCTTCCCATCTTTGTGAGGCATTACAGTGGAAGATGGTTGTAATATAACAGGTTCTGTGCTGCTCCCCAGTGTGACAGATACAAGTCTTAATCTGCTAAAATTTCCTGTCAATGATCTTGCAAGTATGTTCTAACCACTTGTTGAAAGATTGGTTTTTGCAAGCCAAGTGCTTACTCATAGCATTATGGTAATATGTTCTCATAACTGTGACTAATGAGGTAACTTGAAATGTTCTCAAGCATACAGAGAATAATTGCCACTGAAGGAAATTGCAAGGTAAAGAGCAATCTGTTGCATTGAAAGTGATCAGTGGTAATATTTTTAACAGACCCACTAATTGAAATCAGTCGTGGTATATTGGGTAGAGCACACATATTCAGGGTGTATTTTAGAATAGTTGGCTGCAAAGAGAAATTGCTAACCTGCCTGCAAATGGGGGGTGCACAAGGAATATAAATGGAGTCAGATAAACTTTTCTGGTGGTCTCCTAAACAGTTAGGTGTTTCACTTTCAAAAATCTTAAGTACTACTTAAGTACTGTGAAATACTCCTTGTTGGAAATTATTTTCATCTCAATGTATTTTATCTTGTTTTTCATCACTCAGAGCCCTGAGAGCTTGGGGATGAAGCGATCTATAAATTAGAATTATAAATAAATACTTTAAATCCAGTAGATCCTTACAGTAGATCCTTACAGCTGTTCAGTGTACCTTTCTGAGCCATTCTGAAACACGGTTTACCTAATGAGGGATGGAGCTCTGCTCTAAAATTCCAGTTGAACCAGAATACCTAAAGTCTGTGATTGGATTATGTCGTTGGAATTAAGTAGGCATGCTGTGCAGGTAGTGCTGTTGCGCCTTGATTTTTGTCTGCCCTTTTCCCACATTGGTCAGCTCAAAACTGAGAGGCATTACAAGAGGGAGGGTTGACAAACAGTTTAAAAACTGCATATGGAAAATTACTTCCTGCCTTGGACCCACATTGGTATTTACCATAGTATCTAAAGAATTTGGAGGCTGTGGCCAAAACTGAACATGCCACATTATGGAGGTTGCTTTGCATTCTGCTCGGAGTTTGGGGTTGCTTCTGTGGCCTGTCTAGGAAGCTTTTTAATTTAGAAAGTCTCTGAACGCCACCTAAGTGCTGCTTATTAGGTGTCCCAGTGAGTCATCTAGTCCAGCCCTGTATGTAAAGCAACCCTTTCTGGACTTGATGATTCACTGTGCTGCTTTCTCTGACAGTGAGCTTTGACTAATGAAAGTTTATGCTCTGGAAAATTGTGTTGGTCTTTAGGGTGTGACTGGACTGGAATTTTGTTGTGCTACTTCCAACTTGAATGAAAGCCTTCAAGGAAGGAGGCTGCCTAACTTCCCTAGAGAGTGGTTCATAGACCAATCTACACATGGTATTTTTTTAAGAACAGTTTTTTGTAGGATTTCCCAAAAGTTTGTTTAATCCCTAGTCAGCAACTGGGAAAATGTGAACATCCATATTTCTAAGGCTTAACTTTCAGCTCAGGAGAGTAGTAGCAGACTCCCCCTTGGCTTCTGTGCAGCCTACATGTAGCCTGCAGCACTGAGACTTCTAGTAAGGGATTTTTGTATTTACTGTAATTTAAATTCTTGGCCATGTTAAACTTTGGAAAGTGGAACATTGGTGTCATAAATCTTTACAAGCTGTAGTATAGTATTAGCTAATACGTTAATGGTCATATAAGCAAATAGTTTGCAAACAGCTATAAATATTGAAGGCGCTGAGTTAGTTATAATACAGTATTTTTAAAGGACTTATATGGAATCTTTTCAGTCTTAAGAACTTAAGAGAAGACATGTTGGATCAGGCCAATGGCCCATCCAGTCCAATACTCTGTGTCACACAGTGGACAAAACCCAGATGACATCAGGAAGTTCACCAGCAGAGCCTGTCTTCTGGTGTAGTCTGCTTTTTCAAGGGGTTAATGAGACAGAAAATCCTTCCCACACAATTTTTTTTGCACTATAAAAAACCCATTTTGTAGTAGTGCCTGCCTATAATAATTTTATCGAAGAATGAATTGGCAGCTCTTCAAGCATTATATAATTTTCTTTATAGCAGTTGCTTCTGTTTTGGAAGCTATATGATTCTCAGGTACAATTCGTTGTATGTTCTCTTATACCAACAAGCGACGCAACAGGAACTGTATATAGACAATTAAATTTCTAAGAAGACTTTTTAATTACTGTTGTGTTAATGGGGAAGGAGTTATTACTACATCTGCTAGTTCAATCTTTTGCAGATGTCTTAATCATTTTAAATAAATATGTGTAAGTACTCCTTCCTTTTGTGTAGGATCAGGTGTTAAATGGCTCTCATTTAAAAATTTATGGTAGAAATGCAAATTAAAAGTGCATCCCATGAGCCAGAATTCAAGGAACCATTTGTGTAGACGGTTCTGTTCAAGGGGGCTTTGGGCTTGTGTTTGGAGAAACAGCAGCAGTGTTACATGCCAGAATCACTTTTGAAACTGAAGAGGCAGCTTGAAATGGTTCTTTCAAACAATAGACCTCTCTATCTTGTATCAATCTCATTGGGCATGCTGAAGAATTTAGGCACGTCTAAAGTCATTTTTTTGGATTCCAGCTCATTTTTCTTCAGGACCAGTTCATGCGCTGAATTCCTTCATATATGCTAGCTGGGGGTGAAGTTAGTATGAACTCGGTTCAGCATGTCGTAAGCCAGCAGCCATGTCTCATGCGATGCTTGATTGCCTCACAGTTGGACAGCCTACTTTACCCTCGTACCACGTGGTTCAGTATCTGCATTGATGCTTATGTAGAGAAGTAATTTTTTTTAACTGATGTGCTGTTGACACGGCTCTAAGCATTTAAAGTTAGCTTGGCTGCTTCATTGCATTGAATAGAGGTTAAGAATCAGTACATAAATTGGAATATTTAGTACAACTAATTTCCTATGTAAATGTCCCCTTTAGGACTAGTTATCAATGGAACTGAAATGGTAGTCAACAATATGTGTCATTCTGTCTATATAACTATATCATAGTGCCATTCTGTAACATAGATTTAAGGGTTTCAAACCTTACTGAGCCTGTGGGCACTTTTGAATTCTTGAGAGAGGGCAGTGGGTGCCATTGCAAAATGGCTGCCATGGTGTGACAATTAGAAAAGGTTGGGAAGTCCCAAGCCTGTCATCCTCCCATGATAGGGCCAGCTGCTTCCAGATGGGCACTCCCTGCAGACTCAATGGTACTATCTTCTCCTTCTGCTCCTGTGAAGTGGAGGAAATGGTTGGGGAAAATATGGTGGGGTGGGGAGAGTGCATGCCAGGAATCACACTGGTAAACCATGTTAAGGATCAGTGACATAGATTTTAATAGAATGGCTGGCAGCAAAGCCCATTTTTAGCTTTAAATTGATATTCAGAATAAGTTCATGTATAAGAAATGGTGAACACTGAAGTTAATGCATGATGAGTACCTAGGCAAATCTTGTATTGTCATCTGCGAATGGATGAGAACCTAGGCAAATCTTGTATTGTCATCTGCCAATGCTTGGAGTCCAAGTGTTACTGTACTTGAATAAATCTGGGTAGGGGGGGATCTCAAAAGCATAACCAGCCCTTTGTCTTGTAAGGTACAAGACAGCCAAACTTTGTGATCACTGCACAGAGGCAACAGTTCTGTAAATGAAGTTCTAGTATGTAATTATCATTATAATTGTTGGTCAAAAAATGAAATTTCTTGTTTTACAAAAAATTAACATTCAGCTAACACATATCTCTTGGTCTTGCAAAAAAAATCCCTTATTTATGTGCATTAACATTCGACAAGGCTTTATGTAGCTAATTTGTTCCTGGAAAGTTGGCAGTTACACGATAAGTAGTCTTCTGTGGACGGGAGTATGGGATGAAAAACTAGACTAGGTTGTGTACACCATATGCATTACAATGTTTTGAACTTCCTAAAATGATGGTGCTGGAACCTGATGTCCGACAACCTGACATTGGACATTCTATTACATCAACCAATATGTGGAATTTATAATCTTAATCTGGAAAATTGCCAATGTATGTCTAAATGAGATTTATAGCTTATTTCATTCTTCAGCTGCTGTCCACCTTAAAAGATGGCACTAGCAAGTTTTTCATTTAAAATGCACTGAAATAAAAACTGTAATGAACCCTCTCTATTTTCTATTTTTAGAACTGAGCTCTCCATAGACAAATAAGTAGTAGTGTACACTCTGTCTTCATTCCTCTGTAAATCAGCATAACCAACTTCGTTCTTATTGACTGGATTTTTTTCCCCCCAGGTGGGTTAATGGAGGGAAACTGAGTAAAAACTTCATCTTATTTGAACAAGAGACTGTACTTCTTAAAATATTTTTAAAGGAATAATAACTTTTATTAGATTTTTCCTTGATGGGGTTGGATGCAAGTGCTACCTAAAACGGGAACAGGGGATGTATTCCATATAATTAAATGTGTAGCTTGACA
This sequence comes from Lepidodactylus listeri, assembly GCA_029233225.1. Taxonomy (NCBI): domain Eukaryota; kingdom Metazoa; phylum Chordata; class Lepidosauria; order Squamata; family Gekkonidae; genus Lepidodactylus; species Lepidodactylus listeri. The sequence goes on from JARCFY010000012.1 coordinate 23,208,042, forward strand.
GGGATTTGCCTTAATAAGGTGATTATAAAGTGGCAAGTGTCTGTTCTGGAACGGCAAGTCACATTAAAAAAAAAAAATTAATCCTATATAGCAGGCAAGCATGCTTTCTATTTTGCAACAGCAGCTAATTTCTCCCATTTAGTGTAAAGGCAGTGAATACACCCTCTGCTCCAGACCCACACATATTGAGAGTTCCTTTTAGGCATAAGGGGATGTGCATGTGAGGTTTATGTATTTTGATACAGTATTCTCTTATTTTATATTTTGTTCAGCATTTACAGCCGAACAATACCAGCAACATCAACAGCAACTGGCACTAATGCAGAAACAGCAGCTTGCACAAATTCATCAACAGCAAGCAAATAGTAATTCTTCTGCGAACGCTTCACAGGTGAGGGAGTTGTCTGTATTATGATTTATCCCTCATTTTTCCCCACCAGGGTTCATCTCTTAATTCTCAACTGTTGACATAGAACCTTGCAACTAACCAACAGGGAAGTGGCTTTCGCTCGAATCTGCATCTTAGCCATACTTTAAAGTGTTTAAAAGGGACGCTATAGGTGAGTATAAGAGGAATTGCCTCTGCTCCCTCCTAACCGAAGCAAAACTGTCAGTATTTAAAGACTTGGATGTACATGTTCGAAAGGATGCTAGAGAATGTCATTACCTGAGATTGCATGTACCTGTTGGATGGGACTAGAATAATAATAATAATTCATGGACGATAGGTGTCTCAGTGGCTATTTGATAGATGGATTCAGGTGGGTAGCCATGTTGGTCTGAAGTAGCAGAACAAACTTTGAGTCCAGTGACACCTTTAAGACCAACAAAGTTTTATTCAAGGTATAAGCTTCCATATGCAAGCACACTTTGTCAGACGCTATGAAATTACCAAGTGTGCTGACACACGAAAGCTTATACTTACCATGCACTGCTGTGCACCAGTTGTGGGATGGCAGCAATAGGAGTGATCTTTTCCCTCAATTCCTTGCTTGTGAATGTCTCTTTAAGTGTTTGGCTGGCGATTGTAAGAAATGAGATGCTGGATTAGGTGGATATTTGGTATGATCTGTTGGTGCTTTTCTTATGTCACTTTTCACCATCTAAAACCCAGATTTAAACTTTTTAAATGATGCTTGTGATAGAAGTTGACAGATACCTCAAGATGGCATCGTTTCAAAGCTAATAGTTAATTTCTTGAGCTTAACAAGTGTCTGTTTTTTGTTAAGTTTTGTACAGTATTGATATTCCAGTTGCCAAAAGATCAGCCATTATGGATTCTCAAAATATCAGCACTTATGTTAAATGCTTTTGTAATGCTTGCCATGTTCTAGTCACTAAGCTTTGGTTTTAAAGGCTTAGAGTGGGGAATCTAATATGGCTTGCTTTAAATTATAGATTTCTTTAACCTGAAGTTTAGTGGCACTCCCTTTGCTGTCTTTTTGCAGTGCAGTGGAGATCTTTCTATGCACACCTTTATACAGCAGACTAGTCACTCCGTTAGTGAAATTGGTTGCTTTTGACCTATGTGCATGTGTGTGTTCCTACACTGCAGCTTTCTGTTTGACTGTTTAACTTAACATAATTTGTGCAAAATTGAATTTTAGCCATTTCATGTAAACTGCATTGGGTAACATTGGTTGAAAGCTGATCTAGAAATACAAGCTTGGATTCACGGGCAATTCCTGAAATGCTATTTCCAGGGGTATTTCTAGGACACAGCATGGGGTGGCAATTGGAGGACTGCAGTGGGAGGGGGGAATTAGCATACATCACACATAACTCCTCCCTTGCAGAAATCCTTTGTGGAATCCAAGCCATAGCTTTTTGTTTTGTTTTGAAGTTTAATATTTTTTTATTAAATGCATATAAAACAATTGATTCAAACAGGGAATTGCAAACAATACAAACTATTCAAACATTACCAATATTCTTGAAATTCTATTCAGTATGTCTGTCTAAAAGCTATTTAAAACTCTTAACCTATTTTCTAATAATACAGTTGGCCATAGTTAATAGGTAAAATAGCCTGTGCTTTATTTTTTGATGTGTTAAAAAATATTTTATTTCCTGCTTTTTTTCTCCCCCCCTTTAAGGGTTTTATTTCCAAGACATTGGATTCTGTTAGTGCTCAGTTTGCTGCTTCAGCATTGGTTACATCAGAACAGCTCATGGGATTCAAAATGAAGGATGATGTGGTGCTTGGAATTGGGGTGAATGGCATCCTTCAAGCCTCAGGTAAGAAGCAATAAGGATAAGAAAAAACAACAAAAGCTCTGCTTTTTCTGTCGGCCCTGGGTGTGTTTTGGAATTGTGCCTAATTGTGTCTTTTATTCCACAGGAGTATACAAGGGCTTACACCTCAGTACTAGTACACCTACAGCACTTGTGCATACAAGCTCGTCATCAACAGCAGGTTCAACCTTGTTACAGCCTTCAAGTATAACTCAGACTTCAAGTTCCCACAGTGCACTGAGTCACCCAGTAACTGCTGCCAATTCTGCAACAACTCAGGTTCTGATTGGGAACAACATTAGATTAACTGTATCCTCATCAGTTGCCACTGCAAACTCTATTACTACGCTCAATGCACGACACATACCTAGGACTCTAAGTGCTGTTCCATCATCTGCCTTAAAGCTGGCTGCAGCAGCAAACTGTCAGGTGCCCAAGGTTCCAGCTTCCTCCTCCGTGGATACAGTACCAAGGTAAGGCCTTTGTCTTTGAGCTCAGGCTGGTGCTGAAATCTGTTCGTTCTGCCAGTGTGGCAATGTGGAATTCGTTCTATGGAATATGTTTTAAACCTGCCCTTGACTACTGATTCTGTTAATTCTATTAATTAAAAAATAGCACCACTCCAGATTTGACATCGTAAGTAAAATTTGATCTGCCATTTGTACTGAAATAACAAAATTCATTTTCATTATGGAGACTGAATTGAAGGATCGCACCAATCTGTTTGGTTCTGGTTGTAAAGTCTTGAACTGTTAAATGTAGCTTTGCTTTGTAGTTAATAAATTACACTGAAGTTGTTGGATTTAGAGGAGTTGCAGATACTTGAAAATAAACCTTCCGGGGGGGGGGGGGGATTTGTTTCTGATAGACAGTTAGTCTTAAGTGTACCCGCTTTACTACTTTTGATTTTTTTAAAAAACTTTTTAAAAATAGAATTCCCTGCCATATGCCAAACTGGTTTTAAAATCTCCTCAGTTCTGAATGTAGCTTGCTGTATGAAACGTGTCTGTCTTAAGAAGCTCAAAGCTTCCTGGTTTGTTCCTGTTTTGAAATATGACAACCAGACACAGAAAAGTTCATCTGAATAAATTTAAATATTGATTGAACTTGGAAACAGTGGGTTGGGGTCATGAAGTTCAATGCATAGCCACCTTGAGCAGGTTCTGTAGAAATGGCCATACAGATTCTCTAAATCATACATGGTGTCCCCACACTCACCCTTCCCTCTCTCCCTTTTTTTATTTGTGATTTGGTTTGTTAATAGACTGTATTTGTCCTTAACAATTGAAAATACCATTTAATTTTTCTCACTACATTTCACTCCATGTAGTAAGCATCACAGACTTGGATGAACTTAATTCCTCTACTGTTATAATTGAAGCAAATTTAAATGCTTTCTCAAAATACTGTACCTTGAATTCTTTCTCTTAACGCATGCAAAATATTTTGTGTAGTGGTTAAGAGTGGTGGACTCTAATATGGAGAACCGGGTTTGATTCCACAGTCCTCTATATGGAGCTGCTGGTGTGACCTTGGGTCAGTCACAGTTCTCTCAGGGCTGTTCTCTCAAGAGCAGTTCTCTCAGAGCTCTCTCAGCCCCACCTACCTCACAGGGTGTCTGTTGTGGGAAGAGGAAGGGAAGGAAATTGTAAGCCGCTCCGAGACTCCCAAGTGAAGGGCAGGGTATAAATCCAACTCATTATTAAAACAGTATAGATTATTAGGTTAGTGTCATATTGAAGGTTCTGGAGATAAAAGCTTTTAATCATGTCTTTGAAAGGGGGGCAACTGAAAGATTGATTTCTTTGTTCCACCCCACTTGGGCATTTACTGATGGGCTGTTGTTTTTTTCTCCCCCGCAGGGAAAACCATGAAACAGAAAAGCCAGCACTGAACAATATAGCAGACAATACAGTAGCAATGGAGGTGACGTAGTTTCCATAGTAATGGAACTGCAGCCTTTGGGAACTTGTTTAGGTGCTATGCATCAGTAGCAATTTGAATGCAAGGGATGGTGGAATGCAGCATATTGCGTTTCCATGGCAGCTGTGGGGACTTGACAGCAATGCACATCTCCCATGCTTTGGTTTTTCTTTTCTTATTGTTAATAGGAAAGAATCAACATCTGTAAATTAAGAATACAGCAATTATCTGTACAGTACTCCATATTTGTAATACCCTTGTATATATGTTACTTGAATACAGAACTGTTCATTTGTGATGCTTTGCACTTGGGGCTGGGGAGGGGCGGGAGGGAGAACTGCAACAAAGTAAGAGTGTGAGAAGTGAGATTGTATAGAGATGAAGTGTCATCACATCATGTGCATGGTGCGGAACCTGCTGTTTTATCTATTTATTGTGCCGTGTTTACAGTTTTTTGTACACTGTACCTTCATTGGTTCCTGTGCTGTAGTAAATGTGTTAGGTAGCTGTGGACTCCTTGGTATTTTGTAAATGGTATTAACATAACTTGGTTCCCCCTCTGGGTCCTTGAGTTTTCTGTGTATCATGTGAAAAATGGTGACATACATACAGAATTTTTTAAAAAGGCATCAGTTTAAAAATGGGGAATGTACTATTCAATGGGATCTTCCTGTTCTAATATCATAAGGCAAGTAACAAGCTAAAAATGAAGTCTCATGGATTCTACCAACTGACTCGCTCACAAACATGTGTGCAGTTTCTGGTACTTAAAGCACTAAAGTTATGTTGCTGCTCTTCATACAGCCCCCTCTGTTGTCCCATTTCCTTGCGCACCAAAAAAAAAAAAAAAAAAGGTGTCAAAATCAAGTATGCAAATGGAGTCCTTACAACTGGAGTTTTTATGTTGTCTTGCCCTTCTTTTGATCACAAATTATATTTTTTTATTGTATAATTGTTAAAAGACTTCATTCTTTACTTGTTCTTAAGAGAAAAAAAGAGGCTATAAGGGAGAAGAATGCAGTAATTGCTGTACGTGTATCATCATTCCAGTTTCTGAAAACAGCCAGCTATTTTTTTTTTCCTTTTAAGATTCTCCAGAAGGCTGCAAGGCCAGAACCACAACTGTCGGGTGCCTTCCTTTGGAAATATTTGCCCTCTCTTCTGTGAAGAGAATGGTACTTAAGACTCTACTACTAGTGCTTTTGTCAGTACCGAAGCCAGAATGCCCACTTCAATGGCGTACATTATCCTTAAGGTTTTTAATCCCACCTGGAAAATTGTGACAGAACTCTCACAAAATAAACCCAGGGCATTACATGTTGACAGACAAATGTGTGGTGTGTTTTTATATCACATTTATTATTGAAGCACATAAAGAAAGCAGAGTAAAGAAGGCAATGCACAATTAAGAAACGGTGTCCTTAAACTTCTAGTCTACGTAGAGGCAATACTGGGAAAAAGGCAAGGGGTGAAGGGAAAGTCTCTTGTTGAAGTTTTTAACGAGGTTCTTTTAGAAAAAGAACTAATATGAATATACTACAGGGTTAAGCATATAAAATTCACATTTGGCATAAGAAGTGTATATATACACCAACTAATCTCAAACATTCGGAATACCTTCTATTAAATATTCCAGTTACATGTATTTAGGCTAGATTTTGATAAAGCAGGGTGCTCCTTGGGGGAAAGGGAACATCTTGCATATCCAACTCCAGACAAAACAATATTTGTCATCTGTAATCTAAAAACCAGTTTTAGTCAGACTTCATTTTTTTGGTTGCCTAGGGTCAGATCTTAAATTTTGACAGGTGAACCAGGCAAGTGGCTGGTACTGGAGGTAAGGAAGAAGAGAAGACTCATTGGCCAATAAATGGGTCTTCACATCTGATCAGAAATTCCAGCAGATGTTCTCCATCTCTCTAAGCCTAATCATAATTGCAAGGGCAAAAAAAAGGAATGAAAAGAATGATAAGCACAGCTGTCCCTTTGGAATCAGAGCAGCATGAATCCAGTAACATTGTGTATGACTGCAGATACAGTACTGCTACAGCCATAGCTTCCACCATTTCCTTTTTGTTTCTGGCTACTAAATGGAAAAAGTCACCCAGTCAAACGAATCTGAGTCGATGACTGCCTAAATCTGCATATAAGTAAAAACAGTGTATGCATATGTCATAGTAGATGAAGAGGAAAAGTAGGCTTGACTTAGGGCTATGACTAAAAAGATGTCCAATACAGTTCCTCTTGAAAGCCATATGCTTGCATGCAAGAAGTCCCAGGTTTAAGCCCTGGGATCTGCGGTCAGACTTTAGCAACAATTGATGGGTAAGATCTTTCTCTGCTTGAGGTTCTAGAGAGCCACAGCCAGTCAGGCTAGACACTGCTAAATTAGGTGAGATGAATCTATGGTCTAACCTGACATAAGGTGGGTTCATTTTTTTTACAGGGCCATGCTCTCCCTGAACTGCCCATTAATGGGCGCTCCAGTGGATACATCACCTGCCAGGCTTAGCTGAAATCATCTGGAATAGAGCGTGCAGGGTTATTAGTTAAATAATTAGAGTCTCAGCTGTAGAAGAACCAGGGTATTTTCCCTCTTTAAGCACCCAATTCTACTCTGCCTAGGAGGAAAGGTCTGCAATGGACAGGGATTGCCTCATGGAGTTGGGGTGGGAATGATTCCAAAGGCTTTAGACCTAAGGTATGCATTAAATGTTCTGCAGCACTAAAATGGACCAGAAAGCACATGCTCAAGAAATGGGCCCAGCCAGGTCCCAAGATTTCTCCCTACCTAGCACTGGAGATTTTAAGTATTTATGTAATGATCTGTAAGTGGACATACCTAGAAAACATGTCCAGCCCTCTCTGGTGAAGGTAGTTGGTTAGGTCTTACTGGATTCCATGATTGGTAACACAGGCTGAGGACAGACAGGGGTTCTGGAGCGCCCTGCCTCTGCTTTAGAAGCGGAGGCAGAGAGGGCATTCAGACAGCCGCAGCTGTCCCCCATTGCCAGCACAGACTCACCTGTCCGTGAGGCGCCAGCATGCCGCTTCAGCCGGAGATGCCTGGGAACTGGTCCTCAGGTGTCTCCGCGCGCGTCCCCGGCGCTTCCAGCGGGTGTGAACGCACCAAAGGCACATTGCACACGCTGCCGGAAGTCTGAATGGCGGCTGCGCATAGCCGCGGCTCGCCCCAGCAGCCGTGCACCGCTGCCCCTCGCAGCCAGTGCGAACGGGGCGGCCTGGGCAGCTTTTCCTGTGGGGCTTTTGGCCCCGCAGCTGTGCTGGGACAGATCTCCAGTCTGTCCTCGGCCAGAGATAGTTTTACTGGGGGTGGGGCTTCTATAGCACCTTCTCACTGGGTTGGAGAGGTTCTAGCTTATGAAATGTGCCAGAGCTGCTTGCTTACATGCAGTTTTCTCTGACTTGGGCCAGTGCCAAGGGACAGTGGCCATGCGGTTTAGAAAGAACAAGTTGAAATTAAGACAGGGAATATTGTTTGGTAAGGCAGATATAATAAAAGGGAGTAGACTGCCCACTATGGATATGCAAATCTTGCTCTGATAAACTCCACTAACAATCGGAGTGCTCCTGGATTCATCCCTCTTGCTAGAAAGATATGTTAGTAGGGTGGCCAAAAGTACTTTTAATCAGCTACCTTTAGAATGTAAATAGTCCTCTTATTTACATTCAACCTTCTTAGCCACAGATTCATGCTATGGTAATCTCAAGGCTGGACTGCTGTAACACACTTTTGGCTGGGCTGCCTTTAAGACAATTTAGGAGTCCAACTGATCAAAATGAAGCAGCTTAATTACTATCCGGAGCTATCATAATTATGCCTATCTTGAGATCTTTATACTGGTTACTTAGTTGCATCCAGATTCAGTTCAAGGTGCCGCTTATTACCTTTAATGCCCTTCACAACTTGAGTCTTCCATATGTGAAGGAATATCTCTTCCCCTATGAAGCCATGTGATAGCTCTGGTCATCCACCAGCCTTTGTGTCCCATCCAATACTCCCTCTAAGCTGTGGAGTCTCGTAATCAAAAAAACTTATTTTTGTGAGCCTCTGGCATTAAAGTTGTGAGCGAGCGATTTGGCTACTGCTTAAATTAATTTGCTCTGAAGCCATCCTTCCTGAGCTAAGACAAAAATGTGTGAGCTGGAGGTTAAAAAACTGAGCTAGCTCACACTCCGCTTAGAGGGGACACTGGTCCCATCATATAGGCAGATGTGAACTGCTACTGCCCTGGCTGAAGCTTTTACCGTTGCCTGTGACCAGACTGTAGAATGGTCTTTCTGAAATCATGAAGGATACATCTATGGTGCAGGTCTGTAGCCAGGATTTTGTAGCTTGTGGGACAATTTTTCTGGTGGGGCTGCCATTTTTGCCATTATTTTTCTGTCTGTACACCATTTGGCAGATTGGGGGGGGGGGTTGAGGCAGGAAAGGGAACCTAGTATTGATGTCCCTCCCATTTCTTTCCTCCTTGCTGCCCCTAGAACAATTTGTGATCCTTGCATCTCTTTTGTATAAGCCCTCAGTGTATTTAACCTCTCCCCAAGCCACACAATAGCCAAATGTCTGTTCTCCAAGACTGAAATTACTTACTCAAGAGTAAACCCTCCCAGGATCCAGTTGCAAGGCTTTTCTCTACACCAAGGACTTCTACAAAAGAGATGAAAGGATCAAAGATTGTTCTAGGGAACGGTCCTGTGGGGCTGTCCCTTTAAGAAAGGGGGTGAAGCTCCAAATACCCCACCATAGCTATGTGCCAGCTATGGTGGCAACTTTTAGGATGCTTTGTAAATAATTTTGGAGGGTGTTTGAAGGGGATAAAAGGCAAATTTTGCAATTTTGTGCTGAGTTGTTTGCTATCGATTACAATTATTTATTGGTGTTTTGAGTTTTGTTGTAAGCCTCCTTGGGTCCCATTTTGTCAGGAGAAAGGTGAGTTATAAGGATGTTAAACAACTGCGTAATATATCTATCTGGAAAGAAGCATTACAGTAGTGTTTACCTGCAAGAGAGCCAGTTTGGGGTAGTGGTCAGGAGTGCGGACTCTAATCTGGGAGGGACCGGGTTTGGTTCTTCACTCTTCCACATGCAGCCAGCTGGGTGACCTTCAGTCAGTCACTGTCCTCAGAGCTGTTCTTTCAGGAGCAGTTCTCGAAAAAGCCGCTGTAAGCCGCTCTGAGACTCCTTTGGGTAGTGAAGGGCGAGGTATAAATCCAATCTCTTTTTTCTTCAGTAGTTCTCTGAGTCAGCAACCACTTGAGACACAAGAGGATTGATTTATGGATGATGCCTCATTAAGAGGCTAATATGTGAGCTGATTCTTTTATGAAGGTTCATACAGGTTCCAGGGGGTGCATCAAGGCCTTCCTGTTGTCCTTGTGGAAACAATTCTCTTTAGAAGGTTATATGGTGTTTTTATTTCCTAGTGTTGTTTTAATTACCCTGACCTGAATAGCCCAGGCTAGCCCAATCTCTTCAGGTCTCTAAGCAGTCGGTCCTGGCTAGTATTTGGATGGGAGACCTCCAAGGAATACCAGGGTTGTGGTGCAGAGGCCTCTTGACCTGAAAACCCTGCAGGGCCGTCATGTTAGCTGTGACTTGGTGGCACACCCCCACATACATTGTTTTAATCTGTTGAACTGATGGTTGACCATACTACCAATTGCTGCTTTGTATTAGTGTTGTTTGTATAATTTTAATGTTTCTCTGCTTTTATATTTTATTGTGCAGCTGGTTTAAATTTTTAGACATTTAGGTTTTTGTTTTCTGTTGTGAGCTACCTTGTGTGCCATTTAATGCAGGTGTGGGAAGCCCCTGAATAAATAAATGGGTAGATAGTTAGAAGCTGCCAGGAGAGTAGATAGAAATGAAAAATGGCTCGAGGGCTTCATACACTGTGGACTATTTAGATGTAGAATTCCATCTGAAGTTTGCTACCCTTGACCCACTGTGGCAATGGTAAGATTCCTTTTAATAACCTTCATTAGCCAGGAAATTCTCATTTCTCAGACGCCAGCTCCGTCAGCTGCAAAACACAATATCAGGATTATTTCCTCCCCTGCTTCCAGCTCTAAATTGCTTTTGCACAATAATATTCTGTTCATATGTGGCAAAGCTTTTTATGAATTACGCTACAACAGATGTTAAATTATGTTTTTGTGCATTTGGAGTATTTGATGAACAAGGCCAGCATTCACTAATTGTTATTATCGCACAAACACCTGCCACCAAGCCATCCTAATCAGGACTATTTGATGTTTGTTTGCTGTGAACATTTTCCCCGGCTCACATTACATAAAATTATCTCATTGTAGAAGAGTCACAGTACTCAGAAGAGGTGGAAGTCACAACTGTGCTTTGCATAGCAATAACCCAAGTTGTCCTTGTTGCCCAACTGAGTCAGTTGCCTTAAAATGTGTGTGCGTTGATCCTGTGCTTCATAAGGGATAAATGGGCTGATGCGCCTCCAAATGATTTTCTGCCGGACAAAAAGTAGTCCCAAAACAATTACTTGGGGACATATTTACACTGTTCGTAAATCAGTATACTTAAGAGGCATTTATCAGATTGCATAATCTTTGAAGTTTATTCTTGGTATCAGGCCTCTGGGCACAAGCCTAATTAAGAGTTTACAATGGCCTGAAGCCAAAGCATGTGTCGATTGCCAAGTACTGGTTGCTTAATATTTTTCCTGTGCAATTTTATTGTTGTTGCAGATGGGAGTCCCGTACCTTCTGACACTTAGGGCAGTACTTCCCACACTACAAGCCAGAACACACTAGTAGTATGCCATGAGAAATACATATCCAGTAGGGTTGCCAGCCTCCAGGTGGGGCTGGGGATCTCCCACTTTTACAACTGATCTCCAGCTGACAGAGATCAGCTCCCCTGGAGAAAATGGCTGGTTTGGAGGGTGGACTCTGTGGCATGGGAAAGGCAGCATTTGGAGTGCTCTCTATGTACTTTCGTTGTCAGAGCTCTCTTTGAAGTCCAGCGTCTTGATTTGAAATGCACACGAAAGCTCATACCTTGAATAAACCTTTGTTGGTCTTAAAGGCGCCACTGGACTCTAAATTTGGTTTACAGCATTTGTCCTTCAGCATTCTCCTCTGTCTTGCAAAGCCATTAAGGCAATGCGCTTTGGCTCAGGAGAGCCCAGGGGATTTGCAGCTATTCAGCACTGCATGGAAACAGCAGGGGAGCTGGACAATGGAGCTGTCAGCAGGATCTTCTGTCCTCTGGGCTGCAGGAGCTATTTCGTGCTCAGCAGAACTCCCAGGTTCCTATATCAGAACACTGACCTTTTCCCAAATCATTCTCCTCTTCCACTGTGAGTGAGTGGGTCAGGGGTGAGATGGCAATGAGTGCCAGAGGAGGGGTGTGCTTTCTACCCGCCAGAATGGGACCCCACCTTTCTCCCCTGCACTAGGGTTGAGCAAGGTGGCATCCGAGCTGGAACAGGAGTACTCTGACCCCCTCCCTCCAGAGATGCCAGGGGACTTCCGACAGTGGTTGGAATCTTTTAGAGAAGGGACTAAGGGCAGAAGGGGCTATGGGCAGCTGCAAGCACCAATGCTCCCCCCTCTCCCCACGGAGGCAATCCAGCAGTATTAAGCAGCGCAAGAAGCTGCCCTTTAGAGTCCGAGGGTGCAGGATCCACCCAACGTCCTCACCTAGCCTGCAAGAAAGTAAGCATTGGTCATTACTTGTTACTCACAAGTAGGCCATTCACCAAATTTTGGTAATTCCCCCGTTCTCTCCGATAGCAACTAGGGTTGCCAGGTTCTGCCTCATCACCGGCAGGGGACTTTGGGGGGGGGGGTATTCATGGAGGTGGCAGGGATGTCCCCAACATGATGACATCACACAGAAGTGACATCACACAGAAGTGACATCATCACATTAGGTGCACAGTCCTGTAGAAAGCGCTGTCAGCACCAGCTTGCAAGAACCATTTAAATGGTTTTTGCAAGCGGGTGCACCGGTGCCTCCCACACCTGAACTCCAAGCAGTGAATTTGCAGCTTGGAACTCAGGCATAGGCTTGGAGCAAGGGTCACTGGGGGCGTGGGGGAAGAGGTAGTTGTGAATTTCCTGTATTGTGCAGGGGTTAGACTAGATGACTCAGGAGGTCCCTTCCAACAATATGGTTCTATGATTCTGTGTACACCCAGGGGGGCACCAGGTTGAGAAGCCTTTAGTGCAAGCTTCAAGGGTTGTGAGGTGGTCAGAACTTCACCTAGAAAGCATAAGAGCAGATTACATTCAGGACTTGGCCAACAGGGAAGTGGACTGGCTTCCAGATCTGTCCTGGACCCAAACATAGAGTCTCAAAAGACATCAGTCTGCAACCAGTATCTGTCCCCAGGCAGAAGAGATGGATGCCTTCCTGAAGTCCTGGACAGAGGGCTTTCTCTGCTCATTTCCTCCGATACCAGCTCAACATCAATGCCTTTGCAAGGTGAAGGAACTGGGTGCAGAAATTGGTGTTGCTCCCTTTTTTGGCCCAGAAGGCTATGGTTCCTGGGTCTGGTGAATCTGCTCAACTTTCCCAATTTCAATAGCCCTCCTGAAGCAATGGCCAATTGTTCTTCAAGTCCTGGGAGTTTCAAGTTAACTGCCTGGTTCTTAAGCACAGATCCTAAATCGTTTACTGCTCTCAGACAAGGTGATTCAGATTGTTCTAATTGCCAGTAGTATGTCCACTTCTAGAATCTTCATTGTTTTCATGGCAGGCCTCCAGCGCTAGTGTGAAGATAGCCGGTGTGGAGAATTTAAACCCAACCCTGAAGGACATATTGCCTTTCTTATGGAACAGTCTGACAAGGGCCCATGCCCCAGTACTTTAACAAGAGGCTTGACAGTTCTAGCCATTGCCCTACAGGAGTTTGATGGTGGCCCAGTCTCCTCACATCTGCTGATGAAGAGATTTTTGACAGGGAACATCTCATCTCCCATCTTCCTAGAGTATACAGATTTCTGACTTGGAGGCTTAATTTGGCCATTAAGACCCTGATGTGATCCAATTGAACTGTTTCTTGATGTTCTTTGAAGGCAATGATGTTAGAGACCTTTTTCCGGGTCTTGGTGACTAGGGTCTTATGAATAGGAGCCCTCTCTATCGGAAAGGTCTTGTTTGTGTTCCATCAGGACATGGTAGGTTTTGTGATTGACCAAGATCACAGATCTGAGGAGCTCTTCTTCCTTACCTTTGTCCTAATCCATCACACTAAAAAGAGTAGGGATGTCTACTCTCTGTGTCCATAGGGTTCTTTGCATGTATATTTTTAGAGCTAAACAGTGGCATAGGTCTGATTTGCTCTTGGGGGGCATTGGTCACCCCAGTAAGGATAAAGAGGGTAACCAAGACTTCGTTGAGTAGGTGGCTGAAGCAGTGCATCCTATTAACTTACAAGGCAGCCAAGATCCCTCCCCTTGAGGGTATTCAGCCCAATCCGTTATGAGAACAGCCACTGCCTCAGCCCTGGGAGTCTGTACTTCCATGGGGGAGATATGTAGGGTGATTATCTGGCCCAGTTGTTAGCCAAATTGCCTTGATTTCTTATCAATATTGGGGAAATAGAGCTAATTAATTAATTGGCAATAGGCAAAAAGGGGTCACCACCAGTGTTCCCTCTAAACTGAGTTGGTGTGAGCTAGCTCACAGTTTTTTAGCCTCCGGCTCACACATTTTTGTCTTAGCTCAGGAAAGATGGCTCCAGGGCAAACTAATTTATGCAGTAGCTAAATCGTTGGCTCACAGCTTTAATGCCAGGAGCTCACAACGTAGAATTTTTGCCCACAAGACTCCATAGCTTAGAGGGAACATTGGTCACCACCAATATTTACAGAGGTCCCACCTCTTCCAGAAGCACCAGAAATAAACAAGGAGGCTGGCTTTAGTAGTAAAATAGTTTCTTTACTAAAAGGTTCTTACTCAGGCAAACGATACAGATTCACACATTCACTTATACAGAGCCTAAGAAATAAAGACAGAGCAAAGACTGTTGCATTAGCAGGAATATCATTGGTATCCGTCGAGGGCAATAATTACCTGTCCATAGAGATGTTGAGTTCCCACTGGAAAAATAAGGGGAGGCTATGATGGGATTAGGGACACGTGTCCTGCAGCAACATGTGTAGACTCTGGCTGTGCAACAAAGAGCCGTGGAGGTAGAGTAGGGTAAGAGGTAGTAAAAGCTAGAGAGAGAACACGTTGCTAGGTGTCCTCTTTTATTAGGGGGCTCTGGGGGAGGCCTTGACTGGACACCTCCCATGAGACCACCCCTTGATGGTCAGCCCCAAAAGTCCTGTCCACTAGAGGAGAGGAGCTTAAGGGGTTGGGCAATGTTACACTCTACCTGATTGTGACAGAGATACCTGGAGGGCAGATATGACTAATCGGCTTTATTTCGCTGATGGGCTTAATGTCTCTGAGCTGCAGAACCGGTTTCTGGCTAGTCAAGTCCATTGTCTATGTGAAGGCGGGAATAAGCCTTTTATTTCTCCAAAGCAAAGAATGTTGGAGGGGGGGTTGCCTGTGTGAGGAAGAAGAACAACGCTAATGGCGTCTGAAAGCGCATGTTCAAACCACAATGGTGAGTCGCTGTTTCTGTTTAAGTAGTTGTGTTAAGGGAAGACTTTGGGAGCTGGCAACTTCGGGAACCACTGGCACATCATCTCAGGCGTTGCCTGGCAGGTGTGTACAGCTGGCATCGTGATCTGGTCATATTGCATCTCAGTCCCTTTTACACATGCAGCAACACAATTTATTGTTAACACTTATAGACTTTATGTCTATAAGAGGGAATAAGCGCCTTCCAGGGCAACCCAGTCCTACCTTCATATGCCTTCATGGATACCTTTGGCTACAGCCCTTGGCCACTGAGTCCTGCAGCAGATAGTGTAAGAGGATCAAGGGTGTCGATTTTTTTTAACCCACCCTGGGGACAGTATGCTTTGTTACATCCCCACAAATCTGATACTTACCATGAAGGTGCATTCTCCTTGGAAGTGGCTAGGAGACCTGGGCCCATCCAAAAAAGGGGGGGGAATGAAACATAGAGATGCAGAAGGACAGAGATGTTATAGAAAATGAGGGAAGTTCCCTGATTGGGAGATTGGCCCAGTTGTTAGTCTGGGTTGGATTGTGTTGCTGTGTTTGCTAAATTTTTCAGATTATATTGTGTGCCAGGGAACCTACAGAAGTTTCCGGACTGAAGGGGAGATGGGGGAACTCCTCCCCTCCAGAACATTAAAGCTGGACTTCCTGCCGCCAAAAGTGGAGGGAAGGGAGTTTCCCACACTTCCGTATCTCATAGTCACTTCCAAGGATAATAGACCTTCACAGTTAGTACCAATGTGCCAGTTACAGACTTCTGAGTGCAAGGTCCCTATCCAAGAGAAGGATGTCCACTGTGCTTCTGTATGATTCGTTGCTCCTGTCTGAGCCTAAATTGGGAGGGGTGCCATGGCTCTGTAATCAGGTTCATGTGGAGGCATTGCAGAATTACCTATTGACAAAGGAGCCTGTTTTCTGATCACAATATGAATCACTTGTCTGGGCTTGCTGCCTTCCAATCAGAAGGATATCAGTAACTCACAAAACAGGGAGCGCACTTCTCTGAGCATGGGTAATTCTTAGGACCTCATACTTCAAAAGTAAACTTTTTCCAGCGTAAGAACAAAGTCTCTAATACCAATTTTTTTAAAAAGCAAGGTGTGCTTCAGCTCAGAAGTTAAGGAGACACTGTCTTGTTAATGTCCTCCTTCTGAAAAAGGAGGGCTGAAGTTCCCTCTGAGTGCAATGCTATATCTTGATTTTGAGGAGGGGAAGAAAGTGGGAACATCTGAGCTGCCTGAATAAGAGTCTGGCTGAGCACTTGCCCCTCCCCCTTTTTCCGAGTATTTGAAGGTTGGGCCAAAAGGTTCTTGCCTCTAAAGCCTGTGTCTCCCAGCCAATGGCCTGTACAAGCCATGCTGGGAGAACCAAAACCAGCCTTGCACATCCTTGTGACCCTGTAAGGCAGGTTAGGCAGAGAAATAGAGACTGGCTCAAGATCACCCAGGTGAGCTATGCGGCAGAGTGGGAATTTGAAACCAAGCCTCACAGGCGTTTCTTGATCACTTGGGAGTAAATTTCCTGCAGTCTGGGATACTTTCATCCCACAAGATGTTGATTCCAGTCTGAGAACAAGACAGAGACAGTGTGTGATTAATTAACTGTTATCCAGGAACAGCGGAGAAGGAACCCTTCTGATTTGCTAACTTTTCTGTGTCATTCATGGGATTGCAGCTGCCCAGTGGCTTAGCAATGAAGGGAAGGCGCCATCTGCTGGCTGGAAGCTAACCAGGTGTCACTGGCAATTTGCAGGGGGCTAGCCCAGAACAGGACAGAAGGCAGGAGGGCCTGGCGTGATGTGGTCCCTGGGGTCGCGAAGAGTCAGACTTGACTGTGCGACTGAACAACAAAAGCCTGCTTAGACTTCTAAATAATCTTTTGACACTTCTTCAGATTCATTGAAATGGAAGTTGCCAGTCCATACATATAGGAAGAGGGTGTGCATGCACATGAAAGCTTATACCCAGAATAAAATGTTGTTGGTCTTAAAGGAGCCCCTGGACTTGAACCTTGTTTTGCTGCTTCAGATCAACATGGCTACCCACCTGAATCTGACAGATATACAGAATGTAATGTTAACAGTGGAGCCAAAAAGTTATGAAATGTGAGAGATACAGTCAGTGGCCTTTCTGTATAAAGAAGAAAGCAGTGATTTTCTCAGACTTTTTAAAGCAGGGCCCCCTTCTAAACGTATGGTATTTTTAGACCCCCTTTGCAAAGTAACTCCATGTTACTTTCCCATTCAATATAAAGTGCAAGAATCTCGTATCATTTAACACTGAACAAATACATATTTTATTTTTCATGTTTAGTGTCTATCAATATATATAATTCTCCACATGGCCAAATCTGTGCATACTTAGGCCGAGGACAGACTGGCAATGTAAAGCGGGGGCAAAATGGAGGGAACTGGTGCGTGGGAAAAACTCCACGGAGCTGGCCGTTCATACTGGCCAGAGCAATGCGCAGTGGTGCCGATACGGAGCGTTCAGACTGCTGCGGAGCCGGCGCGTGCAAGCCGCGCGCACCGTTGCGCTTTTTTTTTGTTTTCCCTTTGATGTGTTTCGCATATGCGCATAACTTTGTGCCGGTGCGTTCACACTGCCGCCTCCGGATGCCTCCCGCTTCTTCCGGTTCACACTATTTGGTTTTACCCGGTGTCCTGTTAAAGCGGATGGAAAGCGACTGGGAGACAGGTAAGTGCGAAATGGAGCCGAGGGACAGATGCGCATGTCTGAACGGGCTCTTTTCTTCCACTTCCAACGCGGGGCTGCCCCGCTTTACATTGCCAGTCTGTCCTCGGCCTTAAATCCAGAGACTGGAGCCATGAATACAGATCTTTCTACAAACTAAAAAAAATGCCTCAGGTTTGCAGAAAAATCTGAAACCAATCTAACTAAAAATATGCATTTGGGGGTTGACCCCCCCACAGAAGAAAAGCAGTGCCTGCAGTTGTAAGAAACAAATGCCCTCAGTGGCTGTTGACAGCCGCCCTGAAGCCCACTTGTGGGATATGGCAGGGTATAAATTAAATAAATAAATGAATAATGAATAAAACCACACAGTATTGCCAGACTTCAAGTAAAAGGCAGGAAGAAGAGGGCACTGCTGTTCTGGATTTTGAGGGAAGACTCATTGGGGCCAGGCCCTCCAGCAATCGCTACCATATTGACTTGCATAACTCACCCAGGCCCAGCTCCTTGCTACTGTTTAACACCAACCACCCCAGAGAAGCCAGTATGGTGTGCTGGTTAGAAGTTCAGACTAGGATCTGGGAGACCCAGGTCCAAGCCCCCTCTCTGCCATGGGAGCTCACTGGGTGACTTTGAGTCTGAAATATTAATATGTGTAAACACTCTAGCCCAGGGGCGGCCCCATGCGGCTCTTTCACACAGTCTAATTTAAGGTTAATAAAAAGCAAATTTCCATATTTTTCAATAAAAACATGTGTGTAATATTTGTTTATGTCTTGCGGCTCTCAAACATCTGCTGTTTATTCTGTGCGGCATCTACGTTAAGCAAGTTTGGCCACCCTTGCCTAGTCAAAATGGGGGCCCACCACTCGGGGAAGGTTTTGTATAATTCTGGTGGTAACATATCCTCACTTGCCATTGAGAACCTTCCCCATTGTATCCTAGCTTGCCCGTTGTACAACACACCCAGAGACAAATTCCTGACAGGAATTTTATTTACCATAAATGCGTATTTTGAAAATGAGAAGATTGTGCTTCTTTTATCAGACACCGACGAGTACGTATCCTACAGAGTTTCCCTTTTTGCCAAAAAGATTAGAGCCAAAGCGGTACCTTAGGGGTCATTCTTATAACCCACTGGCCATTTTTAACCATTCTGCTGTATAATTTTATAGCTTACGTATGTGATTTTAGGTTTTATTTCTTACGTATTTTCTGCATTTTAATGCTATGTAACTTTGTTGTGGCTTACGGCTAATACAATAAATCTAATTGATTGAGTCAGTCACACACTTTCAATCTAACCTGCTTCACAGGGTTGTTGTCAGAATAAAATGGAGGACAGGAGAATGATGTAAGCCGCTGTGGGTCCCAATTGTGGCAAAAGCCAGGGTAGGAATGAAATAATAAATGTAGCAGAAAATGGTGGATAATTAAATGGTTGGTTGGTGAGTGAGAAGGAGTGAAAGAAACAGGGGAAAGGAAAGATATGGGAGGAGAAAAAGAGGAAATAGTACGGGGAGAGGGATTTGAGGGAAATGAGGTGCCCCCACTAGTCTTTGCAGTTTCCCCACAGTGCAGCTGGGTCTGGCCTGGCAGCCAGCACCAGTGGCGGACCTACATTTTTGGGACCCTGAAGCCTGAACTGTTATGGGGGGCCCTTCTCAACCAGCAACAATAAGGCAACATTCAACAGGACCACATGAAACGAGTATTAGAACATACAAGAAGCGGGGACCCGCGATACTCACGGAGGGGGGGAGAGAAGGAGCTCCACGTCGAGCAGGAGGAAGCACCCGTAGGTGAACCTTCTTCCCCACCCCCCCGGCACTGACAGCAAGGCTTGGGCCCTCCGATCTCCTCCCCCACGGGCACTGGCGGCGCATGCACAGGGAACACTTTTACGTTTGGGGGGATTTAAATATCCTCTGTACAATTTTTTTTAAGTTTTCAGATTTTTCTGCACACCTGGGGATTACCCCAAGTGTGCAGGAAAATCTCCCTGCCCCGCAAGTGCCCCCGAGGTGTGGATTTAGATATCCGCACGCACAGGGGACACTAGGCTGTTAGTATATAGACAAGAAGGGGGGACCCGCGATACTCGCGGGGGGAGAAGCTGACAGCCACTCGGGCTGCCGCTTCTCCTGCCCCCTGATCTTGGAGGGGCCCGAGTGGCTGTCAGCCACTCAGGCCCAGCGCTTTTCTCCCTCCCCCCTCAGCTCCCAGGCCCGAGTGGCATGCGCAGGGAACACTTTTACTTTTACTTTACCTGATGGAACCATGGCACCAGAATCCCAAAGGTCTCCTGAACAGGAGCCAGACACAGAGGCCCCAGAAGAACCCATCAGCAAAGCTTGCCCTTCACCAGAGATCCCATTGGCATTCCCAGAGCCCCTAAAGTAGGGGGGATAGAAAGCCTGGGCAGAGGCTCTGATGTGGCAATGGACCCACAAGGTTTGTGATGACCGAGATCTGTCATGGCTTTTACAGGATGCTGGATTCTGACCCTGGTGACAGATGTATGCACTCATCTCCATAAATAGCCTCAGTCCTTCCCGGCAATGGTGGGATCAACACCTTGATTCTGGTCTGCCTGTAGCAGAAGGAGGAGGAGAAGGAGAAGGAGAAGGATTGGATTTATACCCCGCCCTTCACTACTTGAAGGAGTCTCAGAGTGGCTTACAATCTCCTTCCCCTTCCCCTCCCCACAACAGACATTCTGTGAGGTAGGTGTGGCTGAGAGGGCTCTTTCGAGAACTGCCCTTGAAAGAACAGCTCTGTAAGAACTTATGACAGATCCAAGGTCACACCAGCAGCTGCATGTGGAGGAGTGGGGAATCAAACCCGGTTTAGAGTCCACTACACCAAATCAAGAGCCCTGACCACACAGAGAGCTATCGGGACATTGCCTACCTGACAGTTGTCCCCTGCAAATGGCCGTTCTGCTCCTATATTTGCATTACCTCCGTAAAGAAATGGTTTAGGTTGCCAACTTTGGCTTGAGAAATTCCTGGAGATTTGGGGGTGGTGCCTGTGGAGGGGGCACTTTGGGGAGGGGAAGGAGTTTAATGGCAATATAATGCCATAGAGTTTGCCTTCCAAAGTTGCCTTTTCCTCCAGGGGAACTGATCTCTTCAGTCTAGCAATCAGTTATAACTCTGAGAGAACTGCAGACCCCACCTGGAAGTTGGTAGCCCTAATTTGGGGACTCATACTACAGTTCGTGGTAAACTAGATTATTGCTCTCTCACTTTGCATCCAGGTATGTTTTAGAAGGTAGATAGGATTGGCTTAATTCTCATTATTTTCAGGGCTGAATTTCAGCCTTTTTATTTAAAATGCATGGTAAAGGTAGATTTTGTTTATTCCCCTACCCTGTTTTCAGGAGGAGGAGGATATTCATATGTCCCATAAATATCCTGAAAGCTAACCCATAAGAGTCTGTTGATGTGTATGTATTTTAATAATTTGTAGAGGCATGTGGTTTAGAAATCTATCTATCTATCTATCTATCTATCTATCTATCTATCTATCTATCTATCTATCTATCTATCTATCTATGGTAATATACTCCTTTATAGGAGACTAGCCTAATACCCATGCTTCGCTACAGTATTTAAGTTCCATAAATCCAGTTATAATACTAATGATGTGAAGTTTTGAAATGTAACATTTGTTGTAGGAACTCTAATGGAGAAGATTGTAGTGTAAAAAATGAAGTGAGACATATGTACTGTTTTTTCTGTCTCTACTCTCTGTAGACCACATTGATGGTTCTGCCCTCAGGTGCTAGGATCACCAGGCTGCTTGGTGAGCTCACTCTGGAGCAGGCAACATAGAACTGTCCATTTAAGAAGCAGTCGTCTGTTAAGTCAACCCCTGCCACCTTCCACGAAAGTGATGGCCTTTCTACTGGTGTTCCTGGATTGTTTTGCTTATGTGGAGACTGTGTTGTTCTGAGCGCCTCAGGGTGATCTTGCTGGTACCTGGCCTGCACAGCTCAGTGTCCTGCAGGAGTACTATGTGCAAATGTCTTTGCTGCATTCCTAAGTTGCCACCTCCTTGTAGCGTTAAAGTACCCTGGACCTGCTCCGACACCTGACAGACACCTGACAGCCTGTCTGGTGTGTGTGGGGATTATGTTTAAAGGCATCCAGGAGGCTGGGCCAGCAGCAGAGCTAAGGCAATCCAGCTGAGCAAACCTCCCCGGTGGCTGTAAGCATCCCACTTCCTCTCCTACACCTGACAGGCAGCTGCCTGTCCAATATAAGAGGGGGAGGGGGAGAGGGAGGAGAACTAGAAGCCACTGTGGAGGTGGGGCCAGCAGGATCACTAAGGCATTACTGCTGGGGCAGGCTCCCTCATGGCTTTAAGCACCCTGCAACCACTGCTGCACCTGACAGACAACTGCCTGTTAGATGTAGGAGGTGAGGGGGAGTGTGTTGGAAGCTATTGGAGGGGCTGGACCAGCAGCATCACTGCGCCTCTCAGGTGGTTGTTGGCCATTCCTGATTTCCTCAACTACCGTTAGCTCTCTGCAGTCTCCTGTAACTTTTTTTACCTCAGAATGCTGAGCTCTGCAGCTGACCAATCAGAGATTGGGGGGGTGCAAGGAGGCAGCCACATAGAAATCAATGGAGGAAGCACATTTTCCCCCTTTTGACCCACGTAGGGGTCGAATTTTTTAAAAATCCCTTCTTAGAGAGCACCTATGCCATGGTAGGAGCGCTCTCCCCCAATTTGGTGCTTCTAGGTCCAGCGGTTTGGCCTGGGTGTTGATTTTACAGTGAGGGGACTTTCTTTTATATATATAGATTGAAGGCACGGACCATGTACTTCTCTCTTGTAGATTTTACCAGGATTTACATGCTTTTCACCTCATTCCTATACTGCAGTCCTTGGAGGGCAAATATGAGGAAAGTAAGATAATGAATTTCCTAGCCTCAAATAGTGCTGATACCATTGAAGTGGTGGCAAACTTCCTTTATAGTGTATATAGGAGGAGAAGTTTGTTCTGTCAGAATGGTTAGTTAATTAACTGTTTTGTCTTCTTCCCTTTTTGTATACCTGAGCTAAGGCTGTTGTTGTTATGCCAATAAAGGGTTGTGGTTGTTGTTCTCCTTTATAACCTATCCACGTTTTGTTCAATTAATGTGGCGAACACTCAAAGTGCTGCCATCTTGTGGTATCCCTGTTTTACTACACTTGACAAATCTCTGGCAAGGAGGACCAACAACTATTCATCAGCATGTTTACATTATTTATTATATTATTTATTTACATTTGCAACTTTTCCTGTCCTGTGACCAATCCCGAGTTTCCAAGACAGAGAAGGCCCTGAGCTCAAACACATAACAGTTGTTAGTGTTTCAAAGAAAATTGGCCATGTACCTAGAGGGAAGAGTTCAGAAACAAAAGGCTGTTAATAACAGAAATTTAGAAACCCCCCTAGGGGGGCAGTGTGTGTGTGTCATGAGGAATGGCATGATAGAGGGGTAAACAATTAGAAAATTTCTCCTCACTACAGTAGAGGAATACTGAACTCTGGGCTAAATCAGTGATTCCCAACGAGGCATACTGCTAATGCTCCCTCTAAGCTGTGGAGTCTTGTGAGCAAAAATTCTACTTTGTGAGCTACTGGCATTAAAGTTGTGAGCCAGCCATTTGGCTACTGCATGAATTAGTTTGCACTGGAGCCATCCTTCCTGGGCTGAGACAAAAATGTGTGAGCCAGAGACTAAAAAAACTGTGAGCTAGCTCACATGAACTCAGCTAAGAGGGAACACTGCATACAGCCCCCAGTGGGTTTTTTTACAAATCTTGAGGCAAATGGAGAGGGGCCATTTGGGATTTTGAGCAGCCTTTCCTTCCCACTTGCAATGGCTTCCAGCAGCCAGTGGGAAAGAATTGTGCCATACTGCTCTGTGCCCCCCCCCCCCCCCCCGGGATAAAATCCCAGATCCACAATTTCTTCCCCCTAGGACCTTAAAAAAAACTGGCACATAGCAAATAGGCATCAAACCCAACATTAAGGAGCTGGCTGAAGGCCGTCAGATGTAAAGGTCTCACTAAATGTAGGTCTGAGGTCTGTGTCTTGTATTCATGTAGAATAAATTTACCTATAAAAATACAGTTGTCTTGTCGGGAGTGCTGTTTAATGGACCAGTTTTTAACTTGTGTCTTTGGGGGAGGCATTCAATAATAATGGCATATACGTGGTGGCAAGCGGGGGTGGTGGTGGTGGTTAAAGGTTAAGACTCACTGGGCTAGTCTTATTCGAAACTGATAAAAGGAATTACAGACATTTGTCTGTTTTCAGTTAAAAAGGATTCTTATTGGATGCCGCTTGCCCACAGTGTGTAGAATTGTATCGTGATATTTATGGTCAGCTTATCTAACTGCTCTTCCAAAATACATTACGGAGGAGGAGGAGGAGAAAGAGAAGGAAGGAAGGAAGGAAGGAAGACTAAGCTAGATCATTAGCTTCCTGCTCACTTAGCCCTGAACCTCACAAGTCTAGTACTCTAGAGCAATGGCCATGACTGAGAGGTTTGTGGAGGAATGAGCAGGAAACTTATTATTGAGCCTTGAACCAGAAAGCTACCTCTGTTATCAGTGGGTTTGGATTCAGGAGAATGGTAGGAAACCCATTTGAACATGCATTACAGACTGGTGGATTTAGGACATCTATTAAAATCATTCACAAAGACTGAGGCTAGTATAACTGTTATCTTCCAGCAGCCTCTTCCATTAGCCATGTAAAGCTGGAGGTATTAATGACTCTTGTGGTATCTTTAAAGATGATGGATGAACACAAAATTCCATTGGCAGAGCCTTTGAGGTCCATGCCTATAGTCTATTCCCTGTTCAAGCTCTGAGCATCAAATAGCAGCAATATGAATGCATGAAGCTGCCTTATAATGAATCAGCCCATCGGTCCATCAAGGTCAGTATTGTCTACTGTCAGCAGCTTGTCACCTATTACCTGATCCTTTTTCTAACCTGGAGATGCCATAGACTGAACCTTGGACCTTCTGCTTGCCAAGCAGGTGCTCTACTATTGAGCCAATATGGGACGATATTAAGTTTGGAAAATAGTGCAGGGAGAAGCTTACCCGCCCCCTTGCACTGTGATCCTGATTGGGGGGGGGGGGCTACTGCCTCATGTTTAAAGGGAAAAAATGACTGGGGATTCCGTTCACAGGAGTCTCATCTTCTTATGAAGCTTGACCCTCAGAAATGATGTTCCGGTCCTCTTCTAGTGCCAGTGTTGGTTTAGTGCTCCAGTCCACAGATCTTTGTGCATTCTGTAGTTAACTTCATATATGCAACATATGCAGCTGAGCCCAGAGATTCTGTGAATTCACATGCCAAAGCAATGGATGTCAGAGGATGGGGACTGAGGGCTGGGAAGGTAGAGTAAGTTGAGGAGTTGGTTATATTCACTGAAGATTGAAAAAGCTAGAGAAAACTCCATCCTCTTGGTTGGATCCAGATTAAACTGGCAGTTGCCACCAATTTCCCCTCCCTCATTCAGAGACGCCCCATGTTGTTCCTCAGGATCCCCTTTCGCCCAGTCTTCATCAGTATGAAGATGAGGCCTTCTGATCATTGTGGCAATACAACGAGGCATTTTTATGGGGTGGGGTTTGTGTGGGATTTACAGTATTCTGTATGTTTTAAGCCTCTTTGAGCTATGAGAAAGTGTTGTGTTATGTGCTGTCAAGTCGCTTCTAACTTATGGAGGCCCTTTGGATTAGTGACCTCCAAGACATCCTGTCATCTACAACCTTGCTCAGGTCTTGCAAACTGAGGGCCACAGCTCCCTTTATTACAGTCAATCCATCTCATGCTGGGTCTTCCTCTTGTTCCTGCTGCCTCCAGCTTTTTCTAACACTCTTCTCTTTTCCAGTGGATCTTGTCATCTCATGATGTGATCAAAGTACAATAGCCTCATTTTGGCCGTTTAACCTCCAGGGAGAATTCAGACTTGATTTGATCTAGAACCCACAGGCAATCACTGTTTATGGATTTTCAACTTGTAATTTCATTTATTTGTGTTCTGTAGCCTGACCATTTGATGCAGCATTGGTGCTTTTTCACACACCCTTAGTTATGGCACTGGAAAGCAAAGCAAACGATACAGAGCAGGAGGAAGAAAGAGGGGGAAAGAAAGGTGATACCTTTATTCCAGGAAGTTGAATTGCTGGATGAGCTAGTCTGGCCACGGTAGCTTATCGCATTAATGAGTCAACTGTGTGTTACATTAGGCAGAAAAGGGTACGGGATAGTTTAGCTGCAAGCACATCATCTTGTGCTAAAATGTTATGTGTGAGTCATGATCCCAAAATGGAGAATTTAAAAGTGCGTTATGCATACGGGTAGAAGGTATGGCACAGAAGTTAGCCTTTGTGAGAGGCCCTGGGAAGGCTTTCAACTTATGAAAGTATTTCGCACAAGTGTCAGGTGGCAAGGGATCCGGGGGAGAGACAGTGCTGAGAGTGAAGTTTAAGCTAAACATATGTATTTCAGGCTGGGGACTACCTGGAGATGTTGGTCTGCAGAGCGCAACGCAGATTGTTGTGGGTAATGGCGTTGAGCAGATTGGTTGGTGCTGCAGATTGGCCACAATAAGAAGAAGAAGAAGAAGAAGAGATTGGATTTATACCCCGCCCTCCACTCCCCAAGGGAGTCTCAGAGCGGTTTATAAACTCCTTTCCCTTCCCCTCCCCACAATAGACACCCTGTGAGGTAGGTGGGGCTGAGAGAGCTCTTTCCCAAGCTGTCCTTGAGGGAACAGCTGGTCCAGAGCTATGGCTTGCCCAAGGTCATCCAGCCAGGTGCAAGTGGAGGAGTGGGGAATCAAACCCGGTTCTCCCAGATTAGAGTCCGCGCACTTAACCACTACACCAAACTGGCTCTCTAACAACAAAAAGTAGATAACAACAAAAGTAGATCGGAAAATATAAAAAGAAATTGTAGGTTATGAACTATTAATGAACCCATTCATTATTAGATGCTCCACAAAGCAGGAAGGAAGGAAGGAAGGAAGGAAGGAAGGAAGGAAGGAAGGAAGGAAGGAAGGAAGGAAGAAAGGAAGGAAGAAAGAGAAAAAAAGAAAGAAAGAAAGAAAGAAAGAAAGAAAGAAAGAAAGAAAGAAACCCACTGTTCTGGATGGAAGCTTTATAGTAATAGCCCACTACCTACTTATTTATTTAAATCATTTCTCCCCTGCCTTTCAGCCTAATGACAAATAAAAATGTAATATCATAGCTATACTATAAAATACCAGCCATAACAACTGAAATTGACAAAGCCCAGCAAAATCACTGATACATACATGGCGAGCAAAAGGTTAGAATGTCTGTGTTTGTTGCTGACAAAACCATGCATTATATAGTATTTTAATCTTACTCTATGTGCATTTCATAATTCGGGCTCCCAGTAGAATAACACGTTCATTGCTTCGCTTGGTCTTAATATTGTTCATAATTATATGGGAATCAAACACTTGGAGGGGAATGGTGGGAAATTACCATTTCGAATGAGTGCTGCTGGGCCTATGCTGATTGGCACAGCTATCTCTACAGCTATTTGCACAGATGTCTCTGCAGTGACAGCCAACTGAAAAGACAGCACACGAGCATTATTGTGTTTCAGCTGATGACTTTCATTCTGAGCATGGGCAAACTGATGCGCTGTCAGCCAAGACTTGACTCCAGCTGTTGAGAGAGATTATTTTTGGCTGGTGCGTCAGTCTGGACCTAAATAATTCACGTACAGAAATATCCACCACAGTGACACACTTTATAAAGTAATGCTCAGATTCAAAACAAGCTGGAAAAGTCCTGTGCTCAAACCTTAAGAACATAAAAGAAGCCAATGTTGGATCAGGCCAGTGGCCCATCCAGTCCAACACTCTGTCACACCGTGGCCAGAAACACCAAAAAACACCAAAAACCTTACTGCAGTCACAACTTCACTTGCTGCTTGTTTCAGAGCAGCAGCATTTAAAATTGAACGCATTATGTGTGGTCTTGTGGCCACCTGAGGGCCAGATGGTGATGCAGTAGGTCCTCAGAGGATGTGGTTAGTAACTTGTCATCTGGATAAGAGAAAATGGTAGGAGGATCAGAACAGAGCGCTAACAAAATCTTATGCTTGGGATTAGGATTGGTAGACGTGACCTCAGGATCGAGGAACGAAGAGAGTGGTGTCCCTAACTGTGTCTGGGGAAGGGTCAGAACGCTTGCCTTCCCCCTGGTTGGAATCACTCCTGAGTCATCTCCAAGGAGTTCCAGGGAGAATGGGTGGGATCGGAACAGAGGTTGATGCCTATTTATGTGAAGAGAGCAGATCCAAATAGCAAAAGTAGTGACTAAAATTAAAATTTGTAAAACAACTGCAGCTTTGTTAAGATGGTCATAGGCGTAAACTACGGGGGGGCTCGAGGGCACGAGCCACCCCCAAAATTTCCTGGGGGGGGGCTCAGCCACCCCTGGGAAAATGGAGTGCCCAGGCCGGCCGGCTGGCCGGCTGCCGCCTCTCCCCCTGCTCCATTCCTCCCTCCCTCCATCCAGGAACCAGCTGGGCAAATGCCCAGGGTGCTGGACGGAGGAACGGAGGCAGGAGCTCCCGGGCCCTTCTGAGGCTCACCAGCTGGTGCCTCTCCCCCCCCCCACACCGGCCTGGCCATTCCTCCCTCCTTAGCTCTCCCTCTTCCTCTTTTAGGGGTGAGGGAGGGAGTGGCCAGGGCGGAGGGGAAGGGAAAGGCACCAGCAGCACCGGCTGGTGAGCCTCGGAAGGGCCGGGGAGGCGCAGCGGCTGGCGGTAGGTTTTCGGGGGGGGGGAAACATGCTAAAGAGCCCCCGCCCCCCCGGACTTCAGAAAAGTCTACGCCCCTGAAGATGGTCATAGCTGAGCATCAAAAAGGGAAAACAGGAGCATCTCAAATGGAGACAATGGCAGGATATGAACAGCCTGACAGCACATTGGGTTTCCTTTTTGTGTGGGAAAGACTATGCAGAGCAGAATTTGGAGTCAGATGCAAGCTGTGACTCAGCAGCTCTGGAATGCCTGTGTGAAAGAATGGCAGCTATGGATCCAAGAGATTCCAAAGGCATGCACCAGTTATTCCGAGACACTTTTAGCCTCTCTCTCAAAATTCCAAAGATCTCTCCAAGACAACAAAATTAGGTTTGGTAATTTACAATGCTATCCTATGAATGCTCTCCTGGGGGTGGAACCCATTGAACAGACCTGAGTGGCATTTTGTCTTAACCTGATTAGGATTGCTCTCTTAGTACAATGTCTTTAATACGGTCCTCACAGTTTAAGTCCCCGAGGTTGTGAACATACATTAATGACAGTAATACTTAGCAGGTCTGCCCCAAATCCCACACAAGTCTATTCTGTGGGATTTAGTCCCAGGGAAGTGGACTGCACAGCTGTTACTGAAACAGAAATCTTAAGGATTATCTATGAAGTATGTAATTTATCAAGAACGTAGCCAAGTTAAGATAAGCAAGGGACTTTGTATTGGTTAAAATGAGGCATGCGTGATAAAGAAAGAGAAGGTTAAAAAGGCCTTTAGAAGTGGGGCACACAGTGCCATCCAGCGCCATCCTTAGCAGAATGATACCCTTCTAACCCCACTGGTGGTAGAAAGCGCCATCAAGCCGCAGCTAACTTATGGCCACCTTGTAGGGTTTCCAAGGCAAGAGGCGCTCAGAAGTGGTTTGCCATTGCCTGCCTCTGTGTCACAACCCTAGACTGTCTTGCTGGTTTCCCATCCAAATACTAATCAGGGTAGACCCTGCTTAGTTTCTGAGAACAGACAAGGATGCCCGGGATGCTGAGTACAATGGATTTAGAAGGGTGCAGCTCCGTTCGAGATAGCACTGATACTTTGTAGATGGTCCCTTTAAATCCTTGGTTTTTAACCTTTCTGTATCCAAGATATCTTGTACACATCCATTTGCTGTTATGGGACCTCCGTGTGCGGCAGAGGACGCTCTGAGCATATTCCAGGATCTGCATTCAGTTCTCAAAGGGCACTGGCCAGGTTTGCTACAACCATCAGGTCCTGTGCAAGCGGAGAATGTCCCTAGAACACCCCCAATGATCTTCCATTGCTGTGTCCTGCAGGGGAGACAGGGGGCAGGTTTTCTTCCGGGAAGCTTATCTGTCACTGAGAAGCCACCAAATAATCTTCCAAGGAACCCTCAGGGTCCCATGGTACAGTCTGAGAACCTCTGCTGTAGCAGACCCAGCTCACAGTGTTAAAATATTGTTTGTGTTAGTTATTTATACCTATGAAGTTTAATTCAGCAATATAAAACTATATGATACAAAGCCAATTTTAAAAAGACACAGAAGAAGCAGACAGAAAGGCTAGCAAAAAGAAAGGCTAGCAAAAAGGGCAACACAGTTGCCCGGCCGAACTTAAAATGAAGTGAACGAACCCCACACCCAGCTGAAATGGCAGCGGTCTTAACCGGTTCCCTGAATGCAATAGGTGAAAAAAGATCAAGATGGGCAGCTGTTTTGGTCTGTCTGTAGCAGCAGAAAAGAGAAAATAGTCCAGTAGCACCTTAAAGACTAACAAAATTTTGTGGTAGGGTATGACTTTCTTTTTCTTTTGTATTTTTAATATGTGCGTGTGTGTGAGTGTGTGTGTACCTGGAAGTCATGGCGACCTCTGGTGACTGACCTCTACTGCTGGCCTGGAGGCTATTCAGAGACATGGGTGAATAAGGCCTGCCCCCGCCTCCCGACTGCTGGTATTCCAAGGAGGTCTCCCATCCAAGTACTTGCCAGAGTCGACCCTGCTTAGCTTCGAAGATCTGATGAGATCAGGCTTGCCTGGGCTATTCATGTCAGGGTGCAAGGTATGACTTTCATGAGTCACTGCTCACTTCTTCAGGTAGTACAACTAAACGCAGTCATATTGCAAGAAAAATTTGGAAGTTCCTGCTCTGACGAAAAAGTATTTATGGAACTTTTTGTAAGAAGTGTGCAGTGACTCACGAAAGCTCATACCCTGCCACAAATTTTGCTAGTGTTTAAGGTGCTACTGAACTCTTACTCTTTTCTACTGCTATAGGTGAACAAGTTACACAACCCTCCCTTGACATAACATTTTATTTATTTATTGCACTTATATCCCGCCCTATCCCATGAGGGCTCAGGGCGGCTCACAACTGAATATATAATTAAAAAGCAGTAAAATAAAACAGGATGGCAGCTAAGAAACATAACATCACTCCAGAACAGCCCAATACACTTCCTGTTAGACATGAGCAGGATAGTAGGCCTACTATGGGCAGGGGAAGCCAAAATAGTGGAAACACCTGCCGCCTCAACCATACTCCTGACGGAACAGCTCCGTTTTGTAGGCCCTGAGGAATGGCAGCAAGTCCTGCAGGGCCCTGACCTCAACTGGGAGTGCATACCACCAGATGTGGGCCAGGGGAGAGAAGGCCCTGGCTTTGGTTGAGGCTAAGTGGATGTCTTTTGGGTCAGGGACTACGAGTAGATATTGTTCTGCAGAGCGCAAGGCTCTCTGGGGCATATATGGAGAGGGACTGTCCCGCTACCAATGAGAAGGCTTTGTATTATGTTGCCACTCTGTGAACCTCAGATGCTGGTGGTGGAGTTTCACAGAACAGGGGAAGATTTATACTAGAGGAGACAGTCCTTAAGGCGTGTCTGACCCTAGACTGTTTAGGGCTTTAAAGGTCACAACCAGAACCTTGAACAGGGCCTTTAAACACAACAGGAGCTTAGCTGGTAAAAAAGCAGTCTGGACATACACAAGCATGGATTCAAGGGTGCATCTGAACTGCAGACCAGAAACTCCACAGGGAGTACAGCACATTCCAAAATGGACTGAGCACATCTTCCTAGATCAACGATGTCCTACCAGGACTACCTCAGTTTATGCTAGATTAAATTTTAGCTTGTTCGTTCTCTTCCAGACCTTCACTGACTTTAGGCATTGATTCAGCATCTCAACCCCTCCTCTAGATCCATTTGGAAAGGAGAGACAGAGCGAGCTGCTGCACTCCATTCCAAATCTCTGAATGGCCTCACCTGTTGATGTCAGGTAGATGCTAAGTACTACCATCAGAGGCAAGATGGAACCTTGTGGTACCCAATAAACTGAAGCCCATGGGTTGGAATTGCAGTCTTCAAGCATCTCCAGGACTTTACCCTCAGGGACAGATTAGTGATGTAACACTTACAGATGTTTTGAAGCCAGGCAATTTTTTTTCCTGATTTTTTTGTACAATGGGGGTAATGGGAATGTTAGGGTATGTGGAAGTATGTGCCGTACTTTCTTATAAGGCCTACTTTAACAGCATAAAATGCATCATTTGTAATGCAACTGCCCTATTTATGAGATGTAAAAGCATAAATGCCTTTGATTTCCCACAGGTAAAATTGCAAATATGCTGAGTCCATAAAAGCGAGCTGCAAACTGTTGCATACTATGCTACTCTAGTATCTTAACTTTTGCCATCCGAGTAGGAAAAAGAAAAATTGAAAATAGAAAAAAAGCTATCGTAAACAAAACAAAGTGTGTTATCGAGACAGAAAGAGCCTCATACAGTCAAAACAAGGCTAGCAGCATATTTGAGTATTGAGTTAATCTTTCTAACACTGAACTATTCAATACTGCCAAGAAGGAATGGTTTTGAAGTTCTTCTGCTTGGACAACATCTCTGAAGCCTGAAAGAATGCAGTGGTGCAGCTATTCAGCAGCAGCTGACTGGATCATCAGATATCCTGCCTTGATAAGCATACAAAGACACCATTGGTAACATTTTGCCGGTCAACCTTTGCCAGAAATCATGCACTAGGATCCTGATTTTGGCTGAAGGGCTGCCTGTGTAGATGACAGTAGGCAGCTATTCTGAACACCTTTGTGCTTTCAGTTGTAGTTGTGATGTTGGATTATTTCACTTAATTTGAAAATCATACGGATGGAAGCTTACGTTTTCAGTGCATGAGGTTTCCCTTGCGCTCCGTTTGGCATTTGTTCTCAGCACTGGGAAAAGGCTAGGTTGCTGCTCTCCTGCAGTCGTCCCCCAGAGTCCTTACTCAAGGGCAGGACCATCTGGGGAAATACATATTTGTCAAAATAGATGTTAAAATTTGCTGCTCCTAACTAGGTCGCAACAAGTTTGACACTTTCAACCAGTAGAAAGACCATGATTGCTCACCATATAGATGGGCAAGGAACTGATTTGTTGGCATACGTGGGCCATGAGACCTGGATGTTAAAAACTCATCAAAACTACCAGGCTGCTGTCATGCCAAAGAAGGCATTTCTGTTGGTGTGTTAGGTAAAAAAAATGCTTGGGACCTTCAGGCAATTTCCCTAGATCTTCAGGCGACTTCCCTAGAAAACATACTTGCAACTAGTGTTCCCTCTAAGCTGAGCTAATGTGAGCTAGCTCACAGTTTTTCTAGCCTCTGGCTTGCACATTTTTGCCTTCGCTCAGGAAGGATGGCTCCAGAGCAAACTAACTTATGCAGGAGTCAAATTGCTCGCTCACAACTCTAAAGCCAGGAGCTCACAAAATAGAATTTTTGCTCACAAGACTCCATAGCTTAGAGGGAGCATTGCTTGTGAACAAGCATTTTTAGGCTGGACAGAACTGTAAAAAAATCTCTTCTAATAAACATAGGAATTTCTTGTCCTGACAGATATGCCCATACTGTGTTTTTTTTTACAGTATCCATGGATGTGAAACTGATACATCTTGCTTACAATCAGCCTTACAACTAGCATCCTCAGAGGGAAGGTAATAGGTTGGACCCTACCAACGTTCCCACTTGTTTTCACATAATTTCCATCCTTTCTATATTCCCCATCCCATGTGATTTTTGTCCATGCGGGTCCCACAATCCTCGGCACAGCCTTTTCTGTGGTCCAAAGTGGTCCCTCTTGCTTTCACTAGTGGTAGGATCCAACCCAACAGCTTCAGGAAACAAATTTTTCATGTACCCATTCTTGTTACTCTTCAAATGAGGCCCTGCCATTCACTTTTTTCCCCCTGTGCTTGGTACAGTTCCTCCTGTATTTATGGTACTCAAAACATTATGCACAAAAAGTACATGCACTGCCACCAACCTATGAGACTTCTGCATTAGTGATTCCATAAGCCATCTGAGTGGGGTTTTTTTTTTAGGTTTAAGTGTAAACAGCTGGCATTTATGTGTATTTGTTGCACTTAACAGCTTTGTGCCCAGGACTCCATAAAGAGCTCTAGTTCCTCTTCGATCAATAATCCTCGCTACCAAAAACTGTGCATTTCAGTCTTGAGCACACTGTCTCATGTGACAGTGCTATGATATTTCTCAGCAGTATTTATGAGTGTGTTTAAAATGGGATTTTAGAACTAAGTAATTGTTCTGCCCAGAACGTATGCCATTCGTGTAGAATATCCTCCCAATGCTTCATTACAAAGTAAACAATGAAACCACCCTGGTCTCACTTAGATAACGCAGCTGGTTGCTTCCCAAAAGGCCCTCAAAGAGGGCTCCCCAGAGGAAGAGGCAGAAAGACAGAGCAAAACAAAATCCTACTGACTGATTTCTCCAACAGAACACACAGGGTGTTCCAACATTCCAACTGGGTGCTCTTGCTTGCTGTCTTTTTTTGATGACTCTGACAATATTTTAAAAATACGGGGAAGAATTACATTGCTTGTAAAACATTTACTTGCTAAACTACAGCTGCAATTCTGTGTGCACTTACTTACGAGGAAGCCACATTGTGCAAAGTGGAACTTAACTTTTGCGTAAACAGGCACTATGAACATGCCGCAAGAATCCGGTCCTATGCATAACTTACTTGGGACTCAATCACACTAAAATTG
Organism: Lepidodactylus listeri; assembly: GCA_029233225.1. Classification (NCBI taxonomy): domain Eukaryota; kingdom Metazoa; phylum Chordata; class Lepidosauria; order Squamata; family Gekkonidae; genus Lepidodactylus; species Lepidodactylus listeri. The sequence continues at coordinate 23,242,424 of JARCFY010000012.1, forward strand.
GCAGGACATGTTTCCAAGTGACCATGCATAGGATCACGCAGCGTAAGGTAAATGTGATTATGGGAAAGAAATACATGCAAAGGCCAGGATCTAAAGAATGGGGAGTCGGGCATACTGAAGAGGGATTGTGTTTCTTGGACAGCAGCCCTCTATGATGTACAGAAAAGCTTTTTTGAAACTGAGGAAGCTTTTAAAAACAGTTTGTGAAATGGTGGGGGAATGCAAGGCAGTGTGTCTGTTGTTCAAAGGGAAAAAAACCCCACTGGACATACCCAGACCCTTGGGTATGCTGAAAATAGCTCTTTGGATCCCAGCCTAAAAGCATACTTCACAGCTTTCACTACACTAATACACTTTACCATCAGCAGTGCCACAATACCTCGGTACCCAGTTAGGCAAAACAGATTACGGTTGTTGTTGTTTTGGCCAAATATATGCCTCTGAGATACAATACTCTTAAATGCCAAATTGCTAGGCATTAGCACATCACTTAAATCACATAAGCCTGTTGCCGTCGAGGAAGATCATTTTAATGCACTGCGAAGCATTTCAGTGGCATTTTAAAAATTATTTTATCTCAGCTTCCTTTTATAAAGGTCTGTAATCAGCAGTAATGTCTCTGGAACCCTGCAGGGGGAAAAATAGCAACAGCGTATTATATTCTTGGCAGGCCACTTGTTCTGCTAAATAGTTTGAAATGTGATTGCTCATAGCTCTTCTTTTAAATTAAAATGCCTCCTGTTTGGAACAAGTTTAAAACTAGTTTTTCAAGAGGTCTTTTTTACACTCAGTAAGAGTCTATATCTCTTGGGAGGCTGAGTAGTGACGTATTCACTACTCTTAAGGTTTGTTTTACAGTACATCTCACATTGACACATAATTAACAGAAATGAAGCAAGGATACTTACCTCTAGTAGAGGCAAGAGGTCTCAGTTTCAAGTTATCACTAATAAGTGTGCCTCTCTTCCCTGAATGGTGAGAAGTCGTGGGGCATCACTACAGAATTGGATTTTCTTTTGAGTAGAGAGATTTACAGTATCTTTGAAGCATCTATTTTATTTGCGATATCCAAGCATAGCATAGTGGAAGAAAATAGATGCCAGTCTGGTGTAGTGGTTAAGAGTGCAGACTCTAATCTGGAAGAAATGGATTTGATTCCCCACTTCTCCACATGCAGCTGCTGGTGTGACCTAAGGTCAGTCATAAGTTCTTTTCAGAGCTGTTCTCTCAAGGGAAGTTCTTTCAGAGCTCTCTCAACCTCACCTTCCTCACACAGTGTCTGTTGCGGGGAGAGGAAGGGAAAGGGATTGTAAGGTGCTCTGAGGCTCCGAGTAAAGAGCAGATATAAATCAAATTTCTTCCCCTTCTACTCTTCTGGGAGGAGGCAACGAAAGCTCTGATCATGAATCACATTTCCAAAGAGGAACTACATGTGGACTCTTTTTACCTCCAGTCTGCTTCCAATCCAGAGAAAAGTATCAGAAGATGGGGAGGCAGAAAGAGTTGCCCTGTGAATCTGGAATCATAGTCACACTGCAGCGCCTCCTTGTCTCTCCCCCACCCCCACCCAGTTCTCACAGATGTCAGATTGCCAAGGGCAAACAGAGATTCTAGAACACCAAGGGCAATTAAAACCCTTGGTGTCATATCTAAAACTACCTTTTAAGTCTGTCAGGGAGGGAACATATCCCATTCGTGCTAACTGAGACAGCGAAACTCATAACATTATAGCTGTACAATACTAGCTGGGTCAAATCAACAGGACTGAACTGAGCTGAGCTTGCCAACAGGAGTAGCCTGCTGAGTAGGTGACAGCTGTATCCTGCCCTAAATTAGGAACCAATCAAGAAGGGGGGGGGGGGGGGAAGGACTACCAGAGACAGCCATTACAGCACCCTGGACAGTTCCCAAGGAGTAGAGAATTTGCTCCAAGTTCCAGGTTCCAAGTAAGCGCATAGCCTGGCTGCCCCTCCCAGGTTCCACTCACTCTGTGAGTAGCAGAGGTGCTTAAAGTTACAGCCTTCTTGCCTGGAGGATCACGCACAGTCTGTGAATTCTATATATTTATGTGTGTGTTGTTGTCTCCAACAAACAGGATTGAGGATTACAAAGTCCTTAGGGATGAGACTGGTGGTTCCTCAGGGAGATTTCGTTCCCTGTTGCTAGCTGCCTTGAGCCTATTGGAAGGCTAGGATTTAAATTTTAAATAAGCATATACATTTACCTGGAGAGGAGCTGTTTGAAGCCTTTGAGAGGAACAATTCTGGGGTTTCCTGGCTACTACATTCCAACAGTGTTGATACCCTTTGCTTGTCCCATCTGCAGGACTTTGTGTGATTTTCTGGAAGTTCTCTCCCTATGTCCTGGTTGCACCTTCAGGCTGCTATCATAACATCACTAGGTAAAGTGAAAGGTTTCCCTTACTTGAAAGCCAGTCGGATAGGACTCCAGGGATGTGGTGCTCATCTCCGTTTCCAATCCAAAGAGCCAGCACTGTCCGAAGACTTCTCCATGGTCATGTGGCCAGCATGACTAGATGCCAAGGTGCATGGAACACTGTTACCTTCCCACCGAAGCGGTACCTATTTATCTGCTTGCAATTTCTTGCTTTCGAACTGCTAGGTTGGCAGGAGCTGGGGTCTGAGATGGGAGCTCACTCCGTCATGCAGCACTCGGGTCTCAAACTGCTGAACTACCAACCTTCTGGGCTGCAGTTCAGTGTCTTAACCACCTGAAACACTGCAGCCCTCATAACATAACATCACTAGCCTCCTCCTAAACCCTGCACAGTGAGTTCATAAGCATACAGCATAAATATTCTCTGTACTACTTCGGTCCCAGGAAACAACAATCCCCACAGCAATAACGATATCAGTGGACTGCTTTGTTAGAGCTGGGATTAACCCAAAGGATACAGTGGTTTAAATTACTTTGAGCAATGATTCCTTCCTTGATACGTATACATCACTTGTAATATAGGTGAAAGACCTCCTGTAGGTGTAGGGAGGAATTGGCTCACAACCCCTTCTCTCCTCCTTCTGGTTGAATCCCCAAGTTTCCATTTGGTAACATGCCCCTTTCCCTTGCTCTCCAGCAGTGTCAGTTACAGCCTGGATTTCCACCGACAGCTACCAACGTCTCTTAGGAATATCTCCTGCCAGACTGAGCCATATATCTAATACTCTGCACCTGCATTGCCTTTTAGACACCTTGCCTCCCACCACACTTACATAAGCAAGCATAGGGGGTGGGATTTATCACAACTTCACACTTCAGAGCTGTCATGCTCCATAGACAGAGAGCTTCTCTGTTGTCCCTTATCAGTACCACACTTCAGATAGCCAGACTGAAGAGGTGTGAGGAGTTTCCAGAGAGATCAGACCAAGAGAGTTCAAAAACATAAGAAAATGTGATAAATGAAATTGATGCACATGTACCATTCAAACTTGTAGGCTTAGCAAGGGAACAAATAAAGGGTAAAAACATGGAGGCCGTTTCCTCTTTTCTAGGTATTTCCTAAATGATACTTGATTTAGAACGGGGAGCTTTACTTGAAGTTGCAGATAGCTGGAGCTCATCATTACTTTACTTGAACTTGCAGATAGTTGGAGCTCATCATTACTTTATATCTCCAGGTTGGGACTCTTCATTTTTTCCCTGCCTCATGGACAAGATGGAGTCCTTTGGTGAAAAAAGAGTCCATCATGGCTTCTGTGCATCCAAAGAGCTGCCCAAAATGGAAAAAAAGCACTCTCCCTCATGTCCAGAGTTTTTTATAACCTCTCTCCCTCTAGTCACAATTATTGAAACATTGGTGTGAATTCTTGGGTGTAGGATGTTTCTGGGCAAGGCAGGATGCAGTGTATACACTGCATGGGCATGGGCACATAGTAAACACACTATTATATATACATACTAAGGGCACGATCATACACACCCATTAGCCACGTGAAAGGGACGACTCACCAGCTGATCAAAGTGGCGCGATCACACCAGCACATCTGGGAGGCGTCCCGCAAGCCAGAGAAGCGGAGTAAAAAACTACTTGGGAAAATGCAGTGGCAAACAGTTTGCTGCGGGCCACAGCCAGACTTTCCCTGTGTGATCACTCCAGCGCAAACTTGTGGCATCGGGGATAGTCTGATCAAGCTATCCTGATACCATGCCATTGTTTCCTCCCCACTAGTACGCACATCATCGCATCCTGCCATTGGAAGCCCTGGGTGGAGAAGGGATTCATTGATCCCCCGTTTAAGCGGAAATCAATGACAAAAAAACCCCTCAACTTGCCTGCGGTTGCATCTGATCACGCAGCGGCTAGTTGCACCAGCAGCTTCACCGACCTGTGTGATTGCGCAACTTTGGGTCAAATTGCTGCGGGACTAAATAGCCTCCCCCCCGGATTATCTCACTTGTGTGGCCACAGCCTATGTGTAGCAACCCCTGTTTCTGTGCATGGTGTTGACTACACATAAATGGTTCACTCTAAAGGTAGATCTGTTTGGCATTCTGATGACTCAGTTATTCGCTTTCTTCTGTTTAATTCTAATTGTGAAACCATGGAGGCTGTTGCAAACTTTTTACATTATGCAATCAGAAGATGTGGTTTGAATACCCAAAGTGCAAGTGATTGATGTATCTTGGTATTTTGCTGTTTCCCCATGATGTTTTGTGCTCTTAATGCCAATAAAGGTTTGTTGTGATTGTTGAGTAGATCTGTTGCATAAACATATCTAAAGGAACTGCCATATTAGCCAAATGATTGTTCAAGAAATCAGTCCACTGTTACTACAATATTTCTTTTTTATTGCTCAAAATTGGTTTCTTTCAGTGTGTTCAACAACTCACTAAACTTTGATCCATATATGTAAATTTGCTAATGGAATATAGTAATTTAAATTCATCTATGAATAATAAAAATGCTAACACATTGTTTTGGTCTCATCCAACTGTGGAGTCAGTGCAATGGAATTCTAGGCCCAGAACAAACTGTGGCCACATTCATGTCATTACGAACCTCTGTTTGCTGTTAGGGGAACAAACACAGTTTTTTCACCATGCTCCCTTCCTCCTCCCCTCATACACAGAATATGATTGGGAACTTCCTGGCTTGGGAAGCCCAGAGCCAAACTCCAGTTTGACATGATGGTTGAACAAATTGGAGATTTTCCTCCCCACACACCAGGATTCTGAATTTCAGGGTTTTCCAAATCAGGATGCTTTCAATTGCACTGCACCTGTCAGAGTAGAGAGACGAGGGAGGGGAGATGTGAGAGCATGACAACAAAGTATATTCATGCCTGTTGTGAACAGAGATGTTCTGCAATATCTGAATGCAGCCACAGACTAGTACAGAATAAACCAGTCATTATTCAGGGTCCTATTTCTTACTACACCTGTGTCTGGGCTGTACCTTTTCAAACTTCAGGTGAGGGCTCAAATGACAGACTGCTTGCTGGTACATTATTTGGAGACTTCACCTGAAATATGATCCAGATGCAGGTTTGCTGCTGTACTAGGCATGAAATGGACCTATTCTTGAACCATCTGGTTCACAGGCTTGCATTCTCCAAAATCTTGTGTATTTGGAGGCTGAAGAAAGGTCCTCTTCTGAGAGACAGACATGAGAAGCTTGACCACTTCCACATTCTGTTTAAATACAACCTTCTCTTCGCAAGTGCAATCCAAGAAGGAAGCAAAATGGGCCTGCCCAATAAGCAAACAATCATGTGCTGTTATTTGGCTGGATAGTGTACATAATGCTGCAGGGTAATATCATGAGATATGCTAAGCATATCAATCATATCAATCATGAGAGCCAGGCACATTGCTTATCTTGTGTGACTTAATAAAGGGAAGAGGAAGGGCGATTTAAAAGGCACAAAGCTAAGCTCATTACAATGGCAGCACTGTACTCTATTGATAGCGAAGACTAGAGTTGTCTAATTTTGAACTGGACTGTTCAGTATTTTCCCTCTCTGTCCAGTATTTTTCTTTTCTTTTTTTTATCAGATGCACATGTATGTGTGATTTATATTTTGGGTGAGTCAACAAATTTGTATCAAGTGTATTCAGTATCTTTGTTGAAACCATCTGCAGCCCCCGCAGTGACTCCTCTTGGGGAAAAAAGTTAGTAATCCACCCTTCCAAAATTATAGTAGGTTGGTATAAGCAAGAGCCCTGAAGATCCAGGAATACAGGAAAGATCCTTCCACACAAAACTGACTGCAGTACTTTCTTTTCAGACTTAAAATGAATTAGAAGGTCCTTTTCTTGTTGGGTGCCTCGTGTGCCTTTGGAGATAACGACCGTTAGTAAACCTGGGCCAGTATCTTTAGCAAATTCTACCAGAACAAGTCTCTTGCATTTAAGCAACTTAGTTTTTTAGCAAGTGCTAGTTGACTGTTATGGGGCTCTGGGGGCTCAGAAACTGCGAATAGATAAACAGGTACTGCTTCAGTGGGAAGGTAACAGCATTCCATGTGCCTCGGTGTTTAGTCATGCCGGCCACGTGACCATGGAAAAAGTCTTCGGACAGCACTGGCTCTTTGGCTTGGAAACAGAGATGAGCACCACCCCCTAGAGTCAGATTTGACTGGCTTTCAAGCAAGGGAAACCTTTACTTTTATCTTTAGTTGACTGTTAAGGAACCTTAATGCATAAAATGTTGACACTAAACAATTGTCAAATGCATTGGGATGACCATAGAAATAAGGATGCAATTGGAGAAGATGGGGAGTGCATTCACGGGGTATATAAGATGGTGGTTTATGAATTATGGTTCATAGGGATCGTTTAGATGTAACACCAAATCATGGCTTGGTGCTGCATGAATTAACTTTGGGTTTGTACACCCTCTCTTCCACACCTGGAATAAATGAATTACTGGATTTAGTGCAAACCACAGTTAGCTGTTGCCACTCACCTCTTCTCCAAACCAGTAGTTCCAACTGTGAAGCTGGTTTGTGATCCTGGTTTGGAAGAAAAGCACAAACAATAGTTTGCCAATTCAAATGTAATGGCAAACTGTGGTTTATGCTAAATCAAAAGTCACTCATTGATTCTGACTGTGCAAGGAATGAGTGCTTGAGCCCATTTAATTCACACAGCACTAAACCATGGTATGGTGGTACACCTGAACCTTTCTTTACAATCCTCATCACCAGATTGCTGTTTCTTGTTAAATCTACGGGGCCTGGTAATTTCTTTGTTCCCTTCATTGCTTCCTTTCCCAGCAGAAAGAGGTACAGAGAAGCAAAGTATTCCACAAACCAAAATGGAGATATAGATATACAGATATTGTCTGCAAAGTGATCTGATTGACTTGGCTTTAGACTAGAACATTAGCACTTCACCTACATGGATTCCTATACTAAAATGATTGAATAATATATGTTAATTGCATTGCTTCATGCAAGAGGGAACTGTTACTTTAAAAGAAGGAATACTATGAAATGAAGATATCCAGAATCTTCGTCAGAATAATTTTGAGTTCAACATTAATTGTTTCATTTTTATATGTTTAAGCAAGTCTTTGGATTTTTTTCATTGACGAGGTTGTGCTATGGCATACTTAGTTGTCCAAGTGCTTTTGTGCATAACTGTACTTGAGTTGCATTGTACTTAGCATTGTTTTAAAAAAGCTTCTTTGTCATTGTTCTTTAAGATAACTGTTTGCTTAAGTAACTAAAAACAGAGGGGAAATTATTTGAAAATTAATTTGAATATATTTCCTTGATATATTTCGCGCATATTGTCATGGTATCTGCTAGTCTTAGTTGTTCTTTACTGTGACCCATCTACTTTCCTAACTATATATATATATATATATATATATATATATATATATATATATATATAAAACCATGCTTCTTACACATGTATAAAAGAACATCAGGGATGGGAGCAATGTTCTTCCATACTGCCTTACTTTCTTCAAATGTTTTGCTTTGTGGAGGTCAGTGGAGATCCTAGGCACCCAAGCTCGGAAATGTCCTTCCCAACTGATTAACATTGAGACAATCACTAAACCCATTGCTTATTCGGATTAATAAATGGGTGGCAAGTTGCAGGGTACTCTTAAAAAAGCAGGTGTGTGGGGGGGGGTTACTGCTTGACAAAATATCTTTGGAGTGGGTTCAAAATAAATCCCAGGATAAATCCCACCTTCAGTGTCATCACCTCTCCCCACAAATACAACAATTGTACTAGAATGGACATCAGCAACAAGGCATTTGGAAGAAAACACACCAGGCAGCAGAACAGTCCTTGGGGTTCAAAGAGCCTTCCTGTCTTCTGGGCTCCATGATCGTCTCTGTACTCATCCATATGAAATAATTCTGGTATTTATCTTTAAAAGAACCAAGAAGGTGTTGACATCCTTGGAACTAGTGCTTACCACTATTATGGCTGATCTTCATACTCTAGATGGGAACAGGCCTGTCCTGTTTTGAATGTTCAGTTAATCACAAGCTTTCATTACATGGGTATGACCAAAGCACATAGGAATCCCAGTGGAAGATGGGCAAAAGAGAAAAAATCCTGAGTCATTTCCCCTCACTTGCTGGCTTCCAATTTATGGCAACCATATGAATTAATGACCTCCAAAATGTCCTACCATTGACAGCCTTGCTCAGGTCTTGCATATGGAGGGCCCTGACTTCCTTAATAGAGTCAATCCACCTCATGTTGGGCCTTCCTTCCTTCCTTCCATCCATCCATCCATCCATCCATCCATCCATCCATCCATCCATCCATCCATTATTGTATTTTCCAGTGGCTTGCCTTCTCATAAAGCAGCCAAAGTATGATAGTGTCAGTTTAGCCATTTTAGCTTGTCTTTTTGGCAGTCCGCAGTATCTGTGGTCTACCTTCCTGGATTGTAGAAAGGATTACTAAAATGTGGATTACTTTGAAAACTCTAAAATGCCAAGTATTATGATTATCTGAGTTCCTACTCAACACCAATATAAACGTCTACATTACTGTCAGGTGCATGAAGAATATTGTATCGGGTGTTTGGAATATTTGTATAAAAGTATTTATTTATTTATTTATTTCCTGGGATTTATATCCCACCCTCCCCGCCAAACTGGCAGGCTCAGAGCGGCTCACAACAAAAGTTAAAATTACAATCAATTTAAAACCACATTCCACACAAGATCGGCAGCATTACAAATTTACCCACAGGTGGATCCGAACAGCATTGATATATAATCCCTGTGTGAACATACACAGGTTGGCAGACAGAGTTGCCGGCAGATGGAACTGGGCCAGGGCTAAGATGTTTACCCTAGGCGGCCCCTACCTAAAAGCCTGGTGGAAGAGCTCCGTTTTACAGGCCCTGCGGAACTGCATCAAATCCTGCAGGGCCCTGATGTTCTCCGGGAGCTCATTCCACCAGTGTGGGGCCGCCACTGAAAAAGCCGTGGCCCGTGTTGATGCCAGCCGTGCCTCCTTCAGTCCAGGCAGGACCAGTCAGTTTTGGGATCCAGACCGTAGTGCTCGCTGGGGAACATATGGAGAGAGACGGTCCTTCAGGTAAGGAGGTCCCAGGCCATATAGGGCTTTATAGGTGAGCACCAGCACCTTGAACCTTATCCGGTACGCAATAGGCAGCCAGTGCAGTGCCTTTAAGGCGGGCTGTATGTGTTCCCGCACAGGGAGACCTAACAACAGCCGCGCCGCAGCATTCTGCACTAGCTGCAGCTTCTGGATTTGGCACAAGGGCAGCCCCAGGTAGAGGGCGTTACAGTAGTCCAATCTTGAGGTGACCATGTTCTACCAGGCTGGGGCCAGGGCAGAAAAGGCCCTGGCCAAGGCTAAATGGATAATAAAAGTGATAACAAAAGTGTATATGATTGAAGCATTAAGATACTTACCCATTTAAAAACAAAGAAATCCAGTACAACAGTACAGTATTTTTAACACAACAAAAAATGTCCAAAGTGCAGTAAAATTTTTAACATGGTTAAAGAATAGAGATCTTAATTGGAAGGGTTTTTTTTTTTTAAGTTTTAAACACAGATATACAAGCTGTCCTCGCAAGAACAGAAAAGGCTGTGGAAACTATATCCTTTATCATTTAACTACTCTGGTGAGGAGTGCATAATAAGTTGTCTTGCACAGCTTACAACGGAAGTCCCTACCAAAGATTTCCATTTGAAGTTTCACTCCCAGGTGCATTACCTCCATAGTATGTGTCTTCCCAGATGACGTCTGTCCGTAAGCAGATATTGTACCATTATATCCCTCAAGCACATCTTTGATAGAATTTGAGTGCAAAGGGTAGACTGGATTAGACAAATAAATGATGCAAGACACTTCCAAGCATGCCCATATTTTGCAAGTCCAAAGTAAGCTCAGCTTGCTTTAAATGCTAGTAAGCCCTGAAGTGTATATATTGCAGTCTGACAAGACAGCACTGTTTGCTTTATGGGAGCTAAATTTCAGTGCGTGCTGTCATGTGATTAACCCAGCATCCTGGTTTTTAAATCATGGTGATGTAGGTTTTTTTTTTAAAGTCTGCCTATGCACCTGTGTTGATAATTTAGTCAAACTCTTTAAAAAGATCAAATCCAAGTTGCTGATGCCAAATCAATTTTGACAGGATAATTATATCATTATGTAGATGCATTAAGCCTTGGAGTTGGCAGAATCTGTGAGCCAAAATGAATGTTTCTGTAAGATGTGATAGCTGCAGATACTAAAGAGGCTGTAAGCATCTAAAAGCATAGCTTAGTAACACTTGCAGCCTGATTGTCTGCATGTTTACTCAGAATTAAGATCTACTGATTCCACTTAAATTACAGTTTCAATGGAAAGTTAAATACATTTCTCACAATTTTTTCTGCAAAAAATATTGGGAAGACTTGCCCGGTTCTTGTCAAAGGCTTTCTGTACCAGCTCTGTATAATCTGAAAGACAATTGTCTTAACACAGCACCTACCTGGTTTAATTCAGCAAAATTTGCACATCAAGACACAGATTACAAGAGTTCCTCTTTCCAGCTAAAGAAAGTTTATTGGCCCTAGGCTTGCAGAACTGTTTATGACATCAGAGAACTCAGGCCAGTGGTAGCTGACAATCCCTCAAACAGGCCTGGAAATTTGAAACCTTGGGGCGGAGTCAGTTTAATGGCCAAGCAAGACAAGCAGACTCTCTTGGGGCACCAAACTGGCAGAGGATGCTAAATTGGAAGGAACTGCTTGGTGTGGAATGTGCTGGTTACTGCCTCTCAGATCCATGCCGCTGCCCTTGGGCAGAACACAAAGCACCTCAGCAGCCCTCCTTGGAAGAGTTGCCTACTTGTGGCCCTGCCACTGGGCTCCAAGACTTCAACCCTACGTGGATGGTGCAGGAAGAAGGGAGTGCCCTCTCTGCTTGTGCTGCCACTCCCAGGCTGCAAGACGTGGTCTGTTGGGGAGGCATGAGAAGAGGGCTCAGGTGGCAAAATGCGCTGAGCCAGCCCAGCCTTGGGGTGGAGGAGAATGTCGTTTGGGTGAATCATTCGGGAAAGAAAAATAACATTCGGGCAAAGGATTAAGTACTCCCATCACCACTGCTGCGTTCAAAATCACTGCCTCCCAGAGTTTTCTTTCTTAACTGAAAAGTCCATTAGGCAATTATGACATTCACGTTTGTGTGTCATTGGGTGAGCTATTCGTAAATATTCTGTTGGGAAGCAAATAATAATAATAAAAAAGATGGTGTGACTTCTTGCGGTCATGTCAGTCAGTCAGTTTATTATTACAGTCATCGGCCAGGACATATCAATTTGAGAGACCCTGTAGAAAAAAATCCCAATAATATCCTAGCTGGTAAAAAACTTATAATAACACGAAAACTTAAAGGTTATATATATATATGTGTGTGTGTGTGTGTGTGTGTGTGTGTATATATATATATATATATACACATATACACACACACACATATATATATATATATACACACACACACGCACACACACACACACACACACATATATATATATATATATATATATGTGCGTGTGTGTATATATATATATATGTGTGTGTGTATATACACACACACACACACACACACACACATATACACACACACACACATATATATATATATAGGAAATAGGTAGAACCGCCATTCAAACCTCTTACACCATTTAAAAAGTCATCTTTTCCTAGCATTTCCTAGCATTCCTATTATTTTATTTTAAAAGGAACAGCTTTGGGAAATGGCAATTTGGAGCAACAAAACGATTTTATCTTATGTATTTTATTCAATTCTATCCTGTCTTTTGCCCCACTGGGAGACCTACAGTGGCTCACAACACAAAAATAAAGTACAGCAATACTGAAGAATCAAACATGGGAGAAGGGAAGTCTTTTAAATGCAGAGCAGATCTCTCCCCCTCCCTTTCTGCTAGGAGATCTTTCTGCCGGTCCTTTGGATAGCCCATGGGACTGACTCCTATATAAGTATGCACAGGATTGCAGCCAAAGTCTTTCTAGTCTTCCTTCTCATTCCTTGCTCTGCTGCAGCTCTTCAATTAGGCAGGGTACAGCTAAGTGCAATCAGATAATGACATACTCTGTAGTTGTGGATGACTACACATTTTCTCTTCGGTTCAAAATAATGGATAGCTCAGCAGTTAAAACCATTGCTTACGTAAGTCACCATCAGAAGGAGATTTTTTTAAAAAGCTAGTTTCACTGCTGATGTCTGTTTAGCTTGAAAACGAGGAAGAATTATTTCTTCTGCATAGTATTATCATGAACTTGAATGGAGCAAGAGATTCGGGGTATACTTCAGTAGGGCTGAAGACAGATACAGAGAGTGACTTCACCCATTCTGTTTCTCCCTCGTCTTTCTCTTCTGGCAACAAACTGACTTCAACTAACGAGTCCATTTTTTTGACCGAAATCCCAAACTTTGGTAAAATTTGAGTGGATGGGTGTTGTGTTTAACCCTTTTTTTTTGGCTCCCAGATCATTTATCCATTTAAATATTTATTCAGCACCTTGTACACACTGCATTTTTAAAACTGGGATTGCTTTGAGCTAGATGGGAGGGCAGAGTTGCCAACCTCCATGTAGGACCTGGAGATCTCCTGCTTTTACAACTGATCTCCAGGCAATAGAGGTCACTTCCCCTAGAGAAAATGGCTGCTTCGGAGGATGCATTCTATGGCATTGCACCCTGCTGAGGCCACTCCCCTCCTCAAAACCCACCCTCCCCAAGCTCCTCCCTCCAAATCTCCAGGAATTTCCCAGCCCAGAGCTGGCAACCCTAGGGGAGGGGAAGAAGTTGCTTTGTACCTTTTACAAAGACCACAACTCCACACAGCCAGATAGGGAGATGGGTTCATGACTGACAGAAGGGCCAACCAATCACCATTCTGTACAGCTGGCTTTCCTGGATACAGAAATCCCAGTTGCTTCTGGGATCAATACAGTCCAGAAACTTGTTTCTGCATCTGTCTTCAAAAGGTAAGAGCAGATCCACAATTAATTCAGAGGGCCTGTGGCTCGGTGGTAGAGCATCTGCTTGGCATGCAGAAAGTCCCAGTTTCGATCCCCAGTATCTCCAGTTAAAAGGTCTGGCGGTAGGTGATGAGAGAGCCACTGCCAGTCTAAGTAGACAATACTGACTTTGATGGACCAAGGACCTGATTCAATATAAAACAGTTTCATCTGACTGTGTGTAATTCAGTAGTCATGCTGTGTGTGTCTCTTCCTACCTACATTCTAAATTTGGTGAAAATTATTTTTTATATGCACACTTTTTACCATGACAATAAATAATTCAGAATTTATTTTACTAATTATTTTTATTCATAGTCTGCTTTTCTCACTGGGACACAAGGTGGATTACAAGTATGATTAAAAAATAACTTTTCAGCCAATCAATCAGTAAGTGATTACAAATATCATAACATCAGGCAATTAGTAAGTGGATTACAAGATACAATTACATTGGAATCTGACATCAAAGATTCCTAATAATACAAAATAGTGCAACTGGGACTGTAGAACAGGAGAAAACACCCATGAATCACTGCCGATTTTACCTGTTCGCAGCAAAGGTGTGTTGAAACCACTTCCATCACACAGTCTTTACTCTGAAATTGTTCACAATGTTATTACAGCAACGTATTCTACAACATTTCCTAGATGAAAACAGGGACACGCTGAAAAGCCCCCAGTTTTCATGCAAAGAATGTTAAATCTCACACTGGTGTTTTAGTTGTAGATATTAAGTTGGATATAGTTATTAAACTATAGTTAAACTGTAGTGTAGAAACAACTTTCATTACTAGTTATGGAAGGAAAATACTGTGGCGGCACTTGGTTTTCATGTGCATGTGTTTTTATGTGGATACATGCATGCCAGGATCATAGGAAAGTGCCTTCTGTTGGTCTGTCTAGCACAGTACTGCATACTCTGTCTTGCAAGCAGCAGCCCTCCAGAGTCTCGGGCAGTGAAAGCTCTTTCCAGTGGTTGCAGTGTAATATTATTTAACTGGAGATGCCAGGGATAGAATCTGGTACTTTTTGCTTGCAAAGTCTGTGCTGCCACTGACACATGGGCTCTTGTCATGCAGCTCTCCTTAGAGACTGAACTTGGGCGGAGGGGAGGCAGGCAAAACCCAAAGAAGTTTAGTGTATGGGTATACCTGCTAACAAAATATTATAAAGGCATCCCCAAAGTCTTCAGATAAAATGGGGACAGGTATTTTACAGGTATAGTGGAACAGGACCACCCTGGCCTGCAGGCCCTATTCCACCCTGCCCTCCACGGTTTTCCCAACACCTTGAGAGGCTTTTCTTTCTCTCTCAGGTAACCGCTGCCACCACCTGACCTTTGTAAGGAATTGCCCACTGGGAGAGTCAGAAGCTCCCTTCCAAGTTCTGAGGCCTTGCAGTGTTTCCCACTGCCCAGCACCTGGTCATCATGGGGACAGTTTACTGCCTTGTGCGCCCCTGGGAGAATAGCCACTTGCCAACTGATTGCTTTCCCCCAGCGCTCTGTTTAAAATAGTGTGTCCAAGATGGTGGAGGTCTATGTGGTACAGAGAACCACTACCAGCATCCAAAGTTATAAAGTATTTATTAAAAAGAAAATGTTCACAAGCATACTTTTAGCACAGCACCAGATTGAACAAGGAATTCAAAAGAAATGGGTAAAATGCAATTCCTCTGTCCCTCGCTCTATACATGCCCTATCAGATGTTAAAATATAGAACAGGCGCCTTAGATCAGCATGTTATAGAGCTCTACAGGGTTCCATTACCTTAAAGATCCTCCAGCACATGGTTAATGACCACCTTCTCCAGATCTCAGTTGAGACTTCTGTCTGCTCTGATGGACTCAGCATTAAAGAGACCTTCCTCCTTGCTGCCATGAGTTTTATCATCTTTTTTCCTCACCCACTGATCAGGTCAGGCTGGGTCAAAGAGGCTTTTCCTGGAAGATCTCCAGTTCCTTCCTTTCTGAAGTCTCTCTAGTATTTAATCCCTTCAAATCTCTGTTCCCTGCTTAGAGGGGGGGGAGAGGGAGCTTGACCATTCCATTGTCAGACCTATTAGCATTTGTATGAAGGGGGACTTAGGTAAGTCTGGAAAGCCATTGAACTGACTTCCCTCCTTCCTGTCTGTTCTCTGCCCTGAGGGGAAAAAAAGCTTTTAAAACTCAAAATGAAAGTTTTGCTCAATTCAAACCTCCAAAGAAAAAAGGCATTTCTTCCCAACAGGATTAAGCTACAATGTATGAAACACTAACAATATTTGCTTATGTCCTTAAATTATGTATTTACAGCCTTTACCCCAAAGGAAAATTAGATCCCTCCCCAGGTAGTGCCATCAAGAAAAGGGAGGGGGGGGGTCTTGTATTTGCATGCAAGTTACAAGTATAGTATTAAAAATGTTTTGACTATCACGTTTAAGGTTATCTTCCTTCTGGGAAAAATATAGTATTATCTATTTAATACACCCTTCTTCTACAAAGCACAGGGCTACAGAAATGGCATCCCATTACAGAAATGAGAAAACAATGGAGGGGGAAAAAAGATAGTGCAAACAATAAATAGTGCCATCATCTTAGAGTCCTGTTTTTTATATATAAAAATGTCCTCCTGAGCATAGAAATATTTCTTTCATAACTCAAACATTTATTTCCTGACTCAAGAGACTGTATTTATGGGATGGGAATATACAAGTGTGTGCATGCGTTAAACGGGCCCATATTACAAGCTTACTTGGGCTCTCAGTCCAGGTTCTAATTCAGTCGTCTTGAGTTTATGGGGCACATGGAACCTCCCTACCTGCCAAGGCTGTTCCATTCATTCCCATGGAAGGGGAGATTAGGCATGAATGGACATCTCCAGGCGGCCACTGCTGTGCACATAGCTCCCTGGCCTGGTATGACTGTATTTTGTACTCTTCATTAAAAACAAAGACATGGGCATATTTGTGGAATCTTGTAGAGCATCTCACCTTAGACTTCATCAAAGAACAGCAGCCTTGTAAAAGCTGTGTTCACGCCCTCGGCCTGGTGAATAATGACTGCCTGCAGCAATTCTTTAGCTGTGAGGCAGAGCTGTTTCTGCCCCAATTACGACAGAACACCTTCTTTAAAGCTTTCGCCGGATTAGATGGGTAGACTTGCTACAACACGATCTTTAAAGAGAAGACTGAAAACTTGCCTTACTGCACTGAACTAAACTTTGAAAGAAATTAGTCCACATAGCACAGCAAAAATTCCTCAAGGTGTATTAGATAACATCTGTTTGTTTGTTGGTCCTTGATTAGAGGGACAGGACCCATCAAAGAGCTTCATGCTGAGCAACAGGGGATTGAACTAGTGATGTCACTTCCTTTTTTTAAAAAAAGGAAAGAAGAAACAAGAACATAAGTAAGATCTACAGATTAGGACAACCCAGCAGCAGGCTGAGCCAAGTAGCCCCTGCAATGCTGGGTCGGCTTAGAGTAACCACTGGCTCTCCAGGTAAATGCCCACCACAAAGCTTCCTGCTAAATGAAAAGGAGGACAGAGAAGTTTTGTTCTTAATTGTTGTGTAGAAGAAGGGTTTGTGGCAGATGCAACTGGGTCACACAGGGATGAGAAAAGCTGCACTTGCCAAAATGTCCCCTTTTGCACAACTGTTAAGGATACAAGAGCCTTGCTTTTCATCTGGTCACTCTAGAGAAAGAAGGATGGATATAGAAGGTTAAAAAATAAGATGGGGTCACATGTTGCAGGCAGGCTTAGTGGTTGTCCTTGGTGTGAAGTAGCTGAGAATTACTGCATTCACAGTCTTGGACGCTGGTGCTAAATACTATCACCTATTGTGTGCAATTGCTATCCATCAGAATTGGGAGGTGTTATGATAAAGGAATGCAGGATACCTTGATAAACACCCCAATCTCAGAGAAAACATGATTTCATGGGAATGAATCCTACTCAGGTCTATCCAGTGGGGCTTACTCCCAGGAAAGTGTTTTTAGGATTATACTGTGAATCACACAGGCTCTCATGAATGCAGTCCTAACCAGACTCTCTTTCTCAAATAACACTGATAAATAATGCAGCTGTTTTGAGGAAATGTCTTGGCTGTTCTGAGTCATTCAGAGCTCCTCTGTTTTGGTAAGAGACTCCCTTATACCTTATTAATGTCAAGCCCATTTTAAGTTTCCAGTTGAGACTAGTGACTGCCATCTGTGAATGGCCTTAAATGAACTAAGATATAAATTTGCACCTATCACTTGGTGTGTATAACAGGGGTCTCATTCACACCTGATGCTGAAAATGATTTTCAGTACTTTGCCAAATGATAATGTGGAGGGGCCTCCACTGGTGGTTTCCAAGTCTTATAAATAAAGTTCATAGTGCAGCATTCTTGCAAACTCTCCTTCATGCTAAAATTATCATTGTTTTGGGCTGCCCTGTTTTGTCATTTCTCTCAAACCAGGAGAGCCGAATTGTTTTGCTGAGGCATTTGACTGAAAATGCACTCCATCACCTCTGTTACCGCTTTGATAAGACAAAATGAAACCAGGCCAAGGAATTCAAGTGTTGGTCATACGCACATCAGGTGTCTTGATGCTTGAATGCATTGAGGAGGGGGAGAAAGAAAATTTCTTATGCACAAAATATGGTAAGTCAAAAGCATACAAAACTGACACACTGCCTTGAGTAGGAGTCGTAGGGGACAACAAAAGTGGGGGAAAGACAAAGTGCTGCTCCTCATAAGGAGCAGCTTCAACTGGGATCCATTCTGTGTTTCCTATGGTGTGGAGGAAGCCTTGGGAAGAGGGACAGAAAGTGAAATAGGAAGCCTGGTTTCTGCCCAGACAGTCTGTATGGTAGCATCAGTTTTGATACTGCCAGATTTGAAGCCTAAGGAGTGAGACAGAAATCTCTTAACTTTCCGTAAGGAATGGAAATAGGGGAGCCCCTCCTCCCATTTTGATCCACTTAATATATTTATTTGGAATATCAATGTCACCTCCCCACAGACTCACAAAGTAAAAGAATACAATAAAATCATCAAAACAGTAACATAAGAATTATCAATACGAAAACAGCATCAGCCAACATTGAGCAGCCTAAAATTATATCCATAAAATTGGCCAGTAACAGAGCATAAAAACAGCTTAAGAAAGATGGAACCTCTCAGTTAAAAGTAGGGTTGCCAACTGCCTGGAGGAAAATGTTTCCTGTTTGTTAATAGAGGTTTAATGGGATGTTGTTGACCAGGTGATGTGATTGACCTTGGTACAGTGAAAAGTATCAGCTGCCCATTTAAGCCTCTGTTCTAGGAACAGGACCTTTTTATCCAACCCTGTTAGCGACCCTAGTTAATAAAGTCTGGATAAAAGGAAATGTTCTGGCCTGGTGCCTAAAGGGCAGCGAGCTAAGTGGAAGAGCGTTCCAAAGGCAAGGTAGCACCACTGAAAAAAGTCTTATCACTGGTTGTCTCCTCTGCAGGTAGTAATCTGGGTGGTCCCCAGTTCAAATCTCATCTCAGCTATGAACTCACCAGGTGCCCTTAGGCATGACAATCTTTCAGACACTTCTCCACCATGTATGATATGAGGATAATATCAGCCTAATTTACATGGCTACTGTAAGGATTACATCAAGAAAATGTACTTGAAGCACTTTGAACAATAAATGGGATATATAGTATCAGGGGTCCTTTCCTAGAAAAAGAGCTGCAGGAGCTCATTAGCATAACTCATTAGCATATGCCAGGTCCCTTGACATCACTGGAAGTGTGTCAGAAAGGGAATGTCAGTTTCAGCCCCATTATACCCTATGGGCCATTGAAATCAATGGCAAAAACTCATAGGGTATATGAGGGGTTGGAGGAAAGGGGATTTGAGGGAGAGGCTCCAAACTTGCAGGGTAGCTGCTGGGGCCTCTCCTTGAAATATCCACCAAGTTTCAAGAAGATTGGACCATGGGGTCCAATTCTATGGGCCCCCAAACAGGTTGCCCCATCCCCTCCATTGTTCTCTATGGTGGGAAAAAATGTTACCCTCCAGTCGCTTTTAAAATTGCCGCCGAATTTCGGCAGCAATTCGGCAGTAGGCTGAATCAGCTCAGAGCATCTGATTTGGCCCATGGCTGCCCTAGTGGCCACTCCTGAGCTGCAGCCCCAACGGACCCCTGTATAGTATAACTTTAGTGTTCGATGCTTCACATTTGCTGTTGTGATATTTATTCATTGCATTTATAATCTACTTTTCTCACTGAGACTCACACAGCATATTATCAAAACAAAACAAGACTAGGATTGCAGAATTAGAACACAGGAGGTGGCAGCGGCTACAACATATGGAGCAGAGGTCCATCAGTGGCTATTAGCCACAAGGTATAGATAGGAACTCTCAGTCTGGGGCAAGTCATGCTCTGTATTCTTGGTCTTTGGGGGGGGGCAACAGTGGGAGGGCTTCTAGTGTCCTGCCCCCACTGGTGGACCTCCTGATGGCACCTGGTATTTTTGGCCACTGTGTGACAGAGTGTTGGGCTGGATGGGCCACTGGCCTGATCCAACATTGGCCTCTCTTCAATGTTCTAGTTCATCTTTATGATACATAATACGGTATATATAACAGCCCATGGAAAGTGCTTTATTACTGTTACAGCGACAGACATCTAACAGTCGTACCATTATCCCCATATAACGTTCCCAGTCCCGCTCGCCCAACACCTGCGGCGCCTTCCCTTCCCACGCCCTCCTTCTCCAGCGTTCCCTCCGTTTCCTTACGCCTGCGCGGTAGAGCACGCTGCCTTCTTCCCTCCTTTTGACCCAACGACTTGCGCCTGCGCGCTACACCGCCCATCCCGAAACGCAGCCGGCTGGGAGTTCAGTTCGATTGCGGCCCTTACGAGGGGGCGGGGGAGGAAGGGGGGGGTGGTGGCGCGAAAGGGTCCTTTTCCCGAGCTGACTTCCAGAAGGGACGCGGGTCCGTGTCTGCGCATGCGTAGTCCAAAGTCCAGGCGCGCCGGCGGCCTTCTCTGCAGAGGGTGACGTCATCCCCCTCCCTGCCGTCCGCTCCGCCTGGCGGAGGGGAGGGGCCGCGTTCGCCGGTTGCAGGCGCCGCCATGGCTGCCATATTGGAGAGGAAGTGAGTGCAGGAGGTGGTGGCGGCGGCGGCGAGGGCGGAGCAGCACCGGCCCTTCTCCCCGGTGCTCTCTCCTCGAAGCGGCGCGTCTCCCGACGGCGGGGCGGCTGGCCCCTGGAGGCGGGCGGGAGAGCGAACCCGCGAGGCCGCGGAGGGGGCCGCTGTGAGCACCCGGGAGGCGGCTTCGGCCTTGGCCTAAAATGGCGGACCCGGCAGAGTGCAATATCAAAGTGATGTGTCGCTTCAGGCCCCTCAACGACTCGGAGGTGACGCGGGGCGACAAGTACATCGCCAAGTTCCAGAACGAGGACACCGTCGTTATCGCGGTGAGTGGGGGGGGGGGGGGGGGGGCCGAGAAGGCGGAGACACCCCCCCGCCCGGTGTGTGTGTGTAAATAGAGGAGGGGGGACGGCGCGAGGGGAGAGGCCGGGTGGGGCTGGGGGAAGAAGGGCGAGGGAAGCGGGCGGCGGCGCAGGAGGACTGTTGCTTGGCTGCCCCGACCTACAGATATTTGGGGGGGGGGGGGTGAGTGGTCGTGAGAGTTGGCGAGGGGAGTAGCCGGGTGAGGCTGAGGGAACAGAGGGGAGGAAAGGGGCTTGGAAGAGGAGAAGGGGGGGGGGGGGAATCAATGAATGACCAGGGAGAGTTGAAGGGGCTGGGCGCTGGCCTCGGGGGGTGGCAGAAGCAGCTGAGGAAGCTCTTGCCTCGGGTCCCCGTGTCTCCTTCTCTCTCTCGCCTGTGTATGGGAGAGGCCTACAGACCGCATCTTATTGGAAAGTAATTAGTCTCCTCGGCGTTACAACCTCAGCCGGGGCAGTTTGGAAGACTCGTAATTTGCCCTTCAGCCTGTCATCTGAATTGCTGGCTTTGTTGTTTATGTGAAGTGGGGGAAGAAGGAGGGAGGATAGGACTATGCTGTAAATGCATTTTTATAGCTGGCAATTCATGCCACAGTTTTCTGCTCTATCCTCCCATCCCTTATGGTGGCTTATGGCTCTCTTCAGTTTGCTAATTGGAAAGCGTTGACTCGGGGGAAAGCTTGCAAACATGGGAGTGGCCAGTATAAAAGGACTATTCAAAAAATGGGCTTGGAAATATGTTAAATAGGCCTTAAGCTTTAAGTTCGTGGCTGTTTGAACTGTAGTGACTGGTGGCAGTGTAAGTTATATCTTTTAAAATGAAGCCCTTCGAAAAGCCACTGTGGCTGAAAATAAGGATGGGTGTGGGAGAGAGTGGTCAAAAGCCAAGATACTTAAAGCTTGCATGTTTGGACTCCAAATGCTAATGGAATCTATACACTGGAGTATGTCAATAATCATTGGGTTGGATCCTGCTAGCTTTTTTGCTTGTTCTTGCCTGATGCTGCTCAGGGTACATCTGTAGTGTCTATGTAGAAGACAAGTTTTTATGGTGAGCCCCTGAATCAGCGCTTAATATTTAAATACTTTAGATACAGTATCACTTTTGTAAGAAGTCTGTTCTGCATAGAAGAACTCCGAGGGATTTCATGGGAGAAGTAGTGACCTAGGTAAATATCTCTATTAGTTTGCTCACAACAAGTACTGCTAGTTCAGTGTACATAGGTTGCATTCTCAAGAGTCCTTTCCTGACAGTAAGTCCCAATGAACAAGTGACTTTTACATATGACTATTCCTGTAATGTGCATAGGTTTTAAAAGACTACATTTCTTCCCCCCCCCCTTTGAAGTCTTGAAATGTGTTGTACTAATTTCAGTGTCATGTCATGCTAAGTCTAAAGAATCTTTATTTTAAAACAGGCTTTGATTAGAAAAAGTTGTAGCTCTGCAAACTGCTTTTCTTTCACATTTTTCAAAAATCAAATATTGGAGCAGAATAGTTCTTGGCTAGTACCTGGTTAAAACTAACTCTGTGCATTACATTTACAATTTAAAGCTTATTCAAAATATTGGACATTAATGTTTGGCTGATTTTAACTTTCACTGAGGACAGGATCCCTTTTTATAGCCTTCATATAAATGCAGGCCAGTATGTTAGTAACAGCGTCACTAGTTTATTCACTGCATAACAATCATTGTTGGCCTATTTTGTGCCCCCCATTGCACTCATATGTATCTTTTTAGTTGTCTGGAGTCCTTGGCTATGCATTTAATTCCTTTTCTAATAGGTTCCTCATGTAAAAAGAGATCAGACACATGGTGGTTTATTTAAACACTTCTATCCTGCCTTATCTCCTTAGACTCAAGGCTACAAAGGATGGGTAGCTTAAAGCTCTGCTTCTTTTGTGTCTGATGATCTCAGTGAAAGAATGTGAGAAAAATCTGTTGCCAGTTTTAATAAAATATATAGTTAAGTACTGTAAATGTGGGCGGAAGGGACTTGGGGGTGGTGGGCTTGAGTCAAATCCCAGTTTAAACTCTGGGCTTAGTGACCAAAGGCACCCAGCATCTGTCCCAATCGGTAAAATACAAGTTATACCAACCTTTTCTGCAATTGTTGTGAAGATAGAACAGTAGGTTATGAAGTGCAAAGAAGGTTTTATGAGGTCAGCAGTACGTTGTGTCCTCATGCCTTGATCAAGAAAGAGTGGGCCACACTTTGGGATGGGATCCGTGATACTGATTAAGATGATAAGTGAAACATTGAGCAGTAGTTGAATAAGCTCCTAGGCATTGGTGAGTGATAGAGAATGCTCAGTGTCTTGATGTAGGTAATGGCAACATGGGTGGCAACCCTATAGCATAACAAGTTGACAAAATACTGCTAGATTTTAAAATAACATTTTAATCTTAACTAAAGTTAGTTAAGGTCGATTCCTCACTTCCATCTCTGCTTATATTCTGGCAAGTACATGGCTGCTCTGTCACTTACAATTTGGCCTGGACTGTTGTAAAGGGCTCTGGCTGTTGTTATTTATTGAATTTCTGAATCGCCCCATCCCTGAGTACACAGGGCTCTGGGCAATTTACAGTAGATTAAAACATACAAAAATATAGTTTAAAATCAACAAATCAATTAATCCTGAATTTCATGATCTTCAGATGGCATATGTAATTTAATCTAAAACCTGCTCTGGATTGTTCTTCCGTCTCATGGGCAAATTAAGGAGGAGGCTGGAGAGAGCAAGGTGGAAGAGGAGGGCACCAGCTATGATGGAAACCATTGCTGTCCTCAACCAAAAGTCTGGTGAAACATCTTTGCCTTACAGGCCCTACAGAAAGCTTTAATAAGTCCTGCAGGGCCCTGATGGAAGTTAATCAGGGTCCACCAGGTTGGAGCTAGGGCTGAGAAAGCCCTGGCTCTGGTTGAGGACTGGTCTGTTAAGATTCTGGTCCTTCCATAACTACTTGTATGGTGCTACGTTCCTCAGAATCCAGCTCAAAATCCATTCTCTTCACAGAGCATTTTCTTTGCCATATACAGTATTAGACTATATGGATTTAATTGCAATTACAGTTGCATTCATTCCTTTTGATTACCCCTTTCTCCCCCACCCATTGCTTTGTCTTCTTCTGTATGTACCTTTCTTGGAAAAGGGTCCCTTGACACTAACATGCTTTCCTTTTGTTACCCTGTAAAGTGCCTGTGCAATTTTATTTAAGTTAACAATTCTGATGTTCAAACAACGCCCCCCCCCCCCCCCAAAATCAGTTGCCCTATATGGGCTATGCTAGAGACTCAGCTTGCCACTTGAATGGTAGCATGGAGTGAGCAAAAACTGCTTCCAGGCGAAATAGCACCTCTTTGTATCCCTTGTTTTCTTTCTTATTGAATACTGGGAGATGCATGGAAAGCATTCTGCTAGTCGAGTCCCTGTTTGCCTTAATATCTTTTGGAGTTGAGCTTTGCACCTTCCTGCTTTGCCTCCCTCCCACAATAGTCTGTAACAGCACTGCCTGACAGTCTGCAGGTTGCATTGGGAAAACGGAAGAACAGAGTAGTCTGGACTGGAGAATGGGAACAAGCTCAGTACTGGTCTTAACCATTTGAAAAGAGAACAGATGCTCTGACCTGGATAGCCCAGGCAAGCCTGATCTCATCAGATCGCGAAAGCTAATCAGGGTCGGCTCTGGCAATTACTCAGATGGGAGACCTCCTTGAAATACCAGAGACAGGAGGTGGGGGCAGGCTGTATTCAGCCACCTTTCTGAATATCCTCCAGGCCCCCAGTAGGGGTCAGTCACTAGAGATGACTTCCAGGTGGCACGCACACACACACACAAACACATATTTAAAAAAAGAGAGAATAGGCAACTACCCAGGGTGGCACAATTCAAGGGATCAGAAAATTGTGGAAGAAGGTTGTGGATCCTGGAAGTAACACAAGTCCCAGCTCTTATATCAATTTTGGTGTGAGTGACTCCTCAATTTTGTCTGAGCATGCAGCATTCCTATGTCTAGTAATTGCGTGAGGTCCTGGGCTGGGCTCTTGACTGGTTTGGAGAATGTGTGTCTCTTCCCCCCCCCCCCCCCCCCCCCCGGTGGTAGACTAGCACACTTGGTGAGCTAGAAGATGTTTGCAGTTACCTGCAAGGACCCTTTCATATTTGCCATTTACCCATCCTTAGCAGAACCCTGCTGTTTTAAGGTAATAGTGCCTGTGTTTCTTGCAGTAGTTCTTCATCCTGAGCAGGCAGTAGGTGGGCTATGTGGCTCAGTAGAAGAACCTCTGCTTTGTATGCAGAAGTTCCCTGATTCAATCCCTGGCATCTCCAGTTAAAAAGGACCAGACAGCAGGTGATGTGAAAGACCTCTTTCTGAGACCCTGGAGAGCTGCTGCCAGTCTAAGTGGACAATACTGACCTTGATGGACCAATAGTCCAATTCAGTATAAGGCAGATTTATGTGTATTCATGTGTAATGAATACTGTTCAAGGAAAAATATACCTTATACCCTTTCTCCAGCACAGCAACATGACACGGAGGTTTTCTAGGAAGATTTGAATCAGAAAATTTTCAGTGAATGTTGCATTGTGCCACTGAGAACAGCTAAGACAGGGATCACAAAACACTTGGAATATATGCTGCCTGCCATAGGCAAACAACTTAGTAACTATTTGCATGTCTGTGTTTGTTTCGCATACCTTTACATTTCTGACAGGGAACTCCGTGGCACACTTCAGTCTTGCACCTTTGTTTTACCGTACCTTTTACATGCCAGAGCTTGGGAGTTTGTTGATACGTTTCTCTAATAGTGTTTACATGTCTTTATGAAATGTCTATACACATGAACCTCCCCCTCTGCCAGAAGTGATCACAGTGTGTGAAGAAGAAGGAGTGCTGCCGTGGGCGTTGTTTAAATGACATAGTGTTTAGTACAAAAATCAAAAGAAAATATAGATAAGTTCTTAGGGTCTTTGTATGAACTTATTTACCTCATTTATATCCCGCCTTTCTCCCCAGTGTGACATAGAGAGGCTTACACGGTTCTCCTGACGTCCATTTTATCCTCATAATGACTTTGTGCAGTAGGTCAGGCTGAGTGTGTGTACTGGCCTATGGTCACACAGAAATTTCCCATGGCAGAGGGTTGGTGTGGCACAGTGGTCACCGTATCAGACTAGGATCTGAAATGACAAGATTTGAATCCCTTGCTGTGCTGGGGGAGTCTCCGTTTTTGAGAAGTGGGCTAGATCAGTCCTTGCTGAGGTTTTGAAAAGCTTGGAAGTTGTCAGACGTCATTCCATTAATTCTCTGCAAAACATGAGGATCCTCAAAGGAAAGGATTTTTTCACTTTATTCTGGCTATCAATGAGCAAGTGTGCCTAGAAGAGATCTCGCTGTTGACTGTCTGATGTCTAGTGCTGGGGCCACACTTTCTATCTGTAGAAATCTCTGGGCTTGTCCAAGAACCACATTTCAAACCTCACTGTATGTGTGGTATAGGCGAGTAGTAAAGTGTGTCTGCAGTGCTTCATCCAGTAGTTTTGAATCCATGTGCTTCTAGGTGTTGGCTTTCTCTAGCAACTGAACAGCATTTGCCAGCACAGTACTGCTTTGCAGGTTTCTGGTATCAGCTGTGTCAGTCCTGAGATTTATTATTGTTATAATCCGAGCATGCTAGCATAATCAACAGACTGAAAGAGAAGGGGGTAAGACAGCCTGAAGAGTGGAGAACCAGCATTGTTTCCTCCTTATGCAAACTGGGTTTGTGATTCCTTATTTTTGCATCTGTTTCTTTACACCAGCCTGGTGCCCATGGGCACCATGGTGCCTGCCAGCTCTTCCCCTGGCACCTGTCATGTGTTTCGTGGAAGTGGGTGGGGCTAATATGAAGGCAAGACTTGTGACTAGCTTCCTTCATGCTAATAAAGGCGCCCTTCCCTTCCTTCTGGTGGTCTTCTGAGAATATATGTTTTCATTCCCCCACTGTCTTCTCCCTCAGTTATTCCCCAATCTCTTTCCTTTAGTGGGTGTGTGTCACTTTGCACACACGTGTTTTGGTTACACATCTTGCAGCAGCTGTTTTGTGGTGGCATCCACCATGCTTTCAAAATACCAAACGTGCCTGTAGACAAAAAAAAGCTGGGGACTCCGGCTTTATACTAAAACTAACAGCAAAAAGTAGGTATCTGAAAGCATTAGGAAAAATACATATAAACAGAATGGGGAGCAGTCCTTTATACCTTTATTGAACTTGCCAGTAAACTTGATGTATGTGGTAGTAGTACTGTGAAAGTGGTACTATCAAAAGGTACTTGGGATCAAGCTTTGGCTTTGTGGTATAGTTTGAATTCCGAGAGTTTTAAGGCAGGAGTGTCAAACATGCGGCCCGGGAGCTGGTTCAGGCTACTATCAGGCCCACGCTGGAACTGGCCATCTCCTGCTTCCAGTTCTGTTGCTGCTGCTGTATCTTAGCTTGCCTCGCCAGACTCTCAGTCACTCAGCCATTTCATGTTTTCCCTTGGGTCCTAGACTCAGAACTCTGAGCATGACATTTCTGTGATGATGTCAATAAATCAAGAGTAGGTTTGCAGCTTACAGAGGTGTCAGTTATCAGATACTGTTAAATTTAAAAAAATGGCAAGAGTGCTAATGTTTTAAGCATGTTTTTATTTTAAGTAAAAAACAACAACTTTGTGTTTGTGTCCTTTATAAAGTTTATATCTCTGCTACCTGGCATTACATTTTATTACACACATGGTCTGGCCCAACAAGGTCTCATTTATGTCAGATCTGGCCCTCATAACAAATGAGTTCAACACCCCTGGCATACTAAAGGCCTGAAATAATTGCTTCTTGTTCTTTTGTGCTTTCCTTTCTCCAAATGGAACTGTTCATCAAGAAATATTCTTCTGGCAGCTTTAAAAAATGCAGGATACGTTGCCTTTTTTAACTTGTCTTGGCAAAATCTGTCTGCTTCAAAAGAAGCAGTGCTATGCAGTACTATAGTTCTTTTTTTTTTGCTTATGTTGCTCTGTAAAATGATGGGTACACTGATGGCATTGTATAAACAATAAATATAAAGCACTGATATTATACAAAGATTAAGATCTTCAGAGCATTTGTAGGGCAATGGTGTTAGAAGTTCCCACTGAAATGATAAGGTTTTATTTTAGCCAATCTGTTTGAAATGTGACCTCTGAATGCTTAGGGCATAATCCATCCAAAGTCAACTAGTTTATAATTGTATTGATCTTAATGGGAGATGTTTAGACATTTGCTCCATTTAATCAAACTTAAAGGTGCTCCATTTCGGATCATATTCTTAATGATTTGCTGTGCTTATAAAGTTATATAGTAATCTTGAAAGGAGAATCTGCTTCATTAGACAGTGTCTTTTGTTTAATCTTCAGGTAGGGCTTGAACTGTACATACCTCTAGATTGGCGGCATATTCTGGCTATTATAGTTGACTAGTGGGGGCCTGTGAGACTTGTGGGGGGGGGATTTCATCTTCCCCCTCACTCTCTTGGAGAGGCTCACCAAGACCACCCTGCTGCTGCCCTAATCAAGCCAGTACAGTCTCGCCCCCAGCTCTCTGCAGCTTGCTGGGGAGGGGGGGAGGAGTCTCTGCTGGCTCATCTGGAGCTGCTCTGTGCAAGCTACAGAGAGCAGTGGGGAGTCTCTCTGCTGGCTTGCCCAGAACTGCTCCGAGGAAGCCAGCAGTCTTTCCCCCCAGCCACTGCTGCCTGTGGCTCACCTAGTGCAATTCCAGGCTAGCCAGCAGAGACTCTCCTTCCCAGCCGCGCTCTATGTTGGGCCCATAATATGGGGGGATTCTCCCCCACTTTTTTGACAGGCTAAGGGGCTGCCGAGACATAAGAGCTATACTGCTTCTGGCAATGGCCTAGCGTGACCCCGGGTTGCGCTTATCCCAGCGGCATGCCCCACGTGGCTGGGCTGCTGGGCCCAGCATGGCTTAGGGGCTGTGCTGCTGCCGGCAGTGGACCCAGCATGACTCCCTGGTTGCCTTCTGCTGGCAGCCTGCCCCACACAGCTCCCAGGTTGCACAGCTGACGTCAGGCCCAGTTGGGCTCCCAGGCTGTGCCATTGCCAGTGGACCTTGCCTAGCCCCCAGGCTGATCTTAGATCATAACAATTAACTAGTAACAGATTTTTCTGGAAAATCTCTTTAGCCACTACAAGGCCCCGATCTGCACATTTAGATAACCACAGATGGTGGCCACAGGTGGCTAATAGTATATAGATGAATATTGCTATTTAACGTAGCAGATATTCAGAAGTACTGTTTAATAATTAGGGAGGGGCTTTACAGAAGAACAAAATACATATCTGTCACCAAGTTTTTCTGTGCTTGTTGGGTAGTTCCTACTACTTGGGTTGTATAAATGTATTTGCCTATCCTTAGAATCTGTAGTCTGAAGGTTACTGGTGGTTTTTGCCCTAACTGTGCCTGTTTGAATTCTGTGTGTGTGTGGGGAGACCAATAAAGGTTATTGGAATTGAATTGAGTGAGTGAGGGATGTGTTTATGTGTAGGGACAGACAAAAGTCAGTCTGTAATAGGCAAGAGTTAGGCTACAGTGCCATCCCAAGTACAGTTACACCCTTCTATATCCATACACCATTCTACACCATTCTGTATCTATATCCATTGAGATCAGTGGGCTTAAAAGGGTATAACTCCATTTAAGATGGCACTGTTAGTTTCTGATACAGTAGATAAAATACAGGAAGTACTGAAACCGTGATTATTAATCTGAACTCATTCCCATAGTAAGGCAGCTGTCTTGCGCTTGAAATACCTGCTAGGGTACCACAGTAAGGAGCTGAATATTGTTGTAATCCTGGTAAAACTAGGGAAAGGACTACTAGAAATGTAGCTGCATTCACCCTAAACTAATAATGTTATAGCCTCAAAACCTATATAGGTAACAAGATATTGGGGTGGGGGGATTAGTGGAACTTGGGTTTTACCCAAATGAATTCTTTTTTGCATACTAGCTTTTCTTACGCTGTGTTTCAGCTGACGCTTAAATTAGGGGCTTTACATGTTATATGGAAAGCTGCTTTCAAGAAGGCATGTAAGATGGCTTTTTACTGTAGAGGCCATAGGGTGGAGGGTAAACTCTTCTGGCAGACTTGGCTGTGTTTTAATTATGCATTTTTTATCTTGTTGAGAGACAGTTGATTTTTGCGTCCTTGCAGCTCTTGCTGCTTTTTTGTTTGCCTTGAGTATGAACAGGCATTGTGGGTTATAGATATTTTAAACAACATTACATTTTACATATCTTTGCCAATCATACATTGAGCAAAGAAATAGCTTGGAAAATGCTCTCCCCATGTTACTTAAGTGATTTGTTAGTTTTTAAAAACTTGAGTCTTGAACTGAAGTTTGTAACAACAACAAATCTACAGGTAGAAAGAATATAGATTAGGCTGAATTTGTAGTGTTCCAGATAACTATAGGTAAGAGTGTATCTTTAGTTTGGTTGTTACGCTCAAACCAATAATAAAACTATTAGGATACTATAAAAGTTGATACAACTGATTTATCATTTTGTTTCTATACTTAGGTATCTTTTTGTATCTTTTCAGTCCAAGCCTTATGTATTTGATCGAGTATTCCAGTCTCACACGTCACAGGAACAAGTATATAATGACTGTGCAAAAAAGATTGTCAAAGGTAAGAGAAGGTTTTGTAATATGTAGTAAAAAGGCATGAGTCACAAATAGAATTTCGTGGTATGATATTATGTGTGTCTTGTATTTGACCTAATGGCATATTATAATGATACTAATTGTAGAAAGGGTAGGAAGTAATTAGTGTAGATGGGGTGAAGAATGATTTTGATTCTAATGCCTTAAGGCACTTTTCTCAGGTTGAGAGCTTTCAGTCTGACTTTCCATGATTTTGAACTCACCAGAGAGAATCTTATATTGGGGGATTGTTATTTCTTCCTTACATTGATGGAACATTTATGCCCATAAGGCCAATGGAGTACATAAAATTCCAAATAAACCATCTAAAAATGATCGCAAAAGGATCTATGATCCCATCTATCAGAGCCTCAGGAGAATAAATCTGTCTTCCACAGTGTTGGTGTGGTAGTAATGTCTCTGGGAGGAGGTGTTCTATAAATAGAGTACCATCTCAAAAGGCTCTGTCCCTGACTGCCACCCACCCTCCTCAAGGGCAACCCAGCTGCCGATTGAGGAACAGCCTTATGGATTTTAGTGGTTTGCTGCAAACAAACAATTGAAAAGTGAGGTTAATTTGAATGTAGTGGTTAGGTGTCTGAGAGAGAACAAACTGAAGTTGAATCCAAATAAGATTAAGGAGATGCTGGCCAGAAGGGCCACCTCAAGGGCTTGGGAGTCTTGCTGGATCCTGGTCTTTTGTTGGAGAAATAGGTGTCCATGACAGTAAAAAATCTTTTCCCAACTACAGTTAATTAGGAATCTAGTGTCTGATTTGTAGATGCTGGATCTGGTCATGCTTATCCATACTTCAGTATCCTTGCGGCTGGATTACATTAACATCTATGTGGGGCTGTTCTTGGAAACGATCCTGAAATTGGAGCGGGTGCAGAATGCAGCTGTTTAGTACAGGAGGCTAGCTGGTAGACCCATGTCACTTGTATTTTGCAGTCTTTTCACTGGCTGCTGATTGGTTTCTGGATCTAATGAGTTGGCACTCATCTATAAAGCCCTTCATGACTTGGGGCCCACATGCTTGAAGCACTGCCTCTCCCTGAATACTTTCTTAAAGCAGCTTGCTGTCAAGGTCTGTTGTCATCATCCCCATTGTCTAAGGCAGGGGTCCTCAAACTTTTTAAACAGGGGGCCAGTTCACTGTCCCTCAGACTGCTGGCGGGCCGGACTATAGTTTTAAAAAAAAACTATAAACAAATTCCTATGCACACTGCACATATCTTATTTTGAAGTAAAAAAAACAAAACGGGAACAAGTGGTTAAGTGTGCAGAGACTCTAATCTGGGAGAACAGGGTTTGATTCCCCACGCCTCCACTTGCATCTGCTGGATGACCTTGGGCAATCCTGTGTAATACCTGGAAAAATTTGTACCAGCTCTGTACCAGCTGTTTTCTCAAGGACAGTTGTCTCAGAGCTCTCTCAGCCCCACCTACCTCACAGGGTGTCTGTTGTGGGGAGGGGGAGGGAAAGGAGTTTGTAAGCCGCTCTGAGACTCTAAGTGAGTGAAGGGCGGGATATAAATCCAATCTCTTCTTCTAATAGCCACTCATGGGCTTAAGATGTGTTGACTTAAGAAAGCTGCTTGTTGTCAAAGGGCAAATGGGGGGGAGAGAAGCCTGGCGATTATCTTTCACTGGGGCAGCATCACACAAACCCACAGACACATCCCTCCTGTTTTCCTGCCTTTTGGGGGAGGGAGCTACACATGCTCAGAGGTCCTTCACTCCTTTATGAAAGGTCCAAAAAAGGGTTGCCAAGGAAAAGCACCCATAAGAACATAAGAGAGGCCAATGCTGGATCAGGCCAGTGGCCCATCCAGTCCAACCCTCTTGTCACACAGTGGCCAAAAACACCAGGTGCCCTCAGAAGGTCCAGCAGTGGGGGCAGGAAGCCCTCCCACTGTTGCCTCCCCCCCCAAGCACCAAGAATACAGAGCATCACTTGCCCCAGACTGAGAGTCCCTGTTTGCTTCCATTTCTTGGCCCTTTCCCCATCAGCATGGAGAGTACACAGGACACCAGGAAAAGTAAGATACACCCTCCACTTTTTCTTATTTCCCTCTCTCTCTTGGTACGGCTCTCCCACCCCCCTGCTCTGCTCTGCTAACCCCAGCTGCTGGATCTGGCTTTGAGGGTGCCAACCTCCAGGTGGGACCTGTGGATCCCCCAGAATTACAGCTCATCTCCAGACTATAGAGACCAGTTCCCCCGGATGAAATGGCTGCTTTGGAGGGTGGACTCTGTGGCACTGGACCCCACTGGGGTCCCTGTCCTCCCCAGGCTCCACTTGCAAATCTCCAGGAATTTCCCCACTGGGGTCTGGCAACCCTATCAGACTGGCTTGGAGCCTTCCTCTTGACTCTCTGAGTCCTGGAGCATCTCCACGCTTTTGCATTCAATCCCCACTCCAGGGGGCGGGTGGCGTAGCTTCCTTTGGCCGGACACACACACACACACATTGCAAGGAGTCTCTCTCTCTCTCTCTCCTCTCCCCTCCCCCAATGCAGCAGGCATCAGGAAGGGGGCAGGTGGTGGTGTCACTTCTTTTGGCCGGCCAGCTGGCCAGCCGACACCCCCCCAAAGAAAATAAAAGTTCCTTCGGAGCCTGGAGGTTCCAGGCAGCTCTTTTCGTGCTCGGAATTCTCCCCCCCCCCCCCGGCAACTTCTAAGCAGCGGTTGCTAACCCAAAGAGAACTCCAAAGGCTCTGAAAATTGCTCCCCCCCAACTGCTCTGAGCCCCCGCTAGCCAGGCAGGACTGTCGGGCACACAGCAAAGAAGCAGCAGAAGGCACGGCTCCCCGTCTCAGAGAGGCTCCGCCAGCGGCACACCAAAGTCAGGCACGTGGGGGGGAGCACCAATGCACCCCTTTCCCCTCTCCTTTGAGACCAGGGGCCTCTCTGGACCAGATAGAGGCTCTCCCCCCACCCAGCGGGCATGGCTAAGGCTGGGGAGGAGAAAAAACAAGATAGCTCGCCACCACCACCAGTAGCCAGCCTCCCGTCCCATCACCCTTTGACTTGCCTGCTGTAGCCGCCCCAACCCCATTGCTCCCTGGCAAGGCGGCAACCAACCGACCACCCCTGGGCTGGCCCCACTCGCCTTGCAGTTGCAGCTGGAATCCGGCTGTGTGTGTGTGTGTCTGCAGTGCACAGTTCAGGCTTTTGTTGTGGGAAACAGTGTTGAGGTAGGCGCACGAGCTCTGCAAGTGCTCCCTTACAAACTCCAGAGTGCTCTGATGCACATGGCTGCAAGATGGCGGGCTTTTGGAGAGGGAGGGAAGGAGAGAGGGGGCAGGGCAGCCGGAAACAGACAGCAGAAGGACTGGACGGCTCCCTCGACTCCTGAGTGCTCCTGAGAGGCTTCAAGAGGGCGGGCTTTTGGCGAGGGAGAGGGGGTGGGGCTGAAGGCCTAATCTGCACCCTCAGGCCCATGCGCTCATAGGTGATCGCCTAACTTCGTCTAGTGAATGAACTGGCCCTGGAATCGGAGGAAGGCAGTAGTGGCAAAAACACCCGGCGGGCCGGATAAATGTCCTCGGCGGGCCGCATGTGGCCCGCGGGCCGTAGTTTGAGGACCCCTGTTCTAAGGCATGTTCTTCAACACTCCTAAATAGCTTCCCCGTGCTCGTGGAGCAGCCTCCTAGAAGATGCTAGGGGGATATTTTCTTCATTTCTGACAAGGCTGCTAAACCGAGTTACTTTGGAGAATGTTGGTGGCATCCTGAGCCTGGTCAAAGAGGAAACATCCTTGAGATAAGATGTCTTTAGAGTAGTTTTGATGTATTTAATATCTGTTTTAGTGTTGTTTTTATATTATCTACTTTTAACTCCAGAAAATCCTCAAGAGAGAGGCTGTTACATAAATATTTAAAATAATAAGTTAGACTCTACAGTTGCTAGGAATTGTCCTATACAGTGCAAAAATAAGTTTTAACCCTTTCCGTCTTCGCTGCCCTTAACGGAAGTTGGTGCTGAATAGCCCAAGACTGCTTGTTCTGTTCTCCTGTGTGCTCGATGTGTATTGTATGGTATACAGTATGTTCATTGTATTTGCTGGATTTTTAGAATGAAAAACAGTTTTGCATGAAGCCCCCATCTTGAAATAGGTGCCGTCACAGAAAATCTTCTTAGTGTGTATCTTCTTTTATCCTAGATGTGCTTGAGGGATATAATGGTACAATATTTGCTTACGGACAGACGTCATCTGGGAAGACACATACTATGGAGGTAATGCACCTGGGAGTGAAACTTTAAATGGAAATCTTTGGTAGGGACTTCCGTTGTAAGCTGTGCAAGACAGCTTATTATGTATTCCTCACCAGAGTAGTTAAATTATAAAGGATATAGTTTCTACAGCCTTTTCTGTTCTCGCGAGGACAACTTGTATATCTGTGTTTAAAACTTTACAAAAAAACCCCTTCCAATTAAGATCTCTATTCTTTAACCATGTTAAAATTTTTACTGCACTTTGGACATTTTTTGTTGTTTTAAAAATTCTGTACTGTTGTACTGGATTTCTTTGTTTTTAAATGGGTAAGTATCTTAATGCTTCAATCATATACACTTTTGTTATCACTTTTATTATCCATTTAGCCTTGGCCAGGGCCTTTTCTGCCCTGGCCCCGGCCTGGTAGAACATGGTCCCACCTGAGATCAGGGCCCCATGGGACCTATTACAGTTCCAAAGGGTCTGCAAAATGGAGCTGTTCCGCCAGGCCTTAGGATGAGGCAGTGGGCATCCATTTATTCCATTGCACCTGGCCTCCCTTGCTGAAGCTCTCCATATGATACGGCTCATATGAGAAGACTTTATAGTCTGGTTTTTGGCCTAGCTGCTCCAGTTTTTTGAGAACACCATATTTGTAATTTACAGTGCCGTCTCAACTTGTAGTTCCTTGTTTTTAACTGTTTTAGCTATTAACTATTTGTTATACGTGTTTTAATTGTTCTTGTGGAATTGCTGCTGTAATCTACCCTGAGCCCTTGAGGAGAGGATGGAATATAAGTTAAAGAAATAAATAAATACATTTGCAGTTACCCAGGTAGTGTTGGTCCAAGGTGTGGGCGGCACTAATCTTGATCCTTGTACAGGTTCGCATAAGACAGGAACAGGAATCAGCCTGACCTGCATAGCCCAGGCAAGCCCAACTTTGTCAGATCTTGGAAGCTAAGCAGGGCCGACCCTGGCAAGTATTTGGATGGGAGACCTCCAGAGAATACCAGGGCTTACAGGCAGAGGCAGGCTATCAAGTTTTATTTTTAACACCTTTTGTAAAAAAATACGCGAACAGGCAACACAAGATCAATCAGTTCAGGGTCTCTTTCATCATCAGCAGCAGTGTGATGCCCAGCCTTCCTGCCCGTCCATCAGCACGCCCTCCGCTTGGCATCAGACTCCCACTCCTGGGCTCCGCGTGGCTCTTCTCTGCCCAGAGGGCAAGGGGCCCAAAGGCTGCTGGTTTCAGGGCAGAAAGGAGATGCTCCCAGCCAGCCCCACAGAGGCCCCTCAAACACACACACACACACACACACACCTAGCTGGCATGAGGGAAGAGACGGGGCTGTACTACTGTGGGGGTGCTACATTGTTCTGTTGTCATTTTGTGATCTCCCCGAGATGTCAGAGGAGGCCACAGCTTGCATCACATTTCATTTCCGAGGCTACCCTAATCTTCAGGAGCACCTTTCGTTGGGGCATGAGCATCGCAGAAAAGTACCATGTGATCATTCATGGAATTCACTTAATGATACAGTGCACTTAAATTTATATTTTTTCCTTTTCATCTCAAGGGGAAATTACATGATCCAGATGGAATGGGGATTATTCCAAGGATAGTGCAAGATATATTTAATTATATTTATTCCATGGATGAAAATTTGGAATTTCACATTAAGGTAATCTTTGTTTTCCTTTAAATACAGTGGGTTAGAAGTGTCTCAAAACAAGCTCATTAAGATGTCAGCAAATATTTTTAGAGAATAGTTTTTAAAACACTTTTTAAAAGGAGCAGATATAACTCCATCTTTCTTACATCAAGCAGCTTGATAC
This sequence comes from Lepidodactylus listeri, assembly GCA_029233225.1. NCBI lineage: Eukaryota > Metazoa > Chordata > Lepidosauria > Squamata > Gekkonidae > Lepidodactylus > Lepidodactylus listeri. Next base: position 23,279,182 of record JARCFY010000012.1, read on the forward strand.
CAGAGTCTGCTTCAAATACTGCAGTGCCATGTATTCTTTCAGATTGGTTTCCTGACTTTGAAACAGAGCTAGCAAAGTCAGTTTTAATTGAGAGTGGTGTTTCTGTCTGGCTTGACATGCCTGTAGTAGCTGGCAATACAGTTGTGCGTGAAAATGCTTTGGTTTAATACCAACTTTGACTGGTAGATTATTTAGTTCATCTCAGTAGATTATTTTGTTCATCTCAGTTACTACTCACTGTAGATATAGAAAGAGCCCTTGCTTTGTTGACGTTTAACTGGATACCGGCTGCTCTTTTATAGGCAGACTTACTAATACCCTTATGCTGTCCAATTTTGCCTTTATGAAATCTCATTGGTTACTCATTTAAACGAGTGCTTCATATGTTAGTTGCAAATACATTTCTCCCCCAGATGTTATTGTGCAAGAAAACCTTGGTTTTTTATGTTAAGCTGCATTGGAACATAACAACTCAGTCATCAGCTTCTGTTCTGGTATTACCAAGATCCCATGCTGCGCTTGTCAATCCTAATCATTAATTTTTTTTTTATTAGGATGAAAGCTAGTCTGTTCTACTTGTGTTACTGTGTTTTTGTCCTATTTTTTCCTTGTTATGGACAATGTCTGATGGAAAACAAGTACATTTCTGTTCAATAATTGGTTAAGTTCAAGAAATTCCATGTTAAGAATAACAGAGAAATGTAATTCCAGTTTGGTTTCAGAAGTCTGGTGACTGTGACCTGAGAACATGGCTCCCTAAACTGTTTGTTTAATCACTGAAAAAGATCATGCTAACTTATTCGACACTGCTTGATTTGTGAATATCAGCACTAAAGCAAACCGTGTATGTCCTACTAAGTATAATAGAATTAATTTTTATATCCTATACAACATAAAATGTGATTAACTGACACATGCATCATGAATTTCATCCACCTAAAGTGTAACTATTACAATGTTGCAGTTGTCTAAACGAGTGATTCCAAAGTTTGTGGCAGACAATGTTTTAGTGTTTGTGATCAGGTCCCCAAGATGTGTATTTTAGGCTTGAAAAGCATCCAGAGAGTGGGTACTCTTCTATGCTGGTGCTAAAAGTAGTGTGAGGGTTTGGGAATAACTCTGGATTGGGAAACTGCTTGAGGGAGGGGGAAATTAAGCCTCCCAGTGCTATGACCATGTTGTGAAGTGATATACAGTACTTTAAGGCTAAACTATGTCAGAGGTGTTGGTCACAGATCAAATTAGATCATGTTTTAGCTATATTCTAAGATGTGTATACTAATCTGCAAGGCGTTTGTGAATATCGCTGAGAAGAGTCTCGACTGTTTTACTGTGGACAATATTTGAAACATTGTTGGCTGTAATGAACATATTTGAAATATGTCAGCAACATACGAAACCCTAAAATGACATTAATATAGTCTTAAAGTGAAGTTGCTGCATTTCTTATTATCTTAAGAGTGTTGTCTGACCTGGATCATCTTTGACCTAGTAGAACTGGGTAGGTTTACAAGCTGCTTTGTGTAACTAGATAGGGATTACTGTTTTCATTGTTTTCTAATATGTCTTATTCTTTCAGGTGTCATATTTTGAAATTTATCTGGATAAAATAAGAGACCTTTTGGATGGTGAGTGTACCATTTTCTAGGAATGATGGTTTGTCATGTTGTAAATGGGGAATTATGGAACTTGATCATCTTGTGTTCTGTTTATCTGTTTCACCTGAAAGTTGGAAAACGGATAAGTTAGGCATGTCCTCAGAGGTCATTTCAAGCAGGAAGACACAGGAACACTATTCCAGGAGTAACAAGCCCAGGAGCGGGCACATATGGTGATGCGCTGTGGAAAAAAGCAAAAGCATACTAACTTGATCTGTATTTTCATGCTTGTTGTAGGGGAGCTTCCCTGCAAGAGCAAAGGAAACCTAAAGTGTCTTTAGTCAAAGTGTCAAGCTGGCTCGCCAGCTCTGAGTTGGGAAATACCTGGAGATTTTTGGGGTGGAGCCTGTGCAGTGGGTGTTGCCTTCTGTAAAATTATTGTTGACAGTGAGAAAGTTGATGGATAGTACAGTTGGCAAGTAAGCTCATGACTGTCCAAGAGATACAGTGATGGCTACTAGGTTAGTTGGATTTAAACCAGAATCAGAGAAATTCATATGGCTTAGATGTATCCACAGATTTAAGTAGTAATAGGTAACAAACTTCAGAAGGGTATCTTAAGAGAACTATCTGTTGAGAAACAAACATGATGCTCATCACCGTCATGTCTTCTTTGTGAGCTTTCTTGCGAGGCATGGATTACTCATATTAGAAACCAAAAGAGGTACCAAGTGTTTCTGATGTATGAAGGTAATTTTATAAAAATTGAATTTTTGGTCACCTTTCCCCCCACGTGGTCTCCAAGGGTTTTGGGACCAATAACAACATTCCAGTAAATCATTTAATACTATGATAAAAACAAGAGCAACGGATCAGTCACCAAAGGAGCAGGAGAATGGAATTGTCTTTGAAGAGTTGATGCAGCAGGAGTGTGTCTAGGGAGGATGTTCCATAAACAGGGCACCAGTTCAAAAAAAGGCTGTGTTTGTAGTTGCCTTCCACCCACTCTTTGCAGGCAGGGAGCCTGGAACAGGGCCTTAAAGACCAGGCAGGTTAACATGGGAGGGTAGTCCTTAAGACTGTGATCTCTTTAGCCAGATAATAGCTGTCCAGCAAGAAGATAACTCTTGACTCACTTTTTCTTTTCCAGTCTCTAAGACCAATCTTTCTGTTCATGAGGACAAAAACAGGGTACCTTATGTGAAGGTAGGTATAAGAATTGAGCCAAATGTCTCAGTTTTCCTTGGAGTTCTTGTAAGTAACAGCTGCTATATACTTTTCACAGGGCTGCACTGAACGTTTTGTGTGTAGTCCAGATGAAGTTATGGATACAATAGATGAAGGAAAATCTAACAGACATGTAGCAGTCACAAGTAAGTGGTTCATTTTGCAGACAGAGCTAGTGCTCGCTAACATGGCGAGCATATTCAATATAAATAAAATGCACTAGTTTTTCAATATTGTGCATAAAAGGTCCTTTCTTCTGGTTTAGGAAACTTGTAATCTGCTGCACTAATAGCCAGATTCTTCTGCCTGGTTGAGCTGGATTCTCTTCAGTTATAAACCTCTTAAAATGTTGGAGTTGCTGGCAATGACCCTTACACAACCCAGTCTTCACATCTTGGCTGGGAACTCTGGAGTGCTCCTGGGCTTGGGGATTCGCTGGCTTTTCCATGGTGTAAAGTTGGTGCGTATCTCTTCCATCAGGAAATAGACGACTGCAGTCTTTCATCTCCTGCTGAGAGAGGTACCAGTTGGCGAGGAAAGAAGTGGGGTGTGATTCTTATACTCCTTTTGGCCTGTGGCCATCTTTCCCACAGGCAGACGCTCTTTGAATGCCAAATGAGAGGTTGCTTCTCATTTCCCATTCTGGAGAGTGTCTGCAGCTTGCAGTTCAAATGTTTCATGGGAAACAGGAGAGTGTAGGGGAGCAAAAGAGGGTCAGATACTGGCAGCTACTTAGATTATGCAGTGAGTCAGTAGTCTTCTTGCTATGAAGTTTCTTCTGCCTGTAATAACATATTCTTATTAGCATATCTATATAAATAAGTCCTGTGATTCATGATCCCTTAAAGAAAAGATTTGTATCAGTTTTGACTAACACCTTGGCCTGGTGTATTTAATCACTCTGAACTTCTTCTCTGCTACTACAAAGAGTTTAATGTGTTTTTAAGGAGAAGTATGTCAGTATATATTTGATAGGCCCATGTAGATTCTTGTTCTCCTTTGGTCCCAAGGAACTATACAATCTGTTGCTGTTGGTTTGTTCATGTAACCTCTTCCACTTCAGTTACTGGACAATGAAACTGAATTAACCAGTGATATCGGTTGCCAGAATACATGTTTAACAAGCCTATGAAATGTTTCTGTTCTAGACATGAATGAACACAGTTCTCGAAGTCATAGCATCTTTCTCATTAATGTAAAACAAGAAAATACTCAAACGGAACAGAAACTGAGTGGAAAGCTTTACCTTGTAGACTTGGCAGGTAGTGAAAAGGTAATATACATTTTTGACATGTTGACTAGAAAGTGGGTCATTTATACTGAGTTGTCCAGATAGGTGCTGGGTGTTGACATTATAGTACTAGGGTGGGTGTGGTGGCCTGTTAATCTGCATTGTGAGCCATGAATATTCAGCCTCCTCACCTTATATGCAGCAGCTTGTTGCAAGCAACCACATGTGCTTAATCTACAGTTTAGGAGTATCTGAGAGTTACCCTTGTGTCTGAACACTTTCTGGAAGATACTTACACAGCGATATATGTGATTGTCTTCTGTGCATCCTGTATCGTCGAGTCTGAGCCTCCTTGGACTACTCTAGAGAGTCCCGTGGCCCCAGGGAATGACTCCTTGGGGATTGTAGCTGTAGCAGCAAGGGATTGGGTGGGGAAAATCTTATTGTATACAGGGGGAAATACACGCAGGGTTTTTTAAAAAATCCAGGCCAGAATTGTTGATAAACTTGGTTTATGATAGCCTTTATTATTTTAGGTTAGTAAAACAGGAGCTGAAGGTGCTGTGCTAGATGAAGCTAAGAATATCAACAAGTCTTTGTCGGCTCTTGGCAACGTCATTTCTGCTTTAGCTGAAAACAGTGTAAGTGTATCTCTGCTTTGAATGCATGTGGTGAAAATCTCTTAGTTTAGTTTTGTTTCTGTTTGGAGATGTTGAATGTGGTTTAATATGATGAGAGTCTACAGCAGAGGGAAGGATTTACAGCTGGATGACTTTAACTCCCTTGAGATGCTGTGTCTTCAAAACTGCACATGTAATAACATTTGTGCAATATGCTTATATGGAATTTCCTGCTTGAAAATGCCGTTCTGTAAGTTTATGATCTCAGTGGAGATGTAATAATGCTGCGCTTTGCATAACTTGACAAAACAAAGTGCTTATTCAAATGACACTTAGACAAAGTGTTGTAAACTAAACAGGCCACCTTTTAATTCTTTTACAGACATATGTTCCATATCGTGATAGTAAGATGACCAGAATCCTCCAAGATTCACTAGGTGGCAATTGTAGAACAACAATTGTTATTTGTTGCTCTCCATCATCTTATAATGAATCCGAAACAAAATCTACGCTGTTATTTGGTCAGAGGTGAGATTTTAAAAGAAGAGTATGTTTATTTGCGGTCTGGAGACATTGTGCTGCCTTGGAAACCAGTATACTCTTAATATATTGGTAGTCCACCTGGTCTGCATTTCTTAGAGTTTTTCTGTAGTTGACTTTTGTGAATTTGCATTTAAAAGAGATCACAGCATTCTTCAATGGGGGGACATCGTTGGAGACCTACATTATAGCTTGCAAAGGCAGAATTAGTTGATTTAGTTTTGTCAGTTTACAGAATTGAAGTTTTTGCCTCTTGTAACGTCATCTGCAGCTCAAAACATCTAGTGGTGTGACTTCCTTATGCTTATACTTTTGATTGGGGGTGTCAGGCCTGTACCTGCAACCCCTAGTCGATGGGGTGGGGGAGGTTAGGCTGCATCAGATCCCAGGAAGGGACATCACTTCCTGTTAACATTCTAAGACCACAGATATTGGGATATGATTCCTAGGATATGATGTCAATTTGGGGGTTGGGCACCAGTCTTTCTCCCACCATGGCTATCAGCAGTGGTGACAGACAGGTGGGCAGTGGGCAACTTACAAGATGAATGAAGTGTCTGGACCTGCGTTTCTAAGGAAACAAAGGATGCACTTATCCTTTGAAGAAGTATGGAGACACTGAAAAACTATTTGAGGCGCCTTTAAAGTCCTGAAGGAAAAGATCTTGTGCTGTAAATTGAAGTTAAAATCCTTATCATGAATCAGACCTGGAATATCTTGTGAACTGCCCAATATTTTTGTTAACTTAAGTGAATTTTTAATTTGCTTTTCTAGAGCCAAGACTATCAAGAACACTGTCTGTGTCAATGTAGAGTTAACTGCAGAGCAATGGAAGAAAAAATATGAAAGAGAAAAGGAGAGAAATAAGACGTTACGCAACACAATACAGTGGCTTGAAAATGAGCTCAATAGGTGGCGTAATGGTGAGTTGAATCTTCACTGGTGTCTTCACTGTTACTCTGATCACTTGCAGAATAAGTACGTTCTTTGTTGCATTGCAAACTAATTTTAAATCTTGGTTGTAGTGCTGAAAAAAATCCCAAACTTCCAGCTGTATAGATATCTGACATGAAGCTCGCACCTAGGAATTTAGAGTGTTATTACAGTCCTTCTAAATATTTTCTTCTGAACTGAATACTGCCATTTTTATTCAGTTCTTCATGCCAAGATCTGAAAAGGTGTTCTACAACTGATTAAGACATTACTCCATAGACTATGTTATACCATAGCTGTATTATGGAATCTTCAGTCTTCTGTGCAGTCCCACAGGCCAGCCACCGGAGGCTCTCTTACAGCTATTCTGGTATTTTCTAAAGACTCCAAGGGGAGCTCCTCCCCTGCAGAGCTCATTAGAGGCCTTCCTGCCTAACGGTCTCATGCTCTGTAGAGAGGAGCTCTCCCTTTCCCTCAGTCCTCCTGAGCCACCACAAGTGTCAAAAATGTAACTGCACCCTATGAACTCACGGCAGGGTAGGAGAGAGGGAATGTGTGCCTGCACAGTAGAGAGCTCGATGAACAGCAATTACAGGTAAGTGCAACACTGTTTTCATCTTCAGTCTTCTGTGCAGCCCCCACATTGGGAGACTATAGAGCTCTCTTTATCTTGGAGGTGCGGTGACCTAGTTTACTTCTTTTTTTTTTTTAACCTAAGGTAGTTTCTAGTTTCCATCTTGCTCAGGACATTGTTCTTCTAGTTTTTTTCCTATCTCCTACTTCAGAGGCTGAAAAAAAATTACATTTTTTAGGTATGAAGAGGTCTTTATTGTTTTAGTTAGGCAGAACAAAAGGCTTCCGACAGCCTTTTTGTTGGCTACTCCAGTAGCTCAAGAGGGAAGTCAGCCTCAGCTCAGACCATCTTTAGATGGATAGTCCTGGCTATTAGGACGGGGTATGAACAGGCCATGTCCACTGGAGCTTTGGGTACATTCTACATGGGCACAGGGAGCACCAGCGGCATTCCGAAGAGGGACTCCCTTGGCGGACATTTGCCAGGCAGCTGTATGGTTGACATTAGACATCTTTGTCAAGCACTGTTCTGTGGATGTGAATGCGAGAAGGGATTCAGCAGTTTGCAGAGCCATGCTACACTCCTTGTTCCATTGAAACTCACTCCACCTTCCAGGGAAGGAGCTGTATAGTTTCCCAGTGTGGGACTGCACAGAAGGCTGAAGATGATGAAAACTTACCTGTAAACTGCACTTACCTGTAACTGTTGTTCATCAAGGTGTCTTCTGTGCAGGCATACATTCCCTCTCTCCTACTCCACTGTGAGTTCATAGGATGCAGTTACATTCTTGACACTTGTGGAAGCTCAGGAGGACTGAGGGAAAGGGGGGCTCCTTCCTGCAGAGCACATGACCATTGGGCAGGAAGAAGGCCTCTAATCAGCTCTGCATGTAAGGGGGGCTCCCCTTGGAGTGTTTAGAAAATCCCAGGATAGCTGTAAGAGAGCCTCTGGTGGCTGGCCTGTGGAAGTGCAGTCCCAATGTGTGCCTGCACAGAAGACTGAAGATGAACAACAGTTACAAGTAAGTGCAACACTGTTATATATTTGTGAGGAATGAAAGTAGCCTTTAAAATGTGAATATTTTACTCTTCTGTGAAACCTGTGCCCTGTCTTGGCCAATCTAATATTGAATCAACTTATAAATATGTTTCCAGCAATAGAAATGACATTTATTTGGGTATTAATTGTATTTCAAGGTGAGACTGTACCTGTTGATGAACAGTTTGATAAGGAGAAAGCCAACTTGGAGGCATTTGCTGTGGATAAGGATGTTACTATTACTAACGAGACACCAACTGCTACGATTGGAGTGGTAGGCAGTTTTACTGATGCTGAAAGGAGAAAGTGTGAAGAAGAAATCGCTAAATTATACAAACAACTGGATGACAAGGTATGTGTTAGGTTTTAATGCATGTTTTTTATCTTATAATTTAAAACGTTACTAAAATGTGGCACCTTTTATTGAACTTGGACATCTTAATGGACTATCTCATATTAAGTGGATTTTTAAATATATATATCTACAGGATGAAGAAATTAATCAGCAGAGCCAGTTGGTTGAAAAGCTGAAAACACAGATGTTGGACCAGGAAGAGGTGAGTTTGGTTTGTGGGGGGTGTTTATTTTCTTAACATTTTGTATCCTTTAATAATTGCTTGAGCAATTCATTAGATCAGGAATCCTCAGTTTTTGAGCCAGCCAGGCACCTTTGGAATCCCGATATTGCATGGTGGGCCCAGCCATCGAATGACTGTCAGAGAATTGCTACTTCAGGAAGCATAGCCAGCCACAAAATGGCTGCTGCATCTTACCTTCAGTCATACAGTGAAGATTGTTGAGCGATGGTGGCAGTTGCTGCCAAAACAGCGTTTTTAAAAATCTGCACAGCCAATCAAGTCTCCAGTGAGCTATCAGAAGTCTTGCTAGGTAAAAGACCCTCCTGACCCCGCCCACTTTTGAAACACACTTGGCGGGCGCCATGACACCCATGGGCACCACATTGGACACCCCTATACTAGTCTGTAGTCCAAAAAGAGCATCCTATGCAGTGATGGCTATATATAAGTAACAGCAATATGTGGGATAGTTTTAGTTTTACAAATAACGCTTCTGCTGAAATTAAATATAACTTGTACTACCGCTATTTCAGTTTTGTTTTAAAAATATTTTAGATAGATTGTCATAACATTTTCTAAGAATTTGTCTAGCATTTCTGTGTAATGTTTTCAGAATCACCTTTGAGAGCACTTCTGAAATCTAAGAACTTCTCAGAATTGAGAGCATAGGTCAGTTTCATTATGAAACGTCCCAGTGAACTGTTAAGTTGCATGGAGCTGAGCAGATACTAAAATATACTTAGGCCATTTTAGCTAGTCATCAAATGGATTATTTGGAGCATGTTAATTTTTGCAAAATGAATGTCATTTTAAAGTTGGGCCGATAACGGCTTAAAGCAAACTATTGACATTATTTCTGTGTGCAGCTTCTAGCATCTACTCGGCGGGACCAAGACAATATGCAAGCTGAACTGAATCGCCTCCAGGCTGAAAATGATGCTTCGAAAGAAGAAGTGAAAGAGGTGCTCCAGGCCCTTGAGGAACTTGCTGTCAACTATGACCAGAAGTCTCAGGAAGTGGAGGACAAGGCAAAGGAATACGAGCTGCTAAGCGATGAACTTAATCAGAAATCGGTAGGAAATGGGTGCAAGGAATTCAGCATCTCTAACTTCTTGGTTGCTGGGAATTATGAATCAAACATAAAATCTTTTCTTAATATTATGTCTAAAGCTAGGTTTCGTGTATGTTTGCGTAGTCCGTGGACATCTGAAATCACGTGCATTCATCAGCCATTCATTTGCTAAAAAATAGCTGCATAAGTAAAGATATGTTTTGGCCGCCATGTGCTTGTCACCTATTTCAGATGCAGGTTAAGAGGAATTAGTTGGTCATAAACAAGTCCATTTAGGTGCCCAGATTAGAACCACTTCTCTGTATTTCAAACCAACGTAATCTCATATAGCAACATCATGTGCCAGTGTGGTGGTATTGCTAAAGAGTGTTGGGCTAGGAAAGGGGACACAGATGGTGATGAAACTCACAGGGTAAAGTTAGGTAATTCACTAAATCTGACCTTGTAGGGTTGTTAGAATAAAACAGCAGAGGGGATAGAATCACATACACTACCCTGTGCTCTCTGGAGAAAGGGCAGGATTAAAAAGAGAAATGATAGACAGAATCCATTGAACTGAAGAAGACCAAAGCCTTATAAGCCATTTCATTGCAGCTCCTCCTCATAGCATCACATATGCCTGCTGGCTTGGCAGTGTCTGTAGGGTCTCTGAAAGACTATGAAGCATTTGGCAGATCCAGTAGTATTTATTTTTTAAACCTGGTCCAGGATGAGCTTTTGTGTGATTGTATTGTAACGTCTGCACAGTGTTTTGAAGCTGTAAGAGGTACTCACTCAGAAACTTCTGAAGGGAAAGGATATACTTAAACATCACTTATATAATGAAGGAAACCTTACTACTTATGGTTTATCAGTACCACTGAACTTCAAAAGGTAGCCTCTCCATCCATGGCCTGCTTATACCATCCCACTCCACACTCCTTTCAGGAGACACGTCAGTCATTTTGTGCATGCCGATAATATTTGCTATGTATTCTTTGTCTGATTGTTTTTGTCGCCTTGTTTCAGATGACGTTAGCAAGTATAGATGCAGAACTTCAAAAACTGAAGGAAATGACCAATCACCAGAAGAAACGGGCCACAGAAATGATGGCATCTTTACTGAAAGATCTTGCGGAAATAGGAATTGCCGTGGGGAATAACGATGTGAAGGTAAGTGGAAACTCAGGCACGTCACAGAACATTAAGAACAAATTCATGTGTCTTCCTACTGGGACATAAAAGCATGTTTCTGTACTCCTGATTCCCATCTTGAAGAGAGGATTCCTAGGTGTTCGAAGCACCTGTTAGATGTGTGATTGCATCTATCTGCACTTTACCAATGAATAATATAAGATAAAACTTCTCATTTTGTTGTCTGTAACGACAATAAGCAAATGCTTATGGGGGCTGTGTCCAGTTATACATAGAATATAAACTCCGGCTTCTAGATCAGACCAGTGGTACATCTCATCCAGCGCAGTGACCAGTTGCTAGCCCTGGAGGGCCAAACAGAGTGTAGAGGCCAAGGCCTTCTCCTGGTGTTGCCTCCTACCACTAGTATTCAAAGGTTAACTGACTCTGGATGTGGAGGTTCTCTTTATTTTTTTTTATTTAACATTTTTATTAGTTTTTAACAAACATAGTTGAAACTATTTGTTATAACAATATGTGGAACAGTATCAATAACATAATATGATTGATATCATTTACCAGTATAGCATAACTTCCATTTAATGCTTCTCATTAAACTTATGTTATTTAAATACAACTTAACATTTTTATCTTATATGTAAAATATATAGTATTTCTGGAACTTCTCCTTGTGTTTTTAAATAATCTAAAGTAGGAAGCCATATTTGATGGTTAGATTGGGTAAGTTTTCCTATTATGTATATGTTCTAAATTTTGCAGTACCACAAAGTTATCGTGGGTATTTGTTCTGATTTCCATTTGTTAGCAATTGCTGCTTTTGCTGTGTATCATAATAAGTGGAGGTTCTCTTTACTCACCGTGACTGGCTTCTCTCCTCCACAGATCTTTTAAAAATGTCTCTGCTCAAGTCGTGGCCATTGCTATGTTTACAAGGTTGACCTTCCTGCTGTCTCTTTATTCTGGCAGCCTTATCCAAACCCTGGAAAGATGATTCCTGAGATTGTGGAACTTGCACAGTGGGATAGCTGTACAGGTCCTGCAGGGAAGAATGGGAACAGGATGAAATTATTGTTTCTGTGTCTTTTGAAGTGTAGTGCTGCTGCCCTATCTCCCCCACCACCACCACCACCACTGCAGCATCCCAGTCCACGTGGCTCTTCCTCTGTGCAGGTCCCACAGTGCCAGGAATGGTTGGTCTTGCTGTGGGTCAGATTGCTGGGATACAGGAAAACTAGACAATGCTTTCTGTGCACACATGATTGGATACAGGCCACAATCAGTTACTACTGTTGTTGGGTTCATCTTCAGAATTTGGGTAATTGGTAGAGAGTACATTTTGTAAATGTGAGTAAAGTTCCTTTTGCAATAGTGGCAATCTGTAGACTAAAGGAATATTAACAAACCATGCTACAATAGTAGGATACCTGAACAATGCAATGGTTTAAAATGTCTGTAGTGTTTCATAAAGAAAATATTCTTTGTATTACACATAGTTGTGATAACAGAAAACCTTCAGAGAGTTCATAATTGTTAAACTTTTTATCAGTTGTCAGACCTATAGATAAGAAGGAAATGCTTTGAAAACTGTCTTGAGTTGTGGATGTGATTACCCCAGCGTATATGTTGCATGATTATTTTTCACATTTTAAAAATTCAAAGTCTTCATTTTCAGCAACCAGAAGGAACGGGCATGATAGATGAAGAATTCACAGTTGCAAGACTCTACATCAGTAAAATGAAGTCTGAAGTGAAAACCATGGTAAAACGGTGCAAGCAGTTAGAAAGTACTCAAACGGAAAGCAATAAGAAAATGGAAGAAAATGAAAAAGAATTAGCAGCCTGTCAGCTTCGTATCTCACAGGTAAATGTGTTGTCTTAGTTCTGCCAGTTTGTTACTTCTGCTTCTTGAATCCTGGGCTAGCAAAAACAGAATTTTATGCTAATAGGCATTAAGAGTTTTTTTTTTTTTACATAAGTAGTTCATTGTACGTTCATTTTTTCTAGTGAGCCTAGTGTTCTGTAGCTTTTGTATGAAGTGTGACTGATTTTTGACAACACTTTAGCAGCTTTTCCAGCTGGGTTTTTGTGTAGGATGCTGTTACAGTAAACATGGTTTAGTTATAGGTATGAGTCTTCCTTTTTATTGTAGTATCTGAACTGAAACTGAATATCTGAACTGAAACAGTGCAAGCTTGCTGCTGTGCAAAGCTGTCATGTGCAAATATAACTGTTTTAGATGCTGACCACTCCCACCGCTGGCAGAAAGCACCACTTTCAATAACTTTGGGAAGCAAGTAAAAGCCAGGTCTCCCCAACTCACTACTTCCCCTGACTCCTGCCAAGCTTTTCAGAAAGTGGGTGGGTCCATTGTAAGGCAGGGTTTGTTAATGGCTGCTCTCATTCAAATGAAAGGGTTTTTTCATGGCTGCAGCAGGGTCAGGAGGACTGGAAGCTCCTTAGCCTGTGTGTCCTTCCATTCCCCTTCAGACCTGACCAACTGTTGCTATGAGCCTCTTCTGCAAATCAAGAAAGTAGCTTTGTTCTAGCCTTGAGTCCAGGGAGTTGGGCTACTGCATTAGAGGAGATAAGTTTTCAGGCATACAACCCCATCCCCTCGTCCTTCCAGTGGCTAGACCATTCTTCCGACTAAAGCACGGATAATACTAATCTTGACAGATCAATGGCTGGACTCTGAATAACGCAGCTTCATATATTCAGCATGGCCGCCATGCAGTTCTTTCTCAAAGTGAGGAGGGAGCTACTGTGTTCAACTTCACCTGTTGCAGCATGATTTTGAAGTTGCACTTGCCACTGGCTGTCAAAATCCCAAAGTTGCCTACAGGCTTTAAAAGGCTGGGAACCACTGATGTATACAGTAGAACAACTTGTTTTTATATATACGTTGTCTGGCATGCATTTTGGTCTCGTGGTTGGAACTACCAACATCTTGTATTCCTGAACATGATATTCATCTTCTTTTCAATCTGATAGCATGAAGCCAAGATCAAGTCGCTTACAGAGTATCTCCAGAATGTGGAACAGAAGAAAAGACAGCTTGAAGAGTCTGTCGATTCCCTTAATGATGAACTAGTCGAGCTTCGAGCACAAAGTATGATTTCCTTACATATTTGTAATGTTGACGAGCATGAGTTGTGAGCTCTGGAAGTCCCAGGTTCCAGAGTCATCTATTTGTGAATTTGTTGTCCTCGGGCAGACCACTCTCAGCCTCTTACCTGTAATTTATTTATTCAATTTTAACACACACCCCTCCCCCGAAGGACAGGGCTAGGGGTGGTGTACTACAGTACAGCGCAAGTATCGTAGCAGACCATACTAAAAGTTCTAATGGTGCCACTGCCTCACAGGGAGTTAGGGGGTGGGAATGCCAAGAAGATGGAACCGTTGCTGTCCTCAACAGATGCTGTTAATATGGAACTGATAATGGCCTACTTCACACACACACATAGTGATCCTTATATCCATACTCTGAAATGCGTTGAACACTTGTAAAAAGTGCTTCTACAGTCATGTGGATGCACAGAAGCGTCGGGTTGGTCAGTTTTGGAACAAGATACAGGATCAAATTGGTCTGGTCCAAGAGGACTGCAGTTTGATATCCTTTGTGTAAAGTATACTGTTCTGGGAGTGGCATGCTGTGACTGTGAAATTGTGTATTCAGAAGTCTGTTTCTTTTTCTCACTAGAAAAAGTCCATGAAATGGAGAAGGAGCACTTGAACAAAGTTCAAACTGCAAATGAAGTCAAGGCATGTAAACTGCGTATTCATAGACTGTTCAAAATGAATTTCTTCAAAAATGCAACTCCTAATTACAATGATTGTAAAAGTAATCAGAGTATTTGGTTCTTTAGCAAGCGGTTGAGCAGCAGATTCAGAGCCACCGCGAGACTCATCAAAAGCAGATTAGCAGCCTGAGAGACGAAGTTGAGGCAAAAGAGAAACTAATCACTGAACTGCAAGAGTAAGTGTTGCAAACTATTTTATGTTTGTGGATGAAAGTAGGAATTGCTATGCAGAGTAATGGAGTTGAGAAAGGCATTGTAGGCTCTCTAGTCTACACCCCTCCACCCCCCACTCTGTGCAGGAGATCCAAAGGTGTCTTCAGCCTCTGCTTGAAGATCCCCCCCCCACACACTACTTCAGTTGTTGAACCACTCTTCATTGTTTACTTTAACTGTGTTCTTTGTATCAGCTAGTAAGGTATTGTATATCTTTGCAAGAGAATATCATCACCCATTCATGTTGATTTAAGGCTTATTTTGCAAGGAACAAGTATAATAATATAATTCAAACCATCACAAGCCTTTTCTCAAAGTATGTTTTCTTTGAGCCTTCCTTGTTCTGTTTCATTCTGTCTGATTCTGCACGTTTTGTGGATTGCAGTTATAGTAACTAGCACAAATGGGGCCAGGCCATTTTGTATTTTGGTTTTTACACTTTGGTATGTCACAAGATAAGGATCTGCTGGCCTTTGTAGAACTCTTCTGTCTTCATAATTGCACGTTTGTTGCTCTCTGTGTTCAGTCAAAATCAGAAAATGATGCTTGAGCAGGAACGACTCAGAATTGAGCATGATAAGCTGAAAGCTACAGATCAAGAGAAAAGCAGGAAGCTGCATGAACTTACGTAAGTAAAAGTTACAGTGAAAATAACCTGTAGCTGTGCATGTCTAACAGTGAGCGATTTATGGAAGTAATGACTACTAAATTACTATGGAATTTTCATACCTGTGTATCCTAGGTAATGCATATGGGAGTGGCTGTAGTGCCTTTCTAGAAGTTGCTAATTAGGAAGTGACTGTGCATTAAGCTTCTATGTGCTTTTGTAATAGAAGCTGTACTTAAAAGCCCAAATGATAAGAGTTCCTTTGGGTAAACACTGTGTGAAAATTAGAGTATCTTACCCTACATTGTCAAGTATCTCTCATTAAAATGGCTTGCACACTTTGACATTTGGAGAAAGGTGGCATGCAGATGCATGTAATAGTCAGGAAGCCAACAGTTGAGACCAATTCCAACGGTTTTGTTTCAGATGCATTCCATTATATCGAAAGCATTGGTGTGGTGTGCCTTTTGAAAGATTTGTGCCAAACTGTTTGACCAACAGTGCACACGTAACATCCTTTAAACTTTTAATAGCATTCGGTGTAGTCCACCCTGTCCTGTGTAATGTCAGAGCGGTCTCCAAAGAGTTCTTGATTTATGAAATTAATATAGAGGGAAGGGACCACTTCAGATATTTGCTTCCTATAATAATTTAGATAAAAGTAGTAGTTAAGGTTTGTTTTCTCTTCATGCACTAACATTTTCTTGCCTCTCTGTGTCACCTAAAACAATCTTATATTCTTGGGTCTGTGCATGCTTTCCTGGGATTTGCTCAGTAATTAAAAGTTCCACAAGCTGTTTTATAATCTTTGGACAGCTGGAAGGCTTACACACTGTTGTGTCATTAGAGCTGGTCCTAATAAAAGAAATTACATGGGTTGTGGTTTTGTCTTTGGATTTTGATTTTGATTTTGGACCAATATGGCTGTGAACAAGTTTTGTCCACCTGAGGGTCCCACGCTGCTTTTTCCTGGTTATGGGTGATAAGTTCAAGTAACCTTTTGCTGACAAAGCTATTAGCTCCTTAAACAAAATGGTTTGTGATTTGATCAGTTATTTTCAAGAACCTAAGAACACATGGCCATGGTGCATTCTTCACATCTCAATGAACATTCTGAATGCCATGTATAAAACATGCCTAACCTGTCAACTTTCAACATATGGGCTAGAACTGCTTTGCTTCAGTAAGAGTTTAGTGTTCTGTGCTGAGATGTAGAGGCAGTTCTTTGAGTTGTCTGAGGTTTTATGTTTCATATCCTTTGTGTGTTGCATTATTGTAAACCACTTAGAGCCTCAGATTGACAGCCTCTGTTTCCTCCAAAGTTTTGAATCTGAATTTTTGTAACTTTTAGGGTTATGCAAGATAGGAGGGAACAAGCAAGACAAGACCTGAAAGGTTTGGAAGAGACTGTGGTAAGTAATTTAGGCAGAATGGTTTTCCAGATGGTTGAGTTTCTCAGTTTAGAATGTTATTAAAAAGATTACTTGTATTATTAGGCCAAAGAACTTCAGACCCTGCACAATCTGAGGAAGCTGTTTGTTCAAGATTTGGCTACCAGAGTGAAGAAGGTAATGCAAAATATGGTTGGATTTGTTTCAAAGTCTGTTGCCACTTTTGATGCTGGTTTCTTTGGAACCTAACCTCATAGGTTACTCATCTTCCTTCCTACAGAGCGCCGAGATTGACTCTGATGACACAGGGGGCAGTGCGGCACAAAAGCAGAAGATCTCTTTTCTTGAAAATAACCTTGAACAGCTCACAAAAGTCCACAAACAGGTATTCTTGCATTGCTAGCTTCTAGGACTTTGACCATGGATTTATGAAAGCTGGTCACTCTTGTAGATCCTAGAGGCCTTGGACTTGTGTGATGCCACAAGAAATTCTCACTTTCAAGCTAATCTTTCTTATTCAGTTCTATGTAGTAATGGGGGAAATTCAAAACCACTTGTCAATTTTGACACTTTAAATGGCCTTGGTTTGTTTGATATTTCCCAAGGTCCCATAGTAGCCAGTTGTTCTTTAAAACCACAGTCGAGGATATGGAATTCTGAACAGATGGTGGTGCAGTTCAATTTCACTCATTTCTTTCAGTGGTTAAAACTTGAAGGAAATTGAAATATAGAAAGTCTAGACTACTTCACCTGTTTCACCTGTTCACCTGACTAGTTCACCTGAGCCAGTTTGGTATAGTGGTTAAGTGTGCGGACTCTAATCTGGGAGAACTGGGTTTGATTCTCCACTCCTCCACTTGCACCTGGCTGGATGACCTTGGGCAAGCCATAGCTCTGTACCAGCTGTTCTCTCAAGGACAGCTTGGGAAAGAGTTCTCTCAGCCCCACCTACCTCACAAGGTGTCTGTTGTGGGGAGGGGAAGGGAAAGGAGTTTGTAAACCGCTCTGAGACTCCAAGTGAGTGAAGGGCGGGGTATAAATCTAATCTCTTCTTCTTCTTCTTCATTTGTAAGAAGAGCTGCTTTCTGTTATATTTCAGACCTTGTTTGACCAATTTTGTCATTTTTAGTGGAGAATATAGATTTCTCTTTTTTTAAGTATGAAAGGATACCTTCCACTTTACCTTATAATTTTTCGAAGCAAATTTCTGTTGAACAGCAAAATCAGATTACACTGATGATTTCTTTATATGTATTAGCTGTTGCTAAGATTAGAGCTAGGTGACCTCATATAAACTTTCTTTTGTTTCTACCTTTACTGCACATGGAGTTCCATATCTATTGGTGGTTCATATTTTACGTTTCTGTGTGTTCTGACCTCTGGCTTTTTGTAATCTTGACTTAATGAGATTCCTTTAACAGCAAAGCCTAATATGTGGGATGTTGTTTTTCCCTTCAGTTGGTACGTGATAATGCAGATCTTCGCTGTGAGCTTCCAAAACTGGAGAAACGGCTTAGAGCTACGGCTGAGAGAGTTAAAGCTTTGGAGTCTGCCCTGAAGGAAGCCAAAGAGAATGCATCTCGGGATCGCAAGCGATATCAGCAAGAAGTTGATCGTATTAAGGAAGCTGTCAGATCGAAGAATATGATCAGAAAGGCACATTCTGCACAGATTGGTAAGTGGAAAAATGGAGCAATCACTGGGTGGGATGTGCTTGATGCGTGTTTGCTGAGATAAATGTTTGTGTATGATATGTTTTAAAGTGGTGGAAGAGATCCATAAAGATGCATTTTTGAGTGTCCATACTGTCTCAATTTCTTGAGTACTTTGGAAAGAGCAATTACAGTTTATTGTAATTGCATTGTTAGATGTATTGTTAGGGCAGCAGTTACCCAGTCTGCTCATTTGCAGATTTAATATTTTAGAAGTTCAAGCTTCTAAATATTACTTTCATTAGACTGTTGGCATGTAAGAAATGTACGTGATGACATAATACTAGTGTTCTCAGTTATGGATTAGGTGCTTTCCCAGGCACATAAAGGTGTGTTGTTGTTGTTTTTGTCAGTGGGATCATTGCCAGAAGATGTCCCAACATCATAGACTTAATGATGTCAAATTAATGAGACAGTTCATCCCCACACGTCAGAATATTTTCTCATATAATGTGTGGAGTTAATTATATTCAAGTTGCAGTCCTCATAAGTCTGGTGGTTTGCTTCATCTTTAACCCTTGCCCTTCTTCCATGCAGCTAAGCCTATTCGCCCTGGCCAGCATCCAGCAGCTTCTCCAACTCATCCAAGTGCAATTCGTGGGGGAGGTGCTTTTACACAGAACAGCCAGCCAGTTGCCCTCCGTGGAGGTGGAGGACGGCAGGACAAAGCGTAACGTCTACATCATACAGGTTGGCTTTTAACTAGGATACTTATTTATTCCGTTGGAAAGAAAATGTTTTCTTGGAAAATGGAGAGTATGAAATTATTATACTACTAAGTAAAATTCCCAATAGGCAAGTGGGTTTTGGTGCAGTTAAGAGCATCTTCAGTTGCACACGGTGTCTGGGTGAAATCTTGACTGACTCAGAAGTTATCCAAGACACTCTTAATCTATGCCTCAGATTCACCATTTCAGCACGCTGGCTGTAGAGCAGTAAGGTGGGGACTCTGCCCATGTGCAGCTGCCAGTCCTACTGTAATTTAACTAAGCATTTGAACCAGGTACAAAACCTCTTCAGGATAAGGACAGAATTTCGAATGAAGTATTCAGGGGGGAAATTATCCAGCTATTATAATGGAATATTGGCTAAAGAACTTTTTCTCTAAAACAAAGACAGCCCAGAATAATGGAATCTCTTGGGATTTTGAGGGAAGCTGAGAAGAAACTGGATAGCTTTCCAAGAATTCAAACTAGAGTAAAATCTAAAGTTATGGGGATAACAGTGTTTTAGATCTAAATAAGTCATTAGTTATAACCCTGTCATACATTTCATCTTAATTATTCTGCTGAAGACTGAAAATAGTTCTAGTAGCGTAGTTCAAAACTTACCTGTTTTCATAAAACTACAAACATCTTGTTTGTAAAACTAGTTACATTTCTAGTCCCTAAATAAGTTTCTCTGGTTCTTTGTAGATGCTGAGAAGGACATGCAGCATGAAGAAGATCGGTATTGTGCAACGAGAGTCATTCCGTGACAGTGATCTCGATATCTGTCTCTTACTGGGGATTGTAGGATTTGGGGGGCGGGCGGGGGGGGGGGATTGTATAAACTTATACTGGTCTGTACAGCTCTCTTCATTCTACAGATTCGGCTGATTCCCAACACAAATTATGGAGAAAATTATCCCTCTTGGAAAATTGACTTGTAACTTTAAAAAATGTAGCTCTTTCCATTACACAATCCTGTCTTTCACGTCTTAAATTTAGTCTGCACTGTGCCAAGTTGAATGTATGTTAAGCAACATCCTAGTTTAAAAAAACTTCCTAGCTTAATTTGTGTATATTTTATGGTCTTAGGGAATGTGGAACAATGTTAAAGTATGTTTTAATTTTTACCACTTTTAAATAACACTACTTGACCCCACTCTTGAATTAAAGCAGTACTGTACATTAAGTTTGCCCAAATGGCTGTATAGAGCATAAGACTGAAATTATTTGTACAGTATGCGATTTCTGAGGTGTGCTTATGACGACTGCCCTAAGGCACTGAAGTCTCAAAAGTGGAACTAAAAAAGTCTGTTCTAATGAGGCTGCTTGACTATGTGATTAAATCTCTGTTATCAGGTTAATGAGTTAATACTGTGTAGCAAGTAGTAAATGTAAGTTTACATAGAAAGACTTGGCAATGACTTCTTTCATCTGTCCTGTTTCTGAGTAGACGGCAGAATAGTGTGATGAGGTGAAAACATTCTGCTTCATCTTGAAGAGCCTGTTCATGGTCACCAGGGTTGGATAAATGGTGTTAACTGCTGTGGTGAGCAATTGGGACACTGTAGACCGCCTCTTGTGCCAGCTATGGTTTTATTAATTGTCTGCAAAGTACAAATTGGGCTTTCAGTTCAAGGGAGTGTGAGTCACTTGAACACAAGGAACAAACTGGATACAGAAAGGAGACAGAAGTGCTCAAAATGGCCATAAGTGTCAGATGGTTGTGGGAATTGTGCTACACTGAAACTGTACTGTAACTTATTTGTAAATCTAGAATTCTGTAAATGTTTACTTCCAGAGTACTTTGTCAGGCCGTTTTCTATTACCTTTCTCTTTTGCAATTTTAAAAATGAAATAGATTGCCCTGTTTAAAAAAAAAAAAAAAAAAAAGCACTTGTAACTACATCACATGAAAGTCAAAGAATGCCTTTGATGGGGTGTTCCAAAAAATTTAGAAGGTTTCTTCCCCATGAGACCAGAATTAGGTTATTATCAGGCTAGAGAAGAAATGTTGCAGCAGTGGAGAGGTTTCTGGATGACAGCTTTTCTGGAGTCAGTCCGTGCCAGTTTTAATATCTTGCTATAGAATGTTCACAAGCACTTTCTTTCGATCTGGAGGACCGACTGGCTGCTTCTTTTTTTTCTTTTTTTTACACAAACTGAAATATTTGTATTATGCAGCTTAGTAATGGAAAACTTGGGCAGTAATTTCTTTCCTATTCCTTGTCTCTTTTTATATATAATTTTGTTTTTAGAGGCTGGATTTTTTTTATCAGCCAGACCCTCACTACTTAGGGATTTTCATACCCTATTATTTTTTGTGCTTGAATTCACACTCCGAACCCAAAATGAACTAATTCTGGAATTTACAAGGGCACTAATACAAAGGAGAAAAGGTGTTACAAGTCATGCTTGAAGTTGCATTTCTCAACATGTCAATTTCTCAACAGTAACCATATATTTTCAGTCCTGATTCAGTTGATGCAGTAAGTCTGGTTTCCTGGCCGTATATTCAAATGAAGCAGGATATTTTCTCATGGCTGTTATGGTAGTTTCATTCCTGTAAGTAACGTATCACGGGTTTTGGTGCTGACATGGCTGTGTAATTAAGCGGTTAAATAAACTGTAACTAGCATGTAGCTCTCAAAATGTACATCCTTTTTATACCTAAGCTTTTTTATTTTAACCTTTTATGAAGTTTACCAAGAACCGCAACTTAGACTTTAAAAAGAACTCCTATTTTAGTTCTTTGAATCACCTACAATAGGTTGCATGAACAGGACAGTTAACTGGTTTTGTAAATTTAAGATCTTCAATCTGCAATAGAATTTTAAATGCATTGCTGTTCCAATTTACACTCCTTGGGGTTTTTTAAATTATTCCTCTAGGCCATTTAAAAATGGCTTGGGGGTAGGAATTGAGTGAGATGAAAGAACACTATTTATTCATGGAGATCAACTAAATTATTTGCATAACTTTACTGATGTATTTCTTTATGTAACTCCAAATTAGGCCGAAAATGACTAGAGTCTGCCTTGTGGACACAGTGGTTTATTCTCAGTACTTGAGGATGCATTGCAGAATAAATGGTCTGGAGGAGATGCCATATAGTTTTAACTACCTGCATGCTGTAAATGTTTTTTGTGTTTAAATAAAATCTTTGAATTTCAGTGAACTTCACTGAGACCTACATAATCTTTTAAAGCTGGATCAGTTGTTAGCACAAGCCACACGACCCAGTTAATACATATATGGGGGAAATGGTGCTGACATGTTTTGAAGACAGGGTGAGCAATATTTTGCTGAAGTCCAACTCTGAAAAGGGGTTTCATCGGTTAGCTGTGGTGGGAGGGGGGTGCATGGCTGTTTGGGCGCTTGAAAGGGGGGCAGGGGGGATAATGACAAGAACACCTCAGCCTGCAGCATTGCCCTCATGGCATTTTTAAAATTGCTTTAAAATGGTGGAGGCATCCACGGCTCAGACCCATGGATGCCTCCACGTCTAGTTTGGCCCATGCCGACCATGGACTTTGAGGAGGAGCATGAGAACTCAGAAAATTTATTTGGGAGCCAGCTCTGTGTAATTCATACACGCACATGCCATTTGTGAACCAATTAAGTATATCTGAGACCAAAACATCAAAAATTTAATCTTTTAAGTAACTTTTATATTGGCTTTTTCCCTTGATTTACATGGTCAGAATAAATCCCAGAACCTTATCTAAGTCAGTCCGAATTCCTTTCTTGGAATAGCTTGGGAGACTAGTGTATCTTGCGTACAAAAGTCCTCCACTGTGCTGACAGTCTTGTTCAAATTCTGCTCTCAGGAAAACCACCTCCCATACTAAGAAAACATTGTCTTTTTTGAACTTCTAGATGTTACTGTTTGCTACTGTTTAAGTTGCAGCCTCTGTTATTTCTGTTTGTGTCCATGTAAATCTCTTTATAAATACATCTATTCAGGGTCATGAAGAACACATAACCACTAGAGGGTGCAGCAATCCCTTCCTTCAATTATACTGGAAGTCTTTGACTAAGCCTTTGATGGAGAGAGCAGTGTACTTTGCTTACATGTTGTACTTTTCTATTAAAAATCACAGCTTTTTTTTAAAAAAAAGTAGGAGGACATGCATTTTGAAATGTGCAAATGGCCAGATACCTCAGGGAGCTCTATTTGTGCATTTCTAAATTTGCATTTCAATTCTTACTACT
This sequence comes from Lepidodactylus listeri, assembly GCA_029233225.1. Classification (NCBI taxonomy): domain Eukaryota; kingdom Metazoa; phylum Chordata; class Lepidosauria; order Squamata; family Gekkonidae; genus Lepidodactylus; species Lepidodactylus listeri. The sequence continues at coordinate 23,302,375 of JARCFY010000012.1, forward strand.
TGTAAATTAACATGGGAAGTGACCTTGTTATAATGCACATCTAATAGATTTAGAGCAGGAAGCCCCAGAAGACAATCTGGTAACTCTGATGTATCCACTGGACTATGGTGACTTCATCAAGAGGAAATAACTCAGCTGTCACTATGGACAAGACAGACACTTGATTAAGTGTTCTTGCCTAGTAACTAACTTAGTAGAATCTTGGACGTTTCCCTTGGGCATCACCGAGGTCTACTCAAAACAGAAAAAACTAAGGTTGTGTTTGTTTGGACAAATGCAGTACCAAACTTGTCGCTCTTGAGACAATTTTTAGTGTTGCTGGGTCTGTTGGGTAACTCATCTCAGCCTTTAGCAGATAACTACTGTTGAATTAGTACTATACACTTATATAAAATGTCTCAGATATTCAGGTGCTTTATATCACAGTTCTCTAACCAGGGCAGCATTTTGCAAGTTTACACTAGGGTTTTGAGAGTGCCTTTTACCAGAAAGTCAAGATTTCCACAAGTTCCACAAGCTAAATAAATGCCACAAAATATGTGGAGTGGGCTTTTGAGTTATGACAAAGGGGAATTTAGGGCTGGTAGTATTCAAGGCCAAACCAGGGTAGCTATAATTATATATATGCGTGTGCACATACTGTGTGTGTGTGTGTGTGTGTATATATATGTATATATATATATGTTTATATTTTAAAAATACTCTCTTTGCAATGCAATTGATTACTTGTGGGTAATGTGAGTTTTTGCAAACTACTTAAAATCATGATCCTGACAATCTTTTTTCCCTCCCCGTTCCATGTAAGAGAAACATGATTCTGTCACTTAATGTTGCAAACTGTTTCATATAAACTTAGCATTGTTCAATTTGTTGGTGAAAATGCTGAAGCTCTGCCCCTGACCATGTTCATGCTGATCACGTGTTTCTGAAGCCCTAATCTAAAAAACAGTGCTGGGATTCTTAAGGTGCGACCACCGATGGCATATTTTTAAGTCCAGCATTTGCATGGAAATAGTCCATAGGACTGTTTCACCTCTCCAAATGAGTTTGAGTAACAGAATGTAGAGCCTCTCCTTATTCATGAACTGGCCTCCACCCTTCCACCCATTCCCTAATGCTCTTTAAAATAGGCCTTTTTCTGAGTGATTCTTTTGCCATGGCCCATTTTGAGGCTCTAGAAGCTGGTGTGCCTTAGAGGTCCGGTGATTTCTTCGTGGTCTGTGCATCACGCATTTGGGATGTCAAGCACACAGATCCTTGAGATCTATAAAAGCTTTAAAACTTGTGAGTATGAGCCCTCCCCATCCACAATGGACACTCACCCTGCGTGCCTGGAGTCGGTTCTCCCTTAACGGCCCAGCAGCAGTTGCCACCTCTAAAGGGACCTCCTCATTCTCGGTTTCTTCAAGCTAAATAAATGCTACAAAAGAAAAAATTTACTTACATGTGAGCTGTGTGTTTATGGTGCAGCCTACAACATTTAAGGATTGTTCTGCCATCCACAGACCAACATGGTCTTTTGCCTTTTCTGTTTGGAGGAGGAGGATAAAGTGGACTCCTGCAAAAGTTGCCTGAAGTTTACAAAACAAGCTAGGTGGAATTGTGGTAACAGACTCAAGTGACTCTTGTGAGAGAAAGCTCTTACTGTAGATCACATGCCGCTGCTACAGTCTGCAAGGCACTGAACTTTTCCATTCATTTCCCCATGTTTCTGTCATATTCTTAATTCACACCATTATTTATGATGCATGTATTTGGAGCTTGTCAGAGGTGAGACCTGCATACCCTTGCACTGATGTGAAAAGGAATTTAGGGGTCTATGTACACCGTTAAATTTCTTCTCTTTGTAAATGTGTCTCTCTATATGAGAGCGTAGAATTGCCCAAAGCATACCACAACTTTCTTGTAATAATGTCTATCATCTTGTAAATAATAGATGTGACCCTAATAAGCCTCCAAGTGAAGTGTAGCCTGCGGTTTAGGATAACTTGCTGTACTTGAGTCTCAAACCCTGATCCTTTTGTGATGTCTGTCGTGACTTGCGTTGGACAGCTTCTGTGCAGCTCAAAAATGTGGAGAAACATGCCGTAAAGTTCATTGCTGGTTACAAGTTCAGTCTTATCCTCTTCCTCAAAAGCCCTGTGCTTGGTCATTTAATGCCAATTTATTCATAGCCCATTGAAATTATCTAAAAGATCTTTGTTGTATGTGTTCTAACAAGTGACTTCAAAGAGGCATCTGGCATGTTTTATTGATCATCTCTTGTACCTCGGAGTGATCTTTGTAACCATAGAAACAGACATTTGTATTTAATGGCTGTATCTTTGGGAGACTACAGCAAAGGAGCAGGTTATTTAAATTATGGAGGAAGTAAGAAGGAATTTCTTCCATGCCTGCCTCTTTAATAATTTAAGAAGGTAAATAATGGATGTGAACAAAATTTTAGGCCGTACAAATGGTTACATTTGCTGTGATTGAGCTTGAAAGATCCTCATTCATTATGGATCTTTAAAATACTGGCTCTAGACCACAGTTCTGTTTTAATGTGAATTTGGAATAAGGTTCTCAATGTGTTCCTGACAGGGCTTCTGTGCCTTTAAAGAGGTCTATAGTGACCAAAAACAGGACTTGCGCTGCCTACAGATGCCGTGACTGGGTGCAGGTAGACAATCTGAACTGCTTCTCATCATGTGGTGGTTTAAAAGATATTGATACTGGCAACCCTAGGTCAGAAAAGTTATAGCTGTTAATATGCTCACCAGAAAAAAAGGGGGGGGGGGCTTCACTAGAAGTAAATGCTGCTTTTCATTACCACATCTGCTCTGCAAAAATGGTACCTGAACTTGCAGTGGTTTTGAGCAGGGAGCCCTCCTATCAACAAAGCTGTGTTGTGTCTGTAATGCAACAGAACAGGTTACATGGAAAGGAATGGAGTGTTGCACTGGAGAGCTCTCTGGAATAGCCCTTTCTCCCCCACCCACCCTGGGGGCTACATAGGGCTGTAACAAGTTCTTGAAGCGGTTTAGCATAGGCTTCTGCCCACCGCTGAGCCCTGCACTTCTGTGGGTGTTGTTCAGAGGCCAAACGGGATGTAAATCATATGCACCTATTGAAGACTTCTTATTGTTTCATGTTAGAAGGTACCATTAAAGAAAAGACTGTATAATAGGGTTGCCAGGTCCCTCTGAGCAACTGGTGGAGATTGGGGGGTACACTTACCGGAAGCAGGAAGGAATGCCAGGAATTAATGTGATGTGCCTGCATGACCTGGAAGTTATGTAGGCACACCAGGGGGTGACACTCTGGCATTGGGGCAAAAACTCTAGTTGAATTAGCTTCTACCATAGAGTTTTGCCCAAAAACCAGAGCATCACTCCCCACCATGCCTACATCACTTCTGGGTCACGTAAGCATGTTGGATTAATTTCCAGCGTTCCTCCTTTTGGGGGAGGTAATTCCCCCCAGCTGGCCAGTGATGGAGAGGTGGGGCCTGACAGTGGAAGACCCCTGCCCCCACCAGGGGTCTGGCATCCCTATTGTATAACAACAGCAATGCCTCCCGTTCTCTGATTTATGCCGGTAAACGTTGTATTGCCCAATCTACCTGAATGAGCTAAAAAACCTGATAAGTTGCCTGTTGCATAGACCAGGGGTCCCCAGCCTTTCAGCCCTTGGGCACCTTTGGAATTCTGACAGTGTGGTGGGCAGAACCACAAAATGGCTGCTGCAGGAGGTGGAGCCAGACACAAAATGGCTGCCACAGTTTATCTTCAATTGCACAGTAAAGATCCTTTGCCAAAGCAATTTTTAAAAAAAATTGCACAGCCAATCAGATCTCCAATATTTTTTTTTTAAATCTTCATGGCCAGTCAAATCTTTATTGGCCCATCTGCAGTCTTGCTGGGGAAAACCTATCTTGTGCTGAACTATCTGTGCAGCAACTGCTAGACTACGTTGTGAATGGCAGTCGATCAACTAACCTATGAGAGTATTGATTGTTTGCTTCAACAGGAATACTTAACAGCAGGGGTGTTGAACTCATTTGTTATGAGATCTGACGTAAATGAGACCTTGTTGGGCTGCACCATGTGTGTCATAAAATGTAATGCCAGGTAGCAGAGATATAAACTTTATAAAGGGCACAAACAAAGATTTTTTTAAACTTAAAACATTAGCGCTCTTGCAATATTTTGTTTAGTTAACCGTATCTGATAACTGACACCTCTTCCTCTGAATTATTGCATCAAAATGTCTGTGCTGTTGCAATCTTGAGTATGCTCTTCAGGTGTGTATCTGTAAGCTGCAAACCTACTTTTGATTTATGGACATTCACCACAGAAATCTCATACTCAGACTTCTGAGTCTAGGACCCAGAGGGAAACATGAAATGGCTGAGCAATTGAGAAAGTCTGGCGAAGTAAGCTATGATGCAGTAGCAGCAACAGAACTGGAAGCAGGAGATGGTCGATTCCAGTGTGGGCCTGATAGAAGCCCTCTGAGGGCCTGATCCGGCCCCCAGGCCTCGTGTTTGACACCCCTGACTTACAGATTCAGTGCTAGGGGGTGAAGGGCAAGGTTTGCATAAAACGATAGGCGGCCTTAGCTATGGGGCAGCTGCTCCGGGCTTCTGTGCTGTGGGACCCATGTCTGACTTCCAAGCTGCCATGATTGCCAGCTGCTGCTGCCCTTTCTGCAGCTACTGTGACTACAGAGGGGAAGATGGGGAGGGGTATTACTCATGCAGCACAGGGGCCAGCAGCCACCCAACCACTGTACAATTGCACTGTATGAGTCTTGTGCTGTGGCTGTGGCAATCAGCTGTAGGGCAATGGCAGCTTCCTCTGACTGCCCCACAGCTGATTACCAGCCACTGCCCTGAAGTCTCTCCACTTCCCCATGGTCCTGGGACCTCATCCTTGACATTTGCCTGGGGACCTAGAATCACTCCTTACCTTACTTGAAAGGAAGGCTAGATCCCTGCCCCCATGAACGGTGGAATATGGTGGTTGTCTTAAATTTAAATACAAGTAGGGATGCCAGCCTCGAGGTGGGACCTGGGGAGGATCCCCTGGAATTGCAGCTCATCTCCAGACTACAGAGATTAGTTCACCTGGAGAAAATGGATGCGTAAGATGGTAGACTCCATGCTGTTGTACTGTCATTGAGGTCCCTGTACTCACCGGGCTCCAACCCCAATCTCCAGGAGCTTCCCAACCTGGATCTGGCAACCCAACCTCCTCATCCTCTGCTGGTGACCCCCCCCCCCCCGGGTGGGGAACCTGACACCCCTACATGCAAGATGCAGATGTATACGGTAATAACCTTTTTGTGCATGACCCTTTTTTTAAAAAGGGTGGTTGTCTTACACTCTTGTTCATCATCTTTTTGGGTAAATGGAACTTCTCATCTAGGCCCTTCCCCTGAGAGACGTCTGCATTACACAGCCCCGTGCAGTTGCCTCCTTGTAGACAGAGTGAGCAGACATTGCCATGGGCTAGGCCCCATGCAGTACAACACGATTCCCCCCCACACTCACAGTTCATAGTATGCATTTTGTGTCTTGTTCATTTATGGTCTCCTGCAACACCCAGCTGCTGCTGAGCGTGGTGTCAACTGGCCGAAGGGTCTGGGCAGTGGTGTTTTGCATGGTGGCTGAAGACCAGCAACGTTAGCCTTCTCTGTGCTTCTCCCTTATCCCTGGACAACCTCACCCCTTGAAGGAAATGAGCACAATGGAATATAGTGGAACAGCCACTCAAGCGTGATAATCTTTGCGTCAGGTCACTGAATGGAAACAAGGCATACACTGTTCCCCTTGGGACAAGAGGAGCTTGGAGAGAAGTGCAGGGAATGGAGATCAAAACGGAATCACACTCACTTGGGAGAGGCAGCAGCGGAAAGGAAAACGAAGGTGCCTTTTTCTTGCTTAAAAAGAATAACCTGACGGCTCAGATTAGTACTGCGTCAGGGAGAAATCATCATTCTGCATTGGCACTGCCTTGAGTATCATGTCTTTAAATCACACTTTAAATTGATTAACCATTCATCAATCCACCCTGGCCTGTGTTTGTGCGAAATTCAGTTGTGCCTCTTGAAACATAGGGCAGGCTAACACAACAGCATCCGAACTAAGGTGGCACCGACTGTCAAAGCTCCATGGATTTGCTGCCTGTGGTTTATTTCCTTTATTTGCGGTCTTCTATAGTGAGACGTGCCGGGAGAGGGTGGCATTTGTTTGCTATGGAATACCGCTCTGTCCTCATCCATCCTTAGCTGCTGCAAAGGAAGCACTTTGGTAAAATACTTCTGCCTAGCACCACTCACTGTCCGTTGGCAGGCCGCCTGCTGGGCACAGTGATGTTTCTTCCTCCCTGATGATGCGTAGAAATTGTGAGTAGAACGGGTTGCAGTGAAATTGTAAAGGATGCCTTTCATGATTCTAATATGTACAATAAATGGCTGGAATAAGGGCGGAGAGAGAAATCGGGGTGCTGAAGGGTGGGAAGCCTATTTTTTAAAATGGAAGGAAGAACGAGATTCAGGATACAGTATCCCCCAAAGTATCTGGATTTGTTTTTCCTTATCCATCTGCTCTTAACTATTTTTAAGACCTACCTCATAAATAATTCACTCTGAAACAAGTACTTTGCTTGTATATGTAACCCTAAAAGTAGCCCTGCTGGATGAGCCCAGTGGTTCACTTAGCCTCCCATCTTGTTTCTGACAGTGACCAACTGGATACTTGTAGAAGGTTCAGAAGCAGAGCATGAACACCAGTGCTTCCCATGCAGAATTTACAAATTTGTATCCTGCTGCACACACTTCATGGTTGTATTTTTCGAAAACAAAAACCTCTGCCTTTGTAGCCTTTGCTCATTAGGGAAGGTGCCAGTTTGGTGTAGTGGTAAAGAGTGGCGGGCTCTAATCTGGAGAACAGTTTTATTCACCACTCCTCCACATACAGCCACATACCTTGGGTCAGTCACAGTTCTCTTAAGGGCAGTTCTCTCAGAGCTCTCTCAGCCCCACCTACCTCATAGGGTGTCTGTTGTGGGGAGGGGAAGGGAGGGAGATTGTAAGCTGCTCTGAGACTCCAAGTGAATGGTGGGGTATAAATTCAATTCTTCCTCATCTTCCTCATCCCCTTCTGTATCATTTTTCTCTACGTGACATACTTTTTCAAGATAGAGCAGGCAGAACATTGTGGATCTATACAAGGGGATATAGTGGCAGTTTTATTTCAGTCCCATTCCTAAAACTCTCTGACAGAAAAGTTGCCTATTTCAGTGTTTTGGTATCTTGAGTTATTCAGTACTTTGGCATTAGGAACTGATGCTGCAATTGCCTGGTTGCCCGTCATTATGTGCAGAAAAATCAATGCAGGGATGCGAGAGCCAGTGTGATGTAGTGGTTAAGAATGCCAGACTAGTATCCAGGCGACCCAGGTTCAAATCCTCACTTATGTTATGGAAATTCACTGGGTCACACTCTCTCACATTAACCTACTTCACAGGGTTGTTGTGAGAATAAAATGGAGGCAAGGAAAATGATGTAAGCCATTTGGGTACCCACTGGGGAGAAAGACAGGGTATAAATGAATTAATAATTTCCTGTGCACTCCATGCTTGGAACATATGTCAAGAAACCCCTTTACCCCGAAACATGGTTGCGTTCAGACTGGCAGTTTGGCCTGATATAGGCTCATTTCACAAATGGATTAAATGGACCCAGTCACACAGCCATATCTGTCAGGAGTTCCCCAGGCATACTCACCCCGTCAGAGGACAACTTGGAGCAGACTTAAAAAGCTACCACCTCCGAAGTGGTGTTTTTGTTTCCCTGTGCATTCATTGCACATGGCCGGATGTCTGAACACGGGGGAGCGTGCACAGAATGGATTTGGCAGTCTGAACCTGCAGATCCATTCTGCCACTGGGGATGTTTTTTTTAATTGCCTATATGTGCATGTGCGCATGCGCGCATGCATGCACACTATGTGTGCACATGAATTTTGAAATTTTTTGGCAGTGTGCTCCGTGGTTGAGGTGTTGCAATAATGTGGATGCTTTACCATGGGATGTCTCCGTAGGTAACCTGTACCAGGGTGTGCTGTGTGGCTGATATGCCCCGCAATACTTTCAACCTGTTCAATTAGAGGCAGCACCATATCGCGCCAAGCCGCCAGTGTGATCACAGCCATTCAGCTGAACTTTTGGAGGACCACTTTTTTTCAACCTCACCACTGTGCAGGCACCTTGAAAAATGAGGGGGTGGGGTTATCACTATTTAATTAATTAATCCTGGTCTGTTGGAAGATTGCTCCAGTTCAAAGTTCCTGGCTGTGAAGCATATACTCTTGGAATCTTACTGTTGCACACACCATTGCTGCACTGAACAGCAATCCTGGATTGGCAGAGAGAATTAAAATCAGCTAAATGCATGTTGACTTTTTTTTATTAATTGTTTTTATTAGTTTTCAAATAATAAATGGATACCAGTAACAGTGTACATAAAATATTGTGTAAATCTGAGAATGCATCAACAGTAGGGTTACACTAATAATATGCGAGAATTAGTTTTAACTATTACCATAGACAGTATAACGAATATCACATTTTTATCTGATAGGACATGGAGAAGACTAAAGCTAGAAGGTGGTAGTTCTTATCTGTTTCAGATGTAATTTAACATTAACACATTAGGCGTTGTGATCTGAGGCAGAAAGAAATTCCATAAAAAGGAACCACTTCCCTACAAAGTTGGAAGGTTTTGGATATATTTCTGATTGATGAAGGTGATTCGTAATTTTTTCCAGGATTAAGTGATCCCAGACTTTACTAAGCCAACAAGAACATGTGGGGGCCTTATCAGCTTTCCATTTGGATGCTATCCATGTTTTAGCGGCCACAAGAAGACTAGCGATGAGATCATGATTAAGCGTTGCTAGGTCTTCTATGTTTCATATATCTAGAAACAGCAAGGCTAGATCAAGTGGGATATGATATACAGTAATAATTTCTATTTGAGCTAGTACATCTTGCCAGAACTTCTTTGTAGAGGTGCATTTCCACCAGCAGTGGGCGAAAGTTCCCACTTCACCACACTTTTTCCAGCATAAGGGTGAGTGTGAGGATGTCACTTTGGAAAGTCACTCGGGTGTAAGGTACCAGCGTGAGATAATCCGATGTGTTTGCAGTTTTGACTTTTCTTCTGATATATGTGTTGGGGGGGGGGGGTACCAACATCTTAGGTAGGATCATGCTAGAGGAAGAACAGGCATCCCTACTGAGACCTCATAACTGTGCAAAGCAAAGGATCCTCTTCTCAGGAGGTGGTGGGCTCTCCTCCTTTGGAGGCTTTTAAGCAGAGTCTCTAGATGGTCATCTGATGGCATTGCTGTTTCTATGATTCACTAAGGCAGATCATGAAAGGGAAGGCAGGAAGGGATGAGCCAGTACTCAGCTCTTGTGGCCATTTCTTATATGCCCAGGGTAATGCCAATCGTCATTTTGGAGCCAAGAAGGAATTTTCCTCCAGATCAGGCCAGAAGGGCCTAGAGATTCTGGAGGTTTTTTCCCTTCCTCTGGGCATAGAGCAGGGGTCATTGGGGGACTGGGGGGAGGAGGTAGCTGTGAATTTCCTGCATTGTACAGGGGGTTGGACTAGATGACCGTTGGGAACCTTCCAACTGTATTGTTTCCATGTTTCAAAACATATAAAGTAAAGGTTTCCCTCGCTCGAAAGCCAGTTGAATCTGACTCTAGGGGACGGTGCTCATCTGTTTCCAAGCCGAAGAGCCAGCACTGTCCGAAGATGTTTCCGTGGTCATGTGGCCGGCATGACTAAATGCTGAGGCACATGGAACACTGTTGCCTTCCCACCGAAGTGGTACCTATTTATCTACTTGCAATTTCTTGCTTTTGAACTGCTAGGTTGGCAGGAGCTGGGGCCAGAGACGGGAGCTCATTCTATCATGCGGCACTTGGGTCTTTAACTGCCGAACTACTGACCTTCTAGTCTGCAGCTCAGCGTCTTAACCTCTGAGCCACCGTCTTAACCACTGAGATTGGATTTATATCCTGCCCTTCACTCACTTGGAGTCTCAGAGCGGCTTACAAACTCCTTTCCCTTCCCCTCCCCACAACAGACACCCTGTGAGGTAGGAGGGGCTGAGAGAGCTCTGACAGAAACTGCTCTTTTTCAAGAACAGCTGTGCCAGAGCTATGGCTTGCCCAAGGTCATCCAGCAGGTGCAAGCGGAGGAGTGGGGAATCAAACCCAGTTCTCCCAGATTAGAGTCCATGCACTTAACCCCTACACCAAACTGGCTGTCCACCAAACAAGTGAATATTCCCTTCTGTGCATCACCACCTGGAGGTTGGCAATCCAAGCTCTGGCGCTGAGCTCACCTACTTGTGTTAGACCACTGTTTTTCGAGGAGCCCGGGAGTCCTCACGCGACAGGAATGCAGTGAAGGTCTGCCTTGTGCCTTCACAACCCACAGAGAGAAACAAGCTTGAAGCAAAGGTGTCGCATCCAAACCATAGTTTCAAAACAGAATAGGAGAACTCCTCTTGGTCTAAAAAGGCTTCAGGCAGGGCAGTTTATAAGAGGCTGTAAGTAGGACCGGCGCTACCATTAAGCAGGGCAGAGTGGCATGTGGCAGGTTTTGGACTGCCATTAAAGGCACCAAACTGTCAGTCTTTTTTAGTTTATCTTCTTGCAATTATTCCTGCCTCAAGTGCCAACAGGAGTTACAGCAGGATGTCTAATCAGGATGTTGATAGATTCCAAGGTGTCATCAGCAGGCACAGTTCGCCAAAACAACTGGTGTGGCTTCTGGAACAATTTGTAAATGCTGGCATTCTTCTAATGGCAAAGGGATGTGGTAGCTCCTGAGGCAGGCTCGGCATTCTCACTCAGTGACAGAACATGCATGGCGATAAGAGGGAAATAATTTGAATTACACCAGGATCTCAATGAACTCCAGGGACTGAGGTAATCATTTTTCACAAGCTGGCTGAGTCAGGGAGGAGCACATGCTCTTGACACCAGAAACAAGGAAAAAAATAGAACGTCTGTGATTCACAGGAAAGCCCTCTTGCCCTTGGGTTGGGTGCTGTGCAGAAACAAACAGGCAGCCATGTTTTGACATCTGGCCATTGCCATAAATTCTGTAACTGGCATCCTTTCTAGAGTGAAGCAGGTCTGAGGTACATTTCAAGACTCGAGCTGATCCCATGGGACTATTCTCAGGCTACAAGGCTTGATATGAGAGCAAGAACGGATTGATAATGATGCCCCCAGTGGCATCTTTAAGACTACCGAAGTTTAATTCTTATACCCTGGATTAAACTTCGTTGGTCTTAAAGGTACCACTGGACTAAAACTTCATTTTATTGCTTTAGCCCAACACAGCTACCCCCCTGAATCTGTATTTATTCCCCTTTTCCTGGGGGTGAAGCCTTACAGAGTAGTGGTTGATATAGGCTAAAAGGTTCATAAACGATCCCCTGTCACAATATAGATGACATCATCAGTGAAATTCACTGCCACAGGCGGCTACAAGCATGGACGGCTTCAAGAGGGAATTAGATAAAAACATATGGAGCAGAGGTCCATCATCAGCTATTAGCCACAAAGTATAGATAGGAACTCTCAGTCTAGGGCAAGTGATGCTCTGTATTGTTGGTGCTTGATGGGGGGGGGGGGCAACAGTGGGAGGGCTTCTAGTGTCCTGCCCCCACTGCTGGACCTCCTGAGGGCACCTGGTGTTTTTGGCCACTGTGTGACAGAGTGTTGGACTGGATGGGCCACTGGCCTGATCCAACATTGGCTTCTCTTATGTTCTTACATCTGACCCTGTAAGCAAAATCCTGCAACTTCCTGTCTGTGAATACAGCTTGGTTTACTAAAAAGGAGGCGTTACCCCTCTTGTTTTTTTAAAACAAGCTGCTGTTAACTCAAATATTGTACAATGTATTCTTCTGAAATATGGCCAGACTATACTGTCTACCAGCAAGATTCTCTGAGCCAGATTGCAGACTAGTGAAACATAGTTTAGATTTTTAGTTTTTTTTAAAAATTATGGCATTATAATCATAGAATGTTGTTAAAGTAATGTTGTTTAAACCTATGGAGTAGGCATTCCGAAATATGTGTTAAATGGGGTATGAAGAGAATTTGAGTAACAACTTTGAACTATCAGTTTAAAATGGTGGATGATACCAGCACCTTGTGTGTGTGTGTGTGTGTGTGTGTGTGTGTGTGTGGTACTATATTAGGTAACTGAGTAATAATTGCAGTTGTCAGTGGCTGCTTACTCTGTTTCCGAATGCAAGTAAAGTGACAGTGTCAAGAATCCCACTCAACGTGTTGCACCAGTTGGAAATGTCTGTGAGCAGCTATCAACCTACAGGGCAGCACTCGACTGGTGTACGGTAAATGCCAGTCAGTCATTCCACTGGAAGACTAATCAGGGGATCGTGAGCTCCCTGCACTCGGAAGCCTTGTAATACATAAGGAAGTCAGAAGAACTAGCCTTGAGCTACACCTTGCGATGCGTTTCCTTCGAAATGCCTATTCAGGATGACAGTAGCTTACTGGCCTCAGCAGCTTTTCATTCTTCCCGTTTTGTGTACTGAGAATGAGCACACCCGAAGGAATAAGCCATTTCCAAAAAGGGAAACAACGTGGTCTGTAGGGCAGAGTAGGGATTTGAACCTGAGTCTCTCAGATTCTTGTCCAACATTCTAATCACTACACCATGGTGGTTCTTTACAGCACACTGCAACTCCCATCTGAATGGGAGCACCACGCTTCATACATCTCCCAGCATCATATCAGTTTGACTATGAGTGACACCATGAAGGGAATTTTACCACTTTTATTTCAGCTTATAACTTTGAGCTCAGGGAGAACCATTCACATTTTTCAACACTTGTACAATAGATGGGAGGGCAGGTTACTCTCCCTGAAGTACTTGCAACTCATTCCAATATCCTTACCCCAATCCACGGGGTATTTATCAAAGTCAATTAATTCAGTTCACTCTAGAGCCAGTTTGGTGTAGTGGTTAAGTGCGCGGAATCTAATCTGGGAGAACCGGGTTTGATTCCCCACTCCTCCACTTGCACCTGGCTGGATGACCTTGGGCAAGCCATAGCTCTGTACCAGCTGTTCTCTCAAGGACAGTTGTCTCAGAGCTCTCTCAACCCCACCTACCTCACAGGGTGTCTGTTGTGGGGAGGGGAAGGGAAAAGGAGTTTGTAAGCCGCTCTGAGACTCCCTTGGGGAGTGGAGGGCGGGGTATAAATCCAATCTCTTCTTCTTCTTCTCTTCTTCTATGATGATTTAGGAACCCTGTAAAGAAAAGAACTTGGTACTACAAAATGTGTTTGAACTTTGAAAATTTGACAAAATTATATAGCTCTTAATACACATACACACACATACACATATTCAGTAGGTGCTGCGAGGGAGTGAACATGACTTAATTTGTAATTCTCATAATTCTCTACTGTTTCTGCACCATTTCAACACCAGCCCCAGCTCTCCCCCACTTTGTCCTCCCCTATGACCCACTTCTCTCTGTTTCTTAAATGCTGTCTGTTCTCTAAGGCTATGACCTAGAAACAGGAAGACAGCCTATGGGATCTGATGAAAGCAGATAAGGCTGACAAATACTGAAAACAACCAGCCACAGAACAGAGGAAGCATAAGTTTACTGCTGCTCATAAAGTGCTTTTCACTGATCCCCAAATTATAGAAGTGTTAATATTCCCTTATAATCCTTGGTTCTGAGGGCAGCTTCAATCCAGTGCCAGAGACTCAGAGGAAACAGTTGTGTTAACAGCTGCAAGATTAAAACACATGGTGATGAGTACACTAAATCCCTTTTTAATGTGCTCCTTATTAAAGCGCAAACATATTACTTATTTGTTCTGAGGTAATGGGGTTTTTATTCCTAGTGGATTTTGTAACAAACTCTTTGGAACACTAATGGTTTTCCATTCTATCATGCCTCTGGTGATCTATGTCAGTCTTTCTCTCTTCTGGTTTGGAACAAAATTGCTCAAGCACTTATCTTGTCACCATGTTTCCCTTCCTTAAGATCAGAAGAAAGTTATCTCACATGTGCCTGCGTCCAGAGCCTTGGGGAAGGGGGCATTCGGATCATGATTAGATTAGTGCTGGTTCCGGAAGTGACGTCATCATATTGGGCATGTCGCCAGCTGACACTCTAGCAATCAGCCTGGGAATACTATGGTACCATAGAGTTTTCAGGCCGATTGCTAGAGCATTGGCCGGTGACGTGCCCAACGAGATGATGTCACATCCGGGTGATGTCATCATGCCGGGCACGTTGGCCCGAGCCGGGCACTTTGAGGGCAGGGTTCTCCCTGCCAGCCTGATCTGGACCGGTGGATTGGGGGCTGTTTCAGAAGGAAAAAAACTGCCCCCCTGGGGGACCTGGCAGCCCTATCCATCACTGTCATTCCAGAGATCTGGAAAAAGTTCTTTCTGGACTCAGTATCTCAATGTACAAAACTGGGATTTGAAATACTTACAGTATATTGAATGCCAAGAGTTCATATACTTAGTAAGTAATGGTCTAACTTTGTTCTTGAACTAGGCCAAAGACTGATTGATAATTGGCCAAAAATAGCGGAGAAAGCCAGTGTGGTGTAGCAGTTAGAGTGTTAGACTCATCTCTGAGACCTGGCTATGATCCCCACTCTGCCATAGATGTTTGCTGAATAAGTTTGGATCTGTCATCATCCATCAGCCTAACCCTACCACGCAGGCTCATAGCCAGGATTTTTTAAAATCCGGGGGGCCTTTAAATAAGTCAGAGGGCACACCGCACCCCCCCAAGCGAGCACCCCAAATAAATTTTAAAAATGGAAGTTGGGGGGGGGGCTGGGCTGGATGAGAAGTCAGGTGGCCTTGACAGTAAGCCAGGGGGCTGAGCCCCAAGATGCCCCACTGTAGCTACAGGCCTGCTACCACATATGCATAAAATGGAGGAGGGAAGAACCGAGTATGCTTTCTTGAACTCCTTTAGGGGGATGGCAGGAAGAAAAATCTCTAAAAATAGGTAAGCAATACAGCAATTTTTACATACTTAATAGGATACAGATAGTTACTTATCCTTTCCTTATTATATAAAAACCAGTTGGGGTGGCAACATTCCATGGGGCGCCAAAATCAGTTGGCTGCAAGAACTGCCCCTCAAAAGGGGTCCCTGGCCACTGGCTGTATTCCCTCACTGTGTTGCCTCAGTCCTGCCCACAGAGCTGCCAGCCAGTGTCCCGGCCTCAGTCTGGAGGGAGCCGGCGAAGGGGACGGACTGGGTGCTGGGTCCACTCTTCTCCTCCACCCACTGCCAGGTGGGTCTAACTGTCCCCTCAGTGGTTGTTGGTAGGCAACCAAGTGTGCTTCCATCAGTAAAAAGACAATGGACTTTCAGCATAACCCCCTCCCCCGCCCTCTGCCAGCTTGCCCACTTTCCTGTCAGAATAAACTGTGAAAACGGCTCTCTCTCCTGCTTAGCTCCACCATGGCTGGTTGGCTAATGAGGTGGGCCAGCAACCATCAAACCATTCTCTTCAGAGAGCCAGTTTGGTGTAGTGGTTAAGTGTGCGGACTCTAATCTGGGAGAACCGGGTTTGATTCCCCACTCCTCCACTTGCACCTGGCTGGATGACCTTGGGCAAGCCATAGCTCTGTACCAGCTGTTCTCTCAAGGACAGCTTGGGAAAGAGCTCTCTCAGCCCCACCTACCTCAAAGGGTGCCTGTTGTGGGGAGGGGAAGGGAAGGGAAGGAGTTTGTAAGCCGCTCTGAGACTCCAAGTGAGTGAAGGGCAGGATATAAATCCAATCTCTTCTTCTTCTTCTTCTTCTTCTTCTTCTTCTTCAACCCCCTGCTGGGCGACTGACTTTCCACCTAGGGTTGCCAACCTCCAGGTGGGACCTGGAGATCTCCTGCTGTTACAATTGATCTCCAGATGACAGAAATCAGTTCCCCTGGAGAAAATGGCTGCTTTGGAGGGTACACCCTATGGCATTATACCCTGCTGAGTCCTTCCACACCCCTCCAAATGCTGCCCTCCACAGGATCCACCCCCCAAATCTCCAGGTATTTCCCTAATCAGAGCTGACAACTGTACTTTCTCCTCAGTGCCTGTTGCTAAGCAACCAAGCTTGCTTCTGTCAGTAAAAGGCCCTTTCCACACCTTCCCCTGTCTTGTTAAGCCTGTGAGTACTGAGGAAATGGGCGCCACCATGGCTGCCATGGTGACTCTGGGGCTTATCACAAGATGTTAGATGTTCCAATCCAAGTCATGCATCCACCTTCAGTAGAGGCAGCTCTTTCTGAATAAGTGCTCCCTGCAGACTAAAAAGCGATGCCTTCAGGATCCTTTTGAAGCATGCCCTGCTCCAATTATGTGCAAGGAAGCCAGGACTAGCTCTTTGCTTTGGGAAGAAGCAAGTGGACAACTGGAAATCCATTGGTGTGTGCCATTACGCTCATGGGCAACACATCAGGGATCAAAGAATATTTTCTATGTATTGTAGTGGAATACCATGTACTTTCCCCAAATGTTTAAACTGGCTACTAGTGATGTGCCTTGATATTTATGTGAGTAATAAGAGCCTTGCATGTCTAAATATGATCCACCAATGGCAGATTTGAGAGGCCATTTTATTCTGTGGTGCATCAGCAAGTTTTATAAGCAATAGAAAATGTCCATGAGTAATGTCTGTAGGTCTTTCCCTACTTTCCTCACCTTGTAGGTGGGATAGAATATATATAGCTATGAATGGCAGTGCTTAAGTTTGCTGTGCATAGATTGCTTTAATCAACTGAATCTTACTAGATGAAGCAAATGCTGAAATTCCTGATCCAGGCCCTTTAGAATTCATTCACTGACCAATGGAATTCATACTACTGTTAATCAGCATCTGTGATGTTAAAATGCTAATGATTTAAGGCTCTTTTGAAGCAGTTTTGTATACACTGGCTTCTCCTACAGCCTTCCCACAAAGCACAGAACCGTTGGAACACACATCAACTCTACAGCAAATTAAACATTCAACTCTGGAGTAAGAACAGAAACAGCTATTATGTGTATGGCAAGTTCTTTGGGACAGGGATGATTTTCCTGGAATTTTATTTTGTGTCTCTGTGTTTGAAATTATTATAATATCTTTTACAAGACAGAATCAATATAGTTAATTTTCAATACATCCAGATCTGTGGATACTTAAATCCAGAGATTGTAGACATGGAAGTACAAGGCAGATATTTCTACAAGCCTAGGAAAAGTCCCAGATTTGCAGGAAAATTTGAAATCTAATATATATTGGGGGGGGGGGGGGTTAACACTCTCCAAAATGATAGAAACAATACCTGTATCTTTAAGAAATGAACATCATGAGTAACTGTTGCTAGGCAACCACAACAGAATTGCCAGCCCTCAAGCCCTCAAGAATTTAGGGGGCAGGGACAAGGCCTTTCTAGGCCTGCTTTTGCCTTTGTGGGAGGAGTGTTCAGGGCCAAGCCTGGGAGCAGCCATAGGTCACCTGGTACCATGTGACTTCCATGGCTCACCCAGGACTGCCTGTTTGTTACTGTTCAAGTCAACGTGGTGTAATGATTAGAATTTCAGACTAGGATGTGCGAGAGATCCAGTTTCAAATCCCCCCTCTGCCCCATGGATGTTCAGTGGGTGACCTTGCGCCAGTTTCATATTCTTAGCCACTAAGTGACCTTCGACCAATTACACATTCTCAGCCTAGCCTACCTTGCATGGTTGTTGTGAGAATACAATCGAAAAAAGGAGAATGCTTTACACTGCTCTGAGGCCCCACTGCAGAGAAAGGCAGGGTATAAATTAAGAAAATAAATAATAAATATAGCTGAAGATGGTGGGCAGATAAAAGGCAGATCCATTGGTGGGTAGGAAGGAGAGAAGGAAGCAGGGAAAGGTGAGGATATGGAAACTGCCAGGAGAGGGAACAGAGGAAATAGAGTCAGCGGAAAGTGAGGTGCCCGTGCCACTGCGTCCAGTGGCAGGCAATGTGCAACTGGGTCTGCCCCAGCAGCAAAAAGTGCAGAACTCAGCCATAGTTTTCCGAAACCAAGGCTGCTGCCAGGGGAGGGAAGGAAAAAAGCTGAAGATGGGCTAGGGTAGATAAAGGTAGATTGGCTAGTGGGTGGAAAGGAAGCAGAAAAAGGTAAGAGGCTATGACGACTTTCAGGGAAGGGAAAGAGGAATTAGGAGGGGGGAGGAAAATGTGATGCCTCTGTGTCCTTGTGGGTCTTCCACTAGTTTAATATAATTGCTTTGTTCATTTTTTAGCAGTTCATGATGTTTGTCTAGGTGGATGTGGGATATTACAGCATCTTTGGCTATCTTGGCATATTAAAAATAATCTACTGTTGTGGTTCCAGGACTTTCTGTCTCTGACTGCTGAAAGAGACAAATCAAACTTGCATTTTTGCACTTGTGAGGTGCTAGATATTTCTTTGAGATCCTCTGTTTGTGGTCTGCTTAGTATGCTGTTAGTCATATCACCAAAACCTTATACTCCCAGTGTAATGCTCTCATGTGTTACTCATATATGTCAACAAGGAGCCTTGGAGTTAATTCTAAGCCAAAGTTCAGAGGTAGCTCAGGGATTGGCTGCTTTATATAGCCTCTATACCTCAAGGAATTTGTTATACATAGAATGAAGACAGAACAAGGGGACTATCTAACAAGATAAGTGGGGCAGTTAGATTGCTGGTTATATTTTCATGTCACTACTTATAAAACCATAAAGAAGGAATAGAGGACTACAAATCTGGTCACAAATTCCAGTGGAATAGCAATGTTGCTGTCTTTTTTTTTATTTAAGAAATGGTCACATGGTAAAGGAGAAAAGAACTGCCAACAGCAGAGAAAAGAGCAATGGAATATAAGACGTAGAGGGTCTAACATTATTATGAACAATTCTTGTGTATTCAGGAAAGTAAGGTGACTATTTGCAAAGCAATAACTGGTGATAATTTCCCCCATAGTTTTGCTAAAACTTCCCGGGACCTTCCAGATAGCTTCATACATAAATAGTTCCTGGTTAAGCAGAGCACTGCCTAGTTTTTGTTGTGCCATTCTTATAATTTACAGAAGCTTAAACCTCTGCTTAACTTCAACTAAGCAGAATTGCTTTGTTATCTCTCCATCTAAGAGAATGATCTCCCTGCCTTTGCTGATATACCAAAACTTTGTTTTTATTACTATTATTAACTTCCTATTGAAATTAAAATAGAATAGTCCCACCTATCCCTACAATGACCATCTGATGTATTTGACCCTTTCTGTCCCGGTCAGCTTTTGCCTTGCACTTCGGCTATGTTAGACAGTGTGTTTTTAAGGGTGCATTGTACATCTGGGTGATAAGTAGGCTTTTTGTCCTGTTGATTTTGCTGCTTTGCATTATTGTTGATTTTATTGTTGTATGCTTGTTTTTATGTTGCTTGAGGCCAAGAAGTAGGTTAGGAATACTCTAAGCTGAATGAATGAATACCACTTTGTCTGCTGCCAGGATTTGCATGTAGTATTAATAATTCACATGCACTACACAAGTGAATTAATACTGTGTGGCATAGGGAGTAGAGTGTTGGACTAGGACTAAAAACCAGTGCGATATATTCAGTCTTAGACTTGGAGACCAGGGTTAAGTGCCCAGTTGGGCATGAAGGTCAATAGGTGAATTTTTAAATCTAATCTACCTCACAGGCTGATTCTGAGGATAAAATGTATGGCACTAAACCCTTCATCATTACAGAGAGTATTCTCTGAAAACGGCACCACCATTTCTTAATTCAAATCCATTGCTCTAGAGCAAAGGTGTCGAATTTATTTGTTATGAGGGCCTGACATAAATGTCACTTTGTTGGGCCAGGCCATGTGTGCCATAAAACATAATGCCAAGTACTGGACATATAAACTTTATAAAGAACAGCAACTGGTAAGCACTGAGTTGGTGCGTCCTCACTGCAAGGCCCCCTGGGCTGGGAGGAGAGTGCAGAAGAAAACCCACATGGGTGGACTGGAGAGCCAGCAGTGCAGCAGTGGGCAGATGCTCCCATGCCCCAACAGAGGATCATCTGTACCCCCCCATGTGTAAATGCTGACCCCTGAGGCCATTCGGGACAGCATCCCTGGAATTGCAGGCCGAGTGGAGAGGTATGAATGTGGCTGCAGTGGCTCCCAACTTAGAAGAAGAAGAAGAAGAAGAGATTGGATTTATACCCCGCCCATCACTCCTCAAGGGAGTCTCAGAGCGGCTTACAAACTCCTTTCCCTTCCCCTCCCCACAACAGACACCCTGTGAGGTAGGTGGGGCTGAGAGAGCTCTTTCCCAAGCTGTCCTTGAGGGAACAGCTGGTACAGAGCTATGGCTTGCCCAAGGTCATCCAGCCAGGTGCAAGTGGAGGAGTGGGGAATCAAACCCGGATCTCCCAGATTAGAATCCGTGCACTTAACCACTACACCAAACTGGCTCTCCACTACACCAAACTTACCAGTGAGGCCTTACCAGAACCACTTCACCTGAAGTGAAGAAGTTCTGCTTGACTGCTGCAGACAAGGTTATTCTCCTGCGCTGAAGCCACAACTGGAGTGGCTCTGCCCACCCACCTCCGAGCAGCCTCCTGTTCCCTCCATTGCACCAGTTCCTCTAAGCAACCTCCTGTTCCCTCCCTCGCACCAGTCCCTCATGGGCTGTATAACAGCCCTGGACAAGCCTTATGTTTGATACCCCTGGGGATTAGTCATCCTTTCAGTGCTCTGTGGAGGATTTCCCAAAAAGCTCATTCAAAGATAAGGAAAAACAGCTTTAAACATACTGGGGAAACTCCCTGATGCTTCCATCAAATGAGAAATCCTCACCTGGATGGGCCCTTCCTCTATAGTTTATGTGGCTTACTGACTGCCACCACCCCAATTAAGAAAAGTGCCAAACCAGGTCCTCCAAATATTTAGATGGCATCATTTAACTCATTGGCTTCTTTCTTTCTCCCAGTAAGCAAAAATAGAACTTTTGACAGAAAATAAAATGTTTCATATGCACTAATTATAACAGTGCAATCCTAAATACTCTTTCTAAACTCATTAACTGCAATGAATTTAGAAGGATGTAATTCTGTGTAGGATCATACTGCAAATTGACATTTTCCCACCTGCTGCCTCTCATGGAGATTAACAATTTTGTGAGGTTCCAAGAACTTTCACACATAAGTGCCAGATAATGAGAGCAGATGTTCGGGCAAAACACTCTGGGAAAACTGGTTTTTGAAAGGGTCATTTGTCCTTTATGTTGCTTTACAGATTGTGAACCTGAAGTCAGAGAGTGCATAGAGAACAGAGTGGTCCTAAAATATGTTCTCATGCAGAGTTTGAAATTATGTGGAAAACAATGTCATTTTAAAAAGAAAACTATGTATAATTAAAAAATTCTGTGTGTAATTCAAAAGAATTCTATCTGGAGGAGTTGTCTGATCGACCATCCAATATTTCAATAGGGTCTATTTATAAAGCCCAAATTATCTGAAACTGTTTCACAGGTTTCTTTCACTTATATGCTTAAGATCAATGGGGAAAAAGGTTTTCTCAATACTGGTTTTATTATTTCATAATGTGCTAAATTAAATAATAATAATAATACGTAACTACATAACTCTGGCAACATGGGTGTTTCATGAGTCACGCCTAGCCCCATGGGGCATATATATATATTTGTTTACACTGCAGATGAAATCAGCTGCTGATTTCGCTGCTTTCCAAAATGTCTTGTTCTGAAGTCAGCAGTTCATGTAACCGGAATGCAACAGAAAGGTGCATGCAGATAATATTAACAATATACAAGGTATGTATTTTGAATCCAGGGTGAGGAGAAGCAGATGTACATTCAATGTGTTTGTTGCTTTGGTCGATGTGACATTACTTCCAGGAATCTTGAAGTTATTATGCAGTAGTCGATCCTGTCTTTCCGGCAGATGGCAATAAGTCATAATGGATGAGCACAACAAATGGAATGTTTTCATGGCATGGTTGGGTAGGGTGTCAACATTAGAAGGAGCTTCTATTGCTGTAATAGGGACTGGGGAGGGCAGTGTTCTAGGAGAACCCAAGACACCACAAAAATATTGTATTGATTGTGAAAACTATTACAGCAATGCACATTCAAAGGAAGGAGTGAATTAATCTCTAGTTATTAACCTCTCTAGTCTTCTGGATGGAATTTAGAATAGGTGTGTGGCCATTGTCTATGCTGGACTTTAAAGCTGAATAGAGACCATGGATGTATGAAGCTGCCTTATACTGAGTCAGATCACTGGTCTGCACTGACCAGCAGTGTATCTTGGGGGTCTCAGGCAGAGAACTTTGAAACTTTCAGTTTGAAATGCCCAAGAGAGCCCCAGCTGAGCTGGTAGGGAAAGCTCACCCCACAGGATCAGCTGCTATGCAAGCTCTTTTGGGCAGCTCCATTTAAACCAGACTGCCCAAGGGAGCCCCAGCTGACTCCACAGGAAGAGTTGTCCCTGCAGGATCAGCTGCTTTGCAAGCTATTTTGGATTTAAAGGGACTGTTCAAAAGACCCCTAGCTGAGCTGCCTCTCAGCTGTTTTTTGTAGCTTTGCCCCGGGTAATTTTTTTAACTCCATTTTTTTTGTTCAGGTCTATTGAACTAAAAAAAAATTGGGATTTCCAAAAAATCTCAGCAATCCAGTTTTTCCCCCTGGAATTTAGATTTTTTTCCAGGTTTGATAGACCCAAACCAAAAAATACCAAGGAAGAAAAATGCACATCCCTACACCGCAGGTCTTTCCTGTAGATACATTGCCTTCATATTTCCACACACATTGTGCCGGACAAGCTGGACATTTGTAATAGGGATCTTTAGATTAGGCTTCTTTCTCTTCTTTTGACTGCAACCTGAATGTAAACTGGATCTACTTAAATCAATGTAAGTTTACCTTTTTGCAATAGACTTTGTGGGAGATTTATTTACTGCACTCAATATCACGCTTCTATGACTGGATAAAACTCTGCTGTAGTAACCAAATATTCCAATAGAGTTATGGGTGCCCAGAGTGCATTTTAAGGTTTAAAAAGAATTTTCCTTCTGTGCGTGTTTTTTTCTTGCTTGAGCAATTACAAGGCAAGAACAAAATGACACTGGGAATTTGCTTAACAGCTAGTCCCAAGCTCTGAGTGCAGAAATAAACTCCCCCCCCCCTCCCTTCCATTTGCATTGCTAACATGGAACAACAATACGCAATCCTAGAGAAACAGTGGAGATATTTTCAATGCATGGCTTTTTAGAACTGAGCACCAGCCCAAGGAGAAAAATGCTATTTTTTCAATAACTGCTCCATGACCATTAGGGTCTGCAAATGAGATCATGAGATGGAAGAATGCAGACAATAAAGCACAAAATATGATTGTTAGTACACTGGTTTATTCTCAGTTGGTGTACATAAAAGGAGAAGAAATGGCAAAAGGGATGACTGAAGCCTTAAGAAAGGCCTATGGCAAGCAAGACCAGGTTAGCAAGATTTCTTTGTTTAGAGAACTTTTCTCAGTTAGGCTACAAGAAAGTGGAAATGCAGAAACCCATATAGAAACATTATTAAATCTAATTGATAAGCTTGCAACTGCTGGTAAAGTGCTAGATTAAGATTTACAATTACAGATTGGACTGCTTCTAAACTGGAAGACATTCTGGGGCTGATAAGAGCTGAATACCATAAACAAAAGGACTATTGTGAGCAGAACAAAAGTAAGCCAATTGACCACAGAAAGCCCAGCCCCAAAGACAAAAGAAATGTCCCTCACTGCTTCAATTGTAACAATGCAGGTCATTTCCAGAGGGAGTGCTTGCTCAATAGAAATGCAAGTGCCAGCACCAGCAAGCAACCTCACACTCAAACACAGAGAAAACTCCTAATGAGTTATGGCATAACAGAAAGCCAAATGTAGAACACATTAGGGTATTTGGATCCAAAAGCCTATGCTCGGATAACAAAAGAAAAGAGATCCAAACTAGAACTCAGAGCTGAAGAAGGCATCTTTGTAGATTATTCTCCAGAGAGCAAGGGATACAGAATTCTAGACCCAAACACTAACCAAATTACTATAAGCAGAGTAGTGCAGTTCGATGAGCAACCAAGGAACAACCAGACTCCTGCAACAGATGACCGTCCAGAGGGAGATGGTGACAACAAACAGCTGTTGGTGTACCACTCAGAGCTAACGGGTGCAGTCACTATGCAGACACAACCATAAGGTCAACCAGAAGAGGAGGTGCAGGTGGAAGTTTCTGAACCAGCAGGTGAGCCAGAGGAGTTGGGGACTGCTGCAGAGGCAGACAATGCCTGGTACCTCAGACAGTCATTGTGGGCCAGCGAGGGAGTTCCAGATGAAAAACTAACCTACCTCTCAAGGAGGTTGCTGCCAAATGAACCAATACCATGGGCTGAATTACAGCACATGCCTGAACCAAAAGAAAGCAAGTGGAGGAAAGCAGCAGTAGAAGAAATGGATGCACTGCATAAGAACAAGACATGGAGTCTCACTGAACTACCTAAGGGTAAGAATGCCATTGGGTGTAAGTGGGTCTTTAAGGCTAAGCAGGATGCAAAAGGGGACATTGAGAGATACAAAGACAGGCTAGGGGCAAAAGGATTCTCTCAAGTGTATAGATCAGATTATGACCTAACTCTTTTGTACCAGTTGTAAAATATTCCACAATTAGGATGCTCCGAAGCATCACAGTTTCTAGAAACATGCTATAATTTAGGCAAGTCGTAAATAAGAAGTTGTTGCCCACTCATCTACTGAAGCAGAATTTGTATCTGCTTCCAAAGTGTGCAGAGAATTAGAGTGGCTTATAATGTTACTGGAGGATTTTGGTATTAAGGAAGCTTCGCCAGTTCAACTGCTGGAAGATAACTACATTTGCACAGCCCTCTCTCTTTCAGAAAGATGTCCTCGAGTTCTAGAATTTTGGGAGAAGGAGAAAAATGTCTCTTTGTCAATCCTCTCCACCCCCTGCATAATTTTATAAACCTCTATCATGTGGTTTATTGGTTCAGACAGGAAATATGTCTGAGGTATCAGATTGAAGAGTACAAACCTACAAGAAATACAATGCAAATTCACCACATTCAGGTTAACTTGCTTCCGTCTGTTTGCCAGAAAACTGCTTGAGGTAGCTCCCAAAGTAAAAGCAATAAATAAAATATTAAAACAAACCAGAAGCATAAAAACAACATAAAACAATATTCAGCCTTAAATTATATTCATAAAACTGGCAAGGAGCAGACCATAAAAACAGCTTTAAAAGCCTGGATAAAAATAAAACATTTTGGCCCAGCACCTGAAGAACTGTACAGTAGGTGCCAGGTGAGCTGGAGTGTGAGGTCACTTGAAAAGTGACATGCCAACACTGAGGAAGTCCTTTTGCTGCCCACCTTACCTCTACAAAGAGTTTGTGAGAAGGCAGGCTGGACCACAGGAGGAGGTGGTTCTTTAAGAACCCCAGCACCACACCATCTAGGCCTTGGAGGAAACAACCAGCACTTTGAATTGGGCCTGGAAACAGACAGGTAGCCACAGTGCTGATCCTTCAGCACAGGGGTGATACAGTCCCTGTAACCAAACCCCGATAGCCTGGCTGCCATGTGGGTTTCAACAGATTTCAAAGGCAGCCCTGCCACAGAGTGACTTGCAGTAATCTAACTTAGAATGGGATCACAGCATGGTTCATTGTAGCCAGATCATGCTTTTTGAGGAATGGCCATAGCAGCTGTATCAGCTGAAGCAGGCAACGTGCCATTCCATATAATATTTCTGTGCAGAAACATTGTCTCTACACATTTAAAGCTCTGTCACTTGATTAACTACACCACCAGTTTGTGTCGTCGGATTCTTGCAAAGTCAACATAGAAAAGTTCAAGAGCTGTTTTTTAGCACACGTCATTTGCACAGCACTGTGAACTAGTAGCCCGCATCGCTTTTCTTGTTTTGCTCAAATAAACACATTTTGCATTTTTATTGGGCTGCATCCAAAACAGAATAATTCTAATTTTAAAATGTTTGATTTTCTTTACTGAGCACAGCTTTGCTTTATTTATTCTCGTTTGGTGCACGATGGGAATGGGACAAGGGAAAGAGAGGAGAGGAGGCCCGTTGCCAGCAAGGCTCAGTAAAGCCAAATTTTTCCAGTCACTCAGATCAGCCAAGAGGTCTGATGCTGTGATGACTATACCACACTTCTGGAGATGCACAGCCTATAAATCCCTGCCTAAAATCCCTCCAGCTACCAGCTAAAGACATACTGCTTGCTTGAGTCCTGGCAATTGCTGCTTCCTAGGCATTCACAGTTTTGTAGTAACTTCACTGGCTTCAGTGCACTTTTTGAATCAGGAGCTGATGAGCCCAGTCAGCAAATTTATAACATATAGTGTACTTTTGAGAGAAGTAATTGTTTATTTCCAACTTGTATTTTTTTTGGGGGGGGGGGGACCTGTTCAGCTGTAATTTCAGTTGTAGACGGGCTATCCATTTCCTTATGGGATTAGACATTTCTTTTACACTTCATGGGCAACAGAATAAAGAATAACAAACTGTAGAATACATTTGGCCAAACAATAGCCAAGAATGGAGAGAGGAGCTGGAGTCCTTCCTGACACACTGCAAACAAACAAGCACAAGTACGTGAGGCTTATTGCCGCCAAAGATACAAGCCAGCAGGCAAGATCTTGTGGAGTTTCTTAATGTAAGAAAACGATCTTCTCTCAACCCACGACAGCTGAAAAAGAAACAGCCAGAATGTTCTGCCAGAAATATCGCCTAGTGGGAATGAATATTTACAGGTGTCTCTGCGATATTACAAAAGCTCCATGTTTGGCTCCAGCACTTCAGCTCCATGTTTTCTAGCTTTAAAAAGGATGTTATGGGGAAAAACAAGGAACAGAACTCAGCCGGACACATGATTTTAACAGCCAGCTAGATTCCCACATGTTGACGATCTCCCCTCACCTGGGCCCCTTGCCTCCCATATCCTCTTAATTCTGCAAATATTCAACTGTTTTGATATTTTTTAAAAATACATAAAAGCATGAAGTAACCACAGGATTCCACGAAACTAAGGACACTAACAGATGTGATAGCAATGATCCCTGCTGAAACTTGGCTTCTTATTCAGTGAGTCACATTTTAAAGGGAGAGGGGACTTAAAAGACCTGTAGTCCCCTGCCTCTGTGAAACGATACTGATATTGTGGGGACCCCAATAGGGTTAGGAAGGTCTGAAGGATTTAAAACTTTCCCCACTTCCCCATCCAACCCTAATCTGTGTGCAATTTGCCTTTACCGAAAGATAGAAATCTATGAGCGTCATCACCTTTGTTTGTACCCATGGATGCTTAATGTACTCTTGTCATTTATACCCCTTTTTCTGGCTTTGAACGTTGGGGTGCCAGGCTTCTGCTTGGTCTAATAACTGACAAGTGCAATCTTATGCAGAAGAACTGATCCAGTCTAAGCCTGTTGAAATCAGGGGTCTGAGATTGGAGTAACTCTGCTCAGAGC
Organism: Lepidodactylus listeri; assembly: GCA_029233225.1. Taxonomy (NCBI): domain Eukaryota; kingdom Metazoa; phylum Chordata; class Lepidosauria; order Squamata; family Gekkonidae; genus Lepidodactylus; species Lepidodactylus listeri. Next base: position 23,330,022 of record JARCFY010000012.1, read on the forward strand.
TGCACTTACAGAGTTGTTTCCACCTAAAACAGGCACATGGAAACCAAAAGTCTCTTTGACAGTTTTAAAGCAATGCATTAACCACTTACCACTAAACCACAAGGCTGTGTGAAGAATGATCCATCTCTTCAATGATCATTCTGTACAGGCACCAGCTGTCTGACTGGGGAAAACCTGGAAACCCAGCCAACAATCATCTCTTTTAACGATTTTATTTAAAATCACTTGTTATCCTTCAAGAACAGTAGGTTTTCATACCCTGCCTTTCTCTATCTCAAGGAGTCTCAAAGCAGCTTAGAATCGCCTTCCCTTCCTCTCCCCACAACAGACACCCTGTGAGGTAGGTGGACAGCTGAGAGAGTTCTGAGAGAACTGTGGCTGGCCCAAGGTTACCCAGCAGACTTCAGGTAGAGGAGGAGTGGGGAATCAAACCCGGTTCTCCAGATTAGAGTCCACTATGCTTAACCACCACACCATGCTGGCTCTCATTATTTTTGATTATTCTTGATTAAACAAACAAGAATTGCAATTACACTATCGAAAGGATACTACAAATAAAAGCATATAGCTTTCTCCTAACTAGCCTACATTTAAAAAGATAAAACACAATTTCTAAAATGCTTACCAAGCCTTTTCAGAAAAGTTAAGTCTCACTGTGACCCAGATTTGAGAGATTCAGGGCTTTTATGGTGTGGCTATCTGCTCCACCTCCACCACCCAATAGCTCATCTGCTAGTTGCCTGCACTGCCTGTGGCTGCCGCTGCTGGATTTGGTAGGGGAGGCAGCCATGGAACAAAAGAAGTGCTGAGGTGAGTGGAGAGGCCAGGGTGGCAGCAGTGTTGAGTCCCTTCCCACCTAACCTCAGGCCTCACAAGAAGACACGGAAGAGGAGGTGGAGGCAGCAGGAAAAGGAGCACCATGTTCTGAATGATTCTGGTCAGGCCTGATTTAGACACAGTCATTAGGGTTGCCAGGCCCCCTCATCTCTCTGGCGGGGGGATTTGGGGGGCATTCCAGGATGTCCCTGATGTGATGATGTCACCTGGAAGTGATGTCGTTATGCCAGGGACATTGTGCAGGGGTGCTCTGGTTTGAGGGCAAAACTCTATGGTAAAACTGGCTTAAAACCATAGAGCTTTGCCCTCAAACCAGAGTGTCCCCACATGATGTCCCCAGCATGATGATGTTACTTCTGGATGACGCCATCACATCGGGAAAGTCATGTGGGGATGTGGCTATTTGGGGCTCTGGCTTACCCTGCTGGCCAGCGGTGGGCTGAAGCCCTGAAAACCAGGGGAACCCCTGCCCCGATCTGGGGACTGGCAAGCCGAACAGTCATGCACTTCAGAAGCCCTAGGCATGTAGCTAACTTTCCTGTATCAGATTGTTTATCTCCGAGCAAGAGGTACACCTCAACGTTTTGGGTAAAGAGGATCTGGCCTCCATTTTATCTTTGAATTAAAACATACTTTTAACTCTTAACTAACTCAAAAGAATACAATACCATCCATTGTTTTTACATAGATGATTAAAGGAAAGTAATTATTTGAACCCATTGATTATTATTTTAACCAAGTAAGCACATTACAGGCAAGGATCATTCCAGACCAGTTCAGTTCCTCATATTCATAGGTTTTCAAAATTGTCTTCCAACAATAGCTAGCTGCCCTACTAGGTAAGGGCACATCTTGGCTGATGAATTATAACTTCAAACACCATGCAAAGTTATCTATTCCCAAATATCTTCTTAAAATCCATTCATTCTTGCGAATTCATATCACAACAAAGAGTATCTAAAATAGTAATTGCAGGTTTCTCATATGTATGTAATGACAAATTATTTTTTATATTGTTCATTTTGAATGCCCACTAAGCGAAATGTTCATTTTAGACTACTCATTTTTCTAGCTATTGAATTGGGGGATGGGCAAAGTAATAGTTCATTTAGGACCCCGGAAACCTGAGCGTGGGCCCTGCAAATGTGCTTTAGTGCTAGAGCAGCCCTCCACCAAAATCCATGGGGTCATGCTGATACCTCACTCCGAACGAAGCCGATGGGTTGCTGTGGGAACAAAGCCGATGGGTTGCTGTTTAGTCACCCCAGCTCTCACCCTACCTCTTAAATAAATATTTGCTGAAAGTAAAGTTTTAAAGGGCAAGAAAGAGCCATTGCTCACTATATATATACAAATGTCCAAGTAGAGGCACAAAAAGAGGGAGACAAGAAAGAGCCAGTAAAATAAATTATACATCAAAGTTATGAGAACATGAATAATACATCAGAGTTATGATAAGCAGGTCTCTTCCTGCAGGGGTTTCTCTTATTTGGGCTATTCCCTATGATGTTGTGTGTGCGTGTGTGTGTGTAACAAACAGTTCATGCTTCTGCAGCAAAGCTGTAAGACCGAGGTTCCCAGGACCAGGGCAGGGAAGTGTTCTGTTGTGCAGGGTGAGAGAGATGCTTGACCGCTGGTTTTGGGTTCCACCATCAGCATTGCTGTCCAAGAGCTCCAGCAAAGAGGCCCATAGGATGAGGCTGGGGCCCCACCTGGAATGCTGTTTTGCCCAGCCTAAAGATTTATTTTTAGAGTGAGGGCTTTAAAACTAGGGACATGACACCTTCCCTATAAGAACAAGAGCTTACTTACTTCAAACACCACCTTCCTGACACCAGCAGCTTTGATCACTCTACATTCCCCTGGCTCTGGGTGTATTCTTCAAGTTCACTGTCATCCTTATCATACTTAAATCATTCAGGGGGAAAATGACTCTTTACCAACTATTTACATGGCAGGGGAGGGGGGGAAAGTAGTAATTTACAGTGCAATCCTAAAGCACTCTCCTGGGATAAAGCCCCATGGAATAAAATGGGACTTACTTCTGAGCTGACCTACTTAGGATCACTCCCTTATTATTCATCCAAGGAAGGTTTCATTAGGCAAAAGTTTCTGCATTAAGAAGGAATGTTCTTGTTGCTTCTGATGCTAACAGCTTGTAAGTGTTCAAATACAGAGTCAGAGTTACAGAAGGAAATACTGATCCAGCAGTCTTCTAACTGAAGCCCAACTAGGGAAAATAGCAGTTCCATCCAGTATAAAAGACAAGTCTGTAGCCCTGAGGGGGATGCCCCAGAACTAAAGAAAGTATAAAAGCCAGCGACAGAAGTTAATACTCCAAAGCTTCTTCCTAGAGCTGAATTCAACTTCATCAAGTTAGAATTATCGTTTACGGTTATTTAGACTTCTGGGCAGACTCAGAAGCATAAACACTGCGCGGTGCTTAAGGGACATGAGAGAACGCTTCCTGGCTTTGCGCTTAACATCTCCATGTTCAGTTGAGTGCCTATGCCTGCATACATGCCTGGGTGCTGTATGAACAATCAGGGTCTTGCTTTTTGCAGGGGGCCAAATTAAACCGATCTCTCTCTCTCTCTCTCTCTCACACACACACACACAGAGGCTCTCTGCAGATGTGCAGTTAAGACATGATGCTGGGGAATGAAGCCAGCAGGTGAAATCCTATTTCACTTCTGAACTTTTGCACAGTGTGTAGTCCTTGAATTGGGCACAAAGAAGAGGAAAGCACATACTAGTAAGCAGTGTTCCCTCTAAGCTGAGTTAGTGTGAGCTAGCTCACAATTTTTTAGCCTCCAGCTCACACATTTTTGTCTTAGCCCAGGAAGGATGGCTCCAAAGCAAACTAATTGATGCAGTAGCCAAATTGCTCGCTCACAACTTGAATGCCAGCAGCTCACAAAGTAGAATTTTTGCTCACAGTACTCTACAGCTTAGAGGGAGCATTGCTAGTAGTAAGTAAGCAGCCATATATAGATGCAACTAAGAAGGAGAGCCAGTTTGGTGTAGTGGTTAAGTGCACAGACTCTAATCTGGGAGAACCGGGTTTGATTCCCCACTCCTCCACTTGCACCTGGCTGGATGACCTTGGGCAAGCCATAGCTCTGTACCAGCTGTTCCCTCAAGGACAGCTTGGGAAAGAGCTCTCTCAGCCCCACCTACCTCACAGGGTGTCTGTTGTGGGGAGGGGAAGGGAAAAGGAGTTTGTAAGCCGCTCTGAGACTCCCTTGGGGAGTGGAGGGCGGGGTATAAATCCAATCTCTTCTTCTTCTACTACTCTTTAAAGAACTGATCTTTTCATTGTTGCTTGATTACTGGGGAAACCATTTCTACGCTAAAAAGAACACTGAGTGGTTTTAAGCATGATGCTGAACATTTGTGCATGTTCTAAAGTCCCATGAAATTCAGTGGACAGAGCTGGTTAATTAAAGAGTCACTTCTAATACAATTTTCCCTCTACGTGTTTGTGTGTGTGTGTGTGTGTATGACTGTTATACTAATGGTGTAGACTTCTTCTAGCTCAAAGAACTTGGCTCTGTGTAAAAGGCAGGTTCTTGTATTAGGGCAACAAGTTCATAGGATCCAGTCCACCATGTTGTGGGACTAGTACACATAAGCTAAGACACCTCACAAGGAACTATTTATTTCCCACAACTGTCTGGAAGGTTCATGGCAAAATTTAGGTGCAATCTACGAAAGATCTTTCTTATTCCTTTTGGTTTTTTGGGCCCAGCACTTTTTATGTCCTTTACCTGAAGCGGCAGCACCTGGTTTCTTCTGAATTTTGGATGTATCTTGATGAGTTGCAATCCTGCAAAGCAAACTGCTGAAAAATGCAGCAAGGCACAACAGTATAGTAAAAGCAGTAGTATTAGGACATGCACGAGCACATCAGACCTTCGGTTTACTCAGACTGCAGTGGATTTCCAGGGTTTCAGTCAGAGGTCTGCCACATTGTCTGATGTCTGATCCTTAACTGGAGATGCCAGGGATAGAACCTGGGACCTTCTGCTTGCTAAGATGATGCTGTACCAATGAGCCACAGTCCGTACCCCATAGTTCAACTATATGTCATGTTAGATATGGTCTCCAGAGCAAAGAGTGGCATCTTCTCTAGAATGCTCTCCCACAAGTTAGAAGATAACGTTAATTCCTCTTGTGTCACATACTTATGATATTTTGATATAAAATGTTATATTGATATTCTAGTTTAATTACGTTGATGATTTGAAGTGTTTTCTATTGTTCAGCGCTGTCCTTTGGAAGAAAGATCAAGTTAAGCTAGTTTGGTGTAGTTTGGTGTAGCTGCTGGACGACCTTGGGTAAGCCTTAGTTCTGGCACAGCTATTCTTGAAAAAGAGCAGTTTCTGTCAGTGCTCTCTCAGCCCCACTTACCTCACAGGGTGTCTGTCGTGGGGTGGGGAAGGCACAGGAGATTGTAAGCCACTCTGAGACTCCTTTGGGTAGTGAAGGGCGGGATATAAATCCAATCTCTTCTTCTTCTTAAAATGAGGAAAAGTGCCACAGATTTATGAAGAGATTTGAGATGGGGCTGTGGTTCAATGGCAGAGCCTCTGCTTTGCATTCAGGAGGTCCCAGGTTCAAACCCCGGCATCTTCAGTTAAAGCAGTAAGTGATGTGAAAGAGCCTCTACCTGAAACCCTGGAGAGCTGCTGCCAATCTGAGTAGACAATACTGACCTTATGGACTGATGGTCTGACTCAGTATGAAGCAGTTTCAAGGTTACGTTTGCTTCTGTGTTACCACCTGTTCATGCATGCACTGGGAGATTGTGGCTGGCATTTGCACCACAACACATGTAAAGATGATTTAAAAAAAAAATGTGTACACAATCTTGATGCATGCCACTGCACTTGAGGGGTTTTTTCCCTCCTATGTTTTGGATATGCAGTGTGTGAATCAGTCTTCACAGCCAAGGTACTAGCAGGAAACCTTTTGTCTCCTAGCTGTTGTTTGCCACGTAGATTCCACAATGGACTTAGGAGGGGGCAAACTCTTAGGAAGGTGCACTATTCATCTTTTCCTGTTACTTCCCCCCTGTGACTTTATTATATAATGCACAAATTATATGACTTTATTATATAATGCCAAATACAGAAGGCATACATGTCCCAGAAAAATCCCAATACTATTGATGTCACTTTTTGTTTTACAAAAGTGAGAGAGGGAGACAGATGGAGAGGAGACATGTAGGGACAGACAGAAGCCGCTTTCTCAGGCTGAACACGCGTGGGCTGTCAGGCTGTAGTCAGTGAGTTCATGGCGGTGAGTGGCTCTGTTCTTTTGTATTGCATGAGTCTTATTTTGGGCAGGGAGGGGTGCTGGTGGAGTGTGTGGAGATCTGAAATGTGGTGGCAACCCTTGCCCATGTGCATTCAGTCTTTTGTGTACAGTCCCCATAGCTTAGGAACACTATATGCACGTAGGCACTGTATGTGCAATCTGGGAACCTTGCACAAAGATCTCCAATAGTGTGAACAAGCCTATATGCAGCGTTTGTATATGGAAGGGCACTGTGCACACAGGAATAGACATAGGGCAGGGGAGGGGCTTTTTGCTGCAATCCCACTTCCTTCTATGTGCCTTTACTTTGGCCGAGGACAGACTGGCAAAATGAAGCGGGGCAAAAAGACCCGGGCCAAATTGTCCCAGGGCTTGCCATTCCCACTGGGCAGACTGAAGCGGGAGCCTTCCGGGGAGGAGGCAGAATGGAGCGTTCACACTGCACCGCAATGGTGCGCGCCTCTGTTTTGCCGAGGTGCACATATGCACATGGATGCATGAGCGCATAGGCGCAGCAGCCGGATCAGTGGGTTCACATTACCGGTGCTGCTTGATGCATTGCTTATTTGCATCCATACTGCCAGGAAGCAGGATGAATGTGCACCCAGACGGCTTGACACCGGTTTCACCAGGTATCTGTTTAATGCAGGATGAAAGCACTTCAGGACTGGGTGAGTACGGCACGGCAACGCCAGGCAGCTGCGGCTGTCTGAACGGGCTTTCTTCATCCGCTTGAAAAGCGGACTTATATCGGGCCAAAATGCCAGTCTGTCCTCAGCCTTTGTATGCTTCAGTTGTTTGGAAAGGGCTAGAGTGTTGTGTCTTATTGCATTTTTCAGCAGTAATGCTTTAGGGAAGAGTGTTTTGTGCCAGGAATGTTGAGTTCAAACAGTTTTGTAGCACTTAGGTCCAGCTTATATCTACACTGCTTTCAGGCAGTAGTCAGATGTGTCATGATCACCTCAGGGACACAGGACTGAGCTAGGGCCCAAACAACTAGTTGAGATAAATATTTTGTTGTTTTTTGTTGCTCCAGACCCAGTTTTCGACCCTGGACCTTCCAGATACATATTTTTTTAAATCACTATTTCTGAGTTCAGCGCTGAAGTGTCTCTAAATGTGTCTACTGTTCCGGTAGACATAATACCAAGTCCTAAAACAGTTGCACCAAGTTAGAGTTTCCTTATTTCCTGTTTCCATTGTTCTGGCTAATAATGTTTGCAAGGTTTGCTGTTTACTGGGCTGATTCAGCACAGATGGGCTGGGATAGCTAATGCTGTGCAAACAAAATTTCATACTCCGCACTTCTGTGGAATTTTCTTTGCAGAATCTCAAAATACTTATGTAAATAATGTCAAGCAGAACAGATGAAAAAGGTGGAGGAAACCAGTTTGGCAACAGGGTGCAGCATAACCCAACTCCAATCAGTCCAAGAGATGAAAAGAAAGACTTCTGAAAATTCTTTGTGGGAACATTTGTCCATTAAGTGCGCTTTGTGCTTACATATAAAATGAAGCATCTTAGCATGCACATAATTACAGCGTCTTATTAAGAAGCCCCGTGAGCACAGATGGTAGGGATGAGGAGCTTTTAACCAGAAAGAGTGCACATATTACGTAGTTAATGTGCTTTCCTTGTGCTTTACCCTTGGTCATGGTTTAAATCTAAACAAGGCTATATTAGCCACACACCTGGCTATTAATCATGTATTTGCAGTGGGCGGCACCTCCCCACATCTATTTCAAAGTTTTTGTGTAATTTGTGTGTGTACATTTACAAACACAAGACATATGAACACAAAAAGCCTACCCAGTGACAGAAATAATATGCTGTATTTATTTTGACTTTCTGCTTCAGTCTAAATATAACTGTCTGCCGGTTGTTCTTCTTGTGAGATGTCCTGGTTGCTAGACATGCAAATAGGTCTGATATGAGGCTGTGGACTGAAGTGGCAGCTACTGATGTCCTAAAAGCACAGATACAGTTGGGGAAAGCCATGATATTAGTCGTTAGAGGCAAAGGTCCTTGGGAAAGGTAGTCTAAACTCTTAGCTTTCCAGTTATCACTTTCTTACCTACGCTAGCAAAGTCACTGAAGAGGAAAAAGGCTGACAGACTTGTAGTTACAAATACAGAAGATGTTAATTCCTGTCCTGTCCCAAGGCTCAGCAAGGAATGTTTAAAGGCATCTGTTTTTTACAGCCAAATAAAATATAACTACCCATGTCAGAATGTTTTCTATGGTGGTCCCATCCTCACAGAAAGGGCTGTCAGTTGAAGCGAGGGTGGTCTCTTCTTTCATTTGGTTTGGGCAGCACTGTGTTGTTTAGGGGTTCCCCCCCCACACCAGCTTGCTTTTAATAGTGTTTATAAAGCACTTGGAGCAACGAGGAAAAACAGTGTAGAAATATACTAAAATAAATAATGAGGCATCAAAAATTCCATTCGTGGAATTGCAACATGACATATAACTTGGCATTAATTCTCAGCTGGATCGCACCAGTTGAGCATCCTGCTGGTCTTCCATCCAATCTGGTATCTTTCCAACAAAAATGTGTTGTTCTTGCTCTTTCCTCCCATAACATTAGGCAGTCTTACGTGTGTTATGTCCACATGTTTCTGCGATACTGGTGGCAGCCAATGATGTGGATTGGGCTTGGAAAGCACAGGATGCAATGCTGTCACAACCATGGGTAAATCTCCATAAAAAATTATTTAGAATGGGGAGTGGGTGGGTGCAAGGGTAGACGGAGCTTGACATGGGGCAGCCAATCCCAACAGCAGCAGTTCTCTGTGATGCACTAGCATGTCTTGCTATGCCATCGTACGAATGGAGAACAAACACAAACAGGATAGTATCTTTGTAATCTAGCATCCTACAAGAAATGCCAGTTCTTTCCTATGTTTCCCCCCTCCTGCTATTTTCCCACCCCCATCCCACTCCCTGATAGGGTTGCCAGCCTCCAGGTGGGGCCTGGGGATCTCCCGCTTTTACAACTGATCTCCAGCTGACAGAGATCAGCCTCCCCTGGAGAAAATTGTTGCTTTGAAGGGAGGACTGTATGGCATTGTACTATGCTGAGGCCCCTCCCCTCCCCAAACCCCACCCTCTCCTGGCTCCACCCCCAAAGTCTCCAGGTATTTCCCAACCCAGACTGGGCAACCCTACTCCCTGACCAGGCCGCTTCTCAAAACTGCTCCTGAATGTATCCTGCCATTTTGTAAAAACATCAAGTGTGCCAGCTTGTCTTGAAATCCGTGCTCACACTGAATCCCTGCAAACTTTGGCTGGAATGTATATGAGCCCTAAGGGCATAATTCCAGGTATCAGCTGCCTCACTTATGATTCCTTCCATGCCTCCCTTTGAAGTTGATATTACATCTAGATTCTGCTGAAACACTGCATAGCTTAAGACAGATAGTGTCCAGAGCAAGTTCGTCTACGGAAGTTAATGCCTAGACCAAGGGTGGCCAAACTGTGGCTTGGGAGCCACACGCAGCTCTTTCATACATATTGTGCAGCTCCCGGGAGACTCCCCATCTATTTGCTCTCTCTCTTTCTTTCTGTCTCTCTTCCTTCATCCCTCCCCCATCTATTTGCTTTTTTTGTCTCTCTCTCTCTTTTTCTTTCCACCTCTTTCATTCTTTCTTTCCACCTATCTCTCTCTCTCTCTCTCTCTTATTCACATAAATATAGTCAGCAAACAAATAAATATCATTGGACAAATAAATATCATTATCAATGTTTTCCCCCTTTTGTTTTTATTTTTGGCAGTCTCATTTAATGTTAATAAAAAGCAAATTTGCATATTTCCCAATAAAAACGTTTGTGTAATATTTGCTCATGTCTTGTGGCTTTAAAACATCTGACGTTCATTCTGTGAGGCTCTTACATTAAGCAGGTTTGGCCACACCTGGCCTATACCCTGAAATACCACTCCTCCTTATATTTCATGCTCATCTATTACCTCTAAAGAACTATTTTTGTCCCTGGCCAAAGGTAATGATTTACATCTAACCTTCATCTTCATGGCTGAGTAGGGATTTTGGACTCCGGGATTCCTGACAGAAGTCTGTTTTCAGTCCAGTGGGTTCACTGGGGCTTCCTCCTAGGTCAGCTGCATATTTCTTAGCAAATTTCTTGAAAACAATCCTGTCAGACTGACACAATAGCACCTCCAAAGGCGGCACCCCTCCCCTCTGCTCCTTCAGCGCCTTGGCAGCTTCTTCCTACTCATCCCTTTATAGCAATTCTTTTAACCACCTCCTCATATAAAACAATACAATCACCTCCTCCTCTGTGTTGCCTTGGTTAACCCAAGAAAACATTGTTGGTTAGAACTAGGAATTGTACTTCTAATTCCTGTAATTTAGGTTGGATTTTTTTTTTTTGAGCTGAGAGTTTTCAACAACTTCTCTATTTTGGTTGTTCAATGAATAATTTAAAATTGCATCTATACCTTTAATATTAAATAGTTTGTTATGTGTCTGCCTGACAGTTTCCCCTTACCTTGGCAGTCTCAGATATCAGAAGACCAGAGAATGAATCCGTTCATGTCAGGATGCTTTCACACACACTAACTAACTCACTTTCAGTCCACTTTCAATCCACTTTACAACTAGATTTTACGGCTATTTACCTCCTAAATTCAGTTTAGAATTGTGCTGTCATTCTATCTGACTAATCAGATGGATTGACAGGACAAACCGAAATGGAATTAAGCCTATTGACTTTAGAGGATTTAGAGGGGTGTGACTGAACTGGAGACCGGAAGGTCGGTAGCTCAGCAGTTCGAGACCCCAGTGCTGCGTGACGGAGGAGTGAGCTCCTGTCTCTGGCCCCAGCAGTTCAAACTGCCAACCTAGCAATTCGAAAGCAAGAAATTGCAAGTAGATAAATAGGAACCACTTCGGTGGGAAGGTAACAGCATTCCGTGCGCCTTGGCATTTAGTCATGCCATCCACATGACAACAGAAAAGACAGTGTGAAAGACCTCAGACTGAGACCCTGGAGAGCCCCTGCCAGTCTGAGTAGACAATACTGACCTTGATGGACCAATGGTCTGATTCAGTATAATCAGCTTCATGTGTGAAGTGAACCCAATTGGGGAAAACACAGCAAGAAAAAGGATGCAAAAGGGGAGGGGACTGCAGAGGGGCATTATCCCACCCTGTGCATAATTCTTTAACCTACATCCCCCCCAAATATAAACATGGGGCCACAGAAGGCTCCAGAAAAACTGGTTTGGGGAAAGCAAGTGGGTTGCAAACTCTATTGTTACAGGAACAAGGATATTTTTTGGTGGGTATTTGTGTGTGTGTGTGTGTGCCTGGAAGACATGGCTGACTTCTGGCAAGCCCTAGTGGGGCTTGGATGTTTCAGAGAAGTGGCTTACTATTGCCTGCCTCTGCGTCCCAGACCTGGTATTCCTTGGAGGTCTCCCTTCCAAATACTTGCCAAGGTCAGCCCTGCTTAGCTTCTGAGATCTGTTGAGATTGGGCTGGCCTGGGCTCTCTCGGTCAAGGAAGGAACAAGGATTCTGTGATAGAACTATAAATAGAATGCACATGGAGACACTTCACTCAGCCCCGCTCCTGGGCAGGCAGTGGCAGAGAGAATATTGCCCTGGTCTAGCCTAGACATGCTGAAGACGTTTGCTTACTGCTGCTGGGATGGAGAATAAGAGTGAGTAAATGAGGCATCTGCAACCACTTGCTGGGTTACTGAAATAATAGTCCATGCTGCAGGATTTACTGTGAATGAAAACTGGGGAAGTGAAATGGAAATGTCTGAGCAGAGCATCCAGCATCCCTTACGACCCCCTCAGAGTCATCCCTGAATTGGGTAGGCTGGTTTGCCGCTATCACATATTTTGGGGGCTTTTATCTCTCAGCAAAACACACTTTTATCTTACACTGAATGATAATGGATTCTGTCTAAGGCAGGAATAAACCAGTTAGCTCCAGCATCTGAATACAATGGGGCAATCTAATAATGTTCTGGCTGGACCAGAATTATAAATAGATCAGCTTTGCTCTAGACTTTCCTTTCAATAACATCCTTCCAACACTTATGTAGACCTAGTTTTCATTTTGCAAGCTGTTAAATGCCCACCTAAGTGGGTGATAAGGAGCTAGCTCAGAGAAGGAGCTCTCCAGAAAAGCAGCTCTAGCCATCATCCACTTGACCAGACTCCAGTCTTACTGGAAAACAACATCTTTTGTCTGTTTAGAAAGTTGGCCACAGTAAGCCCTTTTGTTAGTAGACCAGAAAAGAATGAACACATAATTTCTCTTCAAACTAGAAAAATCCAAGAGGCAGACCAGCTGTTTAATGTCCTCAATTGTTTAACCATGCCCAGGGCATGCAGTTTCTCAGAATCCAGATGATATAACCTAAGCTGGGAGGTACCTAATGATGAAAGTCCTTGGAGGTAAACTGGTCGCCACACAGTAGAACTGCTGACATCGAAGATAGATGATATAATTGCTTATGTAAACATGTAGTCAAAATACCATGCGAAGATCCATTCTTATCTTTGGGTGCCACAGCAAACCACGATAACATGGCACTGTACACGAGGCAGGTTTTCGCCCTTAATTTTAGCCTTCAAAAATGATTTTCCCACAAGGTACTTGCTGAAAAGGTCATTCCTAGATGCGGAAATATCACAAATTGCTGCAGAGCAACTGCTTGGGGGGGGGGGGGGGTGTCTGACCAAAATCAGTGGTGTTGTGGACCTGGGCACTGGCTCCTCCTCTCCAGTGGGAGAATCTAAAAACTCTGAGGAAGTGGGAAGTCCTGGAATCAGCCCAGGAAGTAGCCTCCATCTGAAATACTAGCCTTCCTTTAGGGGTATTCTAAGGATTGCAGCAAGATAATATTAAGTGTGAAGAGCTTTGAACACTGTAAGTGCTATGTAAATCTTTATAATTGCTAGTGAATACTTTGAACATATGAAGATGTCTTATACTAAATTGGTCCATCTAGCTCACAGTTTCCTACTCTGATTGGTTGCTGTTCTTCAAGGTCTCAGCCAGAAAAAGGTATCTCCCAGCATCAGGTACCTGAGATCTTTTGAGATGAAGATAACAGGAACTAAACTTGGGACCTTCTGCATGTCCTCCCTGAACCATAGTCTCTTCCTAACAAATCGTGGTAATATCTGGTTTCTTGACAGTGAGAACTGTAACTGGGTAACAGGTATACTCGGGGGGTCATTTCGTAGAAAAAAAGGTGCAGGAGCTCATTAGCATAACTTATTTGCATATGCTACACCACCTGACATCACCGGAAGTATGTCAGAAGGCAAGGGGGGGGGGGACAGCTATTAATCCAAGCCTCAGAAATACCACTATTCTGGGAGGATAGCTTCAATGGTGGCTGAAGCCTTCAGAAGGCTAGTTGGAGGAACAAGGACCTTTCCAGGGGGCGGGGTCATTTTGCTGCAGCCATGACACAAGCAGACATTCCCCTGCTGTGGGGGGGGGGGGCTGGCACCAACTCCTGGAGCTGAGCTCCCTCGAGCTCCTGCTTGAAATGACCCCTGGGTATGCTATTTTAATTCAGTGTATGGCTTTACAACTTTAATTTTTTATTTAAATGGACAAGCAGTTTGGCTGCCTCTTTTCCTGAATGTTGAAGATTTTTTTTAAAGACATGCTGAAGACGTTTAAAAAAACAATCTTCCCAAGAGTTGTTCTCAGTTCATAATGAGGTCATCCTATCTTGTTATGGAAAATTAGGGGGGAAAATATGGCAACTAGAATTAGCAGTATCACTCTTTCAAACGGCATGTTACCATTAGTTACCAAACACTGAATCTGGTTTTGTGAATAATGAAGTGTTAAACTCCAATCACACCTTATCAAATATATGAGAAATCGTTGTAAGGAGAAAATTGATTTGCTATACCATTGGAATCAATGTCTTTGTATCTCATCTCATTTCAAATGTACAATTAAATAAAGTTATTTCCCTGGAAGATGGGTTGCATGGAAACAGATTTCTTTTTTTAAAAAAAGCACACACACACAAACACACACACATTGTGAAGTACATTGTCTATGAGATATTAAAGGCAAGGACAGCACAAGCCAGTACAGTTATGCAACCATTTGAAAATCTTTTCATCTGGGCATGTCTGACTCTGAGCTCCTGCATAAATTTCCACAGATATTGCTTAATTGAAATTTTCCACAGAAATTGAAATTTTCCACAGAAAATTGAAATTAATGGTTTTCCGAAGGAAAAGTGACATCACTTGTTGCTGCCAGTTCATTATTGGTTGATGATGACCTGCCATTGGGCAACTGATGGTCATCTAGCACTTGTTGCAAGTACTGTCTGGGTGATGTGTGGCTGATTCTGCTCGGAGGAATTCCCAGGTTTTCAGCCACCCAACTTCTGCGATTGTTTTTGCTTCCATGGGATGCCATCCTGCATTCACACTAGTCAAGAATAGCTTAACCTTGCTGCAAAAAAAAAATCCACTTTAAAAAACCCTAACCCTTTCCCCCCACCTCCATGTTTCCTGACATGATATTGTCAGGAATCTTTTTCTTGTGTCTGAAAGGGAAAGTAAATCCTGTGTTTGATTGAAACCAAACCTTCCTTTCCCCTGCATTTTCTGTGTGAGCTGCCTGCCTGAGTTTACTCATTTATTGGAGAAAGGGGTCAGGGAAACCTTGCAGTACAATTGAGTACAGGAATACAATCCAGGGAGATGGAGTAGGGATTGTACCGGCACCAGTGTCTTACTCATCCCAGCACTGAAATGGAGTTCAAATATAGGTAGATGGGGTAGGGAGAGGGGGAAATCAACACAAAGTGTTATGTTCAGTGCGGCAACAGAGCCCAAATATATAGAAGGAACATACACAGTGAGATGTGGGGGATGTGTCCCAGTGTCTTCTTCAGCGCTGCAACTGAATGAATGCACTTAAAAACAGTGAGTAGAATTGCAGTATCCTCAAGCAGCACTACTTTTGACCCCAAGTTTTTAAAAGTGGGGTGGGTGGAGGATGACAACAGCATGGTAACAGTGGACATTGGGTAAGATGCAATGCATATAAGGTGTAAAAGGGAAACCATGGCTACCAATGGCGGGAAAAAAACAGGTTACCTTGGGCTGTCTGGAATCTCTGCTGCAAGTTCGAATCTACCAACAATTACACTGTCAACATGACCACCGCAGGGGGAAAAAATCTTGTGTGGAGTCAGCCATGTTTATCCTAGCCACAACCAGTGTTCCCTCTAAGCTGAGATAGCACGAGCTAGCTCACAGTTTTTTTAGCTTCCGGCTCACACATGTTTGTCTTAGCTCAGAAAGGATAGCTCCAGAGCAAACTCATTTATGCAGTAGCCAAATCACCTGCACACAACTTTAATGCCAGTAGCTCACAAAGTAGAATTTTTGCTCACAAGACTCCACAGGGAGCATTGGCCACAACTATTGTTTTTTGTTCGTGTTTATGATTTATTACTATTATGTTTATTATCCTGCCATAAGACTCAGTACTCCAGTTGCAAAGTTCTGATTTGGAGGCTTCCTGGGGGAATTGCTTCCAGAGGTAAGCAGTGGAAATCCTAGCATAAGAAGCCTTTGGTAGCCATGAGTGGACCCTAGATACAAGGGATGTGTTAATTTCTAGGGAACCGCAAGACTCTTTACTGTTTTTGCTGCAACATGACTAGCCTTTCATAACCTTCAGTCTGAAGTCATGGGTGTCTTACTTTCATTCATAGTGAACTTGGTCTGGACTACCCATCCAGATTGTGGCTGCTGGTTTGGATTTGGTCCTCTTGAGATTAATTTGTTCCCTCTGTGTCACGGTTTGATTGCTGAAATGATCACCATATAGACTTCAGTTCCCAATATGTGGTCCAAGGCTCTTGCCTAGCACCTTAGAAATCTGTTACATGCAACAAAAGGATATTTCGGGAAAGGAAAGGAAATCACAGAAGTAAAATAGCAACAATGGTCTCTTTGTAGAAGAAGAAGAAGAGATTGGATTTATACCCTGCCATTCACTACCTGAAAGAGTCTCAGAGCAGCTTACAAACTCCTTTCCCTTCCCCTCCCCACAACAGACAACCTGAGAGGTAGGTGGGGCTGGGAGAGCTCTTTTCAGAGAACAGCTCTGACAGAACTATGGTTTACCCAAGGTCATCCAGCAGCTGCAAGAGGAGGAGTGGTGAATCAAACCTGGTTCTCCCAGATTAGAGTCCATGCACTTAACATTATGTGCAGTTTGGATTTCTGAAAGAGAAACTGGGGCATTCTAAAGTTAACCTGAAAACTTAAAATAGAGAAGAAAATATCATTAAAAAAAATCTCCACAAGGTTATCCCAGCAGACCTCCTACTTCAATCTCACATCTGGTCCTCTCTCTGTAACCTTCACAATGACACCTCGTTCCATTTGTGCATACTTTTCATCCCAAAGGACTTTAGATGCCTGCTGATGTATCAGATCTTAATTTACGCCACAGCAGTGGGAGTTGCAGATATGGTTTGAGGGCATTAAATGGCTGGGTGTAGGCACCTGAATCACTTTTCCTTTTGTTCAGGAACAGTCAGAACAGAAGAATGCACCTGGCAGGCATTCTTTACTGGCAAAATTGTTTGATTCAGCTTGTTTCATGAAATGCCAAGGAATTAAAAGGGTATGCATTATGCCACGTCAGTGGAGTTAAAGGGAAGCCACTTCTAAAATGGAAAGCAGACTAGTGATGTCAGTGGGAGAAAGTGATAACAAAACAAAATGAACAGTTCCCCTGTGGAGTGTAGAATTATACTTGCCTTGGCATAATCATGAGATGGAACACACTTTTTGTCGGCTACATCTAAATCGTAGATGGCAAGGATGGCTAACTTCTTCACCCTGGAGGGGCTGAATGTCTCCCCAGACAAGTTTCTCAGCAATCACGCAACCCCTTCCCCCCAAAAGGTCTTCTGGCTCCCTAGAGTGAAGAACTTCTTCTGCTGGGATGGAGGCCTAGTGGATGACAAGTAGCCTTTTCCATAGTGCAAGGAAAGGAAGAGGCAAATTTCTCTTGGGGCCTGACTAGCCTTGGGTTGCCAGATGTCCATTTCCAACATAAGCCAGAGACCTCTTCTGCCTGATTAACCTTATTAATAACTATTCAGCAACTAGACTTCTGGTTGTAAAGGTAAGCAAAGATCCAAGAAAATGAAAGACCTGCTTATCTGCTATGATACACAATTTAGAGAGAAATTTAGCTGATATTATACATATCTAACAACGCAAGTCTATGTTTTCAGGCAGGATGCTCCCGCTAGAATGCACCCCACCCCCAGCTTGGGCCAAATTCAGTTCATCATTGTTTACAGGAGAAAGTCCACATATACCTGGGTTTCCATCTGTGCAAACTTTTAAAAAACTGATCTGATGTGAAACAAACCCCATGTTTTCTGCAGCATTTAGCAACAATACAACACCAGCCATTCTTGCCTAAGCAGTTAGTTCCTGCAAGTAATTACATACAGAAGAGTCCAGCCAGTAGGCAGGCAGCAAGGTTCTTGCTGTTCACCACCCACCTATTCAGCATTCAGAGCACAGATCAGTCTTTTTCTCAGCATGGCGAATGGTCCTCCAGTTGAGTGTGAAGCCATAAAATGAAGGCTTCATTATGTTCCAAGCTGTGACACATGCCTTTGTCCTCCTCTCTTATGACAAGAGAGGGTTCCTAGTGACTTGCCAGTACCCTGTGTTGCAACTGGTCACTAATCTAAAACAAGATAAATTAATTTAATAAAAATGACTGTGCCCTGCAGTTCATTTCTCCCGCCCTCCCTCCTTCCTCTTCAACAGCCTACCTAACTGGTATTCTACTTGCACTGGGACAACCCATCTAATGACTCTAAATGTAGAGCTGTTTCTTATTACTGGAACATGCTGGGCTTTAATAGCTTATTAATTATAAATTATGTCTTACCCTGCCTTCAGGTAAATTCTGCTTTAGCTTCTTTGAGGAAGACATAACCAGATTTCACAATGCTAACACGAGGGAGAAAATACAATTGAATTCTTGCTTTCTTTTTATGTTATGAACAAATTATATAGATTCTGCCAGCAATGCAGAGTCCTGGCCCCACTGGTGGACCTCCTGAGGGCATCTGGTGTTTTTTGGCCACTGTGTGACAGAGTGTTGGACTGGATGGGCCATTGGCCTGATCCAACGTTGGCTTCTCTTATGTTCTTAATGCTCCCTGTTTTTTTGGTTTTTTGTTTTGGTTATCTGTATTTTTCCTGGCCCATAGAACATACTTTCCAAAAAGGAAGGCTTATTACAGAAAAGTCAGATCGACTATTTGAAGAGAAGCGAATTTTTGCACATGAATTCTCAGCAAAACTTACTACTCGTCAGTGGAAAGACTGCACAGGAAAAAGGTAGCTGCACACATATAGACAAAAGAGGGTTTTTTTTAACCTATCGAGAAAGTAAATGCGTCAGTTAATTATATATTACTGTCTGTATCATTACCACCAGTCTCATTCACTGGCAAAAGTTGCGCACATTCATGCATTGTGTTGTAGGAAAAGGAGAGGCAGTGTGGGGTGTTGAGGTTCAGGAGACAGACTAGCACTGGTGACACCTGGGTTCAAATCTTCATTCTGATGCAAACAGTAGCCCCATTCACATGTTAGAGCAGATACACATACATCCTTCATGTACATGCATACCTTTGTTTGAAAGAAAGAGCCAACAAGCATTCACTCTAAAAATGAAACTGGGGAGTGGTACCTATATGAATGTGGGTTTCCATCACATGCCAAGCTGTACATGGGCTGACTGTAACATGAAAATTACTTAATGTGCATATAAAGAAAAATCAAGTGTGCCCTGTATACAGACTGAATGTGCGTTCACTATAACTTGTGAATGGGGCTCTTAGCTAGCTAGACACACTCTCCGCCAACCTAATTTACTTCACAGAGTTATTGTAATGCTAAAATGGAGGAGAAACCCACACATTGAGCTCCGTGGAGGAAGGATAGCTTAAAAATCTAACAGACAAGACCTGAAACACTTCAATTCTTCCGAAAGCAGCCATTTTTGCCAAAATTGATGTAAAGCTGTCATAAAGCAAACTGCTGAAAATGCAGTAAGACACCTGATCCTCTCAGCTAATACATTTTTCCCTCTTGCAAGCTGAGTGTTTCCATCCTCCTGATTTTATATATAATTTCTCTTCCTGGCTGGGCTTCTGCATGTCACAGAGACACTCTCTGAGCACTGTGTGCCTGTTTCCTTCCTTCCTTCCTTTCTTTGTGATCATGGCAATCTGCCATTAAAAGTATGATGTACTGACAAAAATATGATCTAGTGACAGACTGTCAAGGGTTAATGCCTAACACACA
Source organism: Lepidodactylus listeri (assembly GCA_029233225.1). NCBI lineage: Eukaryota > Metazoa > Chordata > Lepidosauria > Squamata > Gekkonidae > Lepidodactylus > Lepidodactylus listeri. The sequence continues at coordinate 23,349,568 of JARCFY010000012.1, forward strand.
CACCACACACAGCAACTGAGTGGGTCAGTCATAGACAAACCAATAGAAAATATCTAGAAAATAGATAAAGGAGCTGCTCAGCAAGAAAGAAGTCAGGAGGCAACAATCCTGATTTGAGAAAGGGAAGGGGGTGAGATCATCATAGATGTGTTTGTTTATTTTTATCCCATGGTTGTCCTTACAATACCATCGTCCACTCCATTCTATCCTCATAACAACCACCTATGTGGTAGGTTAGGCCTCTAGCCTAACTGGGCTGGAAATTTCCTGGAGATTTTTTTTGAGGGGATGGAGCCTGGGTAGGGCAGGGTTTATGGCTGGGAGCCCACCCTCCAAAGTAGCCATAGCAAGTTTGGTGTAGTGGTTAAGTGCGCGGACTCTAATCTGGGAGAACTGGGTTTGATTCCCCACTCCTCCACTTGCACCTGGCTGGATGACCTTGGGCAAACCATAGCTCTGTACCAGCTGTTCTCTCAAGGACAGTTCTGGAAAGAGCTCTCTCAGCCCCACCTACCTCACAGGGTGTCTGTTGTGGGGAGGGGAAGGGAAAGGAGTTTGTAAGCCGCTCTGAGACTCTTAAGTGAGTGAAGGACGGGATATAAATCCAATCTCTTCTTCTTCTTCTCCTCTAGGGGAAGTTAGCCATATAGCCTGGAGATGAGCTGTAATTCTGGGAGATCTCCAGGCTCTACCTGGAGGTTGGCAACCCTACACTACAGCATACAGCTGTCATGATGAAGGTAACAGAGCGTGCATTGTTCCAGCTTATACCTTAAAATATTGTTGGTCTTAAAGGTGCCACTGGACTAAAACTTTGTTCTGCTGCTTCAGACAGACCAACGCGTCTACCCACCTGAATTTATCTTGCAGTTAGTGTTATTAACTCTGCATTAAAAAAGATGTAATTATTTCCAGTCGTATTGCCTAAAATCTTATGATACAAAAATATTAAATTAAAATGGGACACATATAGACATCATGCAGGACTTGCCTAACCAGCCAGTCTGGCATTAAGCATATGTGAACCAGGAGAAAAGACGAATAAATATAACTATTCTAGCTCGTAACTATGGTGGGGTTATTGGGGACTCCACTCCCTTCCTTAAAGAGCCAGCCCCCTTCCTTAAAGGGTCCCCATTTCTTAAAGGCCTCCCCTGCTTCTCCTCCCTTTAAATGTTTATGAGAAGTGGGTGGTGGTGCGTACCCCTCTCCCTTCCTCCTGCAAGACTGAAAGGGCCCTTCAGCTGATTGGTGTGCCACATGCTCCCCGTTGATCAGCTGAAGGGCCTTTAAATCTTGCAGGAGGGAAGAGAGAGGGGTGCACGCCACCCCCCTTCATTATGGCAAATAATGGCTACCCCACCAGAAAAAAATTTGCCCCACAAGCCACAAAATCCTGGCTCCGGGCCCATAACTACCTATCATGAATAGTAAATATAATCTATCCATCAGTTTGCACCAAAAGGTTAAAAAAATGTTTGACTAATCTGCATCCAAAAGATGCCATTTGAAAGAACAAAGTGATACTTACATGGTTTAGTTTTAAAAGCAATTGCTAGTGAACCTTGAAGTTCAAATCCAAATTCCCAGGGGCCTTCAGCTGCCTAGCTCAAGGCTATGCAATCTCTCCATGACAGAGCTGCCAATCCTAAAGCAGCCACAGAGCACATGACACTTCCATTTGACATCACAGCAATTCAACCACTCACAGCTGCACAACGTTTAAAGCTCCTGAAGCAGTGGGCATGTGACATTCCCATCCTTAGCAGAGATACATCCTTCTAAACCCATTTGCCTCAGCTTCGATTTAGGATTGTACTGTCAATGAGTAAGTAAAAGAGGAGATATTTTCAGTCAGGCTAATTTAAACTTGTTTTTGTTAACAAACTGTCACTCAAACACTTGAAGAATACATCCTCTAACACTTGAAGAATACTTGCATCAATTTTTTTGGGTTTGTTTTTTTCCAGTTTTTGTTTGCTCAGCCATAAATGTTGGAATATATATTGTGATTCATGTATTTAATTGTCCTTTCATTGCTTTATTATATCGGGAATCTTCCTTGGAAACTGAATAGCAGACTGTGAGGGACAATTGTGTTTTGTTGGGGTTTTTTGCTGTCAAGTCCCAGCTGAATTATGGCGACTGCACAGGGTTTTCAAGGCAAGAGACCTTAGAGGTGGTTTTGCCATTGCCTGCCTCCTCATCATGACCGTAGTATTGCTTGAAGGTCTCCCTTCCAAATAGTAGCTGGGCCTGGCCTCGCTTAGCTTCCGAGATCTGACGAGATCCAGACCAGTGCTAAGGGAGCAGGCTGAGAAAATTTGTGATTTACAAAGCTCATCAGGCTTTTCCTATTCATACAACTTTCTGTCATTAAAACCCTTTGAAATATAGGGCAGGATATAAAAATCCATATGTGTAAATCACTTATATACACACAGAAGAACAACTGTTTCTGATTAGAACAACTTACGATTGAATTTTTTTTTATGTTTTCATCTCTTACCCTTAGCTCTTCAGTTTCCATGGTGAACTCCCAACATAATAATGCAATGTAGCTACAATTAAGTCTATAAACCACAATACATATACCAACATCTATGGCACAGCAACACCCGGGCTTCCCTTTGCTTGGTTTTGAGAAAGGGATTACATTATTGACTCAGCATTGGGGACTAATATCTTGGGAATGGGAGGAAGAAGAAATAGTTTAGAGACTAACAAGATTGGGGGGGGGGAGCTAGGATTGACAGCCTCCAGGTGGGGCCCGGGGATCTCCCACTTTTACAACTGATCTCCAGCTGACAGAGATCAGCTCCACTGGAGAAAATGGCTGCTTTGGATGGTGGACACTATGGCATTGCACCATGCTGAGGCCCCTCCACTCCCCCAAACCCCACCCTCTCCTGGATCCATCTCCAAAGTCTCCAGGTATTTTCCAACCCAGAGCTGGCAACCCTAGTATCAGCTCTTGAGAATCAAAATATCTGACAGAGGGAGCTTTGACTCTCACAAACTTATACCTCTAAAATCTTATTGGTCTCTAAGGTCCTACTGAACTTGAACCTAGCTGTGACAGGGAGTGACTGCTGAAGATCACCCATCTGATTTTTCCATCAGTGTACAGGGTTGCCAAGTGCTTACCTTCTACTGGTGGAGGGGGGAGTCCTCTTCTTTCCGGGAGTTCCCCAGCGCACGCACGCTTTGTGCGCGCTGCAATGATGTCACCAGAAGTGGTACCATAGAGTTTTGGGGCGATTGGTAGAGCGTCGCCCCGGCAACGTCCCCAAAGTGATGATGTCACTTCTGGGTGACGTCATCACGCTGAGGCAGTTGTCCTGACCCATGACTTCGGGGGTGGGGTTCCCCTTGCCAGCTGAATTCAGGCCGGCGGATTGGGGACCCCTGTAGCGTGGGATCCCCCGCCCCCCAGGCAGACTTGGCAGCCCTATCAGTGTGATATGTTATTTATAAAACAGTTTAAATATGAATGTATTCTGTCATAAGTATGCAGCAGATGCAACACACAATTCAGATCTGATGTACATTTCCCTTATATCCGGACATTTATTTCTGCATTATTTAACTCAGATAGTAGTGTTTGAGAGCTCTGTAGTGTTATCTGGTTCAGTGCTGAAACTGCTCAGTGGTTTGGTATAGTTCCTAACCAAAACCACGATAGGTTTCTCTATCCTCTTTCATTTCCTATATAAAAATGTGATTGGTTTTTGCTATATTTAAAAGTTTACAGACAGACGTTATGCAACAGTGTCAAATGCACTGGGCCATTTTATGATTGGAGCCATTCATCTTTTCCACTGGTGAAAGAGGAAGGTGAGCAGTCCTTTTGATTACCAAAATATTTATGTTGGGGATCTTTAGTTAGCTTTATTACAGTCATCACTCAGCCAGCAACAGAGTCAGCAACACAAAGGAAAGAAGTACATGTAGTAAAAAGAGTCATAGCCTCCTCATTATAAACTAATTTCCATTATACATGCATAATTAATCAAAAGAATTAACCAGATGCTTCCTTATTAAACAGGATGAAGCACAGAAGTTAGCCACCTTAAAGGTAGTTTCATTAGAATGACCTGAAAAAGAAGGGACAAATAAAATTTGTCAGATCTGCCTGGAAAGTTAGAAAGAATTAGGGTAACGTATAAGGAATAAAAGGCCTCATAAAATAAACAATACAATACCATGTTTAATTGTTTCAACCACATTCGTTTTACAAGGGCAAACACATTGAGAACTGGAGGTATCTGAATATCTCTATGTCAGAACAGCTAAAGGTAAAACATTAAAGCAGGCCAAGGTGAAGGCTCTTTGAAATTTGGGGGATTCCTAGGCATAAAGGTATTTTGCCGGGACTCAGCTGTGGATAAGTTTAAACCCATGCTCTATCAGCCAGGGGCGTAGACTTTCTAAATCCCCGCACCATGTCCCCGCCGCTCCTCCCCCCCCGGCCCCAGGGAGGCAGACCCGCACGCAGTTGCGGCGGCGGCTGACTGCTGCCCGCACGAAGCGCGGGACCATGTCCCCACCGCCTCTCTCCCCCCCCCCGCCCCAGGGAGGCAGGAGGGCAGGCCGGGGGTGGGGGGGGAAGGAGAGGTGGCGACGGCCAGCTGGCCGGCTGACTGGCCACTGGCGAGATCTCCATTTTGCCGGGGGTGGCTGAGCCCCCCCAGGAAATTTCGGGGGAGGCTCGAGCCCTCGAGCCCCCCCATAGTTGACGCCCATGCTATCGGCTTGGAGAGTTCTATCCCAAATCCGTTATGTATTTTTTTTGCTCCCTCTAAACCTAAGATGATACAGGACTCTGGGAGCAGTAAACTCATTAAGTTATAATTTCTCCTCAACAGCTCTCATCCATCCTGAATGGAAATCTATAAGAATTACTGAAGTTAATCCAAGAGAGCTGAATTTCGACTTAAACCAAATACATATTTATATATATCTGTGTGCTTCAATCAGCACCATCCCCATTTCTACTCTGAGAAGGGCATTAAGAAGGCAATATGGGGATACCAAATATGGATCTGGAAAATTTAGTTCATTTGGCTTCCAGGAAATGAAAATCTTTATAAAGGCATATTTGTGAGCCATACCTGACTTGAGGTATTACCTTGCCCTGGAAGGCTTTAATGCTGAGGATCATGGGATTTGCAAGAACAAAAACCATACGTGGCAGAGGCTGCAATAAGTAAGAGAACTGGGTGAGAGTGAACAAAAAAAGTTGGTTGGATCCACCCTAGAGTCACCATGTTATATATGCAAAATGAGATTGTGAAGAGATTCACACTATAAACTATTCACAGAATATACAGCAGTTTCCAGAAAGCATGACAAGAGATATTGTATATGTCAAATGCCCATATTTGCTCTCAGTGTCTCTCTGATTAGCATAACTCATCAGCATACCACACCCCCTGACATCACTGGAAGTGTGTCAGAAGGCAACACCCACCGCTCAGGCTCCACCCCAAAAATCTCCAGGTATTTCCCAACTCACACCAACCCACAGCAACATACATATAAAACACCACATTAAATCACAGAAAGAAAACACACACAAAATATTTATGCAGCAAAACACCACACTTATTTTTCACTCCCTGAGACCTCTGTGTTTGGGGGTTTCTTTTTTAGTACAAACTGCTAGTACAAAAGCTGTACAAAAGTAGAAGCTGCTGCTACCTGCTGGGCTGCCCTTTATTGGACCCCCCCCCCCCGTCCCCTCTGGCCTCCTTTGGGCTTCCTTCCTCCTTCTTTCCTCCCTGTCTCTACCCGCACTGTCCTTATCAGCACTGATGGAGTTGTCATGACTAGGATTCTGCCAATGCCAAGCAGTCCTCAGTAAATGACACCCACTGTGATTCTGAGTGTAAAAGAACGTTATGAGCACACATCCTAGAAAAGCATAGACACTTGGGAACAATCTATATACATGTAGAAATAAGGGAGAACATTTAGAAAAGAATCAAAGGGTAAAATGTTAGTTAATCTTTACTTACAGCCTCTATGTTTCTGTTTCTGGGAATGGGTCCGAGACAGAGCTTCTTAACCCAACCTGACAAGGCTTGTCCCGAATATCACAGTCTTAACCCAGAAATGCCACCCTGGCTAACATATCTTCCCTGCAGCCTGGGAGTTCCTTCCCTGAGCCAACCAGACATTACAGTGTAGGCTCAAAGATTCCCTCCAAACCAGTTCTTGACCAATCACTGCAAAAGTTCTGGATTAAGGGAGGTTAGCCTGCCAAGGAGGAAACCAGTAAGTAATCTGTCATGATCACTTGAGAGCTTGGCTAAATGGTGAAATTGAAACTGGGATTTCGTTTCCCTTCCACAATCAACCAGTCGTCATATACCTGTCCCTCACTTCCTGGGATGTAACTTTAGGATTTAAGTGTCCCATTCCAGTAGGTAAACTGGTGTTATTTCAAGTACATTTTATTTTTTCCAAACAGGATGTACCACAGACTAGTCATTATTCCCTCTCCTGAGGGAACTTTGGGAACTGTAATTCTCTAATGGTATTGGTGGCTCTTGAACTCTCAGCACTATTACCTGACTACCGTACTCAGGATCTGGGGGATGGAGGTAAGCCATCACAGTTAAGCTGGTATGAAACTTATCCAAGTGTCTAGTATATATATGCCACAAAAGAGGCAACTACAGACAGATGCATTTCATTCAAGACAACACTAGCTGCTCAGATCGTGAAAATGGGAAGTGCAGAACTGAGAATAGAGCACAACAGGAATTGCAGAGGGACATTGTGCAAGCAGTGATTCAGAGTCTCTAAACAGTGAATATTTGAATGAAGACAAAATTAATAAAGACAAAATTAAAGAAAGTCATTGAAGTATCTGAAGGGGGGTGCACTAAAAGGAATGACAGGATTGCCTGTTGGAAACAGTGGGAGAGGCTTGAAGGCCCTTTGGAAATAATGGGAGCCAGAAATACCAATTGACTTGCATGGGCTCCACTGAAATACATTACAGCTCAAGAAGAGTTGCAAAGAAAATGCAGAATGGATTTTCCATTAAGGTCTCTGGGCTCAGACAGACTACTATGGGGCTGGAATGATGTGGTATGACAGCCCATGGGGGTAGCAGATATGTTCTGGGACTGGAATGACAGCCCCTAGAGGGGAAGGACAGCCTCTAAGAAGAGAATCTGTGCTCTAGGACTGGAATGACAGGCCTTGGGGCTAGCAGAAGCGGTCTGGGACTGGAATGACAGCCCCGAGAGTGGAATGACAGCTCCTGGGAACAGAATCTGTACATGGGGAATGACAGCCCCCCTGAGTGGAATGACAGCTCCTGGGAGTAGCAAAAGTTTTCTGGGAATGGAATGACAGGCCCCAGAGTGGAATGGCAGCCCCTGGGAGTAGCAGAAGTATTCTAGCACTTGAATGATAGGGTTGTTATCATTGATGGGTGGAAGTTCACATTTCCATAAGGCAACAAAGAGACTTGAGGATGACTCAAAGTAGTCAACTGAAGATGAAACATTGTATCTGAATCCTAATTGTGGAAACAGGGAAATTATTTGCAGGACTCCTCTGTGTGTACATATTAATATAGCCATACATATATGCTACTGCTGGTAGCTGGAGGCATTTTTCCTTTGGTATTAAGCAAAAGACACACAGAAATATTTAATCAGCATATTGTACTGCCAGCTGTAGAAATTAGATACTTGATTGTTCCATAGCATTAGAATTAGGTTGGAAAATTACAGTAATATTGTACAGCCAATCTGCATGTTCAGAAGCATTACATGGAATAGACCTCTTGGAACTGTATTACTTAAATATGCTGGTAGGGAAATCACATGTTTGAAGGTTCTCCCACATAAAACAAAAACAAACAAATAATCGTTCACTGCACCTAACAAAACAGCCTATTATCCTTGACGTGGTACTTTTCTAATGAGAGGGAGATTTTTTTTATGGGAGAGCACTCAAATACATTCTTACCTGCATTCTGAAGTAGTGCAGGCCACAAAGGCCTTTATCATGTGAGTCTTTTGAACATGTAGTTTGTTTTGTAATTTCTAAAGCACATGGAGGAGTAGCAGTAGAGTGAAAGAAGAGTTGGATCCAACCAGCTTTTCTGCATGTGAAGAGGAAGGAGTGCCCCCCCCCCGAGCTCTGGGGGTGAAAGCAAAGTTGTGGCCCCTGGGATGTTAATAAACAAAAGCTGTGTGGGTCGGGGGCTGTAGTAAACAGGGGGGGCCGGGTAAAATTGAGTGAAAAAGATGACCATGTGCCAGATCCAACCCATGTGCCAGAAAAAAATAAGGCCTACATTCTAAGTAAGAGCAATGCTTTCTGAAGCACTGCCATACGTTCAGCCATTTACTTGTTCTAATGATGTATTCATATTTGTTACACTTTTGATTGCATTACATTGTGGATATCCGCATGCATGCATCTCTAGCAAATGGTTCAACACATGCACAGTTTTCAAGCTACTGTCTGGCTGCAGTTCTAGGAATACTTCATTGAAAGTAAGCAATATTATATAATATGGGCCTTATTTATGTGTAGAGTTGCCAGACCCCTTGGTGGAGGCAGGGGTCCCCTGCTGCCAGGCCCCGCCTCCACACTGCCAACCAGCTGGCTGATGGGGGGGAACTTACCCCAAGAAGGAGGAAGATCCATCCAACATGCAGCGATGTGTCTATATAACTGCCCATGTAGCCCAGAAGTGATATCATCACATCTGGGACATTGGGGTGATGCTCTGGAATTTTGGGCAAAATCTCTATGGTAGAAGTCAAATTTACCATAGAGTTTTTGCCCAAATACTAGTGCATCGCTCTAACATCCTGGACATGATGGTCACAACATGTTGCTACATTGGATGGGCCTCCCTGCTGCTCTCCGTAAGTCCCCCCCATCCCCTGGCAGTTGCCAGAATGGACCTGACAACTCTATTTATGAGTAGACTTGCTTAGGACTGCTCCGTCTGCTAAATAAAAATAACAAACTTAAGCATAGTTTAATGCTATTGGTTTGTTATATTCTGAATATTGACCTTAATCTGAACAAATGTTTATTCACTAATAAAACTGGGATCCATGTGGATATCTGGAGGTGACTGTTAAAAAATTATTGTGTACAGCGTCCTAAGGTGACCATATTTGTTTCTCTGATTAAACTGGGTCCTAAAAGTTTATTTATCTATTTAATTTGTTTATGTATTTAATTTGTTTACATTACTTATAAACCACCTTTCTCTCTGAGAGTCAAGACAACTTACTCAATGTAAAACAATGGAGTCAATATGGTGATACAACTAATAAGCAATTAATAAGATTAGAATTGCAGAAATTTGCAAATACACTGTCATCTGAACAAAGCATAAGTACTAAACATGACATTTTAAACAATGCAGAATGTGGTATTACATAAACAGAAACCCAGTGCATTTTCTGGACCAATTTGTTACTATATAGCCCTATTTCCGTTATAAAAATGCCATCCTGAAAAATTCTGCTTTACATAGTTTATGAAATATCAGGAGCATAGGAGCCTTCTTGACCTCCTCCGGCAAGCCATTCCAAAGGCTGATGGCTACTACAGAGCAGGCATGCGTATGGGCACTTGTTGATCTTGCCTGTTTGCAGAATGGTACCTGCAGAGGGCCCTGCTCAGATGAGTGAAGTTGTCATTGCAGGACATAGGTGGAGAGGCAGTCTTGCAGATAAGAGGGTCCCAAGGCCATGATGACCTTTGTATGTGATAGCCAGTACCTTGAATTGAACCGGATAACTCACGGGCAGCTAATGGAGTGATCAGAAATTTCCTTCTGTAACCAAAACTCATGGTACAATTTCTTAAACTTTGGTGCAGCTCAATGTCACTTTAGTTTTCAGTTACTTCTTTCTCCGCTACCCAAGTCCCTCGGTATCTGAAACAGATTTATCACCCAATCTGGAGAATCTCCATTGATCCTCAAATAGCTCAGACATATCTTTCATGCAGCATATCCAAACAGAGACAAAAAACTTGCAGACCATCATCTCGTATCGAGCCTTTCTGTTCTAGCTCAGGCAGGTTCAGGAACTGGTATAGCTTGCGATGACCTATATTGCATTTGAATAGAGTTAAATTTGAAATAAAGGTAGAGACCACATAATGAGATTGACCTCATTTCCTTGTAACTGCAAATTCTCACTACTGAACTTTGCAAAGAGTTCTGAAACATATCCAATGTCATGCCTGATCTATTTGAGTTCATCACTGAGCAAAGCATTTGTGTCTTCAAAGAGCTCCACAATATTGTAAAAAACAATAATAAAAGCATCTCACGCAGTTGCCTTTTGATAACCAATGAACTTCAGTGTGAAGCAGCAGACGTTCAAAATCACCATCCTCAACACAGAATTCCCAGAATAGTCAGTCATTAGGGTTGCCGGTCTCCAGGTGTATTACAATAGTCTCCAGGTTATAGAGATCAGTTCCCTTGGAGAAAATAGCTGCTTTGGAAAATGGACTCTATGGCATTATACCCCACTGAGGTCCCTCCCTTACCCAAATCCCGCCCTCCCCAAAGCTGGCAATCCTATTAATCACTGAGAGTGTGGGATTTAATTTTATTCACTGCAGTAATCACAATGTGTAATGACTTGTACAGGAGATCACTGAGGTTTTTTGCAACCAGATGCTGACAATGAATGACACAAGGAACTATAAGGACACTTAGCACTGCTTTTTTCATGTAAGCAACGCATCAACAGTAGTGACCAGTCATTCGTTAATGGGGCTCCATCAGTTGTACGAGCAAGTATGTTAGTAAGTGGAAATTAGATACTAAGGATGATTTTTTTCTGTGGCTCTTTATTTATTTATTTATTACATTTTTATCCCGCCTATCCAGCAAGCTGGCTCAAGGCGGCTACCAACCATAAAATACCATAAAACGGTCTACAAACTTAAATAAGCAACATCAACAATAAAACAATATAAGCAACAATCAAAACTGGCAGCAACAGGGTTCTCATGGTGAGAGGCGTTGGCAGAAGGTTCAGCAGATTGGGCAATAATATCCTACATCGCCCCAGTGGCGGCTCCTAAGGAAAGGCTTGGCGGAAGAGCTCCGTCTTACAGGCCCTGCGGAACTGCAATAAGTCCCGCAGGGCCCTGATGTCATCCGGGAGCTCATTCCACCAGTGTGGAGCCGCCACTGAGAAAGCCCTGGCCCTGGTACAGGCCAGCCGAACGTCTTTTGGACCGGAGAGAGTCAGGCGATGTTGAGTGCCTGACCTCAGTACTCTCTGGGGCACACATGGGGAAAGGCGGTCCCTCAAGTAGGCAGGTCCCTGACCATATAGGGCTTTAAAGGTCAGCATCAGCACCTTGAACCGGATCCGGTATGCTATAGGCAGCCAGTGCAGCGACCGCAACACAGGCTGGATATGATCCCGCATGGCGAGACCCATCAACAGCCTGGCCGCAGCATTCTGCACTAGCTGCAGCCTCCGAATCTGAGACAAGGGCAGCCCCATGTAGAGAGCGTTACAGTGGTCAAGTCTTGAGGTGACCATAGCATGGATCACTGTGGCTAGGTCATTGCGTTCGAGGGCCACCTTTAGAATGCATGCTAATGTATATATATGGTAAATATAAAGTAAATTTGGTATCTCCATAGTTCAAAAAAGAAGAAAATGGCACTCATTTTTTATAGCTATAGGTTCCCAGAAAAAACTAACTTATAGGCATGAGTTTGTGACATTTATTATTTATCAATTTATTTATTATTTCAAATTTATACCCCGCCCTCCCCGCAAGCACACACAAAAGTAAATATATGCTCTAATCTAACCTTGTAGCTAGAAAATTAATATACCACATAGAATATTGCATGAATAATATTTTACACGTTCTTAGTAGTGAAAAAAGGGTGAAGGAAATTTATAGCATAAAATATTTATATATAACTACTTACCAAATATGCACAAAGCTTCACATATGTACAATAACTATTTTATAAGAAAAGCAACAGCTATTACCAATACCCATCCATCCATCCATCCATCATCTATCCAGCTTATAGCTCTCCCTCCCCCGTACAGGGCTCAGGGTAGGGAACAACATTCCAGTAACAGCATTAGCAATCAGATTAAAATTAGCTATCTTTTGACTTGCTCAGAATCATTAAAACAAACCAACATATCGCAAGGGAATAACTTTGAAAACAGTAAAAGCAGTAAAACTTTAAAGATGAAGTGAGGAAGGGGGTTTGCTGTAGGTTCTAGCCTAGCCAGTCATAAATAAGTGAACAACACGGTAAGAGGGATCCACCTCCAGTGCCCCAGGGGGCAGTACCACCCACTTTGGGAACTATTGACCTTGCTCTTAGACCTGGAATTGGTCAGCTACTGCTCTCTCAATCACCTTGTTCTTCACAGTTACTTATGAATCACTGTAAAGTCTCAAATATAATCAGAAAAATTAAAAATCCAGTTAGGGAAATGTCCAAATTTATCCAAATTCAACCTTTCAGATCCCCCTCCACAACTGATCATATTTATAAGTTACGTATAGAAAATAATTACATAGAGATTGTTTTAAAACTGAGAGATTTTGCTTAAAAAGAATTTGTCATTTAGAGCTTATCTTGGTTATTTAATGTTACATGGTTACGTTATCGTAAAGTTTTACCTTTTATTCTGTAGCTGTGCAATTGAAAAATTACTTTAAAAAATGAAAGTCAAAAGTAACAATTTTCTTACAAGTATAACAGTTTTTACTAGGGTTGCCAGGTCCCCCCTGGCCACCCATGGGGGGGGGGGGGGGTAAGGTTGCCAGATCCTAGTTGGAAAACTCCTAGAGATTTGGGGATGGAGCCTAGGAAGGACAGGGATCCCATTGGGGTACAATGCCCTACAGTTCACCCTCCATAGCACCATATTCTACAAGGGAGCTAATCTCAGTACTCTGGAGATGAACTGTAATTTTGAGGGACCCCCAGGTCCTACCTCATGGCTGGCACTCCTAATTTTTAGATTTCTGTAAATGTGATTTTTGCTCTCAGATCATGGCTACTAAAGAAGAAGAAGAAGAAGAAGAGAGGAAGAGATTGGATTTATACCCCGCCCTCCACTCCCCAAGGGAGTCTCAGAGCGGCTTACAAACTCCTTTTCCCTTCCCCTCCCCACAACAGACACCCTGTGAGGTGGGTGGGGCTGAGAGAGCACTTTCCCAAGCTGTCCTTGAGGGAACAGCTGGTACAGAGTTATGGCTTGCCCAAGGTCATCCAGCCAGGTGCAAGTGGAGGAGTGGGGAATCAAACCTGGTTCTCCCAGATTAGAGTCTGCGCACTTAACCACTACACCAAACTGGCTCTAAAGAAATGCATATAGAAAGATGAATGCTATTTGGGGAATGACCAGAAATCATTAAGGATGTGTGAAATAGTTGTTTTAAATGGCCTTCAACTCTAGTGGGATTGTTGGAGTTAATTCTTAAAATTAAGTTGTCAGAGCCAAGAATGGGAGTGGGAGGGAATTTAATAAAAAGAGAGAAGGTGAAGAGAAGGGAGTGTTAGCATTTAGAGGTCAGATTTGTGTAGCAGAATATCATAGAGAGATGAGAGAAACTAGTATTTCTTAGAGCTCTGATGGTAGGGGATATTCTGTTCCTCAAATCTGGAGCCACCTTATGTCCTCCATGATTTCCTATCTTTGTCATTCAGAATCTTCTGTGAGGGAATGGTCTTTCAGCTGGGTAGCAAGCAACACTGAATGACTAACAGAAACCAGAAAAGGCAAATGAACTAGAAATGAACAAAAGAATAAACAAATAGAGTGCTGATATCTAAGGAAACTCAAAACATCACGTTTTTGGGATCAAGTATAAGCAAGGCTTTTCCCCCCTCAAAAGAATAATTGATCACATAAGATAGAGTGTCACCCAGACAGAGAAGCACCTATCACAGTTTCACCTTGTTGAATGTCACCCTGTTTATTATTATAATCCGAGGCAATACAATGTTCTGCGATGAGAATATTTGTTGGCATGGACACAATGATCTGGGGAGCTATATAAAACAATACAATCCTCAAGCCATTAGAACCCACATATGTGGGGCAATCCTAAACAGAATTAGACCCTTCTAAACCCACTGACTTCAATGGATTTAGAAGGGGTGTAACTGTGTTTAGGATTCCACTGACAGGCAGTTGAGTGGCTTGGCAGATGACTAGACTATAAGTGGAAGAAAATTTGTAGCAAACAAGACTGAACACAGATTAGGGCATATCTTCATGACTGTGGTAGTGATGGCAGTGAAGTGCTCATACTTGTCCGTCACCATCACGTCTGTGCAAATTCATCCCACTGAGCTTTCTGAGTTGTGGCAAGGCTTCTCCATCTTGTTCCTGATCATGTTAACTCAGATACTTGCTCTGACTTGTTTGCTAGGCATTTGTATATTAGAACTTGGACATAGTTCTTTTGGCAGGATTAGCTAGTTCTGCTTCAGTCTCACTTTCAGGCTTGTTTTGGAACTGAGACTTCCACTGTTGCTTTGACTGATGGCCTTTGCTAGGCAAGAGACAAGGAGAGTGCAATCTGCTGGAACACATGATGGTTTTTGGTATATAGCCTGTGATATTCGTCTGGATCAGTTGACAGAGGTAGACGCATCCAGTGGTTCCATTTTCCTCTCATTTAATTATCCTCTCAAACAGCAGTAATTTTCTCCAGCAACAACTATAGTAATAAAAAAAAATCATTTTGGAAGATGAGAATACACTAATCTGATCAATAGTCCTCCTCATGGAGAAAAGTGGCTTATAAAATAAATTAACCTTCAGTGAACCATATCAGCTTTTAACGACCACATGAGCAACAGTTTAAATGCTTTGTGGCTCACAGTCTGGATGTAAAATATTTTGATGGTACAGAGCTTAAAAATGAGAAGGAAAAAAATGCCAGAAATCCTCACTTACATTCCTAGCACAGACCCTTGTTCTCTATCTTCTTCAATGAATAGATGGCATAGCTGTGTTCAAAAAGGGAAAGCAAGGAATAATAACTATTGGCCCCCAGGGTTGATTGCACCAGAGAAGCTACACCACAAATATTGTGTGTTTTATCACAAATATCCTTCCTTGCTCACTTCACCTCTGCTTTTCTTTCTCCCTCATCCTGTTTGAAACATGGTGTATTTTATGAATGGCTTCTTTCTTGGTCTCTGCACAGGCCCAGCCATCACTGAAATGGTAACCTCTGTCTTGGATGTAACTTTTCAGACTGCTGGTGGGAAAAAAATTAAAGAAATTTTCAATCATACCTGAAAAGAAAAGAAAAAAAGATGATGTAAAAGAAATGGCAGATGACGTAAAAGACATCCACCTGAGACCCTGGAGAGCCACTACTGGTTAGTGGACAGTGCTGACCTTGATAGACCAGCCATTTGAATCAGGGTGCTGCAGTGTCATGGGAACCCCTCCCTGCTGTCCAATGCCACACAGCCCAGATGTATTTTTATTGTCACCATGAACTAAGCCTAAGTCAAGCCATTTATCATCCATCGTATCACAAGAAAGTAAAGAATCCTTCGAAGACTTCCTCGTATCTGAAACATCGAAATCCAAGAGAGGTAAACCGCCACTTCCTAAAATATCAAGAGAATAAGTCTAGTAAAAAGCCACTTATATACAAGGTGTACAGCACTGCTTCCCGCAAGGCTTGTTAGCAGTTACCCAGGCAGGCAGGGTTCCATCCTCACAATTATTAACAAAGATTAAATCTTCTTTCATAAGCCTATTTTGGAAGAAAAAAAAAGTGGGGATATCATCCTCTTTGGCTGCGGAAGCCGTGTCGACACGGACGGGATTTGCTTCCTAAATCCTGCTGCAGCCACTCAACGGGAATTAGTTATCTCAATTTCAGTCATCTGATCAGGGATGCTTAAACCTCAAGGTCCCAACTCGTGGGCACGAGCAATTGGGACCTCCCGGTTTAACCATGCGGATACTCAATACAAATACAAAGGACAACAAAAGTAATTTAAAAACATCCACTGATCCACATACATTGATCGGGGGGCGTGTAGTTTCCAGGTCTGCCGCCCCAGCGCTCTCGTTTGCCGACGGGCTGGTACCGGACCGCGCAACCACAGGCTCCTGCCTCCTCCCGGAGAGGGTGTGTGTGTGTGTGTGGGGGGGGTGTGGGGGTGTGCATCGTGCGCGACTCCCGTCGCCTGCGGGCAGCTCTATCAGATCCCCCCTTGCAAAAGAGGAAGTGTTTATCGGCAGTTCCTTGTCTAGGCATGGCGGAGTCCTGTGGCGGCTAGGCGGGACTGAATTCTCCTCCCGTGAGCGGTTTGACTGTTTGGAGCCTTACGACCTGTGGGGGGTCTGTTTATGTGTAGACGTGCGGCGTGGCCGTAGTAGGTGGGCAGCTTATTAACGGCGTTGTGTCGCGTGTTTGTGTACTTTCTGATTTTACTTCCACCAAGGTTTACTCGTCGACGCTTCAGAGGAGCTTCTAGCTCAGACCTCTCTAAAAGGGGGGGAAAAACCAGCAGCCGTTCTACAAAGCCGACACCGCGCCCCCCCCCCCCCCATCTCGCTTCTTCCCGCCTATTTCTTCCCCCTCCCCCTCCTTTTCACCTTTGCCCCGCCTTTTTTCCCCCTGGCACGTGACGGGGACCTCTGACGCCGGCCCGCGCGATGCCCTGGAGCTGACACTCGGCGAGGAGCTGAAAGGGGCGGGGCCGTTGGACTGGGTCGCGGCTGGCAGAGGAGGGAGGCGAGCGCAGGCAAGGCGAGCGGAAGGAAGCCGCGGAGGGTCGGAGCAGAGCCGCGCGCCTGGGACCTTTAACTGAGGTGAGGGGCTGTTATTTACGGGGGGGGGGGAGAGAAGAGGAGGCGGACCGTTGGGAGGCGGAGCGCGGTCTTAAAGCACGCCAAAGCTCCCTCCCTGCGGGGTTGTGGGGAAGGGGCGCCTCACATGGCTCCGGTCCATTCGCTTGCGAGAGGGTGGGTGGCTGGATGAAGGAGGAAGGGGGCGACCTCGCCGACTCCTTCCCCATCTCTCTCTCTCGCCTCCCCCCTCCTCGTAAGCGCCACATCACGCCGTGGTACTCCCGTGTTAACAACCCCGGAGTAATCTCTCCCCCCTTTCCTGAGCCTCCCTGTCGCGTCAAGTGGAGTGCCGTCTTCGATGGGAGAGTCGGAAGGTGTGGGCAGGCAGGCCGGTTGGTGCGGGGATTCTGGGGAGGGTGGGCTCTTTAGCGGGTTGGGGAGGCCAGTGGCATATGGGTGGCCGCGGTCGGTTTCCTCTGGCCACCTGTTGGGCTTAACTGGCAAGGCTGTCAAACCTCAGGCCCGGGCGGAGGGAGCGGGGTGGAGAGGGAGAAGTGTTTTGAAGGTATTGGCTTTTTTGTTTGCTGGCTTTTAGGTTTCACATTCGTGGGGGTGTAGGTGGTTCCTGGAAGAACTTTCTTGTCGTGGCACCTTGGTTGGGGTTCCCGTTTCTTGCGGTGAGCCTTCACCCTGCTTGTGGGCTTTTTTTTAAAAAAAAGAAGAATCGCACTCCCACCCTGCTCAGGACTCCTCCGAAGCCGGAGTTCAGTCGCTGGGACTGGTGCAACCTGCTTCCGGAAATATGTAGGAATCGGCGTCTTCGGACGTCCCTACAGGCAGCGGTGTAGTCTCAGCTGCCTGTGACTGGTTTGTGCCCGGAAGCGTTAATGTTTGTGTGGTTCATACCCAGATGGAATGCCACCATGGTAGTGCAGTTGTCCGCCCCCTTCCCCCCCCCCCCCCTCCCTCCAGGCTTTTCCCTTGTTGAGCTTCATAGATTTCTGGCAAAGTGGAGGCTTATTGCTGCGGCACGTTTTGCTTCCACTGTAAACTGTGATAGATAGAGGTACCACCTGCCTGTGTACACACAGCATGCAGGGTATTTACTGTACCATGTATATTTGAGCAAATAACAGGCACCTATTGGGCGGAATAATTAAGAAAACATTATGTAACTTTGTTCTGCCTGTTAAGACAAACTGAAGAAAGGTGGGTGGGTTGGAACTAGTAGCTAAGCTCTGAGTGGAAGTTCGGCATTGTCTCTCTTGCTCCACAGATTTCCTGTGTAGGCCTTAGAATGCTTTGAGCCTTGCTTATTTATGAGTTAACCACACTGTGTTAGCAACAGATTTTTTTCTAGTTATTCATAGTCAGTTGTGGTTAGCACCATGTCAGAGTACCATAGAGAAGGCAAGTGTTGCCTGTGTAATTTTGTATTCAGTTGTTTGACATTTAAATGCACCATTCCTTGAGAAATTGACAAAAGGCATGAATAGTGAATTAGCGAGATGCTTAAAAGTTAAGCTTTGCCTTTTCTGTTGAAGGAACTGATGGGATGCTTCCAGTATCCCCTCTAAGATGAGTTGGTGTGAGGTGGCTCAGAGTTTTTTAGCCTCCAGCTCACACACTTCTGCTAGCTCAGGAAGGATGGCTGCAGAGCAAACTAATTTATGCAGCAGCCAAATCCCTAGCTCACAGCTTTAATGCCAGTAGCTCACCAAGTAGAATTTTTGCTCACAAGACTCTACAGCTTAGCAGGGGTGTCAAACTCATTTGTTACGAGGGCTGGATCTGACATAAATGCCAGCTTTCGTACCATAAAATGTAACACAAAGTACTAGAGAGTACTTTGGCCCGGCCCGACAAAATGTAACACAAAGTACTAGAGAGTACACATGGCCCGGCCCGACAAAGTGACATTTATGTCAGATCTGGCCCTCAGAACAAATGAGCTCGACACCTCTGGCTTAGAGGGAGCACTGGATGCTTCCTTATGTTACTGGGTACGGTGGCTGTGCAGGAGGAATTAGACCATGCTTCTGGAACTGGATGCCACTGTCCTTGCTTGCCATCTGTGGCTTTTTGTCTTTATCCTCATTTTGAAACTATTTCATACAGAATTCAGTACAGATGAGTCATGCAAGCTGTCAAGCAAAATTATTCTGATGAAATTTCAGTGTGTGAAATTGATTTCCCTCAGCAAATGTGAGGAGAATGTTTATGAAAGCTGGAGACTTGGCATTCTGTGATGTGTTTGCTTTTCTGCCATGGTGACTAGAAACATTTCTGTTTTCTCTCTCTAGATGACTCTTGTTTTCTTGATTCTTGTCAGAAGTGCAGATCTTCAGTGGTCAGCCCTTTGTATTGCATTCCTCTGCAGAACAGAATTCTTGCCTGAAGTATGACTGCAGGCTGTAGAATAATCAGTAGGAAGGAAAAAACTGTTATGCCAGGAGAGGTGCATTTGGGTTCTCAAATGAAATTGTGGTCTTAATTGAAATGATGTTTGAATCAAAGCTTGTTCCTTAGACGCTGACAAGTCACAACATAAGAAAAAACATCTTTTGTGTAGAGAACTGTTGGCTGGATTTTATTTCATCTGGCCTTGAATTAGTAAGAACTTATGACAGGGGGGAATCTAAATGTCCTCCAATGCTGCTTCAATGACTAACTTTGTTTATGCCTCAACATCATTAATGTGTTCATTGCAGCTGTAGGGAATAATGTTTGGCAGCCCAATGGTCTGTGGTGAAGAACAAAGCAATTGTGCATGCTTTTTTGGGTTACATAAATGGTAGTAAAGCCTTTTTTTCCTCCCAGTTTTCACTAGACTGAATTTTGACCACTGAACTTTGATTACTTTTAATGTTATGTTTTGGGGCCTTGGCTCCTTGAATGTGAATTGATGGCAAATTATGGTGTGTTTAGAAAGCTTACAGGAAGAGAGATGCATCAAACTAGAAATGCAGCATACAGTTAGATCTTAGTAATATTACAGAGATTGCTATCATGCTAGATTTCGGACTGCTTTGAAATTTGGAGAAGTAGATCAGCCGCATCGCTTGTTTCAGAGCATGCTTACGACTGCCTTGATTTGCATTGGCTTAGTGAAGTTTACGGATTTTGAAAAGAGTAATATTTTGTTTTAAGTGTTTTCCACACTGGAAAAGTATGAACTAATAAGCTGTATTAAAAAATCACATTCTGAGAAATAGCAGGTGGATTTTATGATACCTTATGGAGATTTGTCTGTGTATTCTGAATAAGATGCTGACTGTTAGACTAACATAATCACAGTAAGAAAGAGGACTGGGCTGCACAGGACAGTAGAATGAAGAGAAACCAAAGGCTGCACGACAGGTTTATTGATCAGTTGGTTTCCAGTGTGTTTTGAACATAAATGCTTTTCCATGGGGGAAGCTGCTGACATATAAGCTTGATTTCAGCAGACTTTTAAAATCTTCAGTTTATTTCAGAATAAAAGGGCCATTTTAAAAATATTTTTTGGGGTTTTTTTTTGTATTTTTCCATATGTGTACATGTGTGCAAGTGTGTGTGCACCTGGAAGTCATGGCAACCTCTGGTGACTGACCCCTACTGGGGGCCTGGAGGATATTCAGAGAGGTGGCTGAATAAAGCCTGCTCCCACTTCTGATATTTCAAGGAGGTCTCCTATCCAAGTACTTGCCAGAGTTGACTCTGCTTAGTTTCTGAGATGTGACAAGATTGGGCTTGCCTGGGCTATCCACCTCAGGGCTAAAAGGCCCATTTTAATAGGTATATAAAATACAGATTGCATTCAGGCTTCTGGAGTACAGAAAAGCTGTTTTTGCTGCAAGTGTGCCTAGCTGAAATGGTCCATTGAATTAAACCAGAATGCATATCTCTCTAATCGTCTCCAGTTTATTCCAAAGTAAATGGAATGTTTCAACTAGTTGAATGTGGAAATTGAAGATAAGCTTGATGCCTCAACTGCAGTAGGTTTTCTTGCCATGGTGTTATGAGAAGTTGCTGTGCCGGGACAAAATAACTTAACATTGATTAAAGCTCATTATTACAATCTTCCTTTACAATTTCAGTAGGAAGTAGTTTTGAGTTCCTAGGACTTCTTTATACCTGGTCACCAACCAGCAGTAGTATTAAAATACTTCCACTAGGTTGTACAGGTGCTGCAGGCTGCCTCTGCATCCACAATTGCACCCTTCCTTCTGTGCTGTGCTGCAAATGACGTCTAAAGACAAAATAATGTCTGTAAAGCAGCTTTCACTTCTCTCTCAAGTAATATTTGTTAAGACATCACTAGCCTACAAGAGATGCCCTATGCTTCTCTGGATCATGGCCTCTATTGTCAATCTATTCAGTTTTTGTAGCTGATATCTTAAGAGCTGTGCTTTGGATATGCTTATGCAATTATAGTAGTATGTTAAGAATTTACCTTTCCACTATTCAGATAAGGAGACCCTCATACAGAAGAATGCTTTGGTACACATATTGGCTTGAATGCACCAAAAGAGTTCACAGGAGGTTTTGAAGGAGCAGGTCTTTCCCCACTGTCTCCTTCCTCAAGCAGCCTGGTGTTTTGACCCCAAACTCCTCTCTGAGGATTGGAAGAGCCTTATAAGCAAAATGTGCCAAAGGACACAGGGCTGCAATAGCAATGAGCAATGAAAGTAAAATGATCATTCTCTCTTCTTCTGGTGCAGGCTCCATGTGGAAGATCATGTGGGGGAGAGTAATTTTAGTTTACTCCATATAATCACTGCAGTCCCCCTGTCCTGTGGTGCATTTTGGTTGCCAGGCTCTCTTGATCCTCAGGGTGGAATTTCAGGTGAAATTGAAGGGGGAAGATGGGGGGAAATCTGCCCCAGCAACACCTTCTGTGAACTGTTCTGGAGGATCCAATCCATTCTTGTTGTCTTGGGAACTGCAGGCATAAATGGGATGTGTGTCCAGATGTGGGTTCTGGCTGCCCTCCCTGCATTACATTCAGTTGAATGCATAGCTAGCCATGTGCAACTATATGTGGTCACATATGGATCAGGGCTGCATTTCTGCAGGCAGACAGAAAACCTCAAATTCATTGATCTTCTTAACCTACAAATGGTTTTTGCTTCTAACAGTCTAGTTTCCTAATAAGATTCCACATATTGTACATTAGTGTCTTGACTAATTAGAACTGAAATGAGAATTTTAACACTGAAAGGTACAAACTTTTATATGCATCTATTTATTTTTTATTCCACATCTTTCTCCAGCGGGGGTTACATGGTGCCCTCAGAACTGTACAGAAGTTGTCCATGAAACTTTTTTAGTGAATGTGTACTGTTCATATATTCCTCAAGGGTAATAATGTCAGTTGTGACCCACTGGCTCATGCCCTCCAGAAGTTTTTCTTTCAAAGAAATTAAAGTAGCTTCCTAGAATGCTGTTGGACTGAAAGAGCTAATCATTGAGGTTTATGAGTCCCCCTAACCTTCCTCCCCACATGACAAAATTTTATAGCATGTTATCATATTATGCTACTTTATCTAAAAATTTTATTAGAAACGCACTGGGAGTCAGTTACACCCCTTGTGAATAGCTGTTCACGGGTTTGATCAAGCTTTATGCGACCGTTAACACCACAGTTCATAGTGTGTAGCTTCAATGCAGGTTCTTTTTACTTGCAGTCAGTGCTGAAAAACAATATCTGGCAGAATTTCCCTCCTCTTTGATAAGGCCGCCTTGTGCCTTCCTATCCAATAAGTTTGATCAGACAACCAGAATGGTGCCTTGCTGTCCAATGAAGTTACTAAAATCACAAGGCGGCTGAACTCTTGTGAGATGTGAGGGTTGCTGGCCCTTGTTAAATCTCAGATTAATGTCTATTAAGGACTTCCTCCATTATAGGAAGGCCACTCGGAAAAACTATATTTTCCTGTATCTGAAGATTCCCCTAGTTATGTAGAACTTTCTTTCACAATTTGATATAATGGTTTTAGTTTAAAGTCATTTTCTACCCACTCCATTAGTCACTGTGGGCCAATCCCAGATCTTTATCATTTTGTAAAATGTAAATGTTGCGTAAACTCCAAGTTAGGCGGGGACTAAGTGAGAGGGGAAATTTATAGTATAGTGTATTTTTATTCTATTCTTTTCTCCAAGCAGCTCAAAGCAGTGTATGTGGTTCTCTTGTTCTCCACTTATCTTTGCGATCGCTCTGCAGTAGGTTTAACCACACTCCCTGTATTATTGGCACTTTAAAGGGAAAAGATGGGGGCATGTCTTGTTTTCTTTTCCCACTCTAGTCACTGTGTGGAAAGATCCTGTTTCGATCAGGGGTTTTATCTTATTAGCTTTTTAATGGTCTTTTTTATAGATAGAATTTGTACTGCTTATGTCTAATAACCTTGGGTCTTTTATCCTGTGGTTTTTGATTATAAATTGCCTCAGCCAGAATCCTGAAGAGGCAGCATAGAAATATTCTGAATAAATAACTGATATTCCCCTCCCTCTTCTTGTGTGGGCATGACCCAAATTGGGTGTGCATGCACCCACTACCTTTTACAGACTTGGTCCCTTCTGTTTTGACTCTATGGCGTCTACCTACTGATTATGTGAAATACTTTGCAGATTGAGCCAAGTTTCAGTTCTTGCAAACTGAATTGGCTTTGCAGGGTGTTAACTGCTATTAACTACTATTAATGACCCTTAAATGCACTCATGTATATGCCCTCCAAGACACTCCCCACTCTCTGATAATGACGTGCAGGTTTTCAGTTAATGCATATCTAAATTATCGCTACTACGCTGTCTGCTACATGTAAACAAGGTGCAAACACCTTGAAAAGATATTGACTGGAGATGGGAAGGACCAGGAAAAAGTTTGGAAAAATTGGGGGAAACTTGTTTTTTTCCAAAGCTTCCCCCCCCCCCCCGAAAATTGGGGGAAAATGTATTATGGAATATTTTGTTTTACAATGATTAATAACATGTTTATGACAAGGTGTTCATATATTTAATCCTCCAATAATTTTTCTAAAAGCTATGTAACGTGAAGTCTTTTATGTAAGACTATGTAAAGTATGTTGTTGCAATTTCTGTACACTGAGGGTAAACAAATGCTGGAATACAATTCAGATACTGAGAAAATACTGAGGATACAATTCTCAAATGCAAGAGAAAGATGCATTTCTTTCTCTAGGGGGCACTGCAGTTGTCACAAGATAAGGAAAAAGGCTTCGGTTTTCTTTTCCTTTTGGGCCTTTCAGGACCTTGTAGTTCCATTTGTAGCAAAACATTAATTTTAAAACATGAAATTAAATGTATTATTATTTTCTTAATAAGTTGTACTTTTAATATATCAAACATGATACTATTATGCCAAGCCAATCTATGCACACTACATTTTACTACACTTTCAATCTTTAAAGAGTGACTTCCAATCTTTAAAGAGTACTAACATTGCATTTTTTTGATTTTTCTGAAACTTTGTTTTTTTCTGACACTCCCCCCCCCCCCCCAATTTCCCCCACGGCTTCAAAATTTCTGGAAATTTTACATCTCTACTATGGACTCCAATGCCTTTTGTATTAGGCTTATATTTGTGTACAAGAAACAAACCTTAAACATTTTATGTTAATCTGGAGTAGTTTTCAAAGCAATCACATGCAACTTTTTTGAACTTTGAACTTTTGGGGCATATCACATTACTTGTCCCTCACTATTTTAAGACAGAAGGGGTTAAGAAAAAAGTACACCACAAATCCTGAATAGCTAAAATGTTATAATTACGCATGTCCATTTGGTCCTGAATGTTAAAAATCCATGACAAAATAATCAAGGACTTTCCAGGGTCAGTAGAGGTATTCAGGCTCAAATTTTGGCAGAATGCTGTGGGAATGGAGCTGATAACCAAGCAAAACCTCTATCTGCATACCCTTACTGTTTTGGTATCGTTCCTAGGTGTTACATTAAAAAAACTTCTGATTTTAGACAGGGAGCTTGTTAAGCTTGTGGGCATTTTTGGAATTCTAAAATTACAATTAAATAAGATGTTAATGGGAGAAATAAGATGCCAGTTATGTAGGAGGCCAAGAAAACTTTCAAGTAATAATGTAATTATCCAGTTATTAATAACTGTGATGGGTGGTCTTAGTTACCCCAAGCGAGGCTTTGCAGGGTCAAGAACTCTTTAACAGAAGAATTCAGTTGAAGCCAGTACTGGGAAGTCTATTTATCTGTGTGTCATTAATGTTGTTTGGAGTATTGTGAAGGTGAGTAGTAGGATGGGTTTCCCTGGTTGAAACTGAGGGAAATATAAATCTTTCATTCGCTGTCTCCTTTTTTTACTCTGCTTCTGGTAAGTATACCCAGGGGTCATTTTGACCAGGAGCTCGGGGGAGCTCAGCTCCGGGAGTTGGTGCCTGCCGCCCCCCCTGCGAGGGAATGCCTGCTTGTGTCATGGCTGCAGCAAAATGACCCCGTCCCCTGGAAAGGTCCTTGTTCCTCCGACCAGCCTTCTGAAGGCTTCAGCCACCACTGAAGCTATGCTCCCAGAATAGTGGTATTTCTGAGTGGTATTTCTGATTAGTAGCTGGCCGCTCTCTGGATTAGTAGCCCTCCCTCCCTCCTCTCTCTGTCTCTTCTTTCTTGCCTTCTGACATACTTCCGGTGATGTCAGGTGGTGTGGCATATGCAAATAAGTTATGCTAATGAGCTCCTGCACCTCTTTTTCTATGAAATGACCCCTGAGTATACCTCTCCTTTCTTTCTACAGGGTGTTTGTTGTGGGGAGGGGAAGGGAAAGGAGTTTGTAAGCCACTCTGAGACTCCCTTGGGGAATAAAGGGGGGGATATAAATTCACTCTCTTCTTCTTCTTCTTCTTCTCTCTTTCTGTTGGTGGTCCATCTCTTGTTGAGGTGAAGTAGGTTTTAAGCAAACGTTCCCTCCAATGGAGCCCTGTTACTCTTTAAGCTATGGCTACTCTTTTGCAGTCAGTGATTGAAGCTTGGCTGTATCCCTGGCACATTATTTTCAGCACATCTTTTCATCTTCCCATCACCTTTAGTACACAAAGACAATGTTGGATGAGATTAAGGGCAGGGAAATTCAAGAGAGGAAGGGGAAAGGAAGGGATGTGAAAGGTGATAAAGGAAAAAGAGAAGGGGAGTGAACATGGCAAAGGAAAGCAAAGAGCAAAAGAGAACTTGAAGAGGCATAATGAAGAATAATGAAGGGATGTGCATGGGCACTCTGCTGGGGATTGCTGATCTTGAAGGTTGTGTTGCAGCAAGAAAGGAGAATGCAGTCTCTGTGGCTGCATTAATTAATTAATAATTAATGGACATAGCTTTCAATTATTCCCTGGAAGTAATGGGAAGCGACTGGTTTAATATGCTTTCAGTTATGCACCTCTGTCAAGAACAGCCCCACCTAGTGTGCTTTCTGCTAGTCTGAAAGTTAGGAAGATACAAATGTTTGTTATTAGGTTGTGGCTAGGCAGAACCATTAGCAAAATAATGCATCATGATATTGGAAAGGAATATGGGCATTTGTATACATTTAACTCATGCCACTGTCCAAAATACCTTGAATTATATATTGGAATTTGTCAGCTACTAGCATGATATATCTGAATGAAACACAACCATGATTTCTGCAAGCTATGATTGTACGAAGAGCTTACAGCATTACCTTAGGGAAGTCATTTTCTGATCGTAGAAGGATGATAGAAAAGTCTTTTATGACTCCCAGAGGTCTTTGACAAATGTTAAAATCAGGATAATAGAATTCAAAAGGGACAACTTTCAATGCCTTTCAGTGATTATTTATGGTATAAGTAATGTTTTTTAGGGTGGAACTAGTGAAGTTACTGAAAATTTAATGGCAACTTCTGAGTTCAGAAAAATACATTGAAAGAAGTGGGAGGTAAAATAAACAAAACAATCCTTTCTTTCCCCAAGATTTAATAATATCTGAGCTATGTAAATAAATCCTCTACGTAAGCAAGAGATTGTCTTGAGCTAAAAAAAGATCTGATCCATTTTGTTAAGTAACTGAAACAATAGGCTTAGTAGATAGTGGGTAAAATGTAGCGGTTAACAGTTGCATGTGTTCAAAAAGGTTATATTGCTTTAATATGTAATGTTTACCTACAGAGTATGTGGGCAGACAAATAGTAGATTTGTACATCACTGGACAAAATGCTTAAAACTAGAGTCAGTATAGCAAGAGGAAATCCAGTTGCTCAAGAACGTTTGGTAAGTTGTGGGGGATGATTTTGGAAATTTGTTCTGATTATGGGAATGTTATGCTGAAGGACTATTGGAAAGATTCAGTCAACTTGAAGCTGAATTTTGTTAGATTATATGGTAATACCTTTATGTTTCTTTCCTTATAGCTGTGCTGAAGAACTGGAGAAAAACAACCATAATGCAGCTTACCTTTCACCTGGAAAGGTGAATACAACTTTACAAAGAGATGGCTGACAAAAGTGGGAAAATTCTTTCAGGGCCATTGTACATTGAAGTTGAATACGACTATG
This sequence comes from Lepidodactylus listeri, assembly GCA_029233225.1. Lineage (NCBI taxonomy): Eukaryota > Metazoa > Chordata > Lepidosauria > Squamata > Gekkonidae > Lepidodactylus > Lepidodactylus listeri. Next base: position 23,376,932 of record JARCFY010000012.1, read on the forward strand.
AGTATGAAGCAAAGAACAAAAGGATTGTGATCAAACAAGGGGAGAGATACATCTTGTTGAAAAAGACAAATGATGACTGGTGGCAAGTCAAAAAGGATGAGAATTCCAAGCCTTTTTATGTACCAGCACAGTATGTGAAAGAAGTAACTCGCAAAGCACTAATGCCACCTGTTAAACAGTTGGGTGGACTGCCAAACAGCTCGCTCAAACTTATGCATGGCTTACAGAGGTCTACAGAAAATGTGAATAAGTCTCCAGAGCTTTCTAGTTTTGGAAAATCATCTCCAGTTCAAGTGTCTGGCCAAGTTCGGGATGCCAATCAGAATCTGGGACCAAACAGCAGCCCAGGTCAGACTTTTGGATTGAGCTTGGACCTTGCACAAAATAATGGAAAACTTAATGAATTACAGTTCCCTAAAGTTTCCACTCAGAACAGAACCTTCTCTGTGTCCTATTTTCCTTATTCTGAATGTATGGAAATAGAAAAGACCAGCTTTTTGCAAGAGCAGGCCTGTGATTCAGCAGGAGAAGGTTCAGAAAAAATCCACCAGGACTCAGAATCTGGAGATGAACTCAGCAGCAGTTCCACAGAGCAAGTGCCGGTAAGATGAGATGCACTACAGTAAATAATCAAGCAAAAGTTATGATGTTAATATATCTGAAACAGTATTAACAAACAGGCTCCTGTGTGAATACTCATGTCTTAAATATGAGTGTAGAGCTGAAGTTCTGCCCCTTCTTTTTCAAGCACAACTAGTCTGGGTTGTCATGCACCAGGGCAGGGTAGTTAATACTGAATTTCTTTGGTGACTGTTTTGTTTTGTTTTTCACTAGTGACAAGCCAAAATTTCCCCCAAATTAAGCATGGCTAGGAAATTAAAATGTATGCTTAATGTGGGACATACAGTTGAAAGAAATAGGTGGCAGCCTTGGCAGTACAGCAGATTGTATGTACCCGCAACTAAAAAGGTACAGCTGTCTGAAGCAATCAGTACATTCTGAAGTAGTGCTTTATAGTCTGTAGCATCTAGGAGTGGCCAGTGATGAGTACTGGAATTTGAGCTAGACAGACTCTTTTCACTTCTGGGCTTAACCAGGTGTGATACTTTCCACAGGTGCACTTACAAGTAATCTGAAAATGCAATGTCTGTCTGGCCATTGGGAGCAGGTTGTGAGGGAGGGAAAGGAGGAGGGTGCTCAGGCCGCTTCTTCAGTTTCATAGCACATGCTGGGGTGGGGGGGAGGAAAAGGTTGAGGGGAAAAAATATTGCAATGCCAGAGGAGGATATGTTAGGCAAAGGCGACAATGGCAGCCCCACTTCGACATTTCACATGATACTTCCCCATTATGTGGGGGGGGGGAGGGGGTAGCTTTTACCATTAAGGTTCTATTCGTGGATGTATCCCATTGATTTCAGTTTGACAGACATGCTCCATCTGGACTGCACAAGAGCATCTCCCAGGTGGTCAAGTAAAAAGCCCAGTAGCACCTTTAAGACTAACAAACTTTATTGTAGCGTAGGCTTTTGAGAAACACAGCTCTATTGAACTTAGTATATGTACTTAGTATATGTAAGCAGCTGATAAGGTCAAAGTGGAATATTTTGGTCCTATCTGGTGTTAAACTCCTGCTCTAAAATAGTGTCTTGGGGTTGAATAATAGATTGCATGGCTGCTGTTGGCCTGAATTCTTTTGCTTATGGAGGAGGGCTTTTGCATTTTCTTTTTCTTTTCTATTTTTTCTTTTCCATTTCTTTTCTACCAGCTTTCCCTCTTAGGGTCAACCTGTGTTTCTGCACCTGCTTTTCCTACTCCCCTTCCCAATTTCCGGTTCAGGCTGTTTGGTGGCAGTGCCAGCATTCTGTAGGAAAGAAGAATATCCTTAGCAGCAGGAAATGAACCTATAAAATAGTTCATGCCTGTAAAGTTTGTTTTGCATGTCTGAAAAAATTTAGTTCCAGTGTTAATGTTGAAGAATGTAGTATTATCCGGGATGCCCAGGTTCTAATCCCCACTCTGCCATAGAGTCTTGTTGGGTGCCTTTAGCCAGTCACATGCACTCAGCCCAACCGATTTCACAGGGTGGTTGTTAGGATAAGATGGAGGAAGGAAGAACTGTTGTGTAAGCCACTTCGTTATGTTAGTCCCCACTGGGAAGAAAAGTGGGGTATAAATAAAATAAAATAAATAAGTGCTGATTTGCATATCTGATGTAACTGATATTGTACCCTAGAAGTGATACTAGACTTGTAGAAAAGCCTGGAACACGTCCAAGAAGTTGAACCATAATAGTGTAATGGTGAAATAAAATGTTAAAAACAGCTTTGATCTTTGTTGCTAGACTGTAGGAAGATGTAAAATGGAGAAACATAATTCTAACAGTCTCTTCCCACAATCATTCCTATATCATGATTTTTTAATTCTGTTTTTTGTGGCTTCCTGTCTTCATATTATGCTTTTGTGAACTGTAACCTTCTGGTTACAGCCCTTCATCATGCCTGCCCTAGCGAATGGCAAAGTAAAAAAGTCTGGGCTAATCCAAAAGTTGTATAAAAGTGGATTTAATGTGTTCATGATTCACTGAAGTTGTGTGTGGAGGAGAGGAAGTTCACTGTACCACCATCACTATATTGTGTGATCTGTCAAACTTCTAGTAGCCTGAATTGCTACTGTTGGTTCTCTTTCCCCCTCTTTCAGGTTCAGTAGAAATTTTCTAATAAAATTGCTACTTCTGTTTATGGAAGAAAATTCCAGTTTGGTTTTTGGTTTAGGTTTGATCTTGAGCCTCAACTTTTTCTCTTCTATGTCCTTTTTTTAGTTTATGTCCTGAACAGTTTAGTGTATTGTATTTTGCAGGGAAAATGCATTGCACAAAGAAAAGTGTCTTTATACCTTATTAAAATGTGGTTTAACTGTTCTGTAGCTTCTTTCCATTTATGGCTGTATGGAGCCATATATTAAAAAGGGTTATTGAAGCTATATAACTTCCACGTAAGAGGAATTTTGACCAGAAGTAGACCTCTTTTATTTTAAGATTTTAATTTCTAGTATTATTGGCCACAAAACTGCCCATCATTTTGCCTAGTAGGATAAACAGATAGTATCCCAAGATAGAAATAAATGTTTACTTAAAGAATTTTAACTAGCAAGGAAGTTTTAAAGTTATGTGGGAGTTTAAAAGTTATGTGCGAGTCAACACTTCTGAGTGAACAGGGTGTTAATTGTAAGGGCCAGTCCAGTGTTTTTTCTTCTTGTGCATCTGTGAGTTCATTTGCTTGTGTGACACAATACCAGCAGTTGGAAAGAATTTTGTTGTACAGCTTCCCCTCAGAATCAGACGGCTGGAGCCAAGCTGAGCCACTAGCCCTGCAGTGAGTATCTCCCGGGTTCCTGTGGCAGAAGATTTGCTACCTTCCTCCTCCATGCCTGGCCATCTAAGAACAAGCAAACGTTGCTGAATTAATCAGAACTAGGGAGCATGCCAGCCAAATTCACTGCTTTCTATAAATCTTTCAGTAATGACCATTGTTTGGCAGCAATTGGCTGTGTAGAAATTAGGGGTTTAACAAGCTGTTCTTATTGGTGCCAGAACGTGAAGTTCCAGGCTGCATATTTTTGAAAATAAGTGTTAAGCCAAATGCTGAAGAGTGAACTCCACCTGATCGTTTGTGTCTTTCATTGGTAGGCTGAAGGAAGAAAGATCTTGAGTAGATTCTTGTAACATACAGGGATTTGGTGTCTCATTCCTACATAACTTGAAGTAGTGAATGTGGAAGAACTAACTGGAAATGTTTGGGGGGGGGGAGAAAAGGAATTATAGCTCACTTTTTATCATTGAAACACAGTATTTTAGGCAATCTTGCAGTTCATCTTTTACTTCTAATGCTAGTTGGTTACAGGATGCTCAGAGTACTAAAATATGTACCTAACTGGTCATACTGCTTCCCTTTTTTGCATGATTTGCTTAGCTTGCCGTAAGAAGTCACTGGTCTTTCCCTTTTGGTTTATTATATTTTCAAATGAGCTGATACAGTCTAAAATTAGTATAAAGAGTATACCAATAAAGACCAAGTACAATTACTGTAGGTCATTGAATGTATGTATTTTTGCTAGTATGTTCATAGTGCAGGAAAATATTTACTATAATAAACGTTTAAAGATGGCTTAAATGCTGTGCATCTCACAGGCATTCTAAACATGGATGGGGCTTATTACGAGAGATGGCCCCAACCATTTTTCGAGCAAAGCCCTGCCTCTGATACTTTCTGGCAGGAGATGTTCTCTTGTTGTAGAATTCTGCCAATTAGCATGTTGGTTTCAGGGCTTCTGTTTATAAATTAGTAATCTGTTGGCATTTCCCAGGGGTATGGGTGTCTGTGTAAAATGCCATCAAGTCACACCTGAGTTATGGTGACCCCATAGGGTTTTCAAGGCAAGAGACTAAAAGAGGTGTTCTGCCATTGCCTTCCCCTGCGCAGAGACCCTGGAATTCCTTGGTGGTCTCCCATCCAAATACTAACCGGGGCCAACTTTGCTTAGCTTCCAAGATCTGATGAGACTGGGCTGGCCCGAGCCATTCAGTTAGGGCTTCCCAGGTCTGCAGTCTGCAAAAATATTCTCTGAGGAAAACATGAGAATTCAATAAATGGTAACAGGACTAAATATATTCATGAGTGCCTTCAGCTCTGTTTGTGGATCTTCATGTGATGTAAGCACTGGCTCTTGTTGAGAGTCTTAAGCACTCAATAGCAGCCAGAGATGAAAGCCTCAGAAACAGTTATCAGATCAGTGTTCAGAAAGGTGACCTGTTAGTAGTGGTGTTTTTTTTTACTCCTTAAAGGGAATCATATGCATTCCTGCTCTTCTCTTATGGACCCTTTTAAGGAGCTGTGTTCCATGTCCGAGCCACAGACTGTCTTGTGTTCATATGAGAGTGACGTGAGTGCAGTTTGCACATCTGAACATATGGCTGTTGGGACAGGCTCGGTGTATGGGGATTTATTACCATAGCTTTACTATTTGATATTAAGCATGTAGTTTTCTCTTGGTCTCAATCTCACATTCCCCCCCTCCCATTTTTGTAAAGGGATTTCCCATGAATTGTGTCAATTTAGAAGGATTTTCTGCCACAGTGACCTGTATGACATTGGCAGGTCATCTTCAGCCTTGGTGCTCCATTGTTATGTGGGAGTAAACGCCTGACCTACATTTGAGCATGTTTTTCAGAGCAATTCAGAGAAAGGTTAGAGGCAGTGATGTTTGTTTGTGAAGATGTCATTCTTTTCAGTTTCTCTTTCATTCTGGTTGGGGAGGGAAGGAAGACAGAACATGAACAGCACTGGAATTTCCTAGGAATTGTACCTGTAGGTTTTAAAAAACCCATTTAAACATTTATATTCCACTCTCTCAGACAGTATTTGCTTCTCAATGCAGCTTACAATGAAAATATAAAAAAACAGTAGACAGGATAATAGCAAAAAATAAAAAGTATCACAATATTAAAACACCAGCAGAATCTGAAAACAACCAGTAGGTATAGCTAGCTGCATCAAACAGTAAAAACTGGTACCATGTAAAGGTTGTATAATGCTCATGGTTCTAATTGACTTGGCTGGGTTTTCTTACTCCAGATCCCCGATGACATCTTCCAGTGGTTTCATTTAAAGCATGGGGGATGAGCTTGGACCTTGAAGGACCCCACAACATTTATGCGGACCTTCTGGAGTCAGCTAGTGGAGTAAGCTCCCTGTTGATAGTACTAGCAAGAACGAGCAAGAACCCAGCATACTCATATTGCCTCCCATTGTATTAGAGTTTGGAAGAAATAAACAGCAATAGTCTCTCGTAACTTATCTTCCTCAATCTTAGGGCAAATCAGATAAGATCCCAGTTTCCCCCTCCGGCTCCCCTTGGTACAGTCAGAAATTTTGAGAGCAAGAGGTGCAGGGGTCTTATTTTACAACAATCCAACAAACTTCAGCTATTTCTTACGTCTCCTACCCCCTCGTAACCACTCTTTCTTCCACAAGTTCTCTGCACTTACCGTGGAACTGAGGGGAGAAGGGGAAATCAAGAGGAAGTTTGTGGCAAGCAACAAGCTGGCTAGAAAACCAACCCAAGGAATAAAAAGTTTTTGCAAAAAGGTTATTGTTGGGTTTTTGTTTTAAAAAAAACCCTCTCGCTGTACTTTTGTACATGTATTTTAAGCTGACAAAAATGTCAGAAAACATAATTAGTTACGTTCAAGTGAACCTAAAGGAGATGCAACCATGCCGTTCCACAAATTTAATGGTAACCAAGTCAGGGCTGTTGCCAGCAGTGGGGCTTATGGGGCTCCGTGCCCTTTAGATTCTGCAGTGCCCCCACCCCAGCAGCGGCAGATACACCGTCCAGGCATGGGGACATGTGCCTGAAGGTGCCGTGGTACCCCCAGCTCCCCTGACTACTGCGCACCTGAGTGCCCACCACTCTTTTTGGCCTCCCGCCTGCTTAGGTCCTCTTCTGGGGTGGGGAGTCAGATGAGAGGGTGGCTCCTCTCCCAGCTGAGCACCACAGCAAGCTGGGATGGAACATGCAGACTGAGGGGGGGGAAACAAGCACAATAGCAAAAATGGGGGGGAAACAGTTGTTTCAAGGGCAAGGTATATCTGCACCTGAAAGGGTTAACTGTAGGAAGTCTCGATTCCTAGACAGACCGGATTTTAAAATTTAAATTGCATCTTTTGATTTAAATTGGATTTTTAAAATTTAAATTGGATTTTTAAAAAATAAAGTGCTTTTTGAGGGAAAATCTATTTAAAGATAGTGTAAAGATACATTATAGTCTAAAGGTTATTTATCATGAAATAAGGATTAGTTTTTAATTATGTAGCATGAGGCTGTATATTCATGCAATGTGTAAATTTTTTGGTAAATGAACCTTTAAAGCCCTAAATGGCTTGGGGCCAGAGTCCCAGACAGGCTGCCTTCTCCCGTACTGTGGAGCCTGCCAGTTAAGCCCTGTCTCACAAGCCCTGGCTGCCTGCCGCCTGTGGCCCTGCCTTCAGAGGTGAGAGGGGTGGCAGCCAGAGACAAGGCTTTTTCAAGAGTGGCACCTCGCCCTATGCAAGGACCTTTCCCTTGAGGCTTGGGTGGCACCTACGCTACCCTCCTTTAGGCCAAATCGTTTCTGTCTACACAAGCTTTTAATTAAAGAATTGATCTTTTAACACCATTTTAATAGTGTGCTTTTAGTCTTCAGAGTGTTGTTCATTTTAAACTGATTTATGTTTTATGCTGGGTTTCAGTTGACATCTTTTAATGTTTTATGCTTTTATATTTTGTTTAATAAGCTGCTTCGTGAAGGTCCCCTGGAGAGGAGGCGTACAGATTTTCTAAATAAATACGGGGGGAAACAACCTCCTCAGGAACATGCTCTGTCCCCTACCTGAAATCTCAACTTCCATTAAAAAAAAAAGTCCCTGTCCTTTTAATTGTGGAGCTATCAAGAAACATGCGCAGGCAGTTTTTAGATGGAGTGTCTTTGGCAGGAAGGGGGAGGAGAAGTTGCTGGATGACTGGTACTGAACAAATTCATTCTTACCCCTGGTCTATCTTACAAACTTTTCTCCCCAAGTCATTTGCTTCTTTCTTGTTCGTTTCTCTCCCCTTTAGTGTCTCCAGTGCCAAGTGAGAGCATCAGGCATAACATTGGGGTGAGATTTATACTACTTTGGGGTAGTCACCTTGTGTTTGCTGTAGGAAATTTGCCTGAGGAATAGGCGGAGCCATGGAGCAGGAATATAAAAATGAAAACCTTTCAGCCTGCTTTCTGTCTTAAAATCATTAACCATTAAAATCATTCTATCCCAAAGGCTGTACATAGCCTTTGTGAAAGAACGGATGTCTCTGAGCATGTGCAGAATGCCTTTTACTTAGTGAATAAACTCTGTCAAGCTCCTGTTCTCACCTTCCTAAAATTTGGGGTCAAGGCTGAAGGCCTGAAGACGCAAAGTCCAGCACCTGTATCTACAGGACCCCAAAAAGTAGTACTTAAGGGGCAGCCTCAAGCCACGCCATCTCTTACTGCAGGAAAAAACATGTATTTGGGAAAGTCTAAATAAATAAAGAATAATTACTTTGTGGAATGCTGAAACTGCAAACACTCAGGGCATGTGTGGAACAGTTACACAGTAACCACAAACATCCCCCTAACTGTTACTGAGGGATACTTTCTGAATTGGAGGAAATGGTTTGCAGGCAGGTATAATGTAGGAATCTCCTGTTTTAGTCAGTAAAACGCACTGATTCATCGCCATCTCCCCTACTCCTTGGCTTTCCCAACACAGTTTTGAGTCTTAACCCTTGACCTTTATGCCTAGCAGCATCTTCAGAACCAGCGCAGTGTAAGTGTTGGTCTAGGTCTGGGAGACCCAGGTTCAGATCCCTACTCTGCCATGGAAGCTTGCGGGGTAACCTTGAGCCAGGCACAGTCTCAGCCTAACTTGCCTCACAGGGTTATTATTGTGAGGATAAAATGATGAAGAGAACTGTGTCAGCTGCTTTGGGTCCCCACTGGGGAGAAAGATGGGATATATAAGATTTAAATAAGTATCTTGAGAGAAGAATATAGATGCGTTAATGAATTATATCAGCAGAACAGTCATAGTATGCTTATAATTAAATCACTTGTTCCTGGATAGCTGATGGTATGTCATATCAGAGATATATGGTGGCTTCTAAGACTTATGCATGCCTGCTTGTAGTGACTACTGTACATATATGTTGGAGATGGGAGGCAGTCATGCATGAACAGCTGAACTGCATTTTATATCTAGCACATAGCTAATTTCCATGTTTTTATTTTTTAGTCTGGTAAATAGCCCTTTTTCTTCCAAGCTATAAAACTGTGACTACACTCAGGTACCAAGTGGCATGTACAAATACTGCTGTGAATGCTTCTGATAAATGTGACATGACCTGCTTCCATCCCATGATATCATGAAGCTCTGCTGAATGGACTTCAGGGTTTGAGTTGATGAGAAACAGTCAGCTCTGTCTCCTTCCTCTCACTCTTTTGTCTCAGTGTACTCAGCCTCCTCACCTTAAAAATTCTGGCTAGGGGCCTGCTTCTGGCCAGAAGGCCTAGGGCACTTGGTGAATGAGTTTGTTGAAAGCTATTTGTAAATATGGTACAAAGATTGGAGGAAAGCTTTCAGTACCACTGCATTTGGAGTGCTCCGGTTTCCTTTTACTGTATTAAAATAATATGCTTGCCTTGATTCTGAGTATGTTAGCATTCGTTCAGTCATTAGTTGTTGTAGGTTTTCTGGGCTGTATGGCCAAGACCACGGCCATACAGCCTGGAAAATCTACAACTACTAATGAACTCTGGCCGTGAAAGCCTTCGACAACATATTCGTTCAGTCCTTTATTATTTTTTTTAAAACTATTGCTTGAGAGGAGTCTTTTCACTATGAAAAGCTTGCATCTTAAGTTTAGCTTACTTGCTTTGCATTTAATTCCATTTCAAATCCTTATTTTGCCTGCTGAAGGTGTCTGTGCTTATAAGATCTAATAATTCATTATCACACTTAAACATCACCTTCTCCCATTAATAGAAAAGTTATTATTAGTAGCAAGCGGGGTTGATCATTACAAATATAGACACTGACCTATTTACGAAGATTGCTCTGTCTTTCATCCTCTTTAGTAATTGACTATTGCATAAACTGTGAAGCACTAAAGGGGATTATCACTAAGAAGACAGTATCTTGCTTTCATAACTTTTGTATGGTGATGATCTCATTTCTAGTTCAATTTTATACTGAAAATCTGCAGCTTTGTTCAAATCATAATAGTTAATAATTCTTAAGGAAATGTGTGCCAATCATCTCTGAGGAATTTTCCCCCAGTCAAATGTAAGTTTTATATTGGACAGCATTTTTGTGCGGGCCTCTGAATTATAGTGGCTGCTTTGTGGGTGGATGCATGGTGGGTAGTCTGTTCTGTCAAACACATTGGAGGAGTAGCCGAAATTGGTATAAAAGTAATACATGTTCTCAGAATCCCCTCGCCTAACAAGCACATGTGTTTGAAATACAAAAGCATTCTTACAAAAATTTGACACCTCCTGCTAAGCACCTGAGCATTTCTCACCTGGATTTTTTTGTAGTACATTTTGTCTATATCACCCGGTTGATAAATTCTTTCTGATATCTGAGTGTGATTCTATATGTGCTGTGAGCCAAAAAGAATGCTAATTATTATCAAAATTGTTGATGCTGACATATGGCTTAGAGGAACTGAGATAGGAACTATCCTTAATCTTGTATCAAATGGCAGATGGTATTCTCTTTCTGTCACAAATAATATTGTGGATAAAAATGATGGATCTGAAAGTAGAGAGCTTTCATATCTCATTACTAATCCTTAATTCTCAATTACATTATTTAGTCTTTTTTGGCATTTTTATTAATCTGCCTTTTTCCCTTCAGTGATCCCGGTTGCTTTGGATAGTTGCGGTGGGGGAGGGGGTGCCAGTTTGTTGGTTGTGTTGGACACATTGGGAACAAAGAAGTTTCTTGTCACCTTTTGTATGTTAAACTTGATAGTCCAGAAAAGAAGTTCTTTGCATATGTAACCATTTAAAATATGTTCCTTTATGGGATTATGCACCAAAAAAATTCTTCAGGCGAAATTGATGCTAGACAAAAATGATGTAGTGTTTCAAAGCTAACTTGGATGTCTAAGTTTGGGTAACATTTCTAAAAGTAATAAGTTTAAACTCTTTGGTTAAAAGGTGAAATAATTTAAAATGAACTGTCTATTACAGCATCATTCAGAGCATTTCCAGAATGGGTATAGTGAGAAACACCTTACTGGCTTTGCTAACAGCAGCTGAGTTCCATCTGAGTTAAGGTTGTTTTCTTTTGGGGGTCTTTGCAGGTACTTGAAGCCAGGGTGGAAACTAGGGTTGCTCACTCCAGCTTGGGAAATAGCTGAAGATCTGGGAGTAGAGCCTGGGCATGGTGGGGTTTGGGGACAGGAGGGACCTCTGCTGGTTATAATGCTGTAGACTCCACTCTTCAAAGCAGCCATTTCTTCCAGGGAAACTGATAACTAACCGAGCCTTGAAGATTATAATTTTCAGGGTCTCCAGGCTCTACCTGGAAGTTGGCAACCATAGTGGGGACAGAGATGCAAGCCGGAGGGCTCTTGGCCATTGGTTCTTAGTCTGGGGCTCATGGCCTGTGGCACTGTCAGCAGCCAGAATCATCCTATGACCTCCCCCCCCCCCGGTTGTATTTTAGTAATATTATGAGTTGCTTTTGGTTACTTTGGAGGAAAAGGGGGCTTATAAATTCCATATATAAAATAAATAGGAAGATCAAACTTATTAATTAACTGGAAGGTGCTGTAAACATCTTCTGTAGGCTAGCATTTGGGCTTAGCAGTGGATGGTCAGATTTGTCATCCCTGAATGATCCTATGTGCTGGTTTAGGTTCCTTTATCAGACTTTGTTGGCTCCCTCTGTCTGCCATGTGTGCACCTCTGCAATGAAATCCTGCATCTGCTTTATGGAATGGGTTACCAGAAGAGACTTGGGGGGACAGCATAACATGAAGTCTTCCATGAGATCTGTAAGGATGTATTTTTGTTTATGCATGCTGCAAATCTGCCTTATAAATCTAAGTAAACAGATCATAACAATGCTGTAGCTTGTGTTAGATTGTTTAATCAGGGTGAGATTTCAATTTTATTAGGTTATTCATATTTTACCTTATATTTTATCTCCAAAAGAGGTCCAAAGAAGGATAGAAACTTCTCTTTTTCTGTAAATTCTGTTTACTGAAAAATAGCAATCTTTCTGGTGGCTAGAACAAATGTGTCTTCAGGAAAGCTGTGTGTGTAAACTACGCTGTAGGAGCTAAGGCAGTGGTTCTTAACCTTGTTAGAGGTACTTAACCCCACCAGTTTCATATGCACATTCACCGAACCCTTCTTTAGTGAAAAATAATTCTTAGTACTTAGTAATAGTACTAAGTTGGAGGCCCCACCGAACCCCTGAGACTGACTCACCGAACCCCTAGGGTTCGATCGAACCCAGGTTAAGAACCACTGAGCTAAGGAAATGAACTAGCCTAATTTTGACTGACAACAGATGGGCCATTGAAGATAGTTTGAAACACATCTTTTCCAAGTGTAAATGTATTAAGAATGCAGGCTTTCCTCTAATCAGATTCCAAATTTGCTGTCTGTTAGTGTTTAGTTTTGTTAGAATTATCATTTTTTGTTACTAGTTTTGATTTTTTGTTTGTTTAGGGTATGTAGGTTTTATTTATGTTTGCTTTCTAAAGCTTTTTTTGTGTTAACTGTAGCTGCTTTTTGCATGTGTTTTATGGTACATGTATGAGACATTTTGAAAACTGTGTTGACTATATGGTGGGATAAACATCTTTTAATCTGTTTCTAAAATATTTAGCACATTTTCTTATGCAATGAGTTAACTAATGAGCATGTGAGCAAATGCAGTTTAATTTACAAAGTATGTGCTTTAGGGTAGGCTGTGACTTGAAGTTACTTTGCTTTGTGGAATCTTTTCTCAATACTAGACTTAAAGTGCTTTGGTCATACGTGTATCTTGCCTTTCAAGTCATTCAGGGTAGTGTATGAGGTTGTCTACTTTTAGCTTCTAGTAAGTGAGACATATTATTTGGAAAGGTTGACTTGCACTTGTACAGTAGTTACAATTTACTAGGTGTGGTAACTATATTAGGCAGCATTTGTTAATTAGAATATGGAAAGAATACAGGTCTTGGTCAGTACAGCAGCATCTTTAGGGGCTGTGAAAATTAATTGTACATTGTCTGGTCGCAGCTGGTTCATATTTCTTTAACATTAAAGCCTACTGAGGCAGGGGAGCATGAGGACAATTGCTGACATGCTCAGCTTGCTTTGTTATGGTTCGCCAGATAACATGTTCATAACTCAGCAAGCTTTTCAGTATCAGCAGGTGCAGAACTCTGTAACAAAGGTAGCTTCTTGGTTTCATGCTAGAGTCCAGGAAACGGACTTTCCGAACTTTGGCTTTCTACGTGATTGATAATTAGGGTTATATAAGTATTTTTCTTTTAGTTGAATAGGTTTGTGCCACGTTGTTTGGAACAGTTTCCGCCTGCTGTATGTGTTTTTCTGTAGGCAACGTTTTGTGGTATAGACAGAAGAATATTTTGACATAACTTTCAGTGAATGAAGATGAAAAAGAAAAGTGAAGCAACTCTAGAAATGCGAGGCATTCAAGTAAGTTTGCTGACTAAGTTTTCTTGTTTTATGCATCATGTTAGGGCTTGCAGATGGGATTTCTTCTCCCCTGATTCTTTGCCATCTTGTGTCTCTGAACCATAACTCTCTCTTCTTTGCAAAACAGCATTGGGAAGGAGCAACATGTTTGCTGGAGGGGGTGTCCAGCATTTGCACTTCCTCCCCTCTATAAGCTTCAAAATATGACTGTATTGGAGAGGGAAATAAAGGATGATTTGCCTAGTGCCTTAGTTGGAATAACAAGATATTTCAAAGATTCTAATGATATTGGTATAATTGTACCAAACTGTTGGCAGTGGAGGGTTTTTCCCCCTTATATCTGTAGGATAAGTGGAGTTGGGGGAGCAATTGTAGAGAAAAGTTGTCCCATTTTCTTGCTGAGTCATACAGCTGCTTCCTTGGGGTGCTGAAAAAACTGCTTAGCTGTTTTTTAATTTACTTTATAATCATTATACTGCTGGTATGTTGCTCCCACCTCCTCCCCACATACTTTACAGAACTGTAGCAAAGTTAGTTGCATAGCATGTCATAAGAAAATGGCACAGAGAGGCTGATAATTTGCCTAAATATTATATACTTTAGAGCAGAAGCTTCCCCCGCCCCCAGTTTTCTGGAATTTCACTATCATTTTTTTCTTCAATTTATTCTCCTGATCAGCAAGAGTATTTTGGCGCCTTAAAAATAAACAGATGCATTGTGGCACAAGTTCATGGACTAGAACTGACTTCATCAGATTTATGAAGTATGCTTCTGTGTGTGTTATGGTTGGGGGAGTAGTAAAGAAAAGCATTGTAAATGGCAGGATTGTCACTCTTGTGTGTGAAGTAGTAAGCACTTCGAAAGTCTGCAACTTGTGGTGGCAATTTTGGTTGGTCCTAATGAAAAGTATGATTTGGCATTTCTTCTTGCTTCTGGATTTTGTGTTAGACTAATGTGGCAGTCTATAAACTTCTTTCTCTTGATGGTAGCTATCTATTGGGATACCCTGAGAGATCAGTGCACTGGATTTGTTGTTTAAAAGCTTCCCACAGTAGAGTCTACCCTGAGTTACCTCGCAGTCCTGTGTTGTTTAATATAGCTGACAAATTTTAATTCAAAAAATTTGGTTGGATTGTTCAGCTTGCTATTTTCTCCATTCCCAGAGTTACTGGCAGTGGGGGTGGTATGAAGAGTTAAAACATACTAGCAGATGTAGGATCTTAACTTTCTCTGAATTGGAAGTTTGGAAGAGAAAATGAGGTTGGGATGCAGATTGGCTGTAGTAAACATCCAAGGCAAGAATAGCAATAGGTTACTGGAGTAATGAAAGTTTTGGCTTGGCACAGACCAAAGCAAAATGCAGGTCTCTTGAGTAAGTTACTGAGAGAGGCTCAGTAGATAAAATTAACAAAGAAATTAAAAACATACTTTTTTTCTACTGTGGTACTGTGTTTCTTTAAGAACCTCTGACTCTGAACCCTGGCTGCTATCTCCTCTGCAAAAGGGCAAGGAAAAAAATGGTTGGAACAAGATGGTGGGAAGAATGCTCAACTCCTTCACCTGCTCTCCCCCCACTTCCTCACCAATAGTGACTCCTGACCCATATTTGTGACCTATGGTTGCCAATGGCTTGGGGGAGTTCTGTCCCTCTAATAAAGGGTTAATGTTTGGATGGACTGTTGAAGCTTTTCATGGCATGACAGTAAACAGGGCTATTTTTGGGCAGGAACGCACAGGAACGGAGTTCCGGCTGGCTTCTGAGTTGGCCACACCCAGCAGAACTCATTAGCATAATAGGCCACACCCAACAGCAGAAACTCATTAGGATTGGCTACATTAGGGGTATGTGGCCTAACACACAAATTAATTCCTGCTACAAAAAAAAATCCTGGGTTTTGACAACAGACAAGGTAAACAGAATAAGAAGCAAAAAGTTGGTCTGGCTAGATGACCACTCTTCTGGTAACATGGGGGTGTGGCCTAATATGCTAATGATCTACTGCTGTTGGGTGTGGCCTATTATGCTAATGAGTTCCTGCTGGGCTTTTTCTACAAAAAAAGCCCTGACGGTAAATAATATCACCTGGTAAATAACATCCCATTCAGCCTCTGTTAAAGGGGCAGGATATTTTTTCTCCAGACTACTGGCAGCTCTGTTGTGACCTGGCAGGTCATTGCCTCTGTTCTAGGACTGTAGTCAAGGATTCATCAGGAATGTTGAATGCGACTGTGGATCTGAAGTAGCTGCAAAAGTAGTTTTATGTTTAGGTGATGTTAAAATTCCATTTCCTTTATCAACTCTACAAGGAAAGGTTTGAGGCGGTATGTAATTATAGACTTAGATTGTGATCACCCACTCTCCTCTTTTTATTATTAATCATATTAAAAGTTTTAATTTACTTAAAGTTCATGAGCTTTTCAAATGCACAGCTGCAGAGTTCTGAATGCTAAACGGCACTTGGTTACATAATGACAAAAGCTTGTAAGTATGCAGTGTAAAGGCCAAAAAAGCTTGCAAATTAATTTTACTTTAATGATGAGGAAAAAGTAAAGGTGACAGATCTTATTAAAGTTGCTGTATACTAGATTGAAAGAATTTGCTTTTGGGCAGGCTACGAATTAAAGCCTGAATCTGACCTTCACTGTGTAGTTATGCTCACTGTGTAGAGTTACGCCTGAGCTCAGTGAAATTCATTCCCTCCCTTGCTATCCAACCCAAATGAGTTAGATGGCGCCAGCTGTAGGTAAGGTGAAGGGCATATGAGGGCGCAGAAGGTGGATTAAATAGTGCAGAGTGAGCAATAATTGTTACACTAGCCGGAGTGGATAAAAATGGGCTTAAATGGTTTTAATTATATCGAAGTTCAGAGTTGGAAAGTTTCAACTTGCTAAACATTTCTAAAACCTTCCTGGTTTAAAATGAAATCTTAGTTTAGTCCATATGTATGTTAAGGTCTGTGAGTTGCATCCAAAGCGCCCCAACAGAATGAAGCTAGCAGAACTCCTGTCTTACCTCCTTCTGCACCAGCCCGCTTACACTCTGCTCCTGTGGGTCAAGGGACTCTCAGCAACAATGTGGGGTGGGGCAGAGTACGGACCTGCAGTGGAAGGAGAGATTGATAAAATTGCCTGCCCCTCCTCCACCTATAGATGGGGCATTCTGCCTGCAGAACAACATCTTTGGATCTCACACTTTTGTTTATAATAATTTATGTTTTTCCAACTCCATTTAATAATTTTGTCTTTGAATGAAAATATCTACCTTTATGAGATTGAGTTTTACAAACATAGTACAGTGGGTATCAATTGGTACTAGAGATTAGCCAGTCTTCATCAGGCACTAGGATCTAGCCACTGTCTCTTGGAGCCAACAATTCTATCTATTATAGCCATCTATTGAGAGTACCTGGATTATTTTATAAACTTAAATCTTGGAGTACCTTGGCTGTTTAATACTCCCCCCCCCCCCCCGGGACAATCTTTTCACCTTGTGGCACACTAATCTGATCTGACTACAAGTCAGAACTTTCTGCTGGTGGAAGAAGGGTGGTTTTTGAAGGTTTCCCCTTTTCACTGCAAACTCCTCTCCCTCATGTTGTTCCAGGGTGAGGTCATCTGACCTTCAAGAGCAGCATTTGAGAGGGTGTTTTTTACTCAGTGCTTTGAAGTCCCTTTAATTTCAGTTGCACAATTAGCCATGTTTTTGAAAACTTTGGCTGTTGCATATTCTGTGCTCAGATATCTTGTTCAGTAAATATGTGGATAACAAAATATGTACTAGCTTCCAGTCATTGATTTTAAATGTTGGGGACCCACAAAGAAATTGCTGGGAAAAGAAAATGACATTTTCTTCTCTTACCTGTCCATGGTATCACTGTGTGTGAGGTTACTGGACTGATGATTTTGGGTGGCATTGGGCTTGAAAGCACATGCAACATACTTTCTGCCCCGAGCCGCTGGTGAAGATCTCTGCTGGCCAGGTGACTTAAAAATAAATAAATTCTAGGTTTGGTTTGGTTTTAAATTCATGTAGTATTTGAAATTTGTGTAAATGCAAGCAATATGTTTTTTTAAAAGAGCTGATTATATAGTCAAGCAGTTTTTGATTACAAGTCTGCTTAGGGTTCTGTTGTAAGTGTCCATTAACAAGGTGGGAGCATAATTGTAATTAATGTATAAACCTTGGAAGTATCCAATGCGATACTTAAAAGGTACTAAAAAGATTATTTATCTCTTAATATTTTATCCCTTCTGCTTGCTTCTTTTAAATAACATATTTAATCTTTTAATAACAAAATCAGGTTAGATTAATTTGAGATCCTGAGTGATGTATTTTTCCTATTTTAAAATTGGCACATGGTTTCTGTAAATTGCTCCATATTCATTTTCTTCAAAGAGAAAGTTGCCTATTATAGGTTGGTTCCATTCCATGGGAGAAAGATTTGTAGAATTCCATTAGGAGACTGGAATCTTGGGATCCAACCCACCATGTTCTTACAAACTTAGTAGCTATAAATGAAAAAGAAAGGTTAAGAGTTGGGTTTCATTATTGGGTACCACAGCTGTTGGCTTAAATGCTGACAGCTCTAGAGAACATTTTGTGCTTTGCTAACTTAATTGTGCATGGTGTGCATGTAAAAGGACACTAATGTCTCATTTTGGCCCTGATGGGAATTTTAGTGTTCATTCTCTCTCTTTTTCTTTGTTAAGGCTTAGTGATAGTGGCTATTTGCAGGGTGGATTTGATTTAAATCATGGTTTTCTACATAAAGGCTCATTCTTGCTGTCTTTAATATTTTTAACCCAGATGAAGGTTTCATTTTAGTATAATAACTTTTCAGGTTAGTTTTAGTTAGAAAATTAATGATTAGTTATTTACCACTTGAAATAGATAATTATGAAATCATTGCAAAGTGAACTGTTTCCGGTTTAATAGGTTAATCATTCCTTCTTGGACAACTTTTCTGCTGTACTTTACTTGAAGGAGAAAAATAATCATTAACAATAACTATTTAAATTGTTTTATTTAACTAAAACAATAACATTATACAGCATATATATTCTTGTATTTGCTTAAACATCCATGCGGATACACTCACAAAGATCTCAAGATTTCTGGAGTATTCTGCTGAAAAAGTTTCACTTTTATTTGTATTGCTTGCCCCTTCCTCCTCAGCTCTTAATATCTCCTCCTTATCGACCTTAAACAATCTTATATTAATTGAACTTCCTAAAACTTAGCACGTAAGAGATAAGGGGTTTATTCTGTAAGCATAGATTTGCAGAGGACCAATAGGACTGAGGTCTCTTAACTCTGTTTTTTTTTATTTTATAACATTTTTGCTGTGAAGAAGAGGCATGTGATCTCTATAGACACAAATTCACAGTTTTGAGAACTGTAAAACCAAGCATCTGATATAATATCTTCTAGACAGAAAAATTGCCCAGTAATCTTACAGAAACCTCTGGAGGAGCATGGCATTGTGCATGAATTAATAGGATTCGTTTACCAAAAAAATTAAACATTGCGTGAATATGCAGCCTCATACTACATACTTAAAAACTAATCCTTATTTCATCACGAATAACCTTTGGACTATGATGTATTTTAAACAGAAAACTATCTGTAGATAGATTTTCCCCTCAAAAAGCATTTTATTTTTAAAAATCCAATTTAAATAAAATCTGATTTAAATTTTAAAGATCTGATTTTTTTTTTAAAAAAAACATTGATCTTTATCCACCCTGGCTGTTTGTTTGTTTGTTGTTTGGAATATTGTTTATCTGGAATATTTATAGGCCCAATGACTTGAATTTTCCTGTTTTAAAACACTGCAAAGCTGATGGGTAAAAAAAGAGACTGAGGCATCTTTTATTAGATAATGACTGGAGTTTATACACAGCTAGGTCCCATCAGTCTTCCCTGAGTGTTAAAAACAAAAGCCGAGTTTCATGCTTGGTTGCAGGCTTTTCAGCCACCTGCTGTTAATGTTAATTTTACAAATTCCAGTGAGGTAGTTTTGCTGGGCTGTTGCAGTCACAATTGCACAGTGTGTTGGGACACCTTAAAAACTAGCAAATTGGTTGTGGCATCAGCTTTCACAAGCCAGAGCCCATTTCATTAGGTAGGTTAGCAAGTTAGTATGTAATGCTACTTTGTATGGGACAAACTAGACTTCTGGCTCACACGCTTACTACAATAAGTGTGTGTTTAGTCTGTAAGATGCCACAGGTTTGTACACAGAATCCTGTGAGATGTATTGAGAGTCCATCTATACCAGTATGATGTACTCTGGCAGAAAATAACATGTTACATTTTAAAATGTTCTTTTAATCCCCCCCCCCCCCCCAATGTATGAGGTATATCAGCATTTGAAGTTGATGCATAATTCAGTGTAAACGATTTATCAGCGTTTCCTAGGAAAGTCCGAAATAGCAGTTGTCAACGTAAACCAGGATGTGGTCACAGACAGAATTTTAGGCAGGAACTTGCATTTCAGCTTTCAGTAAACCACTGGAATTGCTGTTAACTGCACATTACTAAATCTTCAGAAAATTCCCTTCCATCTCTAGTATTTGCCACATTTTGTTTCTTTGCTGATGCTCAGGTCTGAAAATGTCTTTGCTGCCTGGCTGAAAAAGGCCCTGAGTCTCCCCCAATGCTGTTTAATAAATGATCCAGTGCTTGTATTGTGGTAAGATCAGAAAACAAGAGTAAAAACTTAGACTACATAGTTGGGATACTTAACTTCAGCCCGCTACACCAATGAGCTGTAGATTGCTGAAGTTTTCAGTTGCAACAGGTGCAGCTTGTTTTTTGGTAGCATGCAGAGATTTTCAGTGAAGCCATGTATATTTTGTAAGCATTTTAATGAGTGGAGTGCCACTTTATTATCCTGTTACCAGTTTTAAATGAGAATGTTCTCCAACGATTTGCTGTTCTCGCTGATCCTCTGACTGCTGAGCATCCTATTATAACTGAGCCACGTGTGCGGCGAGTGTGTGTGGAACAGGAAGGGAGAGACAGAGAATGTTGCAGCAACCAATTACTGTATGTTGCTTTGTCAGCTTCCCACTATTCTTGCTATCTCAGCTGAGGGGGGCACTGTTCATGCTTCATTCTCCTTACTAGGTATGTTTGTCTTAATTCCTCCCCCCCAAATGCAGATGACAGGCCTAACTTTTCAAGGGGAAGGAAGTAGGGGGGTGGGCGTGGAAGAGAGGCAGAACACTTCAGCTTTTACTGCCCATGCTGTTTTGTCAATGGTCTTCAAAGATGAATGCCAAAGAAAATGTAATGTATGGTTTGACAAAATGGAATAAAATAGAATGCTCTTCTTTCTGGAGTTTGAAAAATGTAGACTGATGCTTTAGTTGGCATGGCACAATACCTATGAGATTCTACACCATGTAGATTAACCTGTGTTTAAAAGCAAAACTATATATTGGCCTTCAGGCTTTCCAAATAGTGTTTGTAAAATTGCTAGGATGGAAGAATTTTGCGCATGCAGTTAATCTCATCAAATAAAAAATCAAGAGTATGTTGTACGGAGTAACTTAAAACAAACTGACTAGTGTTGTAGATGCTGCAGCATGCCGTCAAATTAAGTGCACAGTAACACTGGGCAGTTAGGTCTGGTGAAAGGCTTCATACTGGAAAAAGACTGTTCACAGGTGCTTTTGCTAATTCGTTTTGTGTGAGTTCATACAGGCATTCTTGCTTGTTGGAAAGATCACACTCTATTCCTGTTCAGCTTCCCTAAGCCCTTAGACAGGGCAGCATGGGATTTCCTTTTTTTGTTTGAAACTGCCACACATGATACTAAGTTATGAAAAAGTATCTACAGGAATCCTTTCATGATGTTGTTGGCACAGGACATGCAGCTTATTTCCCCCATAGCATCCTTTCTGTATCATTGATTTTGACCAGTTGATCATGGGTTGGGCTACATTCCATTCACTGTAGTCTAGATACATCCATTGTTTTGATTTCTTTATAAAGGTAGAACAGAAACCAATCTATTCTGATTTGTCTTGTATCCAAGCAGAATTCAGGGTTGTGCATAGCCTGCACAACACTTTCACATTAGACTAGATTTCACAGCCTTAAGTAAATAATGTGTATTTACCAGATGTGTATATTTACATCTTAAATACATTTTGCTTCTGCTGCCTTTTGCATGGTGCTCTGAAAATACACCTCTTCAAACCACTGGGAATCCAACAGTGCTGTCCTATGAGCACTTCCTTAGAAGTAAGCTCCATTGAGCAGACCTGAGTAGAATTTTTGAGTAGACCTGGATCAGATTGCTTTCCAAAGCTCTCATGTAATTTTTGAGAAGTCACTAAGCTCATGCATTTTCAGATGCCTATGAAGCTAAAAGACTCTTCAAAGCTCAGATTCTTTTAAAAAAGCTGTATATTGGGTGCCCTATTCTTGCAGGGTACGCTAATACATGACTTGCATAGTGCAGCTGCAGAAAAGTGAATGTAAAAAGCCTTGATAATCTTTTTATTATTGGAGAGTAGTTATTCTCACATAAGGATTAACTGAGGCTTGTGTGTCTCCTGCATTCTGGGTATGGTTGGTATTTCCATTAGTAAACGTGGGTACTGCTAAAAGAGTGCTTCTGTATTTGTATTAGAAAAAGTTGCTTGCAGCAACTATAATCTAATGAACACTAGTAAGTAATGCTAGTAATTGTGTATACTAGGATATTTGTGGAATGCATAGAATTGACAACTGACTATAGAAGATATTGGAAAACATTAGCAAACCTCCTAGCACATCAAACCAAAAAGTGATCTAGGACTATTTTAAAAGTAGTATCTACAAACTTTGTTTTATGCTAATGCACTAGTGTTGTGCTCCCTCTAACCTGAGTTAGTGTGGGAGTCACAGGTTTTTTTAGCCTCAAGCTCACACATTTTTATCTTAGCTCAGGAAGGATGGCTCTGGAGCAAACTAATTTATGCAGTAGCCAATTGCTCACTCACAACTGCAATGCCAGTAGCTCTCAAAGTAGACAACAATACAAGCAGAGGTCCTTCAAGGATTTGCCAGGGGGCATTTCATTCCCTTCCCCCACTTGGCACATGTATATTAGCTGTAGCTATCTTGACCCCCCAAATCTTACTTCACACATTATTTCCTCTTTCCCTGGCCAGGTACTGCATAGCCTCTCATCTTTCCCTGCTTCCTTTTCTCTCTCTGACCTAACAAATTACCTTTATCTGCTTTCCCTTCTTTTCTCCTACCTACCTTTCCCTATCTCCTCATCAACTTCTTCTTTCCTGCCCTCCATCTTTCACTTTTTTAAGGCCCCTTCTGTCCTCTTCATTTATCAAGGAACAAAGGCTTGGAAGGCCAGCAGTTTTGTTACAGTTGCCTAGCAACCTCAAAAATTGCCACTGAGACCTCAAATGTAATCTCAGAAGATCTCAGTAGGTATTCATTGCTTCAAGCTACCTAAGTTGTTTCTATTATTTGGGGGGTTTTAAACCCTACCTCTGTTTGTTTTTTTCCCCTCTTTAGATTTCATATTTTTTTGAAAACCTGGGACTTGCCACAGGTTTGTAGACTGCCACCTCCCCCTTCTGTCCCTGGCCCCACTATGTGGAATTTTTTGATCTACACTCTAGGGTTTAGTTCAGAATTAGGTATGATTAAATAAAAAGTGCTGTTAACATTCATAAAATAAAGTTTGCAAAGGAACTTAATTGGCATTCTATGACTGTTTAAGAGCTCCACAGTGACATCTAGTGGGTGGGAAGGGAATTTGGACAATATTCTCTGTATTGATCAGTTGTTGTTGTTCAGTTGCACAGTCAAGTCCGACTCTTCATGACCCCATGGACCACATCACATCAGGCCCTTCTGTCCTCCGGAGTTTGCTCACATCCATGTTCATTTCATCAATAACACTGTCCAACCATCTCATCCTTTGTCATCCTCTTCTTTTACCTTCAGTGTTCCCCAGCATCAGGGATTTCTCCAGTGAGTACTTCCTTCTCATTTGGTAGCCAAAGTATTTGAGTTTCAGCTTCAGTATCTGGTCTTTCAGGGAACAGTCAGGGTTGATTTCTTTTAGGATTGACTGATTTGATCTCCATGCAGTCCCAGGGACTCTCAAGAGTCTTCTCCAGCACCATAATTCAAAAGCATCTATTCTTCGGTGCTCGGCCTTCCTTATGGTCCAACTCTCACAGCCATACATTACCACCAGGAATGCTTTGACCACACAGACTTTTGTTGGCAGGGTGATGCTTCTACTTTTTATCATGCTGTCTAGGTTTGCCATCGCTTTCCTCCCAAGGAGCAGGCGCCTTTTAATTTCATGGCTACATTCACCATCTGCAGTGATCTTGGATCCCAGGAACGTGAATTCTGTCACTGCTTCCATGACTTCCCCTTTTATTTGCCAAGGAGTGATGGGGCCGGATTCCATGATCTTAATTGTTTTGATGTTGAGTCTCAAGCCAACTTCTGTGCTCTTCTCTTTCAACCTGAGCAAGAGGCTCTTTAGGTCCTTTTCACTTTCTGCCATTAGGGTGGTTTCGTCTGCATATCTGAGGTTGTTGATGTTTTTCCCGGTAATCTTAATTCCGGCTTGTGATTCATCCAGGCTGACATTTCGCATGATGTACTCTGCATATAAATTAAATAAGCAAGGTGACAATATACTCCTGTCGTACTCCTATGCTAAAGCAATCAGTTGTTCCATATTTGGTTCTAACTGTCGCTTCTTGACCCTTATACAGGTTTCTCAGGAGACGTGTCAGGTGGTCTGGTACTCCTGTCTCTTTAAGGACTTGTCATAGTTTGTTGTGATCCACACCATTAAAGGCTTTAGCATAATCAATAAAGCAGAAGTAGATGTTTTTCTGGTACTCCCTTGCTTTCTCCATAATCCAGTGAATGTTGGCAATTTGATCTTTAGTTCCTCTACCTCTTCGAAACCAAGCTTGTATGTCTGGTAGTTCTCTATCCACGTGCTGCTGAAGCCTAGCTTGTAGGATCTATTAGTCTTGTGTAAAATATTTATCTGAAGGCTACCATTAATAAAATCTAACAATATAATGTTAACAAGTTGTGCCTAGTGAATGGTATGGCAGGTTCTTATAGAGCTGCTAAATTTTAATTACTAATAATTAATAAAGTTTGTTAGTAATTACACGGAAGGGAGTCCATTGGAAGCCCTAAAAAGAGTGGGATATAAATACATGAAATAAACAAGATGAGAAATTATCATCTTGAATAATGTATTTTGAAAGTTCTCTGATTAGAAACAGGACACCCTATATTCCAGGATACCTTCCTTATGAGGCATCTGAACTATCTAGCCGACCGCTTGGAGATAGGACCTAATTCTTACTCAGCAAAGCAATCTGGTCTTCCTAGCTCCATGACAGCTTTCCTGTGATCTCTCTCAAAGCTTTGCAGCAAAGCAGACTTCGGAAAGATAGGAGAAAAGCCAGAGAAATAATGGGAAGTGCATAAGAGCACCAAGATGCTGTGTGGAAGCACAAAAAACCCTGTTTCCCAGCAGTGACAAACTTGGGGCAAATAACCTGTGTGAGAACAGCCATTTGTAAATTGGTATGGAAGAACCTGAAAGTTGAGGCAAACTAGTTAAGGTAATTGTTATGGATAAAAGTTATTCCCAGTCAATCCAGTGCTCAGCTGTGTTGGTTGGTATGTCCTTAATACTCTTCCTCCTCCTCAGTCTAATAGTGACTTCAGTGGCTTAGAATGGTGTAACTCTGTTTAGGACTGCATGATAACTGAACCTGAAAGACAATGCAGCTAGTTTTTCTGAGCCTTTGGGGAGCACTAAATTCCCTCAGATCTAGGATGCTTGTCCTTTTTAAGCTCTTAACCCTTGTGACTCCTGAAAATTTGAGTTTGCAGCCTTGAGATAAGGAATGATAAATGATTCCTTGAATCTAATATATTAGTATTCAGTCTATCTCTGTGTATAACTTCTAGCAGTTTTTCTGGGTCAATAGTCTCTACTACAATAAATCTTCTGGCAAAATTTGCATTATTCCAGTAACACAGCAAAGAATTTATTCTGCAGTAAGACAGGGAGGCTAGCTTTGTTCAAGGCTAAGCTCTTTATCTCTATTTCACTCACTTATCTATAATTTCAACCCACAGCATACCTACTTGAGCAATACTTGTTGGAGCTAATGAATAAGCAGGCTGCAGATTAGCTGTTTAGTTACTAAGCTTTCTGGGTTTTTTGCCTGTTAAGAGTGACAAAAAACCCATGTGTTCTAAAAGGCACAGCTGTGAGTTTAAAACATCTTTTCCCTATAGCACAGATGTTTGGGAAAAGTCACCCTGCACATGTGATCTCCCTCCTTCATGCTCTGTATCAGGAGAGGAGTATTCCACTGCTTCCCCATCCCCTGGGCTTGAACAGGCTGATTTCTTACCCCCTTCCTTTCCCCTTTAACTGACACCTAGTTGTTCTCAACTATTGTCCTTTCTGGGGCCTATTTAGTCATTTTCAGGTCATTTAAAGGGTTCCTCCCCATCCACCTCCAGTGGATTTACAGATCCATACTTTTCTGTATACCTGGGGGTTCCCATGAGGTAGTAGATACCTGGTCTGTGGGTAGTGTGGTTTTGTGCCTTTTCATCATTCACGCAGTGGCCAGGCAGTTTACCATACAGAGAACCAGCATGGTGTAATGGTTAAGAGTGTCAGAACAGCATCTGAAAGGCCAGGGTTTGAATTGCCACTCGTGCCAAAGAAGCTCACTTGGGTGACCATAGGCCAGTCACATTCTCTCAGCCTAACCTAACTTACAGAGTTGGTATGAGGTTGCTATAGAGAAGCACAGACTTCCCACCCTTGACGGAGCGCTACTGACACCAGCGCAAACTGTGAGGAGTCCTCCTTATCTATGGAGGCCCAAGTCACAAATATTGCCAAGCTGGAGTTTTTCCATCTACGCTAAGCACAGCAACTGGCTCCTTTCTTGTTGTGCCCCGACCTAGCTACAGTAATCCATGCAATGGTCACCTCCAGGCTAGACTACTGTAACTCACTCTACACTGGCCTACCCTTGAGACTGACACGGAAACTCCAACTGATCCAAAATGCGGCAGCATGGGTCCTGACAGGAATGTCATGGAGGGCACATATTCAGCCTGTGCTGTGCTGGCTTCCAGTGGAGTACTGAGTCAGGTTCAAGGTCTTGGTATTGACCTTTAAGGCCTTGAGCAGTCTAGGACCCACATATCTTTGGGACTGCCTCCTCTGGTATGTTCCCTGAAGAGCATTACACTCTGCTGAAAACAATCTACTGGTGATCCCTGGCCCTAAAGACATCAAGCCGTCCTTGACCAGAGCCAGGGCCTTCTCAGCCCTGACTCCGACCTGGTGGAACTCTCTGCCAAACAACATCAGGGGACTGCAGGACTTAATGCAATTCCACAGGGCCTGCAAGGCAGAGATATCCCACCAGGCTTTTGGTTGAGGGCAGTGATGGGCGATAACATTGCTGGCACCTTCCCCTTTCTTCTCCCCCCTTTCGCTCAGTCCCCTTCCCTATTCTGCTTGTGATGCGGCAACACGGTCCAGAACTGGTCAATAGTAGACTATTAACACCATCTGGGGATTATTTTTGAGTTTTTAATATTATATTTATTGTATTTTAACTAGTGATTATGATATATCTACATTCTAATTCTGAGAGTTTTTTTTTCTGTGTGGATGTTTATTTCTGCCGAAAGAGAGCCCATTCTCCCCCAACAGCTTTTCCTACATACTCAGGCCCCTTCCTTGGTCTGCAGAAAAATCAGAAAAGTAAAAAAAAAAAACCTTCAGGGACCATAGAATCCCCCAAAATACCTTTTGAAATGGCATCAGCTCCAGGCGTCAGCTGTGAGGAAATTAGAATGTTCGGGGGCGTGGGGGAGGTTCTAACTGTATCTGTCAGTAAAAGGCAGGGTTTGTACTGGCAGCAGTCTAGGGTTGCCAAGTACCCCCCCCCCCCCGGCCACTAGCAGCAGATCCAGATCCAGGCTGGGAAACTCCTGGAGATTTGGGGGTGGAGCCTGGGGAGGACAGGGATCTCAGTGAGGTACAATGCCATAAACTCCACCCTCCAAAGCATCCATTTTCTCTATGGAAAGTTATCTCTGTAGTCTGGAGATGAGCAGTAACTCCAGGGGATCCCCAGGTCCCACCTGGAGGCTGGCATCCCTAGCTGTATGACCCACAGGATTGTTTCAGTATTATGTAGGGTTGCCATACCCCTGTTGGGGGCAGGGTTTCCCCTGATTTTGGGCACCCTGGGGATTCCCCTGATTTTGGTCCCCCCCCAGCGCTGTCCCCAAAGAGCATGTGCCAGATATGTCTTATGCAATGACATCACCCGGTGGTGAAGTCATCGTGCTGGGCACACTGTGTGGGGGAGAAGGGAGGAAGCAAAGGTGTGAGGAATGGGATAACCATCCCTCAAGTTTCTTGCAGGTCTTCACTTGTTTATGTATATTTTTACTGATGTAAATCACTCAGAGCCTTGTATATTCAGGGACTGGGCAATTCATAAATCTAAAGTATCAATCGTATAATAAATCGTATAAATAAAATAGAGGCGAGGATAATGATGTAAGTGGTTTTGGGTTTCCTTTGGGGAGAACGACAGGGTGTAAATTAAATAAGTAACAAGTATTAGATTGGCTTGTTAAAAGCACTGAACGTTCCCAGCACCATACCAATTCAGTGTGTCTATTGTTGTACAGTCTTAACGTGCACTTTTAAGTAACACAGAATTTCTTTTCTCAAAACAGCCAACTACTCCGCCAATCCAAGGAAGGCCAGATTCACCAGTTTATGCTAACTTGCAAGAACTAAAAATATCTCAGTCTTCACTCCCACCTTTACCTACAACCCCTCCAATTCAAATTAATGGAGAGTGGGAAACCCACAAAGATAATACAGGACGCTGTTACTATTACAACAAAGGAACGCAAGAGAGAACCTGGAAGCCACCACGCTGGACTCGGGATCCAAGCATAAGTCGAGGAGACTCTCTGAATCAGATTGATCAAGAGGTGAGCTTAGTGTTAAATGCGAATTGTTGCATTAAAACTGTGCAGCTCTTGAGATGGTCTTAATGACCCTTCACTGGGGAACCTTCAGGGTTTTTTTAATAGATCTCTCCCAGAATAAAGGTCCCTTCTTTAAACAACCCAGGATTTAATCCAAGAACTCCTTTATTCTAAGGAAAAAAATTTCTTTGGCAGAAGGGAATAATTGGATCCAAACCAAAGAACCCTAGAGACTCCTGAACCTAATAGGCAGATCCCACCTTAGCTTATAAGGGTCATATATGACTTCATTGTAAGTAATAAGGTCAAGGCAAGAAAGCTTCAGTCTCAAGTTACAAAGTAATTAGCGCAATTTATCACATTTACATTGAAACTGGGTAATTTTGAATTAACTTTGTATTCATGAAAGATATGTATCTTCTTGGTCTCTACCAAAAGTAGTGGGTTGGATTCTGTGAAATGGTTCTGCCTACACTGGTGTTTTCCTCTGTAAGGAGGAGCCTTGTGCTGGCACAAGGGGTTTTCCCACTGGTGCAAGGAGGGAATATAAACAGGGTAAACATATGCCACAGCAAGTGGAAAAGTCTTGTAGAACCCAAACCAATCCCTCTAGCTCCTAGAACCAGAAAAACAGAAAGCTGCTATTGTGACTGACACGTCTTAGTTTGGAAGAGAAAGAGCAGATGGCCTCTATGCTGATGAAGCTGGTCTGTCTGGGTCCGATCCCTAGTATATCAGGGGTGATATTAGCAAGCGTATGTAGTGCAGCAGGGGAAGATAAGTGAGTGAGAAGAAAGGTTTGAGAAAGGAGGAAAAAATGTTATAGGGTCATTCGTTGCCAGAGGCTTTTCCTTTGTTACATTCAGGAGGTTTCACCCTTCTCTTTTCTTCCCCTGTTGACTTTGATATTTTGCTACTCTTACTTTTTTTGCTTTGGTTTACTGGCATATCATTTAGTAAGCTTAAAAAGGGGTGTCATTCTTTTTGTTAAACAAATTTTTGCAGGATTGAACTGAGAACTAAGAGGTGCTTTTATTAAAAATGATGGAATGGGATGTTAGGGGCTTAAATTTTTGTGTTCAGTTCCCAGCTCCCTAAAACTGGTAATAGAATGTAACATACCTGATTCATGATAGCTGTGTTTCTTTATTCCTAAAATAGCTTATGGTAAGCATTTCAGTTTTGAGGAGACAGCTATGAAATTCTTGTAACTTTAGCTGTGCTGGTGTTGCTAGCTTGTTGATCCTATTTACATTATATCTTCAGTGGTATCTCAGATTAGCCATAATCCTGAATCTGGAGAGGCATAATCTTTCCCCTGTTGTGGGTTGATTAGGTGTTCCTTATGTGATTCTGGGCCTCTACTTGGGAAACTATGGCATAGTGGGGGTTTCATCCTTGATACAGAGGACTCTAGTGGAGCAGTTTGATCCTGTATTTTGGTGACAGTTCCATGACTGCTTGAGCTCTGATTTACAAGGCCTAGTGACATTTTCAGCTCAGCTCCCCTTAAGAAATCTAGCTGCGCTCTGGAACTACACTCTGGGACTGTTCTTGAAAAGGAGGAGCTGCCGCAGCAGGTAGTTGAAATGGCGGATGAGTTGATTGTGAGCAGTGTGGTTGAGCTGATTCTCTCAGGGCAGTCTGGTGATCAGGTTTGTTTACTCTGTGGACAGGGTGAGTTGTGTGCGTTCTTGCAGAAACTACTAAGTGGTTGTAGTGGAACATGGTTTCAGAAGCGATTAGGATTGGAAAGTTGGTTGAACTGAGCTCTGTTTTGAATTAAGATGTCTGTTTTACCTGGATTATTCCAAATACTAACACAGTGGTTCCCACTCTGCAGCTCATGAAGAATCACATTTACAATTATCAGGAACCAAAACAGGCAGATGACCACCCCACTCAATAATAACATAAGATATATATTTAATATTAAATATATTATAACCGCTTAAATTACCAGGGTACCTCTGAGCTTGTAGGGCTGTCTTTCTCCACCACTGCTGAACCTTAGTCAGTCTTTATGTCTCTTATTTATTTTATTTATTAAATTTATATTCCGCTCTCTCCACCAAAAGTCAGGCTCAGAGCGGCTCACAACAGAAGTTAAAATTACAATCAGTTTAAAATAAACGTTCCACATTAAACATTAAGATACTTTTCATACATTCTACACATTCTACATTGGCAGCATTTCAATTCTACCCACAGGTGGGTCCAAGCAGGTGGATCATATATATTTCCTGTGTGACCACATACAGGTTGGCAGATGTAATTGCCGACAGACGGGACTGGCAGATGGAGCCGGGCCAGGGCTGAGATGTTTACCTTAGGCGGCCCCTAATTAAAAGCCTGGTGGAAGAGCTCCGTTTTACAGGCCCTGCGGAACTGCATCAAATCCCGCAGGGCCCTGATGTTCTCCGGGAGCTCGTTCCACCAGTGCAGGGCTGCCACTGAAAAAGCCCTGGCCCATGTTGTTGCCAGCCGCGCCTCTTTCAGTCCTGGCAGGACCAGTCGATTTTGGGATCCAGACTGTAGTGTTCGCTGGGGAACATATGGAGAGAGACAGTCCTTCAGGTAAGCAGGTCCCACACTCTTGAGTGTGGGGAAGGGCTTTCCACTCTGCCTTCCCACTGTGTTCTCAGCATGAGGTTCATCAGGTCAGGCAAGACAGTGAGAAGGACCAATTAGCTGTGGGGAAAGGGGAGTTAAACCCCCCCCCCCCCAACTATGGCCAGCTTCCTCTTTTCCTGGGTGGCTGCTGTGTTGGTGGTGGTTTTATTACCTTCTTGTTCCGAGCTGCCCTATTACTGGGATGAGAACATGGAGGCAGCTGAGAAAGGTGAAGGTGGCGGTTGGAGAACACAGGCCCTTTATTTCCATCCCTGATATAAGACTTGCAGCTCAGGAATATTCACAGTTTACCCATCCTCCAGTCCTTCCAGCAGTGGTGGTTTTAGAGAGGGAGCTGTTTCCCAACCACAGATGCTACCAGGCAATGACCTTGTCTACTTTTCTGGAATGTGGGAAGGGTGCCACATTGGGGAACAGCCACAGGTAGCATGTCAAAGCGCCATGAGTGAGTTTCGCTGTATTAATGGATCGGTAATAATCCCCAGGATTATTGAATATTGTATGTGAAACACTGTCTTTCATGGCTTTAGTACTTGGTTCTTTTATCAAAGGTTTTTAGTTGCTTTTCGTGCTCCAACCGTTAACTTGAATGTATGAGAAAAAAACTATCAGTATGTCATGTAGTTTCTCTGGATTCCAGGAGTCATCTGTTTTATTGTTTTTTCATTAACCTTCTCTGTTGCCTTTAGCTGATAACCTGCTTTTTCAATCTGTTATTTTTGAGTGTGTGTTTGTTGGGTAATTTTAATTTCTTCCTTTTCATAAAGAGTATCTCAAAATATCATTGGGACCTCTTGAACGAAGATATTTAACCTCTGAGGTGCTAGTGATACGTTAACCTATAGGCTTTACAGATAGGCTTAGCTTCCTCCCATGTTTTACTAGAAAGAACAGCAAAACAATTAAAATGGAACTGGTAGCTCAGTTGCAGAACGGATATTTTAACAATCTTGGTCTCTGCCATAAAATTGTATTTGTACATGTCTGATATTATGAAACAACTACAGTTTAAATACTGTGCGTTAATTAGAAGAAGAAGAAGAAGAAGAGATTGGATTTATATCCCGCCCTTCACTCACTTGGAGTCTCAGAGCGGCTTACAAACTCCTTTCCCTTCCCCTCCCCACAACAGACAACCTGTGAGGTAGGTGGGGCTGAGAGAGCTCTGAGACAATTGTCCGTGAGAAAACAGCTGGTACAGAGCTATGGCTTACCCAGAGTCATCCAGCAGGTGCAAGTGGAGGAGTGGGGAATCAAACCCGGTTCTCCCAGATTAGAGTCCGTGCACTTAACCACTACACCAAACTGGCTCTCCATTATTATCTATAAATGATAGTAAACATTCAGAAACAAAATTTTGAGAAATCTCAGTAGTCATTTTCTGCAAATTGAGCAATTGTTGTCTAAAAACTTACACAATACATACACAGACTGTTTTTAACATTTGGAAAGAATGCTATATACAATCTCTGTTGAAATTAGAAATTGTGGCAGTTAAAATCCCCAAGGGAAGGAAATGTGCTGAGTCAAATTAAGTAGTGTGAAGTAGTGTAGTTCACATTGTTCCTAGCAGTTTCCTAATATAGTTCATAAAGCTGGGTGCATACTCTTTGAACTTTCTAATTAAAACATTAGAATTCATTTGTTGTATTCCAAATCAAGACTTTGGCAAATTAAGAACAACTACTTAATAGCCATATGAAACATGTAGTACTCATCCATTTCTGTCATGGTGAAAAATGAGAGAAGATAATTTATTGACAGCCTGCCGTTCTCACTGAGGCTCAAGGCAGATTGCATGGAGCAAAATAATGCAATCCAATAGCATGAAATATCTAATAAACAATATAATACGACTAGGATTACAAACATTAGAAACTATGCAATGAAGCATCAAATATCAATGTAGAAAATGGTTTGGTGGTAGATGCATTTCCACAAGGTTCTCAGGATCATTCTAAGTTTGCAGCTATCCCCTTATTTTTGATATTTTATATAACTTTAAAAGTTTTGGGGCACAATGTCCTCCTAATTTGAGTGGCAGTGTAAAAAGGGTAAATTTTTATTTTTAATAGTGTGTGCATGCAAGCATTATTTTGAAGTTTGACTCCAAAAATTAGAATGTTGGGTTTCCTAGTGTTCAAAGGCAGTGCTGCATGCATGTATGGGTCAAACCCAATGGCAATCATATATAATTGATAATACAAATAGGTTCCCAAAACTACATTGTCTGAGGAAAGCAGATGTTGGAATGATCATTTCTAATAAGGAAATAGATGGGAATGAGCTCGACTTAGCCTCTCACACAGCCATTTGTTCTCTCCTGCAAATGCCCCCTCTGTCTGCTTCAACTTCTGCTACACTGGCTCCTAATTTCAGAGAGGCAAAAAGATTTTTTTAAAAGGCCAGGGGACGGGGGGAGCATAGACAGCTTAAGTTATACACTACATGTGCAGTCTGTTCTTAACATTTGGAAACAGTGCTAGTTGCATATATTCACCCTGCGAATGTTTCGTTCACACACATTGCATTTACGTTCATAGATAATCATGGCACAGTTCAGCCAAGATAAATTCATTTAGATGTAGATTGTGCTGTCTGTTTAAGCTCAGTTAAGAAAATTCCATGTAAAATTCAACATGCATGGAGGGCACAGGAATCTCATCTAGTCCAATAATCGGTGGAAATTAGGTGAGCCGTCTAAAGTGGTCTGCTATCTCCAGTTCTTACCTGTAAATTCTGAATTCGTTTTTCATTTATAGCAGGGGTGTCAAACATGCAGACCGGGGGCTGGATCAGATCCCCGGAGGGCTTCTATCAGACCCTTACTGGAACTGGCCATCTCCTGCTTCCAGTTCTGCTGCTGCTGCATCATAGCTTGCTTTGCCAGACTCTCTCAGTCGCTCAGCCATTTCATGTTTTTCCTTGGGTCTTAGACTCAGAACTCTGAGCATGAGATTCCTGTGATGAATGTCAATAAATCAAAAGTAGGTTTGCAGCTTACAGATAACACTTGAACAGCATACTCAGGATTGCAACAGCACAGACATTTAGATGCAGTAATTCAAAACAAGAGGTGTCAGTCAACAGAAACGGTTAAATAAATAAAATATTGCAAGAGTGCTAATGTTTTAAGCATGTTTTTATTTTAAGTAAAAAGAAAACTTTGTATTTGTGTCCTTTATAAAATTTATATCTCCGCTACCTGGCATTACATTTTATGACACACATGGTCCGGCCCAACAAGGTCTCATTTATGTCAGATCTGTCCCTCATAACAAATGAGTTCGACTCCCCTGATTTATAGTATTATTTCCTAGACTGAATCTTTCAAATTTGAACTAATGTCAATTCTCAGTACTTCTGTGTGTGTTTGAACATTTGTAGACTCTGTCATCACAAGAAAACTGCCACAGTTCTTGTAACAACCAGTCAGATAGTCAGTATGGTTCTCCTCCCAAAGGGTGGTCAGAAGAGTTGGATGAACATGGCCAAACGCTATATACCTGTGACTATACTAATGAAAAGGTACATGCTTTTCTTCATCACATTTCCTAAGATGATAGAAACTTAGTGGTTAAGAATTCAAATAGGTGTGATTTTATTTCGTTTGTGGTAGAAAAGTGTTGATTAGTGCCAGTTTCCTCTTCTGTTTTTCACAGTTATGATTGTTTCTAGCTGCTCTTCTTTCTTTAAGAAACTGTTCTTATAGATGCTACATATAAAAATGTACCACACTGCATTTGTTACCTGTTGCTCAGGTGATATTATAATGTGATATGAGAAATTGTTTACTTCCATGTAAGGTAGTGAATATTTCAAGTGAATATGTATCAGCTGTGCCATGTCTAGCTGGTTTCTGAATCCCACAGGCTTTCTCATCTAAGGACTGCCTAACATGTCATTTTATCAACAGCTGTTTTCCATCCTGTGGTACTAAAAGAGCACTGTTGTTCATTTAACAGTTCTAAAAATGGTGTTCCTGCATTGCCACTTCTTCCTGCTGGAACAAAACATGCTACTGCCCTCTTTTTTGAGGGGGAGGGGATGTAGTTGACATCTTTAATATTCAGTATTTGAACTGGAGAAGTCTTAACTTAAAACTAGCGATTTCTGTGGAATGGCATTTGAGTTGCCTGGAACATAAATAGTTGCATTGGCTCATTAAGAGTTGTCTCCAGGCAACCAGGAAAAGACCTGATAGTTCAGTTGCCCTGTAATTCTGGGAGCAGAATTGACGCCTGCATGCTGGGTGGGTGGTCTCTCTCACTCTCAGGAAGGGGGAGATATTTTGTCTCCTGAATTAAGCTCTTGTGTAATGTGCACTGGCTGGCTGGGTTGACCCTCTCTCCCTTTGTCCGTGGTGGGGCACGGCAGAAAGAAAAGTAGGTTCTAGCTCTGCTGTGCTTGCTGGACTGATCAAATGCAGCAGAGCTTGTTCCTACTTTTCCTTTGTTCGCCAGTGTTCCCCAGCAAAAGCGGGAGGGACAGAAAGTAAATTTGGAAAGAGTTCCACCAGTAAACAAGAGGGGGAAGGGAAGAAGCAAGCAGAATAGAGCTAGTTTTGGGGGTTTTGATCTGTTCTCTTTTTTTGTATGGGAGAGACAGAAGATGAGGATCTGTCTCCTGAGCTTTACTGCCCTCCCCAGGGTATATTCAGTGGGTGGCAGGTAGCAGAACGGGACTCTAAGGCAGCACTGTTCTACCAAGGAGATGTGGAATTTATGCCGCTGGCACAGATTCCCAAGTTACTAGACCTGGATCAGTCACTTTATTATCCCCATCTGAAATAAGATACTTTTCACTGCTTGCAGAGGCAGGTATAGCTTTTAGTCTTCCTGCCAACCAAAAACCTTCAGTTTCCATCTTTTGGCACTGGTTCCTGAATTATCTTGTAAAACCATATTTCCCCCCCAGCTAAATTTTGTAGCCTTTGGTTATTCCCTAGCCAGATGAAAACCCAACCTTTCCAACTTCCCCAGGAACCCCTGTCTCAGAATCTCCAAAGATGTGCCCCTCTAGTTTCCATGCCACTTCTGCCTTGTGCTCTTGTTATAAAACATGTGGTAAGTTAAATAAATCATCTAACAAAGGAATCCTGCTTTTAACACACACCGCTGACTTTCTGGTGAAACATTCTGGCCTATCAGATCCAGAACATTCTTAGGAGGAGGGTTAGAGTCTTCAGAGGGAAAATCCTCATTAGTACAGTGGTTGACAGGAATATGCCCACAGATAATACCACTCTTGGATTTTGCAGAGTAAATGGATTTCCTCTACCAGCTGAGAAAAGAAAACTAAACTTGAAAAGAAAATTGAATTTAGAATGAATTTTCATTCTCATGGTCATTAGAAGGATCTTGAACGTGGGATATGTAGTTGGTATCTTCCAACTTAGGTTTCTTCTCCTCTAGTCTTATTATTGGGATGAGGCATTGATTGTTAAGCATGTTTTTGCTAACCATTCCATAGTCTGGCTCTTTTGTTCTGGGAAGGAGGGACACTGTACTTCAGTCCCCATTTCTCTTGGAGGAAAAAAAATTCTGGCCTTGCCTACAGCCATAGGAAGATTTTTATGGCAAACAACAACAACAAAAAAGGCTCTCCAAGAAGCAACGAGAATTAAATTTCACAGTACACCCTGCTTTCCGTTTAATAAACTGTGAATAACGTGTTGTGTTAGTAAATTTGTCCAGTAACCCATGTGGAGATTCTGAAGGGCATGCAGAGGCTTTTTGTTTGGCCGAACTTCTGGCCCACACCCTCAGCCTGCTTCTCTGAGCTGAGCAAAGGTCCAAAGCCTGTAAAAACTGTGACAGAATTGCCATTACCTGTGACGACTGTGTTTCCAGGGATACCTTATGAATCCATCAGTCCCAATATGACAACACATGGCAGGATGGGCTGAGTATGAAAGATCCCAAAGACATTGTGTTGTATTTAAAAAGTGAAGTGATTTGCTATAAAGAACAGAGTGTATGTGGCATTAAATGGTAAAAAAAGAACAGAAATAGAACCTTTGACTAAAGGTATTGATAGGAGCCAAACATAGGCTTTCAGTGCTGACTGGTGCCAGGCCTTAAATAGGGAGGGAACTTAAGATGCAGTCCATTTCCAAAATGCAGTAATGTACATCGGTTGGCTCCACACAAAGATGCAGAGATAAATGGGAAAGTCAAAGAATGTTTAGCTCATTTCCTGTCTTGAAACTGAAAAGCTAGAGACAGTAGAACAAACCAGAATGTGCTTTTTAACCACTGAGGCAAAAGATTTAAATGCTAGCAATGCACAAAATATTTAGGTGGGTTTTTTAAACAGTGCAAATGTACAACCTTGACAGAGGGCATAGACATAGACCTTCTCTGCCTTGGCATATTGGGAGACTGTGTGCACACATTGTTCAGCGGAGAAGTTGTTGCAGCTGGGAAGTGAGGAGGTCTTGGGCTGTAGAGAGTATGCTGTGTGTTCTCGTGGATGCTTTAAAATTCAGCAAATAATGATTGGCTTTGTCAGGTATGTCTAGGATTATAGCTGCCAGACTCAAGTCTAGCTGTTCAGCTGCATACAATGAGATTTCTAAAGATGATGTTGAGCATCATAGTGTTCAGATAGCTGCCCTTCAGTTCAATGACATTCTGTTCAACATGATATCAAATAGGTGTCCTAAAGTTAGCAAATTACTTATCCCTCTCCAAATGAGCTTCAGTGAAGAACTTGATCCTTCACAGTGCATGCCAAAGATATCCTAACAAAGCTCCTTGAAGCTTTACAGCAGTAGGTTGTGATCCAGTGGTGAACCAGTGGCCAATTTTGTGATCATCTGGTCCCTGTAGGCCTTTGAGGGGTTTGCAAAGAATGCTGAACTAGGTGGAACTTTTCTAGTACAACAAGGCAGTATTTTACTCTTGAGTAAGACTATATGCTAAGGACTGCAGATCAGCTACTCCTAGCTGTGAATGAGTTATGAGTATTATCTTGCCTTGCATATTTGAAGCACATTGATGGACCACAAGGATTCTAGTAAATAGAGAGTAGATGACAGCCCATCCCTGTAGTTCCAGATATAAGAGCCATAACATTTTTGTTCTGAGGTCAGTACTTGTGTTGGAAGTGTAATGTCCATGGAAGTATAATGTCCATCATTTCCATGATGATTTAGATTTATGCAAAAAACTGTGACAGACATACCCGGTACTACAGACTGTAATACTTTTTGCTGCGTCAGCAAGGTTTTGTGTAGAACCAAAGTGTAACCATGGAGATTCTGGCTATGTTCATCTTTGGTGGAGTGAGAAAGTAGTTTACTAATAAATATTTTACTAACTTTTGTTTTTGCAGTGGATAAAACATGTAGATGAACTTGGTCGATCATATTATTATAATGCAGATGGATCACGATCGGAATGGGCGCTGCCAAAAGTAAGTAGTAAAAACAAAACAAAAATGTTTGTGGCTGATGATTAAGCAGCCGGTATTGCTGTAATTTATACAAAACATGCATGACTTCTGGAATACATTATTATTATTTTTAATTGTGTGGCAGTTCTAAATCTTGGTGAAAGCTATATCTTTTTCTCTTAATATGTAGTCTGGTTCATCCAGAAGTCCTGCGGAACCTCGAATAGATTAAAAGTAAGATGTACTTTATCAAAGGACCATTCATGTAGCACTTGTTTAAAAGCAATTGTAACAATATTTTACATTTTCCCAAAGAAAACCTACATTTAGGTTGTGAACCATCACAGCGAGTACTGTGTGTATTCATCTGGGACATAAGACCACTGTAGTGGCCATTGGGTTGTCACTTTTTCAGTTCATTTAAGACTACAGATGGATTTGAAGTTTAATAAAGCAGCATGTTTCTGATGTGGGCACAACCTGTAGTTTTGTAGTTTGCTTAGCTGACTGGTATGGATTGTTCGCAGAACTCAGTAAGAAGCCAGTAGACATTTCTGTTTGATTTGATAGATTTTAAAGCAGATTGTTGTTTACCCTGACTGAGGGGGGATTGGTCATACCCTTTATTTCATCTGTCTTTGAAAGCACCTGTCAGCCTATCTGTTCCCTGAACAGCCTAAAAGTCGTGAAAGCAGTTAAGGTCATATTAGACAAACAGAGATCACAGAAGTCCATCTGAATTGGGGTCTCAAGTGATTTTATTTAGCTTTAAAAGATGCCAGGAAGATCTCTGTGTCTGATCTGCTCTCAGTCATAAGTCAAAAGTGTCTGCCATTGTTGATTGTTTCCTTGGGGAATTACAGTGCTAAAATCAATGCAGAACTTCAAAAAGAGACATGATTCTGCAAAAGTTAAATGTGTTGTTTCTGTTCCAGAGGGTAGCCATGTTGGTCTGTAGTAGAACAGCTAGCTTTGAGTCCAGTAGTATCTTAGAGACCAACAAGATTTTTTGGGGGTATAAGCTTTCAAGAGTTAACGCTCCCTGTGTGTAGATTCTGCAGTTTGCAAAATGATCATGGCAATGCAGATCTGAGACTGCTAGATGGCTAAGAAGTCCTGAGAAATAGGTGTGGTTAGTGCTCCCTCTAAGCTGTGGAGTCTTGTGAGCAAAAATTCTACTTTGTTAGCTTCAGGCATTAAAGCTGTGAGCAGGCAATTTGGCTTCTGCATAAATTTAGTTTGCTCTGGCGCCATCCTTCCTGAGCGAAGACGAATAGGTGTGAGCCGGAGTCTAAAGAACTGTGAGCTAGCTCACACTAACACAGCTTAGAGGGAACACTGGGTGCGGCAGAAGTGTTCAGAAACTTGAGGTCAGTCTTCAAGGGATAGTATAGTCTTTATACTTTTCTGCATGTTCTCAACTCTAAGGAATCCAAGTTCCTCACATGTGGGGTAGCTTTAGCTTTGTGTTTCTCAAACATTGTGCTGCATAGCAAATGTTTTTGAAATCAGTGGGACTTTCAAAAGTGGTTTATAGCATGTGGGTGTTATGTTCAAAGAAAAATATCTAAAAACCCTGCTAGCCATGCCAAGCCTTTTGTATGCACCTAAAGTAGAGTCATAGAGTTGGAAGGAATCTCCAGGGTCATCTAGTCCAATCCCCCGCACAATGCAGGAAATTCACAGATTTCACACCCCCTCTGACTGCTGTTCCATGCCCAGGTTCCAGTCCTGTTAAAGAACAATCTTGTGGCAGGATTTCACTGTTAGGAAACAAATGGACTTGAACCGTTCACTTCATTGTAACTAGGTAAAATAGGTAGTAAAATTCTTATAAAAATAGTTAAGGATTCCTTAGTAAAACTGCTATTACACTATGTATTAAGGAAGTAGAGCATATTACCCATTTCAAGTTATTTTCCCACCAAATTAAATACTAAGTTAAAAAACAGCAATCATTTGTCATCCCAGGCAGTAGAGTATAAACAGTGTTTCACTTAAAGTATAGGGATCAGAACTGTGTTCAGGAATTTGGAAGTATGCTAGAAGAACTATTTTTTGCTTTGTTCCTGTAACTCTGTACACCTAGAGGTGATTTAGTTGGTAACAGACTGGAGACCAGCCTCAGGATCTATATTCCTTCTTCTCACCTTCTCCCAGTGAATTAATGTACCCATAACAGAAGAAAAGAAAATGCTTGTGGAAGAAATTTAAGAGGTGAGGGGTTGATCTCAGAATATCGACTGGCAAAGCTCTTCATGATTTAGAAATACTCATGAGCTGGGCTATTTTTGGGCAGGAACGCACAGGAATGGAGTTCCGGCTGGCTTCTGAGTTGGCCACACCTACAGCCTCTCCCCCCCGGGGTTCTCCAGGTGCCTTGCAAGTGCACCTGGGGAAGCCAAGCTGATCCAGGGAAAGAAGGCAGTTTAAACTGCCTCCCCTCCTCAGGTTCCCCAGGTGCCCCGGAACTGCGGGGCGCCTGGGAAAGCCAATCCAGAAACTGCCTTCCTTCCCTTGGGTTCCCCATGTGCCCCGCAAGCCACAGGGCACCTGGGGAAGCTGATCCTGGGAGGGAGCTGTGCTGTCAGGGGTGTGGTCTATTATGCTAATGAGTTTCTGCTGTTGGGTGTGGCCTATTATGCTAATGAGTTCCTGCTGGGCTTTTTCTACAAAAAAGCCCTGCTTATGAGACACAGGTGTCTGAGACAAAGAAGGAATGCAGGAAACAAGCGGGGAATTGGGTCTTAACTGTTTTCAACATATAGGTCAAAATCTCCGAAGACAATTTAAGCATCTGCTTTCAGAATTATTTTTTTTAAACAGTTATAAATGAAAATAAGATCTTTGAATTCAGTATGCACAGTGGCATGCAGGGCCAGACTTTTAAACTGAAAATCAATTTTTAGGCAGCCTGATGCTTTTCAGCCCTTTCACTGCAAACTAAACACAGTTTGAACTCAAACTTCTGGTATGCTTGTTGGGTATGCTTGTTGTGTGTCAGGGGTACAATATGATCCAGTATGAATGATAGCATTGTTTTCAAGACAGCTTTACCATGAAAACACTGAAGTTACAGGAATGTCAGTAAGTTTTTGGTCATAAGCCAAATTCTTTTGCTAAATATCTGTTGTTTTTCAGAAAGAGGTAAAACTACTGCTTTGCAGAATGACTGGATGCTTTGTTACATTTTTATTTGGCCCTTCATGGAGCTAAAAGATACATACATGGAGTTTGCAGGTGATTTCCCGTCCATGACTAATCTAGAACTACATAGCTTCAAAGAGAAGTTTTTTCAGGTTAGTGGTAGGCTTCCCCAGCTGTTCTCAGAACTGGCCTTGGACAAACCAAGCTTACTTATGAATGAATCAATAAGTTCATGTTATTGAGAATTTGATCCAGAGAGCTTAGAGCACCATGGCTCAGCCAGTATCATCAAGAAACCACACAGGTTCTTCCAGCTCACCCAAGAAACAGCTGAGAGGAAGGGAAACTCTTGTTTCTCCAGTTCATATTTTGTTCCTTCTCTCCCACCCCCTCCAGGGTCCAGTGACTCAGGAGCTTATTGTGTGTGGCACCCAGTAAATACTGGGAATCCAATGGATGCTGTACAACCAATTTACTAGGGGAGGGGAGGAAGAGTAACAAGAATTTTAACATCTGAGCCAGAGGTCACTTTGTGATGTTTCAGAACTGATGAAAGTCAAAAGAAGTGCCGACTTCAGAAGTGTCTCCAGTTTTGATTCTGTCCGGGATACTGATTATGAGCTTTGGTGGTAGTGGGAAGAGGAGTGATTGAGCCGGGTTGGCTTCTTCTTGAGCAAGATATTTTATTATAGTTTAAAAATGCTTAAATAAAAAAAATAATCAACTTAAAAAAAAAAGATATTTTCCCAAAGTTGTCAAAG
Organism: Lepidodactylus listeri; assembly: GCA_029233225.1. Taxonomy (NCBI): domain Eukaryota; kingdom Metazoa; phylum Chordata; class Lepidosauria; order Squamata; family Gekkonidae; genus Lepidodactylus; species Lepidodactylus listeri. Next base: position 23,419,224 of record JARCFY010000012.1, read on the forward strand.
AAAATAAAAAATGATGGACAGCAGTGATGAGCACAGGAATCCTCTGCTCTCTTGTGTGAAACAGCACTTTACAAAATCTATATTAGTAACAAGGATCAAGATGTAGGACAGAGGATTTGTTTGCCTGAAACTTTCTTTAAAAAAAGAAGCAAGGCAAAAGCAGGGCAAAAGCAGTACATGTGTGTTTTGCTTCCAGCCGCTCCCAGTACCACTGGAAAGTTCTAATTGGCAGTATAACTTCTTTCGAAGCGGACAAAAACTCTTCCTAAATCCTGGGATTCGATACTGGGTTTTGAGGCTTTGCAATGTTTGAATCTAAGTATGATCAGTAATAGCCAGCAACTCTAGCTTTTCCCCTTATCCTGATTTGGAAGGAAATAAAGAAAGAGCAATCTGCTATATCTGTTGCCTCAGGCAAGCTGTAGAGGCATCACTTAGCAGAGAATCCAAGTTGCTGATGGCCTTCAGTCAGATGTACTTAAACATTAGTGCCAGAAAAAATGCATTAATTTGATCAGGGTGGGGGGGACCAGGGAATAAATCTAGTCCCAAACAATAGGAGATGTATAGATTTGTGAATTATTAAATTCCCCCTTATGCTACCTCAGACAGTCTAATGTCATGGTTTTCAGTAGCAGGAGGCGAGGAGGGAAAAATCTCAGGGCTTGCACATCTGTGCCAGTGTCTACAATTAACTGAAGTGTTGGATTTGGATTTGGAAGTAGCTTCAAGACAGCATAAACTGAAACTGAGAAATATACAAGTCTATGTGCAATTTTGTAGCAGTGCTGGAACAGCTTTAAATGAAACGACTGAGGTTGCATCTGTATTTTGAGTGCAACTGTGCTGTACCTTTTCCAACATAGTAATTCTTCTTTAAAGTAGAGAAAGGACAGTTCAGGGACAGCTATCTGAAAAATTAGGTTTAGAGACTTATGGTTAGATGCACAGCTACCATGGGATTGTGGTGATGAGTTATGTTGGCAGATAGCAACCTGCTGGATCTGGGCTCAGATGCCTCAGAACTGAATAGGAAATAGTTAAAACTATAAAGTCAACAGCTGTTTTTCCTGTTCCACAGCTGCAGCTGTCATCTTATCTTTTGTAGCATCAGGAGGGCTGCTCTAGAAGGAGCTGTCCTCCTACAAAATCATAGTCCAAAATATCTGAATGGTAAAGTTTCCATTGTGGTCTTAGCTGCTTCATGCCTCTATGCATGTAAATTGCTCAGACTAAGTGTATCTGAGACATTGCTGCTTCCTCTTCTTTGGACCCGCTCCAGATTTGGTGAATTGGTGAATTGGTGAATTGCTTGTTTGAGCACTGCACGGGCAGGAGGCAGGTTTCTCTGTGTACCATAGGCTCATGTTCGGTCTACCTTCTGCAGCCATTCACAGCAGAGGGAGAGGATTAACTGTGGATCTAATTGCCACTGGGGAAAAAACGGAGGGAAATTCACATTCCACATACTGCAGACAGGTGAGTCAAGGGTGCTTACCCCTATATCTGTGAAATGCCAAAACAAAGAGAGCTTTAAAATACACATTTTCTACCCATGCCGACCACCACTTTGGGCTTTCCCTTCCCCCCCCTGTTAATGCTAAAAAATTAGAAAATGGGAAGATGATCCCCACTTTCTCATTTGCCTTCCTTGCAATCCCCACAATAGCCCACAGCTCCCTGGCAGAAATTACAGTTGTTCGTTTTGATTACAAGTATCCACTAGGGAATAGCCACTCTGTAACACATCTGTGCATATATTTCCCATGTGTTGCTTGTTCTCTCCCAAACTCTGCTTAATCATACCTTTTTGGGCATGAATAACAAGGCAACTAGGGCTGCATGGGTTGAATTGATTCACAGAATGTCACTGCCTGACTCCGCATGGTTTGGAATACACATGAATTGCATGGTATGTCCTGTTCCATAGGTTCATTTATTACTAGCTAGCAAAGTAACAAATATGCTAAATATGGTGAGAGTTGGGTAACAGTATTGTTCTTGGTCTGAAGGCCCCTTCAGTTTGTACCAGAGAAAAGGTAGTCACAGTGCTTTACATATATAGCCCTGTAAAATAAACTAGCATTATTCTCTTGTTACAGGCTGGAAGCTGCGACTGAGTGGCTTGCTCACTATTTAGTGAATTCCTGGCTAAGCTGCACTCATGTGCTGTAGATACATATGATGATGATGATATATCACTGGACTTTCATTACTCTAAATATTTTCCCCAATTGTTAAAAAAAAAAGTTTACAAATCCCATAATTCTAATCTGGACCTATGCTGTCAGTTACAGCTGTGTGACATGTGATGGTGTGTGTTTAGGAGAATAGTGCTGTTGTACCATTCTGTTTCTTCTAATAGTGCACCTATTCAAGTCTAAGACTGCATATCTTTGCCAAATAGTTTAGTCTTTTCATGGTATTTTTTGTTTTGCATATTCAGTGTTTGTTTTAGTGTTTTTCACTGGTCTGTTCGCTATTAAGACTGCATAGCTTTTTAAACAAAACATCTAGCTGCTCAATTTTACTTCTATTCTAAGGTTAATACCCAGTTTACATCATTTTTGTGTTGTAGAAACCCCCCAAAGGACAAGCTTGTTTAGTGATGGCCCTGGGTCGTTAACCGAAAACATTTTCAACTACAGGCTGGGAATCACTGCGAATTGAAACAGAAGTCCAGTGGCACCTTAAAGACTAACAACATTTATTCCAGCACGATCTTTTGCACGCCAGAGCTTGCTTCTTCAGATGCTTATCACTTCAACTCCTTATTATAGATGAGGATGAAACTTGTACAGGAATTCCTCCGTATTAACATTATGTCAAAAGTTAGCCATAAAACTTTACAGCGTAGCTTTTAAATTGGTGGAGGAGTCTTAAAATAATGCACATGTATCAAAACAGACATTTTAATGGTAGTTGACACATATGCTGATGGTTTTCACAGAGTTTGGAGTTGATTCTGGGGTTCCCTCTGGTTTGTAAGTAAAGCGTTTTCTGTGATAGCTGCTGAGATACGGCCTACACTCAGGTGCTTGATTCTGAAAACTTTTCAAACCTGTGCTGTATGTGGGGTTGGGGGCAGCATGGTGCTTTGTTCTTATGCTGCATCCTGTATCACAATATTCGACTGTTATGCAGATCAGCTTTATTGTACAAGAAAAAAGTCTGTGTTTTCCCCATGTAATCAGTAAGAATATCCTAATCCCACTATTAAAAGGCTATGCAGCTTGGCACAGAATGATAAATGTCTTTCTGGACTGAACAAACCTCACTTTGTGTTTAGATATCTGGAAAACTGATTTTTACTATAGTAGTACCTCTGGGTATTAACAATAGATATTGCCTGAAGTCGTGCTAGTGGTGGAGAATCCACCAACCAGAGGGGTCTAAAGAGTTAAAAACAACAGAGTTAAATTGAATTAATACACTGGTTTCGGTAAGGCATAAGCTACTATTAAAAAAACATCACTTGACTATTTTTTTTTGCTTGAGAGACTGCTATAAATGTACAAGAAATTGATTATTCTTCTCTCGTTTAAGTAAGGAAATAGTTTCAGCAGAAAATACATATATGATCCTATAATGTTACCTACCATTAACTAACAGTTCCTTCCTGTCTTGCATTCCTGTGCACTGAATTAATACAAAATAAATCCAAAAACTCAAAATGCTATGTTTATGGTTAAGGTCTGGCAATAGAGGAAGCATGAATTCTACTGTTTGTTGTGATGTATACAGAGGTTTGAAATCTGACTAGCCCTGTAAATATCTCATGAGCATGTGTATAGAGCTGAAATGGGGACGACGACAAGATCTTACCTCCTGCTAGCCACTACTGAAGCACATCTCCCACAACATCAGCACAGCCTATATGCATTCCCCATTGTCTGCCTTTGGCAGTCCTGTAAAAGCAGTGTTCCTAGCTGTGGGACTTATTGCCTGTATAGTTTGCATGCACATAAGCTGCACAGGAGAGGACAGCAGGTGTGATATTGCCCTCAACAGGTCTCTCATGTAAAGGGCTCATGTTTGTGCAAGACTATACCATGTCTTTGTACTGTGTAATTCAGAGTAAATTAATGACCTTCAGAATTTATATACGATATTATACTTGAATCTTTAATTTCTAATATTGAGACACTTCAGTAGTGGTGTGCTGCAATGTTTCTAATTGTGGTAGACATGGCATGGAATACGTATTGTAAGAACAATGTGTGGGGCCACTGTTCACCTCTGACTGGATTGGATGGGGGGTATTGTTTGATACAGCGGTCCAGTTTCTCTTGTGATGCTGTCTTGCAACTAATTTAATTAACAAGTCACTTCTTGTTACTACCTGCTTGTTAAGCTGCCACATTGTATCCTTTCTAAGATTATGAACTATAGTTTCATCCCATTTCACACCCCCTTCCCCCCCCTTTCACCAGCTTACAAATTTCACTGAGAGATGTGTATACATCAAGGGTGAACAGTTTAATATATCCAAAACACATTGAGCTGGAAGGCTGCACCTCGCGTGCTAACCTGCATAAAATTATCATAATTTCAATATGCAAGTGGCAGACAAGACATATTATGTTTCTGTATTATTTAGAAGTCATCAGATTTTCTGTGATCTTATCACAATAGTGATTGAAAATAACCTTTCTCCTTGTTCTTTTTGACATCAAATTTTCACGCTTAATACTGAAATCATCAATTCTTGCTGCTTTTGAAACCAAATTTTGGGCCACAAAGACTTGAGGGAGGGGTATTGGGAAGGGTGAAAAATTGTGTCTTGGGACCTGTCCCTATTTCTTCTATATGCCTGTCCCCCCTACACAACATATCTTGCTACTGTTGTGGATCTTGATTGCTTTTGCTCCACACGGCAAATGTCACCATGACACATTCTCATGCTACTTGGTCATTCAGGAAATCCTGAAGTCAGTAGAGCCATAGCTTTTGCTGTGAAAGAGGCATCAGCTATGGAGTCTATAAGCAAAACTCCAGGATCCTAGGCAAATGTGTATCAACTTACTTGGAGAAAATATTAAAGGGGGGGGGGAATATAGGTTTTCTCCTTGCACTTTCATGTATGTCATGAAAGTAGCTACTAATGTATTGCGTTATGTCACGGGGCTGTCATTCGATTTTATTTACAGCGTGTGGCTTTCCCTCCTTTTTTAGTATAATGCTTCACCACAGCCGCCAAGAGAGATCATTAAAAGCAGGAGCCTGGACCGGCGGCTACAGGAACCAATTGTATTAACCAAGTGGAGGCACAGTACGATTGTGTTAGACACCAATGACAAGGTAGGAGTGTCTTACGGAACATATTATTTGATCGTTCGCATATAATAAGGTAACTGTCGCCTAATTGTTACTTACCGTATTTTCCGGCGTATAAGACGACTGGGTGTATAAGACGACCCCCAACTTTTCCAGTCAAAATATAGAGTTTGGGATATACTCGCCGTATAAGACTACCCCTCTTCCAATGCACACCAAATACAGCGCCAGACCTTCAGTTAGTCCTTCTCTCTCAAGTGGCTCTGTGGACGCCGGAGGCTAAGAAACTGTAAGCTAGCTCACACCAGGGGCGTCATCTTTTTAAATTCGGGGGGGGGGGGGGGGGTTGTGCGCCAGCACAACACCTCCCTGCAGCCGCTGTGAGCGGTGCGGGGCCTCTCCGTGAGTGGCATGGGGGCTTCCTTCCCCGCGGCCGGCAGCGGTGCGAGCCCCCCTGAGAAATGAAACTGCTGCTTGCGCCGCCACTGGCCTTGGTAAGGGAGGCCTCGTGCTGCTTGCGCCGCCCCTGGCCGTGGGGCCTCACCACAGCTGGCGCAAGTGGCGCAGGGCCTCACCACCACAAGCGGTGCAAGGCTTCCTTCCCCGCGGCAGTGCAAGCGGCCTGAGGCCTCTCTTCCCGTGGCCGCCGGTGGCGCGAGTAGCAGCCGCTTCATTTCCCAGGGGGGGCCCTGTCTAGTCCCGCCTCACTAAGCCCCGTGCACCGTCTTTCGGAAAGCACCCTTTGGCTGGAGGTCTGCACAGTGCCCTTCCCTTTGGTTGCCCCCTCGTTCCCCTCCGTCGGCCAAGCTGTGGACGTGGTAGGGATGGGGTAACCGCAGATTCTCCAGTCTGGCTCGGAAGTTTCATCACCCGCCCTAAAAGACGACACCTGGCGTATAAGACGACCCCCGACTTTTGAGAAGATTTTCCTGGGTTAAAAAGTAGTCTTATATGCCAGAAAATACAGTACTTCCTGATCCCAATAGGGTATTTAATTTGAATTATATTTCCACAAGATCATTGCTCCATTTTACATTTGCTTCCTTGATGAATGTTCGTTACTTTGTTTGTTAGATACACTAATGTGTTTACTTCAGATTTACAAGAATGCACTTCGGCATGACAAGCTATATTTGCTTTCATTCATTCAGCACAAGCTATTCATTCTTATGGAAGAAAATTAAGTAGCTGCAGCTGGGAACGCAACTGAGCCAGACATTGGTAATCTTCAGGATATGGAATGGGGGTTGTACAGGAATGATTCCCTTGGTGGCCGCTATTTTACTTTCTCTCGCAGAATGAATAATTCCTTTGACTGTTACGGGACAGTGTAATTTTTTTTAAAATTTAAGACTTTATATGCCACTTCTACAAAAGCTCCATGAGGCAGTTTAGGAAAAGAGTGGTGTAAAAAACCTGCTATAGGTCCCTTCCACACGAGCGAGATAATCCGGAGGGGAAGTGAGGCTTTTTTGCTCCGGAGCAATTTGCCCCACAGTTGCGTGATCACACAGGTCTGTGGACCTGCCGGGGCAACTTGCCACTGCGTGATCAGACGCAACCGTGGGCAAGGTTTTTTTTGTGGTTGGTTTACAAGGCGCTTAAACTGGAGATTGATGAATCACCTCCCCACCCTAAGGGCTTTCGATGATGCGCACAGGGAAAAGGAAAAAAACCAAGTGTGGCATCAGGATAGCTGTGTGATCACACTATCCCCAATGCCACACTTCGGCGCTGGAGTGATCACACGGGGAAACTCTGGCTGTGAAACGCAGCAAACCATTTGATACTGGAGTTTTGCTAGTAGCTTTTTACCCCGATTCCTCACCGGATCAAAATGGTTTGAGACGGTTTGATTACGGTTGTGGGACGCTTCCCAGATGTGCTGGTGTGACCACGTCGCTTTGATCCGGTGGTGAATCATCCCTCTTCCGTGGCAAATGGGTGCGTAGGATTGCGCCCTAAGACAAGCAAGATTGAGAGCTACCACAGTATCAAGCTCGATGGACACTGCAAGTCCAATCCACCAATCCCTCTGTTTCCTCCAAAGTTCTATGAAAGATAATTGCATTGACATGCCTTGACATGCCTTGAAAATTAAGGTGAAAAGGCCAGACAGACTTCCCCAGGGGAGGGAAATTGAGAAACCATTAAGGCCTGGTTTTTCAGAGTTGCCCACTGTGCCTCTGGTGGTTGTGCATTTGGACCAGAACCCTTGAAGATGGCTTGAACAGTAGGTCGGGCCTTTATGAGAGTGGATGTTCCTTGAGAGATTCTGACCCCAGACCTTGTAAGTCTTTAAAGTTCAACGTATTCCTTCATAGTGATGGACATCCTGCTGATTTGAAACAAAGCAATGTTTGGTGGGCTTGATTTCTAGCACACTGTGGCTAACTTTCTGCCTTTGGAACTACTGGGATAACTGTTTGCCTTTTGATTCCAGTGCAATAGGAAGAGTGGCTAGAACTATAAATTCACTGTTCAAGGGCTATTTGTTATGATACGGAATATTGTTCACATGAAATGAATAAGCATTTTGGGAGAGTTGGGAGGAAGGTGCCTACCTGTGCTATGCTGAAAAGATACAGTTTGTCCACGGATCGTTCAGCTGTTAGTAGGAAAATTAGCCTTTAAGTCAAAAGTTAAAATATACAATTTCTTGTATAGGAATATGGAAATTATGGAAATTCCATTGTATAGGAATTGTATAGGAATATGGAATATGGAAATTATGGAAATTCCATTGTATAGGAATTGTATAGGAATATGGAAATTCCATATAGGAATATGGAAATGCAAAAAATCTTCAGAGAATTGTTGCAGGTAGTTCAGTTATTCATACTGAATTCTGGCAGATGCTGAGTGTGGCATTCTGTTATCATGTCCACTGATGACTTTCTCAATAGAATGCAGTCAGTTGATCTTCCAGATGGCTTTATTTTATTACATCTTTTTAACGACTAACTCCAAATATATGCACATCGAAGAACAGCTAAACTCCCAATCTTGGTATCACTCTGGTTTTGCAAATTAGCACACACTTGTGGCATTGTTGTTACATGTGTGATTGCAGAGTCATTTGCAGTTGTGTCCCAGCATTTTAGTTGGGTAACCTGAATGTAAGGAAGAAAACCTTCTTTCAGCCACTTCACATTCTTAAGAACTACTTGCGTAGATCTTACAGCTGATTTAAGGGAATTAGCCACATCTAGGCAAAGACCAACATAGATTACAATCTTGAGATTTTTGCCAAAAAGTGAGGAAGCTCCTTACACAGACTTGGAAGAAGTACTGAACCCCACTGAACCCCACGTGAGGTTTATTGAAGGAAATAAATGAGCACACAAAATAGTCATAAGAAATGGCAACAGTTCTTCATACTGGAATGCCCACATTAAGGTGCAGTAAATTCCAGATGAGCACGTGCACTGTGCAATGACTGTATCTTGAGGGAAGGCAAAAAATCCAGAGATAGAGCAAGAGTGTGAAGCACAGGTGTTTATAGCTGTGAAGGTTCCAGGGGAAAAAAAAAATCTGAAGCAGGGATCCTCTGTGTGAGCAGCCAGTAACTCTCAGCAGTGGTGTAAATTCGGAACCTTTAGTTAAAATTGCTAATCTGAATCTAGATTTTGTCAAATGCAGAGGATTCCTTGCTGTCTAAATATACCTTGATTAATTACTAAGAGGGGCTGATTTGGTCTGGGGTTAGGCAAAAGAGAGGCTTTTTCTTTTTTCTTTTTGTTAAGGCTGCATATTCCTGCCGGTGAGTATGATGAGATAATATGGACTGATTCCACCCTTCTCTGCTAGCTATCAGCCTTTGTACTGTAGATGGCCTGAGACTTGTTTTCTAGGTCTCATGGGACTGGCAAAGAAGAGCTGGTCTCAGCACCAAGATGGGGGAGAGAGAGAAAGTTATGCCAAAATAGTCTCAATGGCTGCGTTATCTCTTAGATTGCCTTATAAGTTCTCTTTCATTGAGAATTGCTACAAGGCGGAAATCAAGAAGGTGGTATGCAGTTATTGTCAATACAAACAAGCATCTCTTGAAGGGATTGCATGTATTGCCTTACTCATTTGCCAAAATATTGTTTGCTTTTATGGACCATTTAGAAACTATGGAGGTTGACACTTCTTTAGACCTTCCTTTTCTAACAAGTGAAGGTTAATAGTATGAATCTAGGAGAAAGGAACAAAGGAATTAGCTTGCATCATGTGTGTTTTTTTAAAAAATGCTTGAGTTTAATAAAAGGCATATATATGAAACGCTTTGAGCAAAACAGATACTATGTAAGGCTCTAAAGGTAGGTGGCAATTTCAGTTTCTTAATCCGTCATCAGCATTAAAATTATCTGATGAAATAGTTGCCAACAATACAATGCCTTAAGTAGGGGAAAAAATACCGTTACAAAGCACTTTTGTTAGCCATCTCTGCTGGGGTTGCATTTTTGCTTTTTAATGGAAAATAACCATCAAGTGCCTTCAGGAAAAATACCTCTAATTTCTTTCCAACCTCCTTAATTATTAAAGAGCAGGGGGATTTTTTTTTTTGGTAGGCTGGTGTGGGAGCATTACTGAATGCATAATTTATGCTTATTTCAGAACACTTGGCTCTCATCTGTAAAGGATACAAATAAGTTTTGATCACAAGTCATTAAAGTATAAATTATTTTAAACCAATCCTGACAACAGAATCTATGAGAAAGTAATGTTATATTAAAATAGTTCTTGTATTTTTACAGTTGCCTACTAATTCTTCTGAACAGCTCTTGCCTAATCCTGCATATTTGTTCCCAACACATCAGGACCAAGTTAGTATTTGAAACATGATTTATGTATAGACAATATTAGTAGATAGAGTGCTTTTGTACAAGAGAGAATCAGTACCTATAATAATGAATGGAATGAGAGCTAGTTTAGTCTTGAATGTATTTGTCACTCTCATGTCTTAGTATTGAATGCCTTTTCAGTAATTCTGTCCAAATTCTATAAATCTTGAACTTCTGTTTGATATCTGTGGTATCAATATTTCAATGCACTTTTCCCTTTGTAGGATTCTTCTCCACTTGTTTCAAAGATCACTTTTCCTGACAGCGAGTCATCCTCTCCATCCTCACCAAAGCATCAAGCCACAGTCAGTATAAACATTGTAATATGTCTAATATAACAAGTTCATCAGATTTAGACAGTTGTATTATTTTTTACGTATGTTAAGTATGTGAGTTGTTTTTCTCAGCACATCAGCTAGAGCAGCAGTTGTAGTTTTGAACCCTTGCGCACACTTCCGCCATGTGTCCAGCTTCGGACAGTTAGGCAGATTCGTTATGAGCACTGTGGACAAATAGGTCAGTGGAAAAGGGAAGAAGTAGGGTTATGGAATATTTTGGTTTTCTCAGTAAAGCAGGAACATTTACTATGACAGGCAAAATCTTCCTTTATCAGGGTGAGTTTGCCTCTACCTTCATCCAATGCCATCCACAGCAGGGATCTATCTCCTATACTGGATCACATTGATTATGACCAACTGTCCACACATCTTGCAAAATGTCTTGCAAACTGTCTTGCAAACTGTCCTTCTGAATTAGTGCTGTAGGTAAAATGATGCTAATTCAGTGCACCAGAATGATAAACAAGCTCATGTTTGGAACTGGGTAGTTAGTCTCTCTCCCTGGCAGAGGGGAGGGTGTTGCATAAAACATTTTTGTGTGTGTGCAGGGAAGATAATCTTAGTAGAAATTTGTAACTGGAATTGTTTTAACAATTGTGAGGGGCTGTGGCTCAGTGGTAGGGCATCTTCTTGGCTCGCAGAAGGTCCCAGGTTCAGTCCCTGGCAGCTCCACTTAAAAAGGATCAGGTAGGAGGTGATGTCAAAGACCTCTGCCTGAGACCCTGGAGAGCCACTGCCAGTCTGAGTAGACAATACTGACCTTGATGGAGTGAGAGTGACTCAGTATAAGGCAGCCTCTTGTGTTCATTGTGTTCAACATCAGATTGCCTGGCTTTTGGAACAATACATAATGAAGTTCTGTCTTAATGGATGAATGGCATTAGGCGTGGTCAGTTGTTTGGCATTTTAAATTGATCTGCCAATCTGTGTTGACTGGTTCTTTGAGCAGAAATAAGCTTTATCAGTATAAAGATTTGAGATTATTAATGCAGATGTAGGAATATTGAAAGGCAGTGATGAAGCAAGTATGATACTGTCAGTTTCCTGAAGGTGTGGGCTAAGATTATTAAAAATTAGATTATTAAAAATTGTTGCTAAAACATAATCAATTTTGAGAGAAGCCCTAGGATTTTTCCGATTCCAACCTTGAAAATCAACCTAATTGTCAAAATTTTGTCAAGGAATATTCAACTTGAGCTTGCAATAGCTACAGTCCAGTCACTGGTAGCAAGGAAGAATTGTCTTCAAGCAACCAGGCATGAAACCTTTACAAAAAAGACACTCCACCCCGCCCCCCACTGCCTTACTGGCCATAGGCGCATAGACAGATGCACTAGTAAAAATGTTGTGGGCTAGTAACTTTTGGCAAGTCTGGTTTAAACACTTACCTAAAGTAAATAATGTTGAGGTGTGAACAATAGGCATCTCTGAGATATAAACAGAAGGGAGAGGCAAGTATCTGAGCCAGAATTGGCTGGGAGGGCAGGGTATACATTTGATTATTATTAACAATAATAATTTTATTTGATCTGTTTTAAATTATAATGTGTTAATTGTGACTTGTAAGCTGTCTTGAGCTGTGAGAAAAGGCAATGATGTCAATGTTTTAATAAAGTCCATAGTGCATAACTCTGCTTGGGACTACCCTTCTACAACCCTGTTAGCAACCTTTTATATCTGCTGGAAACTATCTACTCAGTAGAAGACCAGAGAGCTCTTTTTTCCTGACTTGCTGAATGTTCTCTTCTCCAGGGCCAAGAGAAATATGGATTATTAAATGTCACAAAAATAACAGAAAATGGAAAAAAAGTCCGGCAAGTAACACTTAAGTGATTTTGTTTGATACTTTGTTGTGTTTCTGATGCTTGAGAAATGTGTCACTGGGTATAAATATCTACCTCTTTACAGGAAGAACTGGATGTCATCGTGGGCTGTATTGCAGGGTTCATCACTATTATTTACCAAGACTCAGGGAGGTGGAACTAGCTGGGTAAGTGCACCAGTGGTGATTTCTGTGGCATTGTCAGGTTGAAAAAGAGCAGATGCAATCACTGTTCCCCATGTAAGGAGCTGATTTCACATAATTTTAGTGGGGAAATTACTCTTTTGTGTTAATCACCTTGCATCACTGATATAATGTACGTGGAGACTGAGGAAGCTTGGAAGAGCCCTAGGTCATCAGACATGTTTGCTCAAGCTTCCTTATACTAGTTTCAGCGAAGCAAAAATGTGGAACTAGGAGCACTCAGTGAAGCATCAACAGTATTGATAGGTGCTGAGGCACAGGTACTTAGATGGGAAGGGGTTGTGACTCTTTCCTAGCTCCTAAAACATGAAGTTGCTTTATACTGAGTCAGACCACTAGTTTTATCAAGGCCAGTGTTGCCTATTCTGACAGTCAGCTGCTCTCCAGGGTCTCAAACAGTGATCTTTCACATCACCACTACCTGAGTTACCCGGGTTGAATGTGGGGCCTCTGCGTGCAAATTACATACTTTATCACTAAGATACAGTCCCCTCCTCACATTCTTGACCTGACAAGCATTGGTAGCACTAACATTTATCTTCATAGGTGGCTTGTTTATGTTTTATTAATTTATATCCTTTCTATTGATATTGATATCCTTTCTATTGATATTATCACCTAAGGGAGTTTACAAAGCTGTAAAAACAGTTTAGAACCATTGAATTACAATAAATTACCAAACAGAGATTATGAGGAACCCAAGGCACTCCTTTTTGTCTTTGTGGCACAGCTGAAGGGCTCAGGGAACAGTGCTGGCAAAATGCTTCCCTTTGCATGACTCTGCTGCTGTCGTGGCTGCTCTCCCTTTAAGGATGTCTTGAACTCTCTGAGCAAATTCAACAGTGGATTTGAACAGACACTACAGGGCAGAGCTTAAGGACAGTTAGAGGCAGCAGAGCAGACGTCTCCGACTCTGACCAACTTGCCACATATAGGATTTTCTGTTTTATTTTACCCTGTGGAAACATATACGAGGCCCTCAAGTGGTCGTTACAATTTAATTAGGTTTGCAAACAAGATGTAAAATTTCAGACAGAGGAACTGTAATTCTTGACTCTCTAAACAAAAATTGGAAGCATTGAGTTTAATCACAAATTTTATGCAATCTCTGCTCAGTGGCCTGAAAAGCATTCGGGATGGGAGATGGAGGTTCCACCTGTTCATATTGCTCATGCACTTGGGTGCATGTGTAACCACATAAAATAGGGTGAAGCTAATAAACAGAATCTAAATAAGGAGACGATTGGACTTGAAACGTTCTTCAGGCCACGCTCTCTGTTTGCTTAGCCATGCAATACACTTGTTGCATTATACACTGGTTGCATTATAATTTTGAACAAGATACAAATTACCAGAGCTCCACCTTTGGACTAATTACTGAAACAATAGACAGGATTATATGTTCGAAAGGTTATGTCTATCTGGAGGCTGCATCACTTTCTTTAAATTTCAACACAGAACTACTCAAGAATGCTTTTGTAATCTTCCTGTTGCAATGTATAATTTGAGACACTTCAGAACTCTAGAGAGCATTTTGAGGAGGGAGTAGGGATATAAAATTTTTATACATGTTTGGGTACGTGGGGAAGAAAATTTAGAAGGAAATGTGTGTTTAAACTTGTTTTAATGTTTGTATTGTTAATCTTGAAGATTGTAAGTTGGGTGTGAAAAAAAATAAATAAAATCTGATAAGTAGCAAAATATAAATGCTGGAAAGAGAGAACACATTTTTTAGTAAACAGCCAAGTCTCTTACAGTCACAACTGGACTATTACCATAACTGGATATTGAGTTATATAACATCGAGCTATTTAGCAGGTTGTAAACAAAATTAGTCACATTTAAGCAATAGTCATAGCATTGAAACTACCAACCTCTCCTACAGCAAGACAGGGAATTAAGCTACTTGTTTCCTGGTCTATGGGGGGGGGGTCTGCATCATTCCTTTGGCAAAAGAGCAGCAAAGGTTGACTGTGGGGTGTGGGGTGGTTAAGAAACAGCACTGGCTTCTGCGGTTTCCCCAAAGTGGGATCAAAGTCACCAGATAACGGCAAAAAGCAGTCCCCAAGTAAAGGAGACCCTGTCTGCACCTCTCACACCTTTCAGTGAAAAAATATATCTTGGATTGTTGTATTTGTCTGTATGCTGGAATTAGTCTTTCCTGCGGTAGACTGGTTTACATAAAAATCTATATCCTTTTTATTATTATCACTACATTTTGATCCATTACTATACATTCTGAATGAGTAAAGTGTATTAATATTATTGTGCTTATTAAAAAAGGAAATATTTCATAAAGCCCCTCCAATTTCCTGTTTTCCTGTTGGAAAAATGGGGGAAGTCTTTGGAGGGGGGGGGGCAGGAGCAGAAGAGAATGGAGAATCCAGTTGCCTTCCGTTACATCACTAGGAGGGACCAGAATCCCTTCCACTACCACATGTGATGTACTCTGACCCCTCCTCAACTAATTCCTTCACTTTCTCCTTTATGTTCCTTTCTTGTGGAACAGGGGACTGTTGATATTCCCTAACAGCAGTCTTCTCCCTCACAACCCATCCAACATTTGCAGGGTTGTGTAAAGGAGAATTCAGTATGCAGCATTCAAAAAAAGAAAACCTAATGGGGGTGTGTGTGTGTGAGGAAAACAGTATGCTAAAATCACAATCTCAAGACCTAGTTTGTATTTCTGAGGGCTGTCTTGTGGCCATTGGGTTAGTATGGAATCCCTGTAGTTTAAAAAACGAGTTAATGTTTGCTTGTTTTCCCCCAGAAGTTTGGAAACCAGTCTAAGCCAGAATTCACAGTTGATCTCAGGGGTGCAGTTGTTGACTGGGCTTCAAAGGAGAAATCTAGCAAGAAGAATGTGATTGAGGTGACTTTTACCTTCGTTTTTGCCTGACTTTATTTTGGATGTCAAGGGAAATGAGCACTGTTGGACATTTGTTAAAAGATTTGTACAGTAAAAATATCTTTAGAATTTGTACTTACTGCTGTAAAATATAAAGAGGCAAAATGCATTTTAGAATCATTGACCTCTAATGTCATGAATCTTCCTGTAGTAAGAGTGTATTCTTCAAGGATTGCTTGTAAGTACTGTAATTCTAATGCTTTGGTTTCTTTTCTCTTAAAGCTGAAAACACGGCAAGGAACAGAATTGTTAATTCAATCTGATAATGACATTTCTATTAATGAATGGCTCAAAGTTCTTAATTGTACGATTAATAACCAGGTATGTACTTAAGTCATAAAACTTTTTTTCTGTGAACTTTTTTTACTGTGAACTTTGTTTGCTGAAGTTGTGCCGTAGCCATTTTGCAAAATCGTTTATCATGAAAGCAAAAACCTGATTAAAGCAGTAGATTGACTCTGGATATGGGATTAAGGTTTTTCCAACATATTTTGCATTGAGACCTGAACTGCTTTATTGCTGTGAAAATCCTGCATGTGGCTTGACTTAAAACAGAATGTCAATTAAACGTGGATTAAAATCTCTTGCATGAAACATGTCTTTGGTTCCTTTCCACTATTGCAGTGACCCTCTCTGGACTTTGAATACATTATCTTGACTGAGATTTGAAAAGGAAGTGAGTTAAGATAGCAAAGCTCAGGAATGATTTATAGCTGCCTTGAGCTCTTTGCTTAGAGTCCTTCATAACAATCCTGTATGCTCAGAGCGCTGAACAACTGAGCTTGATGAACATTAACTATACCTGAGAAACAGAAGTCTTGAGAAACAAAAATGCACCCTTTCTGCAATCCTAGGGGGCATTTTAGTATGAAGAACTGAGGAGGCATGTTGACTACTATTAACATGAAATTAACATGAAATTACTTGCAGCTTTCGTGTATGTGTCTTTACCAGTCTGGCAATATGTCAAAATGCCATATTCAGACCAAGCATCATGTTGCAAATGCATTCTTTTGGGAAGCTGCCAGCACTTTCTACACGAAGTTTGGAATTGATACTTGGCACTGGAAAGTAGCCCATACAGATTACATGTGGCTGAATGATTCAGCTAAACATCCAAGGAGAACTCCAGTGTTGATTGAGAGGGTAGAGTCTCCAAAGACTGTCAGTTCACTGTGTTAGATGGACTTAACTGCCTGGCTTTCTGCCTGCGAAGTCTCTGCCAACATGTATTTCCAGTTCAGCATAAGGCTATGAAATCATCAAGAACCAGATCTGTTGACACAGATGGATTCTTCAGTCTCACATGAATAGCTAATAACTTTGTAGCACAGCGTTAAAGCTGGCTTCCCATCAATATGCTTCCTGTGACCGTGTGCTTGCATGCAACTCCAGTACCTTTCCCAGCTAACCTGCCCATGTACTCTATAATTGTATTGGAAGGTGCATGAAAATAAGCCAATGGCTTGGGGAGGGGGGCTCACTTCTAGTAACATAACTAAAGCTGAAGAAACTAGAAAGAAGGATGTTTATATGACTTGGGACCAGCATACCTTACTGTCCGCTCACTCCTGTATGAACCTACCTGACGTTTACAGCCCTCTTCAGGAGCCTTGCTTTGGGTGCCCCCATTATCTGAGGCTCGACGGCTGGCAACTTGTGAAAGTTGTACCACCAAGAAAAGGGAATTCTGTCCTGCCCTTCTCTGTCATTGTCTTCTGCCAGTGGGTGACGCCTTTTTTGTTTTGTTTGGCATTGCCTCACTGGCCCTCCTTCCTGTTTGTGTTTGAGTTGCTGTCTTATAGATACGTATTGTTTTTTTAAAGTTGAAATGTTTGCTGCCTTTAGGGCTCTAACTGGGTAGAAAGGCAGGGGACTTGTTTGAAAATAAATAATAATTTTAAATAATACATTTGCCACTTTCAGTCTTCACAGAAATTGGAGACTTCCAGTATATTTTGACATGAATGAATAACAATTGGCGTCGTCCTTGGGCTTGCATCCTCCATCCCTCCCTTCTTTCTCCCCTGACACTCTGTCTGGAGTTTGAAGACTTCCTGCTTTTAGGAAGCCCTTGAACTTATCACAGTTTGTCGTGTGATGTCCGAATTCAGGCACTTCAAGAAACTGGGATTTTTTTTTCTTGCCTGTAAACTGGGATTCATAACTTCAGTTTGAAAAACCAACAGAATTGGCACTTAAGTGCCTGAATTCGGATATCACGAGTTTTGCTTATTTCCCATGATGCTTCTAGAGTTTATGTCCTCATGAGAAATTTTTTTGTATATTCTGATGGACTGATTCATTGGTCCCCTCTGCAAGTGAGAAACAGCAAGATCTGATGCAAGTAACATCAGTATTAGGGGTGTGCATTCAGTGAAGCCAAACCGACCCCCCCCAATGCCTTTTTGGCATTTTTGGGGTATTTGGCATATTGAATCAGATTCCCTGATCTGATTCAGCTGCCGAATACTGAATGCGGAAAAAACCTGAAAATGTTCAGGGTTTTTTTTTTGGCTTTTCTTGCATTGATGAATATGGGCTCTAGGAGGCTTTAAACTTTAAAGGGCTCAACTTACTCCCCCCCCCCCCCCCCGCTGTTTTTGTCTTTTTCCTGCCCTTTGCTCTGCTTTTTAGGAGGGAGGGGGAAGAGGGACCTTACAGACAGCCAATCACTGCAATGCATTACCAAATACCATTGTAGCTTGCAAGGCTGTTGTTGCTGCTGGCTTCATTTGTTGAAGCCCAACTACTAGCTTGCTGCTTTCCCAGGGAAGGAGCTCTGGGAAATTGGATTTGGCATACTACTCTATGGCCAATGCACTTGTTCTGCTGCTGGCCTTGCAAACATGCCCCCTCAGTTTATACTGCAGAGACCCTCAGATTTTACCTGAGTCCTCTTGGGTTTGGGCACTGACTGCCACAGTGGCACTGGTTCTGGAGGGCACATTGCACAGGTTCTGCTGCTGGTAGGGTAACGAATGTCGAATGAGATGCAGGCAGAGAAGTTGCAGCGTAGCTTGGATGGCGTCAGGGTATTGCAGGATAAATAGCAGTCTTCCATGACAGGCATTTAGTTCTCCCTTGCACTATTTTCCCATTGCAGAGGGATACCCTGGAGTTGCAGTTTGCTCTGCAGGGAAAGCATATGGGGATCTGTATGGCATCTCTATAAATAACAGCTGTGAGGTGGGAAATTACCTTGGGGAAATGGCATGGTGGGAAAAAGTTAGCCCTCCTTCTAGGATTGTGCCCTGTCCTTTTCTGCATCATAAAGACTTCTGATTTATCTTACTAAATGATGCTGGTAGGTTGTAAAGATTAGTGAAAGTTATATATGTGAAATGCTTTGAACACTTAGTGCTAAATAAAAGTTTCCACTAATAACCGTAATTATGACAGTTCTGCCCTATGTCATAATTACCTGACCAGGCACAAGCACAGACCCTTATTACCCCCTGAGGCTGTGGACCATAAAGTGGAGTGGAGGGGAGGGAGCAACAGAGTATACTACACTGAAGGGCTATCATAGAAATGGAGAAGCTCTTGGCTGGAGCTTTAAGATGTCAGCTATCTAGCTCTAGCACACGTATTTCTTACAGAAGCTGTTCATGTGCACTGTCAGATCAGGAGAGCAGACATCGTTTCATTGCCAAGAAAACCGAAACAGTTACAAGATGATGATATCTCAGCTTCAGAGAATTGTGGAAGGGCTGTGATAACCCTCTTTCTAGTCATTTCAGAAGAATGTTACTGTTTAAAAATCAAGAGTTAATTAAGGGAGCTGTCAAAACTTTATAAGAGCAGAACTCACGAAACTTTCTTTTAAACAAATTTCAATAGACAGTGGAGTCTGATGAAGCATTGGATGATGAAGTGCCAGATTCCCCTGGGGTGGAAAAACAAGACAAAGAAAAGGACCATAAAGACTCTAAAAAGCTTCGCTGTAAGTTGAAATTCCAAGTTAAACATCTGTACTTGAGGCTAATTCTCACCACTGTGATCTCAGAATTCCCTGCACAACGAAGAAGACTTGCACACAGGCTAATCTTGTGTTGGGAAATCAGGTTCTCTTTCTGAGGCAGAGCACACCTTGGTGGTTGGTTCCCACCATCCCCTCAGGAACAACTTTCCCCACTCCTTCCTGTCTTTGCTGTGGAAGTCACCTGCCCTTCAATTTCTTTTCCTAACCACTCTCATCAGGGAGAGTGGTTAGAAAGTAGGCTGTCCTACTTCTGTTTTCTATTTTCCTTATTTCACTCACCTCATCAACGCTTAACTTTTTCCTTGACTTTACCGAGGTTTTCCCCCCCTTCCTACTGCCTCTCCTTTCCTTTCTTGGCTCCCCGACTCAAGGAAAGAAGAGAGTGAAGACAGAGCTCCTTAAAGGAGCAGCGACCAATTCAGATGGTTGGCTTGCACAATGTGTCTTTTGGCTACTTAAGCCGTGATTCAACAGAAGGAGAGTGGCAGCTTCCTCCTCTGAAGCAGAGTTGGAGGCTCCACTCATGGCAGGAGCAGGAATGTCCTTGGACTGGACAGGCAATGACCCTAATAGGGCTTCCGTGGCTGTGATAGATCGGACGCTCGAGCAGGAGCCACAAAACATGTGAAAAAGCTTGTCCCTCCCGGGTCATCATCAATCAGTCAGCTGCAGGATTCCTTCCTGTCTTAACTGTTCTACACTTAACTGTACTTGATTGTCTTTCATTAATGTTATATGTTACCTGTTCTATCCAGTTGTAGAGTATAGAGTAGCTTAACTGCTTTTGGAGTTGCCAGAATTGAAGGGCAGGTGACTCCCACAGCAGAGACAGGAAGGAGGGGGGAAGTTATTCCTGCCTCCCTGAGTGGATGGTGGGAATCACCCATCACCAAGATGTCCTCCTTTCTTCAGAGGAGAAGGAACCTTCACAGTAAGTATCCAATGGTCCGTTTTGCTTAAAGAGTATATAAAAGTAGCTAAAATTGAATGAACAAATTTCCTGCTTACATTTTAAATGGTATATTGTAAACAAACTTGGGAGAGACCTGACAAATGCAGAGTTACAGTTCAGTGGTGGTTAGAGGGACCTGGATGGCCCAAGCTAGTCCAGTCACATCAGATCTTGGAAGCTGGTTAGTATTAGGATGAAAGACCATCACAGAAGTCCAGGGCTGCTATGCAGAGGCAGGCAGTGGTAAACCACCTCTGTGTGTCTCTTGCCTTGGAAATTCTATGGAGTCACCATAAGTTAGCTGTGACTTCCCACCACTAGTGGTCAGAGGAAATAGTTGCAGAGATTTTACAGAAACTCTGATTACTCTGCAGGCTAAGAGCAAGGTCTGAATCTGAGCTCGCAAACATGAAGCTCCATGGCCAACTAGATTTTAAGATAAAAATGTTTTGTTTCAGCGTCTCAGATACTTGAGCATAAACCCTGTCTTCCCATCAAGGTTTGATGTACCTCGTGTGTATCTTCTGTATTGGCATAAAATAAGTATATGTGAAAGCAGAGAGCTTTAGAAGCTGCTGCTTTCCTTTCTTTTTAGTGTTTCGAGATTTATCCACATTCCAGTGTGGGTGAGTCAGCATAGTGACAAAATATTTTCTAGTTCAGCAAGTAGCAAGATGGAACTGAATCAGTTTCTTCCAGGTCTCCTCCTAGATAATTAAGACTGCAGCTGTGTCTTTCTGAACCATCTGCATTCCACTTGTGAACAAAGAACTCTTCGTAAGCAAGTAGTTCTGTGTGGTTTAAAAGCCAACAAGGTATGTAAAGAGAATAAATGTTAAGGTAAACAGCCTTATGTAAAGCTTGTAAATGTGTATTTGGTCAAGGTTAGCATTGCAGCTGTTCTGACTTCAGCCCTTCTTAAAGATTTATCTGTCTTTCCATAAATACTAGGGAATGTGCTAGTGGGCAGTTGCATGAAACATCATAAATTCAAATTTGATACGTGGTACAGTGTCTAACTTAGCAAACTATCTTCTACAAGTTGACATCAGGACAAGAAAGTCAGCTTAAAGCTTGCTTTTTTCTTTCAGCAATAAAATTATCCGGCAGCATCGATTCTTCAGAACAAAAGAAAACTAAAACGAAACTGAAGAAGTTTTTGACCCGCAGACCCACGTTACAAGCTGTCCGCGAGAAAGGCTACATCAAAGGTAACTGTACTTTTGATTTTGTGGTAACCCTCTTGCAAATAGTATAAAGCTGATTATGTAACAAGAGAGATGTTTGCTCAGGAAATGGCACAGATGTGGTGGGTCAGATCTGGCCCTCGTAATAAATGAGTTCGACACCTCTGAGTTAGATGATTATTTATTTTATTTGTACCCCGCCCTCCCCGCCGAAGCAGTCTCAGGGCAGCTATTCTTGTTTATACTTACATAATAGACCTGTTTAAACAGTCTTCTTTCTGACTAGGAGCTACACACAGTGCAGGGGCTGATTTCACGTTCCTCCTCTTCTATTTTTCTCTGGTCAGGCCTGTCCTGTGCGGATCTACCAGATGGGTATAAAATTTAAATAAGTCCTTTGCATATAAAACTCAATATGCGGTGACTCAAATGCTGATGTTCATTCCAAGGTTAAAAGTGGGGTATTGTTCATGAATCTTGGGTCCACAGGCGTAGCGCCTAGGCAAGCATTATAGCCATGTATGAATGTTTGCAAGCATGAAAGCAGGACAGCCCTGCATGACGTCAAACAATGTGTAGTTTCTACTCCAGAGTAGGTGAATAAAAACAGTGATTCTTTAAAGGCTTTCTTCTGAAGTATTTGTGTCTATTTATGTTGAATCTTTTCAACATGTGTTCATACAATTACCAAGAAAATTTAAGATCTTTTTTAAAATTAAGGTATTAAACTGTGTGGCATTCTAAACCAGTTAAGTTGTGAAGGTGCATAATCACATCTAGTATATGATTATTTATGTGCCTGATATAGTTGAGGGAAACTTGATGGGCATAACTGTGGGAAGCGAATATTGTTGGCTGATAGCGCAAAGGGTGTTGCAGTTTAATCACTCCTTCTTTCGTCCTGACCTGAAACTTCACCAGGGATAGCAATCTGGAGTCTCAGTACTTTGGCTTAGTAATAAATTATATGCTGAGAGCCTGCAAGGAATCACATGAAGGGAGAAAAGCTACCTCTCCAAAAATTGCCCCCCGGAACTGTCTATAAACCATCCAGGGCTTTTTGTTGTTGCTGTTCGGTTGCACAGTCGAGTCCGACTTTTTGTGGCGCCATGGACCACATCACACCAGACCCTCCTGTCCTCCACCATCCTCCGGAGCTTGCTCAACTCCATGCTCATTGCATCAATAACACCGTCTAACCATTAGACCACCGTCTAACCATTAGAGAGCCAGTCTGGTGTAGTGGTTAAGGGCGCGGACTCTAATCTGGGAGAACCGGGTGTGATTCCCCACTCCTCCAATTGCACCTGGCTGGATGACCTTGGGCAAGCCATAGCTCTGTACCAGCTGTTCCCTCAAGGACAGCTTGGGAAAGAGCTCTCTCAGCCCCACCTACCTCACAGGGTGTCTGTTGTGGGGAGGGGAGGGGAAAGGAGTTTGTAAGCTGCTCTGAGACTCTTAAGTGAGTGAAGGGCGGGATATAAATCCAATCTCCTCTTCTTCTTCTTCTTTTACCTTCAGTCTTTCCCAGCATCAGAGTCTTCTCCAGCAATTGCTGTCTTCTCATTTGGTGGCCAAAGTATTTGAGCTTCAGCACCTGGCCTTCCAGGGAATAGTCAGGGTTGATTTCTTTTAAGACTGACTGATTTGATCTCCTTGCAGTTCAAGGGACTCTCAAGAGTCTTCTCCAGCACCATAATTGTTTTCTGCAGTTTAAAGTCCCTTCGGTTAATTAGATTTCTTTGCATTCAAAATTATTTACCTTAGGTAGTCTTTGTCAATGTCAATGGCAAGGTTATTGAATTCATCATGGCTATCAGGCAATATTTAGGTATTTTTTTTTAGTCTCTTGGCTCTGATTGCATGCTGTATAATGCTAGAAACTGAAGAATTCAATAAAAGCACAATGCAGCCATGTTCAGTACTTTTAGGGATCATTTGAATGTGTTCTGTGTAATTCTGAAGTACTTATCTCCTCCTTTGTGACCGTCTTTCCACCTCTGCTTTCAGATCAAGTGTTTGGTTGCAATTTATCCAGTTTGTGTCAAAGAGAAAATAGTACTGTGCCAAAATTTGTGAAGTTGTGTATTGAGCATGTTGAAGAACATGGTGAGTGGAAGACATGTCTTTGTTGTTGATAGGCAATGTTATTTTAAAGTATATTGCTAGAATTTTTTTGTTTCAAGTGACAGAGCATGTTAATATGCAGATTTTTATGTCGTCCCTGCATAAGGGTATAATTCTCAATTTCTTTCCAAATCATCATTTGGAAGTTAGGTGGAGAAATCGATTCAACTCCCCCAAGTTTGACCATTGTGGATTAGCCATTAGATCAGTATTGGGATGCCAAAAACTCCTACATTTTCTCCCATTTGGACTCATTTTGAGGCCACAGAGCTTCTCAGGTCATTTTAGAGCTTGCTGTGACATTACATATTCCTTCAAATGTGGGTGGAAACTTTGACGGAATGTCCCCTGAAACGGCAGAAGTAACATGAGTTCTATATGAAATGGAACAATAGTTTGGCTCCGCCCAAATCCTTGCTGTTGGAAACCTGTTGTCTAGATGGTTTAGAATAGCATTATTCCCCATTTTTATTACTGTTGCACAGTCATAAATACTAGAGTACTGTGGATGTACCAGATTTCACCCCTATGACTGTGCAGTAAAAGAATCCCTGAATGAGAGAGACACTCATGATCGCACATGAAATGCAGTGGGTTTTTTGCCTGTGTACACTGGCCTAAATTCCTGAGGGGGAAAAATATCCTTAAAACACCAGAAAGCCTTGCAGCACCGTCCTAAGCAAGTTTACTGAAGTTTCAGCCTTCGGCTCCAATCTGACATTTACTTGGGCATGCTGAAGCCCATTTATTTCAGTCGATTCAACCACACCTAATAACTCTGTTTTTATAATTTTTTTTTAAAAAATTATATCCTTGCTTTTGACCTACCAGCAGATAATAGTAAGACATAAACAATTTGAAACCAGTAGTTTAAAATGAAGTAATAAAATGCAGCCAGCAAATAAAGCAAACCTGAAGGTTCAGCAGAAGAGGGAAAACTGCCTCCAGTAAAACAACCTGCTGAAATTCATTACAGCCAGTTAACTGTTGGGAAAACACTGTATTAACCAGGCAACTGCAACAAAATGTTTTAAAACTCTCTCTCTGGTGGTTTAAAAGTGCCCTTTTGCTTGCATTCATTCCTGCCCATCCCTCAGTGAAAATTCTTTTTAAACAATACTGGCCTGGAAGCTAAGAGGGGATGGAGCTGGACAGGGAGCTCTTTGGTTTCAGGGCCCCCAGTGAGAATGCACTGTTGTGTGTCACCCGCTGCAACACTGTTGACAAGAGAACATGAAGATCAGAACGTGCAGGTGACTTCTGTGTTGAGGACTTAGAGGTCATTGGCCCTGGAGACCAGTGGGTAGCCAGTGTAATATGATGGTATTGGTCTGTCCCTGATAACCTTCTAGCTGTGTTTTGGGGGGGAAATCTCTCCCTTTTTGAGCACTTTCTAAGGCAGCCTTGCATAGCGTGGGTTACAGTTGCTAAAGTGTGTGCCACTGTGGAAAGGTCTCAGCTGTATATCAGCCTCCACTGATAAAAAGCATCCCTGACAACAAAGTACACCTGACCCTAAAGGAGCACATCCAGACTGAGATCCTGAGTCTTGAGGGGGAATGGGACACCACCTTAAAAAGTCTCTGCATCAGCACCAGGATCAGCTTTATCATTAGTCCACAGCATGTCTGGATTAAATTTCACTCTCCTCCAGCCCATTGTTAATTCAGTTTAGCACATCTCCACCACCACTGATACTGGATGGAGAGTTTTAAATAGAGCTGAGTGTCGGTATGCTGGCGGTAATACTGCTGTCCAAATCTCCAGATAGCTTCACCCAGAGGGCTTTAGACAGCATGCAAGATGAGACAGAACCTGGTGGCACCATGCAAGGCAAAACCCAAGAAAAACGCCTCCCCAAACCACCTTCTCAGACTTGAACATTAATGGGCAAACTTTACAGATTTTTCAGCACTGGGGTGACACAATCCTTGTATCCTTTCCCTGGCAATTGTCTGGCTGCTGCATTTTGGACCACTTGAGCTTTTGGACCATTTTCAAAGGCAACCTCTCATAAATGCAAGACAGTAATCTAACCTGGATAAAACCAGAGCAGGGATCACTGTGGCCAGGTGACTTTTATTTGTTTGTAATAGCTCATGCATTGCATATGACTGAATGCCAATACAGTGAAAGGTAAACTGACAAAGCTTGCTTGAAAGAACTACTTGCTTGAACTCAAGGTTGGATTTTGGCTCCCTATTCTGCTTAGGAACCCTTCCCTTTAGCTGACCAAATACTTTTGCTGTTGTCCTGATTTGATTACCTTATGCTTATTCAGTGTGGTATGGGGTGTCAGGTGCCTTCTGAAAGGGAACAACGAAAGCTGCAGCGTTTTGCTCACAGTCGTAAGTTCCAGACTGACAGATCTGGCTACTGCTGACTTAGTCCCACTGATAATCACAGCAAGGTGTCACAGGCATAACAGCACCATATCCCTTTCAGTGTATATTGCCTAAGGCAACAAGGGGGGTAAGGAATGAGCCAGAGGTGGCAGAGCTCATAGGTGGTCATGCTGTAGGATGCTAAAAAGGTGGTGCCGCGTTCACCCTTGGCTTTTATGGCATCATGATTTTTGCTTGGCTGAAACTTCCGTGGTGACTTTCCTTCTAAATATTAGGAATCTTTAGAAATCCACTTACTGAGCAAAATTTGAACTGTGTTTTAGGATTGGATGTCGATGGCTTATACAGAGTTAGTGGCAATCTTGCAGTAATACAGAAGTTGAGATTTGCAGTTAATCACGGTAAGTTCCCATACAGTAATAATTAACAGTTGTAGTAATAGTACTTGTAGTAGAGCAACACTGACTGCTCACTGACTGAAACTAAGTCTTCATCAAATGATGAACTGGAGATGCTGCATTTACGAACGGCCGAAGGGAAACTAAATCACATCTAATAAGGTTTTTAATATTGATTTTAATATTTTGTCAGAGTATCCTTCTCTCCTTCCTGATGTGAATGCTGCATTTGTGAGTAAATTATGGTACTAAACGCCACAATCTAGCCGAGACCTCTAAGCCTTCTGTTTCTATCGCGTGCTCTCTCCTTCAGATGAAAACCTGGACTTGAATGATAGCAAATGGGAAGATATCCATGTCATCACTGGAGCGCTGAAGATGTTTTTTAGAGAATTGCCAGAACCACTATTCACTTTTAATCATTTCAATGATTTTGTCAACGCAATCAGTAAGTCTGTGCCATACAAGCGTTTACCTTTGGGTGATAACTTGCTTAGCATTTCCAGAACGGTAGCCATGGTAGCCTGCTCTGCAACTAACAGCCAAGTTTCGGGACACCTTAAAGACTAGAACATTTATTATTGTGTAAGCTTTTGATGGCATGCGGTATGTTATACACACCTGGGGGCATACAGCTCTGTCCAAAGAAAGAGAAATGGCAGACAATGGGGTCAGAAGGCACTGAAATGTACTAAGTGGTCGTTTGTGTGTCAGATTGATGGGCAGAACCCAAACAGACTGAAGATCAAAACAGTGGCCCGTTTACAGCAGTAGACAGTGGTGAATTCTGCTTTGCTGTGCTAACTGACAACCTAACGAGGCACAATTGGTTTTTGTGGTAGGCTAAACAATAGTGATCTCATATTAAGTCTCAATGTACTAAACTTAGTCCAGAGTTTGGACCAAGAAGTCCTTAGTTCGCCTCTCACTCTGTCATGAACTTCCCAGATGGCCATAAGCAGGCCACGGTGTCTCTCTCCCCCCCCCCCCCCCCCAACTATACTCTGAAGGTAATAATGGCCAATGTTACAAGAGTATTGTTAGGATTGCAAGATAATGCAAGTGACTCTCTGGGTCTCGTTAACCAAGCAAGAGGGAGAAAGAGATGATGAGGTGGTTCTTCATCATCATCCCCATCTTCCTCTCTCTCTCTCTCTCTCGGCACCAGCCAAAGGCAAGAGAACGAGGAAGGGCTGGGCAGCCCTCTTTCCCTGCGCCTCCCAGTCTGGTGCTCAGCTCTTAGGAGCGATACTTGCTTCCAAGCTCCTCAGCCCACTAAAGCTGCCCGGAAATAGCTCTCCTTGAAAAGGCTGCCCATGTTGTGGGAAGGAGGAGGGGTTATTTTCATTCCTCCTTTAAGCCTGAAGACTGAAATCTCAAGAGATGATGGGGAAGGAGGAGAGGAATGATTGGACAGGATCAGTCGTCTTCTCAGCTGTTTCTCTCAGACATACTGCAAAGAGCCTGAAAATAAATCTTCAGGGCCAAAAGGGCAGAAAGATGTGTTTCTACTCCCTCCCTCCTCAAAGAGAATCTTTCTGTTCCTAGTTTTTTGAGGAGACCTGGGCTCAGCTCCCAGCTAAGTAAATCTTGTTCAGGAACAAATAAATCACTCAGGAAAGATTCTGTTGGCATCATCCAGTCACCAGTTGTGGGTGCACTGATGATTTCCTTAGCACGTGGGGGCATGTTCTACCTAAGGATAGGGAAGGTTTCCACGCAGACACTGTTGACAGGAAAAGGGAATTTGCCTTTTGTAAGGCCCATGGCTTCTCTGACTCGGTTGTTAGCACTTCAGGAGCTGTGGAAGTCAGTTCCTGAAGTGAACAAGATGATGGGGCCTATTCTTTTGTCACAGTAGACTTTAACGCCATGATTCCTATGGGAATAATATAGTATTGTATAGCAATATTAACTTTGGCCACTAGGTGGTAGCATGGATTAGCTAATGTCTTCAGAATAATGTTTTTCACTGTTTATGGAAGTTTTGTCTTTTCCTCCCTTTCCCAGAACAAGAGCCCAGGCAGCGTGTCCCTGCTGTACGAGAGCTGATTAAACAGTTGCCAAAGCCAAATCAAGATACCATGCAGGTGCTATTCAGACACCTGAAAAGGTATGCAGTGCATGGAAGCATAATGTGACTCATTCTATAATTTGCACAAATACATAAGGAAACAGGGTTCAATTGTGGAGGTGACCTTGGCTCATCCTATCACAGTTTAGCCAGTCCTAGACCTCAGCTCAAGATTAGATTTTATGAATCTCTTACTTAGTGTAAATTTGTGACAGGGGAAAGCCGGTGATACAAGGTTTACTGTTGGAGGAAGATTTTGATCTGTGTTGAATCTGTGGTGTGTGTGGCCACGTGGCTCGAAAATGAGCAACTGTGGCCCTGCAAGGTTATAGTGTAAGCAGGGAGCTCTGCGCAAAAATGGGTGCCTCATTCGTTGTATGGTCAGGGTGAATGGGTCCAATAAAGAGAGCGGGGCAGTCTCTGCTAAAGTAGGGTAATTGTTTGTGTTGTAAACTTTAAATCTGTGTCTTGTTTTGTCCTCAGAATTGTGGAAAACGGAGAGAAGAACCGAATGACCTATCAAAGCATAGCCATAGTCTTTGGTCCGACTCTGTTAAAGCCAGAAAAAGAGACTTGCAACATAGCAGTTCACACAGTGTATCAGAATCAGATTGTGGAGTTGATCCTACTGGAACTGAACGCAATCTTTGGACGCTGAATGTCTCCAAATGCAACTTGCTTTTTATGGGAGACCGCCCGGGCTCCAGTGGAAGCTGCATCTCTCTTGTACACGGCATATTGTGTTTGCAGACCAAGCAGCGACTCGATGTCTTTGCACTTTTGTGGGAGAGGGAAGCGTGTGTGGCTTGTTCTAGCTGGGTTTTTGTGGACGCTGTTAAAAATTCTTTACCACTCAATGTTGTGAAAATTTCAAGGTTTGTACACTTGCAATTGCAGATCGAGTTATATATGTACACACTGGATTCCATGGTGAGGGAAGCAAAACCCAAAACTTGGTCTGGATAATCTGGATTTGCTTTTTAATGTTGCTTTTTACTGTTAGGTTCACCACGGCGTGGGGAAGATAAACCCCATCCACTGACTTTGAGAAACCTCCATGGGCATTTTAAGTGAATAATTGCATTATATGCTTACATGTGAATCTTTTGAGATCATTCCTGATGCTGTCTACAGAGTTTCTGCATTCATTGACAGGCTTTAACAAACAAATGCTATTGGTGGCCACTGTAATTCCTCACTTGAGGTATGGGTTTTTTTTTGGTACTGTTTAACTTTGTTGTACAGATTCCTTAACTGGTTCACTTGGATGCCTCACTAGTATTATTTAAAACTCTGAACTGGTACTCTATCCACAGAGGATATACCACGGTCTGAAACAAACTAGAGCTTTTGGTTAATAGAGTTCTTTTTATTTTTTTCCAGGGTATTGCTTGGGCTACACTTGGAAAACTAAATTACATCTGACAGTCCTTGATGAAAGATTGGTTTTAATGCCGTACTGAATTCTTGGTCTGAACCTGTGGTAGTAAAACTAGATGTAAATACGGTCAGAAGCCCTAACAGCTTTTGGTTTTTATACTTATGCGTTGTTGTATAGTCTCAGAGTACCATCTAGTCACACATTTCTAATCATGGGTGGATGTGTAACAGTTATTATAATATCTCCCAATGGATGTCTGGGATTTCACAGAGAAACTGGCTAAAACGCTGTGCACTTTTAGATGCTAATTACATCTGCATGCAAATAAATGTAATGCAAATGGTACTGGGGAAATACTGAGTGTGCTTGCTTAAATGGTTAATGCACTACAAGTAAGAGCCGCTGTTATTTAATATGTACAGGAGATACATTAGAAAAATGTATTACAAATTCTAACATCTATAAATAGCAGAAGCCTATGTTTGAATAGATGGATGTCTGGGAAATAATGAAAATGCTAAATTTCAGGATTCCTTTTTACATAAATAATGTAGATTGATTTGTAAAATAGGTTGCAGAAGATTTTGTTACAGGAGCTGTGGACTGCAGAGATTTTTTTTAAATGTATTTTTCTAGACTAACTGCTGTACCTGACATTTGCCTTGTTGAATCTGAATAAAGAGACCTGTTAGCTGTTTTGGAATCCGCTGCTTGAGATTTGAGTGATATTATGCCCTGTTGAAACTGGGGGACAAACTAATTGGTAGTGTCTCTGTGTTACTTTTCAGTACTTGTTTTGAAGAAGTAGCAGGACCATTCTCCTGGTCACTTAACTTAGAAAAGCTGTTTAGGAATAGTAGTAATTAAGGTGCTTATATGACCATTAGGAATAAGGTCTGTTGTGGGAAGAAATACAACGGGCTCTAGAAAGTGGCTCCAGGTGAGTGTCCCGCTGTGGCTGGTGGGGTGGGAGGCGAGCCATGTTAATTTCCTTCTGCTTAGCTATAAGTCAGGGTTGTCTCAAGTCAGTTTGGTGCCCCTAGTGGGTAGTATGGGAGGACAGCCTCATGGTAACAGGTATGGTTCCCTCCACCCCTGACTTATGTTGATTTGGGGTTATGCAGTGGCAGCTAAGGTAGAAAAGCACCTCCTCCTATGCCATGTTCTCTGGGTTTCAAGGGTCTGGAAAGCAGTTCCATAACCAGTTACAGGGTTGCCAACTCTGGGTTGGGAAATACCTGTAGATTTGAGGGGTACAGCCTGGGGGAGGGCAGGGTTTGGGGTGGGGAGGGACCTCAGCAGGGTCTAATGCCATAGGGTCCACTGCCCAAAGCAGCCATTTTCTCCAGGAGAACTGATCTTGGAGATCTCCAGGTGCCGCCTGGAGGTTGGCAATACTAAGGGGAGAGCCAGGTTTGTTGAAGGACTTCAGTGAGGTATAATGCCATAGAATTCCACCAGGCAGAGAATGCTCTGGCTCTGATCGAGGCTAGCTGGAATCTGATCGAGGCTAGCTCTTCAGTTTGGAATCTCTCGATAACACAGTTGCTTGATCAAAAGTCACAGCCTGTATGCAGTCATCTGTGCATGGCTTTCCTGCAGTCCCTTCTGATCCCCAGGAAGATCATTCCTGGGGTTATGGGACCCAGGCAGCAATGCAGGCGGCTGGAGTGAGGAGAGAGATAGGGGAGAACTCTTGCTCTTTTTGCCCTCTGCAAATGCAACTGTGCTGAGGAGAGGGGGTAATTTGTTCCTTGTCCTCCCTCACGTACCCTAACCCATGTGGCTACTCCTTTGTGTGGGCCGTGCGACCCCAGAAATTATCTTATCATGCACTAGAATGGTCTGCAGGAATTGAAAGGAAGATGGGAAAACTCCATGGATGTTCCATACATGGCTGATTGGATACCAATTGTATACTGATTGGATACCAATTGTATACTTCAACTGGCAGTGCCTCTCCATGATTTTGGGAAGAGGTCTTCACATCACCTGCTACTGTATCCTTTTAACTGGAAATGCTGGTGTTTGAACCTGGGACCCTCTGTGTGCAAAGGGCCACACCCTAGTATTGCAGAATGCAATGCAATTCTGCATTCCTAATTCTCCTGGTGGCTCAGAAGGCTCTGATGCTTAATGGTATCAAAAGCTTCAGTACTACCCAGAGGAATCTGCAGGGTCATGCCTCCTCTGTTGATCACTGAGGCACAGACAGCTGATCCATCTAAAGACTTAAAGACCCTCTAAAGAAAAATCTATTCTATGATTGAAGTTTTCTTTAAAATATTTATAGACTGCTTTTCTCCCCAACAGTGCGATTCACAGTGGTTAATGGCCTAAGACCCAAAATGGCCTAAGTCTTATTCGGATAAGAACATAAGAGAAGCCATGTTGGATCAGGCCAATGGCCCATCAAGTCCAGCACTCTGTGCCACACAGTGGCCAAAACCCAGGTGTCATCAGGAGGTCCACCAGTGGGGCCAGAACTCCAGAAGCCCTCCCACTGTGGTCCCCCAAGCACCAAGAATACAGAGCATCACTGTCCCAGTCATAGTGCTCCATCTGTACCTTGTGGCGGACAGTCTCTGATGAACCTCTGCTCCATATGCTTATCCAATTCCCTCCTGAAGCTGTCTGTAGTTGTAGTTGCCACCACTTCCAGCGGCGATTAATTCCACGTTAATTACTCTGGATGAAGAAGTACTTCCCTTTGTCTGTTCTAAATCTACTGCTCATCAATTTCATTGAGTGCCCACGAGTAGGGATGGGCACAAACCCGGAAAATGGAGGTTTATCCCGGTTTGTGAGATCACACGAACCACAAACCTCCCCGTTTAATGAACTGGTTCAGTTTGTGAGGAACCTCCCCCCTTGCTGCTGGAGGCAGCTCCCTGAGCCCAGCAGAATGGAAGGGGGGGTAGATCTTGCAAAAGCCATTTAAAGGGAACACTCCTCTTAAATGGCTTTTGCAAGTCATTTTGGTGATCCCTTTTGCTCCCCACACTTCCAAGCAGGGGGGAATGAATGGGATCGCTGAAATGGATGGAAGCCATTTCAGCAGTCCCTCTTACTCCCCCCCTCACTTCCACCACAAACCTCCAAAATCAAGTGGAGGGTAATGGATAGGGATGGGTACGAACCTCTGGTTCACAAACCACAAACCAGCAATGTTCATCATGAAGTTAGGTTTGTGACAAGGTTTGTGCCCATCCATACCCATAAGCAGCCAAAATCCCTCCTCTCAAAGGTATTACAGCCCACTCCATTAGGAGGACAGCTGTTTCCACAGCCCTGGAAACAAGAACTTCCATAGGGGGGATATGTAGGGTGTCTACTGGACCCAATCCTTCTACCTTCATACTTGTCCACTTGTCTACCTTGTAGTTATCTTCAGATACAGCCCTTGGCTGCCAAGTCCTGCAGCAGATAGTGCAAGAGGATTAAGAGTGTTGTGGCTTTTTTACACACCCTGGGGACAGTATGCTTTGTTATATCCCCACTCATCCAGGTCTTCTCATCCTCCCAAGGAAGAATGGCACATTGGTACTTACCATGAAAGTCCATTCTCCTTGGAAGTGATAAGGAGACCTGGGCACCTTCCCCCTAAAAGGAAAATGAAACATAGAGGTGCAGATGGACAGAGATACTACAGAAAAGGAGGGAAGTTCCCTGATCGGGTGATCAACCCATTTGTTGGCTGGGTTGTGCTGTGTTTTCTAAGTTTTTCAGATCGTGTCATGGGCCCATGGGACCTATGGAAATTTCTGGACTGAAGGGGAGATGAGGAAACTCCTCCCCTTTGGAACAAAAAACTGGACCAGAAGTGGAGGGGACGGGGTTCCCCACTCATTTGGGTCTCCTTGTCATTTTCAAGAAGACTGGACCTTCACGGTAAGTCAAAAGTTTTATTTAACGGCTTTCTCTAGCCTGTAATACAAGGAATAAAACTAAGTACACAAAATAAGATATGGGTTAAAATAATGTAATATAAAATAAAATCATCTGGAGTTAGAATAATATATGAATTATGGAGTAAACTTGATCTTCTCCCTACATATTGCAAGATAGGCTGCCATGGTAAGCACCAATGTAACATTTAAAGGGGCAATAATCTGAAACCAATATGTGTACAAGTAAGCCAGGGTGGTGCAGTGGTTAAAAGTGTCAGACCAGGATCTGGGAAACCCACTTTCGAATTCCCACTCGTGCCCTGAAAGCTTGCGGAGCGACCTTGGGCCAGTCACACCCACTCAGCCTAACCTAGTTTACAGGGTTGTTGTGGGGATAAAACGGAGTGGAGGAGAATGATGTAAACCACTTTGGGTCACCATTGGGGTGAAAGGTGGGATATAAATAAAGTCAGGGCTCATTTTGTAGCAGGAGTTCCTTTGCATATTAGGCCACACACCCCTAATGTAGCCAATCCTCCAAGAGCTTACAGAGCTGCTCTTACAGGGGCTACTGTGAGCTCTTGGAGGATTGGCTACATCAGGGGTGTGTGGCCTAATATGCAAAGGAGCTCCTGCTACGAAATGAGCCCTGAATAAAGCAAACAAAATAAAAAACATATTGTCTCAACGCCTCCAAGATCCTGCTGGCATTCTCATGTACCAATAAGTGAAAGTGATCTGAGTGATGTAAAGTTTGGGTTACACTTCAGCTTTGGTTCAGGGCATCTGTCCCTGATGCCCTTCTCTCCCCATAAGCTGTACACTGGGAACATTGTTGAGTGGTAGAGTACATAAAGAAGCTCTGTGATTCAGTCCTTGATATTTCCAGCTAAAGCATCTCGGCTAGAAGCTCCAAAAGACTTCTGTGAGTGGGGAGAGCTGCTGCCATTTATAGCAGTGTGACCCGGACTAGATGGTTTGGTAGAAAGTAGTTTCCCATAATTTCCATGACAATTTCAGATATACAGTACCTTAAATCTCTGACTACTTAAGAACTGGTGTTTCATCCATGTAGTTCACTCCATGCATTAATTGTGGTTCTTGGAACTGGCAGTCTTTTCCTCGAAGGGCTTTGTAAATTTACATTTTTCTGTTTTAGAACATGATACACAAGTAAGAAATAAAGTTAAAATTGCTATTTATTACTGGGGGGGGGGGGGGGGGGGGAGGAAACTTCTGCAAGTCCCCAAGGGGACATACGAAAGAGATGGCCTTCAAAATAACTTGTGTCAAACAGGGTTGCAATTAACATATCAAAGCTGTCCAGGGCAACCCATCAGCAGCTATTAGCCTGGAGTGTGGCTGTCTCTCAAAGGGACAAACAACTTTTGCTAACTTAGGGTGTGCTTTGTTGGCAGCAATTGCAGCGCTTTCCTCAGGAGGCTGGCTAGGATGCCACTAATTAGCAACACTCAAAATATATTGAACTTTACACATTAAGTAGCTGTTTAGTCACTACAGGTTGTTATGGCGTACTGGCAACAGAGCCACTGCTGTTTGGATTTACAAAAGATACTTTTCGCTCTGGCCTCGCGCACTGTGCCCATGTGCTTAAAGCAACGTTTTGAAGTTGTGCAAGTGGTCAGACATGCTTTTTTTTTTTGCCCTTTAACAACTGATAGTACTGAACATCCTTTTTTAAAAAAAATCCCTTCATAGCATGCTTATCTGTACTGTGACTATACAGATTCCTGACTCTTTGGTATCATTTAATAACAAGGACAGGTCAGAGGGTAGTAAGGGCATTTCACTCCAGTCCGACTGTTACAGGAAAAGTTAGCCTCTCGGATAGCAGTAGTAGGTTTGCGTGAGCTTTATGCCCAGGCAGAAAAGAGCAGCGGTGTGTTGCAGTTGGTGGCTGATTTATCGGCCATAAAGTTTGGCCAGGCCCAGGCGGACCCAGGACTCCAAAGAAGGGGCCAGTCGCTGCATGTCTAATGAGGCATTCCAGAGCCACCAAAGAGAAGAAGGGAGCTGCTCCGGAGAATCTTAATGAGCCTCCACAATGGCAAAGCTGTGCAGACCAGCAGCTGCCGAGGCTGCTTTTCGGCTGGATCAAGTCCTTACAAAATAGCCCATCCTCCTCATAATGGAGCTTAAGTGAATGTTTTCTGCATTGCAATTTTGCTTAAATGGGGCATTTGTCAAGCGACTCGTTTAGGAAAGGGGTGTCTCTCTCTCTTTCTCTCTTTCTGCTCTTCCTTTTATTTCTCTGGAGGAGACTAGGTGGAGGGCAGCTTTGCTCTGCTAGAATTTTTTTTTTTTTACATTTTGATTGACTTTAATTGCTCAGGGAACGTTGATTTTGGAGAAAGAAGGCTCTTGGCTTTGATCACCGGTTGCATTTTTTCATTGCAAAGTAATCAGATTTGAAAGCAACTTCAGAGTTCCACAAAAGCCCAGCCTTACCGCAGATGTAGAATTAACTAGCTGGCCATGGCTAGCCCTATCTGCTCTTATTAAAGCTTGTCACTAGTGCGTTAATCCGTTTAATCTTGCCTCTTTAAATTACTTGTACAAAAGGAACCTTTTCTTGGTCATTCAGGAATGCAAAACCCAGCCTTTAGATGCCTGGATTCCTTCGCTTTCCCAACAGAAGATACGCCACGAAGTGAGCAGTAAGAGGGCAGCTGCCGCCCTCTCTTGGAAGCTTTCTGGAGGTTCTTTGCTGGCGGCTCACCAGGGCAGGTGAAACCCCCGAGATCTGGTAACAATAGGGGGTGATTTGCAATTAAAGTAGCAGCGCCTGGCCTAGATGGCTTCTCTGCTACAGATGCACTTAATGCATCTTTCTCTAACTTAATTTAGGTAGACCTTTTTTTTCGCTTAAACAGGCTGTAGGGGTTTTATAGAGTCAACATCAATCCATTGCTGAAGTCCAAAAAGTTATTTCCATGTGAATCTATACACACAGGGGACTGCAAAAATATATCAAGCTGTTGACATTCTTACTGCTATTTTGCAGGGACACTGAACCAGCCAGCTCCTGATTGGTGTTTTTCAAATGAGCTTTTAAAAAAATAACGATTTGACATCTGCTGCAGCCCAAAGGAAGTTTTATATCCCATGTGCAAATATATTTTATAGACCATCCTCAATTTCACTTTCCTGCAGAAAGAGGTGGCTACAAAGAGATAACAAGATTTACATTTGAATAGATGAATTTTGTACTTAATATCTGTTTTTGTAGTTACTGAGCCTGAAAGGATGCTTTATTTATATCAGCAGTCCCATCCCCGATTTCTCTGAAGGAGAATCAGCATCACAGTTTCACGACAGCTCTGAGTGGTAGCATGGGCGTCAACTACGGGGGGGGGCTCGAGGGCTCGAGCCTCCCCCGAAATTTCCTGGGGGGGGGCTTAGCCACCCCCGGCAAAATGGAGCGCCCGCCGGTGGCCAGTCAGCTGGCCATCGCCGCCTCTCCTTCCCCCCACCCCCGGCCTGCCCTCCTGCCTCCCTGGGGCGGGGGGGAGAGAGAGGCAGGAGGGGCTCATCTGCGCCACCCCCGCACACCCCGAGCGTGAGGCGGAGCGGGAGCCGGGGGCCCGCAAGGGCGACGCGCCGGCCCCCAGCCGCAGGCAGCAGCAGCAGCAATCCTACGCCGCCACCGCCGCCCGAGGTGAGCGGGGAGAGGGAGGGAGGGGGGCGGGGAGCACGGCGGGCGGGCGGCCGGGCACGGCCCGGGGGAGGGAAGCGGCGGCGGTGCCTGAGGTGAGCAGGGAGAGGGAGGGGGCGGGGAGTGTGGCGGCTGGCCGGCCAGGCACGGCCCAGGGGAGGGAAGCGGCGGCGGCGCCCGAGGTGAGTGGGGAGAGGGAGGGAGGGGGCGGGGAGCGTGGCGGGTGGGCGGGCGGCCGGGCACGGCCCGGGGGAGGGAAGCGGCAGCGGCGGCTCCCAAGCGCCGCCCGGCAAACTTTTAATGGCTTCGGCAGGGGCAGGCGCTGGAGGTGCATCTGGGCAGTTGCACATGGGGGGGGGAATAGGAGGGAGTGGGCAGGGAGCAAAAGCCTGCACCGGGCCGGAGGAGCG
This sequence comes from Lepidodactylus listeri, assembly GCA_029233225.1. NCBI lineage: Eukaryota > Metazoa > Chordata > Lepidosauria > Squamata > Gekkonidae > Lepidodactylus > Lepidodactylus listeri. The sequence goes on from JARCFY010000012.1 coordinate 23,457,027, forward strand.
CAGGTCTGCCTCCCTGGGGCGGGGGGGGGGGGAGAGCAACGGGGACATAATCCCTTGCGCGTGCGCATGAGAGAGCCCCCCCCGGGGATTTACAAAGTCTACGCCCCTGAGTGGTAGCTTAAACTGGGAGTGACCATCCAGTTAAAATCATGTCTGAAAATAGGAATGCCAATTTTTAAACGGGTCCTTGTAGCTGTTCCTTTAATATCTGTTTGATCTGCAAGTAATTATCAGGCGATGTTAGCTTCGTCATCCCATGAAAAGTTTCAGGTGCCCCTTTGCATGCATTGAATAGGGTTGCCAGCCTCCAGGTGGGGCCTGGAAATCCCCCGCTTTTTAGAACTGATCTCCAGCTGACAGGGGTCAGCTCCTCTGGAGATAATGGCTGCTTTGAAGGGGGGACTCCATGGCATTGTACCACGCTGAGGCCCCTCCCCTCCCCAAACCCCACCCTCTCCCGGCTCCACCCCCAAAGTCTCCAGGTATTTTCCAACCCAGACATGGCAACCCTAGCACTGAATCTCAATTAAAGGGACAGGACATTTTTCCTTTCCAGTTGGCAGCCCTAAAATTCACAGGAAGGAGACGCAGCCAGTGGCACCGACCTAGTGAAGACAATTTGAAGATATCACATCAGACAGCAGGAAATAAGAATCTCTCTCCGCCAATGAATCCTTCAAGTTTCGAGGAGTATCGCTAGACTGGTAGGTCAACCAGAGACCACAGGGAACAAATAGGTTTTGGTTTTGTTCACAGGGAGACGAAGCAGCCGAGGCAACTCATTTTGAGCCCAAGGTAAGACTTCTGAACTGCATCAGTTTCAAGGGGAAGAGTCCTATTGGGATGCAATTCACGCTGCAATTTATCTCCCCCAAACTATTTGAAATCACCTTGTAAGTTACCGTTTCCGGGACTTTGATACAGGTTTGGAAGCGACATACAGAGAGACATCACCGCGTGGCCTCATTTCCTCGCCTGTCGTTCCTTTCCCCTTTTTGGCAAGCGCAGCTATGTCTCTGAGGCCTCGTCCACCCACCTGCTATTTTGCCTGCACTGAACAGTCAGTGTGACTGGAGAGGGTTTGTTTCCTTATTTGTACAATCTCCTCATTCAGAATGTAGGCAGGAATGTGCCGTGCCTGGCAAGAGCTCTGGCTTCGCTGCTTTGCCTGCAGACAGCGTAAAGAAGGGCCTGAATAAGTCCTGCCGCTGCCTTTGAATGAGGCTGTACTAAGGACGAGAGACACGCTGGGGGCAGAACAAGCTGAGTCCCTTCCTAGTTACAGATGTTAAAATAATTCCCTTTTATTTTGATACAGCAGAAATTGATGAATGGGCTATTGTCTTTTTAGTGCAAAAAGTTTAGGTAAAGCTAACTCTTTTTATACTTATATAAGCCCTAACGTACTGGCACTTTCCAGCTCTCCCACTGGCTGTGCTGTGTGCTCCATCAGCCACTGGCTTGTCAACTGCCACTCAAGTATTTGCATGCCATTGGCTGGGGTTTTGGTCCACTCCTCTTGCCTGCCTACTGCCAGCTTGGTCACTCTTCCCTGTCAGAATAAACTGCCAAAACTGATGAAGACGCTTCTCCTGCTTGGCTCCTCCATGGCTGGCTGCCTACTGAGGTAGACCACAGGCCTACTGAGGTTTCTTCCCTTCTGCTTGGGTCCCCACTGTGGAGAAAGACTGTGGGGAGAGGCTGTGGGGAGCGGGGCAAATGGAAAGCTGAAGTCAGACGATAGGTTGATAGTTGGCTGGGAAGGAGATAGGGTTGCCAACTCCAGGTTGGGAAATTCCTGGAGATTTGAGGGATGGAGCCTGGAGATGGTGGAGTTTGAGGAGGGGTGGGACCTCAGACAGGTACACTGCCATAGACGCCACCCTCCAAACCAGCCATTTCCTCCTGGGGAAACATTGTTGCCAATCTCCAGGTGATGGCTGGAGATCACTCAGAATTACAACTGCTATCCAGATGGTAGAGATCAGTTCCCCTGGAGAAAATGGTGGACTCTGTGTCATTATACCTTGCTGAGGTGACCGCCCCCCCCCCCAGGGCAGCCAGTATGACATAGCAGTTAGCCCTTCAGAGCAGGGTCTGCCAGACCCAGGTTTTTCCTGTGGAAGCTGATTGGGTGGTTTCAGACCACTCACAGACTTTCAGCCTGACCTACCTCACAGAGTTGTTGTGCAGATCAAAAGGGGGAGAGGAGAATGATGTGAGCTGCTTGAGTCCCCACTGCAGAGAATGACTACTTTCCCAAGGTAGAGGCTGCTGGGGGGAGGGGGGGGAGATAGAAAGCTAAAGTCAGAGGGATAGATAACAGTACATTGATAATTGACTGGGAAGGAGATAGGGTTGCCACCTCCAGGTTGGGAAAATCCTGGAGACTTGAGGGGTGGAGCCTGTAGAGAGTGGGGTTTGAGGAGGGGTGGGACCTCAGACAGGTAAATGCCATAGACTTCACCCTTCAAACCAGCCGTTTCCCCCTGGGGAACCATTGTTGCCAGTCTCCAGGTGAGGGCTGGAGATCACTCAGAATTAGAATTGCTCTTCAGATGGTAGAGATCAGTTCCCCTGGAGAAAACGGTGGACTCTGTGTCATTATTCCCTGCTGAGATCGCCACAGCAAATTGATGCTGAGTGCCCAAGCTCAGGCCTCTTTCTCTAGAGCCCATTGTATTTATTTCCACAACAGTTCTTATTCCTAGTTTATATATAATCCATGACACCTCTAAAAACCAGCGTGTCAGTGAACCATGCCATAGAGCCAGACTTTCAAAACAGCCATTTTCTCCAGGGGAACTGATCTCTACCATCTGAAGAGCAGTTGTAATAGTAGGAGATCTCTAGCTACCATCTGGAGGCTGGCAACCCTAGGAGAACATGCCACCCACAGTCCTGGAATGCACAATAGCCATTTTGTCTGAAAGGGGCAACCCCTTCAGGGTTCTGGTTCATAGTTACTGAAGCTAAAACGTACATCCCTGCTACCTTTTCAGACAAAATGGCGTTTGCATGTCAAGGATGCTGGTGTGTAGCATGTTCTTCCCATATGTGGTAAAACATAACAACTGAAAAGGGCTAATGTTTAATGGTTTTATTGTCTAGCAGACTCCCGTTTCTCCAAACAGGTGTATGTTTTGTCACTAGGATGTGTATTTTCACATCATGAACACCATTTCACATCTCTAGTCCTCAGTGCTCTCTTTCCCCACCTGTAAGTCGATGTCTGTTAAGACGTATGGCATCCACAAGCAATGCTCTCTCTAAGCTGTGGAGTCTTGTGAGCAAAAATTTTACTTTCTGAACTACTGGCATTAAAGTTGTGAGCGAGCACTTTGGCTACTGCATAAATTAGTTTGTTCTGGAGCCATCTTTCCTGAGCTAAGACATAAATGTGTGAGCTGGAGGCTAAAAAACTATGAGCTAGCTCACACTAACTCAGCTCAGAGGGAACACTGCCCACAAGTGTAGTGTTCAGATTCAAGAAGCTCCAGACCTGCCATTATACCTGTGGTTTCTTCACAACTCCAAGACATTCACTTCCCCCATGACAACTTTTGGCTTGCCACAATGATTGCTCCACGTACTATATCTGGTATGAGGTGTCTCTTTACACATTCCCTCACCATCAATTACCCTGATCACGGATGCATCCAGTTAAGGTTAAAGAGCCCAGCGCCAGGATCTGTCCACCTATGATGCATGTCGTTCCACATTTCAGGGGATATGTATCAGTTTCCTAGACTTTATGGCTGTTTGGAAGCCTCAGTATTTCCCATCTCCGACTTTCCAGTTGGGCCATGGAACTGCAGACCGGAAGATCGGTAGTTCAGCAGTTCAAGACCTGAGTGCCGCGTGATGGAGTGAGCTCCCATCTCTGGTCCCAGCTTCTGCCAACCTAGCAGTTCGAAAGCAAGAAATTGCCAGTAGATAAAAAGATACTGCTTCTGTGGAAAGGTAACAGTGTTCCACATGCCTCGGCATCTAGTCATGCCGGCCACGTGACCACAGAAACATCTTCGGACAGCGCTGGCTCTTTGGCTTGGAAACAGAGATGAGCACCGCACCCCTAGCATAGGATTCAACTGGCTTTCTAGCAAGGAAAACCTTTACCTTTACTTTCCAGTTGGAGACAGCGTTACCAGACAACTACACGTAAACAAACATGGTAGAAACAAATCCCACACAATATGCGTTTTAGCCATGACCATGTGGGACTAGTGCATAGATTGCTATGTATTCCCAGCTGATATTCACCTCTCTTGCCAATGCAACGCATGTGCTGATGTGTTAAGCAGAGCTGGGGTCACTAGCACATCACTGCACCCCGAAGGCATGCTACTTATTATGCAGGATCATCTGGATTTTGGGTGAATCCAGAGCTGCTTCCCACTGCACCGAACAAACTCTTCCCTCAATACTGCAGCAGAAGGCCCCCAGGAGGTGCATCTTTCAGCTACACCGAGCCGTTCCTGGCAAGAGGTTCCCAAGCACTTTTCAAAGACTAAAGCAGGCTGACTTTGAACATTCAGCATTCTTCTGTGATCCAGCCTTTCACTGTTGACAAATTCAATCTGACAGTCCCTTTCGCATACAAGAATGACTTCCCTCCTTAGTTCACAGCTTTCCTAATGGTCTATCTGGTTTCGGGAGACTAGTGTTGCCAGCCTCCAGGTGGTGGCTGGGGATCTCCTGATATTACAGCTGATCTCCCGGCGACAGAAATCCGTTCACCTGTAGAAAATAGCTGCTTTAGAAGGTGGAATCCATGGCATTATACCCCCAAAGTTCCTCCCCTCCCCTAACTTTACCGTCCTCAGGCTCCACCCCCAAGATCTCCAGGTATTTCCCAACCCGGAGCTGGCAACCCTAAGGGAGACCCAGCAGAGATTTTTTTTTTTTTTTTTGCTTTTGTTCCCTCTGCGTTTATACACAAGTAAATTAGCTTGGGGCAGCAGGTTCTTACGGAGGGATCTTGAGCAATGTGGCAGGAAACTGGGATCCTTCCTCTTCCCGTGTCTTAGGTGTATAACCCTCTAGGCAACCTTTCTTCAACCCATCGAGAGATTCTTGGGCGGGCTGCACAGCCTCTCTCGCTGGGCCGCATGCCCTTGTAGAGCTGCCATATTATTATTGTTTTGCTAGTGCCTGAGTGTAGACAGCAAGCACACCCAGGGGTCATTTTATAGAAAAAGAGGTGCAGGAGCTCATTAGCATAACTCAATAGCATAACTTATTTGCATGTGCCACACCCCCTGACATCACCGGAAGTGTGTCAGAAGGCAACTCCCACCATTCAGGCTCCACCCCAAAAATCTCCAGGTATTTCCCAACTCAGACCTGGCGAGCCAGCTTTACACTTTGACTAAAGACACTTAGGGTTTCCTTTGCTCTTGCAAGGAAGCTACCCTACAACAAGCATGAAAGTACAGATCAAGTTAGTTTGCTTTTGCTTTTTTCCAAAGTGCATCACCATATGTGCCCGCTCCTGGGCTTGTTACTCCCGGAACAGTGCTCCTGCGCGTTCCTGCTCGAAATGACCCCTGAGCACACCACACCTTCTCCCTTTAGCCACACAGCTGCTGTAAAGAGCAGCCGGACAGTGAGGTGGGGTCACTCAGCTGTGGAGAGGATTTCTCCATGGCTGTGGCCCTTGGTTTCTTGCAGTGCTTCCTGGTGCTCAGCGTGTTTCCTCTTCCTAGCTCTTGACTTCCAGTGTGCATAGGTCTGGCCTTGACACTGCAGAGGTCATAAGTAACTCTTCTTTTCTTGTCACTTGACTCTGCTGTCATGTGACTCTGGTGTCAGGTGCTTGCAGCTCAGTAGGCACCCTGGGAGTCTGGAAAGGCCGGAGACCACCACTGCTGCCAGCCTGGCTCAGAGCGTCTTATTAGATCACCGCCTTAGATTGGGATGGTACAGACATGGCAGACATGGTACAGACATGGCAGAAAAGCAGCATCATTATGAAGCTGTTGTAAGCTGACCTGATAGAAAGTGATGAACCGTGACAGAGAAAGCAGCCTCTTCAGTGCACTATTTTTTTAAAATTATGGGATGGTGTCACAGAATATCCCGAGCCTGCATTTTGCAAACCACCTCTTCATGAGAGAAGAAGAAGAGGAGATTGGATTTATAACCCACCATTCACTACCGGAAGGAGTCTCAGAGCCACTTACAGTCTCCTTTCCCTTCTCTTCCGCACAACAGATACCCTGTGAGGTAGGTGGGGCTTAAGAGAGCTCTTTTGAGGACTGCTCTTGAGAGAAGAGCTCTGAGAGAACGCTGACTGACCCAAGGTCACCCAGCAGCTGCATGTGTAGGAGTGGGGAATCAAACCCGGTTCTCCCAGATTAGAGTCCGCACTCCTAACCACTACACCAAACTGGGGAAGCAGGCAGAGACTTTTTAACTGGAAAAAAAGAGAGAGTATGAATTAACACAACTGCTTGTAAGTATCTGATATGCTCCAGCAGAGAGATGTTCAGTAGCGTACCAGGAAGTACAGCGCTCTGCTGTGTTCCTTAGCTCAAATGTCACAGAGCACTTATAACTCACTCTGCACCACCTTCTGGAGTCTGAGAAGGGTGAAACCACCACAGGACAGTTCTTCCTGCCTCAACTAGGGTTGCCAACTACCCTGGAGAAAAACACCCTGTCCCTTTAATAGAGGCTTAATGGGGTGTTACTTTCCAGGTGACGTTATTTATCTCCCTGCCATGAAAAGCTTCAGTTGCCCATTTCCGTGCATTAAGCCTCTATTAAAAGAACAGGCTATTTTTATCCAGGCTTGTTGGCAACCCCAGACTCAGCCTCCATACCAGAGAAGTGGTCCAGAAGTGTACAATAGTGGATGGTGTCAAAAGTCACTGGGAGATCTCAGTGGATTATTGAGCAAAACAACTGAAGCAGTTTCAGTGCTGCACCCACGCTGAAAAAAGGACTGAAATGAAATATAAGTAATTTGCTTTTTAATTTTCCACTCAAACAGTGTTTTCCACTCAAGCATCTTTCCCCCAAAGGGCAGATGTGTAACTGTATTTAGCACAGTCTTCTTGGTCTAGCACAGGCCTCTGAAGGAGTGTTCTAAGGATCCTCTCCTTCAAAACAGCGGGAAGTGCTCCCCTCTCAATAAAGCATCCATGGTCTCCTAGACTCAAGTCATGCTTCCCTTGCATGGTGCTGTCAGCAGTGAAGAGCACAAGAGTTGAGCCTACAAGTGGTCAGCTGCAGCTCTCCAATGACTCTTCTGTCAACATCCTCAAGTGGCAATGAGTGGAATTCATCACACAAGTCGTGACAGGATTGTGCTACAGGAACATCTGGTGTTTGTAGTCAAACCGCAATGACACCCAACCCAAAGCGGGAGTGCGCAGTGTTATCCATGCAGCGCTGATCAAACATGTGACAGTGGTCAGTTAAGGCTTTGGTATGATCACCTTGAAAATCAGTAAAAATCAGGGGGGTGGGGGTGAGGGCTGAGCACCCAAAATAGTTGTGTCAGACAGTTCTGAGCATATACAAATGGTAGTGTACAGCACTCTTTTCTTTGCCTTTATGGCCACAAAACAGGTTATTGTAAAAGGATCTTTAGTTTGTATAGAGCTGTGCTTGTTCAAAGATTTTCACTAGCACTCAGCAACAACAGGGGGCAAAATGGATTCTAGTCGGCAGGAGAGACTGCTTGGGGAAGGGGGGCCCACCTACTCTAAGAACATAAGAGAAGCCAACGTTGGATCAGGCCAGTGGCCCATCCAGTCCAACACTCTGTGTCACACAGTGGCCAAAAACACCAGGTGCCCTCAGGAGGTCCAGCAGTGGGGCCAGGACACTAGAAGCCCTCCCACTGTTGCCCCCCACCAAGCACCAAGAATTCAGAGTGTCACTTGCCCCAGACTGAGAGTTCCTATCTATACCTTGTGGCTAATAGCCACTGATGGACCTCTGCTCCATATGTTTATCCAATTCCGTCTTGAAACCCTCCATGCTTGTAGCCACCGCCACCTCCTGTGGCAGTGAATTCCATGTGTTCATCTCCACCATCCACAGATTGGCTGGGGCTTTGATAGAATTATCTGCCAGTATTGTGTTATGCACACTGTCTGAGAGCCACCCGAAAACCATCTGAATCTATTAGGCTCTGGGATGGATCCACCTAAAAGGGTCTCCATCCCATGGGACAACTGGACGCTGCAAGGAAAGAACACTGTGTAAGCCAGAGCAACATTCTTTTGGACTTTTCTGGTGATCTATGAGAGCAGTGAATGGACTATGCTGCCAGTTATGTGAGTTAAAATAGTGCACGAAGTGACCAGTGGGAAAATGATAGCAGATGCTTCCAACGAAGATTTAAACGCCATTTTCTGAGGTCACCACCTCCAGCCTGGAGGTTGTCACAAAGCACAAAGATACACACACACAAAGCCATATGAAGCTTTATGGCTAGAGACTCATACCACTAACTCCATGAAGGTATGAACTCCATACACGTACACAGGCTTGAACCCCCTCCTGCAACTTCCCCCCTCCATTTGGCACATCAAAGGACTTCACACAAGGGTGCGAAAGCAGCGGGATGCTTCCTGATGGACCAGTTCTGCCGCTGGAGCCCGCTTTCATCTAGAAGACCATGCCAGATGCAGCTGACGTCAACATCCTGTCCTGACCATCAGGTAGCTCTAAATATTAACCAGTCCCATAGGACCCTCTTAGTGGCTAGGGACAGAGAACGGACCATCTATAGGCGTTCCTGGGAAGGTCTCATACCTTGCCAACCTCCCGGGAACACCCCCCAATAAATACTGCTCCCCAAGAGTCACAAGTCAGATTTTCCTCCCCGCTCCTGCTTGTTCTTCCTCCCTCCCTCATGGATTCTTGGGTGCACCACTTGGATCCGCCACGTGGCCTCTGCTGGTTCAGAACCACAATCCTTTGTCTGACAACATCTTCCCCACTTTTTCCAGATGGACTTCGCTAGATTCCTATATAGTTAAATATCACCCTCGACGGACACCATCAATTCTCCTGCTCATGCAAACATCTCTGTAATTCTACCTAATTTCTTAGATCTGTGTAACTGTGTGTATGATTGTGTAATATTGCCTATGAATCTTTTATCCTTTTTATAGTAAACAATTTATCTTTATAACTCTTAACCTGAGTCTCGTGTCAGTTCCTGGGGAGCCTCGGTGAAGCGCAGCCTCTGTAGACACAGGTGGAGATCCGCAACGCCTGCTGCAGATTGTTAAGAGCTAATATTCCCCTAAATATTAATAATATAAAAGAGCAGCCAGGCTAACAACTGTGCCAAAGAATATCAATTTAAATCCCTCCCATTCCTCATAATGAGTTGGAATGTCCTGCTAATGCCGCCTGTTTATTATTTTTTTTAGTGAAATAGCCGGTGAAAATAAGAAAACATAGAAGAAAAGATTTGTAAGTTAGCGTGATCAGTATTTTATGCGGGTCAGATGTAAATGCACAACTATCTGTTAGACAGTAAGTTTTCTTCCACCGCTGGCCGATTGCTAGCATGGAACCTGGCCAGATGCCTTGCTTTTAGCACAGTTATCTTCATCTCTGGAGTAGTCTTTACAAAACAGCTCAACTGTTGTTTCCCAAAAGGCTGGGAAATCTTTCAGAGCTTATTGCTATGCCCTGAATGCTAAAGTTGTTGTTTGCAGCATAATTATTCTTCTTTCATGCCTCAGAAACTGAAGTTCTTGATGCCTCCGAGTGTCTGGAGAGTGTCATTTTTCACTGTCTTTTGAAGCTTTCTGAAATCTTCTGCAGCAGTGAAGCAAGGGCCTCCAGGGGTGGCGTGGCAGAAATCTGGCAGTGTCATTTACTTGAACTCAAAGTGGAGAGCTGCTGGGGCCTCTTTATCCCATTAAAACTTGGAGCTGGCTGTTTCACTGTTGTGGAGACAGTACCTGTGCCCTTCTCTAAAAATCCCTTTCCTCTGTGTCTACAATGGAATGATGCTGCTGGCAACTGGCACACTTGTATGTCAGCAGGTGGTAGGAATGCTTCATGGGAAGGTGGAGAGCCATGATCCAGGAAAAACAATATAGATGGCCAAAAGTAGCAAGTCCAGCTGACCATAACAGCCTTGGCTAGCCAGCAGGATCTACCAGTGAATAGTTGACAGCACTCCTAGATTGGTCTCTGGAAGCCCACCTGACCTTAGGAGAGGATACATATCCCCAAATTTCCTGCTGGGACTAAGCCATTGGACAACTGGACTATGTAAAATAATCTCAGAAATCCATAACATGTGCCTGTGGGCACCATAGTGCTTGCCAGTGTATTTTTGACACCTACTTACTTCTTCCCTGAAGCATAAGAACATAAAAAGGGCTCCACAGGATCATACCAGTGATCCATCGTGTCCAGCATTCAGTTTCATAGTGGCCAAACAGGCCCTGGAGTGCCAGAAAACAGGGAATACAAGTCAAGGTCTTTCCCTGATTTTGCCTATAGCTCTTGATCTAACTGAAGTAAAGAGCTAATTCTAGTTTTCTTCCACTTCATGGGAGAAGAGTCCAAGAGACGCCATCTTTTTGTCTTCAGGGAACAGTGCACCCATTTTGGAAACAGGTGTTTCTAAGACAGGAAGTTGCTTGTCTTGGAACCTCCTAACATCTTGTAGAAGCTCTTACTATTTTGTGCAACCTCCATTTTATGATTGGACTAAGCCTCCATGGCAGCCATTTTGTGACTGGTCCCCCTCATGACAGCCATTTTATTGGGGTGCCCACAACCTGTTCTCAAAATTCCAACAAAGTTTAGTCAAACTGGTACATTTATGCTTTTATTTTTCTCTGCATTTTTGTTTTGCCTGAAGAACTTGACACTATAATTAGGACTGTACATATTCCAAATTCCATTCTTTCTATGTCTGAACTATAAATAAACTCATGTCTTTTATCTGGAATAAGTTGTTGCTATGTTTCTTTGAGCATTCAGCATGCAACTTTTAAACCATTCAGCAGCAGTTACTCATGGAAGGAAAAAAAGTGGGTTTGCTTTCCTTCAGAACATCCCTCCTCATAACTTCCCCAACCAAAAAAATGGGCAGTTTAGGTGTACTGGCTGGCAGGCTCAGGAATCAGGAGCCAGGCAGAGCAGGATCATTCAATCCAAAGGTCAGGGTTACAGAAGTTCAGGCAAGGCGGAGTCAGTGACTTAGCATCTATCATACTCGTTGAATAAACAGCAGCCTCTCTTGGCTGGTTTTATACCCACACACCTAAGGGACATGCTTGCAGCCAACTGCTCAGGAGTAATACTGCAACTTCTCATGTTCATTATCAGCAGGCAGCTGGCATTGGGCCAGGAGGCATGCACTTTGTCATCGTGCCTGTAGCTCTGTTCTCAGCCTCCATCTGTGGCGCTTTAAGGGTGTGGGTGATGCTGGAGGGCTGGAAATGACCAATTGAGTTTTACTTGTTGAGTCAGGGCTGGAGGGTGCCATGGCTCTGCACCAGCTGTTGACTGCGAATCCTGACAAGCCTGCAGCTCATCTTCCTGCTTGCCAGCTTCTGTTAACTCAGAGCTGGATACACGGGGCTCCTTTCCTTCTGAGGAGTCCTCACTGAACCTGGGCTGACTCATGACATTAGGTTTAAATGGCCCTGAACAGCTGAACCAGACAAAAGTCCTGTAAATGCTTGAGGAAGGTGCCTTCCCTGAAATTGGTTCAGGGGCTCTGAACTGGCCCAAGTTCATGCTGAATTTTGGCTTATGACCTGGTTCATGCCCATCCTTACTTCACACTGGCAGAAAAGGGCATGGATTTTGGAATATTAAAGGTACTCTTTTTAGCCAACTGTGCTTAGATTCAATGTCACCTCAGGACTGCTTTCCTCCACCAAGTCTCTCAATACCACTCACACTTCAGGTAACAAATGAAGATCTCTCACACACAGACACAGCCCAGCTTCCTCATGTCCTCACCCTGAGTTCTCTTGCTCCTTTGCCCTCTCTCCCCTCCTATGTCACAGAGGCCTGCTCTGGAACTCCCTCTCTCCACCAGCCATGTACCCCACTCTCTTGTCCCTCTCTCTTTTAAGTTGTCCCTGGTGGCATAGTGTCATGCTATCTCTTTTTCCCAGTCTTGTTTTCCCAACTGGTTCCTTCACAAACTTCTGAAGCCTCTTTCTGTGCATCCCTGCTGCTTTTCTGTTCCTCTTGTTTCAAGCCCAATCCTTGTTCTCCCAGTGAGTTCCACTGGCAGGACCTCCATCCCAGCTTTTGTGGCAACACTTCCCATCCTTCTCCCCTTTTCCTCTCCTTAGCTGCCCTGAGCCTGCCGAAAGGTGGGGAAGGTGGGATAGAAATCTAAGAAATAAATAAATAAAATTCTTGTGGACACTGTACACACATTCACAGGTGGCTTCAGCTTGGACTAGCTGTGGGTAGACATATCTAGTTAAAGTGACTGCTTCCATTAGGAACTGTTTAATTGCCCTTTCCTTGAATTTATGTCACTTGTATTTCATTCAGTTTCTTCTTAAAATATGCCTCTTCTCACCATTCTATACACTACAATAATCAGCAAAGATTTGTGTAGGCGAGTTACAAATCCCTCTCTCACTCTCGTTCATATTTACCAAATAGTGGCCCAAACAAGCACTTGTGTAGGGTTTTCAAGACGAGAGACATTCAGAGGTGGTTTGCCATTGGCTGGCTCTGTGTAATGACTCTGGACTTCCTTAGTGGTCTCCCACCCAAGGCCGACCCTACTTAGTTTCCAAGATCTGACAAGATCAGGCTAGCCTGGGCCTTCCAGGTCAGGGCACACACCAACTTAGGATCCCCAAAAAACCAAGTCTCAGAAGTGTACATGTAAAGGTCATGTGAGGATAGTTCCCCCAAGCTTTCATAGGTGGCAGCATCCTTGTCTGGGTCATTCACAGGTCACCGTATTTCTCTAAGGAACTATGAACACCATCCTAGGAATAACAACCAGGGAAGGGAAGCCTGTTCTTCGTACCACTTGTGATCATGCTCCCAAAAAACCCATATTTGTGTCCAATGCCCTGGCTTTACAGAGCAAATAACCTTGGTCCATAAACAAACCCAAGTGGCAATATTCTCTAATATTCTGAACCACAAGAAAGTCCTTGCACTGGGAACCTTTTATGCCACTTCTGCTTGAACACCAGCCACCTTGGCCCCAACGACTTCAAATTCTCTTCTGTCCACAGAGGAAGATAAAAATGATGAGCTAGATGATGGCCTGGCATGCGGCGGCTTCAAAAGCAGACAACTTCCTGCTTTTGAAGGACCAAGAATGTGACAACCGCTCTTCCTCTCCCCCGTAAAGGTACTAATTGTTGTTAAAGAGTGAGGCGCTTTGGCTTTTAAGGTGAGCTGAAGGATTTAGGGTTATACCACAGACCGGACTGGTGAATGCGGTTAACGGTAGATGATGCCCCAGGTATAAAGTCGTAGGCTTTCCTGCCTCTAAGCAAGCCCTGATTATGCTTAGGAGCTCAAAGACATCGGCAAATTCTTCTGCTCGTTCCAAACCAATGATAAACTGGATGCCACTCTGCTTCAAGAATTGCCGCCTACACATTATATTAGATATAAAACGGCATCCAGGCTGCAGATTAGAAGGCTATTGATTTTATCCGTCACTGTCCAGGGGAAGAATTGATGCGATGCAGCTCCTGCTGCACATGGAGATGGGGGAGGCAAAAGAAGAAGAAGGAGCCCACCCTCAAATTCAAATTAGCCTGTGACTCTGCTCCCGAGTTGGTGGGGCATGAATGCTAAGCAGTCTGCTTCTGGTTCAGTCTGTTCAGTGCCTAGCTAATAATTATTCTCCAGAGAAACTCTACAGGAGACAACGATTATTCTCTCCTCCTCCACTTCTATTGCTCCTGTATTTATATAAGATTAAGTAGCCCCGTTATGTTTTTGCCTCTCTGATTGGAGCTCATTTTAACCTCATTTGAGGCTCCAGTCTGAGCTTTTTCTGTCGAAAGAGTAAGAACCTCCCCCCCCCCCCCCCACACACACACGCTGCAATTCTCTTCCCCTTTTGTATGAAAACGATGCCATTGATTGGCTGCTTCAGGGACTGTCGCGTGGCCGGTGACCAATGAGGAAAGGCAGGGAGGATAAATGGTGCCAGACTCCCAGAGGTGCTGTGGCACTGTGTAATTATTGCTCCAGACAGCTGAAAGCAGCAGGGTTTCTCGTCCCCCCAGCTTCGTTTCAGCCTGCCATGATTGCTGGCACAGAAAGATGCTGATTATAAGTAAACATTAATTATGCCCCTGCTAGCGGTGCGGTTTGAAGCACTGTTACCTTAACAGAGAAACAATTCTTTTTATAAAAAGCAGAAATGTATTTTCTGAGCCACAGCCATGAGATCCTAAGTGATTTTTCTTGTACAGAGAGTGTTTCCTCATGCATGGTTGGAGATGGCGAACTGCCTTTTTGTCCCTGGCAAGGAGGACACTCTAGGCAGGGTTTGAAACTCATACAAAATAACTTGGCTTATTCTTGTGGGGCCTTTATTCCAGCCAGTCTGCTTCTTTTCTCTTTCTCCTGGCCTGCCTCCTTCCTTTCCCCCCAAGCATCATGGGAAGTCTATTTCTGGGGACCAGGCTGCAGGCAATCGAAATGAAAAAACTTCAAAATGCAATCAGGAGAATAAAATGTACCTATAAAGATATAATACGGCTGCGGTGGCTCAGTGATTAAGACACTAAGCTGCAGACCAGAAGGCCAGTAATTCGGCAGTTCGAGACCCAAGTGCCACATGACGGAGTGAGCTCCTGTCTCTGGTCCCAGCCCCTGCCAACCTAGCAGTTCGAAAGCAAGAAATTGCAAGTAGATAAATAGGTACTGCTTTGGTGGGAAGGTAATAGCGTTCCGTGTGCCTCAGCATCTAGTCGTGCTGGCCACATGACCATGAAAACATCTTCAGACAGCGCTGGCTCTTCAGCTTGGAAACAGAAATGAGCACCACCCCGTAGAGTTGAATTTGGCTGGCTTTCGCGCAAGGGAAACCTTTACCTTTTATGAAGATATAATACACTGCTGTGGATTTTTTTTAATATCAAGAGGATAATTATCTTTAATAGAAACACAGTACAACACCTTAAGACTTTTAAAGTGGCTTCTTTTGTATTCATGATCAGACAGGCACAGCAGAGGACAGTGGCAAGACCTCTCAAGACCCCCATTCTTCATCAGTCTCTTCCATGCTGCCTAGTCCAAGAGAACTCAACATGTTGGTTGCTAGAATTTGTAAAGTCCTGAGAGGTTTTATGTCTGTCCGGGTTTGAAATGACATCCTTTCGATGTCTATTATTTGCAAGAAGTGTGGACATTTACCCTTCTTGTCTCCAATGAGATCTCACAGCACATGTGTGTTAGGATGAAGTTCCCCAGTTTTCTTCTTCCTCCAGCAGACCCCTGAGTCCTCCAAAACATTGACAGCAGAGGCTGCAGAAGTTGTGTAGACAAAACATAAGCACCCTGGGGGTTGCAATTAAGAGGGGGAGCCAGTCAAAAGCATCCTTCCTTTCTTTTCCTGTTGGCAAAGGAGTGATGACAGATCTGTGTTCCCCTCCTCAGTGCAACCTCACTGGGCCACATGACTTTATTTTGTCCATGTGTATCTTGCAGCCTCCAGCCTCAATGTTTCAGCACTCTCAGATGGCTACTGGAGGGAGAGGAAAGGTAAGAAAGAACTGGATCTGTATGTTTTCACACATCAGCTCCACCTTAGCATATTGATTATAGGGCAAAGTCTCCCTAAGTATGGCTTATTTACCTATACTGGTTATGTTTCTCTTCTTTGTCTTTAACATGCACATGAAGACCTGTGTTAGAAGGATTGTATACAAAGATGAGTCCTGAACAGGTATTAGTCGTACAGTGCATTTGCATCCACTTAACAAAGGCATTTGGGTTGAGTGCAGTCGTCTGGTAATCAAAACATATCTCTATTTCCCAAGGCCTTGTTTGCCAACCTGTTCATCTTCTTAACCAGACCATGAGCTCTTAGATCGTGCAAAGAAACGTTTCTGTAATTAATGCTATTAAGTTGGAGGAATTGCTGCAGAGAGAATAGTTTGCCTAGTACCTAGTACACCCTATTGCCTAGTACAAATTCTTTAGGGATCCCTTCCCTGGCAAACTCCCCCCCCCCAAGGATGTGAATATAATCACTGTTTTTGAGATAACCCTCACAGCAAATGGTTAGACTAATTCCCAGATCAACTTAAGATCAATGACCAGTTGAACATCAAGCTGGATCAAACATTCAAACCAGGTTTTTCAAACAAGACTTTTATTTCTGAAATTCTCTGCATCGATGATAGACGGATCACTGAATAAATATTTATGTGGTTGCATTTTTTCTGGTATCTTCTTGCAAGGCCAGTCTTTGGCTCTTTCAGTACTTGGACTTCACTCATTGGTACTGGCCACTCTGAATCTGTAATTGTAATTATCCCCCAAGTCCCTGCAGCAATCTGAACAGTGATAATTTTTTCACCACCACTGGATTCAGCTTTATCCTCAAAATACCTTATAGGTGGTGAGATAAACATTCACAGGTCACATTTTTAGCTCAGGGAATATTTACTGTTCAAAAGTCCATTGGTTTAACAACTCATTGAGTAATTCTCAGGTGTCTCCACCAAACCTCAAGTGGTGAGGTGGATGACCAAGGTTCTTTGTAGATCTGGGTATAATTCTCTACCCCACAAACAGGTCCTAAATGGCTCATTAATGAGAAGCATGCCAAGACTTCTTTTTGCAAGAACTAATATTTTTCTGTGTCATTCACACCTTGTGGGAAACGCAACAATGACCTCCAGCTCAATGAAATTAATGAGCAGTAGGTTTAGAGCAGATAAAAGGAAGTACTTCATCACTCAAAGAGTAATTAACAAGTGGAATTCACTGCCACAGGGAGTGGTGATGGCTATAGACATAGACAGCTTCAAGAAGGGATTAGATAAGCATATGGAGCAGAGGTCCATCAGTGGCTATTAGCCATAAGGTATATGGAACACTGTGTCGAGGCCAGTGATGTTCAGTATTTTTGGTGTTGGGGGGGGGGAACAGTGGGAGGGCTTCTGGAGTTCTGGCCCCACTGGTTGACCTCCTGATAGTGCCTGGGTTTTGGCCACTGTGTGACACAGATTGTTGGACTGGATGGGCCATTGGCCTGATCCAACATGGCTTCTCTTATGTTCTTACCTCAGTCAACTCAGTAATCAACATGGTGAGGACACTTTGATTTGTATTTCTTAAGACTTTGGATGTTGCTTTCTCAGTTCCGAATTTCTGCCTTAGGTGACTAAGACATGATAGAGTGGCCAGCACTAGCCTGGAAAATCCCTGGAGATTTGGGGATGGAGCCCGGGGAAAGAGTGGTTTGGGGAGGGAGCTCTGCAGGGATATCATTCCATAAATTCTACTCGCTGAAGCTGCCATTTCCCCTAGGGGAAGAGATCTCTGCAGCCTGTAGACCCGTTGGAACTCTGGGAGAACACCAGGCCACACCTGGAGGGTGGCCCTCCTGTGTCATGACAAGAGGTTCATCTGTGGTGAACATGAACACAGGTTATCAGCATGCTTGCATGCTCACATTGTCCCCCCCCCCCCCAAATTCTATAAGGGATGCAATTGATTGTAATTCAACTAATGTCCATTCAGGCACATGAGTGAAATGCTGTGGTCTTTTTTTCCCTCTCCCCTGAAACCGGAATTCTAAATCTTGTTCAGGTGGCTAAGAATGGGAACTTAATTCCAGACTTCCCAAATCCAGAAATCTTCAGCCATGCTATGCACATAAGAGAAGGACCAAGGGAAGTGTATGAGTGTAATAGGAACGTGAGTCCATGTCCTTCAGGGTCAAAGCTGTTTTCTGTCGTAACCATTGAAATACAACTTCTAATGTTCCCATTGGAAGGGAAGGCTTCCTGGGTGAGACATGAAGTACAACAGGGGCAGAATTTATGTCATTGTGCAGATAAGAGTTTAGCCAGAAGATTTCAGGAAACTGAGCACAGACCTGCAGAACGGAAAGGGAAAGAGACATTCTGAAATGAGGAATCATTGGCTCGACTGTTCAGATTTGCTCAGGAAGTCCATCGCTCAGAACGGGTTAGTGACGTATCACCAAGACACCCAGATGAAGGTTTTTAAAATAGAGATGCTGTACCTTTATCCACGGTGTGCAGAAAGCCAGTAGCATGGAGTAATAGCAAGTAGGCCCTTGAGGATTCCTCAGAGCCAAGAGCAGCAAATCCAGATAGAGGCGTTACAGACTGAGACATTAAATGTGAGTGAACAATGAGCTACAGACTTTCTGTGCCTCTTTAATCTCATCACTAATTCATTTTGCAGCTTGTCCCTGACAAGGAGGACATACTAGGATCTGAAGCGCGCGTGCACACACACACAAAATTGTGCTTCATGACAGGCAACCCCCTTCTACAGCTCCTGCCTGGCTTTCCTTTCCCCTTTGAGCATAGTGGGAAGTCTCGTTTCGAGGAGGGCCAGACTACAGAAACTCTAAAGGGACAAATGTTCAGAATAAACGGTAGCTGTCAGGTTCAAACACTCTCTTCTAGTACTTTGCTTTGACTAAGCAGCTACAGTGAGTACAGAAACACCTGGCCCCTTCTTTGATGCAGCAGCCAATGCATTTGGTGTGCTGGAACTTCTTCATCCTTCTTTCCTAAAAGACTGGAATGCAGTTTTCCTTTCTCCTTCTCCTCTTGTCCCCATAGTCCTCAGCACTCCACACCAGATAGGAAATGGCTTCATTGAATGTTAAAGTACTAAAATTTTAAAGAACCCCCACACAGTCTCCTTTCAGTGTAGTCACACACTTCGCTGGCATAGACAATTATGGTGACTTCCAGAGTATGCTCAAAAGGCCGCCTCTGACAAGGATGAAATTTCAGTTTCATGAAAGCCCTGCTCTGCAGCGCGGGGGGAAGTCTCAATTCGATTATCTGACTGTCCCATTGCTCCTCCACTTACAACATAGCTGACCTCTGGGGAAAGGGTAAGGCGAGCCAGCCAATCATGGTGGAGCCATTTCCAAAGGTCAGAGCCTTAGAACATTCATTCTAATAATGCACAAAGACTACATTTCTGAGCCCCGGTCCCTGACACGGGAAAAAAAATGGCAGAAGAACAGAAGTTTATGTGAAATATTTATCAATTTCCAGGGCGACTGTCTGAACACAAAGCATTCGTTCGTTCTCACTCCAGGTTTCAGGTTAAAAGTGCTGCAACAGGATCTGAAATGCAAACAATGTTTATTAACAGGGGCCTTTGAATGCTTTCCATGTTCATTTGGATTGCTTAAAACGCGTTTGTTTTCTTTCTCTTTCTAATCTTGAGGTTGTCAGTTCTCTCCATCATGGGTATTTCCAAAGGCAGCCACAGTATAAACCAAAGCTTCTGGGACACCTTGAGTCAGACTCTGTGAGAAATCATTCCAACACACAATAATTTCCATTCAGTGGCACTTCCCCCAATATTGATGAATCATCATCTAATCATAACCATATTTTCGGTATGATATCATTGCCAGCCTGACATGACATGATGACTTGTGGTGTTCAGCTGGCACTCCCATTTTAAGTACTTCACCAGACAGGTTTTAGCCCTGGGCTGTGCCGTAACAATTGAGACACAGAGGCAGGTGATGACAAACCACCTCTCAATGTCTCTTGCCTTGAAAACCCTTGGGGACACTGTAAGCCATGGGCTCTAGTCCATGAAAATTTAGGCTGCAACAAAATTTTGATAGTCTAAGGCAGGGGTCAGCAACGTTTTATAATTAAAGAGGAAAATTGCATTGCAATTCATAGCAAGAGACCAACAAAGAGCCAGAACAAGAAATCCATTTGCATATCTGAAAAGATGCAGCTTTAATATAACTGAGAATTGACAAGTTGATTAATAATCCATAAAGTTTCTGCAGTCCCAACGATGGCTTTGGCCAGTTCTTCACTAGGCAGCAGCTCACACAAGGTCTCTTGATGTTTTTAAAAAATACTTATACACAGGTATACCTTGCACAATTGTTTCAGTGCACTGGCATAAATCTGTGTGTAGCTCGCTCTTGGATTACTAGCAACTGTTCACCTCTATTATTCCCTTTCTGTAAAGCATCTCTAAGGGCTAAATGAGATATTACCCTGGGGGGTGGAGTTGTGTCTGGATTTCCCCAACCCAACCTGTATTCCTTGCAGTCACACAGCAGCTACAGGTACTGTAATTTTAAGGATCTGAGGGAGCCCTTATCAGCTTGGAACTGTGGTGTGGGAGGGGCTCTTGCCTCCTTCGTACGTCATTTTCAGAAGCTAAAATGGCCTCTGGCAGGGAGTTATTTGCACAGTGGCATGTTCCTGGAATACTCCACAAGCTGCTCCATAGTTATATAAATCACTCCCTGCTCTGGCTGTTTCAGTACTAGAAAACAGCATGGGAGGAAATGCTGAAGCCCTCCCACATCACAGCTCTGAGCCAAAAAGGGGATCTCACTGATATTTCAAATAACATCCCCTGCAGCTGCTGTGTGACTGCAGGGAATGTGAGTTGGCTCCAAGAAGCCTTTTAGTTTCATGGAAATATTTTCCTGCCACCCCTTCATATACTGGTTATTCTAGAACCCCACTCACCCCTCTAAGTATGCCTTAACTTAATGGTTTTGTTTTCTTTTTAAGAGCCACATTTGGTTCTGAATCTTAGGTTGCAGAACCCTGCTCTAAGGGGCCACAAGACTCTAGGTGATGCCAATAGGTCTCTTTGCTCAAAACTGATTATATGCCATCCTATTCCCTGTCTCAATAAGCTTATGGCAATGAGAACGCAGAAGGATGTGCTGCTACACAATTTACTATGGAGGTCAACACAGGGTCAACAAGCTTGGTGACTTAAATAGCAATTGTGTTATGTAGCTCCAAACTCATGGGCAACCTAGATAAGGAGCAGTGATTAGGTCCTTTCTGCTCCAGAGCAGTTTCCCCTGATTTACCTTTCACTCTGATTAAACTGTATTTACTCCAGAGTAGGACTGACTAAAGGCTAAGATTGCTACCCCTGGATACCACTGCCTTTCAGTGGCCATCAGAGGCATGCTGCCAAATATCTGGCAGGTCATTTCAATCAGTGTGTGAAATACAGTAATTCTAGAGGGGTAGCCACGTTCATCTGTTGTAACAAATTAAACAGGAGCTTGGAAGCTGCTTAAAGACCAACAACACTTATTCCGTGAGCTTTCATTTCGTCTGATGGACAGGAGTGTAAATTCATTGGGCTGATTCATAGGCATAATATACAAGTCCAGTGGCACCTTTAAGACCAACAAAGTTTTATTCAAGGTATGAGCTTTCGTGGACATGCACACTTCTTCAGGTACAATGAAATGAAAATTACCAGTCTAAGAGGGTGAGTAGTAAATTAAGATACAGAATGATGAAGACATTTAACAAGGACCAAACAAGAATAAAATGTCAAAACTGGAGATGTATTTATTTATATTTATTTCCTTCACTATGTTTCCCCCCAGAATTAAACCCAAACAAATGGTACCCATATAAACTAAGCTTGTTATTTCTGGTAATTTCCATTTCATCGTATCTGAAGAAGTGGTCACGCACATAGAAGCTTATACCTTAAAGGTGCCACAGGACTTGAATTTTGTTCTGCTGCTTTAAACCAACATGACTACCCACCTGAATCTATATGCACAATAGTCCCTCTATCTTTCTGTTGCATATATGAAACAGCTTGATGGCTTAACACTCCTTTTTAAAAAATCTATTTTATATCCTGCCTTTCTCCCCAACGGGAACCCAAAGTAGCTTACATCTTTCTGCTGTCCTCCATTTTATCCTCACAACAACTCCTGTGAGGTAGGTTAGGGTCAGAGTGTGTGACTTACCCAAGATAACCCAACAAGTTTCCATGGCAGAGTGGGAATTGGAAACTGGCTCTCCTACTCTGAGCACAACTACACCACACTGGTTCCCTCATGCATCCAATGAAGTGAGGTCTGACTCACAAAAACTTATACTGGAATAAATGTTGTTAGTCTTTAAGATACTACTGGTTCCTTGTGTGAACTACCATCTTCCTTGTCTCTGCACTCTAACCATCCTTTCCTAAGTCTTTCTGCCTGTCCTACCTAGGATCAGTGAATGGTAATCTTTTAACTACTCTGCCCAAACTGTGCAGTTAAAATAATTCAGATAAGTACTGCTTAACCTGGGCTGATAAGGGCTTAACTCTGCTTAGGATAGTATTGTTAGCAGGGCTTTTTTCTGGGGGAATGTGCTGGAACAGAGTTCTGGAAACTCTTCAACAAAATTCTTTTAAAAATGTTTAAAAGTTTGTGTGTTTTCAGTATACAGACTGAAAATTTCATTACCCTCTTGAGAGTTCCAGCATCTCTCTCTCTCTCTTTTTTAAAAAAAGCCCTGATTGTTAGGCTTTGCTGCCACCACCACCTCCTCCTTCTCCAATGGGCATGAACTGGCTCATGAATTAAAGTCCATGATGAATTTCAGCCTGTTTGTGGTTCGCAAAGTGAAGTTCATGGCAGGTCAACTGGCACAAACTTGCCATGAACTTTCAAGCTGTTCTTGGAGGTTTGTGACTGGATACATTTCCAGACAGACTGTCTCTGCTCAATCTAAATGTTTACCAAACTTCAAAACAACAGGGTGGGTGGAACTTGGAGGGCATGTAGAGAAGTATCAAGGGGAGGTCCCCTGTGACTTTGATGTCTCTAGCATGCCCGGGGGGGGGGGGCATTCTATACAGTCCTGAGCCTGCACCTGTCATTTCCCCAGAAAGCACTTTTCTGGGGGCACCTTCTTTGGGGGGGGGGGATATAACTTAGACCCCATAAATCCAATCCTCACAAAACTTGGAGGGCAGGTAGATGAGAGACAGCCAGAGATCCCCTGTGAATTCAGTATCCCTAGCATGCCAATGTGTCATTGTACCACATCACAAATTTCATAAAAAGAACCAGAACATTTGGTGGCTAAAAGTTTCTGACAGTTTGTGGGTTGTGAATTGGGCATGCCACAAACCAAACCACATATTCCCTAGTTTGTGTCCATCCCTAAGTATGCCACTGTTGGTTTTATCTCATATTTATTATTCAAATGTTTTTATGTAAAATGATTGAGTGTGCTGGTTGTTGACTGTAGCAATACATTTGATTGGCTTGCTTGAAACCCCCTTAGCATACTGCAGCACAGATAAGCACGGGAGAAAAGAGCACAAATGCAAAAGAACATCTCTTACCTGTCTTTGGAGATACAATGCTACACAGCAGAGTGTATTAAAAAATGTCCCAGGCAAAAGGGAAATAATATATTGGTTAGTGCACTGCTCAGCTAATCACAGAAAACGTCACTATCTCTTTCCCCAGTGCCTCTTGCCTGCCTGCAATATTAAATCACCATGATGCAAACAAATAAATCTGTCATCCTGAAGGTGGTTATGAACAAGAGAGCAACAGAGCTAAAAAAAAGGTGAATGATTAAAAAAAACACTATAGAAGTGGTGGTATGATTAAAGCATGGTTAAGGCAGAATAAGGCTGGCAAAAGAACACAGAGCAAAAGGCCCCCTTAGACATTGATCAAGAGTGTGATACAGCGTTAGATTCAACATGAACAAAGGTAGGAGACAATCATAATGCAACACTGATATTTACATGTGTTCTAGAACAGTGGTTTCCAGTTCCAGACCTTTAACACCCTGGTCACAACAAAAATCCCTGAGTAGCCACCACTTGACTGGAAGTCATGAGATGTTAGCCCATCTACCATAAAGTCACATGACATCACAGCCATGTTTCAGAAAGAAGACAATCTAGAATTATGACTTCACCTAATGTGTGTGTGTGTGTGTGTGCAGTATAGCCAGGAGATCCTAAGATTGTCTCACAGCCAGAAGTTCTAGCTCTTTAGTGTTACGCACCACTGGATGGCAAGCTAGACTGGTTTTCAAGGCAAGAGGCACTTCAGAGGTGGTTTGCCATTGCCTGCCTATGTGTCATGCCCCTGGTATTCCTTGGTCAGTGCTGACCCTGCTTAGCTTCCAAGACCTGATGGGATTGGGTTAGCCTGGGCTATCCAGGTCAGGACATGGCCTCACCTGTCTCAAGGCTACTAGGTATGAAAGCTAAAGATGGAAAAACAGAGCTTTCTTTTCCCTTCTCTCCCCTTATACAGAGAAGGGAGAATAGGGAGACCTGGTAACCAGTAGGAGACTGGGCAGGGATGGGGACACTGGAGCTGGTCGTCAGCAGCTGTGTGACTTCCCTTTTGGGGAAAACCCAGAAGTGACATCATGCCTCTCTAAGGAATTATTTCCATCAGTTCCTAGAAAGGCATGATCTCACTTCCTGGTTTTCCAAAAAGTGACATCATGCCATCAGCCTGATGGCCATTTTTTAAAGGAAAAAAAATCTCAAGCGGTGGTGGGAAACCAGAGCTGGCAACCCTGTGGTATAATCACCCCACCTCCACCAGTTGTCCAGCATTGTTCATCCATGCCTGAGAAGCAGAGTCCACTCTACCCTAGGAAGATTAGCTTAGTTGAGGAGATGGAACTCTGTGCTAAAAGGATGTGGCACTGGAGGCCTGACTGAAAAGGTGGGCCATGGCTGTTCTGGGAGGAGGAGGAAGAGATTAGAGTTATACCCCGCCTTTCTCTTGGAGTCTCAGAGTGGCTTACAATCTCTTTCCCTTCGCCTCCCCACAACAAACACCCTGTGAGATAGGTGGGGCTGAGAGAGTTCTCTTGAGAGCTGCTCTTGAGAGAACAGCTCTAAGGTTCTGTTCAGACTGGTAGTTTGGCCTGATACAGGCACCTTTCACAAACAGATTAAATGGGCCCGTTCACACAGCCACAGCTGTCAGGCGTTCCCCGGGTGTACTCACCCCGTCAGAGGACGACTTGGAGCTGGGTTAAAAAGCCACCACTTCCAAAGTGGTGTTTTTGTTTCCCTGCACATTCATCGTGCATTGCCGGATGTGTGAACATGAGGGAGTGCTCGCAGAATGGTTTTGGCAGTCTGAACCTGCAGATCTGTTCTGCCACTGGAGACTTGCTTTTTTAAAAAAAATTGCCTGTGCCCATGTGCACGCATGTGCACTATGTGCATGCATGTGCACTATGTGCACCTGTGAATTTTGGGACATTTTGGCGATGCACTCTGTGGCTGATGCCCTACAGTAATGTGGATGCTTTACCATGGGATGTCTCTGTAGATAGCCTGCAGCAGGGTGTGCTGTGTGGCTGATATGTCCCGCAATACTTTCACCCCGTTCAATTAGAAATGGCACCATATGGTGCCAAGCTGCCAGTGTGGTCACAGCCTATGTATGGTTAATGGAAGCAATAGGATGTATCAAAATCACTAGACAATTAAAAAAACAGTTAGTCATCTAGACAAAGCCATTGGAAAACTGGGCATTGTTTAAACTGTTAAATCGCTTGTTAAAACAAAGCATAGTTCCTGCATGATCCCAATAGTGGGTTGAATCCAGCCAACATTCAATCTCACCCAATTCCCTTCCTTAATGCAGCCCCCATTTTACTTGGCTTTTCTCCATGAAGGTTCCATGATCTCCAGCACAGACTTCTCTGTAGCCAAAGGGGATCCCCTCATCCTTTTTTTTCCACAGGGGAAAAGCTGGTTGGATCCAGTCCACACTCCGGAAAATTCAAAATTGAATTGAGGCTTCTTATTCCTGTCTAATTTCCATTTTATACCGATCAGCCATGTAAGATACCACACTGGACTCATCCAGAGCCAGTTCCAGTATGCAAGACTATAGTAAGCATCGCGCTATGAAAGAAATTACACCTTACTATTTTACTCTGTCACAGTAACCATGCAGAAAAAGTGTACTTGTTTTACGGCCTCATTCCTAGTTCGTCACACAATATTAAATAACAGTTAAGTGTAGAATATTAAACAGTTTTCTACATTTTGTCACTTGGTTGTGGGCGAAACTAAAAACACTTAAGGTAATTTTTTTTTAAATGAAAAAGTGAAATATCTATTCCCCTGAAGGTAAATTACTTAAACCTCTGCCCTGCAAATTTTCCTCCCTAGTGTGGAAATGTTCTGTTGAGATTCCCAGTGGCGCTCTCTTAGCAGAGAATTTACTTTACAAAATAGTAATGCTGTGGCCAGAGAAACATTCAGACAGAGTTGGAATTGTCTCATTCAGAGCTGTACTGAACAACACTTGTCCATGGCATGCCCTCCCTTTAGAAGAAACAAACCTCAGATCAGAGGTGGCACCATACATTTTTTTGATCTTTAAGCACAACTGAACAGGGAGAGACCCTGGGAAATCACACAGGAGGGCTCCCCCCCCCCTCAGAGGGTTTTCTCATTTAAAGCAGGGATAGATTAGACAATGTCTTGGGTCCCTTCTAAAGCTATGATTTGGAGCTGGCAGTATCAGGACATTTGGGTATGCCAGCTGCACAGAAGACTTGGCTGTTGAGACAGGGTTTATCCTACTTTCCAAAGTGCCAGCATCATTGAAAGATATGTGGTTTCATGTGGAGAAAATGCAGCTGGTACTACAAGAAAGGCTGGCTTATTTCAAAGAGCAGCACATGAAAAACTACCTGCCTAGTTACTGATCCTCTTGCCATGTCCTCGCACAGGCTGGCAGCATTTCTAGCAACAAACGGTTTTTCTAGGGTGCTTCCAGCTGCCCCTCTGCCTTTGTGCCATCACCTGCAGCTCATCACGGGCTCCCTCCATGCAGGCAGAAAAGCCTGGGGAGATGAAGTGATCCTGCTTTTTCCCTTACTGCATATTTCATGCTAGATAACCTGGGCTGAAGACAGTGTTGGCCCTTTTCTGGTTCCCCTCTGGAGACTCTGATTGTGCCTCATTTGTCGCACTGCTTTTAGAACTGGCAGGTCACAGTCAAGAAATTTCTCCTGTAACTTTAAGTTTGTAGCTGAATCAGGAGAGAAGCCAGTTGTGGCTTCTTCTCATTTCCCCTCCCCTACCAATCTCTCCCTTATCCCACCTGCTGAAGCGAGCAGAACCAAAGGTGGATTGGGACATTCAAACGGTCCTGCAACAGACCAAACTGAGTGGCCCTGACAGTACCAGAAGTACTGCAGGGGCTGCAGGGCCCGGACCAGTGACATGGTGATGATGTCACTGGGTTAAGGCATGGCCATTATCTCTTCCTGTGCCGCTGTCAACTGGATCTGAGCTAGCTTGGACTGTTGACCTCCTGGAAATAGGCAGTGGGCTAGCCTACACTTCTTGCTACTGTCCAGATCAACCACAACTAGTGCCACTGAGGTTCGGCTCAGCTAGGCAGCATAGGACTGCCAACTCCAGGCTGAGAAATACCTGGAGGTTTGGGAGGTGGAGCCTGAGATGGGTGGAGTTTGGGGAGGGGAGGGACTTCATATGGTATATGAGTATATGGTATATGATATGGTATATGAGCCGGCTATGCTGGAAGGGCGAGGTAAAAAATTAATACAAATAAATAAATAAATGCCATAGAGTCCACCTTCCAAAGCAGCCATTTTCTTAGGGATAGCTAATCTCGGTCACCTGGAGATCGGTTGTAATTGCAGGACATCTCCAGCCACCACCTGGAGGTGGCAATCCCGAGGCATTAGCCCACCAGGAATTTCCCTATTAAGTCAAAGGGAAGGTCCATCCTTGAGTAGCACTTTAGGAGTGACGTACTGGGGAAATGTCTGAGCAGCAACCTGGAAACTAATTGCTTTGCACCTCTGGTTGTTCCCTCAAAGATATTGCATGTCATACTTCTTTTAAAAACTGAAAGCTCTTTTCTAATCCTCCCAGTGCATAATCAAGCCATCTCTCTCTTTCCCTCTGTTTCTCTCTCTGGTGTGTGTATGTGTGTGTGTCTCAGAGACACAGCTTACTCTAAAGAACAAATAGGAAAACAGCCCTTCAATGCAACAGAAAGAAGGCCCCGGAAACTCTTAGGAACTGTTTACATTATCAGTTGGGTTGCCAACTTTTAAAAGAGTCCCTCTAGTTGTCCCTTTAACATCAGTTTGATCTGGAAGCAACTGCCAGGTGACCTTGTTTAGCTCCATGCCACGAAAAGCTTCCCCTACCCATTTCCACACATTAAACCTCTATTAAAGGGGCAGACCAATTTGTCTCCAGATTGTTGGAAACCCTAATAAGGTTGTCAACTGGCCAGGGGGAAAATGTCCTGCCTCTTTAATAGAGGCTCACACTGTAGAAATGAGCAGCTGAAGTTTTCCATGGCATGGAGCTAAAAATCATCACCGGATAACTCCTGCAGTGTGAACCGATATTAAATGGACACCTAGAGGGTCCACATTAAACATCGGCAATCATGCGTGTGAAAGTGTTTGTTGTTGTTTTTGCTGTGAAGTCACCACTGACTTATGGCCACCCCATAAGTTTCTCAAGGCAAGAGGTGTTCAGAGGTGGTTTGCCACTGCCTGTCTCCATGTCAGGACCCTGGTGTTCCTTGGAGGAGTCCCATCCAAATATTAGCTAGGGCTGTCCCTGCTTCGCTTCTGAGATCTGACGAGATCAGGCTAGCTTGGGCAACCCAGGTCAGGTTGTATGAAAGCAGAAGCTGGATTAGATGAATCTATGGTCTGATCCAGTGTTCCCTCTGAGCTGAGTTAGTGTGAGCTAGCTCAGTTTTTTAGCCTCCGGCTCACACATTTTTATCTTAGCTCAAGAAGGATGGCTCCAGAGCAAACTAATTTATGCAGGAGCCAAATCACCTGCTCACAGCTTTAATGCCAGCAGCTCACAAAGTAGAATTTTTGCTCACAGGACTCCATAGCTTAGAGGGAGCATTGGCCTGATCCAGTTGGGCTTTTGCTGTTATATAACTCTTATATACAAAAAAAGTGCACGTACAACAATTCCATTTTGTTCACAAAGGAATAAGAGCCTTGTCTTTGCATCTGGTTGCTAAGGACCTCACATCACCTGGTCCATTGTTTTTTCAGTGATGGCCTCCAGGGCTCTTAGAAGATAGTATCGACACCTTCCCCTTACTAACTTAAAAACCCCTGTATTTCAAGTTGTATTTTTTATACTATACTGACATCTGCAGGAATGTGATAATAGATTTGGTTATCATACAGAAATGGAGGTTTGTAATCCTGCAGTCGGCCCATTGGTGGCAACCGGTTTCCACAAACAGGTGCTGTCTATTTTACCGGCAGCAAAGCAATGTTGCGCAAACACCATATTTGCAGACTTAATTACCCCTTGCTGATGGAGTTGTTCTCATGTCACAGCAGACCAAATGAGAAAAACTCTCTTCAGCTACAGACATTAGTTTGTTCAAGGTTAGGAGGAGAATTGGCCTCACAGGAAAATAGCTGCAAAATTCACACTGATGATGTTTTTTAATTTTCATGAGACAAAAAAGAAAGAGTCTGTCTATGGCAGTGTCGACTCCAAATACAAAGGATCTGCTCCAGTGCTTGCCAGATTTTTTTTTAAAAAAGAGAAATTAATCTGAAATAAGAACAGAAGAACATAAGAAGCGCCCTGTTGGATCAGACCAGTGGTCCACGTAGTTCAGCATCCTGTCTCACACAGTGGCCAACCAGTTCCTCTAGAGGGCCAACAACAGGGCATAGAGGCTGAGGCCTTCCCCAGAGGTGGCCTCCTGGCTCTGGGATTCAGAGGATTAGTGCCTCTCAATGTGGAGGTTCCCCTTGGTCACCATGGCTAGTGGCCACTGATAGACTTACCCTCCATGAATCTATCGAATCCCCCTTTAAAGCTATTTATTCCCGTGGCCATCACTACATCCTCTGGCAGCAAACCCCACATTTTAATCACTCTGTGTGTGATTAAAATGGTATCTAGCCAAGAGATATTTTATATAACTAGCAGTACAAAGACTCCTTAGCACTAATAGTTTGATGATAAAAAATGAAGCATTCTTTTAAAAGGTGCAGGCTTCTGTGAATGGTTTATCAAAAGGCACAGAAATACCCTGAATGGTGGTCTTAAGGCTTTTGTTTTAAAGGTCCTTTTACCAAGATGGAATGGCTTCTAGGGAGGTTTGCATCCTGCGGCTGCTGCCACTCTGCATGAATAAGTAATAGAGAGATCCAGGTCTCCTGGCCTTTCACAACATTACATTATATTATATTTCCACACACCACCTTTATCTAAAAACTTTGGATAACCAGAAAATCAGAGTGATGGGAATGTTTTAGGGTACAGTGACGCAGGGCTAGGTGCTAAGGCCCACACAATACGATCTTGCTGATTGGACCCCACTGCATTTTCCTCCTGAGCTCAGTCCTCCCACAAGCTCTCAGTGCTACACCCGGTTCCCGTGGTATGAGTTGCAGATGGGAGAATGCCTGGTTCCTGAGCTTTGGAAAGCAGGGAACTGAGACTGAGATCTCTCCCCCCACTCCAGATCTGGGTTGGAAATACCTGGAGATTGGAGCCTAGAGAGAGGAGGGTTCAGGGAGGGTACAATGCATGGTAGAATGCCTTAGAGTCCACCCTCCACAGCAGCCATTTTTTTCAGGTGAACTGATCTCTGCAGTCTGGAAGTCAGTTGTAAAGTGGGAGATCTCCAGGCCCCACCTGGAGTTAGAAACTCTACTCTCTCTCTCTCTCTCTGCATTGGGGAACGATGTGTACTGCAGGGCTGATGACCAGGAGAGATGCACAGTCTTCTGAAAATCAAATTAAAAATTAATGACGTGAAATAGGGCATTGCTGCGCAAGAGTTGCTGGCGTCCCACCCAGGGGCGTTGAGTTTTAAAATTTGGGGGGGGGGGGGGACTTGTGCACACGTGCTTCACGTGTGCACACACTGGGACCATGTCTTTGCCACCGCTGCCTCCCCCCCCCCCCCGCCTGGTCACTCCTGCTTCCATCTGTCCCTCCATCCGTCCAGGGGCCGGCTGGGCATTTGCTTAGCTGGTCCCTGGATAAACGGAGGGAGGGAGGGAGGGAGGGAGGCAGCCAGGGCGGTGGGGGGGGGGGGGAAGAGAGAGAGAGACGGAAGCGGTGGCCCTAGGAAGGGCCCAGGGACATGCGGTGGCGGGCGCTCCGTTTTCCCGGGGGGGACTGAGCCCTAGTTGATGCCTATGGTCCCACCCTCCTTTTTGGGGGGGAGAGGCTAGGGCAGGGCTCCCACATTTGAATGCAGGAGCATTTGGCCTCTGAAGATTAAAATAAAATGGCTCAATAGGCGGAATAGCTGTCTCAGTTGTTACTGGTGAGGTTTGGGGTATGGTCCAAAAAGTTCCCATAACTAGGAATTCTGCTGAAATTTCTCTCTGTGTATCTCTTTTCTCAAGTGCTGCTGTCCTTGCTTTCTTCCACTGCTCCGTTCATGTACCTTGGATGTCCACTGTTTGTAAAGACCATGCCCTCCTATGCACAGCCGTGCACATTTAAGCACTATGCAACATTTTCCTTTCTAAAGGTGCACATTTACACAACCACACCAAAGTTTCTTCTATGTAATGGGAAAAGTGTGCAATATGAAATGGACATTCCTTCAAAGATGACTTTGACACATATTTAGGAATGGAGGATCGGAATCTGCATTCATACAAGCCCAATGCATGTAAACTTCAGAGAAAATTTCATTACATTTATTAGGACTTACTTGCATGTGCATAAGTGTGCGACCTAGCTGCTTGATCCTATGCATCTGAACACTGAAGTACATTCAACTGTGTTCATTAGAGTCAGAATGTGCCCTATTCAGAGAGTTCATCTCTTCCCCCATTCGTTCCTCAAGCTGCTTTCCTCAGTTCTGAGCAGAAAAACAGCAGGGGGTGGAAGTGCTTTCCTACTACCACTCCTGATCACAACTTCCATTTAAAAGAGAACAGTGCGGGGAAAGAGTAAGACAGAAAGCACATGCAAGGGAAGCAAGTTCTTTCAGAAACGCACCATGATCTCTGTGGCCTCCCAGAGGGATTCTTTTGTATGTGCTATCTGGGCGTTAGATGCAGCTACTTTGGTGGGACTTACATCAGTCAGGGTGAGCATCATCTCTGAGTGCATCAGATGTTCTTACTTTCAGTGCATATTCGAATCCCACTGTCTGAAGATCTGTGTCAAAGTCACCTTTGAATGATTAAATTCATGTAATTTTCATGTCAGTTACGTTCACTTTCCATTAATTAAAAAGAAGATGGGTGTGTGACTGAAGGCACAGTAGCGTGCCAGAAAACCCCAAAGTCACAAACCAAAAACCAAAACAAAACAACAAATTAACTCCAGCCCCACAATTGCAAGGTTTTTCAATGCGCATGATTTCTCATGCTTATGACTTGCAAGAAAGGAATAAGAAAATAACAGAAGGATTGGGGAGAACAGTCTCCACGCTGGGATCTATCACCAAGCTAGCTTGGAAGAAGAAGAAGAAGAAGAGGAGGAGGAGGAGGAGGAGGAGGAGGAGTCCCAGAGTGGCTTACAAACTCCTTTCCCTTCCCCACAACAGACTGTGAGGTAGGTGGGGTTGAGAGAGCTCTTTCCAGAATTGTCCCTGAGAGAACAGCTCTGACAGAACTATGGCTTGCCCAAGGTCATCCAGCCAGGTGCAAATGGAGGAGTGGGGAATCAAACCCGGTTCTCCCAGATTAGAGTCCGCGCACTTAACTTCTACACCAGACCATGCATGCACCACATCTGAAACTGATTGTGCAAGCTCTCTACTGTCAATCAGAAGGAAGAGAGAGGGGGACACCAGGCACAGGCGATTAGTTGTCTACTACCTTCGGCTCCTAACCCAGTGGTTAGACAGCCCCAAACATTTTGATAGCCAAGGTCAAAAAAATCAATATGGCAATTCCATTGCAGTAGTAAAAACACAGTTATCAACAAAAGAGTTGCCAATTTGATGTTCTTTAATGGTTCTCTAACGGAGCGATCCCAAGAACACTTTCCTGGGAATAAACCCAACTGAATAGAACTGAACCATACTTGTTTAGAATTGCTCTCTAAAATCTATTGGCTGCAGTGGGCTCCAGTGGAGGAGGCAGCTCTGATGCAGTCTGCACTTTGTTTCTTGGATGGTGTCAGCCACGGAAACTGTTGTTGTGGGCAAAATGGCATTTGAACATATGATAAAGCTACCTTACACCAAGAGGATCTGTCTAGGCCAGTCCTGTCCTCTGACCGTCAATGATTCTCCAAGGCCTCAAGTAAAGAAAGATGAGCACCAGCACCTCAGATCCTCCTTCTGCATGCCACACAAGCACTCTACTGCTAAGCCGAGACCTCCTCCTTACCTCCCCCGAGTGGAATACTGCATTTGATTACTGTTGTGATTTCTCTACAACGAAAGCAGTTATCTTCCAGAAGGTTGCCAGATTCCCCATAACAAAGCGCTGCAAAACTTTGGAGGAAAGGGTTTTGATCCCAGCAACAACTGAGTAATGGCAATGCATATTTGGGGGGGGGGGGGGGGGTTAAAAAAAAAGTCTCATGCCCCGTCTTTAAAGTTGCTGACATTTTTGAGTAAGCAATCTCTCCCCACTCCCACTATAGCTAAATTTGCAACAATGAGCTGTTCTTGAACATTTCCAACCCAACACAAAGAAAAACAGCCGGGTTTTTATTTCCTCACCCCGATGCTATTTTCGGCTTTGCATGATCTTTCCTTTTAAATACATCATTCAAATATTCCAGGCTTCAGGATATTGTACCACTTCCAGCTATTGTGGGCAGTTGTAAGACGGTTAACGTCACTCGAGTAATCATGCGCACGGGCATCTCAAAAGGCCTCTTTGTCAAAGGGGAGGCCACCTGAGTCCATTGATGTTAAGAATCACAGACAAATGATGGGACAGTTTTGACTTTTTCCCTGGCACATTTGCTTCTACCAAAACCTATCTTGCCACATCATTTCCAAGTGCAGATCAATGGAGAAGAGCAGCAGATGTCCCCATAAAGCTCATGAAACTGATTCTGAATGATGAAACTTTCGGACTGCCGATACCTGCATTGTGAAAACAAGCTACAGGCAAGCAGGAGGCAGAGCGGGTGAAAACTTTTTTGACTGCAAGGGAGCGAGAGAGACAGTTCTGTCTCTGTAATACATTTTATGTCAATTTGTTTGGTGCTTTGCTGCCAGAGGTTAAAGACGCTGAGCTGCGGACTGGAAGATCGGTAGCCTGGCAGTTCGAGACCCGAGTGCCGTGTGACGGAGTGAGCTCCCGTCTCTGGCCCCACCTCCTGCCAACATAATAGTTCGAAAGCAAGAAATTGCAAAGTAGATAAATAGGTACCGTTTGGGTGGGAAGGTAACAGCGTTCTGTGCACCTTGGTGTCTAGTTATGCCGGCCACATGACCATGGAAAAAGTCTTTGGACAGCGCTGGCTCTTTGGCTTGGAAACAGAGATGAGCACCGCCCCCTAGAGTTGGATTCGACTGGCTTTCAAGCAAGGGAAACCTTTACCTTTACCTTGCTGCCAGATTAGTTAACAAAACACCAGAGTTTATCTCAAGGCCCACTCGATCCTCTCCTTTTTAGGTGAAGCTTTCGTGATGCAATTTTGTCCTGTTATTTTCTTGCCGTGAATTGGATTAACTCATATGGGAAGCCAAAACAAGACTACTGATGGTTTTCTTCACCTGGTAGCTTTTGATTTCCCTAAGCAGTGTGAAAATATCTTACAGAATTCGCATGTGAGAACTTAACATCTCAAAAAATAACATGTGAATTGGTTAGTAAAAAGGCGAGCAAGTAGCATCCACCATGAAGCAAAATGAAGTAAATAGCAGCTTTTCTGCACTCTGATTCTGCACTCCGATTCTGCACTCAGAAAAAGCCCAGAAAAAACTCATTAGCATAACAGGCCACACCCAACAGCAGAAGCTCATTAGCATATTAGGCCACACCCCCGACAGCAGAGCTCCCTCCCAGGATTGGCTCCCCAGGTGTCCTGAGGCTTGCAAGGAGCCTGGGGAACCCGGGGAGGGGAGGCAGTTTAAACTGCCTTCCCTCTCTGGATCGGCTTGGCTTCCCCAGGAGCCCCAAGGCTTGTGTGGTGCCTGGGGAACCCGAGGGGAGGAGGCTGTAGGCATGGCCAATTCAGAAGCCAACCGGAACTCCATTCCTGTGCGTTCCTGCTCAAAAATAGCCCTGGTTTTAGTTGTCTTTGTATTTTTTTTCAGACCAACCCAAAGTCTGGGAAAACTCAAAGAAAAAGAGGGAGAAGAAACAATACAGTGTATAAGGGAGGGGGCAACCCAATTGTACAGTTAAGAAGCCCAGATGGAGCAAAACCCAGCGCAGATTCTGTGATGTTCAGTGTATGGAAAATGCTGGCACATCTACAGAGAGCTTTCTTCAGGTATCAGATGCACTTATGCATTGCAGCTGGTGCCCTTGAAATGCAGGCCTTGTGAAGTGAGACCACTCCTCTGGCCATCTGAAAGCTCACTAACATGAACCGAATTGCAGTGGCCGTGCCAGTCCTTTCCAGTCACGATTAGTGGTGCATGCTGCAGACGTGGTATTGGTCAGAGTAACTGTCATGCACTGTGGAGTCTATGTTTATTGTCATACATGTTTTGGAACTTTCTCCTGAAGTGCTCTTCATTCAGAAATATTAACGGGCCCTGTAAAC
Organism: Lepidodactylus listeri; assembly: GCA_029233225.1. Lineage (NCBI taxonomy): Eukaryota > Metazoa > Chordata > Lepidosauria > Squamata > Gekkonidae > Lepidodactylus > Lepidodactylus listeri. The sequence goes on from JARCFY010000012.1 coordinate 23,492,709, forward strand.
TCCAGAGATGATGGCAAAGTTATACCTAACCATAAACCTGATTACTACAAAATTATTTCAAAATTAGCTAGGAAAGGACAACCTGGTTTCCCCCCTCTTCAGTGATTACTCTTTCATTATAAAACCATTCTGCTTTCTTAAGTGAACATGTTAGGAGTCACCTTCATTTAGTCCATACTCTTCAAATATGCTCAGCTGCCTTTTCACAGTTTCTGCTGGATATGATGGGGGAAATTGGCTTGAGTATAGTCCTTCACCCAGAATCCTGTTCACCCCAATCACTTTTTTTCTGTCGTGTTCATCTGGAAAGCCCCTGAAGGGGCCCACTTTCCCATACAAGAACCACACTCAGCTCTGGGCTTCCTCTAATCCAGTCATTCTGCTTTCTAAAGCCTGGGTGTGTTCAGACTGGCAGTTTGGCCCAATATAGGCCCCTTTCACAAACGGATTAAATGGGCCTGATCACACAGCCACAGCTGCCAGGCGTTCCCCGGGTGTACCCACCCCGTCAGAGGACGACTTGGAGCCGGGTTAAAAAGCCACCACTTCCGAAGTGGTGTTTTTGTTTCCCCGCACATTCATCACACATGGCCATATATGTCTGAACACAGGGGAGCGCTTGGAGAATGGATCTGGCAGTCTGAATCTGCAGATCCATTCTGCCACTGGGGACGTGGTGTTTTTTTTTTAAATTGCCTATGTGCACACGTTTATGCGCACTATGTGTGTGCATGAATTTTGGATTTTTGGATGGCTGATGTGCTACAATAATGTGGATGCTTTACCACAGGATGTCCTTGTAGGTAGCCTGCAGCAGGGTGTGCTGTGTGGCTGATATGCCCCGCAATACTTTCACCCGGTTCTATTAGAAATGGCATCATATTGCGCCAAGCCACCAGTGTGATCACAGCCTCTGTAGAGGAACCATCACACAGATCAGATTAGCTGAAGAATCTGGGTTGATTTGGGGTTGAGCTTGTCCTTCTCCCCCTTCCCTCGGCACCTATGTCACAGCTGGGTCACCTGGGCTTTATCTTATTTCTCTCTCTCTCCTACAAGCTCATCAGATGTTGGAAACCATTGGTTTTTGCTGCTGTCTGGTACCAGCATATGCGAGAAAATGCTGCTCACATCCATGTTTCTGTTCACATTGGAGTTTGGAAAGACTGGCAGCTGTTCCAGGTCTTTGCCTGGTGAGGCTTCAGTTTCCTTTACTTTCATGTTGCCTACTACTCTCTGGGTATTTCCTTGGCCACTGTCTTCTCTTTAAAGGGTATCCCCTGCAGAAGGACTAGTACTTCAGTGCTTTTTACCCCGGCACTGCTTAAAGGCTCTGCTTCTTTGCCTCTTCTCCCAGTGTGCATGCCCCAGCTACTGCAGGGACTAGTTTATACATGAAGGGACAAAACTCTATGATTTGATGCCAATTTTACCATAGAGTTTTGCCCAAGATCCAGAGCATCTCTTCCAGGTGATGCAGGCACTTTGCATGCGACGTCACTGTTTCAGGGGGAATGGGGGGGGGGGGAAATGTCACTTCCTATTCTCAGAATGTTCCCCTACCCCCCCAGCGCCAGTTCTTGCTCAAATCCCACTTTGGGCAGCGCAGCCAAGGTGCATGTGCACCGTTGCTCTCTTGCGGTCTCCTCAGCCTATCCCCTTCAGCGATACGGGGGCTGCAGATAGGATCGCAGAAGCGCTGGAGCAGACAAAGAAAGAGCCGGCTCTTCCTCCCCTCTCAGGCTGCCTGTTTGCCCGGTCTTGTTGGTCTGCCCCAGTCTCACCTCAGGGCTCCCCCTGCCACTCTTCCCTTCTCTCTCCACTTCTGTTTATTTGTAATGCAAGCCACAGCTATTCTCTTGTCCTTGTTCTTATTGGTTTGGGGGCAGGCCCTGCCCAAAAGCAGCAGAGCCGAGCTGCACAGCTGCCGGCTTTGCCCTTCTCTGCCCATTGGAAATGGCACGGGAGACCCGTCAGAGGTAGCAGCTGCAGCAGCCGCAGTGCAAGAAGACCGGTGACTCACTCAGCCACTTGGCGAGCTGCCCCAGTGGGTGGCTGAGCACCCTGCAGTTCTGCTGGCGACCTCCACCCTGCCCAGAGGCTGCCAGTGGCTGGAAGGCAGGGCTTGTGGCATGACTCAAGGAGGTGAGAAGGCAGGTGCGGAAGACGCCAGGGGCTCCTTTGCTGGGGGGCTGGGGCACGGGACTGAGTTAGGATTAGGAAGAAGACTTTCTGGGACTAGGAGCTCCACCACAGACACTGCGGTGAGGGAGAGAGAACTGGGAAGAAAGAAGCAGCATTTTGTGTTTGGGAAGAAAGAACACAATCACATCAATGCTATCAATAATCCTATCAGTAGTTCTATCAATATGTATGAGGGAGAATCCGACCGATTGTCTTTTCTGCCTATTGCCCAAGCAGCCATTGCAACATTCCCTCCCCCATGCAAAATGTATTCCACCATTAGCCTTGTCATAGATTCAGGTGAGTACCTGTGTTGGTCTGAAGCAGCAGGTCAATTTGAGTCCAGTGGCACCTTTGAGACCTACAAAGTTTTATTCTGGGTATAAGCTGTCATGTGCATGCACACTGCTTTAGATACAAAGTTTGAGTCCAGTGGTGCCTCTAAGACCAACAAAGTTTAATTCAAGGTATAACCTTCCCACCCTCTACACCATCTCGCATGATGTGATGGCACGGCAGTTTCCTCCGATGCTACACAAGAGTTATGCTTTTCAGAACTAAACCGTCTACGCCTCCACCTGATTTACCAAGATCTTATTGAGGACAACAGATCTCACCAGTCTATTTACTCCAAAGACCACCTGTTGCGGCAGCTGAATGGGCCAGAGAATACCATCCCCAAATTGTAGCTCACAAAGAGTACAAAGAAACCCTCTTGATTTTTCTCATTATCATGTTTAAAAACTTCCAGGGCCCAATATCAAAATGGTGCTTATGGCCTACTTAAGTTTGCCATTACAATAACTGAATTATGTGCCCAATACCAGGGACAATATATGAGTCAACAAAATGCCAGGGAAGTGTCTGGGAACAAAACAGGCTATTCTGGAAGTACAAAGCATTCATGAGAGCAGGGGTCATTTCGTAGAAAAAGAGGTGCAGGAGCTCATTAGCATACCTATTCGCTTAACTCATTAGCATAACCAGCCAAATGTCAGTTTCAGCCCTATTATACCCTATGGGCCATTGAAGTCAATGGCAAAAACTCATAGGGTATATGAGGGGCTGGAGGAGAGGGGGTTTGAAGGAGAGGCTCCAAACTTGCAGGGTACCTTCTGGGACCTCTCCCCAAAAGACCAACCAAGTTTCAAGAAGATTGGACCAGGGGGTCCAATTCTATGGGGCCTCAAACAGGTTGCCCCATCCCCTCCATTGTTCTCTATGGTGCGAAAAAACAGTCCTTTTCCTTCACCATAGAAAACAATGGAGGGAAGTTTAAACCTGGTATAGAAAACCCAACTTTTCAAAAATGGTCGCAAGCTGGGTTAGCTACTATACAAGATTTATACTTAAACAGACAGATACTTCCCAAAACAGATCTTGAACAGAAAATTAAAAGCAAAATCTCCTGGTTACATTACTTCCAAATTAGAGATATGTGCACATCCCTGAAAATGGAACTGGTTTTAAAACAGGCTCTCTCGCCATTGGAATCGGTGATCAAAGTCGCAGCAGATTCTATAAAAGGTCTGATTACTCGACTATACAAAATCATACAAAATATTAATATCCAGCAACCATTGTCATATCAGGGAAAATGGAACGCAGACTGCAACAATGTAATATCCACTGATCTTTGGAATGAAATATGGTCTTCCACGCCTTTCAAATCAAAAATCACCACAATGAAATTGCAATCATTTAAGATCATGGCACGCTGGTACACAACTCCTGTGAGCTTGGCTAAAATTAACTCATCATACAGTCCTCTATGCTGGAGGGGTTGCAAACAAAAAGGCGATTATTTACATTGCTGGCTGCACTGCCCTAAAATTATACACTTTTGGGAGAGCATTATAACCATTATAAACCAATTGTGTGGAATCAGTTTGCACATCAGTCCAGATCATTTACTTTTGAACAGTTGGGTTGAACTGTGTTCCTCTGGAGCACTCAAAGAAAGAGTTTCTCTTTTGCTTTTCGCAGCTAAATATGTCATTGCCAAAAATTGGAAACTGGCAATGATACCCATGCTTTCACATTGGCACCTGAAATTATGGGATTTATGTAAAATAGCAAAACTCTCGGATAATCTTACGCGCTTTGACAGGCCCTCCTCAACTTCAACTTTCTATACTACTTGGAACCCAGTGATGGAATATCTTAACAAGCAGGAAAATGTACCATCTACTTTATCCACATGGTGGATATGGTAGCAATCTATAAGGCCTTCTGGGTATCCCATATAGCTATTAAGTTTTCTAGTCTTTCATTACTTTTTTGCAATAAACACATTAACTGTTATGTAATGTTAGATTTGTTTAAGACAAATATGTTGTACACTGTTAATATATATTCATACATTAGGTATACAGTTATTTTATCTCAAGCTGTATATTGGCATTCTCTAAGTTATTTGTAATCGCAATTGTATAAAGCTTTGTTTATCGCTGTTTTATAACCAAAAGTATTCAATAAAATACATTGGAAAAAAAAAAAAACAATGGAGGGAATGGGGGCAACTTGTTTGGGGGCCTGTAGAATTGGATCCCCTGGTCCAATCCTCTTGAAACTAGGTGGGTATTTGGGGGAGAGATCCCAAAAGCTACCCTGCAAGTTTGGAGCCTCTCCTTCAAATCCCCTCCCCTCCAGCTGCTTTTAAAGCCGCCACTAAATTTCAGCGGCAATTCAGCAGCGGGCCGAATCAGATCAGAGAATCTGATTCAGCCTGTGGCTGCCCTAGTGCCCACTCCTGGGCTGGCGGAGTGGCGCTCCGCCTCACTCCAGCCCCAAAGGACCCCTGCATGAGAGTCATCCACTGCCATTCCATCTGCTGTCACTCAGGGTAGATATAAAGGGATTCCATATTCAGCAAGACTCTATGAGTGTAATCTAAATCAAGTTGATTCAGTTCTCCAAATTCTCCTATATTGTCCCCACTATGATGATACACGTTTTACTCTTTTAGACCCAGTTTTATCCAACATGGTAAGTTGTCCAGATGCTCTGAAGGTGTGCCACCTCCTGAATGATCTGAAATAACCGAAAAGGTTGCCTTATTTCTAAGGGTTTATTTGGTAATTAAGGATCAATTGCACAATGCATAGATACATATGACTAATTCATTTCTCCTTCTTACCTCTTCACCTGTTTATGTTCCTTTTTGTAACCTGACTTATGCCAATAAACGTCTGTGTATGTATGTGAGAGTCATTCAAACAAACTCACCCCATGTTTCAACAGATTCTTCTCACTACAGTCTGTGCTCACCCTGAAAGGACCAAAAAATGGAATGAACTTCTACAATGTATGTTTCAAATAAAATATGATGCCCCTGAAATATTATGCAGAAAATACATTGGTATTTTCTATTGGTGCTACTTTTTTCATCTGCATTTTACATTTAATGTGTTGTGACCTTTTTGATACTGAAAACAAGCCACAATATTAGTTGGGGTTTTTTAGCAAATTTTTGAGTTTCCTTTTTGCTCACTCCATGCTTTGGTAAGCAAACTCCTCTTGTGCATCAGAGTTGGAAAGATCAGCTGAATGCCAAGTGCTGACAAATATACCAGTTATTGAACGCAATGTGTGACATTGTCCAACAGAGCACCAAGAAATAATTTTACACTATCACAGAATGGCAGAACATGATGCCTTTTGAGTCTGGAGTGCCTTGCGCACTATTGTTATTCAAGTCTGCAAAGTCGGTTGGGTACAAAGAACTGGTGAACACGGATGCAGTGAATTTTGAATTTAATGCATTTGGAAGTTCAACTGTGATAAGACATGATCTGATCACTGGGTCTGTTTGGTTTAGAGCTGAATGACTTGAATGCTTGCCTAAGAGGTTTGCATCACCTCCCCCCCATTGTGCTGAGTTAGTGTGAGCTAGTTCACAGTTTTTTAGCCTCTTGTTTACACATTTTTGTCTTAGCTTAGGAAGGATGGCTCCAGAGCAAACTAATTTATGCAGTAGTCAAATTTCTCGCTCACAACTTTAATGCCAGTAGCTCACAAAGTAGAATTTTTGCTCACAAGACTCCACAGCTTAGAGGGAGCATTGTTCACAGCTTGTAATGCCAGTGTCAGTGGGCTTTACCATGCATTCTGTACATTCAACATGCTCCTCCGTATTATGAGATCATGTGACGCTTTCTCATTTTTCACAGTGGCTGATAACAAAGCAGAGAATCCCCTAGTGCTCAGCAGTATGGAAAACAGAGGGCCTTTTCAGACTGGCCAGTTGCCTCTCACTTCCTCCTCATTTCCCCCTCTGCGACTCCTCCTGAGCAAACCTGCCGTTTTCGCACTATAGCAATCTGCTCCTCTCCCCCCCCTGAAGTTTTCTGTTCCCATTTGGGTTGCTTCGATGCTCTCTGTGCCCGCCCCTTGCATTTCCCCTCCCCTTCCCTCCCCTTCCTCCCCCCCAGCTCCTCCCTCGTTCCCCGCTTTTCCTTTTTTTTTTTTTAAACGCATGCGTGGTAACGTTATAACGTCATAGTGGAATGACAACAGTGCATCACCCGCCTTCCTCTTCCCAGAATTCATCAAGTCCCTCCTCAGTATTCAAATTTTCCCGCCGTTCTGGGTTGGTGCAAAACGATTGGCGGGCTACAAGGAGGACCCCCCCCCCATGGGTGGATTCTCCGATGTGAACTGAAATGTCGTGTGCTTAACCCGATCAAGGCAACAAAATGGAGGATGGGCAACATGGCGTCAGCTGGCCCGTGTTAAGAAAAAAAAAAATTACATAAATGGTGGTGGTGGTGGCGGCAGCTGAGGAGGAGCAGCATGACACGCAGAGCAGTCTCCCCGCTCCGCAGGAATAGTTATAGCCCCTTGAAAACAGTTCAATCCATTTCTGTGACTTTTCTGCAAAGAAGCGCGCCCAGCCTGCTCTGCAGGGGCTGCCAATAAACAGCAAATTCACCCCCCCCATAGTAGATGTGAACGTGTGTTTATTATATAAAGACAACAATTGTGCCGTCTTCCCTTGCTGCATCAAAATTTCATTATGATGTTATAACGTTATAAGGGCCTTTTTTTTAAAAAAAAAAAAGGAGGGGGGGAAGTGTTGCTTCAGGATCGTGGGACCGCACACAGGGAGCGGAAAGGAAGGCAAGTTTCCCCAGCCCGCCCGCCCGCCCGCTTGCCGCGGCTTCTCCACGGATTGCTAGAGGAAAGCACCCACCACCAGCTCTGCACAGGCTGTTGCCGGGGAAGCCCAAACAAAGGGCAGCAGTTACCGGGGAGCAAGCACATGGAGCTCTCGGACCAATGGCGCCCGGCTTCGGCTCCCAAGAAACGGCAAATCCACCTCGCCAACGCAGTCCCTGTGCTGCGATCTTGCCTCCCTGCCTCCTTATTTCGATATAACGTTAGGAGGGCTCGTTTCAAAAAAAAAAATTCAAGAAACGCCCACCGCGGGGCGGGCCAGATGGAGGACGGGCGAGTGGGTGTGTTCTCATCTAGGTTTCTCCAACGAAGTAAACAGGAAACACCGCCAGGAACAGGATTTTCTTGCTCCAGGGATACTCCTGAGCAGTGCGGTGAAACTCCGGAGGAGTTTGTGAGCACGGAGCAACTGATGTGAAACTGACCAGAAACTCCGGTGCCCACTCCGGTGCTCGCCCCAGAAAAAAGCCAGTGCGAAAACGCCCAGAGTTTTGCAGCTGCTTATCAGTTTCAGAAAAAGTCTGGTCAGTTTCAGCAGTGGGTTTTCCTTCTTTACCTGCCTGCCTTTCTGTTCCTTTTCATTCAATGAACTAATGCTAAAATGCATGCGCAAAACCTGAATCATGAGGATTTAAATGGAAGGTGTTTGCTGGATGCTATTGCACAGTTGCAAAAGGGCAATTGCATAATTAAAAAAAAATTTGGACACCACCTCCCACATGTCACAAATGATGTTCCACCCTGATTGAGAAAACTGCATTTTTAAATTGTAGCTGCAGAATAAATACACCAGAGGAAAAAGAATGGTGCATAAGGTGGGCACAGAATCTGAAGTAAAGGTTAAAGGCTCACTGTTCTGAAAACCTGCAGTAAGATGTGTGTGTATAATGGGCTCTAGATGCCTTGATTTGTGTTGCTTTTAGCTGAGCATTTGCAGTACAAATACCATTGCCGAAAAGTTTCTGTTAGTTCTGAGGGAGCAACGTGAGACTGGAATATACAGCCACAGCATCTTCTGTGTTCCTGTCTCAGCTTCTCCTCCTTTGTTTATTTTAATTTTCTTATTTTATGGCCCTTTTTACCCTTGTGTGCATCCAAACCTGCTTATCACATTGTTCTCCCCTCCTTTGCCCTTTCCTCACAACAACCACATGAGGCCATTTAAGCTGAGAGTGCATGATGTGTCTAAGGTCACTTGGTGAGCTTCCATGACAGAGGTGGAATTCAAACTCAGTTGTCTCGGGTCCTAGTCCATCACTGTAACACTACACCACACACTCTCCCGTCAAAGGCCTGAAGTATTCAATGGTGACATCTATATTGCCTCCAGGGCTGTGGTCACATGGCGCCCTAATCCTGGATTTTCTCCTGCTGGACTTTAATCCGGGATGTTTTCTTTCAGGTTTGGACGATCGCACATCCCATCCCGGCAGTGGTAGTGGCTGGGAGAGGCAAGGTGAGGGCCACACTTTGCTAGGAAATGCTGCTTTCCAGGATGCATAATAAACTATTGTCCAACTTTCACACAACGCTTACTTCAAATCTTTGCACCTCTCCTCAGAATGCCGCATGGAGGAACTGGCTGGCTGGCTGGCACACCCCGTGCTCCACTCTGGGCCCCGAGCCCCGCAGGCTGCTGCCTGATGGAAAGCAGGGAGAAGTAGGGAAAAGCATGTGGGGTGTGTGTGTGTGTGTGTGCCAGGCAGTGGCGGCCAGCGGGGCTCAGGGCCTGGAGCAGAGCATGGGGCATTTCAAGGATCCACGGCCGCCAGGCGCTTGAGTGCACATGCACTCAAGCAAGAAGCACATGCACATGCACTCAAGGAAGAAGCCAAAAAACACACAAACAAACCCAACCCGAAGGACGATCAGACGGCCCTTATCGCAATCATTGCGAGAGAGGGCTATCCAGATTGGCAAAATCGTGGGTTTAAAGCGCAACTACTGGGAAAGTAGTTGATTTTCCCGGGGTCGGAAAATGCCCTAGAAACCTGGGAGTGAGCCCGCTTCAGTGCGGGAGTAGGAATGGCTGGCCTGATCAGGCTCTTTAAATGCGGGAGACAACAGCACTGAATCCCAATTTAAAAGACCGGGTGACTGCAGCCCAAAATTAGCTGAAATATTCTACATGCACCCAAACTTTCTCATGCCAGACTACCAGTTTGGTGTAGTGGTTAAGAGCAACAGACCCTAATCTAGAAAATGGGGCTTGATTTCCCACTCCTCACATGCAGCCAGTTGGGTGACCTTCAGTTCTCTCAAGAGCCGTTCTCTCAGAGTTCTCTCAGCCCCACCTACCTCACAGGGTGTCTGTTGTGGGGAGAGGAAACGAAAGGAGATTGTAAGCTGCTCTGAGACTCCAAGTGGAGGGCGGGGTAATCTAATCTCCTCCTCCTCCTCTTAAATTACTTTATATGCTTAAATCAAGGGGTGATGTCAAACCAGACCATGAATCACCCTGTCTTCCCTTGAGCACAAATTTAACACAAGGTCATTTCAGTGGGTTTGATTAATAGGGCAGCACAGTAAGAAAACAAACCCCTCAACTTTTGAAACAATTTTTTTTTTTGGGGGGGGGGGATCTAATTATATGCCAACTTCATATATTATCAAGCACCCAGAGTCACCACAGTTTCATCTAACTTATCTGGTAATTTAGAAAAGACATAAAGGGCTTATGGAAGTAGTAAAGCTGGACAACCAAACCTACCTCCATTTTTTACAATATGTGCTTCAGCTGAATGACACATTTCCAGTATGCTGTGTATTTCATTGTTCAAGTAACTCTAGTATTTACGTGAGATCCTGTGGCTGTTTACAGAAGATTCGGTGGCCCAGTACCTGTCCATTTGAGGGCAAAGGTTTTGGTCAAAGATGAATGGTCTTCCGCTTCAGGAGAGCACGAGAGGAGCCAGCCTCCTCACATGTGTTTGGGCTTCAGTTATGCCAGTCAGACAGACCATCTCTATTTCTAACCCTTTTACCTCAGTCCCTAGCTATTTCCTTCATCCCCTTCCCCAAGTCCCACCCTGCATCCGTCATTCACCACAGTGTCTACTAAGAGTCTCCCCCCTCCCCCAGCTAGGAATTTCTCCCCCGGAGCATGTTTTCCATTTCCTTCATGTTTCACTCCCGTCAGAGGAGAGGCTGCAGTCAGAAACCCTGCTTTTATTTATTTATTTGATAAGGAAACGTCTGGAGTGTTTTGTTTTTAAATCTTTTATGTGGCCTCAGGGGAGCCAGTAATGGAAGAACTGGCAGGAGACTGCCCGCTAATCGGCCTGGCGATCCCACGCTGCCCTTTTTTGAGAGACTTTTCTGACAGGAGACTTGGGCCCTTTGGGATGGGAGCACAGTAGTGCTGATAAATATTTATCACTCCTGCCATTGTTAATTCAGGTACCTTTTAAATCGAGGGCCTTAAGTTAAATAAAAGTGAGAGGAGGCATGTATATAAAAATGTGACGAGGCTTCACTATATTTTCATGCATGTACCCAGTAGATATATAAGCTCAAGAATTTACTTGTTTATTCACATTTACTCTAAGGAGAGTTGGCTAAATTCAGCCACTTGCCCATAGGCATCCCTTTCCCTCCTCATTACCAAAGCCTCATTGTTTTCACACTTTGTATTCCAGTGTTTTGCATGCAGCTCAATTCCGTCCTCACCTTTGTGTCAATATTTCCATCGACTCCCACTGCACCTGATGAGGAGCCAATCTATTACTAGCTTCCTTCCTGCTTTCCTCACCCAGCATCCCTTTCCCTCACTCTCACATGTCAGACTGTAACAGATGTTCACACCGGTTTTATTTTGATACAGTGTAGTATGGCAACGTTTTGGCTTGGATCAAAGTCTTGGACAAAGTCTCAAGAAAAAATATGATTATTTTGCTCACACTTTTTGTTTTGGAAGGCTCATGGCCAAATTCCTTCTAAACCAGAACTACATAGCCCTGCTGAAGATGCTATAAAGGGACTGAGGATTGCATCAGGGTATTTCAACACAGTACACTTACTATTGGTTTCACCATCAAAACTTTCCCCACAGGATTCTGGGAAACACATTTTTGGGAGGAGAGGTAGAGGCTAGGGATTTCTAAACGGAAATTTTCATAATGCTCACAAAATTAGTTCTCATGATTCTTTGGGGGAAGCTGAAATAATTAAGACCGCCTACCTCCGTGCTTCTCTATCTGTCTGTCTGTCTGTCTGTCTGTCTGTCTGTCTGTCTGTCTATCTATCTATCTATCTATCTATCTAATCTTCTGTCCTTTCCGTACACAACTCAAAGCAGCTCACTTAGGGATTTCCTCCCATTTAATCATCACATAAAGAATAGGCTAGGCTGGGACATTAATGACAAATTAATCTCCATTTTTTTTGCATGAAGCCCATCACACCCCAGTGTATGCACTGAATTTCTGCCTAATGCTGACCCAGCCCAGTGCTCCCTATTTCTAACTCCAGCCACCTTTTAGAGGAAAGCAAACGTCTCTGCTGCAATAAGGAATAGAAAAGTTTTTAAAATATGGAAATGGGAGGAATCCTTCTCACCCCAGGTTAAGGGGAAGGCATAGCAAATGTGAAATAATCACAGCAACGTATTCCAGAGAGTGGGAGTCTTGCCTCCGACTTCCATCATTCTGTATAACTTTAAACAAATGACTTCCATTCCTAAGCAGAATTAATTCAGGTGTGGAAGATGTCTGAGGCTAGAAGTGAAACGCTTGGATACCCTCCTACCACCCACACTGAGGACTCACATTCTGCATGGCAGCTATTTGATGCATTTTTATGCTTATCGATATTGTGACAAACCCTTTACTGGGTTAAGGTTGGGAGGCAGCAGCCAAAACTTAAACACCTTTGTGCATCCACCACCAGGGGGAAACCTGAGCAAACACTCTCCTGTGGGCACCCTTCCCATTTCAAACAGGAGTGCAGTCCCCCTGCCTGTGGACATTAAAAATATCAATTCACACCATTGTATCCTGGTGGAACGTGCCTTGTCCAACCATCAGTAGACAGCCAGGCTCTTAACACTGAAAATCATGTTTCATCTCATCTTTTATTGGGGGGAGGGGAAACCACCCTACTCTGCAAACATTTTTTTCTTGTGGCGGCCACACACATTCCCAGTGGGTGTCTGTTTGCTGTATTCCTATCAGCTTAGAGAATAGCTCTGTAACCTCTGAGCCTGCCTGTCTGGTTATAAATTCCAGTCCGTTCCTCCAAGCTGAATATAGAGAGCAGCTGGCCGAAGCTAAATGAATAACACTGTCTCCCAGAACAATGGAGCCAGGCCTAACATGTTGCACAGGCATCTATTTCGAGTTCAGATATTTAAAGACCAAGGCAGCATGACAGTCACGTTTGCAGGGCCAAGCAGTCACAGCAGAAGGCAGGCTGGGCTTCAGACACAAGCAGATTAACACCTTTCAGCCTCACAAGTGTCAACTTAGTAACAGAGTTTGCATGAAGCTCCGCAAAGAATAGCTGCGTAATTTTCTGGCAGGTGTCTCCGCTTATTTTACAGCAGTATATAGATACTGGGGAGGGGGAGGGATCTTTGAGGAAACTATTTTTTAAAAGGTCTTGAGCTTTTAAACATGTATACCTTGTATTTAGTTGTCTAAGCAGAGCTTGTAAAATTCCACTGTTCCTCCAAAAATTATTCATAGGACAGAGGAAGCAGACAGAGAGAGATGTTTATTCCCCTTCCATAATACTGCAGTAATATGGAATATGGGCAATAGGACAGACAAAAAAGACTTCTTTGCTCAATGAGTACCTAAATGATGGGATTCAGTGCCAGTGGAAGTGCCATGAGTATAGGTGGCTTTAGAAGGGAATTAGATTCACAGAGAATAGGTCCATCAAGGGCAACTAACCACCATGTCTGAAGGGAACCTATGTATTCATAGGCAGTAAACCTCTGAATTCTGGTGCTGGGAGGCAAAAAACATTGGGGAAAAGCCTTGGCCTCTACAGACTGTTTGGTGGTCCAAGGGTTGCCATCCTCCAGGTGGGGCCTTCTAATACAATTGATCTCCAGACAATAGAGATCAGTCCCCCAGGATAAAGTGGCTGCTTTGGAGGGCAGACTCTATGGCATGGCACCTTGCTGAAGTCCCTCCCCTTCCCAAACCCCACCCTCTCCAGGCTCCACCCCAAAAATCTCCAGGTATTTCTCCACCCAGAGCTGGCAACCCTAGTCGGCCCACCAGAGGAACTGGTTGGCCACTGTGTGAAACAGTATGCTGGATAGGGATGGGCATGAATTGGCTCACAAATGTTAAGTTCATGACAAATTTTGGCCAGTTTGTGTTTTGTGAACGGAAGAGCTGCCATGAACTTCCATGAATTTTAAGGGAGTTCATGACAGTTTGTGAAGAGCAGAAAGCAGGGTTTAAATGGCTCCAAGCCATTTAAACCCCTTCTTTCTGCTCCCTGCAAAAAGTGTTGGGGGGTAGAAAGCAGGAGATTTAATAGCTCCAAGCTTTTGGCAAGGAGCAGAAAGCAGGGGTTTAAGAGCCATTTAAACCCCTGCTTTCTGCTCCCTGCGAAAGTGGTGGGAAGCAGAAAGCAGGGGTCATGAACCTCTATGAACCAGTTTGGTTCGTGAACCAAACTTCTGGTTTGTATCGGTTCATGGTTTGGTTTGCGGTTCAGCCATCCCCAATGCTGGACTAGATGGATCCCTGGTCTGATCCAGGACAGCTCTTCTTATGTTCCAAGGAGCTCAGGCCATAATGTATTCATTCATTCTCTTCTGTTTCATGCTCACTTCAAACCTCAGGAGGCTGTGCTGATAGTTAGTGACTGACCTAAGATCATGCAGTGAGTGAGTCTGATTGCTGAGTGAACCTGGGACTTCCTGTCCAAATCTTATACAGAAGTCCTATGGTACCTTGAAGACTAACTGCCCCTATTCCAGCATTCCTATACAGAAAGGCCACTATTCCTGCACAATTGCCCTGGAGGTCACTTCCTTTCTTTCTTTTTCCTTCTTCTCAATTTCTACTTCCTCTTTTCCTTTAAGTATCCGTGGAACTGTAGTCACCAAAGTTACATTAGAGAACCTTGTTTGAATACAGCACGAGGAGGCCAGCAGTTAACTAGATAAAGAATGAACTCAGAGCTGGTTCCTGCAGTCACTTCCTTCCATTTCCCCCCCACACATGAACTGTCTATGTATGTCACATTCGCACAGTACTTCTGTGACAACTGCTGCAAAACTTACCAGTGCATTGCTAGTTGGTGGGGCTTTCTCCATATAAATGGAAGCACAGGCATGCTCATTCTGTAGAAATATCTTGGCAACAAAAAGAACTGGCCTTTAAACAAACACACATTTGACCTTATTTGACACTAAAAGCTGGCATGAATGGAAGCTGTCCCTAAATTAGTACCATGAAGTATTCTTCTTTCTTAGTTCATCTCCAGGCAAAGTTTCACTCAACCAGATCATTATACAGATGGTACTGAAAATCATTTTTTTTCTATTACCTTTTCAGCTTCAAGATGCTCCAGTGGTCACTGTGCTTGCTTCGGCAGCACATATACTAAAACTGGAAAGATGCAATGGTCACTTGTGAACCTCCAGTCAAGGAAAAATTCACGAAGCCATAATGTATGTATCTTATACACTATACATATTGTACAAATCTGTCTTAATTTCATTCTACCCTGTGCCTTTATGACTAGAAGGTGTTAACAGCAGAACTGTCCAAGGATACTGTTAGATTATACAGTAACTTTGCTGAATCTAAACATATATATGCCTGCTCAGGGAATTGATGGGAGACTCCTTGGAACCTTGCATGTTCCTTGAGCTTTGTGATGGAAAAAGGCAGGGTATCAATGTAATAAGCAAATATCTGCCTTTGCTTGTCACTTGAGCAACTCTTCCATCTTGCATGTTTACCTGGAAGTAAGTCGAATTGGTTTTATTTATTTATTTTGGCACTTGTTAACACCCCCCTTTCTTCCTGATGGGGACCCAAAGCGGCTTACAAAAGTGCAACTTAAATAAACAGAAAATGTTCAATAAACCAAAATAAGAAAGCACAACAAAGATAATAAAGACAGTAATCCTGGATCATCAGAGTGTAAGTATAGCCTGCTAGACTGACCAGTGGTCCATCTAATCCAGCATCCTGCTTCACACGGCAGCCGACTGGATGCCCTGGAGTGCCAAGACTCTCCCCTGCTGCTGACTGCCAGAGGTTTGGTGACTCTGTATGTGGAGACTCCCTCCAGTCACCATGGCTAGTAGCCAATGATAAGCCTCTCCTCCATGAATTTGTCTAATTCCCTTTTAAAACCTCTACCACGTCTCCCCTTAGCTGTAGTTTTTTCCTGGACTAAAAAGTCCCAGTCTCTCCAGCCTATTCTCATCAGATAGGCACCCCATCCCCCACAGGACCGGCTTACTTAGGGATACAAGCCACAAGCCGTGGGCTAAGAGCCAAGGGACTTTCCACTCTTCCCTTTTACTCGTGCCTCTGGCCATGCCTAGAATGAAATTGTCTGCATACAGGAAGGGAAACAGTGGCTCAGCAGAGATCATATTAGCTGGGAGTGATGTGCCCGAGAATTCCCTTCCCTTTATGGGAATCTGTTCCCAAGCGCATACGACTGCTACCGTAAAGATTTGCAGAAGAATGAAACATCCGCATGGATTTGCGGAGAGACAAGCCAAGAAGAGAGGGCTCTTAAGTCACACATCCTCTGCACAGTCACCTTCAGCCAGCCTCCCGTCAGATGCTTGTTCACAGGTCTCACGTTACAACCTCCCTGGAACGTAAACAGGAGTAATCTGATTCAAGATTGCAAAATATACTATAAAGACAGATACTGCATTGGACTGAATCATTCTGTGTGTGTCCATCAGCCACTTTTTAGACCTGGTGTCTCCAGTAGTCATTTAATTTCTTTAAACTAGCTGACTGTCCTCTCTGATGCTTTTGCTCTGCTGTTCAGTTTACAATCTAATTATTACCCCCTAGCTCAGTGGTTCTGGCTCAGTCCCCTACTGCGAAGACTTCAGTGGGTATGACTCCTCTAGTTTGAAGCCATCGTCCTTCTGTCCCTGTCTCCTACCCTGTTTTGTTACTTTGCTTACCCTGCTGGAGCCCTGAATGACTCCAACCTGAATTAGAGCTAATAAAAGTCACAGTGTCTAGACACCGCTCTGTACTAAAGCCAGAAGCTACATCTCCATCCCCAGACACAGCCCCCCCCCCCCGTCACAGACCATAGAACATCCGTTATTGCTCTCCAAGGGTTCCTCCATGGGCAATGGGATGCCAGTCCTTTGTGTCCCAAGAATGTACCAAAATCTGTTCTCGGCAAGGGAGAGGCATCCAGCAGGAATAAACCACTTCCAGTGTTCTCATGCGAATACCATTTTACATGGCTTGCTCCGTGGGACAAGGTGGAGAGTTGATAAATCTGGCACCTTCTCCCTAAATGTTAATTCTATTAGACAGCTTTTGAGCTCTTATTTACACGCACTTGTTTCTTTGACTCTGCCCAGTGGATGCATGCACAGGTCCTCAAGCATCGCCTTGTAAGGCAAAGAAGCAAAACTCTGAATTATGCACAGCGTGCACTGACTCGGAGCTAATTTGGCTCCCACCTGCTGCAAGTCCCAGCGAAGCATTTGGTGTGGCTTGCTTATAAATAGCACACACCTCATGCAAGTGCTAAATTAAATTAGACTTAAAAATATTCACACAGCCTACACCTGGTTAACTGCTAATGGCAACTAACGGTTACAACATGAGCAAATGCTCTTTTTTGTCTTGTCCCCCCAACTGTTTGTCCTGCTCTTGTCGAGCATAGTGATTATAGCCTCTTGCCAAATACAACATTTCAGGCTGCTGGCTATCACTGAACTTGTAAGGATCATCCTAGCAACAAGCAATCGACAAATTAAACTTCGTGCAGCCCTGCTGATTTGCATGCACAAGGCAGCCTGGTTTCTACACATCACACTTGTGTGAATCAGTGCCAGGGATCTCACAGTGTGGTGGTCACACTGTGTCAGCTTTATTTTCTTCTCGGCAGATGCATCCACTAGGATGCTCATTAGAGCATCTGAACTGCCCCCTCTCTAGGCCAAACTACACATCCAGGTTTCTTGCAGCCACACAGCAGCTACAGGGAATGGCTTTTTTTAAAAAAGGAGAGCCCCAATGGGCTTGGAATGCCCCTGCAGGAGGAGGAAGGACTTCCGCCTTATCCTCCAGCCATTTCCCTGTGCTGAGACAGGGCTGGGGAGGGATTATTTCCCTGTTTTTGCTGCTCCACCTGGATTATTCTGTGCACACAAAGCAGCCAAAATAGGGAAATAATCTCTTCCCCCGCTCTGTTTTGGTATGAGAAAATGGCTGGGGGGTGGGTGGGAGGCAGGAACCCTTTTTATTTTAAAACTATACAACTCTGTATTTGAGAAAATAGTTAAAATCATGTGGGATGAACAGGAAGACACCTTTATTTACAAATGTGTATCCATAGGATAATGGTGTACATGAAAAAAGGAAAGAAATCTATAAAACAATTATATCTATAAAACAATTATAAAGTCTATGTTTATAAAATTCATTTGGGATTAGCAGTGTTAAATGTGCATGCTGACAGTGGCAATTTTTTAGACATTCAGTATATAACATGCTCAAAATACACACTCACTTGTGACATGTCTCTGTGTCGCAGTGGAATTTACATCTAAAAAGATAGCTTATTACAACGATTTGTCCATGATTTACTTACACTTTGTAAATAGATAACACAGGAAGTGTCTTGCAGTCTGAGCAACTTCACTGTGGAATGTTGCAAGCCTAAGCCATGATACTGAATACAAAATAAGGATTTAACTAAGAGAGAAGAACAGGGAGAGAGAGAAAGACATCCTGGGTACCTTGAAGTCCACTGGGGTTTTGCCAGCTGGAGTTATGAGGTAGAGGCGGCTTGCAGTCTTCCCCCTATTCTCCAAGGAATTATTCCTGATCAAATTTGTAGAGGGTTGCAGTTGCCGGGAAGCTAAGAACAGAGATTTCAGCCTATGAAAAGGCAACCTGTCTGGCTTTTCACAGGTAAGAGTATCAGCTTCAGAGCTATGTCTGTGGCTGCTTTCCAAGCTCAGGAGTCGGGAAAAGACGTGTTCAGAGTTCCCATAATTATTTGATTGTTTTTATTGCACCTTCTGTCATACTGCTATGTGATTTTGACATCAAATGCTAACACATCACTACATATTAATAATGTCTCTGTGGCAACATGTCTTACACACCAGCAGATGACTACGATGGATCCTTCAGATGCTCAACAAAATAAGTGCTCAGAATTTGTATGTCTGGTGTTTGGGATTTCCGAGACAAGCTTTTACAGCTGCAAAATGTAAATACTGCTGAATCTGGATTAATAATATTACCCATTCCCTGTAGAATAAATATGCATATCTGAAACACCATGGCTTCATCTGTCAGTACTAATTAGGAGAAGTCTAGCAGGCTTAAATCTAAACCCACTTAATGCTCAGAAATCTATTCAAATGTTATCACTTGAGTAGAGCACCTGAAGAATGTTTGACTTGTTGCTGAATTGCTTAAAACTTCAGATTAATGTCCAAGTCTGTCCCACTTTTTGCAGGTGTGTGATTTGGGTTAATACATATTTTCCACTTGCAATGAAAAGCGAGTCCTGAATTAGAATCTACTTTCATCATCAAGCAATCAGTGGAAAAGACTGCACATACCGGCAGATTGTGCCTATATACTTATTCATTTATTTGCTTTACTTATAGTCCGCCTTTCTTGCTGAGGCTCAAAGTTGGAGTACAGAATTAAAAACATATTCATATAGCATAAAACAAGACTAGGCCTTGTGCTTTTTAACTTGTTCATGAATGGTTTGGAGTTGGGAGTAAGCAGTGAAGTGGCTAAGTTTGTGGATGGCACGAAGTTGTTCAGTGTGGTGAGGACCAGGGAAGATTGTGTGGGGTGCTCCAGAGGGATCTGTCAAGGCTGGACAAGTGGGTGTCAACATGGCAAATGAGGTTCACTGTGGGCAAATGCAAAGTAATGCACACTGGAGCAACAAATCCTAATTATAAATACACATTGATGGGGTCCAAAGTGGCGGAGACTGACCAGGAGAGGGTGAAAAGATAGAGGTTTACAAAATTATGCATGAGATACAGAAGGTAGAAAAAGAAGTACTTTTCTCCCTTTCTTACAATACAAGGAGGGGCACTCAATGAAATTAATGAGCAGTAGGCTTAGAACAGATAAAAGGAAGTACTTCTTCATCCAAAGAGTGATCAACACATGGAATTCACTGCCACAGGAGGTGGTGGCTGCTACAAGCATGGACAGCTTCAAGAGGGGATTAGGTAAACACAAGATGGGGAACCTGCGATACTCGTGGGGGGGAGTACCCTAATCCTCCTGGCCCCCCCTCCCTGGGGCAAGTGGTGGTGAGCCTCACTCTCCTCCACCCCCCTTCCCAGAGGCAAGTGGCGGCGGCAAGCCCCGCTGCTCCTCCAACCCCCTCGCCTAGGCAAGTGGCGGTGGCAGCAAGCCCTGCGGCTCCTCCAACCCCCCCCCCGAGTCAAGCAGTGGTGGCAGCAAACCCCACCGCTCCTCCAAACCCCCCATGAGTCAAGTGGTGGCAAGCCCCACTGCTCCTCCACCCCCCTCCCCAGGGCAAGTGGCAGCGGCGAGCCCCGCCGCTCCTCCAGCCACCCCCCCATCGGCGACAGTGAGCCCTGAGCAGCTCACAGTCACCGGACCCGCTGAGCCTCCCCCACAACGGCCAGAGCATTCCCTGCGCATGCGCAGTGGGCGCTCTTACTTTTGGGGGGATTTAAATATCCCCCCCAAATTTTTTTAAACTTTTTGGATTTTTCTGCAGATGTGGGGACTGCCCCACGTCTGCAGAACAATCTCCCTGCCCCCCCAGGTGTCCCCCCGCACGGATTTAGGTATCCGCATGCAGGGGGCGCCTTCGCTATTAGATATATAGATATGGAGCAGAGGTCCATCAGTGGCTATTAGCCACAAGGTATAGATAGGAACTCTCAGTCTGGGGCAAGTGATGCTCTGTATTGTTGGTGCTTGGGGGCAACTAGGGTTGCCAGGTCCCTCAGAGTCCCCAGTGGGGGGTGTCACTGGAGGGGGTGGGGAGTCCCCAGTGTGATGATGTCACGTTGGGGAGCAGAGCCCCCCCCCTCCCTAGCAGTGTCTAAAGGGTCTTTTTAAACCCTGCTGGGGAGAGGTGGAAGGAGGCTGCACGAGCGCCTGCATGTTGAGCCCTGAATTCGGGGCTTGGAGTGCAGATGCGTGGCCCCCACCTCTCCCCAGCAGCGTTTAAAGACTTCCTTTAAATACTGCTGGGGAGAGGTGGGGGGAGGCTGGGTGGTTGCTCAGGTGGATGGGAAGGACCCCCTCCAAATTAGGCAACCCCCGCCAAACTGTGGGTCTGGCAAGCCTAGGGACAACAGTGGAAGGGCTTCTGGAGTTCTGGCTCTGCTGGCGGACCTCCTGGTGGCAGGTGGCACCTGGGGTTTTTTTTTGGTCACTGTGTGACACAGAGTGTTGGACTGGATGGGCCATTGGCCTGATCCAGCACAGCTTCTCTTATGTTTTATGATTAGGATTACAGGATTAAACTACAATGTGAACAACAAACTGCCCAAGGCACGGTATAAGCAAACATATCCGAAGCCCAATGCAGAATTTCGTTTTTGATGTGCCACTACAAGCTTTATTTTTAACTGTGTGCCAAAATTTGAAAATTAATGGCAGGTGGGTTGGGAAGCCAAATGGGGAGGCTTTCCAAGACTTTCCTCTTCACTACCCTGTTCTGTGAAAGGGTACTATTGATGCCTATAAATGTTTATAACAAAAGCTTGAGTTCTGCCTGGGGTCGAGTGGTCATTTAACTTACAGCCACCAGTCACCAGGAGCCCAGAAGCCATTCAGGAAGAGGCTGCAGGTGAGTCAGCATTCATTGTTGGTGTCACTGGCCAGGTCTGCCCGTGAGGCACTGGCTTGTAACATCACAGGGGACAGGCAGCTTGGCTTCCTCATGGGCCATGTTTATTTCTCAGTCTGCCCCTGCTTTTGCCTCTGTTTCTTCAAACATCCTATGAAATTTCATTTCTTATTATATATTGCTTTGTGAGTTCCCGAGAAGCTGACAATTCAAATGGTCAGCGGGGCATAGGGGAAGGATGGAGGGTAGTCCTTAGTGTTGCCAACTGCCAGGAGAAAAAAAAAGCCATGACCCTGATGATGTAATTGGATGCTATTTACCAAGGGATGTTATTTACCTCTAGACTATGATAAGCTTCACCTGCCTGTTTCACATATGAAGCATCTATTAAAGGGGCAGGTCTTTTTTCTGCAGATCTGCTAGTTAGGGCAATCTTATGTGAAGATGAAGCCAGGTTAGCCTAAAATGAATTGCTTTCTTCTTTGCCAAGTACTTATGAAATGCAAAGTGGTAGGGAAAAAAAATCTTAGCAGATCCTCCTAAAACAGATTACCTTCCAGAATTTAAACTGGCTCTTGGAAGATGCTGGATGTTTATTTATTTTATTTTATTATTTCGATTGATACCCCACCCTCCCTGCCAAGGCAGGCGCAGGGCGGCTTATATAAAAGTATGCATGTGAATGCTGTTAATACAATAAATACAAAGTAAACATAATAAGTACAATTAAAATCATGCATTAAAACACCATTATTAGTTGTCCTAAATTGCTGAAGAAATATTCAAGTAAAGTGCAAGAGCAGATCCAATCTGAAATGGCATCCCTGCAACCCCAGAAAAGATTGTCAAAAGCAGGGAGGTTGTATTGGGAAGAACATTGCTGTCAGTTTTAAAATCTAAGCTGTGCTTTTGTTTGCAGTTCCAGTCTCCAGGTATAAAGTTTGGGCATGGCAAGAACCATGGGCTTTGGGCCCTTGACTCTTAGCACATGGCTTGCACAGTGTGGCCTTGGATGAGCTGGACTTTGATGTTGTTGTTTTTAAATTATTGCTGTGAACTTCTTTGTATCCCTTTGGCGGAAAGCAGTTTGTTTAGGATATTTCTATGCTGTCTCTTCAGAGTCCTGCTCGAGGAGGCTTACAATCAAAACTGCATCACGATATTAAAAACAAACCATTAAAAACAAGCCTAAGGACATAAGCAGCGTAAAACAGAAAAAAGACTATAAAAACGGAAAAGATAAACCACCCAATTAAAAGCCTGGGTAAAAACAAGAGTCTTGGCCAGACACCTAAAAGCAAATAGAGTAGGCACCAGGCAAACCTTAAGGGGGAAAGCATTCCAGAGGGGCCACCAGAGAAAGTGCCTTGCCTCTAGTCACCGTTTACGCCTGAAGACACAGGCCCAGTTCAGAATCAGGGCTCTCTTTTCACTCTCTTAGTGTGCCACTATCCATCCCAGAGAGTGGTGCAATCTAGGGCCTGTCTTAGAGTTGCCATCCTCCAGGTGGGGCCTGGGGATCTCCTGCTTTTACCACTGATCTCCAGCTGACAGAGTTCAGCTCCCCTGGAGAAAATGGCTGCTTTGAAGGGTGGACTCTATGGCATTGTACCATGCTGAGGCCCCTCCCCTCCCCAAACCCCACCTTCTCCTGGCTCCACCCCCAAAGTCCCCAGGTATTTTCCAACCTGAACTTGGCAACCCTAGCCTGTCTTGTTAAATCCATTTAATAATGAATTTGTTTCCTCAGGGAATTTTATGAAATGTACTTTAGTGAGGCAGATCTAGAGATCTCAGCACTCTGTCCAAACTACAATTCCTAGGATCCTCTGAGGAAAGCCAGGCCTACTGGGCTGATGTAAAACTGATATAAGTTTGTAATGCCGATGTGCCCACGGTCTCTTATGACATCACTATTATTCTCCTGACAGAAAACAATCATATTTTTTTCATTTTATTTACAACCTCTCATTTTTGCTTCCTGCCTGGGACTGAAAAGCAGGTGGGTTGTCAAGCACATGCCTGGCAGGCTTTTTCCAGCTGTGGATCCTAACATATGCAGGCCTGATTTACCTTCTGTGTTAATATATCCTACCTCTTGACTAGGATCCCGTGGGCGCTTCTATAGCCGAAGAGCCATCATCATGGGGTGCATAGACTATGGCAGGCATATCACACAGCTGCACAGTTTACTCAGGAGCTGTGTTGCCAGGGCAACTGGGATAGCTGAGAAGCAGTGCCGAAGCCTTATGGCCTGGGCCCCATTCACAATGGGCTGCAGAAAGGGGAGTAAGCTGGCTCTGCCTATAAAATGCTTTTGGAAGCACAACTGTTTCTGGCGCTTCTCTTGTGACGGTGCTGCTCTGCCCTCCTGCAGTCTGGGATTTAAAAGCCCAATCTGGTCCAGTGTATAGAACCACAGAATGGGGGAAGGGCCCCTGGGGATAGATAAATAATGGACTCCAAACTCTCCTCAGGCCCCTTTTTATCTACTATTCAGTTTACTGAGAGGAGGTGTTGAAAGGACTCTGTTCTTATTCAGATGTCTGCCTTTGTCTTGTTGTTCTAATTTAGGGTGGGCCCAGTTAAACACTTGAACACCCTCACTGGCCTATGCATTGGCTAGGATGAGATGAGTTCACAGGCAAAAAGAAAAAAGTTTCTTTTGTGTTAAAAAAAGGGTTCTAAATTCTATCATATACCTGGCACCTCTGGAAAAAAAACTTATGGACCAGCTATCCGACTGATGTACAGAAATTCTGCCCCCCCCTTGCATAAAGTAACACATATCAACTTCAGTAGCCCCTGAGGTAATTCTTTAAAAATGTATCATCATCATCATCATCAAATATAATACAAATATCAAGGAATATCTAGCATGAAAATTATATCAATTTAGAAAAATATTCAGAAGGCTGTCTTTAAGTAGAACTCTTTTTAAAAAATACGATAAGGGCCCATTCTGACCAACAAACATCTACACTAAGTTCCAGTCATCAAAGTGAGGCTATTTTAATCCTTATAGAAAATAATAAGAAAATACAGCTGAATGTTTCCATTTATTATTTATATTATTCTAATATTGTCTATGACAACTGGACTCTGAAGCTCAGTCACAGCTTGCATTCCAGCAGCAGATCTTTTAAGGTTAAATTAAATTAAATTAAATGAACTATCTCTCTGACCTTCAGTGGTCATTTTTTAAAGGTTAAGTATGAGCATGTCCATGCTTTGCACATGTAAGTCTGGCAGCTATAATGTTAACAAAACTTTATAATGTTCTTCTGAGACCGCAATGTATATAATTCAGAAGCTATAGCAGTAGAAGAAGTAGTGCTGGTTTTATACCCTGCCCTTCATTATCCGAAGGAGTCTTGGAGCAGCTTACAATCACCTTCCTTTTCTCGCCCCGTAACAGGCACCCTGTGAGGTAGGTGGGACCGAGAGAGTTCTGAGAGAACTGTGACTGACCCAAGGTCACCCTGCATGTGGAGAAGTGGGGAATCAAACCTGGTTCTCCAGATTAGAGTCCACCTCTCTTAACCACTACACCGTAACTGGCTAGTAATGGGTTTCTTAGTAATATTGTTAATATTTTGGTGCTTGTCTCAGTTACTGTATTTCTGTATCCTTGGGACATTTCCACCACATGTGAACAAAGTCCCTTTTGTTATTTGGAACCTCCTTTCCATATCCATTAATAATACAATATACTTTGTTTTTTCCCTAAGAAGCCAGAAGCCAAAAGTTTGTTCATTTAAGACAGTTCGTCCTCCTCGTCTAAGAGCCCACTCTGAGATGATTGCCTCATAAGATATGGAGGGTTTCGCTATTCAAACATTTGACTAACATTTTTAACAGCTACAAGTCTGAAGTTCTATGAGTAACTGCTGGAGTATTTAGGGGCAGTACTCACAGCCCACCTCTGGCATAATATTCCCCTGAAGCAAGTAGAGTACATGACCTGGAAGCCCACTGTAAAGGAATTGCAACCTGTACCAGTTCTATGAAAAAGTAATGAAAATGTGTGGTGTAAGAAACTATTGCTTGTTTTATTTGGGACATTTCCAAAAGGGACTGAGAAGCCTGGGTACCAAGGTATTATGCCAAGGTATTGGTGAGGCCATATCTAGTACTGGAGTGGATCCAATTAATGTGTTTTTATGAGTGTAAGGATTACACCCATTGGTCATGACTTTCACAGCTCCTTGATCCCATAACAGCCTTCTGATATGGCCTCCAAAATGTTACACCGGAGGGGGGGGCCTACCTCCCAAGAGTAGAAGAAGAAGAGGAGGAGGAGGAGGGGAAGGTTGGATTTATACCCCCCTCACTACCTGAAGAAGTCTCAGAGCGGCTTGCAAACTCCATTCCCCTCCCCTCCCCACAACAGACGTCCTGTGAAGTTGGTGGGTCTGAGAGAGCTATGCCAGGATTTGGGGGCACATTTTGGGCTGCCACGGGGGGGGGGGCGTACCACAAAAGTCATGCTCCATGGGCAGAAATACTTGTGCCTACAGAAATATTATGTTGAATCTATCTCACTGTGTTCCAGTATTAGTCAAGAAGTATGGGGTTAGATCCAGACTACATTGTTCGGTTGTGCAAGGCACTTGTATCAGTAGAACTAAATTTTTTTGCTTCCCCCTTTCTGATTTGGCCCATTGATCTCCCTGAAATGCGGCTCATGGAGGCCATGGGACCCTCAGCAAAAGCATGAGAGGCAAATTGGGGGGGGGGGGGAATTTGCATCAGAAAGAGAAAATTGTTGTAAATTACCCTACCATTCCTATTACTAGAAACCTTATTCTCAGGGCTATTTTTGGGCAGGAATGTGCAGGAATGGAGTTCCGACTGGCTTCTGAGTTGGCCACGCCTACAGCCCCCCCCCACGCCTACAGCACCCTGTAGCTGCGGGGTGCCTGGGGAAGCCAGTCCAGAAATTGCCTTCCTTCCCTCGGGTTCCCCATGCGCCCCACAAGCCACAGGGCAGATGGGGAAGCCGATCCTGGGAGGGAGCTGTGCTGTCAGGGGTGTGGCCTAATATGCTAATTAGTTTCTGTGGGGTGTGGAATATTATGCTAATGAGTTCCTGCTGGGCTTTTTCTACAAAAAAAGCCCTGCTTATTCTCAATCTCTAACCCATTAATTCAGGCTGGAAAAAGTGCAAGGAAGAACAACACAGAAATGGAGAATTTATTTCATGAACAGAGATTGAAATAGTTTGCTTTATTTGGGAAAAGGGAGGCTGAGGACTTGCCACAGTTATTTTTCACATATCTGCCCATTCTCATATAACAGAGTGTGCACATGAGTGAGGGGAGAGTGCATAGGGACACCAAACACCTTCCTCACAGTCTAGCTTTGAATGTGAGCCAGACTGTGGAGAAAAGTGTTTGAAAACATAAAGTTCAGATGAGTAGGTGGCAGGTTTCTCTTCTAATCTGTCACATCTTTTATTGTAAAAAGTAGATCCCCCCCCCACAGTATATGTGAATGAGGCAGATACATGAGTGAACAGATATGTCTGTTCACCGGTGCACATGTAGTTTGTTACTGAGACAGTATAGGATAGTACTTCATGCATATGTAGACATTATTTTTTGGTTATGAACAGGATACTCCTCCATAAAAGCAAGTCATTGGTATTGTCATGAGTCACTCAATGCTCTCTTTTATAGAAGTGAAACAGCAAACAGCTCCAGCTGAATATGTCAACATACGGATGTTTCATTCCCAGGGTCCATGTAGGATACTAATCCTCTGGTTGCTTTCCTATGTATTAATGACAACAGAAAGACCAGTGCCTTGTGAAGTAAATCCTTGTGAAGTAGCACACTAGTACAGCTTTGTAAATAAGGAGGGAGAGAAAGAGGAGGAAAGATGCCCATAACAACGGTAATCATGCCTTGGCCCACAAAGTGTGACAACTTTCATCAAGCCTGTTCTTACGCCTGTACACATGACCTAGGGATGCCAATCTCCAGGTGGGACCTGGAGATCCTCTGTAATTACAGCTAACCTACAAACTACAGAGATCAGATCCCCTGGAGAAAATGGCTGCTTTGGAGCATGTACTCTATGGCATTGTACCCAACTGAGGTCCCTGTCACCCCCAGGCTCCACTCCCAGATCTTTAAGAGTTTCCAAACCTGGAGGTGGCAACCCTCCCCGCTCCACTGTCAGCAGACAGAAGGGACCTGGCAACCCTAATTGTGACCTCTGTGACCATGCAGAGAGGGAGGGTAGGTATGAACCCACTGGCCCTACCCCTTCCTCCACATGAGTGCCAGCTCATGAACATGGCTTCTAGGCACGGAGGAAGTATCCGCACATACAGGCATTCAGAAAGCAGCATCTTTGATCGCAGGGCTGGAGCGTGCATGCAGCGACTTCCTCTCTGCATTTGCACTTGAACAGCAATTGCATGGAGCAGAGAGTGGTCAGCATGTTTGTGCCTGCTGCCCCTCCCTGCAAGTTAAGCCAGCACCTGGAGGAGTTGTGTGTGGAGGGCTACGGTGTAAACAAACAAGAAATCAGACACCCCCCTCCTGCAAAATAAAAGGCATATGTTTTCATGTTGGATGCATCATGTTTTCATGATGTTAGATACAAAACTACATTCACTGGATTTACTAAGAGCACTTCCATGTAGTCACGAACATTTCCAATTAGGGTTGCCAGCCCCCTGGTCTGGGCGGGGGTTCCCCCACTTTTGCGTGCTCCTCCCTGCCTGCGAATGCCCCCAAAGACATCACTCAGAAATGACATCATCATGCTGCCAACGTCATGCAGTGACACTCTAGTTTTTAGGCAAAACTCTATGATGAAATCGGGCTCAAACCATAGAGTTTTGCCCAAAAACTAGAGCATTGCCATGCAATGTCAGCAGCACAATGATGTCACTTCCGGGTCATGGCAGGAGCTCTAGGAAAGGCCTGTCGATCCCCCCACCAGCAGAAAGGTAGGATTTGGCAACCCTATTTCCAAGTCCATATTGTGCCATAGATCCGTCTTGTCAATGTCCTTTGGATTCTCCAATAGCCCCTTCATCCATGTTTTTTCATACCTGAAAGCATCTGTGTAAGAAACGTAGCATGTTCAAAGCATTAATTACTTTTTAAGTACTTGACAACTATCCTTTTTCATCTGCCCATTCTGAGTCTCAGCCACACTGCCATTGGCCAAGCTGCTGTTAGCACAAGCAATTCATCACAGGCCTTTAAAAAGGCACAACTGTGGGCCCAAACTAATTACTGTTTAGTGTAGCCGAGGCCATTGAATCAACATCTAAAGTCAAATCTACATCTGACTTTCCCACTGGAATCATTCTAGTTTCAAAAAAACCCGTTTATACCTGTTTCTAGTTTCAAACCATACTTGTTCTAGTTTAAAAAAACTGTTTACATTCGTTAATTGCCCTCCTATGGTCAAGCTAGCATCTTACTGCTTTAAACAGATCCTGTTGCTTTGTACTCTTCAGAGGCAGGGAGTGAAATTTGAAACCAGTGTGAAATGAGCATAGGAAAAGACAGCAGTCAAACTACTTCAGAGGGGCCTTAGAATGCATCAGGAAGTCCCTGGAAGTACAGATTAATCAAGCAGCATACTGCTGAGGCTCTCAAGGGCAGGCCCCTTTGGAGGTCCAGTGAGGCCTGGTCCATCTCCAGCTTTTGAGGCCCCAGCCAGAATCAAAATAAAAAAGATGACACATGGAAACAAAATAAGACACCTGAAAAGAGTAACAAAATCTGTCAGTTGACAAAAAGTATGCCATTCCAAATCACACTTCTTGTGTGCTTAAAATGGCAGGTTTAAGCTGAGAGAGAATGTCACGTTTTGGTCTGACAGGGATACACATAAAAACAAGTTGTAAAGTTTAACAAATGCCAAAAGAAATCACCAGTGAGGCCCAAACCCAGCAGTGATCCTAGCCCCCCTTTTCAACTGACCATGACAGAGGGTCATTTAACAGGCTCCAAGTAAGGTGTCTGTACCTCACCAGCAGCAAATGTACTGGGAAACACCTTGGTATTCAATAACATTACAGCGGAATTATGGACACAACAAATGCTCCCTCTAAGCTGTGGAGCCTTGTGAGCAAAAATTCTGCTTTTTGAGCTCCTGGCATTAAAGTTGTGAGTGAGTGATTTGGCTGCTGCATAAATTAGTTTGCTCTGGAGCCATCCTTCTTGAGCGAAGACAAAAATGTGTGAGCCGGAGTCTAAAATACTGTGAGCTAGCTCACACTATCTCAACTTAGGGGGAACACTGGACACAACTAAAGCTTTAGAATGGGATCCAAAGAACCAAGGAAGTTAGTTGAATCAGCCCATGGAGGCTGATTGTGGTAACATACCATTGGGGATATTCCTTTAGGAACTAGTCTTGTAGCAGAGGAGCTGAAATGAACAGAACTTTCCCCACAAGAGTGCAAATTTGCCTATGGATTCCTCCAATCCTTTTCAATGTGTTTTAGGGCTGAAGACAACCTCTTCGGACAGTGTCCAGTGTCTGTAAAAGTTGATTTTAACAGAGATTTTTTTAAAAAAAATAAAATAAAAACTTTGATCCTTCATCAAGTGTGGCTAAAAACAGAAGAGGCATTTTTAATTATATCTCTAGCAAATTGAGTGCTGTTTTTATGAAGTTTCCAAGTTGCTATGCAGTTTGTTCAGGTGACAAGAAAATGTCTGAGCAGACATATGGTGAGGTGAAGAATCAGAACCTGTGGGTTGAAGATAACACCACCAACTCACCTTCTGCCGCCTCTGGGCAATGAAGGCAGTTCAGCATCTCAGTTTTCCCCCCCTAGATGTTTACAAGTGAAAAGAATTAAAATACCTGTACAGACTAGGTGTGTGTTGACTGCCATTGTGGTGGCTACATACCTGAAAACTGTCTCACAAAACAAGGTCTGAAGAAACCGCAGATGGTAATTAACCCTGAGGTATCGCAAACGTGAAGGTGAGATAAATTGGTGCCTTTTCTTTTGCACACCAAAAATAGTTATCTGTATGGATGAAATGCAGTTTAATGGAAGGCTGATGGGAAAAACAAGTGTGCTGTACTTTTCAGTGTTCGTGTTGCTCTCTGAACATGTTGAACATCATGGCAGTCAAGGAGCTAGACATAGAAGGGGATCAGGGTTGTACGGATGGCCCTGAAATTGGGAATGAATTCTGCCAGTTCACATGATTTGTGGATCAGGTTGGTTCCCTTTGCCCTCCTGCAACACACGACTTGGCTCAATTGTTTGAGCAAGGCCAGTTCCTGGTTTTTGTGGGTCCTCAACAACAAAATATTACTGGTCCCTGCTTTTCCTTTGGAACCTCCCCTTCCAACTCTAGCCACTTATTTCCCCCTTGTTACCTCCTTCCCTGGCTCTCGTTTGGTGTAGTGGTTAAGTGCACGGACTCGAATCCAGGCCTATACCTACAGTAGGGCATCTTGGGGCTAGGCTCCCCAACTTGCTGGCAAAGCCCCCTGACTTCCCATCTAGCCCATGGTGTCACGGCCTTCTCCCCCAGATTAAACTGATTAGCCAGTGCCCCCTAAGAAATTGAAATGCCCCCTGACTTTAAAAAACCTGGCTATGGGCCTGCTCTAATCGGGGAGAACTGGGTTTGATTCCCCACTTCTCCACTTGCAGCTGCTGGATGACCTTGGGCAAGCCATAGTTCTGTGAGAGCTGTTCTCTCAGGGACAATTCTGGAAAGAACTCTCTCAACCCCACCTACCTCACAGGGTGTCTATTCTGGGGAGGGGAAGGGGAAGGGGAAGGAGTTTGTAAGGTGCTCTGAGACTCCGAGGGAAGAGTGGGGTATAAATCCTCCCCCCCTCCTCTCCTCCTCCTCCTCCTTTAATCACACACCTCTTGTTGCAAAGAGCGATGGATTGATGAGGAAAGTGACTGCTTTCCCCCTGCTCCATCCTTCTACTCCATCCTCAGTGGAACAGAGATGATGGAGGAAGACATAAATTAGGTCACCACCTCATGCCAGCTTGCTCTGTCTTTGTTACAGCTGCTCTTCTGTTGAATGCAGGGCAGGGGGACCAGGCCACTGCTTCCCACCAGTCTGTTCCATCCTCCTTGTGGCTAAGGAGGATGGAGTAGACTGGTGGGAGATAGTGACCTACTTTTTTGTGCTTTGCCCTTCCTGTTCTGCCCTCAATCCATAGAGTTGGTGATGACCGGGGGGGGGGGGGGGGGCAGAGAGCCGCTGGGATCCTGGCAACTGCTCTGCCTTGCTGTCTTGGGAGAGACTGGTACGTGTTGAAGGTCTTCACTTGAAAAAAAGTCTATGCATATTGAATTGATGGTACTGTTAAACCAATAATCTATATATTCCGTCCCGTTCCTTCTCCTCACTTCCAGTTAGATGGTGCTGTGGTCATATTTTTATCACATGAAAGCACGTAACTTGTACATTTGCAATGGAATAGTTTTGTCAGTTTGTCAAATAAAACACAGGAAATTGAGGCAGAGACAAAATATATGGTAAACACTGGCTGTCTGTCAGTCTATAAATCCTTCCTGACCACTAGATAACCTGCTAAAATTACAGAAGTATAAAAGTCAGAGCTTACCTGAGTTCTGGCTCCAGTTTGTCGAAATAAGCCTATATAAAGAATGCCCAGTTGAAGAGAGTTCAAAAGTGAGGGAGGGCAGAATAAGAGATTTATTGGTAGACGCTGACAGTGCCTTTGTGAATTTAATGGGTAAAGGATGTGTGAGTTATCAGTTAGCTGTTTTATGACAAAATAAGTGAGACTTATCAGTCCAATGAAAAGATGGAATGGGTACTTTCTGCCCTTAAAGACTGTCTGAAAACTATAATTGGTACAGAATGCTATGACCTAGGGTTTCCTGGTCCCACCTGGCCACCGGTGAGGGATGGGGGGGGGGGTAGAGTTGCCAGATCCAGATTGGGAAACTCCTGGAGATTTGGGGATGGAGCTTGGGAAGGACAGAGACCTCAGTGGGGTGCAATGCCATAGAGCCCACCTTCCAAAACATCCATTTACTCCAGGGGAACTGATCTCTGTAATCTGGAGATGAGGTGTAGAGGATTCCCAGGCCCCACTCCAGTTATTCCACCTATAGTAAAGGTTTCCCTTGATTGAAAGCCAGTCAAATACGACTCTAGGGATGTGGTGCTCATCTCCGTTTCCAAGCTGAAGAGTCAGCAGTGTCCAAAGACATTTCCGTGGTCATGTGGCCAGCATGACTAGACACCGAGGTGCACAGAATGGTGTTACCTTTCCACCAAAGTGGTACCTATTTATCTACTTGCAATTTCTTGCTTTTGAACTGCTAGGTTGGCAGGAGCTGGGACCAGAGACAGGAGCTCACTCTGTCATGCAGCACTCGGGTCTCGAACTGCTGAACTACTGACCTTCTGGTCTGCAGTTCAGCGTCTTAACCACTTGAGCCACCACAGTTCCATCTATACTGTCTCCCAATTCACTTCCCAGCCCAAGTCAAAGTGCAGATATTGACTTTTAAAGCCCTATGGCTGTGTAGATTTTTACAAATGTCGCTCTAACAGCAGCTGCCACCACAGCCGAAGGATCTTCACTCTGTGACTGAGGGGAAGCTGAGGCAACCATTTTGTAGCTGGCTCTGCCTCCTGTAGCAGCCATTTTGTGGTAGCTACTCTGTGGCTGCGCCCACCACAACTATGTCAGGTTTCCAATGGTGCCCACAGGCTCAAAAAGGTTGGGGACCCCTGCTTTACCAGCTGAGGGCCTGTCCACTGTAGAGATTTTAAAAATTTCCTTATCTGATCCTTCACACGCCCCATTTTGATGTATATTCTATGATCTCTGAAGCTTATTATTTGCCTTCCCAGTAAGGACATTCATAGAAGGTTCCACCACATGCAAAAACGAGAGGGAAGGAATTTTAAAATCTGCGATAGATTAGTTGTGGCATTAGTTGTGCTACCTAAGGGCATCAATGTGAGAACAAAAAATACTGTTTTAACTGACACCAAATGCCTTTGAAATGAATTAAAATAGTTGTCATGAAGAAATACATTCAATCCATTTTACTGATTACATCAGGAGCAGCTACTGTACTGGGTGCTTTGGGCTGCCAGTCATCCCAAGGCACTTTACAGTAACTGGAATGAAGAGATAATAATATTCGCCCAGCAGAAAGGAGGACACAAGGAGCCGGCTTCGTAGAACATCAGCAGTCATCTTTTTGCGGAGTGTTTTGCGGTGCCTTCCAGCACTATCCCCAACGCCTGCCCAGTTAGCCTGTATTATAATCCAGAAGCAGCCATGGAGGACCTCAGGAGGAGTTTTACATTGTCTTCTAATGTAAACAGCATCGCAAGAGAGTCGGATGGTCCCTCAGGAGTTCCACTGAGCAGTGATTGATGCGAAAAGGGATGGAATTGCTGTGATTCGGCATCAGTCACAGCTCTCTTTTGGCTCCCAAGCTGACCCTGTTAGCACAGCCTGACTTGGATCGTTTGTCTCAGAAGTACCGAGGGATTTAAAAACAGCTGTGGATTCAACCATTTCAAATGGGAACATACTTCTGGTTTGTGGTAAGAATAAACATACATCATATGCTTCCAGAGTGCGGGGACTCTCCATTCCTGACTTACTTTTCTGTCTCACTGTCTCTCACCTTCTCATTGTCTCCCCCCCAATTGCTTTCAACTTACACCCACTTTTGTCCCTACACATCTTTTTGTTCTCGCTGTTTATACTTCCCTTTCCATCCCTTATGCTGTGTAGGCAGGTGGGTGAGAACAGCATGTTCAGTGTCCAGAAGTAATGTTGGAGGCCTTTGATGCTCTCTATATCTAATAAGTTTTTAAAAAATGAATCCTAGCACTGCCTCTTTTAACAGCACATGGACAGTTCTCTGACATTACCAGTGCAAACAGACAGAAGTCCATCCTAACAACTCAATCACGTTCTTAGTAAGACAGAGCTAACTTCTGAGAAACAGGAAAATGCTGTTGTTAAATGTATTTGAGCTAATCTCGGCTCTGGATTTTTTACCCAGTCGCCCTCCCAATCAGATGAGATGAATACACTAACTATATTGTTTCTTTCTCCTAGGGAGAGCTACTCAAACACCTACTGGTTCAGCTCACCATCTGTTTGCTGGTTGCGAACAAGAATCCTTTTTTTTGTCCTTCAGTTTGCCCATTTGTGAACAGTTAGAGCCTGTTTATCGGGTTACTTTTCACATATACCATGCAGAGCATTGTGATTGGCAGCATTTCACATATGAAAGTTCTTACACAGCCTGATGGGAGTTCTACTTCCTCCCCTCCCCCACAGAGCTGTTGTCACTGCATCCTGCTCAGCAGCCAACTGTGTAAATAAGCAGCAAGCAAATTATTCAGTCAGCCAATCATTATAAAGAAAAACATGCTTTTTAAAAAGTGTTTGATGTTCGTTTAAGTCTGTGTTATTGAATTTGTATTGCACATGAAAGACTTAGTTTCCATGTGGCATCATTTAATTATCTGACCTGACCATCGATGACCCTGGGTGGATTGTCTCACCTACTGCACAGGTGTGAAATCCACCCCAAGGCAAAGGAACAAAATCCACCATCACAGCGACTGCACAGCTGCAAAGCTGTTCAACAGTTGTTCAAGGGGGACAGTGAATAGGTAAACAGACTGGAGGTTCCACTGATGGGTGATCACGGCTGACGGAGTATGTTCCCTCACTGAACATGTTCACAGTAACATTCACAGCACTCCAACCCATAGATCAATGTAATGGGTTACTAAGAAAATGGTGGATTTAATAGGTATGCATTAGCCTCCAATGGAACCTTCCAAAGGAGAGTGTGTGACTTGGGTCACTTGCACAGATCTCCTGGGCCTACTGGATCTTCAGATACTCTATACAGCACACATTGTCTCATCCTGCTTTCTCCTTGGGCCATGCAGAAGTCTCATTTACTTGAGTTTATCTGTGGGCAAAGCTGATAGATTGAATATCAGAACTGTGACAATTTTTCAGATCTCTCGGTATCAGCATAGGGGCAAGTATACACATTTTAAACTGGACCTCCTCGAGTTTGAACAAACATGGTTTTTAGGGATCTGATATTCCTGGTATGTTGTACTCTACTGAAGGCAAAGTTACCTGTATTTTTTACTTTCCTTTCTCATCTTCAGTCTCTTTATTTCTTCTGCAGTTTTGTTCCCTAGAGACATCCACTATGAGGAGTGATAAACTGAGAAATAGAATAATTACCACCACTTGTTCCATCTCGAACAACCTTGAGTGTTCTCGTTTAAAATGCTGGCACTGAAAGCCAAAAAGGATGTAACAGGTAACACGACTTCCCAACCACATCTGCCCCACAGCTAGTGTTTCTTTACCACATGAAGAAAACCGAAGCTTTTGTTTGCAGACGTTCCCCAGCCAGCACTAAATGAAGCCAGTCTGGTTCCCATGATATGATCATATTGTGCTAAATGGTTAAGGTACTCTGGTCATTTCAACCCTGCAGAGAATCTGTAGCCCTAACAAGAGGCATTCAGGTTTGGAGATGCTGACTTAGAATTCTGTTTTCAAACATATAGTGGATTGGTTTTTGCTTTTTTTTTTTGCTGGGGGGAAGGGTTAAATGTCTTATTATGTTTGTGGTCTAGCCCTCAAGGCTATGCGGGGGATGATCCGTGGGCTTCTGATGGGAGGGAAAGAAGGCTGCAGTTTTCTGCCAAACTGCAGCTGTGGATGAATATCTCCAAGAGAGTGAAAGAGAATTGAGCCAAGCTGTTTTCGCAGTTCATTCCCATAATGGATGTGAATGTCAAGACACCTTTGTCTGAAGTCAGAGCACTCTGGAACAAAACAAAACAAAACAAAGAATTTACTGGAGGTGTCAGGTTTCAAGAATGTACAAGCTGAGGTGGTAAGAATGCGGTGTGCCAGGACAGCAGTGGCTTTCTCCTCTGTCATTCTTCTTGGATAAAACATGGCCATTCTCCTGTCGTCTAGCCATCCCAGTCCCCAAAGAGAAGGCAATTCCATGGGTGTATTTGGTGGTAACACAGCATATTTAGTTTGATGCAAATTG
Source organism: Lepidodactylus listeri (assembly GCA_029233225.1). Classification (NCBI taxonomy): domain Eukaryota; kingdom Metazoa; phylum Chordata; class Lepidosauria; order Squamata; family Gekkonidae; genus Lepidodactylus; species Lepidodactylus listeri. The sequence continues at coordinate 23,529,151 of JARCFY010000012.1, forward strand.
TGTTTTGAAAAAGAGGAGAGTTCAGGAATTACTCAGAATGAATCTGAGAGCAGAAGATGTGTTTGATGCAGTCTGAATGCATCATCGTCACCTCCACCTCCACCACCACTGCCACAACCATCGTTTATGCAGAACTTCTTTTTAATGCTCAAGAGGTACTTGACAATTGTCTCAGCAATCCTTGCAGCAATGCTCTAAGGAAGAGAGGGTGTGTGTATGTGTGTGTAAAAGGCTGCCGAGTCACAGACCATTTCCTCAGTAGTGAAATTTACCACATCAACATTTCAAAAACTGCACATTATGTGACATTTTACTCTAGATTTTTCCTCGCTAGGAGCAAATTCAAAGTTGTCTCCTTACCCTACATTTTCAGAACTCACTAAATCTGAGGATTCTGAAAACACAGGGTAAGAAGGAGAAAACTTCAGGTTTGTGCCTGGTGAGGAAAAATCTAGTGTGGAAAATGTCACATAATGTGAAGTTTTTAAAATGTCAACGGAGGGGATATCACTACTGCAGAAATGGCCACAGCCAACTTATGGCAACCCCAGAAAGCGGTTTTTCAAGGCAAGTGAGAAGCAGAGGTGGTTTGACATTCCTTTCCTGTGAAAAGTCTTCCTTGGAGGTCTCCCTTCCAAGGACGGACCCTGTTTAGCTTCTGAGATCTGATGAGATCAGACTATGCCATGCTGCCTTCCCTCCTGTGAGGAAGACTACCATTTGCTTATTTATTTAATTTACCTCCACATTTTTCAGTCAAGGGATTTAAATAATTTTTAAAAAGCTGCCCACAGGACCAAAACAGATGTGATGCTGGGAAATGCATCCTCAGATCTTACCGGCATTCTTAAAAGGCTGATATGGGGCAGTGCCCCATGGCAGGGGAAGAGAGGGTTTAATCCTACCCCATCCATTCCAGTGCTCATCAAAACTGGTTGCTGTCTACTTATTTGAACCATTTTTTATGCTGCCTTTCCACCCAAATAGGGTCTCCGAGGCAATGAATATCAGACATTAAAATGTTTCATTATTAGCAATGAAAAGAAAAAAGATGGGCAAAGAGAGGGTGACTTGTCTTTTTCCTTTCCAAGGCAAAAAACCAGGACGGCAGCAGTCAGTTTTGATTAATGAAACCATGCAGATGGAATCCCACTTCCCATTGTACTCCAGCTTTGATGTGAATCAGGTCTCTTTGCTGTAGGGAAAACCTTTTAAAAATACCTTTTAAAAAGGTTTCTTTTTGGTCAGCAGATATATTTCTTTGAAACATTCCTGTGCTACCTTCCAAGCCACCTCAGGATCCCCAAGAGTGCAAATATTCAACCATCAAAATAGCATTTAAAATGCAAATATGTATACAAAACATTTAAATAAAAATGCATGAACACATGCAAACAGATGAACAGGGAGGAGGGCTAATAAGATTTAAAGAGGGAACACCAAAACCAATTAACAAAGACTTCACCTGCTGGCGGAAGATGATGATAGAGGGGGAGGCAGATGAATCTTCCCAGGGAAGGAGTGCCAAACATAGGATGTTGGGGGATACAGGTTTGTGTGGCCTTTCACTTGGGGTGCAGACAATATTTTCCTTTCCTTTCCTTTCCTTTTGTACCCTTTGAAGCTCATTGAATATTTTTTAGATGCAAGGGCTAAAAAGACTGAGACAAATTTTGCAATTGTTAGAGTGATCTTAAGAAGACAGTACCCTCCCATCAGAGATGAGGAAGAGAGCCTGAGAGATGGTCACTTGTCACAGCTAATCATTCTAGTAGAACTAGAGTTTGAATTTTGAACCACCAACTTCCCAGCTCATAGCTGACTCTCTTAGTCATCACCATCAATTACTTCTCCAGGTTGTCTGCAATTTGTTTCCAAAAGCCTAGGGTAGCCAGAGATGGATCTTGTGCCATTAAGGAATGCCTGCTGTTCAGAACACATCTATCCAACAGTGTTGAGCTGGTTTAATAATTGTCCCCTAGGAACCTGAGCAACTGTAGTATGTGTTAGGGGTCTAGGTCAATATACCTGCTTCACATTACAATTCCCAAAATTCTTTGCAAGGTACGGTGTACTCCAGGAGTTGCACAGAACAGACAATCCATCTGCATTGTATTGCATCACACCAGATTTGGGTGAAAAGAGCCACATAATGAAATTTCCAGTTTTGTGAAGCCTAGTCAACATGACAATTACAATCACATTCATGGGTAAGCAAGAACCCTATCCTCAAAGCAGGGAAGCACATGGAGCTGTGTAGACATACATGAGTAGGCTGGAACATGGTTGGATTGGGGCCTTTATATGCAAAATAAAAGCTGTTGATAAAGTACTTTAATTACAAAAGAACTGTTAGTTATTTCTGTCATGCATGGTCAATCACCTGCCAGTTCATGTTCTCCTTGTATGTAGGAACAATGAACAATTGGACTACTGGTTTGCATCCAAACAACTTGGGACAAAGTTGGCTACATGGGCTCAATTCATGCTGCTTTCTCTAAAATGCCCCTCTGGCAGCATGTCTGGCGCTACTGTTTTCCCCAACTCAAAAGAGTACATTGTTAAAAGGGGAGGGGGAATAATATTTGTTGTGCTGAGACTTGCTGCTTTGATTTCTCTATGTGTCTTGCTATGATAGTGTATCTCACAAATCTTGTAATCAGTTCTCATGGTCATGATAGATGCAGTCAACAGCACAAGGTCAAAAAGCAGACAATGTATCAGTTGTAGATGGTTTAAAACCAGGGATATTTTTGGGCAGGAACGCACAGGAACGGAGTTCCAGCTGGCTTCTGAGTTGGCCACGCCTACAGCCTCCCCCCCGGTTCCCCAGGCACCTTGCAAGCCGCAGGACGCCTGGGGAAGCCAAACCAATCCAGGGAGGGAAGGTAGTTTAAACTGCCTCCCCTCCTGGGGAAGCTGATCCAGAAACTGCCTTCCTTCCCCCGGGTTCCTCATGCGCCTTGCAAGCCACGGGGCACCTGGGGAAGTTAATCCTGGGAGGGAACTGTGCTGCCAGGGGGTGTAACCTAATATGCTAATGAGTTTCTGCTGTTGGGTGTGGCCTGTTATGCGAATGAGTTCCTGCTGGGCTTTTTTTTGTTACACAAAAAAAGCCTTGTTTAAAACCATGCATCCAACTGAGCAGGTGCAGAGAGGGCAAATAGTTTTGAAGGTGCAGGGGCTCCAATAGAGGAGCCATGGAGGAGGGGGGGGGGTGTCCAGTGATGGCTGTAGTGTTTGGCAGATTCATACTGGAGAAGACAGTTATTCAACTTGAAATAGCTGCCATTGCCCAAACTTTCAAAAGAACAGTGATCCTCCCCCTCCCCATTTACATGTGTGTGCAGAGCGGAAATCAGTTTACCTGGCATTAACCTGACCTGGAGGAAGGCAGTTTATCTTACTGGGAAAGTCTGATACATATTTCTACAGATCACTACATAAATATGAGAACTTTCATTTTCCATCTGCTTTGTATTATTTACAGGCTTTTAATCACAAAGTTGTTCTTGTCACAAAACTTCCTTTATCTCTTACCAAACACCTGGCAGGTCGTTGCATAGGAGGGGGAGTGCGGGCTCAGTTAACGTGTAGGACTGGCTGGGCTGCACTCTGAATTGCTGCCTCATGCACACTGAAAGAGTATCCTACAGTACATCTTATACACACTTGTGATTGTGCATCAATAGAGAAGATCAGTAGAGATCTCGTTGTCAGTGGTCAGTTGTGATTCAATCCAAGCTGTGAACTTCTCCATGAAGATCCACTGAAAGGCCTCCAAGGACCTTGAAACACTGGCTCAGAGGAGATCCTTCAGACACTCTTGCTGTTCCATAAATTAGCCCACACCATCCAGATTACACAGGATCCCATGCCAGTTTGGTGTAGTGGTTAAGAGCATGGACTCTAATCTAGGAGAACTGGGTTTGATTCCCCACTCTTCCACATGAAGTTCCTGGTGTGACCTTGGGTCAGTCACAAGTTCTCTCAGAGCTCCTTCTCTCAAGAGCAGTCCTCAAAAGACCTCTCTCAGCCCCACCTACCTCACAGGGTGTCTGTCGTGGGGAGGGGAAGGGAAAAGAGATTGTAAGCCGCTTTGAGGCTCCGAGTGAAGGGTGGGGTATAAATCCAATCTCTTCCTCCTCCTCCTCCTTTTCATCGAAGGACTGGACAGGGCAGTGGCTCAGCTGTAATAATGAACATACTTTGCATTTAGAAGTCCCTAGGCCCTGGTATCTCCAATAAAAAAGGTCTCAAATGGCTTGTGATAGGGAAGGAGGAATACCGAGAGAACCACAACCCCAAACAACATGGACAATAAAGAACAAAAAAGGTTGTGAAAAACGCTAATATAATGTAAATGCAATGAACAGAACACAATACATGCACAATAAATCAGTGTATACAAAAGTCCAAAGTAGTCCAAAGTAGTTGACGAGGTTCTCCAGAATAAAATCTCATTTCATCTGAAGACTTCATCCAAACAGGAAGTATTTGATAGGTTGCATGATGCATACAATTAGGGCAAAAAATATCAAGTCTGATCTAACGAGATTTTATTCTGGAGAACCCCGTCGACTACTTTGGACTACTTTGGACTTTTGTATACACTGATTTATTGTGCATGTATTGTGTTCATTGCATTTACATTATATTAGTGTTTTTCACAACCTTTTTTGTTCTTTATTGTCCCTTGTGATAGGGAAGAAGTGTAGCCATAATGTTTGCTGGAGTGGGTCATGGGGACCATATCCCTCCAGTCTTGACCCATCTACACTAGCTGCCAATCTCTTTCAGGGCACAATTCAAAGTGCTGGTGTTGACCTTTAAAGCCCTGTATGGTTTGAGACCAACATATCTGAAGGACTGCCTATTCCCTTTTGAACCTACCTGACTACTACAGTCATATCCCAAGGTCCTGCTTTGGGAAGAAGAAAAAGAAGAAGAGGAAGAGGAAGAGGAGGAGGAGGAGAGGAGGAGGAGATTGGATTTATATCCCGCCCTTCACTCACTTGGAGTCTCAGAGAGGCTTACAAACCCCTTTCCCTTCCCCTCCCCACAACAGACACCCTGTGAGGTAGGTGGGGCTGAGAGACCTCTGAGACAACTGTCCTTGAGAGAACAGCTGGTATAGAGCTATGGCTTGCCCAAGGTCATCCAGCAGGTGCAAGTGGAGGAGTGGGGAATCAAACCCAGTTCTCCCAGATTAGAGTCCGTGCACTTAACCACTACATCAAACTGGCTCTCAGTCCCTGCCTTCTGAAATTAGGTGGGTGGCAACCCAGGAGAGGGTCCTATTGGCTGTGGCACCAAAACTCTGGAACTCTCTCTCTAGGGAGACTTATCTGTTCCCTTCTGTTGCCATCTTCTGCCAGTAGGTGAAGATGTCTGTGTCTTGACTTCTGGCAAGACTTGCGATAATGGCGGACGTTCTCCTCTGCAACTGCGGGGAGCGCAATCCGTACCCGGCGGGAAGAAGGGGCTCTGGACTGGTGCCGAGCCCCCAGAGACCCCAGTGAGGGGGCTCTGCCTGGGGTGGCACGAAGGGGATCTCTCCCTACGGTGGCGATCGAGGGATCGAGATCCCTTTTCATCACCCCCATAGGTTCCCCCGCCGTGGGAGCCGTATGGCTGAAAGTGCAAATCCGTGAAGCAGCAGAGAGTGCGAAGCAATGAGGCTGGAACTGACAGTTACGCATGGAGAAAACGTGAGTCTGAAGTAAGAAAAGCAGAATACAGCGGGAAGACGGCGGGAGGAGTGAAACCCACCCACCCCCTCTCCGGGACTGGCGTACTTACCAGACTCTTCACGTGGCGTTACTGCATGAATAAAAGCCCATCCGCCTTGCTAGATGGCAGCATCACTCACTTGGAGATATAAACTTTAAAAGGACATAAGTGCTGTTCGAAAATTTGCTCCTTTCGTTCATCTTATCTATCTATAAACAAAGAGCGCAGCCTCAACAATGGCGGGGAAACCGAAACCTTCCCCCAAACTAGGAAGTACAGCTCCGAGTGCAAAGGTTGATACCACAGAGATGAGCGCGGTGTTCTCCTCGTTATTGCGACCTCTAGTGGACCAAATGACAGCTCTCAACGTGAAGATGGACAAAATGCAGTTAGAACTAAAAGAGTCGAATAAAACCACAGAGAACCTGCAGCGAGAACTTCTGGAAGTAAAAACTTCAGTAAAAAACCAAGACTCAAGACTACAAAAGGCAGAGAAGGAAAAGGCCTTCCACCATGATCAGCTTTTGAAATTACAAATGGAAAGATCGAATTTTTTCCTAAGACTTCAGAATGTGCCAGAAAACACAGGAGAAGACCTTAAAAATTTGCTAAGTGAAGCACTTGAACCAGTGACAGGCATGAAAGCAGCGGATATAAAAAGCGATATGGATATGGTTTACAGAACCTATCCAGATTACACTAAAAAGAAAAGCCTGCCTGGTGAAATTATGATAAGGTTCTCCAAAAAATCTACAAGAGACGTGGTGCTTAGGACCACAAACAAAGCAGCTCTGAAGATCCTGGGAGAAGAAGTAAAAGTGATGAAGGATATCCCATTTGAAATAAGGAAAAGAAGGAAAGCCTATGGAAAATTGACATCTTGGCTCCAGTCTGAGTCTATCATCTATCGCTGGAATACTCCAGAAGGACTATGCTTCAGCATCAAAGATAAGAAGTATAAGATTGACTCTGTTCAACAAGCGAAAAAATTTCTGGAAAAAAGCAAAGAAAAGAAAACTGGGAGAGACTCAGATGGTTCACTGGCCTCGCAAGAAAGCATGTATGGATTTGATAGCTCAAAGAGTGAAGAAGAAGTGTCTGACTCGGAAAAAGGAGCAGCAGCTCCAAAAGTAGATGAGACTGTTAAGACAAGAAGAGGACGAAAGAAGAAATAGTGATTAAACTGTTTTATTAAGCATTGCACCTATGTATTATAAATTGTTTAATTAACCGTATTTCTCTAGGTGGGCGTGCCTGCCAAATAGTTTTGATAATTTTTATAGTAGCAGTAACAAAATAATTGAAATTTATCCAAGGTTCTAAATGCTTCATAATTATATTATGTAACATGGTAGTATTAAGCAAATGATAAAGTACTCTCTGTATAAGGTATATGTAGCTTAGATTGTAGCGTATTAGTTGTAGATATAGGAAAAATCAATAAAAATTTATTAAAAAAAAAAAGATGTCTGTGTCTTATTTGGCATTTCCTCAGTGATCCTACTCAATATTGTATTTTTAATGCTTTTGTATGTGTTTTAGTTCTGGTTTTAATTGTTTTAATGATGTCATTTTTGATGATTTCTAAAATGTGGTTTTATTATTTGTGTTTTGATTTGTTACCCAACTTAGAGGCCCTCATGAGAGCAGAAAGGTGGGGTATACATTTTGTAAAAACAAATAAAAATAAATCTTCCTCTGCTTGAGATTCTGGACAGCCACATCTTATTAAAGCAGACAGTTCTGAGGAAGATGAACCAGTCTCTAAGGCAGTTTCATATGCTTCACTGCCTCTTTCTTGCAAATATTCTGGCATCTATAAGGCTTTATTAGTTTTGTCAATGGTGTCACTGTGGCCACTGTGTGACAGAGTTCTGGACTGGATGGGCCATTGGCCAGATCCAACATTTGGCTTCTCTTATCTTCTCATGCCTTTTAAACATCATGTGAAATAGTCTTTCGTCTTGTGTAGGTTTCTGTTTCATTTTATCTGGGATTTTCACCATCATCCCTTTAAAATTCTCACAACTGGTACTCCGAGTTGTCTCCACAAGCTTCATTCTTGAAAAGTGATAGAGCTGCATCACTTCGCTCCCCTTCCCTCTTCTCTTTATTTTCCTGTGAATACTGATGGAGTCAGCGTAGTGTAGACTAGAGAGAGACTGGAGAATCTTGGGCATTCTGTCTATTCCACCCTGCCCCTCCTGTGAGTAATATTCTACTCTTGCCAGACTTCATGTCATGTCATAATTGATTGATCTATTGCCAATTCCCATCTCCAGGATCTTGCAGGAGCTGTAACAGTTCTCATTCATCATAGAGTAAAAATAATTGAAGCAATCCACCTGCTTCCTGTCCTATGTCACTGGTTACAAGTAACACTCCTGGATTTATATTGTGCACTCTGCTTTAATTGTTCTTTAGAAAACCCACAGACAACATATTTCTCTGAACAGACAAGCCATTCACTTTTCACACTTTGTTTTACCTAGTCTGTTTAGGATTGCACTGCTAGGACTGCGCACAGAAATGCCATTGTGAATTACAATGCTCACGTGCACTGCTTACATTGACCTGCAGGCACTTCTTTTTTTCTTTTTAATTTTAAAAAATGTATTAAATATAATGCAAAAAATACGTATATCGTCATGAAAAAAGGTGAAGGAAAGAGGTAATAACACCTATATGGTGACGGGAAGGTAATTAACATATTCATACCATTAAGGGTGTTAAGCCAGATCATAACCCCCTCATGAGACAGTTAACAACCAAACACTCAGAAATGAATCCAGTCCTGATGGTGTACATCAGATGGAATAATCTCAGCTAGATATTGCAGTATTGGGAGCCAGGTAACTACCAAGGAGGCACTGTTCATTATCATCACAGAAGTAGGGGTTTAGACCATCAGGGATCTTTCCCATCACAAATTGTGTCCATAGTTTATCGAGCCATAGTTCTATAGTTGGTGCTTCCTTGGCTTTCCATTTGGAAGCAATGGCTAGCCTTGCCGCCACAGTAGGGTAGAAATCCCAGCCTTCTCACCTTTCTTTGTGGGCAATCGGACCACAGTTCTAGTAGGGCTAGATCTAAGGTAGGAGAGATGACCTGACCAGGCATTCTACCAATTCTAGCTAAAACATCTTGCCAGAAACTCTGGATGACAGGACAATCCCACCAGCAATGTTGAAATGTCTCAACTTGGCCATATCCTTTCCAACACAATGGGCTGATACCCTTGTTTATCTTGTGTAGCCTGGAGGGAGTGCAGTACCACCTGGTCTGCATCTTAAAAGCCTGGAGCTGAATATTAAGAAGTTTTTGAGAAATGAGCACCTGAGTTCCAAACCTGGTGCCATTCTGTAAGTGAGAGTTCTCTAACCAGGTCCGGTTCCCATTTCTCCTGCGCAAGTGTTTGGCCTTCTGTGAAGACCTTTATGAAGATATTATAAATAGAATATAAGAAGCCTCTTGAGGCACCATCATAATTCCTAAAAATAGTCTCAAAATCTGAAAACAGGGACAAGGAGGAGCCTTTTCTTTTAAGAGTTTCTATCCTACCCCTTAAAAGAAAAGGCTCCTCCTTGCCCGTTTTCAGATTTTGAGACTATTTTTAAGAATTATGACGGGGACTCAAGAGGCCTCTGATCCTCTATTTATAGTACCCTCATAAAGGACTTCAAGGCCATGGTGGCTCAGAGGTTAAGACGCTGAGCTGCAGACCAGAAGACTGGTAGCTTGGCAATTTGAGACTCGAGTGCCACATGATGGAGTGAGCTCCCATCTCTGGCCCCAGCTCCTGCCAACCTAGCAGTTTGAAAGCAAGAAATTGCAAGTAGATAAATAGGTACCACTTCGGTGGAAAGGTAACAGTGTTCCGTGCGCCTTAGCATTTAGTCATGCTGGCCACATGACCATGGAAAAGTCTTCGGACAGCTCTGGCTCTTCGGCTTGGAAATGGAGATGAGCACTGCCCCCTCAAATTGTATTCGACTGGCTTTCGAGCAAGGGAAACCTTTACTTTTGACCTTATCATACCCCTGACCTGGAAATATCTAAACCACTGGTTCATAATGTACCCCTTTATCTCTCTTTTCATTATTTTTCCACTGCACACCCAATCTATGGGCTGTGATAATCCAGCAGGGACCCATTCCTTAACAATGGACTTGAATGACAAGAAGAGGAGGAGGAGGAGGAGGAGATTGGATTTATATCCCACCCTTCACTCATTTGGAGTCTCAGAGAGGCTTACAAACCCCTTCCCCTCCCCACCACAGATACCCTATGAGGTTGGTGGGGCTGAGAGAGCTCTTTCCAGAGCTGTCCTTGAAAGAACAGCTGGGACAGAACTATGGTTTGCCCAAGGTCATCCAGCAGCTGCAATTGGAGGAGTGGGGAACCAAACCCGGTTCTCCCAGATTAGAGTCTGCACACTTGACCACTACTATGCACTTAACTAGCAACCCTCCATTATGGAGAGTGGAATTAACAGTGAGAGTACTTGGACTAGGTCTTTTTTCATGCTGTCCCAAATCTTCACTGAGGTATTCAAAGAGCAGTTATGAATCACCTGGGTGACTGAGTGCTGGTTTAAGCCAACAAAGTTCCTGCAGGGAGAATGGGGCCGAAAAAGCTTGTTCTATGGATATCCATTTCTCAGGGGAGTTCCCTTGAAGCATCTTGCACTATAATAATACCCTTTACGATTGAGGAGACCCATTCCTCCATCACATGAAGCCCTACACAAGGTCTTAAAGGGACTCTGGGTTTCATATTAGACCACAGAAAATTGGTGAGGGTCTATTGCCATCCCTTCAGTGTCAGATCTGTGAAGTTTGTTGGAACAGTCCAAAATAAAAATATAAACTTGGGTAGCATAAAGTTTTTAACCAAGTGAAGCCTATCTGACCATGATAGTCTTAATTTGTTCCACCCTGTTATCTGCGTGCAGATTTCCTTGTATATTTTGTCAAAATTATATAAATCAGTCATTTAAAATCTGAGGGTATAAAAATCCCTAGATGACACCAATCTTTATCTACCAAGAGAAATTTAAGAGATTTTAAATTGGAAACATTAGATGGTTTCAAGTTAAGAGGGTATAACTCTGATTTGCTCTGATTTATTGCTAAGCCCAGGGCTTTTTTTTTGTAGAAAAAGCCCAGCAGGAACTCATTAGCATAATAGGCTACACCCAACAACAGAAACTTACTAGCATATTAGGCCACACCCCTGACAGTGCAGCTCTCTCCCAGGATCAGCTTTCCCAGGTGCCCCGTGCCTTGCGGAGTGCATGGGGAACCCAAGGAGGGGACGCAGTCCTGTCTTCCCTCAGCACCCCGCAACTTGTGAGGCACCTGGGGAACCCAAAGTGGTGGGAGGCTATAGGCGTGGCCAACTCGGAAGCCAGCTGGAACTCCGTTCCTGTGCATTCCTGCCCAAAAAAAGCCCTGGCTAAGCCCAAGATCTGGCAGAAAGCCTGAAGGCTAGAGCGCAAGGTTAGAATGCCAGGGAATCCTCTGGTTTTGTGAGATATAGGACCAAATCATCGGCATAGAGGGAGATTTTATGTTCTGAATTACCAATTTCTTCCCCGGTGATATTCATAGATAAGGTTGCACTGATTTCCACTGATTTCCACCAGTTTGCCCCTCAGGACCTGGGAGAACCCCCCAAAAGTGCTGATACTCAGTACTGGTCATTGCTGCTGTTGTTGTTGTTGTTAGCCCTGGTTATGTCCATGCAGGACCAGCAGGGGAGGGACTGGGGGAACAAAATTCCTGGGGCCAAGTCTGTTAACCTGCTAGCCATGCCTTCCTGTAAAGTTTACTACTAGACTGAGGCAAACCTTGTCTTGCTTATCAGATGCTGTTAAGCCCATCAACTAAGCCAGTATTGGAGCAAGGCAAGACTAGCCAGCACAGCTCATGGCTGCTACAGACATTGCCAGGATGCATCCTCCTAACAATGTCATTATCTTCAGCAGTCTGTGGGTCCCCTTTTCCTTTCATTCCACCCAGCTCCATAGCTTTGTCTGTGTATCCAGCTCTTGCAAAGGGGCAGCCCTGTTAGTGGGTTGTAGCAAAATTATTTTAAAAAATCCCCCCCCCCCACTTCTCTCCTTCATTTTGCTCTCTGCCTTTCATGATCTGCCATCATTTGCCTCGCCCCAATTCTATTTTTTCTCCCTTCTCTTATGTTTCAGTCTTGGTCTCAGCTCCTTCTTATCCAACTTGATCGGCGACTTAGAACCTAGCTAACAGTACTATAGCAGCAAACCTTTGTTAATATTATGATATTCCCCAGGATATATCAAAGTAGTAAAATGATGCTTCCCTCCTCTCCCTTTAAATACATGATAATAGAATGTTGATCTGCTTTTGTGGCTATAAATGAGGAACAAAAGTTAGAATTTAGCTTAGCTTTCATTACAAATATTGTGTGTGTGTATGTGTGTGTGTGTGTGTGTGCGCGCGTGTAACCTGGGTGAGATATTGTGATTCCTTTCATTGTTGGCCCTGGAACTCCTGAAGCTGGTGGCCAGTTTTGAAAGTTTTGAGAGTCCTGGTTTTATTTTCTGATGAGTTATGCCTGCCACAAATAGAGAGGCGAATGGACATGTGGATTATTTTATTGTTATAGATGCATAGTAACAGCTATCTAAGTGATTTTTTCAGTTATGATATTTGATTTGGATTAGGGTGATGTGCAGGGGTGGTGGTGGAATTTTTGTCCCAGGGCCCATGGTGGCTCTTGGCAGCCTTGTGTCTATGTATCTCATTTACCACTTGATCTATGTTGACTACACTACCCCCTTACAATACCTGTTGAGGTCATCTTTGACAGTGCTGATCACCTGCAGGAGAAGGGAAGGAAGGATCTGGATTCAGTTTCCTGCTTCCTTGGCTTTGTCATCACTCACAGTGCTAACCATCTGTTTGATACTACATGCAGTCAGTCTAGGTAGAAGGGCTCTGGAGTTCTGGGCTCTGTGGGGCAAGATCCTGCTAGACAATCTGATTCCCTGTTCTCTAATGGATGCAGTTCCCATCAGCAGATATATGAGTCACCCTTGCTGGAATGGAGTGCACAAGGAATTCAAGAGGACTAACTTCAGCTTTGTTTCTCCCAGTCAAATTGCTGTTCACAGGCCTGGGGAGGCTGTCGATTACTAATAAGCAGTAGCTCCTATCTGTTCAAGCTATTCATTTTCCTGGTGCTGAGCCTGCATGAGCTGACGTGTAGGCAGCATGATAGGTAGAGAGAGGGGAGGTTGCAGGTGAATGCTATGTTTTTGTTTCCTCAGAGGTTGGCAGCCACTGGGGCAGGCAGCGGCAAATGTTTTGCTTGTACCCTCTGGGGAAGGGGGAATAGAGACAAATGCTAATTTTAGCCCTCCAGGATGTTGCTCAGTGTCTGCTGGGGAAGGATACAACACCTAAGAATTTCATCCCAAGGGGAAGGGCAAAGCTGCAGGTAGAAATGTGGGTCCCATCCAAGCCCACAAAAAGGTGAATAGCAACGACGACAAAACCCTTTCAAATAACAAATGTCAGTATCCAGCTTTTTTCAAGTAGCTGAAAATAAAAAGTTTTTTTTGCGTACATCTGTAGTTTGTTGTTCTTCAAACATGGAGCGTGAATCCTGAACGTGAACATCAACTTTCATTTCTCTGGCTCGCTAATCGAGGAAGATGTTCACATTTTGCACTCACCCTCCCTGCTTTGAAAACAGGTGTGGGGGTTGACCTGTTACTTGAACTTGAAATACAGAATTGTGCCCTGAACATGTGTACCAAATTTAATTGCAATACCTCAGTGTCCAGTGGAGTTATTGCATTGCTAAGAAACATGTAAATGAGATGCCAAACAAGCCAAGACAAGCTGCCACGTCATATGAGCCCAGTAGCCATGCTGTCTGTGAAGCACAGCTGCTATGCAACATTGACGGACCTGTAGCAGATCTCTGTGCAATCCCCAAATGACACAAATGGATGTTCTATAGCAGTAGAGCTGGGTGAATTCTGCCCAATATCTGCAGCACAGCTGCTGAGGGTGGCTGTTTGAAGCCAGCTCGTACATTGTTGTTATTGGCGCCGCACCAGGAGCTTGCAAAGCAAAAATTCAGTCACTTAAGCACAGCCGTATGGTTTTCCTGTCAGTTCACCATGATGTATAGCTTCAATGTGTCCTATAACCTGTACATTTCTTTGTACAGAAATATAATTAATTGTGAGCCGCTGCTCCACATTGGGGGGGGGGGGGGAACAGCTAAGAAATGTTTAATTTGTTTATTCAAAACATGAACTTTTTTTTTTAAATTCCCCTTTTGCTTTTCAGGCGGTGAGGGCAAAGAGGGTTAAGCAAAGCACCTCTGGTTCCCGGAACTTCAAAAGAAGGAAAACAAAGAGGGAAGAAAAGACAAGAAAGAACCGCCAGTCTCACCCTTCTGGAAAGAACTAAGACGAGAAACAGAGAGCACATGATTTGAGCCAAAGACATCCAAATCCAAGTTTCTGAGGATGTAAAATCTTTTACTGGGAGTTGAGACGGTGGGAAAGAATGAAAGATGCCATCCAGCCTTCACAAGGAAACAAAAAAATGAAAATAAAACCTTTGTGAAAAGTATGGAAAGTAGCACCAGAGATGGAGACTGGGATTCTCCATTCTACTTTAGGGAATAGTTTTCACTGCTGGTTTGTTTCCCTGTCATCGGATGTGAGGTAAGCTGAAAGTGACTGAGGCCCTGTACCAAATGGAGTGCCAGCCTCCAGCTGGGATCTGGAAATCTCCTGGAATTACAAGTGATCTCCAGATGACAGAGATCAGCTTCCCTGGAGAAAATGTCTACTTTGGAGGGCGGGCTCCATGGCATTATACCCTGCTGACGTCCCTCCCTTCTCCAAACCCAGGCTCCACCCGCAAATTTCCAGGAATTTCCCAATTCAGAGTTGGCAACCCTAGTGCCAGACAAGAAGTTTGCAGCCCAGAGAGTCCTTCTTGAGAGAGACACATTAAATATAAAGCCAAAATCACAAGGATGAAAACAAAAAAGCTTTTCTGTTTTCAAACATCAGAGATTGGTCCAATTAATCCTATCACTTCCATTATGTTTGTCTCTTCTATGGAATGCCCTGATAGTGTAATCCTAAACAGTTATGCCTTTCTAAGTGAACTGAAGTCAATTTAACTCTGCTTAGGATGGCCCTGTTAGTCTAAAAACGTAAAGCTTATCTCCAAGAAAATAAGTTTCAAGCCCAATAACACTGAGAGCCAGCATGGTGTAATGGTTAAGAGCAGCAGATTCTAATCTGGAGAACAGGGTTTGATTCCCCACTCTTCCACATGGAGCATGCTGGCTGACCTTGGGCCAGTCACAGTTCTCTCAGAGCTCTCTCTCAGCCCCACCTGCCTCACAGGGTGACTGTTGTGGGGAGAGGAAGGGAAGGTGATTGTCAGCTGCTTTAAGATTCCTTAAGGTTGATAAAAACAGGGTATAAAAACCCACCTTCTTTAAAGACCAACAAGATTTCCAAAGTGTAAGTCTTCAAGAGTCAAATAGGTATCTGACGAAGATATTTGGTTTCTGAAGGCTTATACTGTGGAAATCTTATTGGTCTTTAGGGTGAAACTCGACCTTAATCTTGCTCTTCTATTGCAAACCAACACAACTGCCCACTTGAAACTATCTGGAAGAGCATTCCACACTAGACCTTAAATCCAGGTTCAACCCACTCCCCGAACTTAATTCTACACTACACACAAGTTCACCCCTGTAATTAGGGTATTTTTTACATTCTACACTACGCTTGAGTTTACCCCTGTAATTATCTTGGGGTATTTTTTGTTTCCACATTACACTGAGGTCACCCCGGTTTCTCCCCACACTTGTCCCAGGATAAACAGATGTTGTTATAACCAGGGATAAGTGCAAGGTATTATGTTGCGAGTTGAACTCTGATAAAGTCAGGGATGAGATCCAAGTGTGGAAAGGACTGTAGTGTGTCTTTAGTGGACAGGTTTCTAGTGGTCTCAACAGTGGACTCAAAGCTGCTTTGAATTTTACTTATGGCTTGCATCAACTTAAAATTACAACAGCACATAATACTTATAATCTCTAAATAAAACAAAAAAAACCTCCAAACCAGCCACAGTCAAGAACAAGCCAGCAGAATAGGCATAAAACAATCGAATTGATTGCCTCCCAAAGACCTCTTGAAAAAGCACAGTATTAACTTGGTGACATGACCAATAGTGATGAAACAAAGCACACCTTTCCAGGGAGTGAATGCCAGGGTCCCTATCCACTACTCAAAAGGCACTGTTTTATGTAACTACTCAACACTGCTGGAGAAACACAAAGCAGGATCTCTGAAGATGACCTTATTGTTCATTCGGGTTCATGTAGAGACGGTGGGCTTTAAAGTGTCCTGGTCCTGATCACTTAGGGTTTAAAAGGCTTTAAACCAGCTGGCACCTTAAACTGAGTCCAGAAACCAACTAATTGCTTCAGAATCAGAGTAATATCATCTAAGTATCACAGGTTTACCGTGTTTGCCTTTCACTGCAGATTTACTTCTAGGCCTAGATCAAAATCTGAGCTTATGAGCAAGCACTTGGGTGATGGCATAACTATATTTGACCAATACAGGCAAAACAAGTCAATGTATTTGGGGAAGAAGCCACACAAACAATTATATGAAGTATTGGTTTTGGTTTGGGGATGGGGGTGGATACTTGTGTAAGATGCAATGTAGTAGTTTTTTTCAGCCTCCAAAGATGGCCAACAATCATTCCTGCTACTGAGGTAGCATCTGCTACTGAGGTATGACAACCCCTGACCACTCCCCTCCCTCAGAGGCAAGGTTTTCCCTCCATTTTTCTTTCCTTTTCTGACTGAGCAGCCCTAGTGGTCTGTTTTCTTTTTCCTGAAGAACTTTGGCTATCCTATCCTGTCTTAGTATATTTTATTTATTTCATTGAATTTCTATACAGCTTGGAGCAGCTTATCACTCAGGACTCTCTGTTTCTGTGAAGAATTAACCCTTCACAGTCCTTTAGCTGTTTGTACAGCACTTCTAAGCTTTTTAAAAGTGCAGTCTGTCACATGAGGGAACACAAAAGGCACATTTGCAAACTGTACAGCTGGTCAGCTGCCTCTGTTGGAGAGCTTCCAGATAAGTAAGGACCGCACAAGGGCAGTGAGCCATGTCAAAATTTTGTTCCATCTCTTCTGTCAGGATCATGGAGAAGAGTAGAAGTTAACAAGCTTCAAGTGATCACCTAATTCCATTGTATGTATTACTTACTTCACTGCCCATAATTCTCTGTCAGTTGAATGAATGAATGAATGCCTTGGTACCAGTCCCAGTTCTGAAAAAGAGTTTTGCTTACTCAGCAGGCAGTTAACAATTGCTGAGGCAATGTGATCTCCTTTTGCTAAATCCGTTTCCATTCACAGATAATTCTCTGACAGACTCATGAAAAGATGTATTCCTTCCACTGAGAAGCCAAACCTCTGCTATGCTGACATGCAGGGGTCATTTCGTAGAAAAAGAGGTGCAGGAGCTCATTAGCATAACTCATTAGCATATGCCACATCACTGGAAGTGTGTCAGAAAGGGAATGTCAGTTTCAGCCCCATTATACCCTATGGGCCATTGAAATCAATGGCAAAAACTCATAGGGTATATGAGGGGCTGGAGGAAAGGGGGTTTGAGGGAGAGGCTCCAAACTCGCAGGGTAGCTGCTGGGGCCTCTCCTCGAAATACCCACCAAGTTTCAAGAAGATTGGACCACGGGGTCAAATTCTACGGGCCCCAAAACAGGTTGCCCCATCCCCTTCGTTGTTCTCTGTGGTGGGAAAAAATGTTACTTTTCCCCTACCATAGAGAAAAATGGAGGGAATGGGGGCAACCTGTTTGGGGGCCTGTAGAATTGGACCCCCTGGTCCAATCTTCTTGAAAATTGGTGGGTATTTGGGGGAGAGGCTCCAGCAGCTACTCTGCGAGTTTTGAGCCTATCCCTCAAACCCCCTTCCCTCCAGCTGCTTTTAAAGCTGCTGCTGAATTTCGGCGGCAATTCGGCAGCAGGCCGAATCAGATCAGAGAATCTGATTCAGCCCATGGCTGTCCTAGTGGCCACTCCTGGGCTGGCGGAGCACCACTCCGCCTCGCTCCGGCCCCAAAGGACCCCTGCCGACATGTCCTAATGGAGCAAATGTTTTGGAATATTCTACAAATATGTGTTTACGTTCCTACTCAAAGTAGAGCTACTCTGAGTTACCATCTCTCTTGTTCCCCTCACCCCAGTAGGTGTCATACGAAGTGTTTTGTATGTTATGCGAACAAGTGGTCCTCTGTTATGGTGTAGAAAGTTAACAGAGAATGCCACTGCCCCTATATTCTATTCATTGATACATGATACATCAAATACTGCCCCCTTGTAGTGTCTCCATGTTAAAACTTTTCCAAACATGCTCTTATTTTCTTTTTCTTGTATAGGGTTGCTACACTGCAGCAGGCATTGGCAAACTGCCTCTGTCCATCTCTTGGCTTGAAAAACTTCTTGGGTCACCATAAGTCAGCTGCAACTTGATGGCATTTTACACACACACACACAACTTAAATGGGTGAAATAAAGAAAAATAGTAATTTGCTTTGATTACTCAAAGGCACATTTGCAATCTGTACTGCTGGTCAACTGCCTCTGTTGGAGAGCTTCCAGATAAGATTCCAGATAAGATACCACACCCAACCCAGCCACTTGAAAGTGCATTGCACTGGAGAGTGCCATCAAGTCACAGCTGACCTATGGCAACCCTGGAGGTTTTCAAGCCGAGAGATTGAACAGAGGTGGTTTGCCATTGCCTGGAAAGTGCATTACTTTTTATATAACTTATTGTTACCTCCAAGCCCCTAGGTTGGGAGGCATGCTTTTAAGGCATCCCCATTCCTTAGCTTCTCTGACATTATGATGTCTGGGACTACAAGAGGGCCCAAGGTTTGATATTAAAACAGAGGAATTAAGATCAGGCTACCTGCTGTCAAGATGCCAGGTTGCAAGGGAGCACCCAAGTTCCCATGGGAGTTTGGATAGCCCTAGAAAAAAGCTCTGTTCTGTGGCTGTTTGAAGATTCCTCAACATTCAGGCTGTGATGAACAATCAAGGCTTTCAAGACAGGACCCAACCTTCTGGAACCATCCAAGACTCTGACTTACAGTGGAGAGTTATCTGGAAATCTGATCAAGAGTATGGCCAGGGTCATCAACCCATTTCCTGGCCTTTTGTCAACAGGCATCAGTAAGACCTGTCACTCAAATAATTCCATCACTCCACCAAGATCCATCTCTCCTTGCCTTTACTTCATCTGGTACCTTTTATCTACCAGTCTCTTGCACAACGAGAAATTTGAATTTGCCAATATGAACCAAGATTCTGACTGCCCCCCTATCCCAGGAAGAACAAGGATGCTAATATTACGGAGCATCAAAATTCTCCCAAACACAGGCAAAAGTTCAGAATTTGGCCCAATGACAGGGAAGATCCAAATGTGTAAACAATAGAGTTTGGCTCCAGTAATAAATGCCCAGGTAAAAATAGTAGGAAGGCAGCATCCTGGCAAAAGGCAAATTAGGCTCAGTTTCCACTCCAGGCTATTCCTTTGGCACTACAGGACAGGGCTTAGTGTGTTAAGGTCTAATCCCCTCCCCAAGATTGCTCCTCCACTACTGAAATCATAGGCAGAGAACTTCTCTTTCTGCCTGGCCCTCCCCTTCTCTACTTTGCAATTCCCCAACTGTAACTTGAGACTGAGGGATCAAGTTAACGTTTGAAAGTTTCTCCTGAAAGAATGTTCATGTGCACCTCCAGGACAGGTAACAACAAAGGAAAAGTAAACCAGGAGGCTGGAAATTACCTGAATTAAGGAAGAATGATAGAGAAGGAACATGGCATGGTATAACCTGATCTCATCAGATCTTGGAAGTGAAGCAAGGTTGGTCCTTGGAAAGGAGACCACCAAGGAAGGCTCTGCAGAAGAAGGTGACAGCAAGCCTCCTCCGCTTCTCACTTGTCCCTCTCTGGGGCGGCCACAAGTTGGTTGCAACTTGATTGAGCTTATTTACATAAGGAAGAAAGGTATGCATAGCAGTTTGTTTATCCTCAAGACACCTTGCTTACTTGGGGGAAAAGAAGAAAAAGTGTGAACCAGCTGCCCTGAGCTGACCATCAGTCTGACATCTGGATTTATCCCTCTCCTGTTCATGGATGTGAAATTTACCCCAGAGCAGGTATAGCAGCAATGAGCACATAGGTCTCTACCCAGATAGGTCACTTGAATATTTATTTATTGCATTAAATGTCTACACCACCCTCCCCGCAGAGCCGGCTCAGAGGGGTGTACAACAGTTTAAAATGAGGGGGGGGGGGGGGAAATGAAACAATCAAATATACCATCTTAAAAACATAAGCCTACATGGTGCTGTAGTAAAAATTTGACCCCCCTCATTAACATTAACATGGGGGGAGGAGAGTGAAGAGGCAACTGATAAATTCTATTGCGGTTAAAACTGTTAAAAACTGTTGCTGTCCTCAACTGCATGCTTGGCGGAACATCTCTGCACTGCAAACCCTGCAGAACTGTAACAAGTCCTGCAGGGCCCTGATGTTATTTGGCAAAGAGTTCCACCAAGTCGGAGCCAGGACCGAGAAGGCCCTGAATCTGGTTGAGGACAGCCAGACGATCCTTGGGTCAGGGACTTCCAGTAGATGTTATTCTCCTGAGCGTACCAGGAGAGGTGGCCCTGCAAGTACACTGGTCCCAGGCCATTTAGGGCTTTAAAGATCAAAACCAACACCTTGAACCCAGCCTGGTACTCAACTTGGAGCCAGTGCAGCTGGCAAAGCACAGGTTGGATATGTGCTGTGTCCCCGTAGGAAAGCTGAAAGTGTTGGATTGCTATCAAAAGCTGCCCAGGCGCTACAGGGAAGTATTGACTACACTGTATTTTGTAGCACTGGAACAAGAGAACTCTCCTGAGGATGACCTTCTCATGTTGCTTCAACCTCTGGTTACCTAGATCAGGAAAGGTGCCAGGCCGTGAATCCTTCCAGCATCTAATAAGCAGATCCTTCCCATTTTCTAGAGCATGAAACTCAATTTATGTTGCTTTCACTGGCTGAGATAGCTACAATGTGGATTAAGTCTTCTTTTCTGAAAGCCAGTCTCCTGGGTTCAGGTACGCTGACCCCTTTGCTTCTAAGTGATCCACGGGGGCTTAGTACTGCGAAAAGATTTTTATAACTTGATTTTTCCCCTCTCCCTAAGATAAGAAAGAACATTGCACTATTCTGATTGCAATTTAGCTGCAGGTAATGAATTAGCAGCATGTGGGAAGCCTACTTAGAGCCAATAGTAATTTGATTGCCGTGTTCTGGCACTAAAGCATCTTGCAGAGTTGGTTTTATCTGTGCATTGTGTACGTTTCCAAGCCCAGCTGCTTTCAATATCTCACTTCCTTACAGATTGGCAAGGAAGATCCATCTCATCTAATGATCACACTGGGGGGGGGGAGGGGAGTTACTTAGACATTTAAGATTATTAAATAGTATCGTTCCCCTGATGCTCGGCTGTATTGTACCAAAATATAAAACCAGAGAAATGAGAGTATCATCTTGCATCAAAGGCCAAAGAAGTTACGGAGTAATGTGCAGGTTGGCTAGTTTGCTTGAGCCGCCCAGTGTTTGTCTGCTGTGTACAAAAGTGCCACTTTGACAGGCTGCTTTTAGCATGTCTAAATGATGTTGGCTGTTATATAGCAGGCCAATACATTATGCATCCTGCTGTAAACACTACATCCAGTGACTGGGGTCTTTTCTACCTTTTCGATTTTATGCCTTGCCCAAGAAACACCAGAAGTCACCGACGCGGATTTATTTGGAGGCGCCCCAAGGAAATTTGTGGTGGCTGAGATTCTGGAGACTGATTGGATGACATGTCCTGATGTCAGGGGTCATTTCGAGCAGGAGCTCGGGGGAGCTCAGCTCCGGGAGTTGGTGCCAGCCCCACCCCCACAGCAGGGGAATGCCTGCTTGTGTCATGGCTGCAGCAAAATGACCCCGTCCCCTGGAAAGGTCCTTGTTCCTCCGACCAGCCTTCTGAAGGCTTCAGCCACCACTGAAGCTATCCTCCCAGAAGAGTGGTATTTCTGAGGCTTGGGTTAGTAGCTGTCCCCTCTCTGCCAGCTCTTTCTTCCTTTCCTTTCCTTTCCTTTCCTTTCCTTTCCTTTCCTTTCCTTTCCTTTCCTTTCCTTTCCTTTCCTTTCCTTTCCTTTCCTTTCCTCCCCTTCCCCTTCCCCTTCCCCTTCCTTCTTTTCTTCTTCTCTCTCTCTCTCTCCCCCTCCCTCCCTTCTCTCTCTCTCTCTTGCCTTCTGACATACTTCCGGTGATGTCAGGTGGTGTAGCATATGCAAATAAGTTATGCTACTGAGTTATGCTAATGAGCTCCTCCACCTCTTTTTCTATGAAATGATCCCTGCCTGATGTCATAGAGGAGCAAGTAGGAAGGTTTCTAGCTACCATTGGCCAAGGTTCTCAGATACTAAAGAAAGGCAGGGACTTCAGAAGCTGCAGAGATGAGGAAGGGTGAAGTTCACATATTTGGTTTGAAATATCCAGCCAAATGAGTTCCAGGTCTCCAGTGCAATGAAATGTTTCACTACTGATTCCGGCTGCAGAGTTTTATGCTATAGAGAAATGTGAGCTGCTCAGACATCTGGATCATCCACATACTTGCATCTATTTTTTTAAAAAAAACCCTTAAAAGTGATTTGTTTGCAACAAGCTGACTTCTCAGTATAATTCCCTAAACCACTGGTTCTCAAATTGTGGATTGGGACCCCGAAACTGAGTCATGCTTATCTTGCAGGTGCATTGTGAGGCCGGTAGTGAGGGGGAGGAATAGGGTGAGCTGGGAGAAAAGACTCAGGGAGGCTCAGTGACAGATTTGAGATTGCCTCTGCGTGATGTGCAGAATGGCCATGAAATGCAGTCCGTTGCTCAGGGATGCTATCTATTCAGAGCGACCAACGGGTCATTTCATAGAAAAAGAGGTGCAGGAGCTCATTAGCATAACTCATTAGCATAACTTATTTGCATATGCTACACCACCTGACATCACTGGAAGTATGTCAGAAGGGAAGAAAGAAAGGAGGGAGGGAGGGAGGGAGGGAGGGAGGGAGAAAGAAAGAAAGAAAGAAAGAAAGAAAGAAAGAAAGAAAGAAAGAAAGAAAGAAAGCTGGCAGAGATGGGACAGCTACTAATCCAAGCCTCAGAAATACCACTATTCTGGAAGGATAGCTTCAGTGGTGGCTGAAGCCTTCAGAAGGCTGGTCGGAGGAACAAGGACCTTTCCAGGGGACGGGGTCATTTTGCTGCAGCCATAACATAAGCAGGCATTCCCCTGTGGGGGCGGGGGGGGGGGGGTTGGTACCAACTCCCAGAGCTGCACTCCCCCAAGCTCCTGCTCAAAATGACCCCTGGCGCCAAAGATGAGAAATAAAACATAGCTACGCAAATCTAAATCCCATGCAACACAATGGTTAAGTAAGGTCTTTTACTGTGCTTATAGTTCTTTAGGAGAAAGTTCTACTGAACTTAGTAGGACTTCCTTCTGAGTAAAGCTAGCTAGGACTGCTCTGTAAGTGTGATTAGTTTTATAAACATATAGGTGAATCCAGCTTGTTTTGCATTGCACTCTTTACCTCTCTGAGAATGCAGTATATACACACATGTGCAGACACATGTATGAATAGCGGCAGTCAGCCTCTGAATCCTAGAGAAAGGAGGCAACATCAGGAGAAGGTCTTGGCCTCTCTGCCCTGTTGTTGGCCCTCCAGAGGAACTGGTAGGCCACTGTGTGAGACAGGATGCTGGACTAGATGGACCACTGGTGTGATCCAATAAGACTCTTCTTATGTTCTTATGTATACACATGTTCATGTGTGTGTTTTACAGAATGGAAGACTGCAATAATGTTAGTATTCTTTGACAGCCTGCATGGACAGCTGCATGGATTGCTGTGCAGCGGGGGGGGGGGGGGGGGCTCTTTTCTAGAAGATGGTAGTAAAGAAAGAAAGACACCTTTCTTTATGGAAGACAGAGAAGAAGCAAGTTTGTCTTCTCCTTACTTATTCTCTGTCTTCCACATGGAAAGGTGTCTTCTCTATACTGCCCTCTCTGAGTCCAGGCAGCCCCAAGGGGTGATGCCACTCAATTAATGGGTTAGATCTGATTACTTAAGTTGGATCCTGTGATTCCATGCCACAAAGCCTTCTTTCTAGGGAGAAACACTTTCTCCAATGGAAAATGACTTTTCTGAGGGAGAAAATTCTTCCTTTGCAGAGGGAAATCATTCCCAGTTGGAGAATGGATCTGCTACTTATTTGGGTATCTGACCTATATTTTTCTAGCTCTGTTCAGGACTCTTTTATGATATCTCTTTAAATATAGTAACAAACCTAAAAGCAATAACAGAGACAAGAGCAGAGAAAGAAGGATGGCCCATCATGCATTAATTGTAATATTTATTTTAAGCAAGCAAATGTTTATGTGCAAACATTCTTGGCAACTCTTACCAGTTGAAAGCCACTGCCTAATCCAAGGACAGCAGATAACCTGCGCTTTGAAGACTTGAATTTTTCACATCCTTGCATTGACAGAATAAACAATAAAAGAGATTATTCTAATTTCAAGAAGAAAAGCAACAGGGGTGGGGGAAGAATTAAAAGGTAAATCTTTTATATAACGCAGTAGCTTTCATATCATTGCAATATGGCCAAAAAAATAGTCAGTTGTCACAGATATAGTTGAAAGCCAGTGAAAACTGCCTGGAAAAAAAAATAAAATGTGGGAGGAAGAATGGAAACACCGAAATGGGTAGAATTAGTTAGGCTTTCCCAGCCAGAATGTAAATTTCATTCCGAAGTGTTCCAAGAATTGTGAAGATGAAAACAGGACTGGATACTGGACCTTCAGCATATTTAAAAGAAACCTGCCTGAGTCACTAAAATCTTCCATGAGAATTCATTTCTGCTTAAGAAACACCCCTTTAAGTCCTGAACACCCTCTAACTTTTGTACTATTCGTACTGAAAGCACATTGGGTTGGACTATACATTTCTGTGGGTACAAGGAGTTTCACGTACACAGCATGTGCATTGTGGGGCATTTTTGGCTACTGTGGGAATGGAGAGATGGCAAAACCACACTCTGCAAAGTAAAGTCCTTGTACCAGTGGAAACCTCTAGTTGGTCAGGATTCACGTCATTGCACAAGTCTCCAGCAGTGCAGTGCAGTCCCAATCCCAATTACTTTTATTTCATAAATTTGTGGCCTTTTTTTAATGCAGGGGCCATACTAGTCTTCGTTGCATTGCCCCAATTTTAGGATATGCGCTGTGCTTAGGATTGCAATGTAAATGGATCTTATGCTGATACGGGCTTGCAATATCCATACAGAAATCACTGTGTGTTGTTGTACAGGGTGGCTGCAGTTTTCCCAGTGGAAGTACTTTAATGGCTATTTCGTAAGAACTGTGGACATCTTGCCAACATGAATGGCTGTGCAACATCTGAAAGCCCAAGCAGGGCTTTAAAGCAAGGAAGGAATAAGAGCACAAACCCATTTTTTTTTAAGAGAGCACCATTATATTCCTTCCTGTGCAAGGATCTTGGCAATAGAATCTATTCTTCCCCCTTTCACTGCAGCCACAGTAGAGAGTGCAGCTATTGCACTGCAGGAAGCTGCCCCTTGCTAAATGAGTCGAAATCCAGGGGCCTTTGGAACACTCTCAGAACCGAGGCAGCCGAGGCAAACAGCAGAAGGGGCCTGGGATTAGGTGGCTTGACACAGCAAGGCAAGAGGCGGCAAGGAACAGCTTTTGGGGGGGGGGGGGGGCAAGCAGCTTTTGCAGCACCTGGAACAGCTCCAGTGGCTACTGCAACAACAGTGGCTCAACAAGAGCTTGCCTGCAAATGATCCCTGTCATCTGAGCAGGTGGCGGAGGCAGTCTTATCTTTTGTACTGAAGGGGTGAGGCATTTAAAGAGGTTCACAGGCTGTACCTGTCCCCTCCAAAACCGGAGACCTCTAGCCTATGGTATGGGAAGCTGCTTGATGCCAAGCCAGACCACTGGTCCATCTAGTTTAGCATCATCTACGCTGACTGGCAGTGGTTCTCCAGGGTCTCAGGAGGAGACCTACAAGTCTTTCTGAGTATCTGTTTCCTGTTAACTGGAGATACCAGGGAATGAACATTTGGCCTGCGTGCAAAGCATATGGCCTAGAATGGAGTTATGGTCTCTGCTTTGTCTGCAGAAATGGAACTATGGTATCTCTGCTGTCTGCAGAGTGAACAGATGGTGTGATCAGTGGTCCAATTTAGAAAGAGGAAGGGGGGGGGAGATTGGATTTATACCCTGCCCTTCGCTACCCAAGGGAGTCTCAGAGTGGCTTACAAACTCCTTTCCCTTCCCCTCCCCACAACAGACACCCTGTGAGGTAGGTGGGCTGAGAGAGCTCTTTCGAGAACTGTTCCTGAGAGAACAGCTCTGAAATAACTTGTGACTGACCCAAGGTCACACCAGCAGCTGCATCTGGAGCCATGGGGAATCAAACCCGGTTCTCCCAGATTAGAATACACACTCCTAACCACTACACCAAACTAGCAAATTTTTTCAGGCTGAATTATTTAAACCACCAGTCCCAGGTTCAGCTACTGACAACTTGTGTTCCTCCTCAGATAGTTCTTGAAGGGGCTTCTCACCGTGGTCTTTCTCAAAGAAGCTGAAGTGGTCTTGCCTGCTTGAAATCTTTCTCCAAAAGGTCCAGTCGGCAGGCTGACAGAAGCTGTGCCAAGAGGAGCTCTGAAATATACACACCTTAGTTCACTGCCTGTGGTTGTCTGGGCCTGTGTGGGGGTCATGCAGTCGTAATTGTTAATTTCAAACCAATGAAAACCTGACTGGCAATACACTGATGATGTGTTGTGCGAAGAAGTACTTCTTGTCCTGAATCTCCTGCAATCAGCTTCTCCAGGTTCAGCGTCTTAACCACTTGAGCCACTGTAACATCAGGTACCGCACTCTAACTCACAGGCTTGTGGACATTCTCAAAGATTCCTAAAAGTTTGGTGATGTAGGACATCCCTTTCTAGAAGCCATGCTGATTCTGGGCCCATGCTGATTCTTGCTCTTCTCTATTCTTTAAAAATCTATCTTGAATAACGTTTTCCATCAATTCCCTGGGAACAAATCCGGGGTGAGAGTAAGCTGGTATGGATCTGTATGGATTACCAGTGAGGAAGTGGCAGAGGGGGTATCTCTGTCTTCTGCTTCGAACCTCCACCTCCTAAGAGAGAGAGAGAACACTGGAAAGATTTCAATTACCTTCACCCTTAGAAGAGATATTAGGCTAGCAAGTGGTCTCTAGTTTGTTGTTATTTAAGGGGAGGGGGAAAGAAGGGGTTTACTAAAAGAAATTGCTTTCAGTTCCACTGTATTTCAAGGATGTTTTATTAATACAGGCAGCATATGGCAATCATACTTAGTGTTTCTAAAGCATCTCCATCCAAATACCTGAAAGCCTTTTGCATTATGAATTAACAATGGCGGGCTTTCCGGCAGTCTTAGATGCTGGCAAGAATCATGTTCTCTCCTTTCCTGATGGGGAAAATCACATGCACACAGAGCCGCTATTATTTTTACATTGCATTGCTCGGCTGTGGTGCGCGAAGATCACTTCCTTCTCCTGACTCACCATTTCGAGAAAGCGCCTGTAGATTAAACATGAAATCATTCCCATTTGGTTCATTATATCCACTGCGGCTGAGAAACAGAGAACAGCTCAAGGGATGGAGTCACGTCCAGGCTCCTCATTTGTCAACCAGCCCTGCACAAGAAAAGCGCACCAGTTCTTAGTTAAATGCTGCCAGAAAACGAAGAAGGGGTATCGAGACTGAGCGCCAGAGAGATGAAAACAGTGGGAGACAGAAGGCCTGGACTAAGTCATTAGTAATCTCTAATTATACCGACTTAATTTCATTTCATAGCCTAATGCCAAGGTGACTCAGAGTGTTCTGTAAATGTAAATGGTTTTCATTCCCTCTCTGTTAAATTTGGTCTATCCTTCATTCGCTGAAATTTATCATTGGGAATAGCAAAATGTCCATCGTCATGATGGGCAGGGAGCAAATGGGTGGATGGCTTGTGTGTCACGGGAGTTCCTGAGGAAAACGGTGCAGAAAACCTTGCAGGGTGCATCTCCTACAGAGATACACCACCCAATGCGAAGATTTATTTATTTACAGTATTTATATGCCCATCTTTCTCCCAAGCATTTCAGGACCCATGGTGGGTAACAATGATATAAAAATGATTAGATACAACAACAATGCTAAACATTAATCAAAATAATCTAAAAATACCTTGTGGCCGCTGGGTACTCCCCCTTTCCCCAGGCTCTGGGTGGCCTGAGAATAACTCTGTTTGCAACCTGATAGGAAAGCCAGAGGAGGAGTTGTCTCACTAACGTCTTCCATGAGGCTGTTCCACAAGCATGGGTCAGCTGCTTAAAAAGCCCAAGACTGGACTGTTGAAGAGCATGCCTGAGACACAGGTGGTACTGACAACAGGCTCTGCCTGGGAGAACAAATCTCTCGAAGATCGGTTTTGCCCTAGTGCAGCATTGTAGTTTTTCAGCCAAACAGTGAATAGCACCTATTCAGTTATAGAAGAAGTAAATGTGGGGAGTACATCTGTTGAGAAGCCTGTTCCTATCTGTATAGCCATACTATAGATTTCCTTAATTGCTCCTTTACAGTGAGATGAAATGTTAGGAAATGTCCTTTGTATGCTTAATTCAGGGGGGGTTTTTTGGTCAGAGTTTATATACTACAGTGTTCGTTCCAATCTTATCCTGATTTTTCTCCACACCAGACATGAGTCTATGAAACGACTAGCCTAAGATCACTGAGAGAGCCTCACGACTCCAACAGGGCCGTTCAAGTTCAAACCCAACATCAGATTGATATAACATGTAGCAGAACGTCCGAATTGTACTGTGAATACTCACCCAATTCGGGTGAAGTGCCACACACAAAGAAAATAACCTGCATGTATCCAGGGTCATGGGAAATATCTGACACAATGGTTATAAGCCTGCCACTGACTCATCACTATTGAAGTATGGACATCTAAACCACATGTTTCACACGGTGAAAATGACAAACTCTGTGCTGGGGATTATTCAAAAGGGGATTGTAAACAAACCAGCCAATAACGTGACACCCTTTATAGATCTATGGTGTGGTCCCACTGGGAGTACTGTGTGCACCGTTCTGGTTGTTGTCATCTCAAAAAGGACATTGCACAGCTGGGAAAAGTGCAGAAGAAGGCAAGCAAGTTGATTAATGGGCAGAGCACTTTTCCTATGAGGAAAGACTAAAACAACTGGGACTTTTCCATGTAGAAAAAGGTGGCTAAAAACTGACTTTGGTGGCAAGGAAACAGTTCTGAGCAAGGGAAACCTCTTCCTTTACCCATTTTTTGGAGGCCCTAAAAGAAAAAAAAAGAAAAAGATAGCTAAAGAGGAAGCATGATAGAAGTTTATAAAATTGGGGTGGAGAAATTGAACAGAGAGGGATTTCTCTCCTTCTTCCCTGCAAGCTGTGGGGCACCTGGGGAAGCCGATCCTGGGAGGGAGCTGCGCTGTCAGGGGTGAGGCCTAATATGCTAATGAGTTTCTGCTGTTGGGTGAGGCCTATTATGCTAATGAGTTCCTGCTGGGCTTTTTCTACAAAAAAAGCCCTGTTGCTGCACAAACTTTCATGGCTGTTGAAGGTGTGAAATGATAGTCTAAATTTTCTGTATCCTCTTCACATTTAAAACTTTAACTGCTACAGTGCAAGAAAGGAACCTTGTGCCCTTGCAACTCAAGTCACACCCTATCTTTTAAGCCCCACAAACTACATGGGACTATGAGGGAGATCTAGCTAGTAATACCACAGATTTCATCACAAACACTTCAAACTTGCCATATTCAGAGGTGGCAACCTGATGTGAGCCAGTCCCTTGGTCTATTCAGTTTGTGCCAAGCAGATGCGAATGCCTGCCAAACTGGTTTGCACTGGGCTTTCTGAAGGGTAGGGTTTTATTAAAATACAGCAATAACTGTATAGGAGATAGTACAGCTCAGTTGGGCTGCCTGAGAGAACATACCTCTGCAGAAAGTCAATTCTGCTGGCCTGCATAGTTGTAAGATTGCAGTGGAACCACAGTGATGAACAGATCAATGAACTGTCGAACTGTTGAAAAATCAGATCTCTTTTCGCAGCTGGTGAACAGGGATGTGAGCTGAGTCAGTGGATGAAGTATCTCTAGAGCCAGGGCTGCTTTAATGATTCTCCAGCTCCCTCCAGTGTTGTCTGATCTTACATATGGCACAGCTTTACTTATTTACTTACTTACTGGAGAGGGGGTGGAGTGGAAAATATCGAACAGTTCAAAATATGTTGATGTTTCCTGTTGTAGCAATGCAGTGGTCTGACGTTTGGCTCAAGCACTGCTTCAGGTGGAGAAGCTCTGCCCTAACCTCTGCACAAGTCCTAGTCCTTCACCACCTGATGCTCTCCAGTCACTGTGTCAGTGCCTCATCTCACAAGCTCTGCTTTTGTGGATAATAACTGGAATGCCAGGGCCTGGGAGATGGAGGACAGGAGGAGGTCAATCTGGCCCTGCTCACCTGGCTTGAGCTTCAACAACGGCCTCAATTATGCCCACTATCCCAAGAAGACAGCAGGACTTCATGTTCACCACCATAGACCAGACCTACTAGAGATCTTCTGAGGGCCCTTAAAACTGCAGCAAACCTTGCTGAATTATCTAAAGATGCAATGCACGGTGAGGAGGTGTATGTATACATTTGTATCTCTCTCTCTCTCTCTCTCTATATATATATATATATTGTAGATATATATGTGTATATATATGTCTAACAGCCATGAGGGATGGAAATTATAGTAAAGAAGGGGACGGTGCAAGATGGAGTAAAAAAGCTGACCAGGTTCAATGCATTTTATTTGCAATAGGATTGCATACAAAAGTTCCATTATACTAACCATGAAATCTTCCTTGGGTGCATTGGGCCTCTCTTTCAGGAATGAGGTGTTTTTCACCAATGGGAGGCTCCATGCAACTGGAGAGAACGCTATCAGTTGAACAAAAATCTTTGTATCCAATCCATAGTTCATTATAAGCTGCTTGAGTCTCTATGACAAAACTAGGCATAACATATAAATAATCCATACAAGGACTGGGGGTGTGGGCTGACTAATCATTGCAATTGCAGTATTACATTTTAAATGTGGGTTTTTAAAACGAAGCCACACCTTTGAAAAAGCTATTCAGTGCTGACGTCGCAAATCTGGCTATGGCCCTGTTTACATGATGGATGTGCGATGAGGCTATCCGTGTTTTGTAGCTTTGAGAAACTGGTATTTGCATTCAATATCCTGGTATTAGCCCCTAGAATGGAGATGCCGTGTTGCTAATTTTTAATCAGATCAATCAATTAGTTAAAAGCAAGACAGCTGAACTCAGACAAAACCCCATAAATCAATTGACAGCCTCTAATCCATAAAGTTGCTCCTGCATGTCAGATATTTTAGCTTTGGCTTCATACATCATCAAGAGAAGGACATAACCACTTCAGATGCCTACTGGGAAGGGAGGGAGGGAGGGAGGGAGGAAAGGAGGAAAGGAAAGGAGGGAGGAAAAGAGGGAGGGAAGGAGGGAAGGGAGGAAGGAAGGAAGGAAAGAAGGAGAGGGGGGAAAGACAGTTCAACAGAATTTTGTGCAAAATAGCTCAGCTGTTTTCATTTGCTTATTTAGCAGTCTTTTAGAGATGACAGAAAAAGTCTTAAAAAGGCATTTGAGGACACCACTTTATCAACAGAGCAAAACAAATAATAGTGCAAGTTGGAAGCTATTATTTATGTCTGAATGCATTATGAGATTCTACTGCACCAATTAACCCAGACTGTCTCCCAGTCAGCTATTGCAAATTGCTCTTTTAAATAATTACAAATGCAACCTTCAGAGGACAGAGCCTATGAAATCTTATTTACCTGAGCGATAGCATATTTTACAACATTGGCCTCCAACTATTTTAAAATAAAATTGAGTACTTTTCTGCAGAAGAAGCATGTGCAGATTCTAGTATTGTTTTCTACAGCTAATTAAAGTGAAATTTCTGTATGGTATGCTGGAAGATGCAAACCTAACCTTGACGTATAGATTTCCATTATTAGGGAATGAGTAATGTATCTAACATGTCTGTGTGATGCGGCAAGGGAGACATGGGGACGGTCTTCTGACTTTGATAAAACGGCCCCTGAAAGCCAGGGTAAAGCTGGATAAATATCGTTTCGCCATGATAGGATTTTCTACGGGAAAGACTTGGGAAGTACTAAATCATACCCTCTGACATGTGGCAGATGAAAATAGGTACACTTGTTTTATGATATATGAACAGAGGTTCATTATAGTGAGCAAGCCGAAAGAACGAGCTAGTTCCATGAGGTCTGGTGGTCTGTCGGATCAAAGACTGCTTGAAATATGAACTTGAAAACATCCTTTCCCTACAGGCTTGGAAAAACCCCTTTCCACATGTGGTTGGTGTTACCTTTGTTGTTGTTGATGTTGCTTTTATTGCTACGCAACAGCTTCCCAGAAGCATTTTCATAGATTTCTGCCTTCGGTACGAAACCAGCTTAAAAGGCACAACCAGCTGGTGGGCTTCAGGAGTTCACCCTCATGAGAAAGAAGCTGTATTTGTTTAATACAGTTTTGATGGTACACTAATTGCGGCTGAGGAACCCAGAGTTCAATAGGCTTGTTTCAACCACAGCAGCAGATTACTCATACGAGGGAATATTCGCAGCAGTGAGATTCTGTATTTTAAGGGGTGGAAAGGATGGAAACATCATAGCAACAAACATGACAGACAAATTGACTTATTAAACCACATTATGGTGTTAGCTGACAAATGTTGCTTTTAAACATTGCTTTCCCCCCCACCACCATGGCAAGTGCTGTTAGAAAAACAGAACCGACATCTAAAGGGGAAAAATTTAATAATGAATTCCTTAGGCCAAATTTCTCGCTTTTACATGTTCTATTTTTGTCTTTAGTGCCTCTGCATGTTTTTATATAGCGGTGAGGAAAGTGTGGCGCTGCTGAGTTCACACCGGAATGATAGAAGGAGTGGAAACCGAGTGACTGCCCTGTCCACATGGAGTTTGGGTGCAACCTGTGAATTGGATGGCTTGACTGGTGAGAGAGAGTTCAGATCAGAAGAAGGGATACCATTAGGCTCTTCAGTTTGACCAACGGGCGCAAAGTCTGGCCTTGGCCCAGCCACCCACACAGATTTTTCTTTTTAATGCCAGAAGTAGAGGTTTGCCAGAACATGAATAATCCCAGCAGGGGAGAATATACAGAGAATCACAGACGGCACTTCATGCAACAACATTTGGTCTCAGATGCACATGAATGGAGACCTGACCCTCCAAGGCATTCTGGAGAACAAGCACAAATGGGTAACAGGACAGTTGCAATCTATAGTTGCAATCTTGGTGCTTGGGGGGTCAACAGTGGGAGGGCTTCTAGAGTTCTGGCCCCACTGCTGGACCTCCTGGTGGCACCTGGTATTTTTGGCCACTGTGGGCCATTGGCCTGATCCAACACTGGCTTCACTTATGTTCTTGTGTTCCTCTCTCAGAATGTGTGGCAGCAGCACCAACATTATACATTGCAGGCCTTGGATGTCACCTCACAGGTTCTTGGATCTCATTGTGCCCCACTCCTTTGTGACAGAAACTCTAGCTACTGTTCATCTTTGTTTACATGCTGCTCTCTCAAGGGAACCACACTAGATTTGACCTGACCATACATTTATATTTGTAATTCTGGAATGAAGCTTGGAAGGAGTAATTTTTCTCTAGAGGGGCAATTTTGTGAACCTGGGATCAAACTGTATTTCCCAGTTATTTCAAATGTACATTCAAATGTAAAGTAGAGAGTCCAAGTCATCATGTGACTCTGGCACTGGGAAATTTTGGAGAAATACCAAAGCAATCATCTTCCCATCCATTATTTATTTCTTTAGAAAATCTGGGCCCAGCTCATGATGGCATTCACCATCCAATGCAATAAAAAACAATCAATATGTAATAGTGAAACCTACTAAAATCTTATCAAAATTTGCAATAAAACAAAACAGCCGACTTTTAAAACTACATATGAGAACTACACCCTGCTAAACAAAATCTTTAATCTATGTATCAAAAGCTTGCTTTGAAAAGGTTTTACAATCCCAGCAGAAACTAAGTAAAGAGGACAGCTTTTGTACCTCTGACAGGAATGAAAACCCCATCAAAATATGGACCATCCCTAAAACAACGGTTCTGATCAGATGGCAAGCTGGAACCACTGGAGCTATCAACAGCCAGGTGGGCTCATAGAGAGAGGTTTAAACCATGAAGAGGTTTAAAGGATAATACCAGAACTTTGAATTAAACCATACAACAGAATTCAGGAGAGTGGCTTATTGTTAACACCTCCTCTCCCTTGCTGCTATTAAAGAGGAACAATCTAGGTGGTATTGGACTGTTTTAAACCTTTGCTTGGGCCATTCACCAGATTCTAAGGATGGGCCTCTTTGTACAGCACTGAAAGATGTTATACTTTGTGGTGGCCAAATGTAGTAGTTCACAAGTGGGTCAAACAACATGGAGGATCAAAATGAGCTCCGAATACTAGCTAAAAACAGCATCTGATGTCATGCCACAGAAACAGTAATTGCTTGGACACATATACTGAATAAAGAACAAAGTGAGAAAATTGTCTGAAATGTCCCTGTTTTTCAGAGTGGTAAAGGAAGAATACAATCTAGAGCAATAATGTCACCTTGGATCAACCAATGGACCAAAGCAGGTATTTGTCAGTTAGCACTGCCATAGATATGGGTAACTGTCTTGTCATGATCAATAAGGTTGCTGAATGTATTACATGTGTCAATGCTTGCTGTTTTACAATCGGCGTTGATGATCTGTTAACATTGCTTTGTGTTCCAAGGTTTTCCCCGACCCTCTTACATCTCGCTCAGGAGATAGCATTGGTGACCAGACTCCCAGCTTTGGAATGCATGCCTCGCTTGCCTGCTTTGCTTTGCGCATGCTCATTACTCATTTGCTTTTCCTCCCCTCTTATCTCTAGCTGGCTATTCCTTAGCTAACGGCCTTGAACAAGAAGAGCCTCCTGTTATGTGTTACAAGAACCACAGGTGTTATGTATTTCTTTGCTTAGTTGTCTCTGGAACATCTTCTCCAAAAACCTTCAACAGTGTTTTCCCCTGAGAACCTATTTTGCCGTGCTTTCCTTGGGAACAGTGAGCTAGTGTATTTGGGCGCCAATAATTCTCACTATTGATTGGTAGATGGTAGATGAGCCATATTTCATATCAAGTATAATTGTAGCTGCATTTCTAAGCATGGGCATTACTAACAGGAAAAGTGTTTGACCAACATGATCTTTTCTACAAATAAAGGACTTTCTGTTTAAGGAGACTTGTTGTGGACTATATCCATTGGCACATTCTCACAGTATTACAATTTGGAAAAAAAGAGATATGGGTAATCCAAAGGAGACAAGATGGCATGGGGCCATCAAAGACTTCTCCACAATCTTACACCTAAATCTAACCATCATTAATCTGGAATAGCTGATGTAATGGTTAGGGATGGGCATGAACTGGCTCACGAGCCAAAATTTGGGCTGAACTTGGGCCAGATTGGAACTCAGGAACTGAAGTTCAGGGAAGGCATATTCCCCAAATATTTAAGAATATAACAACATAAGAGAAGCCAATGTTGCATCAGGCCAATGGCCCATCCAGTCCAACAGTCTGTCACACAGTGGTCAAAAATACCAGGTGCCCTCAGGGAGGTCCATAAGTGGGGCCAGGACACGAGAAGCTTTTACTGGACTTTTGGCCGGTTTGGCTGTTTAGGGCCAGCCATTTAAACCTAACAGCTGAGCAGCATGGGGGTCTGCCATTTAACCCTTTGAGGCAGCCATTTAACCCTTCGGTTTTACTCTTTACCACCTTGAAGGGGAACAAAACCGAAGGGTTAAATGAAGTCCTTTCCTGTGTGACCCCTGCTCCCTTTCTCCTGACCACAGTGAGCCATGGACAGGAGAAAGGGGGAAAGGAAGTCCTTTCCTGGGCAGTCTCCCCCTTTCTCCTGCCCGTGGCAAGCTGTGGCCAGGAGAAAAGGGGAACCAAATTGGTTCAGTTTGGGTGGAGACTGTTGGGCCCAAGGGAGGGAGAAGCCGGGCCTGAGTGGCTTAACACCACTCAGGCCCAAGCAAGGGGGGGGGAGGGAAAGCCAGCCCCAGTGTGGGGAGAAACGCCCCTCCCTTCCTTCCCTCTCTCCCCCCACCTACCTACCTGTTCCTTCCTTCCCCCCTTCCTCCCTCTCTCCCCCCTTCCTTCCTTCCTTCCTTTCTTCTCTCTCTCCCAACTACCTACCTACCTTACTGTTCCTTTCTTTCTTCCTTCCCCTTTCTTCCTCCCTCCTTCCTCCCTCCTTCCTTCCTTCCCCCCTCCCTCCTTTTTTTTCTTTCTTTTTTCTCCCCCACCTACCTACCTTCCTTCCTGTTCCTTTCCTTCTTTCCTTCCCCCTCCCTCCCTCCCTCCCGTCTGGCCTTCTGACACACTGCCCATGACGTCATTCCGGTGACGTCAGGGGGTGTGGCATATGCAAATGAGTTATGCTAATGAGCTCCTGCACCTCTTTTTTTTACGAAAGGACCCCTGCTTCCAACACTCTCAAACTCGTTATCTTTCCCCAACACCTGTTTAGGAGAAATAACACAAAATCAAGTCTTACCTGTTTTGCTTCCACACTTTGCTGTCTGTCAGATTTATTTCTCCTGAAAGTGTTTTGCCACTTGCAGTTAAAAACCAATAGTTTTAAAATGGCACTGAAGAAATGTAACCTGCCCTTTCTGCAGGTGATGTTTCCAAGAATCCTTCGCATATTCAGCTGACTTTAGCACTGAGCCTAGCATAAGCAAGTCATTGCAAATGGATGTCTAATCTTTCATGAGGGTGCAATATATGCGCTTTTCCTACTAAAAGAAAGGGCGAAAGCACTGGGATGCTCAGTTCCAAGAAATTTCTCTCTGTTGATAGCAAACACAGTGATGAGCTGGAGCAAAAGACCCCGGGAACTCTTCTTTGGGCCCAGCACTGAGCAGCAGGGAAGGGTCATTTTTAGAAAAAAAAGGCCGGTGGGGAAAGGGGGTATGAAGCCCCTGCCCCATGTTGGTCTTCTAGTCTGGGTCATGTGCTCCCCCACGGTTGTATTTGACAAAAGGAAAAGGGAAATGGGAGGGGTGATTGCATGCAAGTTGGGTTGCCAGATCCCTCACAGCCTCTGGTAGGGGATTGGAGGGGGTAGCGTTGACAGAACCAGGTTGGGAAACTCCTGGAGATTTGGGGATCGAACCCAGGGAGGACAGGGACCTCAGTGGGGTACAGTGTCTGAGTCCACCCTCCAAAGCATCCATTTTCTCCAGGGGAACTGATCTCTGTAGTCTGGAGGTAAGCTGTAATTCCAGGAGATCCCCAGGGCCCACCTGGAGGCTGGCATCCCTACATGCAAATGAGCATCACACAAAGCTGGGCCCTCCTGTCACACTGAATTTACTCAGACATTCTGCCGACACAATGCTGTGGTTCTCAGTTTGAAGCAAGGTTCGCTCCTAAATCTATGGTACTTCTCGGGACCCACTTCTCAGCTAGTTTGTACTTTTTGGAGAGCCACTTGCAGAAGTAACTCCCCAACGTAAAATGCAGGAACCTCACGCCAGTTAACAGTGAACAGATTTACATTTTATTTTTCATGCTTAGTATTTACAAGCTTATAGCCTGGCAGAGCAAATGGCTGTTTGACACACGGTGCAGGGGCACAACCAACTTTGCCATCGAGCCTCCGGAAGGCCTCTTTCCCAGCTCACCCTAGTCATCCTTTTCCTTCCTGGTCTCGCAGCCCATCAACAGGAGATTTGGAACCCACTTTGGGGTCCTGACCCAGTTTGAGAACCACTGGTAGAATGCAGAAGATGGAGCTTTGCTGTTTAAAGGGCAAGAAGACAAGCAAGAAAGCCAGGTCATGGGTTCATTAGAACCCTTTTCATTGTTTTGTGGGATTTCTTTGGCCCACACTACAGCCAACAGTACTTAAGCCAGTGACTATCTCTAGCATCAACACTACCACCAATTTTTTAATTTGTAGCAGCCAGCACCCGTGTCATTTTAGGAGGAAACGAGGAGACAAAAAGCAATAAACGGGTATTACAGAAGTTGAATTGAGGTACCAGTCCCCAAGCTGTTATTGAGTGGGCTCATTCTGTATCAGGCAATATCCTAAAGTATTTTATCGCTCATTGCTTAAAGTACAGTGCTGGTTGTAAGTCTCCAAATTAGGATGACATCCAGCTCTGTTTCTCCTTACCAGCTTAGTCAGGCAGGTCTGTGGAAGTCCCGCGCAGGTGCCTAGAGGAGATAACGGAATGGACGAAGGCAAATAAGCTGAAGTTCAACCTGGACAAGACTGAGGTGCCTTTGAGAAACTGTCCAGAAACTTCATTTGGTCCAGACTCTGGTGGCCAAGGTACTGGGGGCTGGATACAGCGCTCACATCCCTTCTATGCTGAAAGTTCTGCACTGTTTCTGGACACAATTCAAAGCCCCAGTTCTTACTCTTAAGGCTTGGCCCTGGGGAATTTGATGACATCCAGCTGGGGAACTTGAAGGACCGCCTACTTCTCTACCATCCATCCCACCACTTGTGTCACCAGTGAAGGCCTGCTCTCTGTGACCCCAACTTTAGAGGTGAGGTGGGCAGCAACCAGATACAGGCTATTTTCATTGGTAGTGCCTCATCTTTGGAGTGCTTTGAGGCTTACCTGGCACCTGCCGTACTATCATTTTAGGCACCAGGCCCAAAAAATTTCTTTTTACCCAGCCTTTTAAGTAAAGGTTTTTTAAAAAAAGTCTTTTTAGTAGTTTTATGATCTGCTTCTGGACTGTTTTATGGATACTTTTAAGGTGCTCAATGGCTGTTTTAAGTTTTTTCATAGTTTTTTTACATTGATAATTTATGATGTTTTATAGTATTATTGGTAAGCTGCCTCAAGCGGGACTCTAGAGAGGCAGTATATGAATTTCTTAACTAAATAAAATCCATGTATCAATGTTTTGTTTGGACTATCTGTTTCAGCTTGTTGCGGCTTATCTGGTGCTACCTTTCTATCCCTCAGGTGTCAGGTTTTTTTAGCATCTTCCATTTGCCCAGTATCTTAAATGAAGTGTTCCGTCTTTTTATGCTGTTTCAAGGGCTCACTCCTATCCCGAGGACCGTTTTATAGATGTAATTTTAGGCTATTAATGCTATTTATATGGATTTTAAAATATTGGCTAATTTTATGGATGTGATTGTTATGATTTTATTATATTTGCGTTTACTTTTTGATCTACTTTGACCAGCTCGTTGGAGAGACTGCTTATGACTTTCTAAATAACAGACTACAGTCCTGAAGACGCTAACTCCAAATAAAGTACCTTGGAATTGTAAATAACTCTGGATTCCAGTGGCAAGATGAACAACATTTACTCCAGCATAGGGTTTTTGTGAATTAGAGCCCACCTCAACAGAAGCATGAGGTGAACATCCATTAGGCAGATTTGTCTGTTCCCTTCAAGCATCTGATATAGCTATCTCTGACTCATGAAAGTTTATGCTGGAATACATCTGGATGGTCTTCAAAGTGCCACAGGACTCCTGTTTTATGTTGCTGCTACAGGCTAACACAACTAAGCAGCTGTAAATAACTCTGAATTTGCTAATAAAACTCTCTTATTAATGTATCCAAAAGCCCCATGACCCCGATTCTCTGTAATTATTCCGGTACTGAGAGTCAGTGGAAACTGAATCTCCAGAGTGCCACCTCACTGCATTTGATTTTACTTAAATAACATGCAGAATAAGCACCAGAGGTTTTATTCAGATTAATTATATATACTGTTGGAGCAAAAAGGCATTACTTGTAGAAGTCACAACTAAGCAGGTGCTAAAGTTAATGTACCTGGCTAAGTACTGATTTTAACATTCATTTGCAAACAAGAAAGTTGTAGAATACACCTGAGAGGCACAGAACCTAATCTGTACTTCTGTAACACAGTCTGTAACACAGACTGATTCCACAAAGGCAGTTGTTCTGTCCTTGGTCTCCTGTTTCCCCCGACTGTACTGCTCAATTTCCCACTATTTGCTGTGTGGCCGCATTTTGACCTGCATCTCCCCCTGATTTCCCCCGCGTCTTCTTGATCCTAAAAAATAAGGATCAAGAAAACGCAGGGGAAAATGGGGGGAGATGCGGGTCAAAATGAGGCCATGCAGCAAATAGTGGGAA
Organism: Lepidodactylus listeri; assembly: GCA_029233225.1. NCBI lineage: Eukaryota > Metazoa > Chordata > Lepidosauria > Squamata > Gekkonidae > Lepidodactylus > Lepidodactylus listeri. Next base: position 23,569,482 of record JARCFY010000012.1, read on the forward strand.
ATCGGGGGAAACGGGAGAACAGGAGACCGAGGGTGGAACAACTGCTTTTGCAAAATTGGTCAGTTTCAGTTTGCTACATACAAAATGGATGCTCATCTTTTATAGCTGGGAGACAAACCAGTGGCACACTTAAATCTCACAAAAATCGGTGGACACAGATGTTGTTACAAATTTAACTTCCACTGATTTCAGTTTGCTTCTACCCTGTTTAGATGTACCTGAAGTCTGTATCAGCACTAGAGAGCTGGCATAGCATAGTGGTTAGGGTGGCTGACTGGGAATAAGGTGACCTTGTTCAAATCACTACTCAGCCATAAATCTTACTGGATGTCTTACAGCCTGTCACTGTCTTTCACTCTTTATCTTCCATGTTGTACTCTACAATTGTGCAAGACTGGGAAATGTGAGCATGTGAAAGTAAGAAACTAAATACAGGCAGTATGTTGGACCCAGTGCTCCCTCTAAGCTATGGAGTCCTGCGGGCAAAAATTCTACTTTGTGAGCTGCTGGCGTTAAAGTTGTGAGCAGGTGATTTGGCTACAGTATAAATTAGTTTGCTCTGGAGCCATTCTTCCTGAGATAAGAAAAAACTGTGTGAGCTGGAGGCTAAAAAACTGTGTGGCAGCTCATACTAACTCAGCTTAGAGGGAACACTGGTTGGAACGGCTCTGTTTCAGAAGCTAAGAAATGACAAGGCTCACAAAAAACGTAACCACGTAGAATGGGAAAGAGGAAACCTAAGAAGCCCTGACTCAGGGGTAGAGAATCTGCTTTGCATGCATAAGGTTCCAGGTTCAATCCCCACCATTTCCAGGTTAGAGGATCATAGAGTGGGTGATATGAAAGACCCGACAAACAGCACAATCCTAAACAGAGTTGCACCCTTTTTAGTGCACTGAAGTGAATGGGCTTAGAAGGGTGTAGCTTTGCTTAGGATAGCGCCATAAGACCCTGGAGAGCCACTACCAGTCAGAGCAGAGAACACTGACCTTAACAGACAAATGGTCTGATTCAGTATAAGGTATTTTACCACCTTGAGCTCCTTGCAGGAATAGTGGGATTACAATGTAATACTGCTATTGAAATTCTTATATTTCCTTTTGTATTCCCAAAGCGATTTCTTCATACAAGGATGGCAAAATATCCTTAAATTATGGGGCCGTAATTTTACAAATAAAAACTCAGTGGAAGAGACTCTAAAAATGCTCTGTTAACATGAGAAATATAATGACATTTTTAAAGGTACCAATTTACTTTTGTACTAAGGAAGTCTTAAGCTATTAATGTTATGATTAAAGTGTTTAAAGCCAGTTTACCCTCATTCTCTGCCTAAATACTAATTCCCAGCTTATCTCTAAAGAAAATGTGTTTACTTTTTTGCTTCAATTAAGTATATTAGTTAAGCAGCCACTTATTCATATCGCAAGGAGGGGTCACGTATAACGTGTAATCATCAAAAGAAATTCTTTTATATAAGAACAGCACGCTTTGTATGTTTAATGGCAGGTAAAAATGCAGTGAAATGAGATAGAACACAATGAATATGACATTTACGTCAAAATGCTTTCAGTGGTCAGAAAGGTATAGCTGAACTGTGCCACATGGAAATACTGAAACATTTTACAGGTTGCAATGCATTACCATTTTTAGAAAATGTTATACCTTCAATTTTTGTATAGAAGGGACGTAAGATCAATTCCCTTTCCAAAATCCAACAGCATTTGTAACACAATGCTGAAACAAGAAAACTGACAGAACTGCGTTATATGGTATCTCAGCAAGATTTTTATCTAGTCGTTCTTGTAAATCTAAAACCCCACTAGAAGCAGATGTGTGGTTGCTACTTTAGCTGTTGACCTTGTGACACCCACTAAACCACTAAAATAATCCATTTGTCTGTCTACAACATATGCTTGCTCTAACAGGAACCCCCCCCCCCCCGAAAAGCTTAAACTGGGCAAGTCTGAGGCTTCAGACAGATGCGATGGACTTGGAAGCAGTACTGTAGATCTATCACTGCTTGTAGAACATGCTCTTCTTATGCTCTGCCATGGCTTCCGGTCAAATCGGTTTTGCAGGTTTTCCTAGTGTTTCAAGTTATTTCAAGGAAGCCTGAAGCAAGATGCCAGAAGCGTGTTCAATACTGTTGCTGTGGACGAATCTATATTTGGGGTGTTAACTGTCCAAAGCCTTTACTTAACGAGAGGCCTTCATTAAAGGACCTCAAGTGGCAATTATTGCCCCTCCCCCCATGCATTTATACAATAATCAAGCGGTCAGTGAAGAAATCGGGGCTAGGAAAACCACTCCTGTGGCTAGACAAGGGCCTGGGCACAATCCCAGTCTTCTCCCATAGAAACAGTTTCCTTATGTTATAACTCAATAATGACAATGACTCAGGCTTGTTGATGCTTTTTATTGTGAGATGGGGGAGTCTGGTAGAAAACTAGAAAATGACCAGGATGTAACAAGGAACTTAAAAAAAAAAATGAAGTTTCAGATTTGTAACTCACATACATGAATACAGGAACAAATTGGCACAGAAATGTTAAACATTGTTCCCAACACTGTTTAGAAGATTATTCTAGCTTGGCTTACTAAGGAAATGAGTGTTTTATGGTTAGACTAATCTCTTAATAAAACTGCAGAGCATCATGCTATTAGTCAGACAGTGAATTTCAAAATTTAAGAGCTTTATATTAAAAACTGGGAAAAGGTAAAATGAACTGATTGCAATTGTAAAATTGATACATTCCCATTTTAATTCTTCTCTTCTACAGTCCAAGGCAAGTATAAATGTTAACATAACACTGTTAAATCAAATCTCAATGCAAGAGAACCAATTGCATCTCTACTTTAAATCTTATCAACTTTCCAAATTTTCATACTAAAATATATTATTGTATTAATACAAACTACAGTATTATACACTACACTGTGTAATAAATAAAGAAATATAAAAATAAGACACATAAATATAAAAGTTTTCTAAAACTAAAAAGGTACATATGTCAGTAAGAAGGGTATTAATACTGCCAGGTTTGAAAACATACAGTACAAAATGTTGCACAGAGCTATAAACTAAAAGAAATAAAATAATACTGATAAGGTTAAAATCAGCTAACATTGTCAATAAATGGGGTCCAGAATAACTAACATTTGGAAACATTTATGAGCCCAATAACATATCATGTATGCGTCTGAAAATTACTGAAATCAATAAAATTAGATTAGAAATTTCCCAACTTAGAGGAATTTCCCCAAGTAATTAAAAAAATACTGAAGAATTACATTATGAAATGTACCAGTGCTTTTTTTTACGTATCTGATGGCTGTGTTCCCGCCCCCCCCCATGATTTAGTTTACAGAAGTTTAATACAAATCAACAAATGCTAGTTATTGTAGGCCACATATTGGAGAAAGGCTGGTCAGAGCCTTTAAAATACTGAGAAATGGCACTTACAGCACACAAGGTCTTGCATAAGGCCAAAGGAGATACAAAGCTTCATGTCATATCCTTCATATTGTTTTTTTTACTACATATTCCAGACACAATTACAAACACTGATTTTGACAACTTAGCTGTCCTCACCAGTATTAACACTGTTAGTCCCTGCAATCAGAACTCCACCACAATCTTTTCAAACTACATTTTTTTTTTCAACCACATGAGTAAGAAACTTCAGTTCTTCTATCAGCTGCTTCCTTAAGGCTAACAATACACTTTAAATGAGAACATGTTCTACTGACAACACCTAAATGTTATAAACTGCTACCTTCTCTAAGCTGAATTTACAAAGGTAGTCAAGCACTGTTTGGAACTGCATCATACCTTTCTGCTTAAGGGAATTCTGTAGTGCAGAAGTTCTCACATTTTTTAAAAAAAACATAATAAAAATACTGAAGCGGAATTAGCAGAATTGTTTTCACTGATAATTTTTTTTTTAAAGAACATAAATCTCTCCCAATCGTACAGTTGAAAAAACAACATACAAATTAACCAACAAAAAGAATGAAAAATTAATACTGATAAAAACGAACTGATGTCCAACATATATCAAATAAAACATGTTTCCTACAACATGTTAAATCTTTGCTTTCAGAGTCACCATTTCTAATCTGTTTCATGTCAAACTTGTTCCTAAACTTTGAAAACTGTGTGAAAAATTACTACGTTTGAGGTTCAGGCACACCTGGATATATATATTTTTATATTTTTTTTTCATTTTTGTTACACAGTAGTGAACAGGAATCACAGTGCACAGGCTACTGTGCTTCCATCAAAAGCATGTAGAGTATAGAACAACCTTCATTACCAGCTGAGATTTCTTTCTTTTTTTTGTTATACAAAACCCCCCTGTTAACAGTTTGTTAAGCTTTATTTGCATCTTCATCCAACACTAGCTCCTCTTTCGGTATAACTTCTTGTTTCACACCGCTTTCTTCACTTACAGCTTCTTCAACCTTCCTGCTACTTTCAGTTTTTCCTTCTTCTTCTTCCCCTTCCTCCTCCTCTTCCTCTTGTAACTCTCCACATTCTTTTTCTTCCGGAAGCTCCTCTATCTCTTTGTCTTCCTCTTCCTCATCCTCTTTTTCGCTGTCTTCCTCCTCTTCCCTCGTCAAGCTCTCTCTCTCATCCGAGTCGAGCGGCGAGGGAGAGGCCCCGCCCCCTGTGTGGTCACTGCTGAGGTGCTCTTGTGCCGTCTCTTCCTGCTCTGTGCCATCACGCTCTTCTGCTTCCCTTTTGCAATACGAGTAGCGGTGATTCATGTGCTGGGAGTAAGACCCCGAATGTGAAAAACGCTTGCCACATTTGTCACATTGATAAGGCTTTTCTCCAGAGTGCAGTCGCATGTGTTCGATCAAATGATGTTTGTGTTTAAATGCCTTTTTGCAGATACCACACTCGTGAGGTCTTTTACCTGAGAAAGAAAACACAGCTTCAAAACTTTAGCAGCCACAGTCACCTGAATGTTTGCAGCTTGGCTTTATCAGAGCAGTTCCACGGGTGGCATGAGTTCGACCTTTGGCACACAACTTTTGTGCCTCCCCGAACTCCTGCAGCAGCTCCAGCATGCCCCTCTGAAATGCTTCTCTCATCCCCAGGAACAGAATTTCAAGAGGCATTCTGGACTGTGGCCAGAGGAGGTGAGAGGTGTGCACTGTGGGCGAATATCATGCCTTCCGTCGAAATGCTCCATTAGAACCAAGCTCACATTTGCACTAGCTGGACTTGGATCCATTCCCTGTATTCACATGTAGAGATCCCGGGGGTTCACAAAGGAAACCCCGCCGCACAACCCTGTGTTTTTTTAAATCACAAAGGCAAATTATTATACCCAAGAAATGAAAACAGATGGAAAAACATTTTGACTGAACAGGTCAACCTTATAGCAAAGAGTGCTTTGAAAAAGATTCCTTTCCATTGCTGCTTCTCACAACAGTAGCTCTGCCTCCCGGATTTGCAGAATGTGAGCAGCATTTGGCGGGGGAGAAGCTGCAGCGGCCTCCTGCGGGTTTAGGCTCTCTACAAGGTTCCAGCTTGGCGGCCCATACAAACACTGACTCGTATGATGACACTTACATGGCAGAGGGGGCGCATGCTTGCACCTACTGATGGCACCCTGGATGTCCCTGCAGTCAAATGAATGGCTGCAGCAAGCCCTCTGGGCATACAAAAGAGTAGACTGGGACACTGTTTTGGGGTCCCCTCCAGTGTTCTGGATCGTATGGAAGGGCCTATGCATGCATGTTTTTATGTATTTAAGGCTCAGGGGCCCTGACCTGGATGGCCCAGGCTAGCCTGATCTTGTCAGATCTTGGAAGTTAAGCAGGGTTGGCCCTGGCTGGTATTTGCATGGGAGATCACCAAGGAAGTCCAGGACTGCTACGCAGAAGTAGGCGATGGCAAACACCTCTGAACATCTTTTGCCTTGAAAACTCTATGGGGTTGCCATAAGCCAGATGCGACTTGATGACAAATTACACAAACGAACAGAACTGAAAAAGTGAGCAGCAGCTCACGAAAGCTCATACCCTGCCACATATTTTGTTAAGTCTTTAAAGTGCTACTGGACTCTTGCTCTTTTCTCCTGCTACAGAACTCACAGCAGACATTGGGTTCAAAACTGGAGACCAAGCTAACAGGTGAGATGCTGCTCTCCCCTATGCACGTACAATGTCTGCCACAAGTCACAGCTGATTTGTGGTGACCCTATAGGGTTTTCAAGGCAAGAGACTAACAGAGGTGGTTTGCCATTGCCTGCCTTTGCGTAGTAATCCTGGGAGAAGAAGAGATTGGATTTATATCCCGCCCTTCACTCAGAGTGGCTTACAAACTCCTTTCCCTTCCCCTCCCCACAACAGATACCCTGTGAGGTAGGTGGGGCTGAGATAGCTCTTTCAAGAACTGCTCTTTCAAGGACAGCTCTTGTCAGAACTATGGCTTGCCCAAGGTCAACCAGCACCTGCAAGTGGAGGAGTGGGGAATCAAACCCAGTTCTCCAAGATTAGAGTCTGTATACTTAACCACTACACCAAACTGGGTCTCCTTGGTGGTCTCCCATCCAAATACTAACTAGGGTCAGCCTTGCTTAGCTTCTAAGATCTGACGAGATCACGCTAGCCTAGGATATCCAGGTCAAGGCAAGGACTAGGAAGAACAATGTTTCAGAGAAGAAGGAAAATTAAAGGCATTAACTGGACAGTAAAACTAATTCTGAAAACATGAAACTATTGCCCAAGACTAATTCATAAAAAGAACCAAAAATGACAGTAAGTTATTGCTAATCCCCTTCAGTGAAAAACCTAGAAGCTGTTGGGTTAAGAGATGAATCAGATGGGCCTGCTACTGTATGAATCCCAAATGAAAGATCACTTGTTGAAATGAATTCTGGTCTGGGTAACTAATGCTGGTAAATCATTCATAAATGCTGTGGCCAAAATAGTCATGATGGTGGCAGCCACATTTGCTTTTCATGTTCCTGTCCTCTTGAAGGACAAAGCAAGGATGGGGTAGGATCTAATTTTTATAGCAGAAGGCGATGGGAGCTGAACTTTCTTCTCTGCTTACTGTACTCCATTGGTTATGGTATTTTTATTCCCCACCTGGCTCCCAGCCCATATCCCTTGCTTCATGTCTATAGTTCAAACCGAATGCACCCCCCAAAATGGCCCATTTGGCCCCCTTTTGTGCAGCCACAGGCTGAACCAGATTCTCTGATCTAATTCGGCCCACTGCTGAATTGCCGCCAAAATTCAGCAGCAATTCGGCGGTGGCTATGGTGTGTTTTTTCCCACCATAAAGAACAATGGAGGGGATGGGGCAACCTATTTGGGGGCTTGTAGAATTGGACCCCCTGGTCCAATCTTCTTGAAACTTCGTGGGTATTTGGGGGAGAGGCTCCAGCAGCTACTCTGTGAGTTTGGAGCCTCTCCCTCAAACCCCCTCCCCTCCAGCCCCTCATATACCCTATGAGTTTTTGCTATTGACTTCAATGGCCCATAGGGTATAATTGGGCTGAAACTGACATTCAGCTGGCTGAATGACTCCCAAATCTGCTCACATTGTCGAAACTGATATGTGGGGGTCATTTGGTGGCTGTAACAAATGCAGCCTTGGGCTGATTTTTTTTTTTTTGCACACCCCTAGAAGATACATGAACAATAAGTATGGCTGCTGCTCTCTTCTTAGTTTGGCCCATGACATTTGTCATAGTTAAAATCAATGCACTGAATATAATTTGTTAGACTGCTGATAAATGTCCACATCTTCCACATCCACATCTGTGTAACCTTGCACATTTACTCCTTTTGATGTGAATGCGGGATGCACATCCTCATCTGAGGCCAACAGTTGTAACAGATGTATAGTTGCCGGTGAGTACAGATAGATCAGTCATTTACCTTGTTGCTCACATACCTGTGTGTTCGTATTTATGTCTTAAGAGTGAGCTACTCTTCTGGAATATTTTATCACACAAATCACAAGCATACATTCCATTTTCTGTCTTTCTCATCTTCTTCTTCGGTGGTGTGGAATCAGAATCATTCTGATCTTCCACATTTGATACCCCTTCTGAGCTAGTGTCTTGTCTTTCATCCTAAGAAATTAAGGAACAAAATTCTTAGAACTGTTAAATGCAACATACACAACAGGGAGACGCTTGTAACAGGCCACGTATTAGTTACTGCAACTGGGCAATGCACCCACTACTTGAGTACTGACATCTTTCTCTTTATGAACCTGCCATCCTAACTTTGCTAATAACTGGAAAGTCAGAAATACCTGTATCTCATAACTGTAGCAGATACTTGGGCCCTAAAAACATGTCCGAAGAACAGATATTCTAAAGGAAGAATCAGACAAGACACTTCATAGGGAAACAAATTATAGACTGAAAAGCTTTACCGAGATAGTTTGGGTCATGTATTCATTAAGATCATTTTAAAGACTTTTAGCAGTATATGGTTTATTACTTCACTACTCTGGCAAAAGAAAATATCAGAAAACAACTGATTTTCCAAGGCTCTGTAGTACTATAATTTTTGTTTATGTCTAAAAATGGCTTATCTTCTCTTTCATACCTCTACATATATTTCTAATGTATGTATACTAAAGGCCATTACATCATCATCATCATCATCATCATCATCATCTATATACTAATTCCCAGAGGTTTTTTTCTGTGTGGATACTTATATCTGCCAAAAGAGAGCTCACTCTTCCCCAACACTTTTCCTACATAGTCAGAGGCCTTCCTCGGTCTCCAGAAAAATCCAAAAAGTTAAAAAAAAAACCCTTCAGGGACCGCTGAATTCCCCCCAATACCTTTTGAAATGGCATCAACTCCAGGAGTCAACTGTGAGAGATTAGAATGTTCAGGGGGGAAGGGCTTCTAACTGTTTCTGTCAGTAAAAGGCAAGGTTTTTACTGGCAGCAGTCTAGGGTTGTCAAGTACCACCCCCCGGCCACCGGCAGCAGATCCAGATCCAGGCTGAGAAACTCCTGGAGATTTGGGGGTGGAGCCAGGGAAGGACAGGGACTTCAGTGAGGTACAATGCTATAAACTCCACCCTCCAAAGCATCCATTTTCTCCATGGAACGTTATCTATGTAGTCTGGAGATGAGCAGTAATTCCAGGGGATCCCCAGGTCCCACCTGGAGGCTGGCATCCCTAGGCAGCACCCTCTGTGTGACTTGATACCACCTGATTTGCATGACTTAATTAGGCCCAGCTGCTTTGCTACTGTTCATCAGCAGCCACCCTATGAAAGCCATTGTGATGTAACAGTTAGAGCTTCAGAATGGGATCTGTAAGACCCAGGTTCAGATCCCCATCTTGCGGTGGAAGCAGACTGGGAGATTTTGGACCAGTCACATACTTTCAGCCTAACCAACCTCACAAGGTTGTTGAGCAGATAACAAGGAGGAAATAATAATACTGCTTTAGTAAACTGCTTTAGTACCCACTGTGGAGAAAGACTGTAATTTTTCTAGGTAGATGCTGTGGGGGAGGGGGGTGGAGATGGAAAGCTGAAGACAAATAAAGGTAGGTTGGCTGTTGGGTGGGAAGGAAATAGGGTTGCCAACTCCAGGTTGGGACAATTGAGGGGTGGAGCCTGGGGAGGGTGGGATTTGAGGAGGGGACTACAGACCAGTATAATGCCATAGATTCCACCCTCCAAACCAGCCATTTCCTTCACTTGAACTACCATTGTCAGCCTCCAAACAAGGGCTGGAGAGCACCCAGAATTACAACTGTTGTCCAGGTGACAGAGATCAGTTCCCCTGGATAAAACTGTCTGCTTTGGAGGGTTTAGTCTATAGCATTATACCCTGCTGAGGTTGCTTGCCTCCCCAATCCTCACTGCCCAAGGCTCCCACTCCCAAATCTCCAGGAATTTCTCAAACTGGAGCTGGCAGCCCTAAGGTGAATGGATCTCTGCAGCTGGGAGAGCCATTGTGATTCCCAGAGCACTGCCACTGCTGCTGTGGGGGGAGAGGAAGCAGGCAGGCGGCTGGGAAAGTGGGGGTGGGGCAGAAAGAGAGAGTGATAGAGTGTGGGGGGGGAGAAAGAGTGATGAAGTGGGGAAGCAGAAAAACAAAGAGAATGATGATGGGTCAGAAAGAGAGAGGAAGTAACATACATGGAGGAGAGAGAGAGAGAATAAGAAAGGGGGGCAGAAGGGAGAAAGAGTGTGAGAGAGGTAGGGGGAGAAGGGAGGAAGAAAAGGTGTGAGGAATGGGATAACCATCCCGCAAGTTTCTTGTGGGTCTCCACTTGTAATAATAATAATATCAGCCATTGAAAATTTTTAGTAGTAAAACAGGATTACATTTTGATTCAGATCAGCAATACAATAAGGTGACACAGTGAATAGGAGAATACATTAGAGCAGGTGGAAGGAAATAGAAGTTATATTCTCATAAAGTATTCAACCTTCAATAGATAATGAAATAAAGTATAGGCTCATATGGCAAAATCTGGCCCCCAGACATAGTAGGCAGAGGATCCATGTATGTCAAGAGGCCCTAGTGATGGAACATCTAGCCACAGGCTACAGTGTGAGCCAAACAAAAAGGACCCCAAGCATATAAAGTATGCAAAAATATAAACCGCAAGGGTAGACCATCAAAAGATTCACAACTTACACAAGTAAACAGTAGACAACAGTCTATTGGAATGCAATAATGATAAATTGAAAATACAATAGAATTGGTGATCACAATTCAAAAGCTATTTGCAAATTCAAAATACACTTAGATGATAGTAGAAAATATCCAAGAGACTCCTCTACATCCTTTTAATATAATATTGTCCAAAAGACCTCAAAAGTCCACGAAAAAGGCAGAGGATGTCCCAAAGCACCAACAAACTTGTAACAGCCGAAAATAGACTGTTGTCTACTGTTTACTTGTGTAAGTTGTGAATCGTTTGATGGTCTACCCTTGCGGTTTATATTTTTACAGGCTACAGTGTGGCAGACCCCAATGTGGCAAGGCCACTCTTTTTTCCTGCCAGGCAGTCTCCTAGGTAGACATACTGCAGCTCGGATTGACAGCTCTCCCCTGGATATTCCTACTTCAGTTGCCTGAACACTCCATGCTGGCAGCTGTTCTCTTAGCGAGGTTTTGGCTGTGCCTTTGCTGGCAGCTGTGTTGGTGAAGCCCCTGCTTGGCAGGGTGCTTTGACAAGGTGTCCGAGACAGGCATCATTTAATTACTAGGCCAGATCCCATGGTATCATGTCTGTGTTCTTCTGATGACGCTCTTTCCCTCATGCTTTACCCCCATTTGCTCTTTGTTGATGAGGTCATCATGTCAGGCATAGCAGGGTGACATCACTGAAGCCCATACACGAAATCAGCCTAATGGATTAAATAGTTCTGCAGCCAGATGGCAGAGGACAAAGGAGGAGGAAGAAAATGGCACCCAGAAGAAACAGCAGTAATGAGGGCACTAAATCAATTCTTCGTCAATGTGAACATTTGATAGAACAGACTTCCCTTCGGCAATTTGTTCAGGTGGGGTGTGTTACTGAAGAGTTCTGAAAGTAAAGACTATCTCACATAGGTAGCCATGTTCACAACACCATAATCATGGAGTCTTTAAAGAAACCTCATACATGCCTATCATTTCTTTTAGACCTTTTGAGGTAAAGCCCCCAAATGTAACATAAAAGAGGGGGGAAAACACAGTTATGAAAGCTCTGAAAAACCAGGTAATGCAAGAGAATCCCACACAGTCTAGACAAGTGAAATTACAATCTCAGCTTCTTGATATACTCTATGGATAGTCATGAGATTAGGTCACACAGTATATGTCTAAATGGCTGGTAGCAGATTAAGTAAAATGTCCACCCCTTTTTTATACTCAGTGTGAAGTAGGCTGCAATACTTTTAATCATCCACGCACTGCCATTCAAAATAATCTAACATTAGCAACACCATATTTTCCCCACTTTGTTTGGTGAAGTCTTAAATTTGACATCTGCCTCATCATCTTACATTTTGACATATAAATACATATAGCCTTAGATACCTGACTTCCATTGGGCTGCACCTGCTGTTTTGGTGTTTCTTGAACGGTAGAGTTGACTGTGGTGGAATAAGTATAAGCTACTTGTGGTATAAGAATGGTCTGCTTATTGGCAGCAAGAGCTCTTAAGCATGGAACACTGTTCTGGTCGGTAATGGCAACAATTGTAGGTAACTGGGCAGTAACTGTAGGTATAGCAATATTAATGGGATTGGCACTTGGTGGGATTACATTTACAACTGGTTCAGAGTCTGTAATACTGCTGTCCTTTTGTGGTTCTTTTTTTGCACAAGTTAAGTTCAAAGGTTCTTCTTGGACAGAATAAACACTGTTCTGGTAAACACTAGTTATAGTAGATCGTTCCAAGGACTCTCCATGTTGCTTTGGTAGTGAAAGGTCAAGAGGTTCTATTTGTGGCTCTTCCTGGACACCCTCATTCGGGTACGCATAACCCTGTGAATTTCTAGATGAAGAGAGGTTAAGAGGTGATGGGGATGGCGTGTTACTCCGTGAATCGTTTTGAGTAGATCCTGCGGGTACAGTCTGTGGTTTATCTGTGTTGGGAGGGTTTTGAGAACCTGATGTGATGTCCTGATGTTCATTTGCAGTTGCAAGTCCTGTAGGGGCTTCATTATCAACAGAATTTTTTAATTTGTCAGGCTCAGGAGAAGATGGTCCTGATGATGGGACAGAAATTTGGCCAGCTTGCATTTTTTCAAACCACTTTTTTACTATGTCCAATGGCAAATTTACTGAATCAGCAATTTTGGAGAGCTCTCCTGAGCTTGGTTGTGCATTTAATGCATAATAGGCTTTTAGGAGGGATAAAAGATTCTTTAAAGGAGGTTGACCGGGAGATAGGTTAGCCTCCCCTGCTTCTGACGAACCAGAGGATTCTGACTTTTCAGCTTCTGTGCCACTGAGCTGAGGTGGCTGAGAGACATTTTTCACATCATAGTGCTTTGATTCTTGAAGTGCATTAAGATCTCCTGGACAGTCATCACGAAGAAGGCAAGTGCTATCATTGGTCTCTCCTTCAAAGCTTTTTTCTTTCTCGGACTTCACTCTGAGATCTTCGGGTAACTTTTCAGATTTGCAGCTGTTTGCTGGGGCAGAGTTTTCTTTTTTCAGGTTCTGTGGAACAACCTGAAGTTGGCTAGGTTGCTCCAGACTGTAGTTGATGATAATTTTGGTTGTCCCATCTTGATCAACCAAAGGAAGACTGATAGCTGAAATGAGGGAATGTCCAGCTTGCTGAATGGATGCAGTATTGATTGTTTCTTGTTCTTTGGATGTAAGACTGGTGTGACTGTTCTCCAATACTTGCCTTATAACATTGCCATCCACTGCAACTTTGAGTACATTTTGAATGTCACTTAAATTGATACTTATTGGAGACACCAGACCAACGGTTGGCAAAACAACAGCTTGCACCACACCCTGAGGAGAATTGGCTGCCTGTAATTGGCTACCAGTACTAAAAACCCCATTTTGCAAAGGGGCTGAACAGTTGATTCCTGAAGCAACCACTATGGGCTTAAACTCATAATCCACAGGTTCAGTTTTGATTTGGTTTACAGGAAGTTGTTCTTGTAAGGGCTTGTTTTCTATCTTCTGCCGTACTTGTGGTCTTGCTGGGCTACCTGGAGACGCAGAAAGGGATGGGGAAGAGCACTGAGATGTCTTGATCCCTGATCGTGCTCGGCCATTCACAGGCACCAAACCAATGCATTTCTTGCTGCTTATGTGGGAGCTGTAGGAACCAGAATGGGAAAAACGTTTCTTGCAGTTTGGGCACTCATATGGCTTCTCTCCTATGGGAGAAAAAAAAAAGATATAGAATTATAATACAGTAAATGAAATCAAATTATTTACAGCTACTCTCCTAAAGCTTTTCAAATGTGAAACCCTTCAGATTCAATTATATGTATACTGTTATCCAGGCCCAGTTCCTGGTTTTGGGGGCCCCCTCCCCCATGCATGCCTCCCCCATGCTTGTGTGTTCTTCCACTGTCTGCTCACAAACTGTCCCACTGCCCACGGTCACAGCTGCCCCCAGCCCCTTTTCCAGTGCCACTGGCCAGGGCTTGCACGAGGAAGCATGGATAGTGGAGTGCTAGTAAGAGTGTATGCAAGGGAGGTCAGCAACAGTGGGCCCTTCCAAAGGCTCTGGGCCCTGGCAGCTGCCCCACTGCCAGCCCTGCCATTATATCACCCTTGCAAGCAATTTTGCAATAAAGGCCTTGGAAGAAAGCATTACAATGAATACAGCCCAGTGAAAGTTAGTGACCTAAACCCCACAGGGACATAAGCAGCTCACTGCACACTCTCTTTAAGCATATTCCAATGGGACATTTAGTGAGCTGTGTCTAATCCTCACTACAAAATGTGAGTAAAGTCGAAACATTATAAAGCATAAGTGTCCAAAACAGCTATTTGTATACTGGAATTGTGGGGGCTGTTGGTTCAGCTGAATCAATACAGTGTTTGTGTTTAGAGTCCCTCCTTAGAAAAAGGTGGGAAGGAAACAGGGTTTAAAAGAATCCAGGTCAAAGCAATGATATCAGTATGAATGGCAAAGTACAACAGACGTTTTAGAATTACAATAAAACAAAGCAGAACTTTTCAGAAGCAACATTATATCTTTGGTGAAAGAAATAATACAGTCCCCCCCTCCCCAAATTTTAGACAGTTATGATAATGAGGTAGCTACAGAACTTCTTAGCTTACACATTAAAACTATCAGTGTGGCTTTCCTTTGCGGCTTCTGATCACTGACAGCAAAATATAAGACAGAATTTATACTACAGGTCTATTAGTAGATGCAGTTTTCACACTAGAAATAGTAGAGAAAGAGTAAACAATGTTCTGCTCTGGCAAGTAAGACGTGGGATATTTACCACTGTGGATTCGTAGGTGTTCCTTTAAATGATGCTTATATTTGAAAGCTTTTCCACATTCAGTGCACTTAAATTTTCGGTTACCACTTGATTGAGTCACATGTCTCTGTAAGAGAGAACACACAGATCCATCAGAAAAGAGAAAACAAGCATAACAAAACATGAGCATGCGTGGAATAAATATATAAATCTCTTATTTGCAACAGAAACTGAGAAATTCAAAGTTTTTATAGCGTTAAAAGAATCATGAGATGATTGAAGAAATTGTTTGTGAAAAACAAACTAGTAAGAAAAACAGATGAACAGACAGGTTAGAAGTAACAGAAATCACTTTGCCCTCTATCAAAATTTTGGGTAGAGGTAGTATTGCCATTTTAGGTGCCTAAGAAGGTCAGGGGAAGCGTTCCCTTATTCTCTTTGTAAAAGACATCCAAAGAATCTGGGATATGAGACAAAGAAACATTAAAGCCTACTTTAAATTTTAATCATTTAGCTTGATTTTTTTTCTGTTTACATGCTTTCAGCTCTTACTGTTGGCCTTGAATTCCTTTATGTAACGACATCGCAGGACTGCTCTAAGGAAGATGGTCCAGTAACAAACACACTCAGTCACAAATCATTCTCCAAATAAATACACAGTCACATTTTAAGAAGTTAGTAGAGCTTGCAAATAACTAATCATCAGCATTAATAAGTAACACTGAAGCCACAACGCATATTAAAAAAAAATGGCACCTCATTTTTAAATGTCTGCAATAGGATTTAGCCCCTAGGATTTACGCTTATTTCCAGGAAAAGTTAACTTAAAAGTACAGGGGTCTGGATCAAAAGATTCTCTTTCACGAACAGCAGAGTCCTCTAGTGCAAGAGACGAGTTCCATTAGTGGAACAGTACCTTCGGAACCAACTCAAGGTATTTAGAAGAGATGCTTTAAGCATCATAAAAGTAATGCTTTAACCATCCTAAGGAATTAAATTTTTCTCCAACACTTTATGAAACACAGACCTAATTGGATTTAGCAAAGTTCATGGTTATGTAAGAGTTTAGATTCCAGAAGTTCTTGCTCATCTTGAGAAACTTGCTGAAAAAGAACTGCAATGCTTTTCACCTTTGTGCTTGCTGAAATATTTTGATATGAGTCAATGACTTCAGTTGAAAGCTGCCTGGTGCTCTAGCATGTACAAGCAGAGGCTGTGTGCCCCAGTTCCATACATGGTTGGCCTGTGGGTGATCTGAGTTCTGCTTATCTGGCAAAAAGTGCTAGATGCATGCTTTCTTTTCATGCAAAGAAACATGTTGTGCCCTTCCAACAGGAGACCCTTATGTTGAAGTCTGCTCCCCTGAAATTATGACAGTGATGGAATACTGCACAAGCAAGCCCTGCCCAACTCTAATCCAGGTGCCTCCAAAGCTCAGTGCACTATCAGCAGCCGCTAGACTACTGTGACATGTACCATGTGCAGTTGCCTATGAAGATGATTTGGAAATTATGAATGACAAAATCAGATCCATGAAAACAGATTGGTCTGTGATGGGGAGAAGCACAGCTGGTTCTCATGCACTCCCCTTGCTCTTCTCTCCTCCTTTCAGGAGTGGAGCACAACTAAAAACTTCTGGCTTTGGGAATTGGAGCAAACTTCAATTTGCAGTGAAGTTTAGAACTCATTTATTTATAGTCCACTGTTCTCACTGAGACACAAGGCGGATCACACAGTGATCAGACAGTGTAAGACACCCAATGAACAATGCAATAGGACTGACATTACAAAATTTAGCAATACATAAAGAAAATGGCATCAGAAATAACAGTGCAGAAACAATTCAGAAAATGTAGCTACAGAAGTAGAACACAATGCAGGAAGAGCTGGGTAAAACATACAATAAACCTTAAGAACACAAGAGCCCTGCTGGATCAGACCAATGGTCCATCTAGTCCAGCTTCCTGTCTCATAAAATGGCTAACAAGTTCCTCTGGAGGTCCAACAACAGGACACTCCATATTTAAATTATGTAATCCATCTTGCGTCTGACTTAAGAAAGGTATAATATAAATGGAATAAATAAATAATGTTTGGTTGTTTTTCCTACAACAAACCAACGAGGCTGCTCCTCTGGAATGATTTCCTATATCCCATATGCTCCTGCTCTTTTAGAAACAAGATATAATATAAATCTACTACCCATGTTGTCTATAGATAGTATGTTGGATTTGGATCGAGGATACCTGGATTCAACAGAGGCATGTACTTTTTGGGTGCAATCCAAACAACAACAACACAATCCTCTTATATGCTTATCCTACTAACTTCCTCTGGCCTGCACCCACCAAATAGACTTGACAGCTTTTTATCTTCTAGCCACAGTTCCCAGAATGTAAGGTGTGAATAATAAAGAGATTATACATCATATGGTGAAAACTGGCAGGTTCAAGATTAAAAAGTTGACTCCACACTGTAAGGGGTATATAAAGAATTTAAAAAAAAAAATCTGACACCAAAATTGAGATTTGTAGTTCCAAGGCACTGTCATTCTTGCACATTTTCCATTGCAGCCCTAAATGAGTACCCTTTAGAACAGGGGTGTCAAACATGCGGCCCGAGGGCTGGATCAGGCCCCCAGAGGGCTTTTATCAGGCCGGCACTGGAACTGGCCATCTCCTGCTTCCTGTTGCTGCTGCTGCATCATAGCTTGCTTCGCCAGACTCTCTCAATTGCTCAGCCATTTCATTTTCCCCCTGGGTCCTAGACTCAGAACTCTGAGCATGAGATGAATGTGAATAAATCAAAAGTAGGTTTGCAGCTTACAGATACACACCTGAACAGCATACTCAAGATTGCAACAGCACAGACATTTTGATGCAATAGTTCAGAGCAAAAGGTGTCAGGTATCAGATACTGTTAAATAAATGAAATATTGCAAGAGTGCTGATTTTTTAAGCATTTTAAGTAAAAAAAAGTCTTTGTGTTTGTGTCCTTTATAAAGTTTATATCTCTGCTGCCTGGCATTACATTTTATGACACACATGGCCCGGCCCAACAAGGTCTCACTTATGTCAGATCCGGCCCTCATAACAAATGAGTTCGGCACCCCTGCTTTAGAACATTTAGAAATATTGAAATGCAGCACAGCATGTTTTTATATTAGGCGTATGTTGATGTCCAACCAATTCAAACCAACTATCCCATGCTGTGCACAGCTTGCACACTGGCTGCATGCCGGAGTGCCTCTGAGGTGTGGTATTTGCTCAGACAACCTGACATCGCTGCACCAGTGATTCATTATTTTAGAGGTACAGTGTGCTTCATAATCCTTCTTCACACTTGAAATTATTTCACAGCTATGGTAGTGGAGACATGTATTCCCTGCGACGCTTTAGTCCATGTCCCTTTCCCCCCACTGAAATAGGTCTAACAAAAGTTACCACAAAATCAGTTTTCTCGCTCCCATTCTTTGGGATCAGGACAGGAACAACTGCCTCTACAAAGACGATAATCAATGTTTACAATTCAGTAGATTTTTTCATGGGTATCCTGCCCAGAAATGAGGAAAAGAATGTGAACCTAAGACCTTGGATTTATATGTGCCACTGGAATCTGGCCAAACCAGCTAACCACAGCCATACAACCAATACAAAATGTCTCTGTGTAACCACAAATTGCTAATAAAGGTTATTGTAACAGCACAGCTGATCATAAAACTGTTTTGCTGTCACAGCATGGGAAAAGTTTAGCTTCCATTTTCTTGGTGCCTGTTTGATTCTTAGTTGCTCAGTTAGCAAAGTTGGTCTGCTTTCACACAAGGGATTTTCCCTATTTCAGCCACCTAACTAATGTGGGGTTTTCTTCTTCTTTCTGTTTCCACATGATATCGTCCTGTGAGCAGGGTTTTGTTTTGGTGAAAGAAATGTTTTTTTTATAATAAAACCAGGCCAGAAAAAAACCCCGCTTTCCTGCCATGTTGCTGTTGGTACCACCTTTTTAACCAGAAGGGAAGGGATGCCTTCAGTTTCAATGAAAAGGAATGCCCCCCCTTTTTTCCTGCCTCCTCCACAATTGTCATTTGAATTCCTTTTTGTTTGTTTTTGAGCACTAAGTAATATTATGTTGCTGTTGTCTTTCTATGATCCTCAGATATATTTCACTGTTTTGGGGAGGGATGGATATCACAGAAGTTTGTAAGCAATACCTAATGCTTGTCTTACTGAGATAGAAGCAGGGGTCCTTTGGGGCCAGAGCGAGGCGGAGCGATGCTCCGCCAGCCCAGGAGTGGCCACTAGGGCAGCCATGGGCCGAATCAGATTCTCTGATCTGATTCGGCCCACCGCTGAATTGCCGCCGAAATTCGACAGCAGTTTTAAAAGTGACTGGAGGGGAGGGGGTTTGAGGGAGAGGCTCCAAACTTGCAGGGAAGCTGCTGGAGCCTCTCCCCCAAATACCCACCAAGTTTCAAGAAGATTGGACCAGGGGGTCCAATTCTATGGGCCCCCAAACAGGTTGCCCCCATCCCCTCCATTGTTCTCTATGGTAGGAAAAAAGTAACATTTTTTCCCGCCATAGAGAACAATGAAGGGGATGGGACAACCTGTTTGGGGGCCCATAGAATTGGACCCCATGGTCCAATCTTCTTGAAACTTGGTGGGTATTTTGAGGAGAGGCCCCAGCAGCTACCCTGTGAGTTTGGAGCCTCTCCCTCAAACCCCCTCTCCTCCAGCCCCTCATATACCCTATGAGTTTTTGCCATTGATTTCAATGACCCACAGGGTATAATAGGGCTGAAACTGACATTCTCTTTCTGATACACTTCCAGTGATGTCAGGGGACATGGCATATGCTAATGAGTTATGCTAATGAGCTCCTGCATCTCTTTTTCTATGAAATGACCCCTGGATAGAAGGTTTGGGTGGGTCAGGACTCCTGGCTTACTGTTATTAGCATAACCAAAGAAAACACCCACATTTACCACTGTGCTGGAACCCAGACATGCAAAGAGATTCTTTGACAGACAGAGAGGGGGAAATCTGCTTGCCCAGAGGGGGGAGGGAATTGGCCCCATTACCTTACTCAACCTAGCAAAAAACCAATTGGGGGGGGGAGAGGTCCCCAGCCCAGAACATAAAGAGATTCTTTGACACAGAGGGAGAGTGGAATTTCCTTACCTAGAGCTGAAATGTAGCTGTAACCTAGCAGGGAACTTATTCGGTGGGGGAGGGGATTTATTGGCCCCATTGCCTTGCCCAATCTGGTGAGGACCTAATTCATTCATTAATCAGAAGGCGAGAGGAGATCCTCCTACTGCCTTTCCCAGAGCAGTAATTTTGCTCAAATGGAGGGAATTAATTCATTAAAGGGAGGTAAGCATGGAGAGTGAGGCAGAAAGATTCAAATATTGCCATGTTCCTTAGCTGCCCTGTTCAAACACAGAGGTCTTAAAAAAAAAAGAATTCAGCTTTGAGCTATTCCCAAACAGCAGGATGCATGCACCCCAAATTTAAGGAGAAGAAAAGGTGGGTAGAGAATCATCATGGTGGCCTAGGGTTCCCAGCTCCGGATTGGGAAATACCTGGAGATTTTGGGGGCAGAGTCTGAGGAGGGCGGGGTTTGGGGAGGGGAGGGACTTTAGTGGCATAGAGTCCACCTTCCAAAATGGCCATTTTCTCCATGTGAACTAATCTCTGTAGTCTGGAGATGATTTGTAATCCCAGGAGATCTCCAGTTACCACTTCGGAGGTTGGCAACCCTACAATGGCTTGGCCTAGGGCAGGGGGGCGAGCCAATGTGTATCTGGTATGAAAGGGCAAACAGGGCAAACAACGGTGGGAAAACAGATTACCCTGCTGCATATGGAATTGCTGTTACATGTACAGATTTACAATTGTGCCACTAACTTGAACACCACTGACCCCCCTCCCCCCAATGTGCAAGCAGCCTTGGTCATCTGACAGCATGCCATAGGGAAGAAACATGTTGAAATATTTTGCATCTTTGCTGAAAAGACTGCACCACTGTTTTATTTTATTATTTATTAATTAAAATAATGTCCCACCTTTTGGTTTAATAAAATCTCCTAAGCAGCCGGCGTCAATAACAAATTGGCAAAACAATTCATGAATATCTTGGTACAAAGTGTAAGATACTTCAATAGCAGCAATTATTACAGAGTGTATCTTAGACAACAATACTTAACACATTTGAGGATGAAATTATGTTCAAAATGGAAACTCAAAACCACAACTAGTAAGTCTTGAATGGTCCAACAGAGATTCATGTTATCACTTACTTGATCTCTTCCTGATTTATGTGATGTCATATGGCGTTCAAGTTGTGTTCTATATGCAAACGTGTAACTGCATAAGGAGCAACTAAACTTATCTTCATTTTTTTCATGGCGATATTTAATGTGTTCTTTCAGAGAGGTAAAGCGTTTGTACCCCCTGTCACAATAAGGACATGTAAGCAGCTGGGAAAATGCATCCGGTGTGCCTGAATAAGAACGAGAAAAGATTTTCTTCTTTATCTGATTGTTAAAGCATGTGATATAAATACATTCATCAATACAGTAAGGATGTAAATTGATTCTCTAGTACAGGGGTGGCCAACCTGTGGCTCGGGAGCCACATGCGGCTCTTTCACACATATTGTGCGGCTCCTGGCAGGGCGGCTGGGGAAGCAAAGGGGAGGCATGCTTTTTCTCCCTTCCTTCCTTCCTTCCTTCCCTCCTCCCTCCCATCTATTTGCTTTCCTAGTTTCTCTCTCTTTCTTATAACTGGTTTTCCTCGTTTGTTTTTATTTTTGGCAGTCCCATTTAACGTTAATAAAAAGCAAATTTGCATATTTTAAAAAATAAAAACGTGTGTGTGATATTTGTTTCTGTCTTGCGGCTCTCAGACATCTCTATGTGGCTCTTACGTTTATTCTATGTGGCTCTTACGTTAAGCAAGGTTGGCCACCCCTGCTCTAGTATGTGTTGTATTTGAGAAAGGATCCCAGAGTTCTGAATTTGTTAGGATATTCATTTTATTTGAAGATTTGATCCAGTTAGGGCTATTGCTGGTTCCTGGCCTACAGTTAGAGGCCCAGATCTCCTCTGTGGGTTGTAATGCCTTTTATCGGCTTCAGCTGATATGCCAGCTATGGCTGAGCCTCAAAAAGTATTAATTTGGCCATAGTGATCCATGCTCTGACTGCATCCAGGTTAGATTACTGTAATGCACTTTGTCTGAGACAGGATACAGGGATCATATCACTCCAGCGCTCTGCCCTGGCTGCCCATTTGTTTTTGCGCACAGTTCAAAGTGCTGGTTCTTACCTTGAAAGTTCTAAATCAAGAGTGTCAAACATGTGGCTCAGGGGCCAGATCAGGCCCGCAAGGGACTGGCTGTCTCCTGCTTCTTCCTCCAGTTCTGCTGCTGCTGTTTTGTCATAGCTTGCTTTCCTAGGCAATCTCAATCACTCAGGAGAGATAAGTAGGCAAGCTTCTTCTCCCTGCACTGGACTGAGGCTCCTCCCCCTCCCAGATTGCTACAGCACAGACATTTTGATGCAATAATTCAGAGCAAGAAGGGTCAATTATCAGAAACTGTTAAATAAAAAAAATATTGCAAGAATGCTAATGTTTCAGGCATGTTTTTATTCTAAGTTAAAAAAAAATCTTTGTGTTTGTGTCCTTTGTAAAGTTTGTATCTCCACTAACTGGCATTATATTTTATGACACACATGGCCCCATGCGACAAAGGCCGATTTATTTCAAATCCGGCCCTCATAAAAATGAGTTCGACACCCCTGCTCTAAATGGCTTGGGCCCAGGGTACTGGAAGGACCACCTCCTCCCATATTGTCCAGCCTGCCAGTTAAGATCTGTCTCACAAGCCCTACTGTCTGTGCCCCGCCTTTAGAGGTAACAGCATCTCGCTTGTGGAATGTCCATACTTTTGAGACTCACCTGGTGCCTGCATTGCATTCTTTTAGGCATCGGGCCAAAACATTTCTGTTACCCAGGCTTTTCATTAAGGGGTTGATTTTTTTTAAGTACTATCGTAGTCTGGAGACTTATTTTAAGCTGCCTCTGGTCTGTTTTATGCTCTGTGTTTTTATGCTGGGCTGTCACCCCCCCCACTAGATTTTAATTAATACTGTTAATGGTTTGTTTTAATCATTTGCTTTCTAAACAGCCTTGGGAAGGTGCCTTAAGAGGTGCCATGAACAGTTTTGAGATAAATAAAATAAATAAATTGCAAGGGAAAGCTTTTTCACTCTCCCCTACTCGATAATACTGGAGTTACTGAAAATAAATTAAAGAAAATCAATATGCCAATGAATTTGACAGTAAAGATTTCCCCCACAGTAAACCAGAGCTTGGCGAACTAGCCAGACTGTTAAGTCATCATATTAGTTCTGCAGTTGAACCAATAAAGCTTAAGAAAAAGTTATGGCATAGAAAGTATGGCATAGAAAGTCACATTTAAACATAAACATATCCTTGAACTTGTCTGGGAAAGGTCTGGAAAGGTGGAAGACCAGAGTTCTAAAACATATGCCTATGCAAGCCAACCACACCTGCGCTGGCAAGGATGGGATGGAATTCAGTTAAGGGTCAACAACTCTTGGAAGGTTTATTTACTGAAAGAATAAATAAATTTATATGATGATTCCAAATGGTACTTAAGAGATGGGATTATTTAGATGAAATAATATTAATTTTTTTCACCTGAATTCCTATACTTTACTCAAAAGTTTAAGGTAAAGGAAGCAGAAGGTAGATTTGTGTGAAAATAGAAAGTTCAAAGAAGATAAATACAAGTTTGGAAAACAAAGATCTTACACTAGAAAGCCAAGATGGCGCCATGTTCAAATTTAATTATTTTTAAAGCAGTAGGCAACATTTGAAGCATTTGTTTTTAATTAACAGTGCTACAAATGAAAGAAAGCTGGAACAGCAGCTACCGTTTTCATCTTGACCGCTGGCCTCTGGTGTGCCTTGTCTCTGGTCCTCCTCAGGTGCTTCTGGGTAGATAACAGCTGTATCTTCTTGCTGCAGAAATTCTTCAACATTTGGGTCGTGATTTTGTTCATTTTCTGCATCAGAATCGCATTCATCTTCTTTTTCTAGAAGTAAAAGACAAATTGGAAAATTTTAAGGTTTTTAAACAACAAATATTAGGTTTGCAAATCTGTACTGAAGATGCTATGCATTCCATGTGTCTTTGATATCTTTGTGAAAGCCACAAACCTGACATGAATCTGGCTTTAATTTTTATGGGAAACAATGACATGATTCTAGTCTTCAAGCTACAGAAGAGGTTGAAAACATGAGACAAAAATCCAGGAGCCCAAAGAATGCTCAGACTCTTTGCAGAGATCCTTACCGATTCTACATGGCTACTTAACTGACTATATATTATTATTTTCTTCTTCCATTGCCTTATCCACCAAAGTCCTGTAGCCAGAATAAATTATGTAAAACTCTTATATATATAACAGTCGTATATGAAGTTTCTCCAACCCAAATAAATTTCCTTCACAGGCAACATAGTGTTTGCCAGCATTCTATTGCCAATACAGTCACTCAGAGCAATCTGAATCAGGGATATGCACCAGACAAAAATTCAGTATTTTTCAAAGGATTTCAGAGAAGGCATAATTATTGGTATTCTGGATTATTCAGGCCTCCAGTACCAGAGTTCAGTAACTGGATATTTTTTTTCAGGATTCCAAAGTATTTCCAGGTGACTGGAGTGGCTGTTTTTCAAGCCAATGACACCAAAATTGGAATGGAGCTGGTGCTGCCTGCCTACCAAAGATCCCCCAATTTTCAAGTGATCCCATGAACAAGGTGACCCCAGCCATCATCCATTATTTCCTACCGGGAAAACATTCCATGCTTTCTGCAGGGCAAAGAATAGCCAAACACACAAGAGCAAGCAACCACTAGCCAAAATCCTCCCAATGCCAACAGAACCAAGAAGCCCAACAGAGCCAACATCAAACCAGAGAATCCCAGCAGATCCTCAGACTAATGTGGCAAACCCACGCATCCAATATCCAAACCAAACCAACTGAAGCGACACTATTTCCAGCCCAACAGGACCAATTTCAAACCAAAGAATCCCACCAGACCCAATCTGGCAAGCTCCCCCTAATGCGTGATCTCATTTGTCTGTAAGAGCTGCCTCTCTCCTCTCCTCCTGATGCTTGGGAAACCTGCAAAAAGCAAACAGAAACAAAACAAAAGGCCCAAATAAAACCAAGTTTGGAGCTTTAAAATACTGGTCCCAGACATTCCCAAATATTTCCAGGAATATTCAGGATTGGGATACTGGTATTACTGAATATCAATCCAGAGAACCCAAATATATCCAAAAATCACCAATAAGGTATTTTTTGAGTATATATTTGGACCAGATGTATCTGAATATTTATTTCTATATCAAACAGCTCAGCCAGTAGCTAGGGAAAGCTGCTGGTGGTAAGTCTGTTTTTAGAAGCACTGATTGGCTGGGGTATCACCGTCCTCAGGACAAATACAACCTAGTAAAGTCTCTTTGCTTCAGAAGTGCTGAAGCTGCAGCCAACCAAGAAGCAGCCAAAAAAACTAACAGTCTGCAAATAAACCCTGCTTCCTTTGGAGATACAGATCAAGTTCTTGTGTCTGCTCCCAAATATACACGCAGGCAAAATATATGCAAGCAAACTTTCAGCATAGTCCTAATTTTACAGCTTATATAAAATTACTTGACCAACCAAAATAGCTCTGAAGATGTATATTAATTTTCACTTGTATTTTCTTTTTTCCACCATCCCCTGAAATCTGTACTGAGCTTAAAAAGAACATTTTCTGAACAAAAACCAATAATCCGCCAAGCATTTGGCTTCCACAGTTTTAAGGCCTGTAGAATTACAAGCTCCCTGGATACCCAGCAGAATATGCAAGAATCCAACAGAATGATTCACAGCCTGGTTAAATCCGTACAGGGATTTTCCACCAACCATCCCTTCTGCAGCTCCTTACACCCTCTCCTTCTCTGTAACAGGCCCGTCTCCTCTAAGCATCCCTCCACACAGTTTCAGATAATCAGTGTTGGCTACTTTGGGTTCTTATTGGAGGGAAAGGTGAGGAACACATGAAGGAAATAAATAAATAAAATTTGTTTAGCGATGAAGGCCATATCAGCAATGGATCATGATTCGAAGAGTCACGGTGAAAGTACATATTGCAGCTGATATCACAATTTGAACAAGAACCACCATGCCTTTCTGCTTTCTCAAGATCTGGCGAGGTTTACAGCATACACCTGCTCCATCAGACATTACGCTGATTGCAACATATGACAGGTCCTTATCTGTGGTGTCACCACACATGCAATAGTCTTTCCTGAAGGAAGCCTGCCAGATGGAATCCATAAGGCCTTTTTAAAAGTAATAAAAAAAGCTAAAAATAGTTTTGTTATTTTTACAACCTGGATATCAGTTTTATCATTAATTGTAAATGCTGTTTTTACTGTGCACTGATTGTTTTGTAGTTAGGGTTTTTATGATGGAATGAATTTTGAGAAATAAAAAATGTCATAAACCTGAAAAATGCCAGTGCACCACCACCATTCTGTTAGCTTCTATATTAAACCTGAATTAATCGTTCTGTTTTTTTTAAAAAAGGCTTAGGCTGAGGACAGACTGGATATGTGGCCTGCTTTGTCTCCGCTTTAGAGGCGGAGGCAGAGAGGCCATCCAGACTGCCGCAGCTGTCCCCCATCGGTGGGCTGCACTCACCCGTCTGCGAGGCGCTGTCCGTGCGCTGCGGCCAGAGACCCCTTGGATCCGGTCTCTGGCCGTCTGGGTGCATGTTCCTGCCGCTTCCTGGCAGTGTGGACGCGTCAGGAAGCGGCGCCGGAAGTGTGATCTGGCTGTTCCGGCTACTGTGGCTATGCGAATAGCCATGCCTCGCCGGAACAGCCGCGCGCCGCTCGCCACCCCAGTGGAGGCTCCAGGGGCCAGCTGACAGAGTGGACACGCTGGTCCACCTCCTTCCTGGTAAGGTCCCGCAGCACTGGAGCCAGTGCGAACGGGCAGCCACGGGACGGGTTGGCCCCGGGGCTTTTTTGCCCGCTCGCGCTGCACTCCAGATCCCCGGTCTGTCCTCAGCCTTAGTTTAGAATATGGAAGACATAATGGCCACTATCTAGTAGAATCATAGAATCGTAGAGTTGGAAGGAGCCATACAGGCCATCTAGTCCAACCCCCTGCTCAATGCAAGATCAGCCTACAGTATCTCTGACAAGTGTATAGAATCATAGAAACAGTATGTAAACAGTAGGTCCAACTCGGTGTACAGAACCTAAGAAAAGGCATCATAATATAAAAATATAGTCAAAGCTTCCTTCTCATAGCAAAGTACTGGACATACAGCATGTATAAGAGTCTGCAATATGGTAGAGAAACTAGTGGGAGGTCCAACTTCTTTTCTGATCTTTTACCACTATGGCCACTGCATTTGAAAATATACGTCCAGGTATCCCGAGGGACAGACACTCAGATTCCCAGGATTCTAACTGCAGTTTGAGGGATGCATGAAAATTCTTAGAACCCTCAGGTACCAAAGGGATGTGTCCACAGCAAGTGACTCAGGCCATTAAGCCATTATTTCCCATATGGATAAAAGAAAGTGAACAGCAATAAGTAATACGTGGTGCATTCTATAAGCTGATGTTTAGATACACTGTTGAACTTAAAATGAAGTATTAAATTAATCTGGCTAAGATTGTTAACCTCAGCTGTGTCCCATCATAATGCCCTTTTCAGATCTTTCAATAGGCCAGAAATAAATCGCACATCCACTGCTCATGCTCTGTGAACCAACAAGCAATTCAGTCGCTGCAGAGGCATTGCTGTTGGGGAAATTGGAGTGCTCTGGATCATTTATTAGCATCACCTCAAAACTGCTCTAACAGGAGCCTTCTTGAATAACAGCATTTGTATAGCAAAGTCCCAAAGGTAGCACAGACACCAAAGGAAATCAAAGGGGGAAATATTACTGAAAGACTTAATTATATCCTTCCTCAGTAATGCAGAGTTATCAAAACCTCACAAAAACGCAAAGTATCATGAAAAACAAACCAAAGAATAAATTACCTGCACATCCAGGTTCATCTGCTTGAGCTTCAGGCCCCAGGATTTCTTTTACTTCTTTACTAGCTAAATGATATGACAGAAGAGAGAGGATTAATGTTTTACATAAGCCAGAATCTCTCTCATTTACTCCAAGCAACATCTTTATCCTCTTGGTTCCTGAGGAAACTATTCCCCTCAGACAACAGGAACACTCAACAAAGCTCGTGACTATTAAAGCAACCTGAATTTCCCAGAAATTCCAGAAAGGGGGGAAATGTTGCATATGGGGACTTTGTAACATGTGAATTGGCCCTCAGTAACCCCTAAGGGAGTTCCGGTAAGATTTAATTACAGTAAGAAAAAATGACATAATATTGGTACTGACACACATGGAACCAGTAGTAAGATCAACAGTAAGACCCATCCACCCCTGGCGCCTTTTTCTGTTTGCAAAAGCATGCAGGGTGGAAGAGAGGGAATGACAGAGATCCTCTTGCTGCTGCGTGTGTACTCAGGATCTTATCCCTCCCCCTTCTGAAGGTGAGTTCTAGTCACACATTAAACACGAGAAGGGTTAGGGCAGAGGCAGAGATCCCCAACCTTTTAGAGCCTGCAGGCACTGTCAGAATTCTGACAAAGCACGGGGAACGCAGCTACAAAACAGCTGCCACAAAATGGCTGCCACAGCTTACCTTCAGTCACACAGTGAAAATCCTTGTGCTGTAGTAGCATGCCAAAGCAATGTTTTTAAAAAAATAACTGCACAGCCAAACAAATCGACAGTGGCCAGTCAGAAGCATTTCTGGGCAAAAGCCTACCTAGTCCTGCCCACTTCCTAAAAAATACTTAGCGGGTCCCAGAAAAGGTGTCGGCAGGCACGTGGCGCCCATGAATACCATGTCGGGACCTGTGGTTTGGGGTTTCCCCCAATCCAATTCACGTTTAACATTTTGTCTAATCAGACCCCAAGCCTTTATACAACAGGCCTTGCTGACAGGGTACTCCAGCTGTCATGTGTACACAATGTGGGCAAGATTTCTCTGTGGTGGTGCCGCTTCTTGAGAGAGGACTGCTAGTCTGGATGGCACCATTAGTAGTACCTTTCTGGAAAGCCTATAAAATGGGCCTTTTTTATGGGGCTGTATTAATTCATTAAGTTTTTAAAATGTTTTAGTTACTAGCTGTTGACCATTGCCACCTGCCCTGAGAATAAGGCTGAATATACATTTTTACATAAGTAAAACTTTTAGTGAAATTTTTGCAGTTACTACCAGCTGCAAATAATATTATTGATGCTGAAATAAAAAAGGTGATGGGTGTGACCACAACCCTACATGTACAAGTGATCCTCGAGAGCTCTTGTGGATTGGTCATTACCAGTGGCTATCCCAAAGGCGGGCTGCTCCCATGCCTAGAGAACCCACCTGGTACGAATATTTTTAAAGTAAACACTTCACAGCCAAAGCCTCGAAAACCATCAACGAATTATAAGGAAGGCAGTAGAGAAACCCTCAGCTGATGCTCCCTGAAAGATCTCCTCATAAAGAACTCACGGAATGCTACCAAAAACAGCCCTGATTTCAAAAATATGACTGGTAATTAAATTCGATTTATGTACAAATCTAAACATTACATTCGAGGTTATGAGATTATCCTCTACCACATTTCAGAAATTCTGTCTTCTTAACTGGAAGATGATGTGATCACCATATTCACAGTTTTTAAATATGCCTCATTCACACAAAACCAAATCTGGAGAAGTCCAGATAAATCATGTGACTATTCCTTGGTGAGAGATTTAAGTAACTTTATTACTTAGAAAGCAAATACGTATAATATATACAATTCCCCCTCAGACATAACTGCTCATGTTACATGAAGCTGCCTTATGCTGACTCAGACCATTAATGTATCAAGGTCAGTACTGTCCACTTCGACCAGCAGCAGCTGTCTCGGGGCTCAGGTGGTGATCTTTCACAAGCCCTACTTCTTGATCCTTTCAACTGGAGATGCCAGAGACTGAATTTGAGCCATTCTGTGTGCAAAGCAGATGTTCTGTTGGTGGCTCATAGCCCTCACCCTATTGTCTTGCAGCTAATACCAGATTTAAAAGAAATCAGAGACAAAAGGAAAATGCCATCTTTTAATCTAGCTGATATTTCGTTAAGACTTGGTGAAGCTGTCACACAGCTGTGCAACAGGCTGTGGATTTTGTCTGCTCCCAGCCAATCCTATAAATGTCAACTGCAAGGTGCTTCAAACCCTCAAGTTATGCATCACCATTTTTTCTTAGTATCTTAAGAATAAATGTCAAAACACACATAGCGAAGTGTTTTATGCAACCCGGACCCCACACCACCCCCTCCCTTCCACAGGGTGAGAAAGGACGTGAGGAAGCAGAGGGAGCAATGTAAAGCTGCGTGCTCCGGGCAGTACTTCACAAAAATATCAGAACTCTAGGAGGGTATAGCTTTTTATGAATGCGTGAGCTGGCTGTTAGATCATGCTGCAAGTCTCCCAGTTTAGCCAATAAGGGTGACAGATCAGTTTAAACTGGCAACATATGTCCTGGCTGTCTCTTTGTATTACTGTCACCAGAAACATTTGGCTTCATAATAAAGGGCTGCGAACGCTTCCTCTAGTTACCATGAGAGCATGAACATAACTTAAAACTGCTTACCTCCTTTGCTATACCAGGTGAGAGTATTAAGGCAAGGAGACCCAAGGAATTTATGGGATTCAGTATTGATAGGATTGGATTTAATACTGCTGAAGCAAGCAGTCTGAGCACAGCTGAGTCTCCTCTGTTAGACACACTATAAAACAGAGCTGAAGAGTCTTACAGAGAAGCTAACCTCCCTCAGTAAAATTTTATACTAGGTACTTTTAAGAACTGGGGCATAGTTAGTCTTCATTATTCTTTTAGTGCCATCCAGGATCACATCATGTATGAAATAAAATAGCTCTTGACATTTAGGTAGACCCCAATTTCAGCTACATTGGACACAAGTACGCTGCAGAATCGTACGAGTTTAGATTCTCCAGACACTGGTGTTTCCCCATGAAAGATAGAAAGGTTTAGAAAAGCTTCCGTTATAATTAATTTTTTTTAAGTTTTCTTTTTTTTAGGTAGTGCACTTCCATCTCTGAATTACATCTGCCAGATAAAGACAGATTGAGTAAATGGGGCAGAAAACGATGAGTGGGCACAGTGAAGCGATGCCATCATAACCAATGCCATCGAGCTGGTAGTATGGTATGGTTACCATTGGTACAAACAACCCTTTTGCCAGTGGGGTACCATCAGCACAAAGGGAGAAAACTGGGTGGCATTAAGGACATGGCAGGAGACAAGCAGGGCTTTGTCGGAATCCTACTAACGTAGCTCATTGGTCCTCTGCTACCCCCTGGGTCAATGCCAACAGAAGAAGCGACATAAATAAATAAAAAAGCAGTTTACCCAAAAACAAAGCCCAAAGAAAGAAAGTTTGTTTCCTTCATCTTTCAATGCAGCATGTGCCAAGAGTAATTTTAGTGTAACATGATATTTTAACATGATCTTCTTAGGTGGATACAAAGTTTATGACAAATACCTTCATCTTCCCAGCAACCGTTTGCACTTCCTTCTCTTTCGCTGCTTTCTGGTAATACTGTATGGTCTTTTGGCAAGTCATCGTCTGGCACGCTGTCACCACAATCGGCTGCATCTGCTACACTCTCCTCTTCAACAATGTGTAATTTGTCTTCATCGTCTGAATCTGAATTGGTTTCTACGACGTTGTTGTAATTGGTAACTATACAGAAACAGAAAGAAAAGATCGGTGTAACGATGCTGTTTGGCAGCTCTCTATTTCTAACACCAGGACCGGCATCGAAGTCTTGCTTACTGACATCAGAGTCAACCCCTTAACGAGAGGCATGCAGCAGTGTTTATCTGCTGTGTTAGACAGACACTTTGTTTACGTTCAGAGGTATTATTTCAGGTATTGCCAGCCCCATGCTGCATTTCTTGGATATGATCCGGGAACAGCTGCTATTGTCTGTGCTTTGTGATTATTCTGGAAGCACCCTCCTTGAAGAGGTGGTCGCTTCTCTTTTTAGCACTGCTACAGCAAGCTTGTTACTCAGAACTGCAGGCTAGGAAGCGATCCATAGTCAGCAACCCAGCCTGTCCCTTCAAGCAGCAAACTGAGATGCCATGGTCTTGTCACTTGCATGCTTAAGAGGCAAAAAGCTGTATTGTCTCCCTTCCCCCTTACTGAATGAACCAATGGGACCAAATGCTTGCTAGGAAAGTTTCCAACCTAACAGGAAGTAGCAGAGGGCTCAAACATTCTTGACTGTCTACTGTTGAGAAAGCGTTCACGTTTCTTAGGATCAGAACACTAACTCACAAAACTTGTGGAAAACAGGCATGCTGGTGGTGCAGACACAGCTTGGGACTAAGTCCTGCCTCTAGTCAAGACCTGCTATTCAGGGTATGTTTCTGTCTGCTTGTTTTATGTATGCTTATTCTGCCAGTCCATGACCATAATAAATGGTTAATTGATTGGGGTTATTCTGCAGCCATTGCTTCTCATTTTAGTATCGTGGTGAGAACTTCACAGCACCTCCTACCATAAACTTGCTTTGTAATAAACATGTAGAATTCACATGTGCAGAATTAACAGTCTGATACTATGCTATGTAGCTGGCAATGTGGCAGGATAGCAGCAGGTATTAGTAACATGGAAGAAATGTCTGTGTGGCATAGAAGCATCCCACAGCATGGCTTCTTCCAGCAAGGGCTTTGGAAATTGCTATATTTTCTCCCTTCCCCATGCCAACAGCTCATCTGCACTGACAAAAAGGGCTACAGGAAGACCAAGAGATGGAGTTTTTGAAGACAAATGGCACAGAACTAGAGGCCTCCTCATCTCTCATCGACTGGGGCTTAACTGTTGAAGCCTGTTCTAAAGTCTTCAAGGAATCAAGTTGCCTGTCACATATTAATAAAGTACCTTTTAAATAATTTGTGGCACATTTCTTTTAGTGTCTTTCCCCCCAGTACATAAAGCATAAATAATAGGTATGACATTCACTCTATTACTGCAATTTGATTTATTACAAAAAGGAGAGGCTTATATTATAATGGTCTAACTGGTATAATGCCAGTTTTGATCCATCAACTGAATACAGCTGTGGCTCCGTTGCACATTCACCTTGCTAAACATTTATCAAGGGTTTGTTGAAACAGCTAGAAAGTAAAACTGCAGGGGGTCTGGCATTATGGCTGGATTGATGGATGGGTAGCTGTTTGTCAAGCTGGAGGCTACCCGACCCCCAAACATTTTACAGGTTTTCTCTCTGTCTGAAATATAACAGCAGCACTTTTGATTTGTGGGAAAATAACTTCTCCTTCAGCACATGATGCCGCAGCAGCCTATGAAGTCACTGGGGACAGGTTTTTTTAAATTATTATCAATCACTATTCCATCAATGTACTCCAACCTATAAAGGCTGAAACAAATAATCTAACATTGCACAATAAAAACAGCAAAACAGCACAAAAAACAATAACATCAAATGGACCAAATGAGACCACATGACAAGAGACTAAAATTCCACCACAGAGAGCAGTTAAGGAGAACATAAAAATAGCATTAAAAAGGTGGAATACTGTCTAACAAAGACACAGTAAGTCAAAACTCTAAAAATGAGGCTGAAAATGGACAGAACTTAAGCCCAGCCCCCCCCCCCCTCCCCAAATAGAGCCACAGTGCAGAGGACATTCCATAAAAGACATGATACTACCAAAAAAGACCTGTCCATGACTAGCAAACACAGAAGGTGCCAGCACGCCGAGCAGGTCCTGAGAAGCATTAACTCGATGGGTAAGTTGATACAAGAGAAGTTGATTATTACGGTCCTGTCAGTTAAGAACTGACATTCTGAATTATTTCCGGTGTGTGTGGGGGGGAACTGGCAGGCAGTGTAGCTATCAGGACTAATGTAATGTGC
Organism: Lepidodactylus listeri; assembly: GCA_029233225.1. Taxonomy (NCBI): domain Eukaryota; kingdom Metazoa; phylum Chordata; class Lepidosauria; order Squamata; family Gekkonidae; genus Lepidodactylus; species Lepidodactylus listeri. The sequence continues at coordinate 23,603,523 of JARCFY010000012.1, forward strand.
TCTGTATAACCTGAGTGAGTCAATAATCTGGTAAATACATTTTGTACTACATTACAACACTCTAACCTGGATGTGGTCAGAACATAGATAACTATTGCCAAATCTTCCTGTACAAGGTGAAAGGTCACAACTGTGGCAAAAATACCACAGGGGAAATCTGGGCCTCCAAACACAGACATGGATCTCTAGCAAACCTACAGATTCCCCTCCCCCCCCCCCCCCCCCGGCCTAAAAAAGCCTGAGTATTGTCTACCTCTCAGTCCAATCTGACTCATGAGGTAGGCTGGCCAAATTATATATTTCCTAATAAGCAGTACTACACAAAACATGAAGTTCTAAGCCAGCTTTGTGCAGGTCTAATGGGAATTTTGTACGATTGTTAACTTCTAGATGAGTGAAGAGAAAGAAAAAAAATCATCCACAACCATATTGCAACAGACATTATTATTGTCGGTTCTGTGCACCTTGGCTTTCATCTCGGTCTTGGGCTGCTCCTGGCCTTGTCCTCAGCAATGTCAAATTCATTTTTGGAAAGTTGTTTTTATGAATTTACTGCAGGAAAAACACTATGGAAATAGTGTTGCTTCTTGCCTTTTGCCCAAACACCTTCTCTAGATTCCATCAAGACACAAATGTTGTCTCATGTCAATCCAGAGCAGTGCCTTAGTAGGGTTTCTGAGGGGTGTGAGTGGCGGGTAGTCAGATAGCATCCAGTACCAAAGCAGGCATGTATGTATGTACATATTTATTTATTTATTTATTTCATTAGACTTATAGCCTGCCCTCCCCACACTGTAGGCTCAGGGTGGGTAACAGCATTTAAATATCTGCAGTTAATGCAGATTTACAATATTAAAAACATATTACAATACTCAATTTAAAATACATAAAACCATCATCCTTATATCATTAAAAACATCTGCATTAAACAACGTGCCTCAACAGCAGATAATTTTATTTATTTATTTATTTGATTTTTATCCTGCCCTCCCTGCTAATAAATAATGTGGTCCCAGTCTGGCTTCCAGGATCTGCGGTCACTTTTTTTTTTAGGGGGGGGGGGGGAAGCCTAATCAAATGGATGCTCCATGCCTCAACTAAAGGCCTGGTGGAAGAGCTCCATTTTACAGGTCCTGTGGAACTGTAATAGGTCCCACATGGCCCTGATCTCATATGGTATCTCATTCTACCAGGCAAGGCCCAGGGCCAAAAAAGCCCTGGCCCTAGTTGAGGCAAGTCATAAGAGAACATAAGAGAAGCGAATGTTGGATCAGGCCAGTGGCTCATCCAGTCCAACACTCTGTCACACAGTGGCCAAAAACACCAGAATGCCCTCAGAAGGTCCAGCAGTGGGGCCAGGACACTAGAAGGCCTCCCACTGTTGCCCCCCCTCAAGCATCAAGAATACAGAGCATCACTTGCCCCAGACTGAGAGTTCCTATCTATACTTTGTGGCTAATAGCCATGGATGGACCTCTGCTCCATATGTTTATCCAATTCCCTCTTGAAGCCGTCCATGTTTGTAGCCACCGCCACCTCCTGTCGAACATCCTTTGGACCAGGGACTACCAGGAGGTGTTGATTGGTAGAACATAATGTTCTACGGGGCTCATATGGGGAGAGACAGTCTCAAAGATTTTCTCCTTCCTGCTCACCTGCTGCAGCCCATACCATCCTTAAAAGTCTACATGGAGAAGCTACTGCCAGCAAGCCCATTACTTCTCATGTTGGAAAATGTGAAGCTACGTTGTAGTAATGATTAAGGGTATTTATACCAATATACTCTGACCTGGATGGCCCAGGTTAGCTTGATTTCATCAGATCTTGGAAGCTAAACAGCGTTAGCCCTGGATAGTACTTGTATGGGAGACCACCAAGGAAGTCCAGGGTCTCTACACAGAGGGAGGAAATGGCATACCACCTCTTTTCCTCTCTTGCCTTGAAAACCCTATGGGGTCACCATAGCTCGGCTGTGACTTGAGGGCAATTCCCACCACCATGCCAGTTTATTCCCCTGTATCTACAGGGTTTCTGAGATTTGCCGGAGCTGATTAGAAAGAACAAAAGGGGCTGCAAAACAAGCACCATTTCATATTTTCCAAGTGTTCCTGTTTTCTGTTATCCTTCTCTATGAAATCACCCCATTTTTGGTTTTGGCTTTTCTGTCCTAGGCTCTATAATGCGGAATCCCCATGAAGACACAGGAGCCCCCCTCCCCCTTTAAAAGTATATTGAGAGCAGCATAGACATTTAAAATATAAAAACTAAAGCTAAAATCCAAACAAAAAACCAAAATACACAACATACATTTCAGGGGTCATCTCTATGATGTCAGCAGCTGCACTGGCATTTTTTTGTATTTTTTCCAGCAGTAAAAAGTTTCCAGTTTCCAGTTAAGTTGTGCTTTCACATGCTCTCTTGTCTCCTACATCCCCCAACCAACAGAGCAGCATGCTCAGGTGATTGGGGTTAAATACCTAAAGCTACTAGTGAGCTCCTTCTATCATAGAAGGAAGTTCTGTAGGTCTTAGAGGCAGGATCTCTCCACCTCCAGAAAGAACTTTTTTTTTTACCTGCCTGCCACAATTACCTGAATTCTCCGGAAGCAGGAAGTGACAAGCTGGATCGAGGAAGCAGTGAGCAAAACTCTCCACATTCTTAAAATGCTTCTTCCCCAGTTCTGAGGACTTTCTCCTACTCTATCAATGTATGTTACTGCTTCTAGATATCATGACAAGTAACAAATCACGGAGGGGAAATACACACATATGTACAGCAGCATGCATTATGTGCATGAATGAGAAGCAAATACCACTGCGTAGTTCTAAGTTTTCCTTACGAAAACCTATTTCACTGCTTGTGACAAGCACAGCAAACATTAGAAAGCATTTTGGGGATCAATGAAATGCCCACACCCACTGGATGGAAAACCAGGTGATGTAAGCAAACAAGCTCTTCAGACAAAATAACTACCATTCCTCTTGCCTCCATTCCCTCCAAACTATGTTGCAGTAATCATAACTTATATTTAGTCTATTCCATATGCACAGTATGTGTCAAGTTTCAGGAACCTGTGGTCAAAACAGGATCCAGCAGAGTCATGGTGCATCTGGTATTCTATCCACCACCACATCTACTCCTGACAGAAGGAAGACCCACCCAAGGAAAGGATGGTCATCAAGACTCCGAACTACCTGACAAGCCCGATGAGTCAGAGACAACAACAGGGATTGTGTGAAGGAGCACAAGGAAGGAAATGGAAGAGCAGGCTGCCTTAGCAAATCAGCTATATCATATACTTCTGGCAAAGCTTCAAGCCTCTCACTCAAAGCACTAGTCATTATTCGACACCAAATGGACAACATTTGATAAAGGAAATTTGCATCATGAACTCTGTTCAATAGGTTGTTGAACAGGAGGGGTTTCTGAGTCTATTCCCTCACACGTGAATTGGCTAAAATTAGCAGGCCTAAGCCTATCTCACTTTTGTTTAGTCTATGAAACTTCAGTACAATAATACCCGTGGATCTAAAAATGCTAGCCTAAACACGTTTTGGAGCTACTGGTCCAGGCTGCAGTTGATACCCACATGACAAAACTTTATATAATTTCTTTATATATAAAATCCTCTAACATGGTACACTGCAGCTCCGTATAAACTTTTCTAATATGTGGTATTCGTAGAACAAAGTTTGAGTCTAGTGGCACCTTTAACACCAGCAAAGTTGAATTCTGGGTATAAGTTTTCCTGTGCATGCATACTTCCTCACAACAGCTTATACCTTGAATTAAACTTTGTTGGTCTTAAAGGTGCCACTGGACTCAAACTTCATTCTGTTGCTTCAGACCAACACAGCTACCTACCTGAATCTATATGGTACTTGTGTAGGTGATGTTCTTGTCATATAAATTAAATATTTTTAGTGTGGAATGGCTCTACTTCGTATTCATACAGAAATTCATATGCAGTGGGTGTATGCCTGGTCTGGCCAAAGAAGACTAGCACTGTCTTCCTAAGCAGAGTTTACACCCTTCTAAGACAATCAAAGCCAGTGTGCCCAAAAGGGTACAACTCACTTTAGAATGGTATTGTATACAAGGTATAATCTGTAAGAACTGCTTTATATGGACAATTTCCCAACACATGAAAACCTGTACCTCCTCTTCTGTTATGTGTGCATCAACTATCATGGAAGGGAAAATCAGGATAAACTGGACTGTATCTATGGATGCAGCCAGCAATAATGTCCCTAACAGGCAGCAATCTCTTTCCCAAGCATTGCACTCACAGCAATGAGTGCTCAGGAGCAGTAGTGTGCATTGCACATGTTATTTCTGCATTCCATAGGTCAGCTAGGGCTTTAACAGGAAAGCTAGCCTTGCTGAGCTGAGCTCCTGAGTCCTGAGCAATGCACTCACATTCTCCCACGTGATCAAGGGCATACGCAAGGCTGAAAGGCCATGGTGGCTCATGTATACCAGAAGTCGCCTGTGTGGATCCCCTCCAAAGGAAGTTCAGCATCTAACCTTTCAGGAAAGAATTTGTAGACCAGAGAAGCATCCTTTCCCCATTCAGATGAATTATATTTAGAACTCTACAAGTCTTGAGTTCTGAAGAAACAGTTGCACAAATTTTATGTAGAAGCTGAGCAGGATTCTGATTAGCTGGTTCCCACAATGTCACAAAGAAGCCCTGAGTTCCAGAACAGTATTGTAAATTTTTTAAATTAATATGCCACAAAAACCTGAATGGATAAGCAGATGAACATTCATGGAAAATGACATTTTCCTAAGAGCGATGATTTAAAAAAGAGGAGATGGAGAACAGGCTAGACAGCTCTTTAAACATAGGAATGGGAAAGCCTGGTTTGTTGACTGCACATCTCTTATATCATTTCTGAAGGCAAAGAGACTCACACTGCTTAAGAATTTCTTTTGAACTCTGTTTTCAATTACACCTGCGCTTACCCTTAAAATGTCATTTTCCTAAGAGCTATGATGGCTGATGCACACCACTTTATGAAATCCAAGCCTACTGGAGTCTAATAAGTAGGCACATTTTAAGTCTTCCTGTTGCCTCAGTCCTTTTTTCTCTAGCTTTCCAAGTCATACAATATAACCTAGCAGCACTATGGGATGGACCCATACTGATTTTATGTTCTATAAGCTTGTATAATGTTGATGCTGAAATGTTTCAATATACTAGTATACCATGATTCAGCTTTCTGTGCTCTGCTCATGTATCTCCGTTGTGGTGTTAATCAACAATAGAACTGGTCATTACACCTCAACGGGACAAACTGATTTGGGAAGGACACAGCTTGGCCAGTTCAGATGTATTAGCAAACCAGTTTGTTAACAGAAACAAAGTGGGGGGGTGGGGGGGTGGGGATTTGGAATACTGCACTGAAAATTAATTTGAGTGGAATTTCCTTTTTAACATGAGCAGCTCAGTGCCAAGGCTACAAATAAACCAAAGGTGAAACTTTAATTCGTCGTTGTTGTTTAATTTGCAAATTCTGGATAATTTATGAACATCAACTAGTTAAAGGGAAAGGACAATTTATTTTGTACTATTTCTCTGCTGGGTCTTAGGGTTAATGGACTTTCACGGAAATTCCATACATTTAAATCCTTTTATAGGTTAGCTTCAGCTCGCGACAATATTCTTTACAGAAATGACCTGGAACCAACCTTTCATCAGTATTATAGTAGCAGTACATACGCATAGTTTATTTAACTTCTTACCGAAATACTCATGCAGCGGATTGCCTCATCTCATATGTCACGGAGGCTAAGGAACCTTTTAAGAGCCATTCGCAGTGGCGCATCTACAAGGATAACATGCTTTTTAGCAATCTCCATGTGGCTGTTTTGTTAAAATCAGCACTGAAATGAGATGTTGTGAAGATATTTGTTTTTGCTGAGAGAGAGAAAAAAAACCTTGCAACTAATCTGTGTGTCAGGTAGAAAAGTATCAGTGCTGGTAGCATTGAACATGTGGTCCTAAAAGAAGCAATCCAATGTGAGCAGCTTTTTGAAAACCGAATATGGACTTTAAATTTAAAGGGAAGACCTCCTGTACTGTAAGAGTGTTATCTACTTTGCATCCACCCTCCAAGGAGGGCGCAAGGTCAGCCCTGTCCAATTTTCTCCCCTCACGACAAGGCTGTACAGTAGTACTGTATTTTTCAAAGTTTCTTGAATCACCTACTGTTCTAAACTTACAACCATGCTCTGAGGTAGACTTGAAAAATAGTCATCACCCCAAGGTTACCCAAGTAAACTTCATGCCTGTGAGTAGGGATTTAAAACTGGTCTCCTCACTAAGACCAAGAAAGTAGTTCTTATACCACACAAGCTCTCAGTACTAAACAACTCATTTAAGAGATTTAAGAGATTATCATTTATGCAAATGTGGATATGTATGGTGCATTCATAAAACTTTTGCAGGAACTTCAGTTTTTGTTGGAAGTCTTTTGGGGGACTAATTTTAGTTACTAAAACAAACTGGTCTTTAGGACATTGCTCAATAAATTATGTCCAAGTCGGCAGCAAGACACACTCTGCTGTCTGAGAAAAGATTCTCTAAGAATAAAATGATTAGTGTCCCTTCAAGCTGAGCACAATGGAGACATGTAGTTCCAGTTCTAATTTTCAGTAGTAACACCTTAAAATGAGGTATGAAAGTATGATGGATACATTTAGAGAACAATTTTTATGGCATTCATTTTGCATGTCATTTAGCAGATGCTCCATCTTATTCTGGACATTTGTCTTTTATGGTTGTAATACTAGAACATTTTGGAAGTAAGCTGGAAACTCATACAGGATCACTGCAAGAGGGGGAAGAGGGTGAAAGTTTGTAAAAAAAAAAACCCAAAACCCACATATCCCTTTCTGAATTCTGTAAACTCTTTAGGAGCTCGGGTAGTCTGATTTCTACTCCTTTATTTTCTTTCACAGGCTGTCACCATTCTACACTTCTGGAATATATTCAGTCTTCATAAAGCCACCTTACAGAGATGGTACTGAGGCCTATTTTTTCAAGGGAAAACCCTGCATGTGAGAGGAGATGGGAAGTATTTCTCACATTGAGGACTTGTTTATGCACTCAACCAAAACCATGTGACAAACTTTTGGCAGACTGTACTACCTTAGGTAGAAGAACAAAGGAATTTCGAATCATAGAATTGGAAGGGACCTCCAGGGTCATCTAGTCCAACCCCCTGCACAATGCAGGAAATTCCCAAATACCTTGCTGACAACTCTTGGGGGTTTTCAGCTCAGCAAGGCTAGCTTTCCTGTTAAAGCCCTGGCTGACCTATGGAATGCAGAAATAACATGTGCAATGCACACTACTGCTCCTGAGCACTCTTATTCCCTCCCACGTATTCAACAGAGCCCCTTGGGACGATAAAACAGCTGAGCAGATTGTTAGTGGAGGAAAGCAAACCAAATGCAATCAAGCACAGGGACAGAGCATTGTCATGGGGTGGTGGTAGTGGTCATTTCTGTCCCTCTTGTGTCCATGCAATGCCATCCAACAGATCTGTCTTGTGTTTTAAAGGGGGGGGGGTGTTATTCCATGTCACTTAGGATGTTGACTCACAAAATATACAGGCCCCACTATGACTTTTCTGTAATGCATTTGAAAACCTGTCCAGAATCTTCAGTTAGTTCAAAACACGGTTGCCAGGCTATTGTTGGGGGTTGGATACAGGGATCATAGTAGCTCTGTGCTGAAAAATCTGCATTGTTTCTGGACATTAATTCAAAGTGCTAGTTCTTACTTCTAAGGCCTTAAATGGCTTAACACCAGGGTACACTCAGGTAACGCCTCCTCCCGTACTGTCCAGCCTGCCAATTAAAATTTGCCTCCCAAGCCCTGCTCTCCATACCCGTCTGCAGAGGTGAGGTGGGCGGTAACTAGAAACAGGACTTTTTCCAGTGGTGGTACCTAGATGCTGAACTGCAGACTGGAAGGCTGGCATTTCAGCAGTTTGAGACCCGAGTGCTGTGTGATGGAGTGAGTTCCCATCTCTGGTCCCAGCTCCTGCCAACCTAGCAGTTCGAAAGCAAGAAATTGCAAGTAGATAAATAGGTACCGCTTTGGTGGGAAGTTAACAGCGTTCTGTGTGCCTTGGCGTCTAGTCATGCCAACCACATGACTACGGAAACATCTTTGGACAGCACTGGTTCTTTGGCTTGGAAACGGAGATGAACACTGCCCCCTACAGTCGGATTTGACTGACTTTCGAGCAAGGGAAACCTTTACCTTTACTTTTTACCTAGTCTGCACAATGCATTCCCCTTGAGGCTTGCCTGGCACCTATTTTACTGTTTCTACTTCTTTTTAGCCAGGCTTTTAATTAAGGGTTTTAGCTTTTTCAATTGTTTCATGGTTCGCTTTTAGCCTAAGGACTATTTTATGGATTTTTTAGACCGACCAATGTTTGTTTAAGACTCTTTTATGCCCCAGATTGTTTTTAATATTGACAATTAATGTTGTTGCTTTTACAATATAGTTTTTACTTGTGATGTCCACCCTCACGGGTGTTCTAATCTCTAATGCTCTTTTCACCCACATTATTGAAATATCACAAGTATATATTAGAATAATCAGATTCCAATGGATTATTTCTATCTGCTCTGAAGACCAATAAACACATTTTATATTCTTGTTTCATCAAAAGCTCAGTTTCTTTGAAGAAAGAGTACAACAGTCCATTTCTTGGAGGTATTTAGAGCCAGGGAAGATATTTAAAGAAGAGATTGAAGGCAGTGGACTCATCATCTCCTCAAATGGAGAAAGTCAGGAGAAAGTGACATGAGCTCCCGCGAGGAGAAGCACTTTATTTGTAGAACTTTTTGTTATACATTCCCTTGATGTGAATACCAAAATATGTTTCTCTTTTTCTACCAGCAAAAAACTCTTTTTTTGGCTTAATTTTAAAAACAAACAAAAAAGTATGAGAAGAATAATACAAACAATAGTTTGATTTCTAATACACTTTCTAATGTAAAAATGATTGACAATTTATTTTTCCCTCCACTTCAACTGGCATTCACATGTGCCTGTTTTGAATTTTGTCACTGTATGTAAGTCACCTCTGGAAATAATTCATATGAAATTTTTACTTCCGGGGTTCCTACAGAAAGATGTCGATTTTTCCCCACAAACCCAGGAAGCAGCTGGAGGGGAACTGGAAAAAGCCCACAATCTACTATTTCCCTGAATAAAAATACTGCAAAGGAGATAAAACACTTAAATACATATATATTTGAAAAAGGAGATCTTAAGATATGTCAAGGATCAGTCGTTTCACCTATAGCTTAATTCATGTGATGGTCTGATTGACACTAACTGGACTTTTGTAAAATGAACTGGGTACAGAGTCCTGTATTTCAAATTAAAACTTTTCCTCCCCAAAGTTATGAGTTCTTTCAATTGCGATTGCTACAGAGGAACAGTACTGTCTCTAATTCTGGCAGATCTTTCACATAGTCCAGCAGATATCACTATGCCTGCATTGAAACACTTATTAAGATAGTGCTCCCTTCCTCAAAGTGTTGCTTGGGACTATGGAGGATCATTCCAAAGAATTTGGTCAATAGCTCCAGCTGGCTGATGGTGAGTACAAGGAAGTGGTGAAGTTATATTGAGTGAGTTATTCCGTCTAAGCATCAAAATCCAAAAACCATCCTTGTGGAGATATAACTCAGCTTTAACTGGTCTCAACAGGGACTGTTTAACAGCTGATTTTTCCCTCTTCTGTTAAGTCAGAACTAGAGAGAGACGCTAAGTTTTATTACCTATGCAGATTATGTGAGGCAATTAGCCAAAACTTTGAACTCATAAGCCACAAGTATGTTGAGTACGCTCTACATATTGCTACCTATGAATAGCTGTCTCATAAACCTGGAAGGCCAGTTTACACATTATGGAGTGCACATACTGGATGTCTTCCCATTCTATCAGTCACATATGAGTTGCACCTTAGGAACATAAGAGAAGCCAGTGTTGGATCAGGCCAATGGTCCATCCAGTCCAACACTCTGTCACACAGTGGCCAAAAATACCAGGTGCCATCAGGAGATCCAAAAGTGGGGGCAGGACACTAGAAGCCCTCCCACTGTTTCCCCCCCCCCCCCCCATCAAGCACCAAGAATACAGAGCATCACTTGACCTAGACTGAGAGCTCCTATCTATATCTTGTGGCTAATAGCCACTGTTGGACCTCTGCTCCATATGTTTATGTAATTCCCTCTTGAAGTCGTTTATGCTTGAAGTCGTTCACTGCTTCCTGTGGCAGTGAATTCCATGTGTTAATCACTCTTTGGGTGAAGAAGTACTTCCTTTTATCTGTTCTAACCTGAATGCACAGCAATTTCAAGGAGTGCCCACGAGTTCTTGTACTGTGAGAAAGGGAGAAAAGTACCTCCTTCTCTACCTGCTCTATCCCATGCATAATCTTATAAACCTCGATCATGTCACCCCTCAGCCATCATTTCTCCAAGTTAAAGAGCCCCGAGCGCTTTAACCTTTCTTCATAGGGAAAATGTTCCAACCCTTTTATCATTCTAGTTGCCCTCCTTTGCACTTTTTCCAATGCTTTAGCATCTTTCTTGAGGTGTGGTGACCAGAACAATACACAGTACTCCAAATGCGGTCGCACCATCGATTTATACAGGGGCATTATGATAGTGGCTGATTTGTTTTCAATTCCCTTCCTAATAATCCCCATCATAGCATTGGCCTTTTTTATTGCAGTCACACTCTGTCTCGACATTTTCATTGAGTTATCTACTATGACTCCAAGATCTCTCTCTTGGTCAGTCTCTGCTAGTTCAGACCCCATCAACTTGTATTTATAGTCTGGATTTTTGGTTCCAATGTGCATCACTTTGCACTTGGCCACATTGAACCCCATTTGCCACCCTGATGCCCACTCGCCCATCCTCGACAAATCCCTTTGGAGTGCCTCACAATCCTCCCTGGTTCTCACCACCCTGAACAACTTCGTGTCATCTGCAAATTTAGCCACTTCACTGCTTACTCCCAACTCCAAATCATTAATAAACAAGTTAAAAAGCAACGGACTGAGTACTAATCCCTGCAATACCCCACTGCTTACCACCCTCCACTGAGAAAACTGCCCATTTATACCCATTTTCTATTTCCTTTTAATTAGCCAGTTTTTGATCCACAAAAGGACTTGTCGTTTTATCCTGTGACTATTGAGCTTACTTAGGAGCCTTTGATGAGGAACTTTATCAAAAGCTTTCTGGAAGTCAAGGTAAACAACATCTGTTGGGTCCCCCTTAGCCACATGTTTGTTCACTCCCTCAAAGAACACTAACAGGTTAGTGAGACAAGATCTTCCCTTACAGAACCCATGCTGAGTTTTCCTCAATAGTTTTTGTTCATCAATGTGCCAACTAATTTTTTCCTTAATGACAGTTTTCACCAACTTACCTGGTATCAACGTCAGACTAACGGGCCTGTAATTTCCCAGATCTCCTCTGGAACCCTGTTTAAAGATGGTAGTGACATTCGCTACCTTCAGTCTTCAAGAATGGAGGCAGATTTTAATGAAAGATTATTATTTTTGTCAGGAGATCCACAAGTTCACATTTGAGTTCTTTCAGAAATCTTGGATGTATGCCATCTGGGCCCGGTGATTTATGTATGCCATCTGGGTCGGGTACCTTGTTTTCAATTCATGCACGTGTGGAAAACCTAAAAACTCACATCGAACCCAACCTGCAGGGTCCATAATGTGTAAACTGGCTGTTAGTGAATTAGTCCAAACATGGTTGGTGCTGAACTCAGATGGTTAAAGTGATACTTGGGAATGTCGGCTGTTGTGCTTTTGGGTGCACGTTTGCACCAGGGGGTGCTGTGGACCCATAAGAACATAAGACCCAGTTTTGCTCATGGAGAAGTAACCACTATGGTAAAGATTTACACGAGCAGAACCTGCCTCTTCCTGGAAACCATATCACAATAGACACTCCCTTTTTACATCACAAGGACCAGGTATGGTCACAACGACAGAATTCTGACCAAGGCTTGATACGAAAAGACCACAATGTGCTCAGTACCACAGTTGCTAATGCACTTCTGAACAGAATCCCAAAGTCAACAAAGGAAAGGTAAAGGCTATATTTAAAGCATTATCATGAGATTTTTAAAAATTATAAAAACTGAAAATAAAAAATTGGCTGGCTTTAAGAACTGTGCAAATAAGTGCTTTAGAAAGAATTAAATGATGACAAGGACCTGTTAATTATGTCAATTTGGATGTGAGAGCTAGCCATGTAAACATTAGCATTTCAAAAGAAATCTGTTTTGATGTCAAGAGATTGGCTAGACATTTGAGTTTCTGATTAAATATATCCGAGGGTAAGCTTCAGGATTTACAGAGAACTAATCAAACAGTTTTTAAGGACACAGTTATTCTAATTATGCAGAGCACTGTACCATTAGCATTCAAGTATAAACTAACAATGAAATACACATAACATTAGCATCCAAGTACAAACTAACAATGAAATGTACATAACATTAAAGATATTAGTAACCTGCTAACTCAAAATTCAATTCCCCCTCCATTGAATATATAATATACTACACATGTGTCAAAATGTAGATATCATCAAAGAATAAATGAGGTAAGATTGAACAGCATGAATGTTCTAACAGCAGTCTACCAAACAAGGACCTGTCAATGTCCAATAACCTATTATTCACACCTCTTTAATCACTGCCATGGAGCCAATTATAAATAGCCTCATACATTTTTAAATAAGGTCAATCTGAAATGAAACAAAGAGTAAATATTCTAGAACACAAGTAGTTCAAATTCTAACACATGACAATTCAGCATTTTAAATGAGTGTTCATTTGAGTCAACAACAGAAAATCTTTTACCACTGAGTGTGTAAGAATGACAGCCAAACTTATTGCCGCCATGGCCTTTACCTATTATTAAAGATTAATCCAGCTATTCCAAATCATAGGCAATATTGATTAGATGCAATATAGCAAAAGCACCTCAGAACCCTGGGGCATGAAGACCACTTGCACAAAGCAAATAGCTAACATGATGAGTGTCAGCTCCACTTCTGAATTATGGGTAAATAAAATTTCTCAGTCGAAAGCTTCCTTCTATCCTACTTTAAGAAGTCACACAGAATGGCAGATCTTTTCATTTTGACCCATGTTGAATCTTTCAGAGCTGTTATTGAAGAGTCCCCCCCACATATTACAAGGATAAGCAAAATTGAATTCAAAGAATAAGTTGACACACTTATATATTGCATTCAAAAAAAACAGCACTTGGGGCTGTGCTGTCCATACTGTGCCAGTAAAGAGTGGAGTGATAAAAATATTCAGAAAAATATTAAAATGAGAAATAGCATACTAAAATAAAAGAATGAAAGTGGAAAGAAACAAGTGGTTTAACTATGGAACATTCTTTATCAACACTTAACAAAACAGTTCTTTATGAATAATGTAATAGGTCTGCAGGCACTGAACTAGGGGTGTGAATTTGGCTAAACTGAGTTGGAAAAAATACCTGAAAAATAACGTATCAGTATTTTCCAGATACTTTTTCAGATGGATAGCAAGTGTGCTATTTATTTGACTATCTGAAAATGGCCGATAGCTGCAGATAAATAAAATGACTGCTGGATAGCAGCAGTTAAAGGGCATTTAAAGGGCTCTCAATCCCTTTAACCACCTTCCTGGTGAACTCCCTGCATGGAGAAGGCGTTTAAAGGGATCACAACCCCTTTAAATGCCTTCAGAGTTCACTTGTGGCTTGGAGAAGGCATTTAAAGGGACTGCGATCCCCTTAAATGCCTTTTTTCTTCATTGAAACCAATGGAGGATGGGGGTATATTCTTTGGGGGGCCCCACAGAATTGGACCCCCTGGTCCAATCTTTTTGAAACTTGGGGTGTGTTTTTTTTAGGAGAGGCACCAGCAGCCATGCTGCAAATTTGGTGCATCTACCTAAAAAAACACAGCCCCCACAGAGCCCCAGATACCCCCCATTTGAGTCTCCATTGGGACCACTGGCTATAATGATCCTCATAAAGTATAATGGAGCAAAAAAAAAATGGGTTTCCAGAATATTTCCTGAATCCAAATACCATACCGTTATTGGGATTCGGGAATATTATTTATTTATTTAAACTTTTATCTCGCCCTCCCGGCCAAGGCCAGCTCAGGAAATACCAGTAGTTTCCAAGTTCAATATACCAAACTCGGAAAATATTGGGGGCTTCACCCCCACCCCCAAGTCTACAGATAGGAGAAATGCCAAATCATGACTGTAAAATCTGAACTGGATGAAATCTGAATCAAGGAGTTACCAATATGAGTTAAACAGAAGAAAATTTAGAATTCTAGATTTAAGAAATGGAAATACTAAGCATCAGAAATAAGAACAAAAATGAATGTTAAGAAAAGCTGACTGATAATAAATGTGCACTGCCAAAATAAGAGGCTTGAAAGAATGACGTGAATTTAGTAGAATCTTTCTAGAGAAGTTATTCATTTATTTTTATTTAAATTATTTATAGAATGCCTTTTTCACTGAGACTCAAGGCAATCATACCATACAAATCAATACAATCAGTAGGGTGATAACATCTGATAAGTAATGCAATAGGATTACAGCTGCAGAGGTTTGAAACAAAACTGTTATCTGAGCAAAGCAAAGTATTAAACATGGCATGTTAAACAATGAGAAACGTGGTATTATCATTAAAAGTTATCACTACTGTAGGTTTAGACATTTAAGTATTCATAGGCATAGACTAAAAAATTCAGAAACAGTCAAGAAGGTGGTTTAAAACACATTAAAAGTGGTGATGTGAAATTTCAAAGTATTAATAATGTGAACTGTGTGGAAAAAGCTTGGATGTTATAAAAATGTTTCATTATGTGGAAAATCTCACTTGCATTAATATACAATATTAGAGGAATTGATGAAACTATAGAATTTGAAAAGATGACAGAATAAAAAGACATAATACCACAGCAAACAAATAGGTGATTTACCAAGTCGGGCAATCAATTAATAGACTTCTTTTCATGTTAGAAATCCTAGAAGGAAGTACAGAAGACAGTGTATCTATTAACTCTAGGTGTGATACTAACTGAAAGTTTATCAAGCATTGATACAGAGAACCAAATTGGTTTGATTAGATTTTTAAAATATGCATCTCAATATAAATCTGCTTAGGACAATACTTTGCATAGCACCATATGTGTGATATGCCAGCACTACTCTGGTACAGATTTGGAGCTGACCAAGTTGTGCCCCTTTAAGGACCAGAAATGGTCAGTGCTTGAGGTATGCCAAATACAGAGAAAAGTTCTACTCTAAGCCCTTTCAGCCCATGTCCCACTGCTGCCAGTGTAATGTTACAGTTGCAGAAACTAAGGTGTAAATATGAACACTCACATTTAATTAGTAAAGGTGAACAAATCACAAATGGAAGAAGAACAGAACTGGGTTGGATTCCACAGAAGATTTCTGCAAATGGAAAGAGGGGGGATTTTTGCAAACCCCCCCCCCCCCCCAAAAAAAAACCCCAACAACCATGCAATTCCTGGAGTATCAATTCAGAGAGCAATTTTGGGCTGTGATGGAGGACAAGTGTTGGATCAAACGTGTTCTATGGGATTCAAGTCTACACATGAAAGTGATTAATACATTATACTACAGATTAAAATTTCATAATAGACTTCTGATCATAGGATACACATGCACCTAACGGAGAAGGAAAGGACTATTTTAATATGAACATGAGCAAATTATAAATTTGCATATGGGGACCTTGTTTTAGAAAACAGGAGCCTACCAAGCTCCCCAATAACTATAACCAGATGACTGTGGAACACAAATGTTAAAAATAGTACTAACTTGGGAACTCTAACTAGACTTTTAAAAAAGACATTGTTTCCAATCCAAGAATATTTAGGGATCCAACATCTTGATGAACAACTGTTTGTTCTCTAGGGCATATATTAACAAGAATACACCTATACTATTCTCTCCAGTTAATTTATAAAACCAATTGATCACATGAAACTTGTTATCTGTAGACCATAACCCCAATATATTGAGCTATAATTGTCTGCTGAATGTGTGTAAGGATCCTGGAAATAAGAGCATTTAAAAGAGAGGCAGTTGGAGTGCCTTTTTTGGGATAAACAGAGAATATGTCATAGAAGGGAAGCATAATCATGCACAACATACCTGAATAGTTATAGAAATCAAAAATACATTGGGAATTTGGAAGCAGTACATTTTTAAAGCCAAAGAATTTTTATTTTTTAAAAAAACAGCAGTGAAGATGTTTCCAATAAATCTGATTAATATTAGAGGGTTTTTGAATCAGGAAATAAATTAGAGATTGAAAAAAGAAGGGTAGGTGTGAGACAGTGCATCCCTCTCTGTGAGCCAAACCTTTGCATGAGAAACTGCAACTTCAGAAGCACAGGGAAGTATTCTCTGGATGCAGCTCTGCTTCCTCATATGTTCTTCCACAAGTATGAGGAAAACAACTGCTCTACTTTGTTGTGGATCTAATCTAAAACAGATTACCAACCCCTAGAGCAAAGAAAAATTGAAGATTGGTTGGTCATGCATGATTTTCACTTGCTAAACATGAAACCTAACAAGTCTAATGCATAATAAGAAGTTACACATAATACTGCAACTTTCCAAAAGGCTGAACTGCATTGCTGATGGCACACATGTTGCTCTCCCCCATCCTGCTAGAGTATCAGGCAGATTTTGTGAATTTCTGAAGGGGTTCAAACAGCATTTCAGAAGAGCATAAATTTACCCCAATAATGCACAACAAATGCAGCTGGAATAGCTGTATCTATTTCAGAGACAATCATGAGCACCTACAGAAACCGACACTCACTCTAAAGCAGTTTTGGAAAAGTGTGATGAAATATATGAAACATGTAGCCCTTTAGAGAACCACAGCAGCACAAGGCTACCTCAAGAACAACCAGTTATTTGACTGCATTATCCAAAAAAGAAACAGGCTCCCCCCTCAATCCATCTTTACATTTGAATAGGGTCAAGGAACTAATTCTGGATCAAGGCTAGTGGCGAACATAGCCAAGAGTAAACTTGTCCCATTGCTCTTCAAAAATGATCTGCTAAAAAAAAAGTTGGCCAAGAGCACTTGAACCGGATGGATCCCATTTCATTTTGTGCCTGGCTTTGGAGTAGTATACAAAGGACAGATTTTGTGCATTACACTGTAGGAAGGAAGATAAATGGAATAAAAATGAATCATCCCAATGGCTGGCCTGGAATTCAAACTACACATATGATTAATGTATTTGTCTTGTTCACCAACTTGCAGATCCTGAAGGTCAACTAAATATTAAGCAAGAGATTGGCTAGTAGAGGCCCTACTGTTTTTTAGACTGAAATGCAGCTAAGGAGTGGCTGCCAATTTGTTTGAGGCAGCAGGAGAGAGTGGTGTGTA
Source organism: Lepidodactylus listeri (assembly GCA_029233225.1). Lineage (NCBI taxonomy): Eukaryota > Metazoa > Chordata > Lepidosauria > Squamata > Gekkonidae > Lepidodactylus > Lepidodactylus listeri. Next base: position 23,621,060 of record JARCFY010000012.1, read on the forward strand.
ATCACTTAACCCATATACTTTCCCGCATCAACCCATGCTTCCAACTGGTTTGCCACAGAAGTATAAAGATACAGGTACCTGCCCTGATGAAGGCGGGACGTGCAACAGCTCTAGAGTAATTTTGATCAGGAAAATGGCATTAGGATTTTCCCTCCCTACCTCTGCTCCAAACTGATAGCTGCATTAAACACCAGGCATCAGTCATGAATCTCCTACGTAAGAGGTAGTTTGGCTCTGAGAGACTTTTGTTTCTTAGTGGTTTGAATTCCAAGTCCTTGGAGCACTTATGAATGTAGGAAGCAAAAAATGTAACTTGCATAGACAAGGAATAAAAGGAACTGAAAAGGAGAAGAATGGTTACATAAGTCCTCCCCTCTGACACATTCTGATATTTCCATGTTCCTTTGTTTCTTTCTTAACAAACTTGCCATGTTTCCTGTTCCTACGCGGTTTTTAGAAAAGATTTCACTTTGAATGGAAAATAATCTATACGAGGGCCATGAACAGGTACTGAAACCTTGGAGCCTGATACCAAATCGCAAGATGTCATAGTCTCGCTGTACACTGCATTGGTCAGGCCGCACCTGGAGTACTGTGTGCATTTCTGGAGGTATCACTTCATAGCTGATCAGGCAGTTGGTTCCCTTCCTTGAATGCGATGACCTAGCTACAGTGATCCATGCTACGGTCACCTCGAGACTTGACCACTGTAACACTCTCTACATGGGGTTGCCCTTGTCTCAGATCCAGAAGCTGCAGCTGGTGCAGAATGCCGTGGCCAGGCTGTTGATGGGCCTCTCCATGCAGGACCACATCCGGCCTGTGTTGCGGTCGCGGCACTGGCTGCCTATAGCATACCGGATCCGGTTCAAGGTGCTGACCTTTAAAGCCCTATATGGTCAGGGGCCGGTCTACTTGAGGGACCGCCTTTCCCTATATGTGCCCCAGAGGGTAAAGATGTTCAGCTGGCCTGCACTAGGACCAGGGCTTTCTTGGTGGTGGCCCCGTACTGGTGGAATGAGCTCCCGGATGACATCAGGGCCCTGCGGGACTTATTACAGTTCCGCAGGGCCTGCAAGACGGAGCTCTTCCACCAGGCTTTCAATCAGGAGCTGCCACCGGGGGAATTGCAGGACAACATCGCCCTGGAACCACTGGCCAAACCCTTTGCTGCCGCCTTTCACCACGAGAACTCTGACGCCGCCAGTATTCGCAGCTGCATATGTTGTTTAATTATTGATGTTTGGTTTTATGTTTTAAATTTGTAAACCATTTTGATGGTATTTTATGGTTAGTAGCCGCCTTGAGCCAGCTTGCTGGAAAGGCAGGATAAAAAAGAGATAAATAAATAAATAAATAAGGATGTGGAGAGAATGGAGTGGGTACAGAGGATAGTGGGTACAGAGGACCGGGGGCCTGGAAACCAAGCCCTATGAGGGAAGGCTGAGGAACTCGGGAATGTTTAGTCTGGAGAAGAGGAGGTTGAGAGGGGACACGATTGCTCTCTTTAGGTATTTGAAGGGCTGTCACTTAGAGGAGGGCAGGGAGCTGTTCCTGTTGGCAGCAGAGGATAGGACTCGCAATCATGGGTTTAAATTAAAGGTGGAAAGGTACCGGCTGGATATTAGGAAAAACTTTTTTACAGTAAGAGCTGTTCAACAGTGAAATCAGCTGCCTAGAAAGGTGGTGAGCTCCCCCGCACTAGAAGTCTTTAAGCAGCAGCTGGACAAACACTTGTCAGGGCTGCTCTAGGTTGATCCTGCACTGAGCAGCGGGTTGGACTAGATGGCCTGTATGGCCCCTTCCAACTCTGTGATTCTATGATTCTACATCCTATACATATTTCTCAGAACCAATGCTCAATTCAACAGTGGTTTCCCAAGTAAATGTGGATGGGACTGCAGTCTGGGACATTGAGAGGGCAGTCATCTCATTCAATGGGCTTAGACTGGAGTAGCTGCACGGGATTGCAATGTCAGAGACTATGACAAACCCCGGCTCCTTCTTCACTGTGAGGCAGTTTTTTCCTGCCAAAATTCTTAGTTCTTTTCAGGTCCTGAGCTATCCCCCTAGTAGCATGATAGTATTTGCGGCTTTATAAATCTGAATGTCCCACCCTTTGACAGAATCTAATCTGGTTTGTCAGGAGAAAACAGGAGCCCTCTTTTTAGATCACTTGAAATGGCACTGGAGACTGTGTAACAGTGAAAAATAATAAAGATTTTAATAGGCAGGGGTGGTATGGAGTAATCAGGTACTGGAAAGGCTGAGGAAAATTTTGCTGGCAAAACTGTATATAATTCAGTTGACAGGCAAGGTTGTGTTGTAGCAGCTTATTTCTACAAATTCTTGGTTCTTACTAGTGAGAGATGGTTGACTAAGTACTTTGGTTTCAGTTACAATGTTTCTGCATAGTTTCCTATCAACGTGTACCAAATTCTGTCCCCTTTTCTGAAATCACAATGTGCCTTCTTTCCCCTGAGTAGTCTATAACCGTTTCCTTTTACAACAGGCCAGAGACTGCCTCAGTGCCAATTCCCTGCAAAACTGGACAGGATTTATATTTCTTCCCTGAAAATATAATCCTATTCCTTTTGGTTTGATCGGGAGTGTCAACCTGCTACCCAGTCACTCTTTGCCAAAATCTCAAACCCTAGTTCTTGGTGTCTGTGTGAAAACATACTTCAGCTTTAGCTGACACTAGACTCTGAATTTTTAGATGGAATTCTTTCTCAGGTTATGCTGAACACTACTAAGACCAGGAGTCTCTCCCTTTATTCAAAAGGTGAACCTGTCTGACAGACTTTTAATCAGACTCTTGTAGCTGAAACTTTCCTTTACTGAACAGTAACTACTGCTGGACTCAAAACAAACTAATTCTCCCCATAGCACACAGCTGATCTTATAGTTCCCTCAGTTGGTGCTGGCCAATCAGAGAAAAGGAGCACCCTGTCACTCAAGCTCAGCATTCTAGAGCAGAGTTAACTATTCACCTCCCTTCTCTGATTTTGCTGCATTGGAAAACAGCAGTTTAAATGTACTCCACCACAGAGATATACATCTCACAGACGTATGTATTTTCTGTAAATTGTAAACCTTGCAGCCACTATATGGAAATAATATATTGGACAACAGCTGATTTTGGAGACAACCAGTTGAGACCTTTTACAAAACAGAAACATTTCTGGAACACTTTACCCAGAAGCTGTGCCTAGCAAATCAAATTTGCTTACCAGGAAACTGATGTAGCAAGCATTCAGTTTGAATTACGTGCTTTCCCCAAAAGATGACCTAGTTAGACTAGTCTTTTCAAGTTGAAAGAACAGTGCAGGGCAGTATAAATATTTGTATGTTAATTCTTGAGTGCATATGGAAATCTTGGAAATATTTTTAAAAGCTACACAAGACTGGTGAGGATACATGCAACACAAGACTGGTGAGGACGAGATCATACAGGGTCATCTGTAACATTAGGAAGCAACTATGACAACTTGTACAAGCAGAAACTGGCTAAATTATGCTACTGTGCTGCTTTGTTTTTTATATGTCAATTACTCAACTTGACTATCCTATTCTCATTTTAAAAAAATATCAAATCTTCAAGCCCACTATAATAGTCACAAAGGCAAGACTGGAGGCACCTGGAGCCATGTCAGGTTTCAGGAGAGGGAAAAGAGGTCTAAACATTTGAGAGGGAGGGGAAAGATTTTGGATAAGCATACTGAAAGAGTTAGCATCACTAGTTCCAACACACTAAACAGAACAACATTCAGAGATTAGCATACTACTGCACATCAGAGGTGTTAAATATAAATTCCAAAACTGTATCATGAGAACTTCAGAAACTGACTATTCATTTGAACACCATATGCAAACTAGCCCTTCAGCTTACCGGGAAAGTTCCTGGAGAGCTGCTGCCCTGGAGGACCACTGGAAGAATTATGGGACACAGTTGCCAAAACAATGGCCATGGTTGTAGTATTACCCTACACCCACCATCATCATTGGCACAGCCCAGGTCTGAGCTACCCCTATGACAATGCTAGCACTGCAGAGGCTTAGCCTACTCCAAGGGTGTTCTACCATCCCAGTCTGCCCCTAACCATGTGCTGTTCATTTGTCTGGTTCACACAGACCAGCGTGAATCCTATGACTTTTCAATTAAATCTTCTTAGTATTAAAGGCAGGAAGAAGAGTGAGAAAGTGGTCTGTTATCTCTAGCTAGTTTGTATACTTCCAGCCTGCCCCTACATTCTGCAGCCACTGACTGCTAAATTTCAATTTAAGCAAAGTCTTCCTTTACAACTTGGAATCCTGCTCAAAGCATTCCTGTCAATACACGTTTCAGGTTTTTTAAGTGAAGTACAGGTCCCAATCTAATTAGCATTACTGATTGGATAATAAAACAATGGGATGTTGCTAGAAATTATTGTGAACTAAACAAAAAATCAGTGATCAAGCCCTATAATTTACTCAGCATATCAATTCCCCTTTAGAAAAAGTGATCTGTTCCCATACAATTGAGAGAAACACAAATACTCAATGCACACATACTTGGCAAAACACACTTCACAGAAGAAAAAAATGCCATTTCCTCCCATCTCATTGTCAAGTTTTCCCTCAAGATTTTTCTAAAGCTAAGGGTCCTTATATTATGTTTACATACAAACTTGCTTGAAGACAGAAAACGTTCTGTCCTCCATAAGAAAATTCTTAAACATTTTTCCTGTTTAGCCACTCCGATTACAATTACGACAGAGTACTTCAACAGTGGTAATGGTAACTAAACCATATAAACCACCTGATCCAATTTCAGCTCTGCATATGGATCCTGGCTCTGAGTGGCCCCTCCTAATGGCTGCCCCCCACCCTCTTTTTTCTTGTAAGTAACGATTGAGATTTTGTTTCATTTGTCTGAAGAAATGTGCTTTGCACACGAAAGCTTACACTTGATGAACACTTTGTTGGTCTTAGAGGTGCCACTGGATTCACACTTGGTTCTCCTGCTTTAGACCAACATGGCTACTGACTTGAATTTTTAATTTGGTGGCCAGTTTGGTGCAGTGGTTAAGTGTGCGGACTCTAATCTGGGAGAACCGGGTTTGATTCCCCACTCCTCCACTTGCACCTGCTGAATGACATTGGGAAAGCCATAGTTCTGGCACAGCTGTTCTTGAAAAAAGAGCAGTTTCTGTCAGAGCTCTCTCAGCCCCACCTACCTCACAGGGTGTCTGTTGTGGGAAGGGGAAGGGAAAGGAGTTTGTAAGCTGCTCTGAGACTCCTTTGGGTAGTGAAGGGCGGGATGTAAATTCAATCTCTTCTCTTCTCACCATGTGAAGTGTAATAGGGAGAGAGCTTTTAACTGCTCTACCGACTTTCAAGAATTTCCCTTCCAGTGTGAGAATTAGATGTTGCCACTGCTACCAAGTAAGAGGTCTCTTAACACACTTAAGTTTAGTGCATGGGGGAGGGATGTTCAAAGGAGGATATACAGTATAAGCCTATGCAAGATGGAAGGTCACTCTGCCTTCTTCGTATTCCCCCTTGTCTGAATAAAGATGTGGGTACAGGGAAGTACCCTAATATAGTAGTCACACCATACTTGTAAGGATTGAATTAGGAATATATTTATGAGCTTCATGGGCAGGGCATTTAAATGTCTCCATAGCAAGCCACTTACTGTAGATTATGTAATTTTTTTTCCTGTGCCAAATGTAGCCATAAGTATTTAACAGAGAGAACACAAAGTTACTAAATGGTGTCAAAAAGGAGTTAAAAGAGTGGATTTACATACTGATGCACTCCAAATGATTTAATCTCAAAAGGCTTCATGCAAGGAGTTTTTTTCCTTATACGAAATGAGGGAAAGGAGCTCCTCATGCAAAGTTGTACCCATACATCATTGAACATTGCACTAAGTAACAATTTGCAAGTGGATTTCTCTACGTTTGGTGTTGAGCCAGTTTGGTGTAGTGGCTAAGAGTGCGGACTCTAATATGGGAGGACCGGGTTTGATTTCCCACTCTATAAGCACCTAGCATTTCATTGGAAGCTATTTGCACTGGGGGGGGGGGGGGGGGGGAGGAAGCAAAAGCTGCATCCTGTTGGCAGCCATGGACCATCTTTGTGACAGCAACTGCCCTCCCCATCCAACTACCTAGACCTTCCACCCACCGAAAAATGAACCTGATGCAACAAGCTGAAGTAGAGGATAACGCTTCAGTTTCGCTCATGACATTTGGTTAAAGGAAATATGCAATGACATTTAGCAATTAGACTTGTGACATGTGACCTATTCCATTGAATCCTGGAAGCAAGCCTCTTAACTGCACAGTCCTCATACATAACTTTCTGGATATTTCAGAAATGTAACATACTTTCATGTATTTTTGCACACATTCAGCTACCTACATACTTATATAGTTTTCACATAGGGAAGTATAGTATGTTTGGAAACACAGATACATAAAAGAAATAATTGACAGGAAACATTCCTCACAGCAGGCAGTAATACAAGAACAGAAACAATTTCATGGAAGATTAAAGCCAAAGTGATTTAATATGCCATATTCCATCAATTGCTTAAGCTTGTTATTCAGGCATATTAAAAACAACAGAAGTGTTACCTGGATCTTATATAGAACCTGCAGTGCAGAAGTGGTCCATTTTGAATGTCTGTCTGATGAAACATGGATTTACATTGCTCACACCACATTTGTACTAGGCCGTTTACTCCTGCATAGTTCAGTTTTCATATAAATAGTGTGCATTCATAGGAGTTTTGCCTCATCTCTACATAGAACCAAAGCGTTAATGCAGAAACACTCTGGATTTGAAATGGCATCTGCATTTGCAATTGTATTCACTCTCTCACTCTCAAAAGGCAAGCCATAACAATTACTTTGTCTTGACCAGCCTTAGATATGCCATTTCCCCCAGGTAAATCTACCCTTCTCCTAGTACGGGGTATCCAACTGACAGAAACACCACCTTTAGCAGGGAAAATGTGCCTCTCTAAAACCAATTTTAGCACAACCATGTGTCAAATGAAGGAAGATAATGTGTGAACTGGTTAGGCTAAACCATAATCCCCAGAAATCACACTCATTGTATAAAGATTTTAGAAGAGATCCTGGGTCATTATATCTAAAGAAAACCTTCTTGTAAGGCAGGGGTGTCAAACTTAAGGCCCGCGTACCAGAAGCGGCCCACCCATAGCTTTAATTAGGCTCTTTTCTTCCCTCCTCCCCCTCCAGTCCTTACCCTTTAAAGCCCAAGGCTGCCAAAGTTCCCAGCTCCCTCCATCTTGTCTTTGCCTGCTTTGGCAGGAAGCTCCTCTGGGCTTGCAAAGTTACAAAGAAAATATGGAATAGATTTTTCCATTAAGGTCTCTGCTAGGGCTGCCAAGTCCAACTTGGGAAATATCTGGGGACTTTGGGGGTGGAGCCAGGAGACTTTGGGGGTGGAGCCAGGAGAAAGGAAGTGACATCATTTTGTGATGTCACATCCTGTGATGTTGCTTCCACATGCTGACACATGAACTCATGAAGTTTCCTAATACTGAATCAGGCCATTGGTCCATCAAGGTCAGTATTGACTACTCAGACTGGTAGTGGCTCTCCAGGGTCTCAGGCTAAGATCTTTAATGTCACCTATTACCTGATCCTTTTTTAGATGAAGAGGCTGATACCTCCTGCATGTCAAGCAGATGCTCTATCACTGAGCAACGGCCCTACTGAATCCTTCCTCATCTCGGCAGAATATGAAGCACTAAGTGCTACACAAGTGCTAAACATGATTTTCATATCATAAGAACAGGAGAGAAGCCACAGTGGATCGGCCCATCCAGTACAGCCCATCCAGTACAACACTCTGTGTCACAACAGTGGCCAAAAATACCAGGTGCCCTCAGGAGGTCCAGCAGCGGGGCCAGAACTCCAGAAGCCCTCCCACTGTTGCCCCCCAAGCACCAAGAATTCAGAGCCTCACTGCCCCAGACAAAGGGTTCCATTTAGACCTTGTGGCTAATAATAGCCACTGATAGACCTCTGCTGGATGGGGACAGAGACAGACAGACAGACAGACAGAAAAAAGAAAGAGAGAGAGAAGGGAAAAAACCTGGCAGAGGCACTTACTTCTATTTAGACCTTGTGGCTATAATAGCCACTGATAGACCTCTGCTGGATGGGGACAGAGAGAGAGAGACAGACAGACAGAAAAAAGAAAGAGGGAGAGAGAATGAAAAGAGCTGGAAGAGAAACTCACCTTGCCAGCCACATGCAAAAGCAGCTCCTTCAGTCCCTCCTTAATCTCTGGGCGGACCTCTCTTGCTGTGGAAGCTCTCTTGCTGACTTCTTAAAGGGGAAATGTCTGGCGAGGCTTTTTACTGCAGGGCAGGCTCTCTGCAGACATTTCCCTTTTAAGGCAGCCATTTTGTCCCCCCGGTGGCCAACTTTGGAAAAGCGGGAGATAAGCACTAAAAATCGGTGTTTCCCCCGCCCTACCGGGGGACTTGGCAGCCCTAGTCTCTGCACCCAGACAGACTACTTTGGGATTGTTTCCAGAAATGGAAACAGTGCTCTGGGACTGGAATGACAGCCCCCAGAGTAGAATGACAATCCCTAGCAATAGAATCTGTGTTCTGGGGCTGGAATGACAGGGCACAGAGCGGAATGACAGCCCCTGGGAGTAGCAGCAGTGTTCTGGGAATGGAATTCTACTCTGGGGGCTGTCATTCCAGCGACCTTAATGTGAAATCCATTCTGCATTTTCTTTGTCTGTGCCGCTATGTATTTCAAAGGACTGGAGCTCAAGAGGTTTCACTTTCCAGTGTTTGTATAGTTGCAGCTGTTGCTTACTAGAGTTGTCTCCTTGTAAATACAGGATTTTGAGCCAGCTTGTCTCTGCTAAATGGACCTGAGAATGGGTGCTTGAGTGAGTACCCTAACCTGGGAACCCACAGCCAAAGGGGGACATTACAGTGGAGAGCCACTGTCACTCTGAGTATACCTGAGTAGATCTTTAATTGTAGTTATATCTTGTATAAAGTTTATATCTCTGCTGCCTGGCATTACATTTTATGACACACATGGCCTGGCCCCACAAAGTCCCATTTATGTCAGATCTGGCCCTTGTAACAAATGAGTTCGACACCCCTATTATAAGGCTGCCTGGTGAATCAAATGATTATTGGGAGAGAAATATCACCCATTATTTATGACACCTTCCTTCACTATATGAAGCTGTGTCTCCCCTGCAGCAAGTCTGCAGGTTGGTTATTCATCAAAAGCATCTCTAATCTGTACAAAGCTACACATGCCCTGTTAGCATGTGCACTGTAACAAAAGCAATTGTGGGTCTTTTCATTCCACAATGGGACAGACCCCAAAGAAACCAGTTCATTTCACGAAATCAAATCCAGCCTTAGGAAAAGAATTGGACTTTAGTATTGTAATTGATATTGTGTTATTCCTGTTAATTACAGGATGTTGCTTCCAGAGCAAAATTATGATTACTTTTTGAGCTCTAGATGCCTGCAAGTTACTGATCTTAATTATACCAGGCAGTACATTATGGGCCTCTTTAGATGTTTCGGGTTATGGCTCGGAAAAGCTTTTAAATATAGCCTTGCAGAGTAAATGTAGCATCCTTGGATGCATCAGAAAGGTGAGAGTAGCAACAGCACCAGTAGCGTGGGCAACTTGCTTTTCCCTTTGACAAGTACAGTGCAGCTGCTATCACAGAGAGCAGGAAATGGACCACTATGAATGCCACATGTTGGTTCAGAAATGAAGGTAATAGGACATCAGTGACCATAGCTTCAAGCAGGGTAGATAAAAATCAATGTTTTTTTTCTAAAATGAAAATTGGATTTAAAAAAATTAAATTGGATTTTTAAAAATAAAATGTTTTTTTTAGGAAAATAATCTATCTAAAGGCAGTTTTCTATTTCAGATACATTATAGTCCAAATTATTCATCATGAAATAAGGATTAGCTTTTAATTATGTAGCAAGAGGCTGTATATTCATGCAATGTTTAATTTTTTTTTTTTGTAAATGAATTCCATTAACCCATTCACAATGGCATGCTCTTCCAGAGGGTTTTGTAAGGATATTGGGCAATTTTTCTATCTAGAAGATATCACAGATGTTTGGTTTTACAGTTCTCAAAACTGTGAATTTGTGTCTGCAGAGATCACCTGCCTCTTATTCACAGCAAAAATGTTATAAAATAAACATACAGAATTAAGAAAAATACCTTAATCCCATTGTTCCTTTGCAAATCTATGTACACAGAATCAACCCCTTACCTCTTAAGTGCTAATTTTTTTAAAAAAATCAATGAATAGAAGATTGCTGGGAGTGGAATAGATCTGCACAAGAAGTTAAGTGTGAGGAGGGAGGGACAAGCAGTAAAAATGAATGTGAAGCCTTTCCAGCAGAATACTCCACAAGTCTTTGGATCTTTGCGTGTATAGCCTGAGGTTCATTATATTATTCTATCTTTCTAATAGTATAACCAAGCCAGTAATTTTTGATATAACTGTAAAACTAATCTGAAAAGTTGTTATTCTAAAAAATGAAACCATCTGGTTGTAAATATTAAGATAATACCAGCAAGAATGAGTCTTATGTAGAAAACCATAATTTAAATCTAGGCTTACTCACTAGTGATTTAAATCAATTTGATTTAAATCAAATCCACCGTGGCTTCAAGTGAGCCAGAAGCTTGGGATGTCCATCTCTAGATACTTGTGGAGTAGAGGACAGATGGCCATTTGCCTTTAAGCTTTTGTCTAGGCTACAAGCATAAATGTTCCAGTGGATATCAGAAACAGAGTTGTAACAGACTGAAGGAACTGTTGCCAAGATTCCTTGCTCCCATCCTACTTCTTTCTTAGCTCAGGTTGCTACCTTCACTTGAACTTGCAAATGCAAGATGGAGTGCTCAGCGAGACCACTTACATGCTTGATTACCCAAGACTCACCCAGTGGAGTCATGTAATCCTACTTGGCACTTAGAATCATAGGGGACCTCAAGGGTCATATAGTCCAACCCCCTGCACAATGCAGGAAATTCACAAATACCTCCCCCCACTCCCAGTGACCCCTGCTCTAAGCCCAGAAGGGGGGGGGACCTCCAGGATTCTGCCTCCTTGATAGCAAATGCAAATGTCAATGAGTGAGTCCACCATCTTATGCTGTTTTTTCTCTGCAAACCATTCTGCCTTTCTGAATAGGTTATTTGAAAGTCATTCTTAACTATACTCTTGTCCAGGTGGGTAGCTGTGTTGGTCTGAAGCAGCAGAACAAAGTTTGAGTCCTGTAGCACATTTAAGACCAACAAAGTTTTATTTAAGGTATTTCCATTACATACAGCTTATTGTGGTGCCTTCCATGATCCCACCTGGATCTATGTTCATGGAAGGCACCACATTAAGCCGTATGGAATGGAAATACCTTGAATAAAACTTTGATACTCTTGTCCAGTTCCCTTTTATGCAATGTTCACACTGTCGTGTTATTTTTTTAAAAAAACCACTCTGATGAATTAACTAAACCAGAAGACAGCAACCTACTAAAAAGACTCACCTGTAAATCGGTGTGTTCATTCGTAACTAAGGAAAATTAAATACTGACATCTTAAAAATCCCAATGGGACATACAGACTTCCCTCTCCAAACACACACTGTCTTGAGGTGGGCAGAAGTCTAAGCAGAAGGAAATGTAAACAGAAAATAAATGGCACAGGATGTACTAATAAGGGACTGGAAGACATAGATGGCAAGGATACATATGTCACGTCACAGACTGGTACTGATGGTTGTGCTGAGGTTTAAGTCTCCAGAGAGGATCATAAGCCTCTGCAGGACTCAGTCCTGAAAAAGGCACACTGGGATCTGAGCCAAGAAGAAAAAAGTCTAGCCAAGTAACGACAAGTTTAGGGGAAAACTAGACAAGATGGTGGATGAGAAGAACTGGATAAGGATCATGATGCACAAAGTTTAACCTTCCCTCTCTCCAAACTAATTTTTCTATTAATCCTGCCCCAAGTTGCTATTTGTAACCACCCTGCACAGGGACTGTTACTGCATCTGTGCTATTATCATCATCCCACATGACACTGCTCACATAAGCAACTATTTTTGCAAATAAGACAGATAGTGTCTGAACCCGCTCCAAGGCCACTTGTAGTTCCTACATGTGGGCACTAAAATCATCAGATGCAATGGCCTTAAATCAAAGGGTTGCGATCTGTGCTCTGCATACAGCAGACCTGGCAAGTGCCCTCCTTCCAAGTTGCTAGGCAGCTTGAAACCACTTGAGATAGATTCAAAGAACATCCAAGTGTAGCAGATGGGGGCAGAGAGAAAAACAACAAGACCCCCTAGTGTATGCATAAACTGTGGATAAGTGGGGGAGAACTGAAATAAAGTGTTAGTGAGCAGCACAAGCTATTCAGCTACAGCTCCATTTTTCAGCCAGTTAAGCTCACTTAGCTTGAATTTCATTAAGCCATTTCAAGAATGTTCACAACTAACCTGTTGGCATGCCTACAAAAAGGACATCAGATAAAGGAATCCAAGTTCTAAAAACAGTTCAGCTGTAAAGTAGTTGTACATGTTAATCAACTGGTCCCCTAAGACCAATTAGGAAAATGTTCTCTTTTTGCCGTGTACTAGAGTGTTCAAACGCTTCAGAGATGGTACAAATAGAATCTGGACAATAATAGATGTCGGAAGAGAAAAACTCTTGCACTGCCAAGGAAAAAAATAGATGTAGCGCATGATGATGTTAGAGGAGCAGCAGTATTTTATCTGTTCAATTAACAGAAACTCAAATAATCCAACACATGATCCACATGCTGTCATTGCATCTGTTCAATAACTCTATTATTTCAATAAATGGAAGGATTTTTCCTAGATCAAGAGTTTCTTGACTTCACAACTGTTTGCACTATTTACATACTCATATAGTATCATAGCTATATTAAAATCAAGTTTAAGGAAAGCATTTAAAGTTCTCCAAGATTACTTAGGAGAGATTTTGCCATTTGCCAGCTGATGTCTTAATTGTGGAATAAATAACAACCACGTCCTCACTTTGTGGTATACTGTCTTCACTGTGGCTGTTGCTAGACAGCCACAACAGTATTGCCAGTCTTCAAGTCTTGATTTCTGTCACTACAAGGCAGAGGGAGGAAGCAGGTCTCTTTTTAGGGCTATTATGGGCTTTGACGGAGGACTCATCGAGAACATAGGAAGGTTCTTTCGGCTTGCTCTGATGGCAGCTTGTGACTTGCTTGCTAGGCATCTTCTATATATCTGCCGTGACCTGCAAGTTACCAGGTTAACCAATCAATCCTAGAATTTTATCAGAATTCAAACTAGTTACAATCGTTTGGATGAATTTCAGTTACCGTAGCTGAGTGTTGTGTGCAACTTGCATGACAGGGCTCATTTCGTAGCAGGAGCTCCTTTGCATATTAGGCCACACACCCCTAATGTAGCCAATTCTCCAAGAGCTTACAGAGCTCTTCTTACAGGGGATACTGGAAGCTCTTGGAGGACTGGCTACATCAGGGGTGTGTGGCCTAGTATGCAAAGGAGCTCCTGCTACGAAATGAGCCCTGTGTATGCCTAAAATCTGCATATTAGTAGGCAATTAAGATTAAAAATTATTGATCTAGGCCCATTTCAGTATAATTTGCAACCCAGTTTTGAAGAGAAGCAGAATTAGTAGTCCTGACTAGAGATGGGCACGAACCTAAAAATCCCAGTTTGGGGCAGCCCTCAAACTGAGCCAGAATGCCCCCACCTGAACTGAGCTGGTAAGTTTGGTTCCCCCTTTCTCCCAGTTGAAGGAGATCACTTGGGAAGGGTTAAATAGCTGGCAGCCATTTAACCCATCTGTTCTGCTTCCCCCCACTTCGAAGTGGGGGGAGGGAAACCAACAGGTTTAATGGCTCACAGCTATTTAAACCTAACAGCAGACAGGCGGACCCACCCAGTTGTTAGGTTTAAATGGCTGGCAGCCATCTCTGAGCCATCTCAGAGTTATTCATGCCTATGAGAGAGAAGATGCAGCCAAAAAAACTGAGTAAGAAGAGAATTTGTAAAGTCTACATGAATTCTGCCCTGAGGAAGCTTACTGAAACAGGTGTTTGAGCAAGCCTGTCTGTGGAACCATAACTTTTCATGCTACTTGGGTATAAGAATGACATTAAGAACATTTTATTGGCTACTGCACTTTATTTGCATTGGATGACACTTGAGGTGAAGAGGACCAGGCAGTCTCCTGCAATAAAGGATTGTATCATTGAATTACTCTTATTGTGAACATAAGAATATAAAAAAGCCAATGTTGGATCGGGCCAATCCAGTCCAACACTCTGTCACACAATGGCCAAAAATATCAGGTGCCATCAGGAGGTCCACCAGATGGGCCAGGACACTAGAAGCCCTCCCACTGTTGCCCCCACCCCAAGCATTCAGAACATCACTTGCCCCAGACCGAGAGTTCCTATCTATACCTTGTGGTTAATAGCCACTGATGGACCTCTGCTCCATATGTTTATCTAACCCGACTGCTCAGCAATTTCACTGAGTGCCCATGAGTTCCTGTCTTGTGAGAAAGGGAGGAAAGTACTTCTTTCTCTACCTGCTCTATCCCATGCATAATCTGGTAAGCCTTGATCATGTCACCCCTCAGTGACCGCTTCTCCAAGCTAAAGAGCCCAAAGTGCTTTAACCTTTCTTCCTAGGGAAACTGCTCCAACCCTTTTATAATTCTAGTAGCCCTTTTCTGCACTTTAACCAGTGCTATAGTATCCTTTTTGAGGTGTGGTGACCAGAACTGTACACAGTATTCCAAATGAGGTTGCCCCATCAATTTATATAGGGGCATTATGATACTGGCTGATTTGTTTTATCCCCAGCATAACATTGGCCTTTTTTAATTGCAGTCGCACACTGTGTAAACATTTTCAGTAAAGGATATGTCTGCCCATGGGATTTCACAGAAATGTATTAATATTTATCAAACAGTTGAAACACTGAATTGACTTTTCATAATTATATCATGATTGTTATTGTTTATTTTTCATTTACCAATCCTGTGATCTCTCTGGCTACTGTAAGTTTGAAATAGCTGGCCACCATTTCACTGGTCCATTTTGGTTACCCTCACAAAACCGACCAATGAAATGGTTTACGCCATTTCAACCTAACAACTCAGCTGCACCGCACACTACTCAGCTGTTAGGTTTAAATGGCCCCAAACAGCTGAAACAGACAAAAGTCTAGTAAATGTTCATTGGCTCCTTACCCGGCCAAGTTTGTGCCAAATTTTGGCTTGTGAGCCGGTTTGCTCCCATTCCTAATCCTGACAATCTCCTCCACACGAGAAACCCTACTGATCGTGGACCTTTTGATACCACTGACAACATCTTTCTTTAGTCAACTAGGTCAGATACGTACTGAAGTACCTCCAGTGATTCTGGTCCTGTCTGACTGACTGGTATCAGAAGGCTATGCTGGAAGACAGTTGCTCAGTATCTTGGAACTTGGACTTTGGTGTTCTGCAGGCTGCGGTTTCGAACCCCCTGCTGTTTAACATCTACATGAAGTTCAATGACATCTGGAGTTTTTAAGTAAAGTGTCATGACTACAATGATGACATGAAACTCTAATTCTCTATTTCATTTAAGTTACTTGAAGCAGCGGACAGTAAACAGGTGTCTGGAAGCAGTAATAAGCCAAGGCCAATAACCTGCACCTCAGTCTAGAAATCACAGGTGTGCGGTTGGTTGGTAATTTTGTCAACCAGGGACTGAGGAATAAGCCCACCCTGCACCCACATAGAATAGATTTGCATCTTGGGGGATGTTATCATATCAGTGATTGTTGAAGAAGGCTCTCATCTATAGCACTTTGAGCCAACTTAGGACACAGCTGGCATACTAGCCATTCCTTGAAAGATGTGATTTGGTCATTGTTACCCTGGCTTTGATCACATCTAGGATAGATTACTGTAATGCATGCTCCATGAAGCTGCCACCAAAGACTATTTAGAATTTTGGCAAGTATTTAAAAAGTAGAAAAATGCTGGGTAGTGTGAGTTATAGAGACACATCTTTCCATCTTTTCTGGGAACAATCTTTATGGGTCCAGGATACTGACAGGACTGCATACTGCACATAAACCCATGAGTGAGTCAAGATAATCTTTAAAAGCTTCACTTTGCATGTCTCCTTTCTTCAGATGTAAGATCAACTCACTTCCACTACTGTCCCACTAATGTTCACCTATTTGAAGTCTTCTTCATTTTATGTGTCAGGTAAAAACGTTTATTTTTCCTTCATTTAGTTAACTTGATGCTAATTGGTCTGATTATCCGTCCTTTTGACACAGGACATTTTAAAAACTTTTTTGCTGTTGGCTATTTTTTCTGTTCTTATGGCTGTTACTTTTGTTATCTGGTTTACCTGCTTTCTTGGTAACTTTGTTTTATGGAGCCCAGAAGTGACCCTTGGAACATATATACAAAACCTTGTGTAGAGAGTATTTTAAATAAAATTGCTTCCCCTAATCCTAATGCATCCCAGCCACCCATGAGGATTTTTAAATTGTGAAACTTCCTAGAGAGTGAACTTGGAATTGGTAAAAAAATTCTGTAAACATACATTATCAGCCTGAATTGCCACTCCTTCAAGTATTCAGCTTTCTCGATTGCAGCTTCCTACTTCCATAATCCCTAAACCTCAACAATTGGGATAAACTTTTGAGTTTCAGGGCTAGATAATCCAAAAACTTACCTAATGCTCAAATTTACTGTACTATTGTGGCAGGAGGGTTTTTCAAAATTTATCACCCTGCAATTTATCACGGCCCTCAAATGATCAGTGTCTTCTAGTAGTTATCGAATGTTAAGATACTTAAAATATTTGTGGGGAGGGAGGAAATAAGATCAGGGAATACATGCCACGAAGCATCTGCCTGACCCCCCCCCCCCAATAAACTTTAAGGGCTGTGACCCTTTTAAAGGTTAAAGATGTGCAGAATCCATTGGGAACCAGGGAAGCGGTTTCCTCAAATTCTAAATGTATTATCCCCATTTCAGAACTTGTTCAGTTCCAAAAGAAGCAGAATCTCTTAATAGCTTAAAGCAGGAGTGTCAAAACATGCAGTCCATGGGCCGGATCCAGCCCCCTCAGGGCTCCTATCTGGCCCTTGAGCAACTGGCTCTCTCTTGCTTCCTTCGCTACTGCTGTGTTGCAGCTTGCTTGCCACTCACTCAGCTGCACAGGAAAGATAGATAGGCAAAGCCTCAGTTCTCTACACTGGCTGAGGCTCCTCCTCCTTCCCAAGGGAGGGTGGGAACAAGCCAGAGCTTGCTTTCTGACCAGGCTCCCTCAAGCGCACTAAGAGACAAAAGCAAGCCTTTTTCCCCTTCCATTGGCTGAGGCTCCTCCCCTTCTCCTGCCTTGCTTTGCTCAGCTGCCTCAATTGCAAAGGAGAAATACAAAGCACCTTTAAGACCAACAGAGTTTTATTCAAGGTATGAGCTTTTGTATGCCTTGCTGCAGTGTGTTTGGTTGGACTCGTTATGCCAGGGCTCTCCTGGGTGCAACAGAGTTTGCCTCCCCTTTTTTACTGTATTCATGCCCTCATGATCCAGTCTTTCTCACTAGGAAAACAATGTGAACGACTCATGAGGAATAACAAGCCAGTGAGGTGGATTAGGATGAGAGAGTGTGTCCAGACCAAGTTCACCCAGCACATTTCCTTTGTAGACTGGGGATTTTGAAACTAGACTTCCCAGATAGTAGGCTGATACTGACCACTATACATTGCTGTCTCTCTATTCTTACACTGCCTCATAAGAGTTGCAGTTATTTTTTTGGAAAGACTATAGCTGTGTAGAAAAACACACAGACTTCACTCTGTGATAATGTCTTCACATGTTCTTTACCAGCACACGAAAGCAATTTATAAACAAAAGATCGCAATGTCCAGCCATTTCATGTTTTTCCCTGGGTCCTAGGTTCAGAGCACTGACCATGAGATTTCAGAAATGAATGTCAATAAATCAAAAGTAGGTTTGCAGTACAGATACACACCTGAACAGCATACTCACAATTGCTACAGCACCGACATTTTGATGCAATAATTTAGAGCAAGAGGCGTCAGTTATCAGACACTGTTAAATAAACAAAATACTGCAAGAGTGCTAATGTTTTAAGCATGTTTTTATTTTAAGTAAAAAAAAATCTTTGTGTTCATTTGTATCCTTTATAAAGTTTATATCTCTGCTACCTAGCATTACATTTTATGACGTTTATGGCCCAACCTGACAAAGTTTCATTTATGTCAGATCTGGCCCTCATAACAAATGAGTTCAACACCGATGGTTTAAAGTATCCTGGGAGATACAGATATTGTTATATGCCCCTCACTTTCCCAAGTAGCAAGACATTCAAGGGGCAGAGTTTACCTTTGGAGGCAAAAACTCTGGAGACAGGAGATGCTTTATTTACATTTTAAAAAGTAAACAAGTAGAGGCAAACTTATAGCGCAGCAGATCCACCACTCCACCTCAGATGCTAGGAGAGAGTAAAAGAGATTAAGGGGCCAAACAGATGTTCAAGGCATCTCAAAAAGTCTGTCTGTTTCTGTGTTCATCTCTTCCAGCATTATAATGACCCTCTTTTGAAACACACACACACTCTGCCTACCCCTTAAGCCAGAAGGGTGTCCAGAGCCATTAAGGCCTATAGGGGTCCTATCAACTTTTGGAACTTTACTATTCCTTTTGTCATAGGAGACAGACAGATCCATAGTGATCAGGGACCAAAGCTATGTCACTACTATCAGGGACCAAACCCATGTCGCTACATGTCACTTCTCAAGGACTAATCTCCTGGACTAGTCATTTCAGGATCTTGCTTTCCTAAAAAAGAAAAATAAGTGAACAGTTTTAACAAAAACTCAAAAATATACTAGATTATATGAACACCAAGCTATCTTCCCATCACCATACACATATTTCACTTTGACTTAATGGTTTCCATTCACATTTGGAATTCAGTCCTTCATTAACACAAAAATATAATGTTCACTTCTTGACTCCAAGTCACTGTCCTATCCCTCGGTAGACCTCTTGAATACATGAGGATGCATTGCCCACGTACCAGCTTCTTCCTTGCAGTTCATGTCAGAATTCTGTGTAAACTGATTTCTTTGAACAATATGCACTTAGCAGAACCATACAAGGGATATTTTGATCCACTGAAGCCATATTGTATAACTGTTTTTATCCATAATAGCTGCAGTTCAGTTAGATATAATGCCTCAGAGGTTTATGACACTGCTGTACTCATTTGGTTGAGAGGCCTAGGTGAAGAAGCTACAAGCAATTGGGTCCTGGAGGTCAGCTGTCTTATGCTACTGCACTACTAGTAGGAATTGCTCAACTGTTTTATACCTTTAAAAAAACATTCCTTATGGGCCTCCAACTTGTAAATGTATGCAATACAAAGATGCTCACAGAGTCATGTGTAAGGATTAGTGGACCTCCCCCATTGCCTAATGCTTCATGGATTTACTCTGCCCTGCATTCCATTCTTCCTGAACTCCAGTTTAAATCAGAAGAACTCTAAAATTAATCCTCTAACTGGAGCATATAAATTTGCCACAGGTTTTAGCTCCATCTGTATTTGTGTCTCCCGACCAAAACTGTCAAAACACGTGTGCATTAAAAAAAACCCTGTTTTGTGTTGTGGTTTTATTAATCCACCTGTAAGCACTGCAAACAAAAGAATATGGATACAACTAGAGAAAAAGACATGAGTGTAAGGATCTGAAAGCTGCACACAAATGGCACTCTTCACAAAACTTGGAAATAAAAAACAGAACAGAGGATTTCAGGAGAGTCTCTGGTCTTGTGGAATGTTCACTGTAGAGATAGGCATGACATTCATAGTGGGAGCTCGTTCCCTTAACAGTTAAAATGCTGTTCTGAGCTCCCTGGAACAGGGCTGGATACAATTGAGCCAAACTGGTTATGATTAACACGTACCAAAGCTCCTAAGTAATTTGAAAAATGAGCCACAAAACATCCACTTCTGAAATTTTGTACACCAATTATGCAGACAGTGCAACAATCCACCTGAAACTAACACAGTGAAAATTCAGTCAAGACAAAAAATATCGGAGCCCTCCAGTGGCTGAAATATCAACATGTGTTCACAGCTTCATAATTTATCAGAACTATGGTAGGAAAATAGCTGGGAATGTCTATCAAAAGCATATTTACAAAAACAATTTGTGGTATACCAACTAATCATACCCTAGTATAAATCTTGAAAAGCTGCTCCCACATTTTAACAAGGAAAAATGCATGGGTGTTTAATGGAACAGACTAGTAAATAAAACCTAAGAAACTGTTAGGGAATTTAACACAATCCTTTCAAAATTATACAGCTGATCTAGTTTGTTTTGGTACATGAAACTCAATTTCATTCTGCGAAGATTCTACTGCTCACTGTGAAACTGCCAGTATGCTAATTTTACGCCAAGTCCTAGGAACTGCAACTGTGTACATAGTTATAAGTAATTTTACCTTTAGTTAGAATAATTATGTTATGATGTTTATTCAAAACTGGAATACAGCGATCCTGTTTTTTCTTCATCAATTCTACATGCTCTTGGACAGCACTGTCCCCTGGTAGTCTTAACTTTTCACTCATTTACTTCAAGTAAGATTCCTTTATGGCACTAGTAGTCAGAAGGGGACAATCCAGACTACTGTCGAAGAATTTAATTAGCAGCTAAGGCTGTTACTACCACGACTAACCAAACAAAAAGAATTCTGATTCTCTGAAATATTTTACAGAGAAGCAAAATGCTGAACATATTTCAAACTGATAGAAGGATTTAGCAAATGCTCACCCTGCAATAAAGAGGAGGTTTGGTACTCAAATATCTATTGCAGGTTGCCCCAAATTACTCACTGCTGAATCTATTTGTTTATAGCACCAGCTAGCCAAGAAACTTTTTCTTGGAGATGCAATAAAACTTGGAACAAAACTTGAAGCTGACAAAATTCAAAATATATTATTTCCTTTCTCCAAAACTCCTGTTACAAAACAAAGACATACAGATTAATGGGAACTCTTGTCTAAATACAACTGTTCCTACGTACTAGACGTCTGTATCACCAGAACTCCAAAGCAACATCTTGTACTACACTCAAGTGTGTAGTATTTACACGACAGCTTTTCATAACAGCACAGCTGTGACAGTAAGTTTGATAACTGTTGCATTTAAAGATAAAAAACAAACAGCATTAGATGAAAAGTGGGCTATACAACCTTTTGAAAACACTAGTCTTAGAGAAGTTAAGCCTGAAGTTTCTTCCTAAACCAACACTTCTGAGGGGAAAATCTGGTTTAAGATTTTATATTATTACAGTCTACAGAAATAGTTTACTACTAAAATTGAGTACCATGGCCACAGGATATGGATTTAAGATAGGATATTTATGCAGTACCTGTTTATAAGCCTTTCACCTAATCATCCGTGGTTAGCAAGAATCACACTAGGACAAACAAGCAGAGAAACTGTTTAAGGTGCAAACAACAAACAGGCAAGTGTGGGCAGGTAGACCAAAAATATTGTACATATTTTCTAATAAGAAATAATGCTGCTTTCCCAAAAGTAGGTGAGTTTTAATACTGTCAAATGCAAGTTTACTTCTAGCAAAGGCTGTCTCCAGTAAAGCATAAAAACAAGTTAATTAGTTTTTAAAAGGCCTTACTAGTCAAGGTTCACACATATAGCAATCAAAGTGTTCACTCAAGCTCTATTCAACAGGAAACCAAGCAGAAAGTCTTTCAGACCTCTAGTGAAGATAAACTGCAAACACTCCTCATGTTTTCGAGTCATCTATTGACCTTTGTTAAAGATACAGGACCAATTTAGGTCTTCAAATTAGCATTCAGCTATAATTTACCATCTTGACCCTAGATTGGAAATACTCATGTATTTAGCCACTTGTACACTTTTTATAAAGAAAATGCAATGAAGAACTAGATGTACAACACCACTAATTGAATATGCCCTTCTCAGTGTACATAAATAGCAACCACTTTATTATTTAAGATGACAGGTGCTTTAAGAGCCATTATAAGTGTACCTTAAAAAGTGAGAATGCTACTTTTTGAGAACCTTTTGGCCATGCAGGTGTAGACTTCATTTTTCCTCTAATCCAGGAACACTTGTGCTTGGTTTTCCCTTATTTTAAGATATATATCCCTTATTTTAAGAAATATATCCCTTATTTTAAGAAAATAAGTATATTCCTTATTTTAAGAAAATGCAGTTATGAGCAGTTTCAGCTAGAGAAAGTTCTAACATTTCTTCCACATCACATTGTCTTGTACATATAAGCTACTTTCTTACTATAGTTGCACGGGTTAGTGTGAACGATATTTAAAATATTTATATCCCAGTTTCCTTAGACTCAAGGCTGTTAATAACACAACGATAAGCAGCAACACCACAAAAATATAATTAGAATAACGCACAGACAGAAAACAGTCTAATCTGCCCAGGCAGTCTGCCGTTCTTCAAATACCCTCTCAAACAGTACTGTCTTGCATGCCTTGCTAAGTGTTGCCGGGGAAGGTACCCTTCGCAAGGGCTGGATCTACCACAGAGAAAGCCTGTGACCCAGCTGTTGCTGTACAGTCCTAAGACAGTAGGCTATAAGGAGAAGGCTGTCTGAGGAATGTAAGTAACTGGCCCACAGGAATATACCAGAAGATGTGGCTTGATAAGTATGAGAGCCCTAGGATGTGAATGCTCTGGCAAAATATATCGCTACAATTGTTAGCAAAATACTTTCATTTTAGGCACGGGATGAGACAGATTTGCACTAGCAAAGTCCCTATACAGGTACGAAAATGTCTCGCTTCTCTTAGAACTTTACCTACGACCATGCTAAAAATCTTCAAGGCACATATTACATTATCTAATCTGAAGAACCAGACTCACAAATCATGTGAACTTCTGCTCAGGAAGACTGCCTTTTAATTACTGTCATTAATATAACACTATTAAGATAACAAAACGTCAGCTTTCAAAAGCTGAGAAAAATACCAAAAGCATGCTTTTAAACCTAGCTCTAAACAAGGCAACTTGCACTGAAGTGTGAAAATAAGGAGATGCAAAAATTCTTGTGCAAGTCTGTATGAGGTAATCTGCACTCCTATGAATGAATGTACGATGACTCCTTGTTGCTTAGTGCAAACATCAACAAGAGCGTGGAAAGAAAGGGCTTTCACAGTGCAATCCTATGCAAAGTTACTCCAGTCCAAGCCTACTGACTTCAGATGGCTCTGGGTGGAGTGATTGCAATTAACCAGCTAATTGACTACAATGCTGCCATCCAAGAATAAATGCAAATTTAAATTAAGATTAGTAAATACTGAAAAAACGGTGTAAATTGTTTTCCCCCATTTAAGAACAAAAAGATGTACATGATCTAGTACTGGAGTCCCCAACGTGGTGCCCATGGCACCATGTACCTACTGACACCTCTCTTAGTAGCACTAGAGTAATTTCTAACCACTGTTATATGATAAATGAACTGGCTTCTAAAACTTTCTGACCTCCCAAGACAGTTTCTGGCTTGAGGCCCCTCAATGTAGAATAATTATATTACTCAGTTCTACCTTAGATTTGCTTTTACTGTGCACATGCCCTCCAGTAGCTCCAGCCTATGAGAATCACTGCCCATCTGTCAAGTGGTATTACATTTCCTATCAAGATCTAAAAATGCTGCTAACACTCAAGCAGTGGTATACAGAAAGTATAGATCAATTAATTTCATTTAGTTATATATAGAACACAGTTTATGCACCTTAGCTACAGCAGTAATTAGAATGGTTTCCAAAGTTAGACTTAAAATGGAAAGCAAGTCTACTGCTAAAGTGCTCCTTTTCCATCCTCATCTAGAAATCCAGCAATCAAAGCTAACTTTTATTTATTTATTTGGATTTATATTCCAACCTCCCTGCAGGCAGGCTCAGGGCTGGTTCCAACAATATAATATACAGTACAGTTAAAACCACTTAAAACAATGGTATAAAATAACACAAATCCTAAAATATCATGTAAACCCTTTTAAGTTATCTTTGTTATTTTGAACAATACAGATGCATAACATTTTCAGACCAATACAAGGTATAATGGTCATATCTGACCACATGACTTAAAGCACTTGTTAAGCAACTAGTAGCCCCCCCCCCCCCCGAAGTAAGGGCTTCCATTTATTCAGTGATTACTGACATGGCAATTAACCTCTTTCTGAGGTTGTCTAGCTTTCTTTTCTTTCCAGATTATGAATAGAAAAGTATGCATAGGAAGACCTATCAAAATGATCAACAGTACTCTAATTATGACAGGGAGGGCTTCTATCTAGTGAATGTTCTCCTTTAGAAGGATATATGGGGGCAATTCCAGGGCTATTTCTATTCCTTCCTGTTCCCAGACAAGCCCAGCTATATCACATCTCTTTGTATTTGTGGCTGAAGACAGCTGGGTCCCCAGCTCTGCTTTTAAAATGCAGGTTATATCTCTATCCGTACCCATACTGGGTCCACTAGCATGGTTTAACTAGCTATCTACCCAACTTCCATGCATAGTCTGTGACACTCCCCCCTGCCAGAGATCTTGCTACTTGTTTCTTCACTATCTGACTACACAACATTTGACTTGCAACTGAATGCATGGATCAAATCCAAAGGTGTCCATAGGTCAGTGGTGGGATCTGTATGGAAGAAAGTGACTGACAGGAGCAGGAGAATGTGAAGAAGAAGAAGAAATTGGATTTATACCTCACCCTTCCCTACCCAAAGGAGTCTCAGAGCAGCTTACAATCCCTTCCCCTTCCCACAACAGACACCCTTGTGAGGTAGGTGGGGCTAAGAGAGCTCTTTTGAGAACCGCCCTTGAGAGAACACCTCCAAAAGAATTTATGACTGACCCAAGGTCACACCAGCAGCTGCATATGGAGGAGTGGGGAATCAAACCCGGTTCTCCCAGATTAGAGTCTGTGCTCCTAACCACTACACCAAACTGGCTCTCTGTTGCTCTGAAATTTTCAGCTTTCCAACAAGAACATCTGAGTATCCCAACGGATGAGAGTAACAACAGCCTACACTTTGTGGGAAGGAAGATTCTCAGCCCCAAAATAGAGCTGATCAACCATCAAGTGCAGGAAGAGAACCACTGACAGATACAGAGGTAGCTGAGTGCCGAGCCAACTAGACCTATTAATTTGTGAAGTGTGCTGTCTTCCCTGGATATACCACAGAGGCTGAAGAGCCTTATCAAACTTACTGATAATAATTCTTGTTTATCCATGTAAGAATGAAACATACCGCCAGATACAACTATAAGCTTATCACAACACTGGACTACAGGTCTCTAGGAAGGAAGGCGATGGATCTTGGGACTTAAATGGCGGTTTTGTCAGTTCTTCCTGTAAAAGGTAAAGGTCTATGAAGAAGAATATTTCAGGTGAATGCAGATAATGTCAACAGTTTCATGGTGGCATAGTTTCTGGAACCCATAGTCTGACTTTCCTTAATAAAGCACTACTGGCAAGAAATGGACTGCACTTCTCAAGAACTAGAGAAAACATCTTTGGCAAAAGCCTGATGAGCCTGGATCAAGAGAGCTCTAGTCTGAATCCTGTGACTGAGGACGACAGCCAAATTTAAGTACAAACTAATCACAGTATGTGTTAAAATAACCAATTAATTGCTGTCATTACGGAATAATGAAAACAACACTCACCAGTAGGAAAAACTCTTAGCAATAATTAACACTGAAGTAACCATACCATAAGGAAAACAAAGTTCGAGTCCAGTGGCACCTTTAAGACCAATGAAGCTTATAACCCAGAATTAAACTTTGTTGGTCTTAAAGGTGCCACTGAACTCAAACTTTGTTCTATTGCTTCAGACCAATGCAACTACCCACCTAATCACATCGTAAGTACTTGCACTTCAGAGAAGATTCCTAGGATTGGTAAACTGGTTGGTCAAATTGCCAATAGACTATTAAGAAAGTTAAGATACTGTTGGGATCAAACCAGTGCCATCAACTGCAGCACCCCATTTCCCACAATGGCAAATCAGATGCCCCAGAAGGCATGCAAACCAGAACACAAAGGCTAAAGTGCCCCCGTTGTCAACCACCTGTCTATTTGACTATAGTCAAATGTTTCTTGAAGCCAGTAGTGAGCCTGAAGGCAACAGCTTACCTTCCTTGATTATGATGTCATTTGTTAAGAGAGAGTTGGTCGCCTGCCTCCTCCTACCCCTTCAGCAGCACAGGGGTCAAACTAACAGATTGCAAAACTTCTGCTACTGCCTCATGCTGTGACTGCAGGCACCTCCAAATGGGGAAAAAAAAGAACACAATCGGGGCAAAAAGTTTATTCCAGTACCATTTTAAAAGCTCATTTCATCTTTTCAGTGTCACCTAATTTGCATAAGAATTAAATCTGTTCAAGATTAAAGTACCGTTTTGTTCTAATAAAATACTCTGCCTGGTCAAAAATGCCCAACCCTACAGTTTTATTATATGTGATGCTCAACTCAGATATTCCAGTAACAAAGATTCCAAAGCTAGAATACATTGTATAAAAATGCATACAAATATTAGAAGACTTGAGATCCATGTTGCTTAGTATTCAAATAAAATGAAAACCAAACTAAAACATCAATCGCTTGCCCATTCTCTCCAATTCAGATGAGGTTTGTTAACTACTTTTTGTGCAATAAACCCCAACTTTTCAGCCTTTCACATCACAATTTAAGAGGCTGGTTTAAGTTTAAGACTTTATCCAAATTACACTCTCTGCACTGTTTTGAATTATAAACCACACTGAATGCAGTGACACAAAGGTGATATATAAATGGCTTAAATAAACAAATATTGAATGTGATGCAGGCTCCTTCTTTGTATTTCAAATTTTGTTCCATACCGCCTTTAAAGAAGCTGGCGAGATGACTGTGTATTTCCTGCAACTGTAAAGTTTGTACCAGAATTTCAAATTATTATACTGTTTTTTATTATGTGGACAGGCAGCAGATGAATTTAAACAGGAAACCAGTTTATTGGAAAAAATGAATACCAATTAAATTTTTTAATTTACAGAAGACTAGCTGGTTGCCATCTGTCAAATGACATCCAGGCTCAGCAGCTCTGCAAATGAAGATCCACCTGATCTGCCAATCTTCTGCTTCTATCAACTAACTAGGTCTTGCTTATGTTGCATCTTACCATGCCTGTTCAATTCCATTAACATTTTTGCTGTACTTTGCATGAATATGCACCATGTGTCAAGTGTTGTTTCATACAGCTCTGTAAAAATGACAAAAGATGTCAGAATAACCCTTAGAAGGTTCTTTCCATAACAAATATTAGAGAGCGTACACATTGCTGGTTTCAAACAGCTTCAAGAGACAGCAGCTGCACATACAATATGTAAACTCAGAATATAATACCTAGCAAGACTAGCTGTACCTCTTGTTTTCTAGTTTTTACACTGACAATGCAACAGCTTGTTGTAAAGCACATATAAAAGTATACCATATGAAAGCATATCATAAAGTACTACACTAACAGTGCCATCCTAAGCAGAGTTACATCCTTCTGAATCCACTGAAGTCAATGAGCACAGAAGGGTACACCTCTGTTTAGGATGGCACCATAAAAGACTTAGTTCATAGCTAAATGTAAAATCTATTTCTAGATCACTGGCCACTATAAGCAAGAGACCAACATGTCATTGCCTCAAGCTTGGGTTTATTTAGACCTTCATAAGAAAGTTTCTCTTTCCAAAACCCTGGAAATATATTACGGATATAGTCCCATAATGTATTTCCAGGGTTTGGAATTAAAATGAGATTTTCTCATTGTTGCTTCCACAGAGCCTAACCCTAACCTCATCCCAGTTTTACATACTTGTATTAAAGCTATGATAAAAGCATTGTAGTAGATAAAAGGGTAACCCTGGATTGTTATCACAACAAAAAACTAAATGCTGACCCTAGCCTAATGTCTCCCTAATTTCTCATAATTCCATTACCACTTCTGAAAGCTCCATTTAATTGAGTATTGGGGCCAGCTGAAAGCAACTGGTTAAAAAAAATTCATCCACAACCACTGAATGGCATAAAGTTAAGGTTGCACATAAGTATGCAGTGGCAAGAACATCATGCACATTTATTTTATGTCATAAAGAATCATTCTGGTGTGAAATGATAAACAGGCTTTGTACTTTCACTAAGAACTCCTGAAAATATTAAGCGCCATAAAGCAATTTCTAGGCACCACAGTGACCTGGTGCCTGGAATTTTTCCAGCCATGGATTACTGTGTTACTGTTAGACATTGATTATATATAGGACACACACACATTTTATTAACATAATTTGATGTAGAAGGCTGTGGTTGGTTATTTAAGTCTATAACAATTCGGAGTTTAAAAGGCACAGAAAGAAATTCTGACAACTATATGAGGAAAATGCACAAGAATTTAAGAAGTCCTAATCATATTAGATATAGTTGGCCATTACTTTTCAAAACTGATCTATGATTTCAGCAGCTTTTGCAGGAAAATGGCACGCTCTCCTTTCCTTCCCCTCCACAGCATTAAGTCAATACATCTATACTTGTCTATTGATTTTGAAATATTATGCACCTGAAATATATAATGCACGAAGTGGAAAGTAATGGACACTTCATCACAGTGTATTCATCGAGAACATCATCAGTGCAATGCTATTCCAAGCTAGACAAGCATTTTGGATCGTATTGACCATTAAGCACTCCCATTGGTAAATGATAGTGGAATAGTGTCCAATAGAAGCTGATTATGAAAATTAAGCTAAAATATCCTCATCGATAGCAGGGATTGAGGCCTAGGTGACCTGTGCCTCAGTGAATAGTGTCAGGTTCGAGGAGATCGGTATCCACGATGATCCCGAGGATATGGGAAATGATTGTCTTCGGTATGAGAGGCGGAGTCTATCGACAGGGAACGGGAAGTCAGACGTTCCTGCGGTGGCCCATAAAGTTGTTCCTGTTCAGTCTCAAGGAACTCCTGCACCTCTAAGATGTGATCCGGTGGAGCCTCCCTGGGTGGGGAGTCCAAGATGGTAATAGTCACATTGGTAGGAGGTTGAGGAGTAGCCGAAGAGCCTGTTGGTACTGGGGCAGCAACGGAAGGAGGTGCTGCACGTCCGGAAGCCGAAGTCGAAGATTTAGACGGAGGCTTGCCGGCAGCAGCAGAGGGCTTCTTATGGTGTTTCTCCGACTTATCCGACTTCTTTTTGGCCGGCGTGGATGCAGCCGACTGTAGCGGAGCTTTATGTTTGCTTGAAGGGCGAGCGATATCGGAAGAAGCCCTCGAAGTTGATGCCGCCCCGAAGTCGGCCGTCGATGCCGATGGTCCTGAGGCCATGGTGGTCGATCCGGAAAGCAGCGCGGACTCCAACAACGCGACTTTCAGTCGGGCTGCCCTGTTTTTCCGAGTCTGATTGCTAAATTTAGCACAATGAGGGCAGGAATCCGGACGGTGAGACTCTCCAAGACAGAGGATACACAATGAATGACCGTCTGGAGCAGCCAACTTGCTGCCACAAGCTGAACAGCGCTTGAAACAGCCTCACTTCTGAGCCATAAAGTGGAAAGCGTGAGGTAAAAGAAGGGGGGGGGGGGAAATGCCCGAAGGCAAGAACGAAGAAAAACACCCACCACCTCAAAGAAAGATAGATAGATAGATTTAGATAGGAGAGGAAATAGTAGGAAGACCAAAGAAGAGAAAAGATAAATAGGCCGAAGAGAAGAAAGAAAGAGCTTTCCTCAAAGGACTCCACTAACTAGAACAGGGGTGGCCAAGCTGTGGCTCTGGAGCCACATGTGGCTCTTTCACACAAATTGTGCGGCTCCCGGCAGGGCGGCTGGGGAAGCTAAATATCATTAGCAAACAAATATCATTGGACAAATAAATATCATTACCAATATCTGCTTTTACCACTTTTGTTATTATTTTGGCAGTCTCATTTAATGTTAATAAAAAGCAAGTTTGCATATTTCCCAGTAAAAATGTGTAATATTTGTTCATGGCTTCCGGCTCTCAAACATCTGACATTTATTCTTTCGGGCTCCTACGTTAAACAAGTTTGGCCACCCCTGGACAAGAAAAAGCTGTTAACAGCGCGGCAGTCAGAAGAGAACTGGCGGGATGTTCGTGCCCACGCCTCTGGGCATGTGTGGTAAGGACTCCGCGCATGCCCAGTGTTGCTGGGCACGAAAATCCATTCAGAGCTTTCTACGATACCGAAGGATTCCTGCGCAAGCGCATTAACCCATCAGTGTGAAGCACAGAGACCACGTCGAAGATAAGCCTATTTCCTTACAAGAAGAAACAAAAGCTCAGACGCTTAACTTGAAAAAGAATGTGCATTTTTTCACATAATTTTTTTAAAAATCTCTTTTTTTTGCCAGCTGGATTTGGGATCAAGAATTCATATATCTGGCCATGGCCAAATATTACCAAATACTCAATAAATCCAAGAATGCCACTGTGTATATGATGGCTTATATTTAGCTGCATTGTTGTAGCATCTGACAGCAAAGGATTTTTTGCTCCTCAATGTGACAAGGAGTACTGAAAACTTGGGCTTTTAAAAATGACCAGCTATGAGCCCGCTGGAATTCATTTGTGAAAAAAATTACCTTCAAAGACTAGTTTGAAGCTTCCTCATATGTATTAGTGTTACTCACCAAAGACATACTGTTGGAACTCACATTAGCCATGAGTACAAAAAGACAGTTACATCAGGCAAATTAGTACTGAACTAACCTGTGCCAAGAAATTCAAATCTCTGTTTACAGTGGGATTAAAGCTCCTGTCTCATTGTAGATAAACTACTTCACTCAAACTACTCAGTACTATGACAAATCATTGATAGTTATTTTGTGAATGAGTCTGAGTAAAAGACTGGTTCATGCAAGTCCTTTTATGGCCAACAAATGAAAGCCTTCCACTTTATCAAGGAACCATAGATTTGTCATTGTACCGAAGTAATGAATTGTGGTTTGTGTTCCTTTCTGCAAACTACGACTCCAAATTCTTGTTTAATCTTAATTCACGGGGAATAGCACAAACTGTAGTTTGTGGCTTGACTCAAGGAGAAACCATGGGTTCTTATTTGAGTCTTTCATTAGTTGGTTGCAGAGGGAAGGGGAGAGTGTGAAAAAGCATCACCTAGTTCTAGGGTATTTAAATAATGCCAATAGCAAGATTATCACTGTCAGCACAATTTGGACAGAAAATTGAGCTGCGTTGTTATAGACCGTGGCTGATACATAGATACAGCTGCTTAATATGAACATATGCAGTACAGTTCTATGGTACCAGAAACAAATCAAAGTGAGGTGAGAAACAAGACAAACAGAAAGGTATCCTGACAGAGAAGTTTAAATTTGAAGAGCCTGCTGCTCCATGTGTTCCTGCAATGCTGTGGGAGCAATGAAACAATCAGTCTTGTATGGGAGACTGCAACAACTGATGTTGAATTTTCACCTTTAGGATGACAGGAAAAGCAGTCGCCAAAGGGGGGAGGTAGACAAAAAACCTCCTGATACAATGCAATGTCAGTGTGGTTGTGTCAACTGGACACAGCACTGCGCAGGTTTATAAAAACGCACAGGTTGCAGCTAGAGAAACAGTTCACATAAAATGCTGTATATATGGGTAAGTTAAAGAAGTCAGGGCTAGCTCCCATGTCCCCAGTGGGGCACTGTCTGACACAACCAGGTGTTCCAGTGTATAGGAAAAACAGTGTTTTCTAGAGCAGGTTTAAAATAACTGCATATTAACACACCTACACAGTCCTGAGAATAGCTGTTATTTAAGATTCAGTTTATATGGTATTTCTTAGATAACATTACCTACAGAAAACTTCAGGTCAGTCCCATTAGTGTTATACAGTTTTAAAACGAACCACTGGCTATTAATTTATAAGCAATTGCTGTATTTCCTACATATGCCATGTTCTAATGTATTTGACAGATTTTTGCGTGGGAGAGTACGTTCTTGTACACAGTACCCTAAGTAGTACTTCTATTTCAGAACAAAGAAAGTTCTAAGGAAAATCTAACTGTAAAGGTAACTAGGCCCTTTGTCATTGTTTTTCTCAATTCCTTGTTGAACACTTGAATTTCAGCACAGAACCAAACAACTTTACTTCACCTTATCAATCAGTAGTACAGGTATAAAATTTGTGCTATTTCCCCCAAACCTCTGAACATACAAATTATACAACAACATCTATTGCTTAGGGGAACACACCACATGTGCTTATTTCAGATATTTCCCCAACCTGATGCTGCTGTTATGTAATGAGTGCACACAGATCAAAATAGCCACCAAGCAGACAGAACTAACAGCATGCTCAGTGAACCATGCACACAAACACTTCAGTGAACCATGCACACCATGCCCACAAACACACACAGTTCACAGGACACTTCTAAAAAAAGTATAAGAATACTAGTAGTCTTCCTAAATTTGGCTTGCATTTTCAAGCTGCTAAAGAACACCTGCCCCATCTTTTATAAAACCCCCAATACTGCAAGATAAATGTGGGATTAGTACAAATTGACCCCATGCTTTGTTCTTTCCCTTCTGGGCACACTGAGTGAAAAGATTTAAACACACATCTGATTTGACAAGCATTCGGGCTCACAAAGAATGTGGTGAAAGTGAAATCATATTCGGTGTACTTGCAAGCTCCTGTGTCAAAGGTTGTTAGTTTTTCAGCTGCCAACTAAAGTTTGATACGGGACTGTCAGACCTCTGTACACTACAATTGTGATCTGGCTAATAATAGTTTACAGCACCTTCTAGGTCAAGCATTTAGATGTCATTACCCAAGCATCAATAAAAGACACTATGTTTTTAAATCGAGTTCTATGAAAACAATTTTAGAAATAAAAAATAAAAAATCTGGATTGTACTATTCCGGGCTCCCTAAGCAATGACAAAATGATTAAAAATTATGGAAACTGTAAGATGCTCATTTATATAACAAGCTGTATACAAACAAAGCCTTTTCAAAAAAGGAATATATTACCCATGATGATCATCTGACTGGCTAGGAGGAAGCAATGAAAGCTTGCTGAAAAAAACAAGTGTATTCTTTACCGTTGGAAAACATAAATTCTCAGCTACTGCAGCAGGCAAAGATTATGTTCGTAACATTAGCGAATTGCAGGAATTTTCTCATTTAAAAAAAGATCCTGTGCCTTCCATAAGATCAATGCCACTTACAAAAATAATTTAGAATATACAAAAATTAAAAACTAGCAATAAATAGCACAACCACCACCACAGCTCACGCTCACCAGAATAAACCATATTTACTGCTACCTCCCCTCAAACTGTACACCTTCTGAAAGAGAGTCTCTGCACTTCTTATAGAAGACTGGGGAGGGAGGGGGGAGAAGAGGCAGCAACTAAAAAAGCCTAGGCCCTTGCATATGACTTGTGGACTTGTCTAAACAAGCAATCTCTGCTATGCCATAAGATGACACTTGGGTTCATGCCAAAAGTGGTGCTTTAACCAGGTAATGAAAGGCTAAGAACTACCACTCTAAACTGAGCCCAGAAAGAAACTGGCATCTAATCAAGTCATTTCAGAAATCAGCGTTTTATGTATATGGCAGCCCACACCACTTAAAAAATAGGCTACTGCAATCTGCACTAAATGAAGCTTCCAAACTGCCCCATGTAGAAAGCACTGCAGTAATCCAATCTCAAGGTTACAGAAGCATGGATCAGCATAGCCAGGTCAGCTGAGTCAATAAGGGAGGATGAGGACAACTTTCCAGATGAGTACAGATGGTAAAAAACATTCCTGGCAACAATTCCAGCCTAATGATCTAATGCAGAGGTGTCAAACTCATTTGTTATGAGGGCTGGATCTGACATAAATGTCACTTTGTCAGGCTGGGCCATGTGTGCCATAAAATGTAACAGGTAATGGAGATATAAACTTTATAAAGATGATTTCAGATGCTGAAGGGAAATAGCAGGCATGATTGGATTAGGAGTGATATGTAGAGGGTTACTAGGCATGGAGATACCAGCATTGGTAATGAGTCAGGAAACCTTGGTCTCAATTTGATACAGAAGGATTCAGTCTGAAGAAGTGAGCAGTGACTCACAAAAGCACATACCCTACCACAATTTTTGTTAGTCTTTAAGGTGCTACTAGACTCTTACTCTTTCTACTACTAATAGAAATCACAACATTAAAAAACGAGTGGGGGAACATTTTAACCTTCCAGGGCATTCAGTTGCTGACCTAAGACCTAAGTTCTCTTACAAAGAATTTCAAAGGGAGATTAGAAAGACAGAATGCTGAATTGCAACTGATTATAAAGTTCAAGACAATGTATTTATTTATTTATTTATATTTATTGTATTTATACCCTGCTTTTCCAAATGAACCAGCTCAAGGCGGCTACCAACAGATAGATACCATAAAATATAATGGTTTACAATTTAAAACATTACAGTTACAGATAAAACCACAACATACTGGTGGCAAAACATAGCCACATGGTGAGAGCAGCAGCAATGCAAACTCCTGGACTGAACTGAGACCTAGGTTTCTTCTCTCGTTACCAATGTCTGCTATTGTCATCCGGCATCTGAAATCACTTCACTCTCCAAGATATAAGGACAGATGGACTCACATTCTAGCTGTATCTGAAGAAGTGAGCAGTGACTCATGAAAGCTCATACCCTGCCACAATTTTTTTAGTTATTAAGGTGCTACTGGACTCTTGGTTCCTTCCACTAATAAAGAATGCAAGCTGTGCTGTTAGTTTCCCCCCCGCCCATCTGTTAGAACTGGAAAGGGAGATCTCTCCAAGTGCCATCGGACTCCATCTCTCTCTCTCTCGTACTCTCTCTCTGGTGTGCTCTCTCTGGCTCTTTCCCTCCCCTCTCTCTCTGAAGAAGTGTGCTTGTACACAAAAGCTTATACCTGGAATAAAACATTGTTGGCCTTCTTAAAAGTGACACAGGATTCCGTTTTGCTCTCTCTCTCTCTGGCTCTTTCCCTCCCCCTTGCTTCCAAGACGAGGAGGAGGAAGGGGAGGAGCCCTCAGCCAATAGAGGGAAGGGAGGCCTGGCTTTTTCTCTCTCTTCTGTGAAGTAGGAGCTAGAAGATGCTGGGCAAAAGCAGTTGCGATATAGGAAGCAGGAACAGGAAGCAGAAGGGAGCTAGTTGCTCACAGGCTGGATAGCAGTCCTACAGGGGCTGGATCCAGCCTGCGGGCCGTACATTTGACACCCCGATCTAATGGAAGGGATGAGTCCAATACTCCCAACTTCTTAATCTAACTGGAATAGAATAACCTAGAATAACTGAACTTTACATAGAACAGGCAGGTCAGTTCCTTCAGTAACATCCGTTATCCTAACAAGCATCACCTCTCTCTTGTTTGGATACCATTTCATTCCTCATCCAGATACTCGTTTAAGAACAGCAGCTGGAAGCTTAATAGAATATAATATACACACATCCATAAAAGGGAGGGGGGTATATTGGTGGCATTAGCATACAGATAATGACCAACTCTGAAGATTTAGATGATCTTGTTTAATGGCCTAACACTGATATTAAGGACAAGTGGGGACAGTAAACCCAGAGGCATCCCACAGGTTAGGTACCAAGTCAATGATTCAGCCTCACTAGTCTCTTTCTGCTGGAGAGAAAGCACTGAAGCCAGAGGGCTACTCCTGAAAGCCTGAAGTCATGCTCTAAGTGATTCAGTAGAGTGGAATGATTAACCATTTCAAAGGCTGCTGACAAATCAATCAGCATAGCACAGAACTTTCTTATCCATCTGTAAGCACAGATCATCCACCAGCAGCATGAAGGCTGCTTGTCCTATAACCAAGCCTAAAGCCAGAATAAAATAGGTCGAGGGAAGATGCATCAGCTATGTCTGAATTTGTTCTGCCCACCACACGTGCTATCAACCTGCCCAAAAAGGGAAGCTTAGACATCAGCGTACTATTTGCCAGGTCAGAAAAGGTGGCTTTCCTCAAACTTATAGCTGCCCTTTTCAAGTCTTTTGGAAAAACATCCTCAGGCACAGACTAGATATTGGCTCAATATCCTGATAAGATTTAACTAGCCAGGAAGGGCAGGATTTAACTTCTCTGTGGTGGCCTTCACAACCCCCAAGTACCCTTTCCATGGCAAGGGTGAACAATCCGAAACATCCAGTCCTGTGCTTCTGACACCTCTACTAATGAAACTGTTAACCGCATTCAAGTCAGATCAGATAAGAGCAATTTCATCAAGAAAGAACATTGCAAGTGGGCTGATGATTGAAGACCTGTTAGTGGGTCAGCCCAGGGGCCTAAATCCCATATACCACTTTAAAATCTTCTCTGAATAAGATGCTGCTGACAGAACTGTAGTGGAGAATAAGCAAATCATGGTTTGGCCACAACAGCCTCACTTCAGTCCCCTGAACCAGATCATTAGGAACCTGCTTGGGGCAGAAAAGATCTGGATTATGACACCTCTTATGTCCTGGACTCGGTATGAATGCTAGCGTCCTCAAGGGGAATTACAGATCTAGTGCTAACAAAATCGCTTATACCAAATTGATGAGATTTGAAAAGTAGGTCAATATCTAAAATGACAGTTTCATTAAACTTTTAAAATGTTTTATTATTATCCAGTCAAGTATCTTTATACAATTCATCCTTGCTATTTAAGTTCACCAAAAAAAAGATATCTGAAGATACTACTAATTGGTGGTTTATAGTTTGCAACAAATGGTGCTCTTATGCCATGCACAAGTTTAGTTGAAATGGACTCCCAAGCAGGGTTGTCATATCAACTCAAGAAATGTTCTAGATCTGCGGGAAAATAACTATTGGAGTTAACTGGAGAAACAGTGTAATTCAATCCACAGCTGCACATGAGGTTTCTGCATCCAGTTCAGAGGAAGATGCATAACTGAAGCTGTGCCCCAAACTGAAGTGAAACCCTCTATCAGACAGAAGCTGGACATGTTAATCAGAGCTTTGGGATCAGGTCCTCAGGCTTGACAACTAGGGGTTTTACCATTCCAGCTTATTGACTTTTGACTGGAGTTCAGGAACTGCTCCCACATGAGGGTACATGTACCCATCATGGCAACAACAGCAAATGGTACAGGAACAGGTGTCAATAGTGTTTATACCCCACAGCTGCTGCATTACTCAATGCCCTCCCATGAAACCTCTTTGCCTTCCTAGCTACATTACAATGCTGTGAATTGGCAGCAAAGTGGAAAACACCTTAAAGCCCTTTGAAGGACTAAAAGGGGGGGGGGATAACACACAGCAGCAAGTTGCCTCACAGCATTTTGAAAGCAGAGCTTAGCAGCACACACACACACCATAGTGATGGAGGAAATGTTTACATGGGCATTCCCATGCAGCTTGTCCGAAGTTTCCCTTTTAATCTGAAGAACACCATGATTCATGCTCTGAATTAGTATGATGCCATGCATTAGTTTCTTCCTACTTCTTGCTTTCCATGTGAAAATCCCTGTGAATGAGAAGCCAAAGAGACTGCAGTTGATAAGAATTCTTGGTTCAGTTTTTCAGACAAGCCTACCATACAGGTCAGTGGTTGGAACTTCAGAGCTCAACTACTCCTACTGGTGCAGAAACTAACTTTTGAATAACCACATAATTTTAAACACAAGCCTTTCCTTCACCCACATTTCTCGTATTATGGCAGTCTTCCTTCTTATCTCTTATTTAATGCTTACTATACATTACCAAGTGGCAAATTATGCTTAAAATCTGCCCTCCAAATCAGCATCGGACGCTTACTTCAAACTATGGTTTCTGATTTTATGTTTACCACTTGCCCAATTTGGGTGTCATGGCAAACTATAGCTGGTGCTAAAGAAGAAACTGAGTACGAAAAGAGGGGACGGAGAAAGATGAAGAGAGTATACAAGTCTGCTGCTTATTCATAGTCCTCCAATCATTGCTGGAAGAATCATCTGAAATGAATTAAAGTGTCTCAAGTTAGCTCTTTTAAAAACGCCTCCCAAAGGCATGGGGTAATAAAGGCATTTGGTTGACCTTTCAATAGCGGTATATTTTCACTTAAGATGCAGTGTCTTTGATCTTGTACAAAGTTTTAAGAGGTCAAGAATAGTTAGTAGGGGGTATACAATATTTTCTGGTCAGTTTATTCTTTGAAGTGCTCAATTTGTATCAGTATGTCAATAGTCTTATAGCTGCCAGTCTATTTTAAAAGGCTGTTTACATGAATAAAATTAATATAATGGATTTCTGACACTTCTTTTAGCAGACTAATTCACAAAACGAACAAGAACTCTGCGTGTTGCAGGAGCTCTGTGAATGGGGCTGGACCTAAACTGGATTGTGACACTACAGGAAGGGGGGCTTCTGTGCTGCTTCTCTAATCCAGTTCCTGCCCCCAGTTGTAATGAGTCTGCAGGCAGGTTGAAGATAGGCACCTGTGCTACGCCTGAATGTCCCCCTTTTGTACCCACCCAGTGCAACCAGCAATTATTGGGGGGGGGGGGGGGGCGGCAGTTTATATTTGGAAAAACAGCATGGGGTTTAATCCCGACCCAGAACCTTTTCTTCAATCCAGTGTTTTTGATTCACCTTAAAGTTCCTGAGTATCTTTTATTTAACTCAGGAGACAGAGTCTTTGGTCCTTTCACAAGCCATGGCTTTACAAATTTCACAGTGCCCAAAGAAGTAAAAGGCACAATTAAACTTTGGTTTTAAGTAGTCTTGAGCTGTTTTTGTGCAGTTCGATTTTAGAAGAAATGGGCTACTGAAGGTTATAAAAAGCCTCATGAGAAACCCCTCGGTCATCTTACATGGGATTTTATGCTTATTTACAGCCCTACTACGCGATAGCACCCTTTAACAGTTTCCTTTTTTCCCTATGCTACCGTAGCCAAACAGATTTAGCTCCATGACTAGTCACTGAGGGAAAACTAAGCCCTTCCATTGCCCTTAAACAGAAGGGAGGATACGAATGTTCCCTTCTCACTGCATACCAAGTGGCCAATATTCCCCAGCTTTTTTGCCCACTATGTACATACAACAAAACTGCTATCTAATCCATATGGATAGTTGGAGCAGAATACAGATGGGGAGGCACTTTAAGATTTGTATTCAGATACAATCCACCTGCATTGCATTTCTCAATTGCACAGCATATCCATATTTTGTTCCAACTAGACAAAACAGTAGTGACTGGTTCAGGGGAGGGACCTTCAACCCATTTACCATGAAAATATGGGTGCGGTTTCGTTTTCTCCAACCAATGAGCACTCATCCATTTGTGAACTTTTTAACCTTTTTGTAATGAAGTATAAAATATCACCAAAATAATCTTCTCATTCACCTCAGCACTAATTTTAAATACATTCTTAAACCACACTGGTCTCAGTGTTTTTTTACTTTGCTGGTACTGAACACGACTGCCTGTCTGCCTGTCTGTTTACATGGAAGCATACAAGATGTAAATAGGATGTTTAAGCTTCTGTCTAGGCAACTGCTAGTACCCTTCCTTAGCTACCATCTTCTGTTACGAGCCCAAACATCGAGCAGCTGTTCTGCCAACTGCATGCTAGCTCCAAAGAGGAAGATCACAAACAATCTTTCTACAAACACTCAGTGATGACGAATACTCTAAATTCCCTATTTGCTGTTGCAATTCTTCACTGAAGAGCTGATGAGTTTAGGCAGTGCTCTTTGCAAAAACAAGGCCATCTCCTTTCAAGATCATTAGCGCAAGTACAAACTCCTTTGGAAATGTACCACACCTTACTTTATGAGCATCTGGAAAGCCAACAGGGAATAGGAAGGAATGGTGAAAAGGTAGAGAGGGAAGATGATACCATGGCCATCTATCCAGCCCATCCATTTTGTTTCTAGATCATCTATTCCCTTCTCCCCCATCCCACAGAAAAGAAGCCATGCACTGTCCCATGTACCAATTCAAAACACCATCAAATCGAACTGATTTGCCATCATGGAAATCAATAATGGCACCCACAATGGTGCTTCCTGAGTTTCTATTTCTTGGCAATCTTACAATTCTCTCCCCACCCACCTGAAACTGCTATTCACAATAGTTCAAAAGCACCTTACTAACCCAGCAACGGTTTTTGGGGAGGCCACCACTTAGAAGTTGTACACTAACGGGATTTTAAGGAAGTCACTCTCTACCTCTAAGCCAAACTACCATTCACTTCTTAGCATCAGCTACAGTACATATTGGTAACAAAGCAACAAGAAGGGGAAAAAACCCAAGACATTAATTCACATATTTCTAGTCTTTCATGCAATGCAGTTTGCTAACCAAAACACATTACTGACATTTTATACTTAGGACTTGGATCATATGAGTCATAGGAATACTTTCTCCAGGAATAATAATTAATGTAAATATCTAAAATAAA
Organism: Lepidodactylus listeri; assembly: GCA_029233225.1. NCBI lineage: Eukaryota > Metazoa > Chordata > Lepidosauria > Squamata > Gekkonidae > Lepidodactylus > Lepidodactylus listeri. The sequence continues at coordinate 23,661,691 of JARCFY010000012.1, forward strand.
ATACTCTTAATACAAGGAAGTCGTTGGAGAATATAGAAGATATAAAGTTTAAACATTCAAGAACTTCTGTAATCTCTCCAGCACCATATTTTCTGCCTTCTTAAAACCATGGAAGTACAAAACACAACTTTAAAAAAAAACCCACAAAAAACACCCTCTTCATTTCCAGGCTTTCATAATAGGTGCTCCTAAATATTAGTAATCCCGACTGCATGATCCTTATAAGTTTGCTTAAATGTACATCCCACCTTTCAAAAAAACATACAATTAAAATCACAAAATAAAATACTCAGATGCATTTTACAAACTACAAGACACCCATTGATTGACACCATTTATACCATGCTTTTCTCTTCAGAGGGGAGCCAAAGTAGTTGACATTGTTCTCCTCCTCTCCATTTTATCTTCACAACCCTGCAAGGTAGGTTAGGCTGACAACGTGACTGCCCCAAGGTCTCTCAGCAAACTGCCATGGCACAGGGGGATTTGAACCTGAATCTCCTCCAGATCACTTACCAAAAAACCAACCAACCAACCAAAACTCCCCAGGCATTCAATTTGCTGCCTTCCAAACCTCTCCAAAGCCCAAATTATAGTAATCATTGAGTAAGCTTGACACACAAGGAAAGACACACAGTATATGGGTCCCAGGTCAAAAAGGGTTTTATACAAAGGTACGACTTACCTTGAAACCTAAGCCAGAAGCAAAATGAGAGCCAATGAAGTCATTTCAAAATCAACGAAGCACACCCAGTATCAGCTTAGAGGGGGGTAACTGCATTATGTACCAACTGAAAACTTCCAAATGGTCAAATATCTATACTGGAAGTCAGCCATACAATCTCTGAAGTTCATGATGGCACTAGAATGTGTGTGAGAGGCAAGAGAGACAAACATCTTTTGACACCTGCTATAAGTAAACAAGCTGTATGACACAGATTCATTTTCTTTATTAGGTATCTTCCACCAGGCTGCCATGAAAGAAATGCTGTGCTGGAATAGAACGCATAGAATTGTACAGGCACACCACCTCGACTGGGCCAGCGATAGGGGAAACTGTATGTCAGCAGGCATAGGACAGTCTTATTAAGATCAGTCAGATGGCTCTCTTTATTTGACAACTGAACTCCACAACAGTGGAACCTAAGCATTTGTTCTTGTTTGGATTCCCACTGTCCCCTGCTTTGCAAACAGGTTTTAAAATGCAGTAGCCTATCAAGCATCTTCTTGTAATGTTTTACAGACACTGCCATCAGAATGACTTTGCCAACGCCTTCAGGTAGACCCCATTTTCTTCCTATTAAGTTCAGAAAATGGATATTTCAAGACTGCACTACTGGACCACTCAGAGACCCTCTCTTGTATTTGTATCCTGCTCTTTCTTCAAGGATACTCATTGAGGTACTTGCTTTGAGGTTGTTAACTATGTCAGGTTCAAGTGTAAGAAATAGGAAACCTAAAAGTGAAGGCTATAAAAAAAGAAATGTTCCCTTATAATCAAGAATTAAACTTGGATATCATTTTCATGGAATCTGTTGACCCAGCATGTTAAGGAGACGTCTATTATGCTTGAAAGTTTGAGTTTCTATCCTCAGTCACTGTGAAAAAAACATGATCCCTACTGGGAAAGAGGCACAAGGAAAAACCATGATAAAAATATGTGCCACACACCACTAGCACCTGCCATCTAGCAATCTGACAGATTTATCCCAAGCAGCTCTACAATTCACAGTATACAAAGCATAATTGTTACCTTACTTAAAAGTTGTTATTTATTACTACTCTGGAGAACAAACCCACCAGTAAGTTATTGTTTCAATTACCAAGGAGTGACCAAATGAAAGGTAATAGGTTTTGACTGGATCCCATTACTTTTTAATAAATTTAAAGATATCGTGAGATCCAATCTGGATCAGTGCCATAGTTTTTTGGATGCATGTGAAATAGGATGGGGGAAGCTCTCTCGCTACCCTCAGTGTCCAGTCTTGTCTTCATTGTGCTCAGATATATTTCACACTAATGTGCTTTTACATCCACTAGGGAGACAATGGCTTCAACCATTATCCAGAAGAGTCACTTGCCAAGTGACACATTTGAAACATCACAGGGTAACATTCCAAGCATTTGCTACATAAACAAAAACAAGCTAGAGCCACTGGTGCACTCCAAAGGCAGTGGCACTTCCAAGCTCTATCCAACCTACTGCCCCACTCCATTTTCCAGTCTGCTTCTCCAACAGCATAACCTTAAACCATTTCTGAAGGGTATAGAATGGCAACTAAACTCTGTGTCAGCATATCCTGAAGACAACTGGTGTATCAGGAGATATATGCTCTGTGCAGCAGTATCTTTATTTATTTATTTTATTAAACTTTTACCCTGCCCTTCCAGCAGAGCTGGCTCAGGGCGGCTTACAACAATATAAATAATGTGGACTGGCAATTCCATGCACAATAAAAATTCATTAATACAAAATTTTAAAAACAAAGTATAAAATATCTTAAAGTGCTAGAAATTACTCCTCAGGTACAGCAGCTTTCTTAAAATTCCTATCAGCTGATCACGATGTTCAGTGTTACATGCTTAGGTCAGGCAATGGTTGAAAAGGGGGGGGGGGGACCCAGTAAGGTCAGGCTCGCTCATCATACACTGTCCGATGTCACAGGAACAGTGGTGGTAGTAATAATGGCAGTGGTAGTGATGACAGCGGCCCCAAAAGCCTGGCAGAAGAGCTCCATTTTACAGGCCCTGCGGAACTGCAAGAGATCCCACATGGCCCTGATCTCAACTGGGAGCTCATTCCACCAGTGAGGGGCCACCACCAAAAAAGCCCTTGTTCTAGTTGTGACCAGCCTGGCCTTCTTGATGTTTGGGAGGGCCAGCCGGTTCTGGGTCCCCGACCGCAGTGCTGCGAGACATACAGGGAAAGGTGGTCCCTCAGGTATGCAGGTCCCTGGTCATAAAGGGCTTTAAAGGTAAGTACCAGCACCTTGAACCGAATCTGGTATGCTATAGGCAGCCAGTGCAGCATTTTCAGGGCAGGCTGGAAGTGTTCCCACATAGGAAGACACCACAACAGCCTCGCTGCTGCATTCTGCACTAGCTGCAGCTTCCGGATTTGGGACAAGGGCAGCTCCATGTTGTCATAGAACTTGGAACATACACGGAGGGACCTCTGCAATGGAAACCCCACAGAAAAGTAACTTTGCATAAACAGCCAAGGGAGAGAACAAAGACTGTTGCAGCATCTGTCATTTAACGTCCAGTGGCAGTTTTCCATGGCTTCAACCGGGGGGGGGGGGGGGGGAGATATGTGTGCAAGAACAATGTTACGCACACAGGTAGGCACAGAAGGAAGATCTCTTGCCTCAGGCTAGTGTTTATTCTGCTCCCCCTTTACCAATTCTGTGCAATGCTGCAGCAACCCCACCCTCTCAGTATTCACTACCAGTAGGTAGCAATAGAGGGCATAGGGGCTTTTCCACACTGTCATTTTTGTCACTGATTTGTCCTTATTGCTTCCCCCTCCCCAATGTGTTTTGCTCTCTCTAGTAGTCCCAGAGGGAGCAAAACACATGTGGGAAAGCGGGGGGGGGGGGGGGGGATTCAAAGCAATAGGGACAAACGAGTGACAAAAATGACAGTGTGGATGATCCCTAGGTCACGTTTGCAGATTTGCTGGCAGCATTATCACCAAACTGCAAGTGGGCAGCTATAATCCCCTACCACAAGTGGGGGACACAAGCCACACAGCCATAGTCTCTTGGGATTCACTGTTAGTGGTCACCAAAGAAGATGGTACTTATGGTGGTATTTATTGCACTGTCCCATGAAGCAGTCCCAGCAGACAGTGTAGACACAGTTGCAGGGTATGACTGGCAGGTGAGAGGTGTCAGATACATGGGGCTCAAGCATTGCTGGATGAATGGAAGCAGGTGGTGGTAATGAATGCTCCCCAGCACAACAGAAAATAATGAATGCAAGATTAGTATGTGTGGCAGCCAATCATTTGAAAGCTTTCAGCAAGAGTGACCATCCACAGCGGTTGGGTGCGATAATGGAGAATATCAACTGGGATGAATGGTACCTGTAGCTCCATATAACATTCTGGGTATCCTAGGCATACTAGGATATAACTGGGGATCCTAGGGACACTAACTGTACTTTACCTCTCACTCAACTCCGCCTCTCTTTACAGTCTGTCCTTCTTCTGGCACATATGGCTGGTGTCAACACCACAACAGCTGAAGGATGTCTGACGTTTTATGCAGCTGTGTATTCTCTGGCTGCTATCCTGGAGTCTCTCTCCCCCATTCCTGACAGAAGACTGGTGCATTTCATCACTGCCCACCTGCTCTCCAGACCTGAACCCTTCAGAGAAAAAGGTATTGAGCACTGTATCAGAGCTACCTCTACTGAACCACAGAGGCATGAGGCTGTGACTATGTTTCCTTCTCATTGTGCTTCCTGGTATAAGGGAACTCAGTTGCAGGAAGGGATTCAAACCCACATGTGTGTAACTGCATGGTGTGCATTCATTTCAGAGCTCCTCCCACTCATACCATGGATCTGCTTACAGTGAAAAAAGCAGTGTCCCTTTCCTTGTTGTGTTCTTGTGTGGGTAGTGGTAGGCTGATGCCAGGGAAGCATAGCTGTATCAGCATGCACTAGGTCTGCTTCCATTCCCCCAACTATCACGGGGGTAACTGTCAGCTTGTAGAGTTGCTGCTATGGTCCCTGCACCTATGTCTTGTTTAGCTGTCTCTCTTCTGCCAAGTAATCACAAGATACTGGCTAGCAGTGCTGGCAAGGTGCTGGGGTTTTAGACTTAGGCTGTGAGTCACATACCATAGAAGGTATGTGCATAGAAATCCAATCTGGATATTTGATAGTATTGTTAAGTAATTTACAGTTACTGCACCTAGGTGGCAGGGTGTGCCCACAAAACCACCAGGTAAACAGAAATTGAGGGAAACAGGACTTGCAAGGATCACACAGTGGTTTGACAGAGGTGGAAGACTTAGACTCAAAGACAAGAATAACTGCACTGATGATGTAAAATTTCCTGATATTCAAAGCCTTCCTCCTGCTTCTCTCCCCCCTCCAGCTGTAATTGGGGGTGGGGGACCCAAACAGCCATGCTCATATAGGTAACGTTTCTGGAACTGCTTAAACTTACAGGAAGAACCTGAACTTCCAGAAAAATTTAAATATGTGACAGTTTCTACAAAACTTACATTTACAATTTCATGTCCTTTAAAATAGTGTTACAGAGCACAGCATGCACCTACACTTTTATTCAAAAGGAAATCATGGAGTACAATAGGACTTCCTATCATGTATGCAGGATTGCAGCTATTACCACATTAAAATGTAAACATATACATGCCTTCGATTTCTACAACAAATAATAATAATAAAATATACATTCAAAACACACACTCTAACCCATGGTTAGACCGAGGCACAAGCTGTTGCACTTTAAGGAACATAAGCTTGTGCAGGGGGAAAAACAGAAGTGGAAAGTAGAAACATAACTGTAGTAAACAAAAGTAAGATTTTTATTGCTTTGGCTTGAAACCAGCATTATGAGAGGGAATAGGAAAATATTCATGTTTAGATAAAGCTCACAAACACAATTATAGCAGGAATAAGTTTGGATATTCAGTTGAAGTTAACACTGAACTCTTCGGCATAAATTCAAAATAAACAATAAGGCTGCAATTCTATGCAAGGCCCAAATTCACACTAAAAATTGGATGAAGCACAGCTCCCCTTACAATGGAAGAGATCTACATCACTAATAATCTTCTATCTAGATGTGTAACAGAGGCCAAAAGAACTTGCCCAAGTCTAGACGGTCAATTTGTGGCATGAATCACTCAACATATACAATTTCACCTAACATAGAACGGTACTGTGCTAGGGGTTTGCAAAAGGAAGGTCAACAGCTTGGAAACAATGTGCTCTGAGGTATTACACAAAACAGGAAGGAAAATGTCTGTTTGGCCCCAAGAAAATCTGACGGAGGGAAGTTTTAGTTTGCCTCTGAAAAGAGGTTAAGGAGGAAAAGACTATATTGTCCCACAAGCAACATACATCGGATTCTCCTTTGAAGAGGATGGGGGGAGGACAAGGCAGAAATGAGAAAGAAAGATAAAATGCAGTCTCCTTATCAGAAAAGCATTAGCAAAATTTGCTTGGACCCAAGCAGCTCTACCCTTCCATCCCTGCTGCTTCTGCGCGGGCCAGATTTATGGCCATACCTGTACTTGTCTACAATGCACATACACAAAATGAATGCACACTGAGGAAGTACAAGAACCTGCAATGACAGCTTTACTGCCAGCATTGTGCCACTCTGAAAAATCCCCGAGAAAACACCAATGCTATTGCAAGTCCTGAGGCAATATACTGGCTAGAGTCAAAGTCTGGTTGGAATCTCACCTCAAAAGTTAATTCATCATGTGGCCCATTTTTTCAGTTCAATCCATTGCAAGAAGAGAACAATCCTGAACAACCTTAGAGGGCTGATGTTGCGATCAGTGATCACATAAGTATTGTGCTTTGAACAATCCATAAGTGGTAGGCAGTATTATGATTTTGGTACTTGGCAGGTGTATATTTAAGGATACGTTTAGTCAAAACTAAGTTGCAGAACACATCCTGTATTAGTTGAAAAAAAATGGTAAGAGTAGATATCACTACTTGAAATTTTCTGGAATTTAACAGAAAATAGAGAGGCCTAGCCAAAGATCCCTTCGAAACAAAGAAACTGGCAAGTTTATCTACTTTAGCCTTGATGCTCTTTTGCTATATTGCCTGGATGAGTCTGTGAGAGAGAAAAGAAATGCGGTTCATATTTTGTGCAAATATCTTACCCCAAATGTCATTTCAAAGTGTCATGTTTAATATGACTGCTAATTTAAGGTTGAGCTCACTTAGAGAATTACCTTAGCTTTTGATGTGGGATGGATTAGATCAAATTATAGTTGCAGTTCTACAGACCTACCCAGTTACTAGGATTTCTCCATTATTACATAACTATGAAATATATGTATTATATAAATACTTTGTTCTTGAATTATTGTCAGCTGTTGTGATTTCCTAGGCATGCTGATACTTCAAAGCAACGGTATTTGAGAAAAGCTTTGCAGAATGGACTTAAGCTAACAGACAGGAAGTGCCAGCCAGTGCTGCAGGTTCCTCTGTGACAATACAGAAACATTTTTATTACCATCTTGTACTAGGATATTACCGCAGAGATTTAAAATGACACATATTTTCAAATACAGGTACACTAACATACCAAGAAAGTATACCTTTATACTATGGGAGGGGCAGGGAGGAGGAAGAGGGGGGAAAGGAGAGAGAAGGTGGCAACAGTAATAGTTTACAAAAAAATAATACACATTTTCTACTGAAGTGCTTAATATTAAGCAGTCTTTAATTCTACATTTTTTCTACACCTCATTCTATTCTATCAGCAGCCATACTTAACGTAATTTGGTGAAACCATACTTCTGTGAATCAGTTTCTCATAATCTGTCCTCCTTAATGCTGAGGACAGAAAAATTATTGTAGAGGATTAGCAGACATGGAGCTTATCTCTGAAAGGCAAGAGAACAGCAGCACCTTTATGGCGGCGATTTGCTAGAGAAATCATTTCTATTGCCTATTTGAGGCCAAGGTTTAAGGGTTAACTTTCCCTAGCAATTCTGATCAGTAAACATTTGCAAGTCAAACAGGAACCTACTGCTGAGAAATCTCTATCATCCAGGATCTATTATCTAGCCTAGCCAGGGAGGGTTATTCTTAATTTGTTTATAAAAGGCTACATTTTCATCAGAATTACCTAGTATCTAATCAAAGGCTTTACACTAAAACCTGAGAACAGGTGCGATGATCTGTACCAAGAATGATGACAAATGAGAAGGTACCTGGAATGGCACTGTATCCCATACACCTTTTGTTTTCTGCGAGTCATGCATGCTGCAGACAAAACAATTTGTGCTAAACAGCCTCAAATATGTTTTTCCTAATATTAAGCACAAAGGAAAAACACTGACAGCAAGCATGGTAAATAAATCCCTCCCTTGAGAACGAAAGCAGCAGACAGGAGAGGGCTGACATGCACGCTGGAGAAACCTCACACACCATTTTTTCTTCTACCTGCACAAGTTGCCATTTGCTGCAGCCGTCAGAATCCCTTTTTCCCCCGTTGGTTTCAACAACTAGGTATTCAGGCACTGTCTCAAGGCATCTGTTGATATGCTTTAGAAGTATGATATTCCAATTAAGAGAATCTTTAAGAGAAAATCCATTTTCTTTCCTGTTCAGGTAAACATGTTTACAGCTCCTTCCCAGAGACTGGGTGGTTCAGACTCACATGTCATACACATGTCGTCAGCAACAAGAAAAGCCCCCTTTCTCTATCATTAACATTTTAAATAAGGTAAAGGAGAGAACAGCACTTTCTTAACTTACCTTTAATAAAGCTTCAATACCACACACACACACACACACACAAACATGTGGTCTAGAACAGGAAATTAACATTGCAATATCCCGCATACATCCAACTAAAAATAAATCCACCTTTACAGAACAGAGTACTATTAGTGCAGACCCACCAGATCAACTTTGTTAGTCAGCTAAAAGGCCAGTGTTTATATGCGAAATTCACACACTGTGACGCCCCCCCCCCCCGTGAAATCGTAATTCCTATTCAGAGATAACTCGTTCCAAACGTCACGATTTCAATCCACCACGAAACCCCTTCCTATCCATAGCCGTACACAGGCAGGAAATGCCACATGAAAACTAAAAAAAAAACTGCCAAGGAAGGTTACAAAACCTCCCGGTTCACATCCTATGAAGTCACAGGGAGGCCAAGATCTTCCCTGTTATTTTCCAGAAGGTTAAGAAATAAATCCAACGACACCAAAGTTCTGAGTATTTATTCCCCCACGTTTCAACAGTTTTGCAACTCTAAAGTAATCAGTATTCACCAAGAATGGAAGAAAAAGAAGAGAGAGTCATTAAATCTGAAAAGTAAGCGTCATTCCTTATATAGGCTGTAGCGGTTGCTCAGAGCCAGCAATGAAAGAGAAGGGGGGGGGGGCGCCGCGGCCAAACCGTTACCACCCATGATTATGATTATTATACAAACAGGTACCTCGAAATCGGAGAGAGAGAGAGAGAGAGAGAGACAGACAAACTTGGCCGACTCACGATCCCTCCCCAGCCCAGGCGAGAAAGAAACCTTCCTTACCCCCATCGTGTTGGTGGGGAGGGGGGGGGGTGTTTGAATACATGGTGCGTGTGTGTGTTTTAAAACACTTCTAACACTTCTGCCAAGATCTGGAGGTTGGCGGGGGTGTGGGAGGAGAAACAATATGTTCAATGGCTACAGAGATAAATCAACATGCACTGCAGGCACTAAAAGAGGCGGAGGCGAAAGTAGCGAGTGGTTTGGCCGGGGGGGGGGGGGGGCGCAACCAGAGAAGAGAGAAAAGCAGAGGAGGGAGAAGGAAGAGGGAGGAGGAAGGGTCCCTTTCAAGGCGATCTCAGGGGTGCGCATGTGGTGCGTTTCCCTTGCAAAAAAAAAAAAAATCAATACACACTGCAGCAAGCAACAGTGCTTCCCTCTGCTCCTTCTCCACCCCCCCTTCTCCTCTCTCTCCCCCCCCCCCAACACGCCACACTCCGGAGAATGAGTCCCATCGCAATCCTCTACGTTTGGTGCGTGTCTGGCCGCCAGGTAGTTGGAGTAGTTACGCGCAGTTGACCTAAACTAAGTCTCTCCCCACCCCCGAGAAAGACACAGACTGACACCCCCCCCCCCACCACCACAGAAGCAACTATGGGGCAGAAAAGGGCAATAAAGAGAGAAGCTAACAATACGGGTAGTTTCCCAAGTTGGGGGAGGGGGCTCATAGGAATCCCCCAAATAAGTTTGGGGAGCAGGGCGAGGGGAGCGTCCCCCCCCCCCGCCCCGCACGAAGAAGCGAGAGAGCGAGACCCGCCTCGGTGCAGGTAATAAGTTTGCAAGTTGGGCTGCCGAGGTCGCGGAGAGGCAAAGGGAGCGGCCTCCGGCTGGCCTCGGGAGTCCAGAAGCAGCAGAGCCCCCCCTTTCCTTCCCGGGGGGGGGGGAGACGAACGAGCCACCCCCCCCCCCCCCCGCCGCGCCCGCTCAGGCAGCCGGGCAAAGTAGCGGCGGCGGCGGCGGTGGTTGCGGGGAGGGGGGGGGGGAGACACCGAGGCGAAGGGGCTGCCGCTGCTGCGGGCGGCGTGTAACGGTCCTCCTCCCCAGGATCTAGCGGGCGAGCGAGTCGGGCTGAGTGAGGGGGAGGCACCGCTAGGCGGAGAAGGAGGCAGCGAGAGCGAGGCGGGGAGGGAGGCGGGCGGGCGGGCGCCAGGTAGCGGATCTAACGGTGCGGAGGGAGCCGGGGCTCCGGGCGAGCAGCAGCGGCACCCGGGAAATTACTTTCTACTTCTCCCCTCTCTCTTCTTCGCCCCCCTCCTCCTCTTCCTCCTCTTCTTCCTCCTCCTTCTTCTTCTTCTCCCCCCTCGACCCCCCCCCCCCCCGCTTCCTCAGGGCTCTGCCCGACCCCCGGCCCAGCCCCCGAGGCAGCCCCGGCGCCGCGCGGGCCGCTGCCCGGCGGGGCTCACTGACCGTTATTGCGCCTCGGGTTCGCCTGCTTCCTGCGCTTACACCTGGGGCCATCCGCCATGATCCTCTCGCTTGTGTCTAAATGCTCCAGTCACCTCCTCCCCCCCCTCCCTTCCCCCCTCCCCCTCGCTGCTCTCTCTCTCTCCCCCCCACCCCCGCCCGGACCTGGTTTACGACACTGGGTGGTTTGGGCTGGCTTCTCTCTCTCTCTCTCTCTCTCTTTTTTTTCCCCTCCCCTCCACTTTTTTACATCACCTTCCTACACCTAGTGCTCGGCCGCCGGAACCTTGTTGCCAGGGGAGACGGCCGCTTTACGGCAGCGGCGTTTGAACCGGCAGGAGGGAAAAGTTTCCCTCAGCTTGGCGCCCCTCAGGTAGAAGCCGGCGCGTGGGGTTTGAGGGGGGCGCGCGGCGGAGGAGGGGAGAGAGCGCTCGCGGGAGGGGCGGGGGGATTCCCCAGACTTGAAGCGAAAGGAGAAGAGCGCCGGCGAAGCCGTTCCCCCTCCGGCGCGCGAAGCTGGGGATAGTGCGCGGCAACGGCCAGTATATATAGACGAGCGCGCCCCGGCCAGAGAGGACAGTTGCCTGTAATGCCTCAGCCGCGGTTTCCGTTAGTTGGGACTTTCTTAACTCCCCCCCCACCGCCCCCACCGCGCAAATAAGTTAGGGGAGGTTCTTTGGGAGAATAGGTGAACTCTGCGGCTGCATCGGGGCGTCTACATTTAAGGAGCACGAACAGAAATAACAGTTTTTTTGCAATTTGGGAGGGAGAAGGAAATTGGGTTGTTGTTTTTTCTTTACGCCAATCGTGCAATTGGTCTAATTTAAAACGCTTTTTTTTTTTAGACTCCCAAGGAGCAAGGGTAGTCGATCACACCTTTATTTTTGTGGTCTTTCAGGTTCCCCCCGCACACCTGCTTTATTTGCTTGTAAAAAGAACAGCATCGTTATGTGCATAGGAACGCACTGAGATGTGGTATAACGGTGCTCCGTGAACGAAGAGGGGTTTTTGGTGAGACCCAGCAGGACTTTCTCTGCCTCTCCCTCTTTCTCCACGAAGATCAGCCTGATGCTTTTAGGAAGCCCATAAGCATAGACAGGAAGGCCATTCCAGCAGCTGGTGTTTAGTGGCATACTGCTACTAAACATGGAGGTTCCATTCATCTATGAACAGGTAGTGGGCATGGAGGCACTGTCAGCAGGCATACACTAACAAAAGATGCTGGTTTATTTGTACGCTGGGTAATCTGGGATTGCTAATTGACTGTGTGGTCAGAGTGTTGCCAACACACTGTGCTGAAATATTCTAAAAATGCTCTTGGTCTATTTTTGGTTTTTTAATGATGATGATGACTGAGAACAAATGGAGTGGCAACTCCTTTGCTGGAATCAGGAGCAGAAAACCCTTCCATTTAGAAACAGTCATGCTTTGCCTTGCAGAGGGGAATCCTGCGTGTTAATTTAAGCTATAAGGGGAGGAGCCAGAATCAGCAGCTTTGCTATATGTATATATGTGGGGGACACGGGTATAAATAATGATTCATTAAAACGCTTCACTATGTAAAATGAAATTTAAAAACTACACCTGTGAAAATTAATATTGTTTATTTATTTATGTATTCTTTATCACTAGTATGTTTAGTTCCACTAATTTAATGCTTTAAGTTCTTGCCAATATTTGTCTTGTCTGTTGACCAATTATAGTTGACCAGTCAAATTACCAGTCCAGCCCTAACTACTTCATGTAATAGAATGACACCTCTCAGATACCATTAGGGAATGCAGTGGGATCATATACAAAACATTAGGATATGTTGAACCTACCTCCATGGCCAAAGAATACATTCTCCACTTTAGTCCTCCAGTGGTCAAAATCATACACTCTGTTAAATGTCCATAGAAATACTTGTAGTCTCAGAATACTGAGACCCCCAGAGGCAATCTAGAACAAAGCCAGGAGGTCCCAAAGAAACGGTGTAATTTTAACATCCTTTTTCTATTTTCCAGTGGCCACAGGTATGTCTTTGATGAATTGGGAATCCATAGTCTTCAGATAAATTAGTAATGACCTTGGTGGTAAGAAATATGCTAAATGGAATGTAATTAAATAGATCCTCCGTTTACAGTAGCGGTGTAACTGTATACCAAATAAAGGGACTGGCTATCACCTTCACTCCTGCTGTGGCTTAAAAAAGGATGTTGGACTGCATTTATTTATTTGATTTATCCACTACATTTATAACTCACCTTTCTCCCCAGTGGGGACTCAAAGCAACATTCTTCTCTCGTCCATTATATCCTCACAACAACCCTGTGAGGTGGGTTATGTGAACAATATTCGACTGGCCCAGTAAGCTTCCGTGACAGAAATGATATTTGAACCTGGGTATCTAAAATCCTAGTGTGACACTCTAGCCACTACACCAAACGGACCTTGGTCAGATCATTCAAGGCAATTCTTGTATTCTTACATAGAAGCTAAGAGGAGACTGAAGCTCAGCCTTTCAAATGGATACTGACGGAAGAATTCTATTGCTTAGAAAGCTATGCATGGGGGTGTCATTCCTTGTCCAGATCTGTAATGCATCCTCACCTTCTTGTCTAATTACTACCTCCGCCCCCTCCAAAGATCAGTGACAGGGATTTATTTGTCATGCTCTTAAAAGTCTAGGTGTTGGGTGATTTGCATATCCAGTGGAGACGATCACCTTATGGGACTTTTTAAAGTGTCTTGGAGGAGGAGTCCAGCTCAACACATTAGGAACTTGTAAGCATTTATTGGTCGTGTGACTTTCTTATTAGAAAGGAAGGCTGCAAGAGAAGTTATGCCACTAAAAAATGAACATTTTAGCTACAAAGGCGATACTTCAGACCATCAAAGACAAAATCTTTTAGGGGTTATTCTCAAATTCTGCTTTTACAAGCATGGGATTAGAGTAAGATTTAATGAACTGGGTTGGTGGGGGGGAGTTGCTTTTCTTTAGATTTGAATTTTTTAAATATTCAGCTTTCTGCAGTGAGATGTCACTTCCATGCTCAATGCAAACATGTATCCCCTGCATAAGATTGAAAGGTGGGGGGGAGGCTATCAGGCAGCTGCCCATACACAAATATCAAAGGAGGAGTCTGCAGTGTACAAATAGGTGTTGTCAGGCATATAGGCCTGTAAATAAATACTAATTTTGACAAGACAATTTTTCATTTTTTAAAATTTATCAGCAAGACTATAGTGTATGAAGTTAAGCATCTGTAGAATTATATGAAGGACAGCCCCCCATATGGGTTCTCAAATAGTGAATAGTTCATCAGTGCCTAAGTTACAACGCACCTGGGAAACAGCAGTATATCAATGTTATTCAAAGAGCTAGCTGTCCCATTTCAGTGGTCTTGGGTATGTGCCCTTATGCTCTTCAACGCTGTTTGGTGATTCAAGCCCATAAAGAAGTAAAAGGTGGCGAAATGCAAAGGAAAAGTATATGCTAGGGGGCTGGAAAGCTTTAAATTTTTGCATCTCAAGGAAGCAAAATAGTTGGACTGGACCTGAGCGATACTGTGCATCAGACATCACTTTCTTGAAAGACTGGCTGCTGTTTGCAAGAAGGCCATAAGGTTGACCCCATTTTGCAATTTGCACATCCTCATTAAAATAATAGATTACTGTTCATCTGTGAGACAGATGTGGACCTTGGAGGTTTTTCAGGTGCTTTAGGAATGGAATGTGTAATAGCAACTTGGCATGTATACTGCATGTACATTTATGCCATTATTAAGTAATAATTGTGCACTTAACTCAACAGGGTCTGGGTTTGGGAAGCCATTACCTGGGTTGCCAAACTCCTCAATGGAATTAGAGATAGGCTAGTGGTAGAAGTGTAAAAATAGTCCTTACTTACAAGTTCTGGATGGGCTTGGAATGAGTGTTTTATCCGCAAATACACCATGGAATTTTAAAGGCAGAACAAAGGTTCCATTTCCTAATTAGAATTAAGAAAGCTGATAAATTTTCTAAACCCAGTAAAATTCTCAGGTGCCATAGTAACGTTGGTTTATACACACAGGATAATGTTCACTCTTTATTTGTTACAGTCCAAGTTGTCAGAGACTTGCAGTGCCATCCTAACCTTAGTATAACAATAACAAAAACAACAACCTTAATTTAATCTTAGTTTAATACTTCTAAGCCCACTAAGTTCAATGGATTTAGAACAGTGTAACTTTGCTTTAGGAGGGCACTACTAATGTCTGATAAGAACTTGATATTTAAAATACACAAGTCAGAGTCCTACAAGGAAGTCCATAAAGAGTAAACAATTGGGAAATCTTCCCCTTTAGGCTACTAAGAGCTATTAGGGGTACAGGCAGACCAATTTCCCTTCTCTCCCCACTTCCTTTTCTCTCTTTAACTTGTACTCACCTGTCTTCAACATTCCAAGTCTCCTAAATAGCAGTGAGTATATCCGGTCCTTCTTAAGGC
This sequence comes from Lepidodactylus listeri, assembly GCA_029233225.1. NCBI lineage: Eukaryota > Metazoa > Chordata > Lepidosauria > Squamata > Gekkonidae > Lepidodactylus > Lepidodactylus listeri. The sequence continues at coordinate 23,676,839 of JARCFY010000012.1, forward strand.
CATTTTTGATCTTTGTCTTTGCTAGAGATGTGAAGACCAGGATAAACCAATTTTACCCCCCCTGAAGACCCCCCCCCCCACTTTTCCAGGGGGAAAACTGGGAAATTGTAGGAAGCACTGGATTTCTTTTAAGAACTGTTTTCTGTTTTGGAATGATTGAAATGTTTTTAAGACAATCTTTTACTCACTCAAAAATGATCAGTTTTATGCAAGATAATCTATGCTATTAGATACTGATAATTCCTAAGTATACAGTAGAATATACAGGACATGTTTATTGTTTAAGGATGACTAATTTTGTCCTCGTTTAAGAATTTAAGAGATGCCAATGTTGGATCAGGCCAGTGGCCCATCCAGTCCAACACTCTGCCACATACCAGGTGCCATCAAGAATACCAGGTGCCATCTGGAGGTCCATCAGTGGGGCCAGGACACTAGAAGCCCTCCCACTGTTGCCCCCCCCCAAGCACCAAGAATACAGAGCATCACTTGCCCCATACTCAAGAGTTCCTATCTATACCTTGTGGCTAATAGCCACTGATGGACCTCTGTTCCATATGTTTATCCAATTCCCTCTTGAAGCTGTCCTTACTTGTAGCCGCCGCCACCTCCTGTGGCAGTGAATTCCATGTGTTAATATCACTCTTTGGGTGAAGAACTACTTCCTTTTATCTGTTCTAACCCGACTGCTCAGCAATTTCATGGAGTGCCCACAAGTTCTTGTATTCTGAGAAAGGGAGAAAAGTACTTCTTTCTCTACCTGCTGTATTCAATGCATAATCCTGTAAACCTCTATTATGTCACCCCTCAGTCGTCGTCAAAGATCCCCAAGTGTTTTAACCTTTCTTCATATGGATAGTGTTCCAACCCTTTTACCGTTCTAGTTGCCCTTTTCTGCACTTTTTCCAATGCTGTAATATCCTTTTTGACGTGTGGTGACCAGAATTGCACACAGTATTCCAAATGAGGTTGCACCATCGATTTATACAGGGGCATTATATACTGGCTGATTTGTTTTCATTTCCCTTCCTAATAACCCCCAGCATAGTGTTGGGCTTTTTTATTGCAGTCGCACACTGTCTCGACATATTCAGTGAGTTATCTACTACAACTCCAAGATCTCTGTCTCGGTCAGTCTCTGCCAGTTCGGACCCCATCAATGTGTATTTACAGTTAGGTTTTTGGCCCCAATGTGCATCACTTTGCACTTGGCTACATTGAACCCCATTTGCCATGTTGATGCCTATCCTCGACAGATCCCTTTGGGTTTTTTTAATTGATAATTTTATTGTAATAACAGTGAAAATACACCAAAGAAAAAGCAAACAAATGCCAATCTGAATCAAAAGAGATCATCATACAACCTAATTATCGATTTTACAGTCTATCAGATTACATCGGATATCATTTTTCCAACCAATTATAAAATCTAGACCAAATGTTCAAAAACATTTCTGGATTTTTTCCCTGTAGAATCATTGTAAGTTTATTCACTCGACAGATCCCTTTGTAATGCCTCACAATCCTCCCTGGTTTTCACCACCCTGAACAATTTTGTGACGTCTGAAAATTTAGCCACTTTACTGCTTACTCCCAACTCCAAATCATTAATGAACAAGTTAAAAAGTGTTAGACCCAGTACTGATCCCTGTGGTACCCCACTGCTTACCACCCTCCACTGAGAAAATTGCCCATTTATACTCACTCTCTGTTTCCTATATTTTTAGCCAGTTTTTGATCCAAAAGAGGACTTATCCTTTTATCCCATGACTACTGAGCTTACTTAGGAGCCTTGTTGAGGAACTTTATCAAAAGCTTTCTGGAAGTCAAGGTAAACAATATCTGTTCGGTCTCCCTTGTCCACATGTTTGTTCACCCCTTGAAAGAACTTAACTGGTTAGTGAGACAAGATCTTCCTTTACAGAACCCATGCTGAGTCTGCCTCAATAGTTTTTGTTCATCAGTTTCCAATTTACCTGGTATTGACGTCAGACTGACTAATCTGTAATTTCCCGGATCAACTCTGGAACCTTTTTTAAAGATGGAAGTGACATTCGCTTCCTTCCAGTCCTCAGGAATGGAGGCAATTTTTAAGGAAAGATTACATCTTTTTGTCAGGAGATCCACAAGTTCACATTTGAGTTTTTTCAGAACTCTTGGATGTATACCATCCAGGCCTGGTGATTTATCAGTTTTTAAGATGTCTATCAGTCGTAGGACCTCCTCTCTCATCACCTCAATCTGACTCAGGTCTTTCAACACTCCTCCGGAAATCAGCAGTTCTGGAGTGGGCAAGCACTTGTCATCTTCCACAGTGAAGACAGAGGCAAAAAATGTTTAATCAGCTATAATGTGTATAATAATAATATACTGATGAAGAGTTCAGTGTCTTCAATGCTATAAAGTTTAACGTGATAATCAAATATGCTGGTCACCCTTTTTTAACTTTCTGTCCAAATAATATACTTCCTTTTATTTGCTGCAAAATTTGTTTTCTAAGTTTAGCTTTTGTTTATTCCTGCCTCTCAGGTGACTATAAAAAGATACATGTGCTAAGGTAGCAAAGGGTATATCAATTTGCAGCTCTTTCTCAAATTTAGGTATATTTGCAATTTTGCTTGTAGAAAATATGGCATTTACAGCTCACTGACACAGAAAGGTAGAAGTGTGTTAAGGATAACAGTGTTATACTTTAAATACCGTAACTATACCAAATAATGCAATTTTGTATGCTAACTAAATTATAAATGACACATTTTTGTCAGTAAAGTAGGAAAATAAGTTTATGTGAACACACTGGAAAAGTGGGTGGATGTGAACAAGATGCAATTTAACAAGGATAAGTGCTGAGTTCTACAACTGGGTAACAAAAATGAGGAACACACATACTGGATGGGGGATACACTTCTGGGTAGCAGTATGTGTGAACAAGATCTTGGGGTACAGGTAGACCATAAGGCCCACACAAGCAGCCAGTGTGATGTGGTGATAAAAAAGGCTAATGCGGTCTTGGGGTGTATCAACAGAGGCATAACATCCAAATCACAAGATGTTATAGTCCTGCTGTACACTGCATTGGTCAGGCCACACTTGGAGTATTGTGTGCAGTTCTGAAGGCCTCACTTCAAAAAGGATGTGGACAGAATGGAGCGGGTGCAGAGGAGAGAGACAAGGATGATTGGGGGCCTGGAGACCAAGCCCTATGAGGAAAGGCTGAGGGACTTGGGAATGTTTAGTCTGGAGAAGAGGAGGTTGGGGGGGGGGCAGGACATGATTGCTCTCTTTAAGTATTTGAAGGGCTGTCACTTAAAGGAGTGCAGGGAGCTGTTCCTGTTGGCCAGCAGAGGATAGGACTTGCAATAATCGGTTTAAATTAAGGGTGGGAAGGTACCGGCTGGACATTAGGGAAAACTTTTTTACAGTAAGAGTTGTTCAGCAGTGGAATCAGCTGCCTCGGGAGGTGGTGAGCTCCCCCTCCCTGGCAGTCTTGAAGCAGCGTCTGGACAAACACTTGTCAGAGCTGCTCTAGGCTGATCCTGCACTGAGCAGGGTGCTGGACTAGATGGCCTGTATGGCCCCTCCCAACTCTGTGATTCTCTGATTCTGTGTTTGACAGGAATATAAGTACTGCACATATTTCAATCCCCCCTTTTTTGTACCCCACCACCCAAAAACGATCACCCCCATGGCTTCTAAATTTCTTGAAATATTTACATCTTTAGTCTTTTCCTGCATGCCTCTAGAGCCCTCACCATGTAAAATTCCCACCTTGTCTGTGGGAGGCTCCATTTCACTGCCCAGCTAACAGAGATGTGACCATTAAGTTTATTTTGTTTATTAATTAAAATTTTTATATCCTACCTTTCTTCATGGCTCAAAATGGCTTACAAGTCATAATTAAAACATTACAATTTAAAAGCAGCTAATTAAAACTCCAGATAAGTTAGCTATTAGAGGAAGTGATATCAGGATGTTTGTACTCATAAGGGCATGCTGTGGGACTGTCACCATAAAAAGCTCAGCCGTCATACCTTCCAAAGTTAGAGGAAATAATACACTAGCACTGTACAGTTTTTGAAGTCTACACTCCTAACCTATTTACTACGTACAGAAGTCAGGGAACAAGCTGTCATGATTATAGGTTGTAGCTGTAGATTACATAGTTTACCAGAATAGCAGAACAATAGTGGATTGGGCGAGAACTCAGCAACCTGTACTTTCATTGGGATAATCTGGGTACCATTTGAGAAGAATAACATTGGTCAAAGTCTGGATGACTATTAAGTCTTTATAGGCCGCATCAGTCCAATGAAAGGCTCAGGCAATCACTTTAGAAGCTGTTTCTTCCTTCAGCATTATTTCTGAATTAGTAGCCTGACTGGGTTTATGTAGATGTTCAATACCAGCAGCAAGGCCTCCTTCTGGGCTGCCTCATGTTGGCCCCTTCTTGAAAAGGGCTAGTTCAAATAGACTATGTAAATTCTGACACTTGGGTGATAAACCAGATCTGGTCCATTGCTACCCGTATCTGGTAGCTCAGGTTCTTTGTGGATCTTACCCGTGAACCTTGGGTAAGGCTCTGAAGGGCTGCAGTCCCAAACAAGTTTTTAAGCCCTGACATCTCTAGTTGGGAATAGGGCAGATAGGGTTGTCCACTACTACTGAGAGAAGAGAAAAATTCAGGGGACAACAATGTGACAAATGTTACAGACGGAACAGTGTGGAAGGAAACTGTAGTGTATTGGCTCTCTCTGCTTGCCATAGTAGGAAGTGCTGGAATTCAGCCTATTCTTAGCAGGGACAGCTTCTCTTTCCAGTTCAGTTTGGCTCTTGCTAGTAGTTCAAGGTTTCCTCCTGATGTAGCTTAGTGGTTACAATACCTCTTGATTAAGAACTCACAGCAGGAACTAAGACAGCAGAAGCAAAGATAGATCTGTGTTTTGGGGGGAAATCTGACATTTGTTTCATTTCCAAGGCTGTTCCATATATCATGGGAATAAGAATATGGCAGTTTACTTCTGATTTTTAAAAATTAATTTAACATATGTATGGCCCGCACAATCAGCTGTTCAGCTGCTCAGGCAGCTTTGAACCTGGTTAAGTAGTAGCCCCACACTGAGATAATTAAAAGCATCACAAATAATAATAAAAAGCCCAACAAATCAAATACAGAAAGGTGAACAAGATTTCTTACATTTCATTTAATCTGGAATACCACCAACCCACCTGCTTTTTATTCACAATCATTAGTGCAGTAATAGTCTTACTTTATCTAGAGACATGCATGGCTTTTTGGTGTGTGTTGGGGAGGCATCCACATTTTTATTAACTTTTAGTCAAATTGTGAGCACAAAGGAGAAATAGAGCAACTAATCTGGGTCATATGATGCTGTGTTCCCATGGAGAAACTGATAAGATCTTGGGTGGAAAGTTATCAAATATATATGAAGAATGTGAATAATACAGTACTGTATAAATAAGGTAATCTTTAATATTAGGAAATGGTAAAGTTAATGAGGTAAATGTGAGGCAATTTTACATTTATGAGGAAGTAAAGCTACCAAGTACGTAGGTCTCTCAGCAGCCTACTGAGCTGCGGCACTGATAGCTTGTTAACAAGACAGTGGTTATCCCTGTGAGGTGAATGTGTCTCATATGGTACAGAAGAATTCAGAATTAGCCACTTCAAGTTTTATTGGTCAAGTTGGTGGATGATTTAACAGCTTTCATTAGCCCTTAGCTTAGAACCAGTGAGGTGAGAACCTAAGACATAGTACATTTTAATTGATTGAAGAGTCTGGTGGGAGAAAATAAAAGGCCAACCTCAACTTGGTCAGAGTATGTAATAATTCAACAGTTGTTGCTGGACATAGAAAGATGCTGGAGATGATGACAACAGAGGAAGTAATTTGTGATCTGGTAACTCAGACGAAGGAGTTGGACAAAGAGAAGCCTGAGAGGGTACCCTTAAGAAGAGCTGGAGTCTTTTAGGTGCAGCACCTTAGTGTTATTATCAGGGCCAGTTAGATGTTGGGGGGCCCTGGGCAGACAGTCCCCAAGGACCACATCTGCCCACCACTGGGGCCCCCCTCGTTCCCTCCTTTCTACCCTGCACACCTGCATGCCCCCATCTGCCTGTGTGTCCTTCTCCCACTTGCAAATCCTGCCATGTCCCATACTCAGCTGCCTGCATCATACCTGCATACCCTTTCCTCAACAGCACTGGCCAGTGTCGGCTGCTGGGAGTGGTGCTGCCTTTGCCACCAGCAGTTCCACCATGGTGTACCACCCACATGCTCTTCCTCAATGACTCTGGGCAGTTGGGAACAAGGCTACAAACAGGTGGCAGGGTAGGTGTGTGGGTGGAGATGAGTAGCAGTGGGCCCCACCAGAACTTCAGAGCCCTGGGTAGGCTGATGTCAGCCCTGCTTATTATAGCATCTTCAGTGAGCAGTCGAGCAGGGGGAAGTTTCATGTGTATTTTCAATATACAGAATGAAGAATTCAGAGCAATGCATGGGAGGCTCTGTGAGTGTTAGCGTGGTGGAGAAGAGGCTAGCAAAAAAGAAGAAGGATAAAACCACCTTTTCTGCTGGTAAACTGGGTGGAGAGTGTTCCCTTTGACCACCAGAAAAGCTATGCTAGGGATCATGGTTAACATTCCACGGTAGGATGAAAGAGCAGCCCTCGGAGAGAGCTCTCTCAGCCCCACCTACCTCACAGTGTTTCTGTTGTGGGGAGGGGAAGGGAAAGGAGTTTGTAAGCAGCTCTGAGACTCCAAGTGAAGGGCAGGCTATAAATCCAATCTCCTCTTCTTCTTCTAGGTGTGGCACCTTCTTTACCATTTCTGGTACATTCTACCCCTACTCTGGAGTTTTTTTCATACACATTAAAGTTACCAGCAGTCTTTCTCCACCCCATCCCCTTTCAGCATGTTTTGACAATGGCAATGTATTGCATGTCTTTTGTGCTGTTTTGTACTTTTTAGCTGCCTCAAGTCCCATTCGGGAGAGGGATATAAATGTGATAGATAAATAAATAAATAAATAAATAAAGCTTTTTGTAAAAATTTATTCTATTAAGTGGCAGGATCAGTGAGAGACTTTCTTGACCAGACAACATATACACATAGAGAATAGGAATGATAAATAGGTGCCAATATAAAATTAATTTTCATTGTGAATTTATACAGTACAGATGTTGACATGCATATTTGACATGCATATTACTTCAAAAACAGAGTGTAAAGCTATAATAATAAATTGAACATATGAGACACATTTGTGTCAGTAATCAACACAGTCTTGTTCTAAACAAATGCACTACATTGGCTTCCTCCTTTAGCCCCAGTATAGTTCAGATATGATGGCATATTCATATAACCTCTTCCCTGTTACTGCGGGGACAGATGGTACTCTTCATAGTGTGTAGCTTATTTTGGAAACTGTAATTATGTATGAAGTTAGTTAGCAATAATTAAGTGGTATGTCCTTGATATGAAAGATCTTGAGTACTAATAGAACTTGACTGCTGATAAAAAGTTTTGTGTATAAATTGTGGAAATTTGGAGCTGGCTGCATGGCACATAATCTAGTATGTAGTGCAGTATGAATAGGAGCATGTAATACTACTCTGCACCACAAAATGTGTACCCCTAACTTTAGTACAATAAATGTAACAAATTCAATGGAAGCCACAGCCCAGTTATTCTTTTAATTTCCACATTAACCTTATAACTTATCTGCAACTCAGCAGGCCCACCACATATGGAAGTAGCTACGTTCCTTTTTATCACTTCCAACATACAGGATTATATGTGTCTGTTCTTCTGTGGGCGTTTATATGTAATTTATATACTATCTTGACAGCAATTTAGAATAATTCTCTCTCAGATCAGTACACAAAGTTGTTCCCATATCCCCACATACATAGTCCCCAGTTAACTATATAACATTTCATTTTGTAATTGAAGGACAGTAAAATTTGTTAGGATTACATCTACCTTTGTATTAAAGGGTTGAAGCGCTTGGGGCTCTTTAGCTTGGAGAAACGATGGCTGAGGGGTGACATGATCAAGGTTTATAAGACTACGCATGGGATAGAGCAGGCAGAGAAAGAAATCCTTTTCTCCCTTTCTCACAATATAAGAACTCGTAGGCACACCGCTGAGTGGTCGGGTTAGAACAGATAAAAGGAAGTACTTCTTCACCCAAATACTGATTAACATGTGGAATTTACTGCCACAGGAGGTGGTGGCGGCTACAAGCATGGACAGTTTCAAGAGGGAATTAGATAAACATATGGTGCAGAAGTCCATCAGTGGCTATTAGCCACAAAGTATAGATAGGAACTCTCAGTCTGGGGCAAGTGATGTTCTGTGTTATTGGTGCTTGGGGGGGGGGCAACAGTGGAGGGCTTCTAGTGTCCTGGCCCCACTGGTGGACCTCCTGAGGGCACCTGGTGTTTTTGGCCACTATGTGACAAAAGTGTTGGACTGCATGGGCTGCTGGCCTGATCCAACATTGGCTTCTCTTATGTTCTTACATTCTTATGTTTACTCCTGATTAGGCCGCAGAATGGCTCATGAATAAATTATGCTGTGAGATTGTTCAACTAGTAATGTAAAGTAACTGCTTTGTAAAGTATGACATTTGAAATATCAGCCCTCTGTGTTTGGATACTTGGCATGGGGGGAAATGTTCCTAACCTCTTTTTTTTAAGGATTGCTTACTTGGAAGGAAGTTCTACATGGTTTCCTGGTTCATGTGCAGTGCATTTCTGAGCAGATTTACCTCAAATTAAATCCTATTGAGTACTTAGTAGCATTTCTGTTTAGGATGGCACCCATATAGCTCACTCCTGTTCATGCTTAATCAATTGTGAATCATATTAAACTTTAATAATTAGACTCCATGATCTGTCTAGCATTATGCTACCTTTCCAGTTTGATTCATGCATCTGATTTAATTGGCTCTTCCCTATGAAAACGTGTGCCACAATAAACCGGCTGGTCTTTCATGTATCACAGTTGGTGCAAGAACCAAAATAATTATTATCTCCCTTTTCACTCCTATGTTTTGCTTGGGTTTCTTTTTTCACAGTGCTGAAGAAACTAGTTCTGGTAATGCCCCATACGTCTTTTTAAGGCTTCTCATAGCAATTACTTATTTATCACCTGCGGTATACAATATCAAATTATATAGTATGCACAAAATTATATTTAGTTCAAAACTGTGAGATTGTAAATGTAATTGCAACAAGTCTGATCAGTAGTAAATATTTGTTCTCTGTGCTGTGATTTCCATTGCCTTGTTATCAAACATTAATTCTCTCTCTCCCCCCCCCCCCCCCCCATATGGTATATTTTGTTGCCTTCCTGCAGTGTGCATATAGCTTCTGGCTGAGCTTTTTAAAAAAAAAATACATAGCAGTCCTTTTTTGCTTTCTCAAAATATTGTGCCGCAGCTCACTTTGCTTTCATTTGGCACTTAGTCTCTTAGTTACAGTCTCTATACAGCTGGCTAGCTCAGCTCTCTAAATTTTAACAAGATTTCTTTAATTATTTCATCAAACAGATTTTTTCCTGTTTATGGTTTTTATTGCAAGGATGCACTGTTACAGATGTCAGTCATCTGTTATATCCTTTTTCTGTCTTCTCTCTTTCCTAAATTGCAAAATACTCTGGATTTGGAGAACACTGTTTATACTTAAGTGTTTCTTCACTGTCAGCAGTCACTTCATTTTCCTCCATGAAATTACATATTTATTACTTTATAATTTGTAACAGCATTGTGTGTACCCGTGTGGGGTGTATGGAGAGCCATGTCCTTTTTAAACTGGGGGCTTATGAGGGTACAAATGATTCTGTCACACAGTCACTTCCATATTTTCACACAGGTAAGTACTTTGTGACAGACTTCAGCCTGCAGTTCTGTGCAGAGTTACGCACGCCTAAGCACATTGATTTCAGTGAACTTGGGTGCGTTGAGCTTTGTATGGGATCCAGGTGTATGAGAATGTACGTGCCTTATTTTAGATGTCAGTGACAGGAGCAGTGAAATAGGACCTGTTCTTCTGCATCTGCTAGAAGGATCATAGGAAAGAGAAGACAAACCTCCTTCTCTCTCAGCCCTTTATTCCTTTGAAGCTTCAGTCAATTAGTAGGTGCCTTGGGAAATTGCATGGGTAGAAGTGGGCATGTAGTTTAATTTGGCAAATGGAACTGAGGTGTCTACATCATATGTAGGCATAGTTCCAGATGTTTGTCATCCACATATTTCTGGTTTTATGTATGCTTTGCTTTACGTTCAAAAGTTCATGTAGACAAAAACTGGACAACAGAAAATTGATGTTTGGGGGATTCAACGGGTGAATAATCTGGCGACACCCAGAAACTATTTCCAGTTAGTATTCTTAAGGATTTGCACTGACTGTTGCTAGACTTCTTCCTATTACTTTAGGGTTCACGCTTTGCCTGCAGCTGGAAGATTGAACAACAGTTTCCTGCTATTTTCCCCCGGGGCTTTTTGAAAGAGAGAGTGTAGAAGGGTCTGGAGTAGGGTGTAAGGACTTTGATTTTTCTGGGCAGGAGCTAGGGAATGTTTCCTTTTCAAAGGCAGATGCTCCATATCCTTTACTCAATGGAAGGGAATACATGACTTCTCTTCCTTCCCAGCATGTGGGCAAAACAATAATGGACAGCAGTTGTGTAGTTCTCTCCCAAATGGCTATATGAAAAATACCAAAGCTAAGTACTGTACTGTTTCTTACAAAGGTAGGTAGTGAACACAGTCTTATTCCCTAAGAACACAAGTTTTCATCTCATCTTTGGATATGTCAGGAACTCCAGAGAGGTGCAATCTGTACAACTCAAGGCTTCAAGTTATTGTTTTAAAGACTTGCACGTATCACACTGTTGCCTGTGACAACTTTTTAACCTTTGCTGTCCATATGTGCACTCTAGCAGTAGGTGGGTCCTTCAGAAAGCAGCAACTCCGAATGCCTGCTCTATGGGACTCACAACCTACCAGAAGGTTCTGATCCATGGGCTGAAAAGAACTGGAATATGATTATTCGCATAAATCTTACACAGTAAATCTTACAGCAGTCTTCTCACCGCTACTTCCTCTGTTTGGCATACATTCTGATATAGCAGGTGCGGGGTTGGGGGCAAGGCAAAGATGTTAAGATCTGAAATTAATGACAAGCACATTTTAAATAACATAGTTGCATGCAGAGTGAAGCACTTTGCAAAGAAGAAGAGCTGGTTTTATACCCCGCTCTTCACTATTCGAAGGAATCTTGGAGCGGCTTACAATTTGACTTCCGTTCCTCTCCCCACAACAGGCACCCTGTGAGGTAGGTGGGGGCTGAGAGAGTTCTGAGAGAACTGTGACTGACCCAAGGTCACCCAGCTGGCTTCATGCGGAGGAGTGGGGAATCAAACACAGTTCTTCAGATTAGAGTCCGCTGCTGTTAACCACTACATCAAGCTGGCAAAATTATGTGCCATAAATGGTATATGGATCCAAAAGTAAAATACAGAGAGTTCAGGCAGTTCCTCTTTTCTGACTGGTATTATGATAGCAAGTTTTCAAGCTGCATAAAACATTTCCCTATTCCAAAGAGGTGATCTGGTCTGCTAGAAAGCTTGCTGCCTGTCAGTACAGCATGTCCAGTAAAAGAAGGGAGTGGAAAGTTTGGAGAGGAGATGCTTGATTGAGCTCTCTACGTATAGCATCCTTTCTGCAATTCACATTGTAAGTGTGATGGGATGTGCTGTCCCATTCTGCTATAGGAGTAGGATATTTAGCCTGACAAAGTTTCTGAACTGGGCATAAGAAAACAATTTTTGCATGGAGATTACTTTTTTTATGCTGTAGAAAAGAGCAAGAGACCAGTAGCACCTTAAAGACAAAATTCGTGAGTCACTGCTCACTTCTTCTGAAGCTCATATCCTGCCGTAAGTTTTGTTAGCTTAGGGTGCTACTGGACTCTTGCTCTTTTCTACTGCTACAGACTAACATGGCTGCCCGTCTTGATCTTTTTTTATGCTGACATTCAAGGTTTTGTCTGGTGGCTCAATATGGCATGTCCTGTGGCTTTAACTATTTGATCACTTTAATTTTTTTTTTTTTCAAAAGATCATGTATGTAGGAATTATTTATTACCATTTTGCCTTCAGTAGTTGGTTAAGTATATTCTCTCTTAATGAACAGCTTCATTTTAAATACTTACAGATATTCTGTAATCTGTTTTCGATCTAGCCTTCAACTTTTTGGCACTCTGAGTGACAATTAAGATGCCACCTCTGCTGCCTCTCTGGCACATGACTGGCACCGTGATCACCCTCTCTTGTCAAGCTTGATGAGGGTCACATCCTCCACGGTGCACACACCACCTGCTTCTGCTCTGCCGCTTCTCAGCCGTTTGTCAAGCAGCCAGCACTGTGCTGGGGAACTTCCAGGCTTGCCTCCCAGCAGAGGTGACTGGCTCAAGGCAGATCCCAGCACAGCCCTGGCTGTCATATGCCCCACAGCTTTTCAGTGTGATGAGCTTGCACTGGTAGAAGAGATTCTGGCCACTCAGTTGGGAAGGGGTGTGTTTGTGTGAACACTGCAATGTGTGTTGTCCTTCCCTCTCTACAGTGCCAATATAGACAGGTTCTCCGTGTCGTTTTCTGGAACAGCTGGCCTTACTCCAGTCTTCCTCGACTAAATGATTCTTTGTGTAATGGACGCTCCTTTGATATTTAGATATTAATTTAACTGGACCGTTGTGAGTTCTGACTGGGACATGGGAAGAATTCTTCATTTTGCCAAATCAGAAGTTGGCTGGTGCACTGGAACGCCCACCGATAATCCTCTCAGTATGTAGGTAGGATAAAAGCTGCTGTTATCTCTGTGTCTCCAAGAGTTTTCTTTTGGCAGGTATTTGTCTGTACGATTCACTGTGGACTTTTAGCTGAGAATTGTGGCGTATACCCGAAAATGTGGCTCATATTCAGTATCCATGGGTGTTTCCATACAGAGGTTCTTCCCTGTTTCAGCAGTCCGAACTGTGCACTTTTTTTTTTTTTTTACATCGTCCTCCACTCGTCCATGGATTTTGGTTCTACCTGATTTTTCCTCTGGGGGAAAAAGGCATTTTTTTTTAACGCCAGAAAAAAATCTTTGGTCATTTATTGGTTGATGCTGCTGCTGACTCCAACAGAATAGAGGGGCTTTCTGGGGGTCTTGTCTACATTGTAACACTATTCTTCAAAACCAGCAATACAAAAGAATCCTTTTGTGGTATGAGCTGGCATGCATAACAGCCGTGTACTGTACAACACACAGGGGTTTGTGTTGTGTTGTGTTGTGTTGTCCGTGCATATGTCTTGCAATAGCCCTTCATGTCCATTCCAGCACTATAATTTTTTTCCACATATATACGATCATACTATTCTGGGCACATCATAAATGTGCATTGTCAATATCTGGATTCCCCCCCCCCCCCATGCAACAGCTGCACTTAAGGGAAAAGAAGAAAATCATGAGTAGCCCTGTGGGTGGCCCAGAAAGAAACTAATCTGCGGGGAGGGGCATGCATGTGCCTGCCTTTTAGAAACAAATATTTTTTTACTATTCTGGGTACTATGTGGCATAAAGATTCTAGTTTTGCTCAATTCTATAGCAACGCTATGCATGCAGTAAAAAATAAAAGCAGCAGAAGGACTCTAGTATCTTGCTCTTCTCGATCAGAGCTGTGCATGCAGCCCAAAAATAAATAAGGGAGGTCAGGGAGTCATGATGAAGAGGTGGAGAATTATGACCACAGCACTGGAGACTGGATGTGGTCCACATCTTCTGTGAAAGGGAAACCACAGCTAATAATGAGGACCATCCTCATTAGCCTGGACCTCCCATTGCAAACACAAATGGTCCAAAAATCACACCGGCAACATGACCACCATGGAAGATCCCTTCCATGCAGAAATGCCCCATCCAAGTATGAGCTCTTTCAGTCAAGAGGCTGTATGAGAAGGAGAGTATCAAAAGGCAGAAAGTGCACAAGTTTGTCAGTTGTAAAAATAATGGTTGGAGGGTACTTTTGAAGCAAACATGCTGTCGTAAAATTAAAGCCTAGGGTGAAGTTCAAATGGGAACACCCAGTGCTGGAAAATCGCATTAATATATTTTTTTTGTGATAGATTCTTGTCTTAAGTATTAGCAGGCTGGTAGTGTGAGAAAAGTTGTGCATTCTTAAATCGGAATAATTGTTTGTGGAGTATAACACAATGCTGAGGGAACGAGTAACTTAAAGACGGAAACCAAAACAAGGAAGTTGGTTTTAATCAGAGGCCACTGAGAGGCAGGATGCCCAGAGTTGGTGGGCCAGGAAACCTCCATCTAGAAAAAAACGCTTCTGGTTTGCGCATGATCTCTTGTAGACATGACTGCAAAAAAAAAAGGACAGTATTTTGGGATGATTTGATTAGTTGAAAATGCATCATTTGCACAGATAATTTACATGTCTAAAGGTATTGTCTTCTAAGTTCATGTAAGCTAGTGGACAGAATCAATTCTTTAGCTTCTTTAGGAAATTAAAAACTTCAAAGATACTTGTCAAGCGCATCAAGAGCTAGTGTGGTATAGTGGTTATAGTGTCAGACTGGGATCTGGGAGACCCAGGTTTGAATGCCTACTCGGCTATGGAAGCTTACTAGGTGAACTTGAGCCTGTCCTCACACTTTGAGCCTAGCCTACCTCACAGGGTTGTTATGATGATAAAATGGAGACGAGAACAATGTTGAGAATTATGCATGGGACAGAGCAGGTAGAGAAAGAAGTCCTTTTCTCCCTTTCTCACAATACAAGAACTTGTGGGCACTCCATGAAATTGCTGAGCAGTCACGTTAGAATAGATAAGAGGAAGTACTTCTTCACCCAAAGAGTGATTAACACGTGGAATTCACTGCCCCAGGAGGTGGTGGCGGCTACAAGCTTGGATGGCTTCATGAGGGAATTAGATGGACATATGGAGCAGAGGTCCATCAGTGGCAATTAGCCACAAAGTATAGATAGGAACTCTCGGTCTGGGGCAAGTGATGCTCTGTATTCTTGGTGCTTGAGGGGGGGGGGCAACAGTGGGAGGGCTTCTAGTTTCCTGGCCCCACTGCTAGACCTTCTGAGGGCACCTGGTGTTTTTGGCCACTGTGTGACAGAGTGTTGGACTGGATGGGCCACTGGCCTGATCCAACATTGGCTTCTCTTATGTTCTTATGAGAATCAAGTTCAGCCAGGATGAAGGAATCTAGGGGTGTATAGACTCTCTAGCCGAAAGTCGTTGATCCAGTTAGCAGTGGGATATGAAGGGAAACAATGTGTGGAATGCATTAAGAGGGGGGAAATGATATTTTTGGCCTAAGTTTGTTTATATAAGAGTTCCCCTCCCCACAACAGACACCCTGTGAGGTAGGCGGGGCTGAGAGAGCTCTTTCCAGAGCTTTCCTTGAGAGAACAGCTGGGACAGAACTATGGTTTGTCCAAGGTCATCCAGCAGCTGTAAGTGGAGGAGTGGGGAAAAACCCGGTTCTCCCAGATTATAGTCCACGCACTTAAACACTACACCAAACTGGCTCTCGAGGTGATGGCTGGTTATCCAATGATAATGGGACTTGGTCAGGATTAATTTTGTTGGATTCTGTTCAGCGTCTCTTAAAAAAAACTACCCTGGGTTTTTATTTTAACGTACTCTTACAGATTCCTAACATGCACTGGGACAACGTGTCCTTATGCTATGACCTATAACGGAACAAATCATTAAAACTTTATTTTCTGTGGGGAAACTTTTGGCAATAGCTACTCATCTACCTGCCTGCCTTTAATAAAACCCTAATATAAATTCAAATATGTTTCTTTTGGAAACAACTTTTAGAGGAGAGAGTACAATGCTGGACAAATGAGCCAAGGGTCTAATCTAAAGCCAACTGAAACCAATTATTATTCCCATTAGTTGCCGAGATCTGTGGCTTGGGCCTCAAGCACATCTGTTCTCTTCTTTTAAATGCACATAAAGGGCAAACCGGTATGTGGTGTTGCTGTAGTCCAAAGCAGAAACTCTTTCTAGTATAATTGGGCAAGTAAACCCAAGGTATTCAAATTTCATTGTAATAAATATATGCGAGCATTATGCTGTTTTGGAAACCAAAGTTGGTGGTGCCAGGGTGGTGTAAGTATGAGTCTGATTAAGTCAGAGTTCAAATCCCCATTCAGCCATGAAGCTCACCAAGGCTACATTCAGACATCACATATAGTGGCGCCTAAGAGAAAAAGCATATCTGAACCTGACCTGTTGCTGGTCTCATGTGCCCGCTTTGCTCCTCTTCCTGTCCCCCACGTGAAAAGGTCACAGTTAAACACTAATTGCTCACCTGAATGCAAGCATGTGGGATAGCTATAGTTTTCTGCCCACTAGCTGGGATTCAGAGCCTGGAATAAACCCTGGTTTAGGATCCCTGTTCATGGTGATCGTGGTGATAGTGATGGGGAACTAAGGTTACCCCATGTTCCTGCATTTATACCTCATGGGTAACCAGAGTTGGTGTTTAACTGCCATTCGTGGCACAAGAAGGGAGGTGTGCACACGAGCACAGCAACAAGCGAGATTCTTGCATATTTTTTCTTAACCAAAGTTAAATGTGACATCTGAATGCAGAGGGAGTTACTCTAGATCAGTCCCGTTCTCCCAGGTTGAGGAAATTGTTAAATTGCCTCCGTTTTGTAACAGATGGGATATTTTGCATTCTCTCTGTCTGTGCTGCCTGCTCCTTCCCGGCATCTTGTGAATAAACCTTTGCTTCCATAGCAAGGAGAGAGCAGAGGTACTTGAGGCCCAAACCATGGAGCTAATCTATCCCAGGATGTTCTGATTCCTTTCATGTCTGACACTACGACTCCTACAACCACCCTGAAGGTGGTGGCCAATTTTGAGGCATCTAATTTTGTTTTTTGATGGGTTATGCCTGCCACAGGTGGATGGATAGACACACCCTTTAATTGTTATAGATTTAATCGCTTCATTTGTGCCCCACCTTTCTCCTCAATGGGGATCCAGACTGATCAGTCTCCTCTATTGTATCCTGACAACAACCCTGTGAAGTAGATTAGGCAGAGAGTTTGAGGAAGGTTAGGATACAAACGCCATGCAGTAAAACATACAGTTTGCTGTTCAGATCAAATGACAACCTACGTCTTGCTGCTGAAGGCTTTAATTTGATTGCTAGGGGGAAAGGAGGGCATGAGCAGAGGATTTCCCAGACTTGGTCCCACGTATCTGAGTTGTGCCTATTTATCCATCACACACACAGGATGGCTGCAAAAAAAAAATAACTTAAGAGTTCGGGGGAGGGGGGAAGACTTGAGATGCAAAAAGCTCCTTATGGTTTGCCCAAGGGATTGCCCACTGGGATTTATGGCTCTTTTCTTTGAATAGTTGAACCCTATGGCAATAGTCTTCAAGCTTTCAGGCCCGGGATCCATTGAGCTGCAAGAATTTGACATGGGAGCCCCAATAAAGAAAGAGGAGGATCCAGTCCTATGATCTCACTGGTATCAAGGCCAGGACACAAGCATTAGACCAAGAGTACTCGCGATGGGAAACCCAAGGAGGGGGTATACTGTATACTGTAGTGAGGAACAAGCCATGGATCAGAGCCATGGAGGAATCTTGACCTCACTGCTGCTGTTCTACGCAGGTAGCGGGAGGGTGCTGTTATTGCTGTCTATGCTTCAGGGAAAGGGTAATGGTACAGGGGCTTTCACATGGAAAATGGAAGGAGGACACTAGAGTGACATAGCTAGCCAGAAGAGGGGTCCTAGGGGGTTGGCTTTTTGAAAGCCCTCGACCCATGAACTCTACCAAGCCACTTGGGCAGTTTTATACTGGCAGTTTGGGGAAGAAAACCAGCACACCTACTGCAGATGTAGCAGAGGTTCTGCATTACCTCCAGGATCATCAGAACTAATTCTCTTTGGTGCCAGGCAGTGACCCTTCATGGGTTCCTTGTCCTGTCACAGAACACCCATCTGTTAGACACAGTCTGTTACAGCCTTCTCAAAGGGAAGCAGCCCTAACCAGTCCTTGTGTTAACATAAGAGAATCCATGTTGGATCAGGCCAATGGCCCATCCAGTCTAACACTCTTGTGTCACACAGTGGCAAAAACCCAGTTGTCATCAGGAAGTCCACTAGTGGGGTCAGAACTCTAGGAGCCCTCCCACTGTGCCCCCCCAAAAACCAAGAATACAGTGCATCACTGCCCCGACATAGTATTCCATCTATACTTTGTGGCTAATAGCCACTGATGGACCTCTGCTCCATATGTTTATCCAATCCCTCTTGAAGCTGTCTGTGCTTGTAGCCGCTGCCACCTCCTGCAGCAGTGAATTCCATGTGTTAATCACTCTTTGGGTGAAGAAGTACTTCCTTTTATCTGTTCTAACCCAACTGCTCAGCAATTTCATTGAGTGCCCACGAGTTCTTGTATTGTGGGAAAGGGAGAGAAGTACTTCTTTCTCTACTTTCTCTATCCCATGCATAATTTTGTAAACCTCTGTCATGTCACCCCTCAGTCATAGTTTCTCCAAGCTAAAGAGCCGTAACCTCTTTAAAGCATTTTTTTTGGCTTGTTTAATACAAAGGAGGAGATAGACAACTACTTTATAGTATTGCCTTGCAAGTTAAGAAAAGCAACAGGGAGGGCTGGGGCGCAGGGCATAGTATTTTTGCATTTCTGTATCCTTTGATAAAGCATTTCCAAGACATTCAAGGTAGACTAAACAAGGGACTGTCAAAACCATAGGTTTGCTTCTTCTGGATATGAACATGCAAATGCTTAAATTCTAAATCTCTGAAGACATTATAATTAATAAACAAGCTCAATGTGAAATCTATCTTCTTTCATCTGAATCAATAAACAGAGAAGTCATGAGAAAAGGACCTTTTCCCTTCAGGGAGCCTTTTCTTGTTCACGTCGATTCAGATTGTTAGTACTTACTCTTATCCTCATTTCTTTCAACTTCCTTGTTAATCTTTTCCCCACTCATTTCTGGTGATCCCTGTATGCCACTACACGGCTTGCAATGAATGTATTTCTTTCACACATATTTATGCTGTGAGTGCTTTGTGTGTGATTATCAGTTGCTAAAATAAACATTTCTAAACAGAAATACTTTTAATTGGTACGACGGCCTTTGAAAAACTGAAAGAATTCTGGATGTCACCTTAATTCACGATTGAAATTTTATTAGAGAATATAAATGTAGCCATCTTTTTTGAAAGAAAGAAAACGCACTCAAACTATTTGAAATAATTTACATTTTAAGAGAGATAGCTTTAACTGGAAGAAACAAGTTTTGTGGGAGTGGAAGTGCTGGCAGTTGATGGCCAGGGAGGGGCAACTCAGCTGCTGGCTACTGCCAAGGAGGCTTCGGTCCCTTTGTGCTAAATGGCAAACCCCTTTTGAATCTGAGGGGAATGTCCAAAACCATTTAATTAATAGGCATTCTTAAAAAAACAAACAAAAATTAGCTACTTAAAAAACCCATCAAGACCCCAGGGATGGCCAGATTTGCTTAACGTAAGAGCCACATAGAATAAACGTCAGATGTTTGAGAGCCACATGACATGAACAAATATTACACATGTTTTTATTGAAAAATATGCAGATTTGCTTTTTATTAACATTAAATGAGACTGCCAAAAATAAAAACAAAAGGAGTAAAAATAGATATTGATAATGATATTTATTTGTCCAGTGAAATTTGTAGGTTGGGCAGGGGAAGGAGCTTTGAGAATGCATTTACAGTTGAAGATGCTTTCTTTCTCCTCTCCTCACTCCCTCAAGCCTACCCAGGAAGGGGGGAACTAGCTGGGGAAAGGAAGACCGATTGGGGCGGCATCCCTCCCCTTTGCTTTCCCAGCTGCCCTGCCGGGAGCCACACAATATGTATGAAAGAGCCTCATGTGGCTCCCGAGCCGCAGTTTGGCCACCCCTGATCAAGACCAACCAAAATAGATGTGATTTTTTTTCCTCTCAAGGGTAAATTGTTGCCATAATATGTAATAAGAATGCTTATGAAGAAATGAGCAAGGAC
The DNA here is from genome assembly GCA_029233225.1 of Lepidodactylus listeri. Classification (NCBI taxonomy): domain Eukaryota; kingdom Metazoa; phylum Chordata; class Lepidosauria; order Squamata; family Gekkonidae; genus Lepidodactylus; species Lepidodactylus listeri. The sequence goes on from JARCFY010000012.1 coordinate 23,696,976, forward strand.
AAAAATGTAACCTTGTGTGTGCTTTCAATATGGATTTTCTGTCCTCTTTTCTACAGGCTAACTTTGGTTCATTTTTTTCAACGAAGTTGTATTTCTATTTGGTTTCTCTTTTGTTGGAACAAAAATAAATAGTATGAACATCAAAGACAATTCCAATTTTAAATGATATTTGAGAGAGGACTACCATACAAAGGCGCACTATCAGTATTACGGTTAGTCTAAAGTAAAAGGGCATGTTGACATTTTTCCTTTTCATGAGCATTTGTACACTCTAGTTTTGCACACATTTGTATGTCTCCTGAAAACGTGAATCTTGGAACTCCAGAAGAAGTCGGATTTTTTAGAAGGCTGTAATTGTTTTCCTGGCAACTGAAGTTGCATGCATGACTTCCAGTTTTTAGAAACAGCTATTAACGCAAACCTACATACCTTCTGTCTTACCTGTCACTTATGTTGAACTGGTGCACAGTCGTGTCTGTAGAGAATCTGCCATGAATGTTGTTGCAGATAGTTGGATATGTTTTGTATGATTTAAGCAATACACTTTCTGGCAGTCCTCCCAATAAATGTGCTACAGGTGGTGGCAGATGCTCTTTGTCCCCCTGCCCCCAATTCCAAAGAGGCAGCAAGGACAGGGAGTGGTAGATGCTGGCCACCAACACTGTGGGTGATGGTTCTGGTCAATGAGTAGTGGTAGCTGTGCTAGAATGTGCAAGGGGTAAGCAGCAGCCATCCACTGTTTTCATTCTCTGGGCAGTGGTAAATGGTGTAAGCTGTTAGTGCCTACACACTTGCATGATACCCAGTGGTATTTGCCTTCAGCAGTTGCCAGTGCAGCACTATACCAAGGAATCGGTAACAGCAGCTTGCCCCCCGCCTCTGGGTAGCAGTGGGCCATCTTTAGGCGAATTGGGCTCTTTCCAGTGGGTGGATGGAGCGTGGCAAGGTGCCTCAGGGGCAGCTGTTCAGAGGGAAAGAGTGCCTCTTGCCCTTTTCTTCCTTGATGTGTGGGGAGAGGGGAAGTTGCTACCACCCCCACAGGCAGAAGGGCCCCCACCATGCTCTCCTGGATCCTCCTGGGGTGCTCAGGCCTTGGCAGCTTCCTGCCATTGCTGACCCCTGACACTGGTCTCAGACCACAAAACAGATTGTAAGCCTCAGCCAAGTCTTGTATTTTAGTGCCATTATTCTAAGGTTTGTGTGTTATGGGAAGTGGAAGCGCCAGTGATTCATGCACCAACTTTTGGCACTTCCAGGTGAACACATGTATCGTGCTTGCAGGGAAAACTGCCATTGGCAGTGTTTCAGGTATCGGGAGGAAGATGATTTTCAAAGCTTAATGATGAATATATTTCAAGTTTAAGGCGCAAAAAAAAAAGTGTTTGAAAATTATCCTTATGAGTTCTTTTTAATTTTTCATTATTGCTCGAACAAGGCTTTGATCACACACACACACACACACACACACACACACACACTAAATAATCCACTTTCAATGCACCTTCCAACTGGATTTTTACTGTGTGAACTGGCAAAATCCAACTCAAAAGTGCATTGAAAGTAGATTATTTACTGTGTGTGACTGCAGCCCAGTGTTATCAACACATGACAAATGCCACTATCCTTGCCTTTTTTAAAGTAGGAGGATTTGTCCCTTTGGAGTGCCTATAACTGTTTATACTAATACTTATTGGCGTACAGATGGAATGAGTTAGCCAGGAATACAGCTGCTTCTGCGGAGTAGTCACATGATCTGGAAATGGGCATGCGCACGCACACACACGCCCTCTCTAAATGACACCCTCCCAAGCTGCATGTGCATCTGAAGCTTTCATGCATCGTCACAGACAATAATTTATTCCCCCCAGCTCAAACGCTAGCATGGAAATGCAAGAAATGGTATGAGTCACATATTTGCTTCTCAGCCTTTCCTGTAATACGTGCGACACAGCCCTATGATGTCACTACATTGTATTAGCCATCTTGAAATAAGTAGCAAACTCATTACTCCAAATAGCAGAAGGGAAGGATTGTATCACCCCCTCCGTAGTTATCTACACCCAGATCTCTGGAATGCCTGTTTAAGGGCTTGGTTCTCCACATGACAGGATGCCATATGAAAAAGGTTACTGAAAGCAACTGGAACACTCAGAAATCCTAAAAAGTAGCCGTAAAAAAAGTTACATAATTCATGGCCTAAAGCTAAAAAGTTATAGCGAAAAAAAATCAGGGTCAGCTGGCCTGCATACTCGGTAATGCTCTAGCAAGCAATGAGAAATTATGATATATCATGAAGAAAACATACTGCTATCCACCAAGGCAATTCTCTGGGAAATACAAAGGCTTCATTGTTTTTAAAGGCTTTCTCCTTTAGGCATGGTGCACTTCTTACTTAAACGTGGCTCTAAAAAGTATGTCCCCGTATGCACTTCAGAACTCTTATTAAATAAAATCCATCTAGCCAAAAGCCGATCTTGTCTCCAGATACGTGCGTCCAAAAGCTTTCTGGAAATGTCTTTTTCCTGTCTAATATATCCTTTCCTCACTGCTAAGGATGAGGAATTTTGCTGAGTTCAGAATGATACAATCTGTTCTCCACCGTTGTTATAGAACATTTTTTTTAAAAAAATGAAAACCCCAAGAAGTTAAAATACAGGGAAACTGCTGTCATTTTTTTTCTCATTTCAGATAAACATATTCAGATTCCATCTGTCTTCCTTGGCAACCCAGAGTTACTGAAGACCAATTCCCACTTTTACATAGCAAGCATAATCCGCTGCGTACATCATTTGAAGGAGAAAACTCTTTGAAATGAGAAGCAGAAAGGCTTGTGGTCATGTAGTGGACACACAGCAGGGGGATGTAGCCAGTCTGGGCTCCCTGGCGCATGGCCACTCTGTGTCCCTCTCTCACTGGAGCCTCACACTCTTGCCTAAGCTGCAAACTCCAGTAAAGACACTGCGATGTGAACTGTGACCTGGGCAGGCTCATCTGTTCTGCCAGCAAACTGCTCTGCTAATCACTCACCGCACCAAAGGAGCTCTAGAAATCATACATTTCTGAAGGACGCTAGAGATCTCAGACCAGTTTCTCAGCAAACCACAGTTCGTGGGGTTCTTTGGGAAAGCTATGACATTTAAACCAGCATGAGTTTTAACATAGGTGTACCTTTGTGTCTAAACAGTAAAGAAGAATTATTGTCACAGAAATTCAGGGGCACGAAATACAGGAAAACTGCGATATATTGCTAATCAAGACCCCATTATATTTAGTGCCTGTGAAGGCTTGAGGGACAATCCAAAAAGAGATCTATCCACTGTAGCTGAGAAGCAACATCAAAACGTAGATGAAGGTAAAATCAAACAATGTGATTTCTTTCTGTCGTGAAAAAGGGAAATACAAATTCTTGGAATTCTGTTTCTCAGTTCCTGGTTTGATTGCTGTGAAGATTCATTGGAGAGAGAAAAAACTTCTCACATGCCCATTTGAAAATAAAATGACAGTAGATGCCAGAGGGCAAATACCACCTTTGCACAGTGGCTAGGCTGTGGGGACTAGCTAGAGGAGACCCAGGCTAGAATCCCTGCTCAGAGTTTTGCTATCTGAGCAAGTTACTGTATGTCAGCCTACTTTACAGGGCTCTTATGAGCAGGGCTCATTTTGTAGCAGGAGCTCATTTGCATGTTAGGCCATACACCCCTGATGTAGCCAATCCTCCAAGAGCTTACAGTAGCCCCTGTAAGAAGAGCTCTGTAAGCTCTTGGAGGATTGGCTACATTAGGGGGTGTAGGGCCTAATATGCAAAGGAGCTCCTGCTGCAAAATGAGCCCTGCTTATGAGGATAAAGAAAGAGATTTCTTTAACTCTTGGTCTCTTCCAGTGCATCAAGTAAGTTCCATCAACACAAATATCATCAAGTAAGTTTCATCAACACAAATATCTTCAAGTAAGTTTCATCAACACAACATCAACACAAACACCACTGGCCCCTTAACAAGGACCTGGTGACTGGGTTATTCGAGAGGGCAGGTCACAGGTTACTCTTATTCTCTTGTGTGCTGCTTTGTTTGGGACATGGCTGACTTTGCCTGTTCATTCCTAATAGGAATCAGCAGCTACCCCCTGGAGAAAGAGCTCCTGAGACAGGGGCTGTCATCTCCAACTAGGGCCAAACCCTGGCACTCTCTGACCTAAGCAGTGCCTGGAGGAAAGGGGTGAAATCACAATGTATCTACAAGAACAGGTTCTCTTCTCATCCTGCTGACTTTGTGTCTCCATTATTGCTCCCTTCTTCCATCTGACTCCTAGAAAATCTGGCTGGCTCCTACATTTTGCTATTATTTTTACACAAATGTGGTTGTTGTTGTTGTTGTTGTTCTTTCATAAGAATGTTTTTAGCCTGTCGAGAAGAAAAAAAGCTAAGCCTCCTAATAATCAAACCATGTAATGGGAAACTTTGCATAATAAACACTTTACGACCCAGCCTGCTTTCTCAAGTTCATGGTGATCCCAATGCTAATGCTCTTTTGAGCTCATTCTGAGGACATTGTACTGTAAATATTTTGGAGCACAATGTATTAAGTTGACACTGGCCAACGCAAGGAAGCTTGAGAAAGTCAGGACAGGAATTAATACCTTTTTCGAAAGCAACTCTGTGCCACTGTTTTCCAGACAGATATTTCGGGGGGGGGGGGGGGGTGTCAAATATTAAGTTGCCCCAATCCAAAATTCTTTGACTATCTGATTATAGTGGGAAGGGATATTTGATTCCTTTTACAGAAGCATCCTCATATCTTTTGCATTTCTTATTTATTTATTTGGAATAATTCCATGCAAATTTGCTTCTGGTGAAAATTTACTTACACAGTAAAACAAGATTTAAAAAAGTAAATCAGAGAAGTTATTAACAATGAGTAAAAATTCAGCAACAACATAAAACAGCTTTAAGCAGGTCTCATGAAACAGTCCTCAGGTTAGAAGCAGACCATAATAATGATTGGATAAGGTGGAATGTTTTGGCCTGGCACTTAAAAAAGAGTAGAGGAAGTGAATTTCTTGTAAGAAACCAGTCCTGTAAAACACCCACTGAACTATCAATTGGCCATTAAATGTTCTGACTAAAGGAAAGATTTGATTATTCCTGTATCTATAACACAAACACAGTGTCCTGTATCTGAAGAAGTGAGCAGTGACTCGTGAAAGCTCATACCCTGCCACATGTTTTGTTAGTCTTTAAGGTGCTACTGGATTCTTGCTTTTTTCTATTGCCACAAATGCAGTAGTCCCAGTCAGCTGGAACAGATTGCAAGGAAAAAGAGAAACCATGCCCAGCCTAGTGCTGCAGAGTGATCTTAGAGGTCATCAGTTCCAACCTTATGTAAACCACAGACATCACTCATGGTGCCATTCTAAGAAGAGTTATGCCAGCCCTGACCTGGATGGCCCAGGCAAACCCGGTCTTGCCAGATCTTGGGAGCCAAGCAGGGTCGACTCTGGCAAGTATTGGGATGGGAGACCTCCTTGAAATATGAGAGGTGGGGGCAGGATTTATTCAGCCACCTCTCTGAATATCATCCAGACCCTCAATAGGGGTCAGTCACCAGAGGTCGCCATGACTTCCAGGAGCACACACAGTCATCAGAGGTCACCATCACTTTGCACACACACTCGCATACATATACACACATGCTCATATAAAAAAATACAAAAAAGGAGAAGAGTTATGCCCTTCTAAGTCCACTGAAATTAATGAGCTTAGAACAGTGTAGCTCTCCTTAGGATGGCAGTATTCATTGCCTCACTCAGCCTCAGTTTCCCCATGTTCAACTTGAGGATAATAGTACCAGGACAATACTGATATATTTTCCAGGGCCAGTTGGTAACAATGACTCGTAATGTACTTGAAGTGCTTGGAACACTGGAAGTGGTATCCACACATTAAGGTTTGTTGTTATTATTCATAGATGAGGATGAGGTGGTAGTGGAAGTCATTCATAGCTTGGCCCAGTCAGGGAGGAATTATCTGGAGAACAAGCAGTGGCTCCAAAGTCAAATCTTAAAGCCAACATTATTGCTCCCCCCCCCCCGCCCCAGATGTCAACAAGATGCCCCTGAAAGCCTATTCCAGAAACCCCAACCAAAATATGCACCTGAAGCCCCTTCCCTTTTCCTGGTAAAGAAACTAGGCTAGGAGATTAACTTGAAACATTTACCTTTTTGCATGCAGAGACCAGAAATCCTCTCGCTTTACAATGTTCCTTTCAACAAGTGAAGTTTTCCAACATAAATGGAAAGGAAGGCATCTGAGAACAAGGAATGCTGATCCTTGCAAACTTGAATCAAGACCAGGAGAAAATAAACATTTCTGCTACAGTATCAAGACTATTTCATGTATATTTAAATAAGGATTTAGGATGCATTCCACTTCCCAACGAAGGCACTGGCAAAAAGGCTAGTTATTAAAATAATCTCTACGGAGTACTGATGGAGATTTGAGAGCTGGTTTACGCCCCCGGCCCCCTCATCCAGCCGACTACATGCACATGCCATGGCCAGGCCTATGTGGGTATAGCCCTTGTCCATAAGCAGTAACATCACAAGTCAGAGGTTTGCGGAGAAGGGGAAGCAAATGCAGGACTCGGTCTAGTAACCTCATCTAGTCAATTAGTGCCACCCTGCAAATGGTGAAGATCTATAACTGCCTGTCACTGTGCATTATCCGGTGTGGCCCCCACCTTGTGGAACGGCCTACCTGAGGAGGTCAAGAAGGCACCCACTCCTCTCACATTACACAAACTGTGTAAAACGTTATTGTTCAGAAAGGCCTTTTTAGAAAGGTAGTAGGGCTATAGAATAATGGAATGGTTTGGGAAGGCACTTATAAGGGAACAGGACTATAGTCTATGCTACTCTGTATGGTATAATCTATTTCTTGCATGTGTTATCCTGCTCTTGCTGCATTGTTGCTACTTTTATCATTCCATTTTCTGCTAGGAATGTCAGCCTCCAGGTGGGACCTGGGGATCCCCCAAAATTCCAGTTTATCTCCAGATTATAGAGATCCAGTTCCCCTGGAGAAAATGGATGCTTTGGAGGGTGGACTCTGTGGCATTGTATGCCCCTGAGGTCTCTGTCCTCTCCAGGCTCCACCCCCAAATCTCCAGGAGTTTCCCAACCTGGATCTGGCAAACCCCCCCCCCCCCCAATCCCCTGCTAGTGGCCAAGGGGGACCTGGCAACCCTATTTTCTGCATTGTTTGACGTATTATATCTGATGCCTTTTTTTCACCATTTCTAGTTTTTGTAATCCTACCCGTGTTATTTGATTGCATTGTTTTATACTGTGTGATCCTCCTTGAGTCTCAACGAGAAAGGTAGGCTATAAATAAGGCAAATAAATTACTAAGTATTTTGGATCACTTGATGGGGCCTGTTGCTGGCACAATCCCAGCTGTTGCAGCCGGCTGGGGTGTTACAGATGTCTGTGTGATATAGTGGATAGAGTGCCAGGCTAGGAAGCAAGGGGAGTTGGGCTCGAATCCCCACTCTGCCATGAAGCTTAGCTGGGTGATATTGGGCCAGCCAGATAAAATGGAGACGGGGAGAACCATTTAAGCCACCTTGAGATCCCTGGAGGAAAGGCGGAATGAAAATGTACTAAATGTAGAGAAATGCAGCACTCGTTTGCATGCTCTCAACCAGGCAGGGATTCAAGTACAGAAACAGGAAGTGCACCATTGCTGGACTGGGGTCTAAGGGTTAAATTGCTATCTCAGATTTGGAATAAATAATAATTTCCTTCTACTGCAGGGGTGGCCAACCTGTGGCTCGGGAGCCACATGCAGCTCTTTCACACATATTGTGCGGCTCCTGGCAGGGCGGCTGGGGAAGCAAAGGGGAGGCATGCTTTTTCTCTCTTTCTCCCTTCCTTCCTTCCTTCCCTCCTCCCTCCCATCTATTTGCTTTCCTAGTTTCTCTCTCTCTCTTTCTTTCCACCTCTTTAATTCTTTCTTTCCATCTCTCTCTTTCTCTCTCTCTCTCTCAATATCATTAGCAAACAAGTAATATCATTATCAATAACCGGTTTTCCTCGTTTGTTTTTATTTTTGGCAGTCCCATTTAACGTTAATAAAAAGCAAATTTGCATATTTAAAAAAATAAAAACGTGTGTGTGATATTTGTTCCTGTCTTGCGGCTCTCAGACATCTCTATGTGGCTCTTACGTTTATTCTATGTGGCTCTTACGTTAAGCAAGGTTGGCCACCCCTGTTCTACTGCATTAAACAATGGGTGGCCGGTGAAGACGGGCTGTAGAGCATTCAGCAGCTGGCAGTGAACTCCATCAACAGTTCCCTTTCTCTGGCACCAACTCCTTTCCTTAGCATGCAGAAGAGTTTATGAGGTTCCTTGGATTCCTCAGATGACATGCAGGCCAATCCAGCAGCAGAGAGCAGCTGCAAAACAGGCAGCAAATCCAGGAACGGAAAGCTGATTAGCATTAAGAGAAGCATTAAGAACGGAGCGGGAACTCAACAGGAGTGCTCCCCCATTAATATTGCTCCCTTTAAAGAGAAAACATAAAGCTGCTTCCCTCTGTTTCATCAGAAAATGCATTCAACCTTGAGTTTTAAGATGGTACAGCATTTTCATGGCTGATAAAGCTGGAAAATATGTATAACGGATGAAAGCAGCCCAATACATGCCTTTTTATATTGCAACTCATATAGTTTTTGAAAAGCAACTGAAATTTTTGCTTTCCGTATAGAGTCATATCTGATAATCAAGCAATGATTTACTTTCTAGTTTAGCAGTTTTAAAGCAGAGATGGCCAGTTTCTTCGCAAGAGGGCAGTGTACCTTCTTGCACAATGTGTATTATTTATTTCCATTTCTTAAACATTATTTGCAATTATATTACACTTTACTTCAATACAGATTTCCAAACTGGTGAGTAGCGTAGCACCTGCCAGTTTACATATATGATAAATAGGGTTGCCGGCTCTGGGTTGGGAACTACCTGGAGATTTTTTGGGGTGAATCCTGAGGAAGACGGGGCTTGGGGAGGAGAGTGGGGTATCATGCCATAGAGTCTACCGTCCAAAGTGGCCATTTTCTCCATTTGAACAGATCAGTTCTAGTAGGGGTGTGCAAGGAATTCCCCCCCCCCCCCCAGATTCGAGTATAATGGAGCCTTTTGAGTTATGGTGCTGTAGAAGACTCTTGAGAGTCCCTTGGACTGCAAGGAGATCAAATCAGTCAATCCGAAAAGAAATCAACCCTGACTGTTCCCTGGAAGGACAGATACTGAAGCTCAGATACTTTGGCCACCAAATGAGAAGGGAGCACTCACTGGAGAAGACACTGATGATGGGAAAGATTGAAGGTCAAAGAAGAAGGGGACGGCAAAGGATGAGATGGTTAGACAGTGTTATCAAGGCAACAAACATGAAGTTGAGCAAACTCCGGAGGACAGGAGGGCCTGGCCTGATGTGGTCCATGGGGTTGTGAAGAGTCGGACTCAACTGTGTGACTGAACAACAACAACAAAATAATGGAACCAAAATATTTTCTGTATTCCCGGATATTCCTGAATACCAGTACCGGTATGTTCAGGACATAAGAGATGTCACCGAGCAGGTTCCTAGTGATCTGGTTCAGGAGACTAAAGTGAGGCTGTTGTGGCCAGACCATGATTTGCTTATTCTCCACTACTGTTCAGTCAGCAGCATCTTATTCAGGGGAGATTTTAAAATGGGTATCTGGGATTTAGGCCCCTGGGCTGACCCACTAACAGGTCTTCAATCATCAGCCCACTTGCAATATTTTCCCCCAATAAAATTGCTCTTATCTAAATTGAATGGAATTGAGTTGGCTGATGATTTCTAGTCCAGAATAAAAATTACAGGCCCCTTTTTTCACATCTTTTCTCCCATGTACCCATGTAGATACCTCTAGTAATTGAAAAGCCGCTAGTCAGGAGAGTGTATGCTGCAATAAACACACAGTACTTTTTGCTGTATGATCACAAATGTCGAGCAAAGCAAATCATATAAGCAGCAGGATTTAGAACAGAGACCAAAGGTTTAAGACGAGAAACAAAAGCTGGAGACAGCATTAAAGATTGAATCCACATTTTTCTGCTTAGGAATGGAAAGGAAAGGACAAATATTAGCAACATTAAAAAGTCACAAGATCTGGCAGCGGGATCCCTCTGGGAAAGGAAACGAAAGGGGTATGGTGAACAGGAGTGGGTGATATCCAGTGATATCTGATACCTGCACTGTGCGCTCACTCATGACTTCACCCTGTGCAGGATCCCTTGTTCATTCTCCACGCAGCAGACATGCACATGTGCGAAATGCAGAGGAAGATTCATACATTTCATTTGGGAAATGTTATCTTCCTTTTCCAGACACCCATTTTGTCCGACTTTGTCCAGGTTGCTGCTAACTTGCTGAACAGATAACCATGTAGACCCACCCTCTGCCTCAGCTGTATCTGCTGCACGCCATTCATCAAGTCTCTTGGTGGAATCTGCCCAGCACTGTTGTGGCTTATGCTTTTGGTACACTAAGAAAGGTCTACAACCAAACCCCTTTTCCCCTCCCATAATGCAGGGCACCGAAACAGTAAAAGCGTTCCAGCTTCAATACTGTTCGTGTCCTATTTTTGCAAGGCTGGCTGATGTTTACAGAGCTATACATAAAAGAAAATGGAAAAGGGTAGACGTTGACATGAGGCTTATACAAATCTCTCATGGCGGCCTGCCTGTTCTATCTCTGTGTGTCTACCTACCTTCAATATCAACACGGTTACTTTGGAATTTTGTTATGAAGCTCAGGCTTAAACAAAAAAAAAAAGTGCCTTCCAGAGAAGCTAGAAATATTTAAATACTTTAGGCTTTCAGTCTGTGATTCAGAGATTTATTTATAAGACTGCTGATTTTGGGACATCAAACGTATACATTCAAACTGCAGGCATGAGTCACATTTGTGGGAGGTAATTACAACCAGAAAGTACATCTAACTTTTGTAAGTTTCTCTTTAAAATGTCCACTTAAGAGCAGCATGCTCTAAAAATAGCAGGCTTTGTTATGTGTTCAGTAAAACTCAGCTGTACTCCACAGTGTGGTTTTATATACATAATCTACAGGGGTTTAGATCTGTGGCTGAGGGCATGTTCAGGCTTCATGGACAATCAGTCCTGGGTCATTTCTCAAGCACAGGCACTGCAATGCCTCCACTGTTGTGATTACGATGAGGCCATTAATGATGCCCCAGTGGCCACCGCTAACATTTGCAAACACGATGTTGCACAAAGCCTGGAAATGCTTTGCAATGTTCAGATGTGAAGCCAAATCTGTGCTTTGGCATTTGGGGATATGCATAGGAAGTTGTGGGTGATTGGGATTTTGCTGTTGGACTGTATTCCCCAGCATTCATTGTAATTTACCCTTTATGGAGAGTGGCCCAAAAGCTGTACACTGATTACCTAGGCTGTCCAAATCTTCTTCACTACAGAATGGCTCAGTGTCAATATTGATGGGTCTTTATATTTGGAGACTCCTAGTATAATGTTTTGGCATCCCTGGTGCTGAGCCAGAGCAGAAAAAAATGGGGCGCTATTTTTTCCCCAAGCTCCACCATGGTTCTATCTTGTGTGCAGCCTATTGACCACATCTGACCTACCCTGGTCGTAAATATTTCTAGGTCAGGCTGTAGTCTGACCTAATCTACACCCACTCTGCTTCCCTACTTGCTGTGCATTGTTTTCCTAATTGCATTGCTTCCTCCGGTTTGGCTCACCTTAACTTTGATTACTGGTTGCAGCGCTCACCCTCTGGCTACTCACTGGTGTTTGCTGCCTTGATGGAATGCCTCATTGGTTCCAGACCCTCACTTGCAGAGAGATCTCTGTGTGGCAGAGCTGACCAAGGTCTCTGCCCTCCCATGTGGGCTGAGGCCATAGCCCATGAGGGCATCCAGAAGGGTAAGGTGTGGAGAGGATGGAAGCCACTGAGCAGCCAGTGGGGCACGTTTGGCCTGGGATCCGTGCTGTGAGGTGAGGGTGGCTAGCCATCTCAGCAGCTTGGTTTGCATGGACGTTGGGCTCTGCAGGTAGAGACTGGAACGAGGGGGCAGTTCCCACTTCTGGAACAGGCTGTGGGGGAACAAAGTTGGTGTTGTTCTGAGAGGGACGGAGGCTACTGAGCAAGTGGAATGAAGTAACTGCCCTTATGACTATATACAGATGGCATTGCTGTGCAACAACAAAACTGTGAATTCTGACTTGGTGTGGCTGCCTCATTTGTCGTGGGGGAAGTGCGCTACATGAAAGGGTGACCACAGCACAGCTTGCTGTGGGCCTTGACCCTGCAAGTGGCCCGGGGAAGTGCCCTTCCTGCACCCACCGTCACATTCTGCCTTGTCCTCTGATGGACAGAAGAGGGTCTGTGCCCCTTGAAATCATTTCAGGCTTTGTATTTCCAGTCTTTTCCTCAACATCCCCTCCATCAATAGAGTGGCTACCTCAACCTTTTTTGTCGCTGTTCCAGTTTACCCTTTCCATGTTGGACACAGTAGCCTTTTATAGGCATTCTCTAAACCGCACCCCCCTTCCGTGGTCTATGTTATGAAATATATAGCAATAAAGGACTTGAGGCACGAAAGTACTTACAGGGGTCATGCTTCACACAAACACAGATGACCAAATGTTATCACCACCATTTCCTCGTACTGCCCTAGAGTTCCCCGTGCCCTGGTCCCTATGCTGCCCGGACTCACACTTCAGCTTCAGTGTGCTCAGCTGCCCACAACCCAGCACTGATGCTAAGGGCATTCCAAATGGCTGATGCCATGTTTTTATACTCCAAGTTAGCTGTCTGACCTGCTCTTTTGGTGGTGTAATCCTGGCAATAAATTAATTTGGCATCCTCATCATTGTTCCCTTACTACAGAGCAGACAAGTTGGGGATCCATGGAGAATTGTAGGAGGAATAAACAATTAAGAATCTCCCCCATGTCACTTCCCAGTAGTGCAAAACTGTGGTGCTTCAGGAACAAATGAGCAGTCACCTAGTCCCAACTAGTAGCATGCTTGCTCTAGAGCAGGGGTGGCCAACCTGTGGCTCGGGAGCCACACGCGGCTCTTTCACACATATTGTGCGGCTCCTGGCAGGGCGGCTGGGGAAGCAAAGGGGAGGCATGCTTTTTCTCTCTTTCTCTCTTCCTTCCTTCCTTCCTTCCCTCCTCCCTCCCATCTATTTGCTTTCCTAGTTTCTCTCTCTCTCTTTCTTATAACTGGTTTTCCTCGTTTGTTTTTATTTTTGGCAGTCCCATTTAACGTTAATAAAAAGCAAATTTGCATATTTTTAAAAATAAAAACGTGTGTGTGATATTTGTTCCTGTCTTGCGGCTCTCAGACATCTCTATGTGGCTCTTACGTTTATTCTATGTGGCTCTTACGTTAAGCAAGGTTGGCCACCCCTGCTCTAGAGCTGAAGTTAGGGGCAATAACAATAACAATAATTTGGTGAGATGGGTATTTTACCTCATCCACACTGTGCAGTATGGGCGGCGGGGGGGGGGGGATTTGTGGCTGGGGGTGCCCTCCAGGATGCTATAACATACTAAGGGCTTCACCAGGATGATTTCTTCTTGCTTTGTTAAACGGATACTCTTCTCCTTTCACTAATCTCTGCCTCTAATAAAACAATAAGCAGACTCAGTTCTTATCAGAATATTGGGGGAAGTCTTCTTTAAATTTACAAAGTATTGGGATGGATCCTACCAGCTTTTCTCCTCAGTCATGCCCCATCTCTCATTGCAGTCCCGTTCCACATGGCTTTTGTCCACAAGAGTCACATGATTCCTTATATAATTGGGGGTGTCAAAAGGGGCCACCTTCTCCCTCTTTTGCCAACGGAAAAGCTAGTACAGTACAACCCAATCATTTTTCTGCATACCTGTGGAATCCCACAGACAGAAATTCAGGGGGAAGGCTGTGGCTCAGTGGAAGAGCCTCTGTTTTGCATGCGGAAGGTTCCCAGGTTCAGTCCCCAGTGGCATCTCTAGTTGAAAGGATCAAGGTAGTAGATGATGGGAAAGATTTCTGCCTGAGACCCTGGAGAGCCGCTGCCAGTCTGAGTAGACAATAGTGATTTTGATGGACCAAAGATCTGATTTGGTCGAAGGCAGCCTCCTGCCATTCATGTGTATGTATTCCCTCCTTTGTCCATGGAAGCCATTTTCTTCTGCTGTGTTATAAAGGACACAGGTGTATCAAGTTCGGGGGGGGGGGGGTGGATGCTGGAGAATCCCTTCCCCATAGCACAATTTCCAAAAACTGCTGAGCTTCATGGATAGAGGCATACATTCCTATTCACTTAGACCCAAAGCTCCAGTTCACTTAGACCCAAAGCTGGGCGGACTATGTCCTATAGCAGCAATTGCTGAGATTCAGGGCTTGATGAATTAGAACGCTTCTCACCTGGGCTCAGACCCAAATAGTACCTCTTAGGAAAAGGGTATTGTTTCCTCTTTTCCTTCCTGTGCTGTATGGGAGAATCAGATGGGGGCATCTACCGCCTTCCAGGACACTTCCAGTAACTTCTTAGAGCCTTGAACAAATCCATTTCCCCATCTCCTCCTGCCCCCCCCCATAACAAGACTCTCATCTGCTCCCACTTTCCCATGCTTCCTGAGGCATGTTCAAGTCCTCAGCAGGTTGCTTCAGCCAGCTCTCCCCCTTTTGGTTAATTTACGAGGTGATCCCCCCCCGCATAAATGGGGAATCCCTCAAGTACGTTAAAGCTTTACCTAGACTGTGGGTGGCCTGTTTGTGCTACTTTCATGATTGGCAGGGCCACCCACATTACTATAAGATGTAGTCTGAAGGGGGATAGTGATGACGATAGATTCCATTCATCTCTGTGGCTGCTACTTTTTTTGTTTGGGATTACAAGAATAGCAACATGGTGCTGTTCTCTGATTAGATGAGTGGTAGGTATGAATCAGAATGGAAGGGAGCCCAGCACTGTACTTTGCCTGCCTCGGTCAAAGAAATTAGTATCTGAGATGACGCCTATTCATAAATACTACCATCATTTCCCCCTCACAAATCTGTTTCAGTGAGTTCTGAGGATAGCATTACTACAGTTTGGCCCACCCTAGAAGAATTTCCACAAATGCCACAGAAAGAATCTAATGACTTCTCATTGGGGTCATGTGGTGTGCTGTCATCCCACAATGCTGAGGTTGTTGGTTGGTGTTTTTTAACCAACCAAATGTGACTGCTGGACAGGTAAACAAGTTACTATCATTCCATTACTGTAAAAGTAAAGTAGAGCCATGCACTTCTATGGGGCTACGATAAGCAGGGAAGTCCAAGTACGTAGAGTGTGAGCAAAGTATTTCAGTTCCTTCATGTGTAGATAAAGAAGAGTGGAAGAAGAGTCAGGTTTTTTACCGCACTTTTCTCTACCTTAAGGAATCTCAGTGACTTACAGTCACCTCCCCTTCCTCTCCCCACAACAGTCATCTTGTGAGGCAGGTGGGGCTGAGAGAGTTCTGAGAGAACTGTGACTGGCCCAAGGTCACCCAGCTGGCTTCATGTGCAGGAGTGGGGAATCAAATCCGTTTCTCCAGATTAGAGTCCACCTCTCTTAACCACTACACCACACTGGCTCTTTATAACCATCCCGCTATCTAAGAGAGTCTGGGTGGAATAAACGCTTGCGCAGCATGGATTCGTGGAGGCCTGCTGCCAAGCTCTTCCTGAAAATTTCTCAGTCTTATTGGCTATGCCGTTGAGTAGAACAGTGTTCCACTGTGTTTTTGATTAGTCTTCACCCTGCTAACAAGTTGTGCTGGTATTGCAGCTGCAGCCCTGGTAAGGGAGATCATCAATGGCCTAAAGATCCATACTACAAAATAGGCATTGGGACTTTGCCCCCAAATAATTCCTTAATCTATCACAGTGATACTCAGTGGCACAGGAGCCACACATGGCTCTTCAGCATGCCATCTGTGGCTCTTCTGAGCACTGTTACCCAATATGGCACCCCAACCTCTGTTTCAGAAAAATGGGCAAGGTCATTGCCTGATAGGGCTTGTGGTTGGCAGGTGGTTCACATCTTGGAACAGTCACCAGCACAAAGACTGGAGGATGGGTAATCTAAGCTGTGCCAGGGATGGAATAAAGGGCCCATCCTCTTCAACTGCCCCCCCTCCTCTGCAGCCTTTGCCTTCTCACCCCAGCACCCAAGAGGAGAGCAAGCTAGCCACAGCGAAGAGAGCAGAGCCACCATCACAGCAGCCACCCAGGAAAATAGTAAGCTGGCCACAGGGGAGGTGGTTTTATTCCCCTTTCTTCAGTTCCAGCTGGCCCCCTCTGGGCACCTTGGCAATCACATTTGTTTTCTTTAGCTGCTGTGCCTCATGCTGGGGAAAGAGGGAGAAGGTAGAGAGAGAAGCCCTTTACCTCATTCCGAATACATAAACTATTTAATACTAATAGTTATTTTATGTGTGCTTGGAGTGGCACACAGGGCATACAATAATCACACAGTTTTTGGGTTGAAGGTAATTGCAAGTGTGGGTCCCCGTGAGTCACAAAGTAAGTACCAGTAGTCTGTCATCTCCAGAGGTACTAGATCTGATATCTAGTCTTGCCATGAACATCTCATCTGTAGAGATGGGCACAAACTGGCTCACAAAGAAAAGTTTGTCACCAATTTTGGCTGGTTTGTGGTTAGTGAAGCAATGTTTGCAAATGGCCAGACACTTCCATGAATTTTGATGCAATTCATGGTGGTTCACGAAGAGCAGAAAGCAGGGGTTTAAATGGAGCTCCCTGCCCTCCCTCAGCTGTTTGGTTTAAATGGCTCTGAATAATTTAAACCCCTGCTTTCTGCTTCCCACTGCTTTTCATGGGAAACAAAAAGCAGGGGATTAAACGGAGCTCCCTGCCACTCAGCTCTTTGGTTTAAATGGCTATGAGCCATTAAACCCCTGCTTTCTGCTCCCACAAAAAGCAGTGGGGAGCAGAAAGCAGGGGTTTAAATTTTAAATGGCTCACAAACCTATACAGTTTGGTTTGCAAACCAGCTTATTGGTTCATAGTTCAGTTTGTGGTTCAGACCTGGCGTTAGGCTTAAGGCTGTGGCCAATAGAGCCATACCATTAAAGGAGAAGGAAAAGGGGAAAGGAAAGGAAAGGAAAGGAAAGGAAAGGAAAGGAAAGGAAAGGAAAGGAAAGGAAAACCTGACCAAAACCATCCGAACAATATGGCTGATGTATGTCGTAATGAATCAATCATAACTCAGGGACAACAGAACCTTTGACACATCAAAGTACCTACATTTCTTCAAATAGGATGACATTAAAATTACTTTGCTGAAGAATAACCTTGACAGAGAGTCTACTGTGGGAGTCGTCTGGGAGTCAAATATTAAATGGCAAAGCTGTGTGCTTTAATTAGACACTTCAGTGAGAGGTACATCTTGCAAAAACAGCACTTTTGTAACAACTTATGTTGAGGCAAGAGTTTGGCTATTTAAAACATCGAAGCGAGTTCCAAATTGCATATTTCTCGCTCTAGAACTTGATGTATTCATTGCCGAAAGTGGCTGCAGTCCCAAGCCTGTTCCCTTCAGAGTGATTCACCTTCACAGTATGGATTCTCGCTGGAATGGGGATTGAAAACAGATTACTAGGAGAAAGGCTCATCATGGTTTTGCCCATAAAAAGAGAAATTATCTTGAAACAATTGCAGCCCACGCTGACAGTTTTCCTTGCTAGGCTTTAGTCCATTGGAGCTCAAAATGGCCAGAGATTTTAAACAGCAACTGTTTGTTTTTTTAAAATATATACAAAAAATATCCATCTTGGAGGGAAAATAGTCAAAAGCCAAACGAACACATTAAAACAAATGTGGGAAACTGTCAACTGGATGACGATGGTTTATGCACCCCACATTCTGGATAGCTAATCAAGAACGGAGGATTGATAAAAAGGATTCTCATATTCAGTGCAGGACGTGGGGCCATTGGTTGGGGAAGGAGGGGATGATAAAGGAACAAGTAAGTGGTTGACACTTTGCCCAGAACTGATGTTTTATCTAATCCTGAAGAGACTTTGTACAGCAGGACTGATCCGCAGCGGTTCTTGAACTGGTGACTCGCGGGGATGTCAGCCTGTGTGCTACTGCGAAAATATGAAGACACAGAAGATGCACCAGAGTGGGTCAGTTGACAGTGCCCGACTGCTGTAAAAGCTTCTGGACCAGGATTTGCTCAGTCACCTGAGCAATTAGCAGTGCAATCCTAAACCCTGTCTTCAAAGCATTTAGGTTGGCAACTAACCCCGATGCCAGCAAAACTCAGGTACCCTGTGGTCAGGACCACACCACGGCAAGCCGTAGGACAGCATAGAAACAGGTAGCATGGGAGGGTGTTGGGATGAAAAATCACCTCCTCCCCCCAAACCCTCAAGCTTCAATGCTGCTTAAGATACTAAGCCTGCAGCCAATCACAGCTCTGCTACACATTAGATAAACCCCAGCCAGGACATATATATCATAGGGCACATTGGCTACATCTTTCTGGTATCATGTCAGCCGCACATAGAACATACCGGGGGGGGGGGGCTGGTAGTGGGAACCCCAGTCAAAAGGCACTGTGCACAAACAGCCGAGGAACAGAACAAATGTTGTCGTCCCACAGTTCTAACACTACTCTGCTCAAAACCCTTAGAGGTATTCCGCCTCTGGACACAAATACCCTATTGGAGCTGCCAGTTCAGGAGGTGTAGAAGTGGATAGTTTTAAGGGCAAAGAGCATTTTGGGAATGTAAGAGAACCCAAAATCTACTGTTTTGCAGCTGCCCTTGTAGAAATCTGTGTGCAAGTTCCCAGTTTCTCGAGAAATAGCCTGGCAAATGCTATCTCTGAAACGTCTCTTTGAAGTTAGCACCGTGGCCGACCAATTTCTTGTATGAAATGGGGGAAACCATGAGAGCCATGCCAATTACCGGGACTCTGATCATCTCACAGGCATCCTGTGCCACCTTTTACAAGGAATCTGACGCATTTACTATCATCAGCACCATTATTTATTTATTGGTAACAGCCAAAGGCTGTTGCAATCTTGATGTTGGAAATGTTTGTTTATTGAGACTTGTGTCCCGCCCTACCCCTCAAGCGGGCTCAGGGTGGCTTAACAACATAACATCCAACAGCAGAATCATACGTTAATAGTTAAAACGGTTCATTAGAATGTCCGCTCGACAATTAAAAGTTGGTCAACTAATTCCTAACAGCATAGCAATAATTTCTTCTTTCAGTGTCTGCTGGGCTCACGCCAGGGAGGGCGGGGTGTGCTCTGCTGCGTAAGCAGATCTCTCAGTCCAGGCACACCAAGATGTAAATAAAGCCATGGGCGCTTGATAAGGGGGGGGGGGGGGCTGATGTTATTTAACATCCGTCGCCTCAACCAAAGGCCTGGCAGAACAGCTCCCTTTTACAGGCCCTGTGGAATTGCAATAACTCCCACAGGGCCCTGTTCTCAATCAGGAGCATATTTCACCAAGCTGGTGGCCCCTCTCTGTCAGCATCACCCTCTGTCCCTGACCATGGACAGAGGAGGACAGCCATTGTAAGGCTGTTCCCTGAAAATACAAAGTTTAAAAGAAAGAAGAACCATATAAAAGCCTTACAAACCCCAGGACATAAACATTTACAACAAAAGGACATCAAAATACAGAGTTCCATCCTAAAATGGGTCTAAAACTTCTACAAATCAGTGCAGTTTACTTCCTGACCAGACGTGACTTTAGCTCAAAGTTTCTCGGCTTCCCAGTGCATAGAGAGAAACCGTATAGGTTACATAAGTGTCTGCATTAGATAATAAATAGGTTATTTTCTCCACCAGTGAGCTTGAATTTAAACAAGGTAAGATAGCTGCGAGCAATTTACATCTAGGTTCGGAATGAAGCGGGTAATACAAAACATAATGCGGAAGATCCTCTAATTCTGCAGCTCCACAAATACGTAAATGCTGAGCATTTGAGCATCTCAACCAATTAACATAGCTGTTGGCATGGTTTGAAAACAAATTGTCATAAAGATTAATCTGGGTTTATAAAATTTAATGCTGGACAGATAGGATGCTCTGTTTTTGTGCACTGGTTTGGAATCTCACTCGGCCTCCCTTCACCGGCATTTAATAACCACAATGGGTAAAATGTATTACTTTAAAAAACAAAACAAAAACCCTTTGGTAGCCTTTGATAAACTGCAGACTGACTATCTAGATGCTTGCTGTGTTGTGGAGTTATTTGTTTGCAGTTATGGAGACAAGATGTTTCTCTCCGCAGAGACGTCCCTAAAACAGCTGGCAGGAGTCAAGGAATGAGAATACAAGCCTCAGTTGACAAAGTGCAAAAAGAATGTTCACAAGCATTCTTGGAAATCTTGCTCTTAAATAAAGAGACGGAGGAAGAAAATTATTTTGCCTTCATGGGGAAAAACGGACGAATGAGTCGCATATTTCTTTACCTGGAAAACTTTATGATAGGACACTGTGCTAGGAATAGGTACCTTGTAAATGTCTGAGATGGAGTCATTTTTGCACTGGTCCGCAGAACAGTCATAATGAGATTGTCTAGCAATGGTGCCCCTTTGAGCTAAAGGTGCTATGAAATATGGGGAGACATGGAAGCATTGCCATCTTGTGCGGTGGTGGAAAGTGCCGTAAAGTCACAGCTGACGTATGGCAACCCTGCAGGGTTTTCAGGGCAACCCTGGACTTCCTTGGTGGTGCCTACGGCCATACCACCCTGCACACGCCCGATCTCATCTGACTTCCTTGGTGGTCACCCATCCAAATACTAACCAGTGCCAACCCTGCTTAGCTTCTGAGAGTTGATGAGATTGTGCTAGTCTGGGCCATCCAAGTCAGGGCACAAGCATCTCACACTTCCATAATTCACTTAAGGGAATCATCTGGCCATCTCACTGCAGGGAAGCAAGAAACATGGTATTACCTACCAAACACTAACAGTAATCAAACCCTCCACAGATACTGTGTGTGGATACTTAGTTTAATCTCTTTAGTATGATTTCTGCAACTTTTCTGCAAAGGTAAAAAGTCTACGTTTGGTAGAGATCCTTGCCAGTTTGGTGTAGTGGTTAAGTGCATGGACCCTAATTTGGGAGAACCGGGTTTGATTCCCCACTCTTCCACTTGCTGGATGACCTTGGGCAAGCTGTAGTTCTGTCAGAGCTGTTCTCTCAAGGACAGTTCTGGAAAGAGCTCTCAGCCCTTACCTACTTCACAGGGTGTCTGTTGTGGGGAGGGGAAGGGAGAGGAACTTGTAAGCCACTCTGAGACTCCGAGTGAAGGGTGGGGTATTAATCCAATCTCTTCACTCTTCTTCTTCTTGCCTGCCCTAGTTGACTTTCCCCTATTTGCGTCCTTGGATAAGATGCCAACAGCCCAATTTTAAACAGACTTGCACCTTTCTAAGTCCAGTTTAGAAGGGTGTAAATCTGTTTAGGCTTGCACAGTTGGTCCTTTCTCAATGTCAACCTCTCCATCTACAGTATGGGAATAATACTGTCTTGCTATGCAAGGTCATTTTAAGGGTTATGAGATAGCATATGAGAAGTACTTTGAATTCTCAGAAGTGCAATACATGTACCAAAGTAATAATTAAAACATAGTTATTATAGCCACATGTGACCAAATCTAGTATACACATTTCCCTATAGCCTATATATAACCAAACTACACATGGTACTGGGGATCCATAACTGGACACTCAGACATAAATTTTAACTTTAAAAAACAGTGGTGGATAGGAGGTATGACAGAGCGGGGTTGTGGTTCTTGAGAGGGCACTTAGCTCCCCCCTGCACCAGTTTCCCCAGCTGAAAATGGACCTTCTACACTGTTCTAAGCCCAAGGACAGAAAAAAGACAGGTGCTATTATGCTGGTCTTTTCCCATTCTTGGTGTTTAAAGGAATCCTGGGTGATCCATATTTCCAACTGGCCAAATTACAGGGGGGAGAGTTAACCCTCTAATCTCCAGGACCACAACCCTGAACCCGACCAGGGTCCTTGTGGCTAAAATACCATGTCACAGATCACCAGAATCAATGCATTTGGCTCAAGTATATAAATTTTCCTAGATCTGACTAGCAATATATTTCTCGCAAGCAGATGCTAGAGGAAACGCCTAGCACATATTGTGAAAAGAACCGAGCAGTAAAAATTTACAGCTGCTCAGCCTTAAAGCATTTATAATACGAAGCACTTTAAAATGTTTGTTTTTTAGCAGAGGTGTTGGAATATTATCTGCATGCGAATGTAACCATTAAATATATCAACTGTAGTTTTCTTGTTTTTCTTTGCATCATAGATCAGATGAATGGGAACAGAAGGTACAGAGCTGAAGGACAGGAATCTGAATTCACCTCTTTGGTATGCTCAAGAGGACAGTTATAACAGTGCAGTTAACAGTGTGCCTTCCAAAGCACCCCAAGATCTTTTACTAGTCCAGAGAGCCATGTGTGTTCAGGCACAAAGACAGATACCTTGAGTGCAATGGCTGTGCCATTACATTAAATTATTAAATGGCTAAGAGCAGATGCACTGACGCACATAATAGGCTTGTATGCCTGCTTCCTCCATTGAAATGTGTGAGGAAACCCTTACAGGAAGGAGGGGATCTGTATTTGTATCAGCCTGTGTGTCTGGAACAGATCAGTGGTCTGGGATGCTTGACTCTACATGTCCAGAGATTAGCCTTTCCTTCTGTGACATGCCTGCACCAACTCTGATGCACAAAGCACAATGCAGGCTACCAGCCAAGCATTGTCCATCTGTCAGGTGTCTGACAAGATCCTCTCCCCAGTTTTTGCAGACTTAGGCAGCACCAAGCGCATATTTATGAAACCTTTGGTGAACCACTGAGCAACTGATTCTAGGCACAAAAGGGCTTGAACTGGAAATGCAGCAAACCAGGTTCCATGCGCCATTGGAAATGCTGCTCAGGAAACTGAACCATAACCTGATCAGGGAGTCAATCCATGGTCATGTGCTGATGTCACACTCCCAGATCCACAGTGTTCTTTCAGTCCGGGCAATGTGACAGTTCTCACTTGCAGAAGAGCGAAGTGGGAATGAGGCAGCAGAATGTTGAGACGGTACGACAGACTGCACCAGTTCTGACTGCAGATGGAGGATTATGGAAGACTACATTTCTGAATGGTCCCCCATGTAAAAAAAACACACACACACACAAAAACCCTCCCTAAAAACAGAAAAACAGCATAGCAAGCAGTAGGGGCAGAATTTTTTCATATTTTCATGGAGATTCTCAGAAACATTCAAAGCTGGAATCCACCACCTCTGGTTGGAATTGGTGCAGTCCATTCAGGCACTTCATTCCCCTCATTCCCAGTGCTGCACAACTCTTGGGGCCTGAGCTCCTGTCAGTAGGGTCTGCTCAGCTTGGTAGTCTGGTATGTAAATTACCCCTCAAATTCTGATGCTTAATACAAAAAGCATCAGAGAAGTGTGTTCTGGCTCAGATGATGTTATTAATTCTCTTTGCCCTATTATCTGCTCTGTTGTTCACTCTGGTAGATCACAGTGGAGTATTTCTGGAGACAGAATGATTTCTGCCCATAGCCCATGACTTTATGACCTCTGTGATGGAGCATCTTTTTAAAGAGTTTGGGACTCTTCACTGTAGAAAAAATACAAGTAAGGGGAGAAATTATATTGGTTTTCGGAATTACTTGTGGAGTAGGGAAAATGGGGAGAGAGAACTTTTATCCCTCTCCCATAATATTAGAACTCAGCAGTACCCAATGATGGGCAATGGATTCAGTACAGACAAAAATGAATACTTCTATACTGTACAAGTAATTAATTGCGGAATTCTCTACCAGTGGACATGGTGAGGGCCATGAGCATAGATATTTTGAAAAGAAGGTTACATTCATGGAGGAAAGGTCCATCAATAGCTACTAGCTGTAGTGGTTAATAGGAACCCTCACATACAGAGGTAGCAAACTTCTGAATACCTGGAGCAGGAGGCAACATCCGGGAAAGGCCTTGGCATCTATGACTGTCTGTTGGCCCTCAAGGGCAACTGCTTGGCCACAGTGGGAAAAGGATACTAGAATTTTGTTTATTACTTATTTATAAAATGAGTACCCCTCCTTTTACCCACATCAGATTAAAAACATATATAATTTTATTTATTTACTTAAATAATTCATACCCTGCCTTTCTGCCCAGTGTGAACCCAAGGCAGCTTACATCATTTTCCTCTCCTCCATTTTATCCTCACAGCAACCCTATAGGTAGGTTAGGCTGAGAGTGTGTGACCCAAAATCATTCAGTGAGCTTCCATGGCAGAGTGGGGATTTGAACCTGGGTGTCCTGGATCGTAGTCCACCACTCTAGCCAATACACCACACTGGCTCTCATAGATAATAAAACACATCTTAAAAGCCATCAATCAAACAAAAACACATACTTAAAATCAAATGAAAACACCTACTTGAAACAAAACAAAGTCTAAAATATACATAAAACAACAATTAAAATATAGGGCATGAAGGCAGGATCACTGAGGGAATGCCAAACAAAATAAAACAAAAAATCTTCACCCACTGGCAGAAGATAGCAACAGAAGGGGACTGACAAGTCTCTCTGGGAAGAGAGTTCCAGGGTTTTGGTGCCACTACCAAGAAGGCCCTCTCCTGCATTGCCACCCATCTACTCTCAGGAGTCAATATGGAGGATGACTGTAAGTGGTCAGGTAGGTCCATACACAGGTGGACCTTCAGATATGTTGGTCCCAAACCATGTAGGGCTTTAAAGGCCAGCATTAGCATTTTGACTTGTGCCCAGAAACAGGCTGGAAGCCAGTGTAGATGGGCTAAGACTGGAGTGATGTGGTCTGTGACCAAGTCCCTTCAACATCCTGGCTGCAGCATTATGCACTTTTCAAGGGCATAGGAAAAGCTCCAGCTGGCCAACCAGTAAAAGGCACTCCTCGTCACAGCTGCCACCTGTTTATCCAGCAGTAGGCCTGGTCCAAGAGAATCCCAAACTATGGATCTGTTCCTTCAAGGGAAGTACAAGCCCATCCAGAATAGATAACATTTTAAGTCCTGGAACAGACCTTCCACTCACCAGTTGTACTTCCTTCTTGTCAGAAATGAAGCTTATCTTATTAGCCCTCATCCCCACCAAAACAGCCTCTAGGCACCAGTTCATGGTTTCTATAACCTTCTTGGGATTGGCTGGAAGTGTGAGATAGAGCTGACTGTCATCCACATATTGGTGAGATCCCAGTGTAGATGTTGAAAAGCATAGGGGGCAAGCTGGAACATTGTGGGACCCCACAGGCAAAAAGCCCAAGAGGCTGAGCAGCAGTCCCCCCCAGCATCACCTTCTGAAACCAATCCTCCAGGTAGGACTGGAATCACCACTAAATGGGGCCTCCCTGTTCCAGCCTGGAGAGGTGGTCCAGAAGGATATCAGGATCAGTAGTATCAAAAGCTGCTGAGAGGTTCAGGAGAATCAACAGAGTCACTCTGTCTGTTCCATCTCCTGGCACAGGTCATCCACCAGGGTGACCAAAGCTGTTTCAGTGCCATAACCAGCCCCAAAAACAGACTGGAAATGATCTGTTTCTGCTTCATCCAGGAATAGATGGACCATTGGTCTTATGGTAAATTAAGCAGCATGGGGAGGCATTTCGGGCTACTCTAGGAGGTAAGAAAGTTGTGCTCTGTGGGCTGAAATTTTTCCATCTGCAGAAATGTTCTGGTATATCCAAACCACTGTTCTTACTTGGATAGTCCAAGGTAGGCTGACCTCATCAGATCTCAGAAGCTAAGCAGGGTCGGTTCTGGTTAGTACTTGGATGGGAGATCACCAACAAAGTCCAGGGTGGCTACATGGAGCCAAGCAATGGCAAACCGCCTCTAAAGTCCCTTACTTGAAAACTCTGTGAGAGGTCGCCATAAATCTGCTCTGACTTGATAGCACTTTATACATGCACATCCAAGCCAGGGGGTTATTCTTTACCTCTGCTGCTGTGTGGCCTGAGAAGGCCGATTCAACACTGAGACAGCTTGGGTGAATTTCACCCAGCACATCTAGATCTTATATAAGAAATCAGCTATTGGCACAAGTATGGAGCTTTTCAGTATTTCCATATTTAAGTTGGATCAAGCTTCCTGGGCTGGTTGTTCTTCCAAATTAATAACTCAACTTTACTGAAAATGTGTAATTGCCAAAAACAGTTCAGGATAGTGTGATAGGCAAAAAGATCTTATATTTTAAATCATGTGACTTTCAGCACTTTTACATGGTGTAACTGTTCCTGCTTTGTTACCAACTTCCAGCAGTTAGAAATGCCTCTTCTGTGAAAGATTCCTTATTTTATGGGGAAATTAAGCCTGTAAAATGTTTTACTCCTTTGGAGAATATTGTATCTGCAGGCTTTGGCTCCCATAAACCCAACCATCATTTAGCGACAAAAACTTTAAAAATCAGGAAAAAATAATATAAATATTGCTTCTAGTCTCCTTGTGCATGTTCTCAGGGTGGTTGTTAGTTTAGTGTCACAAAGATCCTTAATATATATTTAAAACTTGTCAAGAGGTGCCTGTTTGACTCTGCCCTCTTTGTTATTTCAGGGCCTCGCAGATGAAATATAATGTTTACGAGACTCTGTATTTGCACTTGACCATGTAATATGTGTACATTTGGTTTACAAAAGGGATTGGCCTCTACCCCTCAGCTTTCCATAAATGGATTCCGGTAGCGTCATAAGAGTCCTAAGGATCAAACTGGGGAAAGATGGCACACATTAATACGTTAGATAAAGAAGAAGGGTTTCTGTAAGACTTGTTCCCATTTTTTCCTCATTCACAAGAATATTCTTAAAGAGAGGAATATATTAAAGAATTGTTATTGAAACATGATCCACCCGAAGCTACATTTTGCTCAAAACTGATTCATTCCAGGTTTGCAGATGAATGGACTGAAAGACAGAAGTTCAGAAAATTATAGGCTTCAGTAGGCCATCATATTTATCACAACTGAGGACAATTTTTTAAATCACATGTTCAATCATAAGGTTAACTGTCCTCATTTCACATTGCTCTGTACATTAATGGTGTTGCGAAGGAAATATAAAACAACAGGTGTAACAGTATTCAAGGTCAAGTACAACAGAAGGGGTAGTGATATCACCACACAGATCTTGAACCCAAAATGAGTCCTGGTGGCTTGTCAGATGGGGTTTAAGTACTGACCTGGTCCAACTGCTGACCCTGCCTACTGCAAATAAGTAAGTTACCAAAAAAATTGCCATTTCTTTGCAATCTGGGGCTAATTCCCTCTGTGCTTTTCCTGATCTGTGTATTGTGATGTGAATCAGGAAAATGATGAAAACAGACCTGGGAGATTTCAGAAGATGGATATAATTAAGGTCTCTAACAATACAACTATTTAAACAGACATCTCTTAGTATGTAACTATATAAAGACTAATAACCATTTTGATATTATTTGCAAGGCTGCCTAGCTCAGGCACAGAGAAAGTTTTAGCTGGTGCTTTTCCTCCACCCTGAATTTTCTGTTCCAGATGCCACCATTTCTTAGGCTGAGGACAGACTGGCAATCTGAAGCGGAGGCAAAGCGGAGGGAACTGGAGCGGGGGAAAAAACCCACGGAGCTGGCCGTTCACACTGGCCAGAGCAATGCGGATCAGCGGCGATACGGAGCGTTCAGACTGCCACGGAGCGTTCAGACTGCCGCATAGCCAGCGCGCGCAGCTCGCGTGCGCCGCTGCACTTTTTTTTGTTTTCCTTTGATGTTTTTCGCATGTGCGCACATGCGCACAACTTTTTGCCGGTGCGTTCACACTTCCTCCGGATGCCTCCCGCTTCTTCCAGTTCACACTGTTTGGAAGCGGGAGGCATGCGGAGGAAGGCCCCTGAACACCGGGAAAAACCGGTGTCCGGGTAAAGCGGAAGGAAAGCGACTGGGAGACGGGTAAGTACGCAACGGAGCCGACGGACAGATGCGCATGTCTGAACGTGCTCCTTTCCTCCGTTTGCGAAGCGTGCCTGCCCCGCTTTAGATTGCCAGTCTGTCCTCAGCCTTAGTTTGTACATTCAGGAAGCTTCATATGACAAAACGGTTCATGGAGGATGGGGCAAGAGTACATAGGTGGGAGAAAGTAATGACTCTATAGCATAACTGTAGCGGGAGGGGGGGACAGACAGTTTCATAGTGCAGTCCTATATTCACTTTTGTCCAACACTGTCAGGAAATCAAACCCATCAGTCAAATAATTTCAATGTGGTATCCAAATGATACACACTGCACATGGGCTGGTGTTTCCCTGTCTGTATATTAAGAGTGTCTTTTGTTCAGGATACATCTTCTAGCACCACCCTTTGGCCTGGAAGCAAATGGCCCCCCTCTTAGGTGTTTGTGCTGGATTCTTCAAGTCATCCATGTTCAGCAGCCTGAAAAGTCACCCATAAGCCTATACTGAGGATGCCTCCTCTGATGATTTATGAGGGTCAAATGCTTTGATTTGTCATTCGAGAATTGTTAGAAAATAAACCACCTAGGACACTCAAACCTCTCAGGGACTTCTTCAGGCAAAACAGGGAACAGGAATAACCAATAGCAGCCCTTGTAATACACAGGCAACAAAAGGCTTTCAGATTGGCCAGGTCAGGTAGGAATAAATTGGACTTGACTTTCTGTTGGTGAGATTTTGGGTTAGAAGACATGTTCATTCCTGCCAAACATTTTATTGATTTGTCATCAATGACATCATCTAAAAAGCCTCTCCATGCCCATCCCTCAATACTCCTTCCTCCTCAGGTGATTTTTTCTACTACGTTGCCTCGCTACTTTTTTTTCTAAAAGAAGCCTGCTTAGAAACCAGCTGCTACCAATTTTCCAAAAGCTTTTATTTCTTTACTTTTTTTCTTCTTTACTATTTATTTCTTACTGATGTAACAGTGGAGTTTCCTTTTGCCCTACCAAACCAGAATTAATCAGTTTCCATAACACTTCTTGGAACATAGATGTTTCTTTTCCAAACAAATTATTTTGTGGAAGAACAGTCCAAGGACAGATCTATTTTCTATACCAGAGCTCCTCGGAGAAACAGCAAAAATATCACTTATGTGAAAGGTTTAGTCAGAAAAGGAACAAGGTACTGGCAGATCTGTTCTCTCTTTCTCTTTCTGTTTCTCATGAAAAGTGACTTTTCTGGGGAAATCTGGAGAAAGAAGAATAAATGTGAGCCATCCCTGATCTCTGGGAATCGACTGGCATTCTGTTTTCATTAAGAGTAGCGCCACCTTCCACCTGCCTTGTAACCAGAGAATACCGCTGAAGCACTTCTTGTTCTTGTAGATTCTTCTCTGCTTCTGGACATGCCAGGAATTCAGCTTCAGATGCGAGCCAGCATGGGTTAGATGTGGGAAATGGAAGAACTTTTGCAGCTGCTCCTGAGTCAGGGAACAAAGTTTTGAGTGTGTTGAGTCAGTTTAGCTGAATTACATTTCGGAAGAACAAAAACAAAGCAGAAAGAAAGAGAACCCCACAAAGCCACTTGTTGAAGACTGGCTTGTGAACTAAATGGGCTCATTTGTCGAAGTGGCGGTAATCAGAAAGGTCTGCACGGCCTCGTCAAAATACTGCAAAGGCCAGGACATTCTTGAGCGAGACAAAACTGAGCATTCCCCTCCCAGCATTCTTGAGCCTTATTTTGCCACACATGCAGACAAAATTAAAAAGGGTTGAACTTGAACGTATGAGATGGAGCCAGGGTCAGATTCCATCAACCAATAACTGCTGTAAAGTGGAACATAAGCCAAGGCCGTCTGCAGTTCTGAAATCACATGCAGCACTTTCACGTATCGTGAAACTGATCCCAGATTGGAAGAACTTGCATGATGGCATGGGTAATGAGCTTATTTTAATGAGCGATTAAAATGTGGAATTCACTGCCAGAGGATGTGGTGATGGCCATAGGAATAAACAGCTTTCAAAGGGGATTAGATAGATTCATAGAAGAGAGGTCTATCAATGGCTACTAGCCACGGTGACTGGGGGGAACTTCCACATTCAGGGGCACTAAACCTCTGAATCCCAGAGCCAGGATGCAATATCAAGGGAAGGTCTCGACCTCTATGGCCTATTGTTGGTCCTCTAGAGGAACTGGCTGGCCACTGTGTGAGACAGGATGCTGGACTAGATGCACCACTGGTCTGATCCAGCAGGGCTCTTCTTATGTTCATATGTTCTTAATGACAACGTGTAAATATAGTCTAAATTAGGACAAATCATTTGTTCAATATATGGGCATTTGTTTGGCAAGGGCCATGGCTCAGTGGTAGAGCATTTGTTTTGCATGCAGAAGGTCCCAGGTTCAATCCGTGGCATCTCCTGTTAAAAGGGCTCAGGGCGACGATCTATCTCACCCTGAAATAACTATCACATACAGATCCTGCCTCTTTTCTATGGATTTCAGGCAGCATATGTGGGAGTTTCCTAGGTTACCTTCACAACAATTCTGTTATGTAGGTTAGGGTGAAAAAGTGTCCAGTCAAGATAGCCTAGAGGCCTTAATGGGCACACTGGGGTTTTAAGCCAGGGCTAATTCAGCCACAACTGTGTTTTGGCTCTCAAAAATTGTCTCAATGACATTAAAAAGATTACTTGAAAGCAAGTGATTTGGAGGTTGCAATTAACCTTATAATGACACAGTAATTCTTACAGGGCCTGCTTCTAAACTGGTGGCTAGACCAGAGAACACAAGGGCCGAACATCTGTTATCAGTATCAGTCAAAAACTCCAAGCCAGGCTTTCTGCCCAGTTCCTCAGTATGACTCAGCACCACTTCCACCGAGTCACCATTCTACTGAGGCCCAAGCCAGTGTATGAAGAGAAGCAGATCTTTGAGATCAACTCCAGAATCTTATTAACTGGAATTTGTAGTCTCCGCTCTAATATGACTGGATGTTTCCAATTATTTTAAGCCCAAAACAAGACTTGCACGCCCTATACCCAAAAACTACTGCCACACAAATAAACAACAGCAAAAATTTCTATAATAATGCAGAGTCGTGTAGTATAATTTATTCGGTTTACAACCAGCACGAATCTCTATGTCAAAACCACAGCAATATTATAGATGCCACCATACGGAGAAATTTAAGGATTGGATTATCTTATATCTATAACGTTTATGTTTAAAATCATCCAAGACAGTTGTGAGGAGAACTGATCTTATTTAACCCTTTGCACACAAAGCTGCCTTTTGTTGAGGAGTCAAAGCCACCAAGGTCAGTATGTTTACTCCGACTGGCTGTGGCTCTCTGGCAGAGGTCCTGCACACCAGCAGCTATCTGATCCTTTTAACTGGAGATGCTGGAACCTTAACCTGGGACCTTTTGCATGCTGAGCAGATGCTCACCCTCTGTGCCACAGCCCCTTCCCTGTTGCCGTTCAGACCGATGTGTTAGTGGTTGACATGTAGCTGTTTCTGATACAGCACAATGATTAGAGTGTTGGACTAGAAGTGGAGAGAGCTGAGTTCAAATCCTCACTCTGCTGTGACCTTGGGACAGTCACATATCTCTTGCTGGCCTATGTCACACACATATAATGAGAATAAAATGGGGAGGTTATGCCAAAACTAAAGAATCCTCTCCTCCCACACATTAACTAGCCCACCAGTTAAGACCTGCCTCTCAAGCCCCGCTCTCAGTGCCCTGGCCTTCAGAGGAGAGGCAGGTGGTGACTAGGAACAGGGCATTTTCTGTGGTGGCACCTTGCCTTTGGAACACCCTCCCTCTTGAGACTCATCTTGGTGTCTACTTCCTTTTGGGCACCAGCCCAAAACATACTTTTTAACCCAGGCTTTTTATTAGGGTTTTTATCGTATCAGCTTTTTAATGTTCTGCATCTGTTCTGTGGGTAGTTTTTATGCTGTACAATGGCTTGTTTTCACTATTGTAATGTGGTTTTTTAACTGTAAGCCAACTTGAGCAGAGCTTTGAAGAGGCAGCATAGAAATAGCCTAAATGAATGAATGAATGGCGCCCTGAGCTCCTTACAGAAATGGTGAGATAAAATTATGATAGATAGATCTTTCTTCTTTCTGGGTCAGTTTCTAATAGGGGCATCATGATTAACAACCTACCATTACCAAAGACCTGCCCCCACACTACTACAGTAGCCAACGATTCAGTATACCTTCTGCCTGAGAGGCCCCACTAGCCCATCTGCAGCAGCTCATCCAATACTTTGACAGACCTGTTAAATCTGCTGGCACCCCAAGATTACCCAAGAGCTTATTGTTGGCCACTCAAGCCTTGCCCTTTCATAGTTTGCTGGGTTCAGTCCTGATGCATGCCTAAGGACATCTTTAGCCTTCCACATAACGTATGGCTGGCTACAGCATTTCCAGGAAGAACTAGCCCTTTCTCACCAGTTTGCATGTATTTTTTTGGGGGGGGGGGGTTAGCAGTGACACTATAGTATGTAGGATCCAGCTCCCAGCCTGAAGAACTTCACCATCCCTGCTTTAAGTTATCCTCTTTAAGCACCTGTCAATCACATAAATCAACTGATGAACGTACACCACATGCATCTGATGAAGTGAGCTTCGACTCACAATAGCTCATGTGGGAATAAATTTCCTGAGTTTTTAAGGTGCCACTGGACTCTTGTTTTATCTGACAGTCATAGGAACACAAGAGGGGAGTGTTACTAGTAATTTCCCTTTTTTAAAAACTAGCATTCAGCGCCCTTCAGTGACGCTACTCTGTTATCTTGAGCAATGGTTCTAATGGGACAGATTCAGGTTACAGAGGCAAAACAATGGAGAAAAGGGCCAGAATGCATTGGGTGGGAGTCTCAGAAGCCACACAGCTTACACAGGGCTGACTTGTAGCCACAGGGTCACAGCTTTAAATAAAAGATGTTTCTTCCATCGTCACATCTGCTGGAGCTCTGTGTGTTTGTGAAACATGCTCATTCTGAACTTATAGCAGCGACCTACCCATGGTCACTGTGGACAGGCACCCCTTAAAGATGTTTTAAACTATAGAATTTTGTGTTTTTGTAGTGGTTTGGACTATACGGTTTCAAAAGCCACTTTGAATTCCAAGGTTGCTGCCACATGTGGCTGGATTTTGCGCTATCGTTGCACTGTCATTTGCTTCTGGACTGTCTTGTTCAGGCAGGAAAATCCAGTTCAGGCAGGAAAATCCAGCTCAGTATCCAACTATGTGTGCCTAAGAATCCAAGGAGCATAAGTCCATCAATGGCTACTAGCCATGCTGACTAAAGGGAGTCTCAATTTTCAAAGGCAGTAAACTTCTGAGTACCAGTGCTAAAAGGCAGCATCAGGGGGACGGCCTTGGCCTCTACACCCTGTCTGCTGGCCACTGTGTGAAAGAGGGTGCAGGACCAGTTATACCATGGGTCTGATCTAGGAGGCCTCACTGTATGTTCTTGTCTGTTTTCAAGGCTACAAGCAATGCACTTAACTCTGTGTTGGGTTGCAGTTTAGGACTTCCCACCTACCTTATAATTTTGCTACAAACAGCAAAATGTTAAGACTAAAATATGAAGTAAAAATAGGCCTGCATTCTCAGAAGATTGCTACTGCCTTATTATCAAGAAATATTTTGTTTCGTTCCAGATAGCTCCTAGACAAAGTGCCCCTTTCTTGTCATTACTTTCACTGAGTGGCGGTGGATTGTTTTTCATAGTTTGCACTGCAGCTCTGTCAATAAAAGTGAAATGTATGCACTCTTCATAATTTAACAACCGACGAGTGGTATAATTTAACCATTTTCGGGTGAACAAAGGGAAGAATTTATCTTTTATGCAGACTCTCATCGACAAAGAGCATCCTTCTGCTGTAGTACAACATGATCGCCGAGTGCTTGTGTGAAAAAAATATTGGTCTTCTAAGAAACAATTCAGCCATTTCTGGATGAGTGTTTGTCAAGCTTCCTGGAGATTGGAGACTATCAGTGCAATCCTAAACACAATTACATCCTTCTAAAGCCATTAAGTAGCCTGGCTAGCCCTGATTAGCCTGAGTTCACCGGAGCTTGGAAACAAAGCAGGGTTGACCATAGTTAGTACTTGGATGGGAGACCACCAAGGAAGGCCTGCTGGGCACAGGAGGCAGCGGTAACCCACCTTTGATCATTTATTGCCTTGAAAACTCCATGAGGGGTTCATTTATTTGAAACATATACTGGCCACCCTCTTCCCTTATGCAGCTCCAGCTGGCTTGCATTATAGATAAAATACATAAAATTGAATACATAAAACACATAAAACCCAAAACGTAAAACCACAATTTAGGGCTGCTAGTAACCTAATCAAGGTAAAGGTTTCCCTTGCTCAAAAGCCAGTCGAATCTGACTCCAGGGGGCGGTGCTCATCTCCGTTTCCAAGCCAAAGAGCCAGCACTGTCTGAAGACTTCTCCATGGTCATGTGACTGGCACAGAACGCTGTTACCTTCCCACCAGAGCAGTACCTATTTATCTACTTGCAGTTTCTTGCTTTTGAACTGCTAGGGGCCAGAGACAGGAGCTCACTCCATCATGTGGCACATAGGATCTCGAACGGCCGAGCTGTCAATCTTCTGGTCTGCAACGCAGCATCTTAACTCTGAGCCACTGCGGCCCCAACATAATCAAATGTAGTCCTAAATTAAACAATCTTCACCTGCCTCCTGAAGAGCAAAAGTGAGGGGGCACGATGCCCCTTCCTGGGGAGGTTGTTCCATAATAGTGGGGCTACCACTGAAAAAGGCCCTCTCTTGTGTACCTACCAAACAAGCTTCTTTGACTGATGGAAGAGTAGGGGAGCCTCTCCCTGTAATCTTAATTCCTGGGCAGGAACATGGGTTACCATGAGTTGGTTGCATATTGATAACACTTTATTATTTGGTGTAGTGGTTAAGTGCGCGGACTCTAATCTGGGAGAACCAGGTTTGATTCCCTGCTGCACCTGCTGGATGACCTTGGGCAAGCCATAGTTCTGGCACAGCTGTTCTTGAAAAAGAGCAGTTTCTGTCAGAGCTCTCTCAGCCCCACCTACCTCACAGGGTGTCTGTTGTAGGGAGGGGAAGGGAAAGGAGTTTGTAAGCCGCTCTGAGACTCCCTTGGGGAGTGAAGGGTGGGGTATAAATCCAATCTCTTCTTCTTGTTAATGAAGTCCATTGAAGCCAACAAGCTTAGAAGGTGTAACTCTGCTTTGGATTCCATTATGTTTTTTAGCCGTTTACATTTTATCTGCCTGCTTTAACACAGAATTGGATACTCTGAAGCCCGGTGATCAGGAGCCACTGTAAACTGGTATGTTCCCAAGCACACTGTGGTTAGAACCACAGGACACAAGATTCACCAGTCCATTTGAAGAGGTGTAGTTCTGTAAGAAGGAGATTCAGGCAGTGTTTATATTATGAAATCCTGGAAACCACCTTTGTGACATGGGCAATAAAAAAAAGTTCTGCCGGAAAACATCCCAAACTGCGCAATCAGAAATTAAAATGTTGTAACCAGAAAGTATTAAGGAAACTAATGCAGGTTGCTTTAATTTACAGGAACTTCTCCACCGAATAATGAAGTGGGGAGGAAACCAAGAGCTTCGTAGCCTGGCATGCCATCCAAGCCAGGACTATCTCCATGGGAATATCGGCTGAAGACAGACTGGCAATGTGGCCTGAGAGAGCTCCGCTTCAGAAGCAGGGGAAGGGAGGCAATTCAGACAGCCGCAGCTGTCCTCCGTCTCCCTTCCATGCTCACCTGTCTCTGAAGCACTTCCCAGCCGCCTCAGATGGACTCCAGCAGAAAGCGGTGTCCAGGGGCTTTCCTCTGCTTGGATCCTGCTTCCCGGCTGTGTGGACGGGAAGAGGCAGGATTCAAGCGGAGGTGGCGGTGTGAACACGCCACCATGGCGAGATGTGCATGTGCAAGCAGCCCCAATAGAGGAGGTGGGGAGATTTTAAACTTTTAGACTGCTGCTGCACCCATGCGCCTATTGCCAAAATGGCCCCGCCACGAGCCATGGAGGCCACCCTGCCCAGGGCTGCTCTGCAGCTATCTGAACGCTCCATTCTGCATCCTCCCCAGCATGCTCCATCGGGAAACTGGCTAGTGTGAACGGCCAGCCCTGGGCCAGTTTTCCCCCGCAGCTTTTGGCCCACTGTCGTTCCGCGGCAGATTACCAGTCTGTCCTCAGCCATCTTCTCACACTTTTTGCATCTGAAGTGGAAAGCTGAGATGGCGCCCTACCCTGCGCATGTTTATACTGACAGAGACAGAGAGGAGAAGCAGGAACCCACTGCAAAAAGCTACCTGTTCATGTTGCTTCATATACAAGTCCCTTTAAGTACAAGGGAGAAAGTCCAGTATCAAGAAAATATTGGTTAATGATACAGACAATACTTCAAGAAATCATACTAGAGGAAATCCCTCTGAAACCAGAAACGTATTTATTAAATATAACCCAGAACAAGGTAACCAAAGAACAAAAGAAAATGATTACACATGGGTTCACTGCAGCACGCATTTTATTTGGAAAATATTGGAAAACAGAAAAAATTCCCACAAGGGAAGAATACGTTAAAAAACTTTACGAAGTAGCAGAAATGGATAATTTGACAATGAGAATTAATAACAAACAGGAACAGGTATTTAACAAAACTTGGAAACAGATGTATGATTGGTATGATGTAAAATATGAGTTGTAAGAATCATACGGGACATATTGTTTGACAAATATACATGTTGTCACTCCTAGTGGTTGATATTTTTGTTAATAATGTATTAAAGATGTAAAAATGTTGAAAACCTAATAAATAAATAATTTTTTAAAAAAAAGTACAAGGGAGAAAGTCTGTGGCTGTCAGGCTGAGTGGTAGAATGCTTTGCATACAGAAGTCCCAGGTTCAATCCCTGACATCTCCAGTTTAAAAGGATCTCAAGGTGCAGGTGTAAGGAAGGACTGGAGGAATTTATGCACAAGCTAAGTAAGCTACAGTTTAGGGCCTCTAATTAAATACAAAAATGATTAGAAATGGCAAAATTACCAATTTTTGGAAAGTTTATGGGTCCTCTTAAACTTGGCACAGTTTAGGGCCTCAGCACATCTAAAGGCTGCCATTTAGGGCAGCCAACCTTTGGAGGGGGGGCTGGAGATCTCCTGGAATTACCACTGATTTCTAGATTACAGAGATGAATTCCCCCTGGAGAAAATGGCTACTTGAGAGGGTGGACTCTATGGCATTATACCCCACAGAGGTACCTCCCTTCCCAGGATCCATCCAGGATCTAAGAATTTCTAGACTCAGTGTTGGCAAACCTATTCCCAACAGACTGGGAGAAAAATGTCCTGTTCCTATAACAGAATGTGCAGAAGTGGGCAATTGAAGCTTTTCATGGCATGAAAGTAGATTACATCACCTGGTAAATAATATCCTGTTAAACCTGCATTAAAAGGACAGAACTTTTTTTTTTATCTATGCAGTTGGCAATCCTTATCATAATCTGGCCCTGGGAAAGACCTTTCTCAGCTGCCTGTCAGAGTAGACTGTGCTAGGTGATAGGCAAGATGGAAGCCATTTTAAAATTGCTTTGTACAGCTCAGGCCAGCTAAATCCTTAGGCAAGTTAAATTCAGTTAACAAGCAAAACAGGATGTGGTAAAGTGGGCAAGATGTTCCAGAACATAGCTGATTAAACAAAGATGGTCTTTAGGAAAAAAACAGAAGTTGTTTCGCAAAGCTCAGGAGACATGTGAGCGTTCCAAATAAGGGCAAACAGAAATGTATGACTGGCAAATATACTTATATAGATGTAATGGAAGTTTAAGTTTTGTAATCCATAAACATCTGAACATGTCTAAAAATTGTTTGTCACACGGTATAAAAAGTTAATGCTGATGTCTTATGAACAGATTCCTTGGGTTTTGCTGCTTAGGTCCCCTTTATTGCAATAAAGTTCTGACTGCTTCTTGAATCTCACTGGCTGTGTTCATTGAGTGTTGGCAACAGGCCCCATTAGGCTAACATAGGCTAGATGGACCTGTGGCAGTTTCCTATATTCACATTTAAGCCTTCATATCAGAACATAACTGGCTGGTTTTCATGGGCCAGGTACATCCCCCCTCCCTGTACACCTAAAGTGACTTGTGACACAGCCCTTCCATGCTCAGAAGCTTCCTGCTCAAAAGGGAGACTTCTCGTGCTAATAAGATCCAGTCACAGGCAGGCCATGGAATGGCGGGCCTGCATCACACACACTACTAATACATGAGAGGGAAGGAGAATATGGAATCCATCATGCAAAAAAGAGTCAGCTGTTCAAGCAGCATCAAAACCTGAACAATTTACCAGAAGCACAGCATGGGTCATTACTTAGCCAAGCTATATGTTAAAAGAAAAGGCAAAAATCCTACAATCACAAAACAACACTGTTCAGGAAAAAATTATTTCCAAGCCCTGGGCTTTGATTCTTGCTCCTCAGGCACTGGGGAGGCAGTCCCCTGCTGGTGAAGCTTGATGCTTCTTGTGCTAGGTGCTTCAGGGCTCAATGAGAAACATTGGAATTGCATCAACAAGTGCCTAGTGGTATAGGAAGCCAGCTGTGTAGTGGACAACTGCCTCCACAGTGCCCATTGAGAAGCATTTGTGGAGCACCTTTATAGAATCCAAAGCAGTGTTCAGCCAGAACTTAAGAAGCAAAACTGGGAGGGGGGTTACCATGCGCTTGGCAAGGGGTAAGAGGTGGCCAGAATGGAACAGTAATTCCAAGAAGACATGTTCTGCAGATGTTGGACAACTTCCGGGTTCCTTCTTGACCTATGTCTTTAGTCCACCACAGACAAATAGCCTCACATGCTTACTAAGTGCATGGGAGGGAGAGTGGGCATCAGGCACTGACCCCACCCTCCTCTTCCATGTGATTGCCTGGTGGCCTGCAGGGTAGCACCCTGCAGAGGAAGTGGTCATGCCTACACCCCCATCTTGCCATCTGCAGTGCTGCTTTCTGAATGTCACTCATCTCAGGGAGGAGAGTTTGTCACATGGCCCCTGCGTGGCCACCCCTGCAGACAGCCAGGCAATTGCACAGAGGCAAGGTGTGGGGCCAGCAGCCACATCCCTGCTCTCCCTGTCTACAGGTTCAGTAGAGTCACAGGGCTGGCTTCTGCACCAAGAGTCCGTAGCATGAGAAGCGGTGCTCCTGATCGATGTCACCGTGGACGTGATCTGAACCGGTCTCTCTTGTGCCAGTGAAGGATTGCTCCCCATAGCATATTTTGGAGAGCCAGCATCATTTCCTCATGTCATGGAATGAATACGCTATTAATATGTATTGATTGCTCACTTAGCAGTAATTGCATCTGCTTCGGTTTTTGGAAAACGTAAATGTTGGTGTTCAGAACTTTTATTTAGAATGGGCCGTTCAGCATAGGCGTAGACTATGGGGGGGCTTGAGGGCTTGAGCCTCCCCCGAAATTTCCCGGGGGGGACTGAGCCCCCCGGAAAACATAGCACCTGCCGCCGTGCCTCCCGGGGCCCTTCTGAAGCTGACAGCTGTTGCCGCCGGTGCCTCTCCCCCCCTGCCTGGCCACTCTTCCATCCTTCCCTCTCCCTCCCTCTTTTCCCGGCGAAGGGAGAGGGAAGGAGTGGGGGGGGGAGAGAGAGGCTCCGGCAGCAGCGGCTGGCAGGCCTCGGAAGGGCCCGGGGAGGCGCGGAGGTTTCCCGGCGGGGGGGGGGACATCGCCCCAGCAAGCACACGTGTGCTAAAGAGCCCCCCCAAAATTTACAAAACTCTACAACCCTGCCGTTGAGGGTAGAACTTGCCAATCTGTTGCTCAGGCAATTAAAAAAAAAAGATTGGATGGCTGTGAGGTCCATAAATGCTTTTTCTCCAGCAAGATGCAGAACATCTTTTATTTCTGCTGATATAAGTGAACCATTCAAGCTCTCAAGGAGAGCCGAATTAAACCCCATTCGCACATACCTCCAAGTGGAAGGAAGCCGCTTCCACTTTGTGCAGTTCCACACTCCTCTGAATATCACAACTGCCATCAGGTGGGGAAGAGTGATTCAGCTGGCCCTGCTTATGTGGAGTGGAGTCAGTTCTGTGGGTCCCATCTGATTGTTCATCAGCGCAGTGATGATCAGGTTGGTAAGAGCCACAGAAAGAGGTGATGTCCCCACATGGGTACGTCTTTCAGGCACATGCCACATTGACATGGACTACATCACAGGGGAAGAAGCTCCCATGCTGCTAGGAGGAGGTGTGAGCAGGACTTAACTTATTCCCATTTCAGTCAATGTTGCAAACTACACTTTGCACCCTCAGTATATTCTCCTGACCACAAATCTGTGGGGTAGTTCAGAGGACAGTGTCGAGAAACAGGATTTATGAAAGAACTTGCTTGGGGCCCAAGTTCTAGCACCATTTCCCAACAGAGAAACAGATCTCCAGCTTTCCTAGAAGTGTAGAACAATAAAGCATTTCTGAAAATGATACCACACAGAGACACAGACACCTTTATGGTATTAACCTCTCACTGGCATTAATTTTGCTGAATTCATGTAATCCTGTGCTTCAGCAACTTGAAAAAGAGTGGCTGGCCCAAGGTCACCCAGTAAGCTTCCATGGCTAGGGTTGCCAAACTCCAGGTGGGGCCTGGAGATATCCTGGTATTACAGGTATCCTGGTACCTCCAGGCAACAGAGATCAGTCTACCAGAGAAAATGGCAGCTTTGGCCATTGGACTGTATGGCATTACACCTGCTGAGCTCACCTGCCCTCCCTAAACTTCACCCTCTCCAGGCTCCACCCTCTCCAGGCCTCCCCAATCTCCATATATTTACCAGCGTGGAGTTGGCAACCCTATCCATTGTAGAGTGGGAATTTTGACCCAGTTGTCTCGTGTTGTAATCGGACACTTGAACCACGATGCCACACTGGCTCTTTCGAGTTCCAACTCCTTCTCTGGTGGTCCAGGAGTGGGGCAGTCCTTGACTCCTTACTCCTGGGAAAGCTCCTCCCCCTTCCAAAGGTAGGGCCGACAATACTGGGATTCCTGCCCCTTTTGGAGCTATGAGCACAGGACTGGGTGGATGTTGTTTGTTGCCACAATCCTCTACATTCTTTTTTCATTTCTTCCTTGAGCCAGGAAAGTAGGTTTCCTCTGGCTTCCTCCCCAGAAGGCAAAGCATTTTAGGAGCCTTGTGAGAAATCCAAGTCAGGTGTGCCAAGGAACTTGTTAAGCCTGCCTGGTTGGCCATGTTAGGGTAAAACCTGAAAGTGAAAGTAGGAAACTATTACTCCAAGTCCCCCCCTTAAAATGGCGGCCGTTCCTCACTAGCAGAGAACCAGAGGGCTAGGGTAAATCTTAGAAATCCCTCCGCTCCTCCCTGCTTCCAAAGCAGTCCACAGACCATGACAAAATTATCAGCAGTAGCCCAGCTCGACCTTGCTGTCCCATCCCTCTGCACCAAGACCTTAAGAAATGGTGGGAAGGGGAGAAGATGGGGGTAGGAAAAAAGTGGGGGTGGCCACTCCTGTTGATACTCTGCAGCTAGACCTCTCTGTCTCTCTGCCCCAACGTTTGCCAGTCTTACTGTGATTCAGCCAGGCTGGTACGTCACCCTGGAGCCTCTGACTCTCGCCGTGTCCTGCAGGCAAGAGGAGTACTGCTTCAGTGCCAATCGGACCGGCAACGGGGTTCCCACACCACCTGTGGCAGCCTCCTGAGTCCTCTGCTCCCCCCATTCGCCATCAAGCCTGATGAGCCCCAAACGATACTCGGATGGGGTGGGGAATGGCGAAACGCCACATTACCCAGTGGGGTCGGGGTGATCAGTCTGGTGCTGTAACCACCCAGGGGCCACCCGGGACTGCCGACACCGAGATCGTCCTCATCCAGAGCTCGCAGCTCTCAGGCGTGGGAGGGTCGGAAAGGCACAATGATTTACCTTCCCCCACTCCCGTCTCTGTCCAAATCTTCATCTTCTTCTTCTTCTTCTTCCAGCAACAGGATCTTCATGCTCAACAGAGCACAGTCAGCACGTCCTGCTTCAAAGGCAGGGCCGAGTAGACTGGGGAGTCAGAGGATAAGCCCCTCCCCTTCAGGATCAAAGATTGTCAAGCCTCCCTTCGGGAGGAGGAGGAGCTTTCCCAGGAGTAAGGAGTCAAGGACTGCCCCACTCTGGACCACCGAGAAGGAAGCTTCGCAAAGTGAGTACAAATCTTCTGTTCTGCATAATTCCAGGGTTGAAACTTTATGGGCAAACTTTTGTGCTGAAAGAAGGAGAGGCCTGAAGTTGTCTCCATTGCCACTCCCACCCAGAAAACCCTTTTTGCACCATTTTGCTCAGTTTTGCTCCTGTCTATTC
This sequence comes from Lepidodactylus listeri, assembly GCA_029233225.1. NCBI lineage: Eukaryota > Metazoa > Chordata > Lepidosauria > Squamata > Gekkonidae > Lepidodactylus > Lepidodactylus listeri. The sequence goes on from JARCFY010000012.1 coordinate 23,739,483, forward strand.
CTTCTCTTCACAACTGCTTTCTTGCTTGTTGGCTATGCTCGCTTGCTTCTTCTTGCTTGCTATCAGTGTGAACCAATCAACCAGGGATCAGTGAGAAATGTCATGGCTCTGTGTAGCCAATCAGATTTGCCTATATGGTCACACCAGAAAGCCAGTGTAGCAGTTAGAGTGTAAGCTCTTGGCTTACCTGCATAGGCACTGACTCAAAACTCACCAAAGATGGGGTCTTGTAGGACCACAAGGACGATAGCAAGTGGTAGTTTGGGGTAGGGTTGCCAGGTCTGGGTTGGAAAATAGCTGGAGACTTTGGGTGTGGATCCAGGAGAGGGCAGGGTTTAGGGAGCATGGTACAAAGCCATAGAGTCCACCCTTCAAAGCAGCCATTTTCTCTTGGGGAGCTGATCTCTGTCAGCTGGGGATCAGTTGTAAAAGCGGGAGATCCCCAGGCCCCACCTGGAGGCTGGCAACCCTAATTTGGGGTCAAGAGGCAGCCATTTTGCTGAGGCACAGCTCTTTCCCCTTTGAATGTTACTTGAGTTTCCATGGCTTTCGCACTAATGCCTTTTCCTAATATGTTTAACACAAGTCGAGAGCCTCTGTCCCCTTTTGGAATTTAATAAAGAAAGCAGTTACATTGTTTGCCATCAGGAGCTGGCCCGCTCAGGGCCTAACTCAGCAGAAATACATCCAGCTCCCAGTGAGGGCCAAGAACCTGGCTAGGAATGTAGGAGTCTCTTCGTTTAAAAGCTTTCTCTGGCTTTATGGAAATTTCCAATTAGCAAAGAGCCATTTATTGTACGTTCTCTGAATAATATACTCACCTTTCCCACCACCGTCCAGGACTGAAGTAAATGAAAAAGATTCAACAAAATGTTTAATGTTTTACCTATTCCTTTGGCAAAAATAAATTTTAATCATTTCACAGTGGCTTTTTTTTTTTTAATGTGATTTCTGTTTAGGCAATTATAAAGGGAATATCAAGGGTAGATTCCCAGTTTTCTATCCAGATAACAGACCATCTCATTTTTTTCTTCCAGCAAACTTTTTTCCTTTGCAATCTTCATAGAGAAACATTTAACTGCCATGCCCTCTGCGAAAGGCTTGGTGACTATAGTTTCACAAGTGTTGAATGCAGAGATTGGACGGCACCAAGATGACCTTTTCCTTCAAAGCAGAGAACTATGCATTCCATTTATTTTCCTGATCCTGGAGATTTCCTTCTTCCATATGATGATCCCTTAACAGGCTGCTCATGTATAGAACTCGACCTTATTGTATGTCGTTTCTCCCCCCCCCCCCCCCCGCCCAGTCTTGATATTTACAGCGCTTCCCTTTTTTAATCCCTCACGAATCTTCTATCCACTGATCAATAAGCAAACCAGCATCAACAAAGTTGTTCTGCAAAGACTTCCTTAGGCAATCTCAAATGGCAGTTATGTGGGATGCAAAGAAATTCGTCCTCCCCCTCCTTCCACCCTTTTTAATGCCTATAAACTCCCTTAAGAATCTTTTAACTCACTGTAGACATTGGGTTGCTTCAGTGTAAGGCTGAATAACGTGGAGGCTTCCAAACTTTCAGAGGAACTTCGTAATGGAAGGAGTGGTAAAGGAGGATAGGTTGAAGAATGGCCTTCCCTGAAAGTTTGGGTGGGGGAAAAAAACAGCAGGCAAGGACACTGAGCAGCAAGCACCCGAAGCCCTCCTTGAGGGGGGATTTCTCACATTTTGGAGCTCTTGAGCAATGCCTAATCCACAGCTGAGAGTGCCCCTGAAGGAGGGGTGGGGCTAGTAATAAAATTGCCATATGCCCACTGGGGGTGGGAAAACTCCTGACCCCCAGGGGGCCTCGCCCGCTGACACCCTATTGGCTAGTAAAAGAAAACAATTAAAAATCACCACCAGCAACAGTGTGACATCACTTCCCAGGTCTTCCCTAGAAGAGACATAACTCTCTAAGAATCACCAGAAACTCTGCAGTAAAACCAGATCACTCAGAATTACAGGTTTTTCCCCCAAGGGTTAATTTAATCAACGGTGACAATATAAATTTTAAAAAGACCAACGAAAATCAACAAAGGCTTCATGATTTCAAGTAAGATGGAGACAGTACTTCAAAAACAGTATTATAGTTGTAAATTCCAGATTTATACAGCGCCTGGTGGATGTTCAATGCTGATTGCTAAATGTGGTTTTAAGGTTGATTTTATAGATATTATTTAGACTCTGATTACTGATTATCTTATCACTATTATTCCTATCATTAATAACTATGATCAGCACAGGCTGTAGACCTGAACACCATTACCAAATAGGGACGATTCCCAGCCAAAATTAACTTACTTGTGAAAATATAGAACTCTAAATAATTGGGTTGAAACTTTTTTGCTATAACAATTTCCAGCATAGAACTTTTTTTTTTTTACAAAAAAAATTGCCTATCTATTTATGGTTTCAGAAAACCAACTCCATTTATTCTAGGAAGAAACGAAAGATGGCACCTGGAAGAAATGAAAAGAAATATAAAGATGACATTGGAAGCAGTCAGCAGTTTTTAGATGTTCCGGAGCTATATAACATGGCATAAATACGCATTTCTAGAGGATTTCACTTTAGTCAGGAAATTGCTCTACCAACTGCAGCATTATAAGATTTCCAGTCTCCCTGGAAACCTCCTCTGAACTCATCCCATCTGATTATCTAATTAGTTTGATTTGAAAAAGCATGGTCAAATTGAAGCATCATTACGGCAACTTCAAACCGGTCTATAAAACTTCACGTGGGCGAAAGGGAAGAAAGAGAAAATTTAAGCATCAAACTGGCCAAAATGCTAGGAGTTTCAAGTTTAATGGAAGGCTTAACTCTGCACATTTGTTTAAGTATTCATTTATATCCCATTTCCATCCCTCAGCCTGAAGACTCTTGGGGGCAACTGACAAGCAAATGAAGACAATGGTTTGGAGCCTATGGACAAGATCCATGGGCGCTAAACAGGCTTTGCTGCATAGTCCGCTACAGCTTTTGCTAGCACCTCTGTCTGCAATAATCTTGACAAACTGAAGAGGTGGCAGAAGAGGAAGCATGATGCACGGAAATGGCTGATCAGTGTGCAGAGAACTCAGCCACAGGATCCAAGTTAAAACATCTCAAGACCCACCCAAAAGCTACAAAACCAAACTAAAATAACATAGCCATACTAAGATCGATTAAGATCCAGCTTACTCTGTCGATTGTTCTTAACGTATGCCTACATGTAGTATCTTTGAAACAGTCAATTAAAAACAATTAAGATACAGCTGAAAAACAACCCTCCTAAAACATACAAAAGAAAAGTCACAGGTTTTCTCATAGCCACACCAGCACAGCGAGAATTGTAAACAATCAGAATTGAAATAACTTACCATACTGCTCCAGACAAGCCAGTCATCAGTATACGAAGCTGAGAGAGCAAATCATAACCCGGCCAACCATTTAACAAAAGGCTCATGTGAACAAAAATATCTTTACATGACCCTGAAACAACATCAGGTCCAGCACCAATGGATTAAACTGGGAAGAATACTTCCACAGTTGGGGTGCCATGTATGAAAAGGCCCTGTTTCTAATTACAGACTACTTTGCTTCTGCTATAGATGGAAGGCGAAGCAGGATCTGTGACAAGAATATTAAATGAAGGACAGGAATAGACAGAAGCAGGCTGTTCTTCTGATATCCTGGCCCCAAGCTCTGTGGGGATCTCAGGGTCAAAAATAGCACCCTCAACTGAGTCCAGTAGCAAATTACCTATATTTTTCTCCCATGGGGTAAATAGTATCTCATTGGGGCCCATTAATTTCAGGAAAATGCACTGCAGTCCCAGTCTGAATTAGACTCCTTCATAGAAGAAGGTTGTGTTTTATGCCCCACTTTTCTCTACCCTCAGGAGTCTCAAAGTGGCTTACAGTCTCATTCCCTTCCTCTCTCCTCAACAGACACCTTGTGAGGTAGGTGGACCTGAAAGAGTTCTGAGGGAAATGTGACTGGCCCAAAGTCACCCAGCAGGCCTCCTACCTGGCTGCCGGCAGGGGGATTGTGCCTCTATTCTCTCTTTTGCCTTCAAAGTATAGAGCTTACCCAAAAAACTAGAGCAGCACCTCATCCCTGACACAATGATGTCCCCAACACAATGATGTCACTTCCGGGTGATGTCATTGTGACAGGAACGTCACAGGGCGGTGTGCCTGTTTGGGAGTGGGGCTTCCCCCATGACCAGCTGGCCAGTGGCGGGCTGGAGCCCCAGAAATCGGGGAATCCCCGCCCAGAACAGGGGTCTGGCAACCCTATGTGGAGGAGTGGGGAATCAAACCTGGTTCTCCAGATTACAGTCTGCCACTCTTAACCACTACACCATGCTGGCTCTTCGCAGTTGCTACTTCAGAGCTCTGAACTTGCCAACTTCCAATGTCTCATCCAGTTTGATCCTAAGTGCTGATTAAAGGATGACTGAATGATGAGGATGTTCTGTTTCCTTTCTGTGTTATTAAGAAAGGGTGCTAACGAGAGAATGGCGTGTTTGTCTTTTTGTATTTCGATTTATAGTGCTACCTATCTTACATTATTGTGCCTTTGTTTTAATTATTTAATTACTATGATTGTTTTAATGACTTTGCATACTGCGGTTGTGATCTGACCTGAGCCTGCTTTGCAGGGAGGGCAGAATATAAGCTGAAACAAACAAACAAACACCCTTTCTAAACAGAATAAACAGAACACCTGTCTCCTGTTGGTTAGGCAGTTGGAGAGAAAGGAGCTGCTACTAAATTAGACTAGGTGAGGTAACGTAGGACTATGGAAAGGACTATGTCCTTTCCTTGGGTAGGTGTTCAAGCATTTACTGCATGGATTTCTACAAGAAAAGAGCGTATTCTATCTCTGGGTGCTTTCACAGTTGCCTTTTATTTTAGAAGTGAGAAATCCTGGTTTGCATAAACCAGCTCATTAAGTTCACTTGTCAATCAATAAATCACCTCTGTGTGATGGATGTTACTAAAATATTTGCATTAGTTCACCATGTATCAAAACAGATGTGTGAATATGTATAAATTGCCCCAGGCAATGGGTTGGACCTTGACTATCACCAGCAGAAGGCACAGATCTTTGCTGTGTTTCTCTCCCCAGCAGTCCCTCCCAACCCCAGAGAGCAGATTCCCAGAGTTGTGCATCCTGCACAGAATTTGAACAAATTTAGAGTCCAGTGGCACCTTTAAGACCAACAAAGGTTTATTCAAGGTATGAGCTTACCCTCAAGTAAGCTCATACCTTTCATTCAAGTAAGCTCAAGACCAAACCTTTGTTGGTCTTAAAGGTGCCACTGGACTCTAAATTTGTTCTGCTACTTCAGACCAACACAGCTGGCCACCTGGAACTGCACAAAATTATCTAGCACTGCCTTGACAGATGCTGGGAGATTTTGAGGGTGGTGCCTGGGGACGATGGAGTTTGGGGAAGATGTGCTATCACTTTCAGGTAATGCTCTATGAATTTCCCCTAACCTCTGCCATCAAGACCACAGAGACATGGGGAAATTCCTAGAGCATCACTATGGAGGCCATTTTCCAGCCATTTTGTCTCCTGCTCCTCAATTTCTGGAGGGTGTTTACCCACCATCGGCAGGCGAATGGCAGGCCTACTTAGAATATCACCACAGGCCAGGGGACAGTGGAGGAGAGAAGGAAAAGAGTGAAATGGTTCATTCAGCACAATTCTGCTGAGAGAGAAGAGGCAAGGAAGGGTGATTTCACCACCTTCCCTTCCCCAACGCGGCTCTGCCATCTGCCTGGCTATTAACTGAAGTGGGTCATTCCCACAATCCCAGGAATCTATTTTATGGGAGAAGAAAAGGGATGCAAGAGTGGAAAGCAAAACATAATATCTGCATTCCTTTTGCAGATGACAGGATTCAACCCAATAGAAATTAAAATCCAGCAGTTGGATTCAAATGCAAGGCCAAAGTAGGCAGGAGATCCAGGACTGGAGCTGCCAGTTCTTTTTAAAAGTAAAACAAAAAAATTAATAGCAGCTGGGGGGCAGATCAGAGTGGGGCTACAGCAATAAGGGAAGTTTTTTTAAAGCCCCCCCATTTCCCAGTTTAAACCATCTTTTCCCCAAAGTTCTATCTGCTCTGCATGCAGAAAATGCTGCCACCTGAACTGAGTTTTTTTAAAAACACAGTGTTAATTGCCTAAAAATGTGTCCCCAATTAACCAAGCAGAAGATTCTGTTTTTTAAAAAAAATATTGTAAGTAGAAGTGCTTATGTAACTTCTTGTAAAAACCGCAGATGGCAAAAGCACCATTTCAGAAGAGGTGGAAAAAGAAGAAAGCAGAATATCGCTTCCAAGGTGATGCCTCTTACGATATAAGCATACATCATCTCAGATTCGCTTTTTACTTGACACAGAGCAATGGAGTAACTGTATTATTAACTGATTAAAAATGGCTTTAACCACAGGACAGGTGTAGCTCAAAGCCTTGACAGCAGCTGTGGTCATTACTGGACTCAGCTGGCAGCCTTCTCCTCTGATGAAAGCCCCGTCATAGTTGCTTATGTCTGGTGTTGGTGTTGGAGTCATTTCTCAGTGCCGGTCTTGTGCTTCTTCCCCTTCTTCCTTTGCTTCAGACTCACAAAGCTGAGATCCCCCTCTAATCCTGTAGAGACTCCTCTCTGGCATTCCAGGGCCTTCCTGTCTTTCTAAGAGAACCGCCTTAGCTCCTCACCTTTCACTCTCCCTTGGATCGCTCACAGCCGACTCACCATTCCTGGGTTCCCAGAACACACTCAACGTTCCCGTCTAGCTGCACATGGCATGGGAGCATCTGTGAAGGTATGTGGGCAATGCAGTATTGGGGGGTGGGAGGTTTCCTGTGCCATTGCTGATCTAACATGGAGGAAACCTTAGTAAGTCTCAGGGGAAACCTAGATCTTCCCCGAATACAATTTGAAATCCACTGGTGTAGAAGTTAGTTTTGGTGTTCATGACGCAACTGACCCAAGGATGGAAACCTGTTTGCCTGTGCACCAGCACATATCACATTAAAAAAAACATGCAGTTGCTGTACATTATCATTTCAGGTTGTACAGGGCAGAAGAAGTATATCTTACCGTAGGTCAAACGTGTCATACAAAATAAGAGCACCAGTGTGTTGTAATGGTTAGAGTGTCAGACTAGAATCTGAGAGACACCAGTTCAAATCCCCACCTTGCCATGAAAGCTCACTGGGTGACCTTCCTCTAGTCGCTCAGCCTCACAGGCCTGTTGTTGTAAGGATAAAACGGAGGACGGAGAACAATGTTGTGAGCTGCTTTGGATCACTGCTGGGGAGATAAGTGGGGTATAAATCCCTCAACAAAAGAAACAACGATATCAGCAATAGTCATACTACTTCTAATAATGTTACATGTCGCTCTGCCCACCAGTTAGCACTATGGATAGAGATCAGTTAATACTTACTGGAAACTGGACCCAGAGTTCGAAAATAACCTTATCAGTTCTTCTGCGGAGTACCTGAAATCAAAGCCCTCGCATGTATTTATGTTAAGCAGAGACTTTTCTTCAAAGGCAGCATCTTAAGAAAGGATAAATGGTTTCCACATTCCTTTCTTAATAGGAAAAATCTTACATGAAGCTTCTAAAAACATTTCCATGCACTGAATGCCCTTGGAATGATTGTTTACTGACGCAGGAATACCTGGATTACTGTGATAATTTTATAATTAGCTGGAAAAGTGGAATGCTTTGATCATATCTTTCTTTTACGTTGCAGGGTCCACTTTGAAGAAAGCTTTTCATTGATCTTCAGTTTGTTTTTTATAATGGTTCTACGTTCTGGACACAGTGGAAGTTAGGACTGAGAATATCTCTAAAGCCTCGTGAACTGAATGTAAGCTTCCATGAATGTAGCAATTTTGCAAACACCAGTCTTTTCCTCCCAAGAAGCTGCTGTGGAGGGTTATGGGAAAATACATCATACAGCAAGAAGGGGGCTGCAGCAAGAAGGGGGAATCTGCCCAAACTGCCCCTTCCTTCACTCTTGTAGACCCTTGTCATTCAGAATGCACTCCATTTGTGGTAGCATGGGTCCAACCCCCTGAAAATGAGTTTAAAAGGGGAGAGAGAGGGAAATATCAGAAAAACTGGCATACGATAGGAGCAGGAATTTTTGGAGCAGGAAAGGAATTTGCAGGAAACTGAAAATTCATAAAATAGTGCCCCTTATTTTAATATTGTAGGTAACAGGTAAGGTATGTGTAGAAAGCTTCTATAAGGATCTGTCAGGGGTGGGAATTAATGAGATACATACTGCACTGTCCTGTTGGATCTTTATCAATAGTGCTGGGCTAGCTAGGATTGGATGTAAGATAACACAGTTTTTACTTTGAACAGTGCACTGCTTTTCTAAGGGAATGAATGGGAGCCATTTAGCAATGTGTGGAAAAGTCAACCAGCATAGTCAGATTCATTTAGGGTTCCAGGCTGGGAAATATCTGGAGATTTTGGAAGTTGGGTCTGAGGAAGGGAGGGTTTGGGGAAGGGAGGGGCTTCAGCAGGATGTGATGCAATAAGACACCACCCTCCAAAACCTCCATTTTCTCCAGGTGAACTGATCTCTGTCACCTGGAGATTAGTAGTAATCCCAGGAGATATCTAGTTGCCACCAGGAGGTTGGCAAACCTAGCGTTCACTACTAGGGTAGAAACTCACCTTACCTGTGGTGATCTCAGCCACTGAATATATGAAATGGCATTATACCAACAGAGCCACTGATCCGTTTAGTTAATTATTCTGTATGCCGGGAAGAAACTATGTTTCCAAATCCCTCCTACCTGAGATGCTTTAACAAGGGTTAAAGCACATAGTTTACCACAGAACCACAGTTCCTCCACCTGAGAACAAAGCCTCACTCCAGAGTTTGACCCTTTCAGCTGCAAAGAGAGTCTTTGTTTTAACGTAGGCATTATGTCTTTGTTCCATGGGATTTCTAACCGGGCTTTATTATCAACAGTGTGTGTGTGTATGCCTGTGTATGAACTGCAGGAAAAAAGCAGTTCAAATCCCCACAATGAAAAGCAGAATGAGGTTCTTTACATATTCCAAGCCATCTGTCTGAAACTTAATAATATCGGATATTCTAATTTTTTCCCTTTCTTTCCACCTTTTAGGGAAATTTATTGCCCTGTTGAAACAAGTTCTGCAGTTGTCAGGGCTGATCAGACATTGGATTCTGCACTGCCGCCTATTGCATGATTGTGAGCAGCGTGTAATTTACCAGTGTCCCCAAAGATATTCTTGAAGTGAGACGTTTCATCTCAATCATCATACACTGGCGACGTTTTCCAAATAAATAAATTAGCAGGCTTGCGATATTGTTTTCAAGTTTTACAGGTAATTTGCATAGAAAGCCTTGCTTCTCTGGGAATTGTCAGACCTTAGTATTCCTGGGAGCTACAAGAAACTATTATTAACATCTCTCTAGGTAATATTATTTAGGAGTTAATGTTTGGTAGAATATCATTTACATTAAAGTTGGAAAGAGGTCCAAATGCGTTTTAGCCTGCAGCAGAATATTAACCATACCATTTCAAGGAATGACTATAGCCTAAAAATTAATCTCATTCTTACTTTAAATGACTTTTATGCCACTGTATAAATTCTGGCTGCTTTGCTCGAGAACGAGAAGGAAACCTGGCAGGGAAAGCTCATGAAAATGTGCACAAAAGCCAAAAGTTTCAAAATAATGAGGTCCTACCAATAATGTTAAGTGCAGATCCTTTTTGATCCAAGATCACTCTGATTTTAAATTATCCTCTCAAATGGCTTTAATGGGTATTTATTTTGGACCTCTAACATGAAACAGGAAGGTACAAAGGAAAAGATACATTTTCCCCTTGGATGTAGCCACAGAGTTTCCCTGGTGAGTCAACAAAGGAAGGCCGTGGTTCCGTACAGCAACATCTGCTTTGCATTCAGAAGGTTCCAGGTTCAGTCCCTGGCATCTCTGGTTAAAAAACGGGGAAAGAACAGGTGATGTGAAGGACTGCTGCCTAAGACGCTGGAGAGATGCTGCCAGCCAGGGTAGAGAATAATGACCTTGCTGGGCCAATAGCTTGGCTCATTGTAAGGCAGCTTCATGAGACTTCCACGACTGGGATCATTTGGACAAGACCAGCCCCCAAGCTGGCTCTGAGCCCTGCTCAAATGTGCTGGAGCTAGCAAAGATGTGTCAGGTTAAAGCGCGGGAAACCAGCCTTGCAGTCTGGAGTTTGAAAAATTGGGGAGATTAGAACAAGATCCAGTTATCACTGGGTTAACCTCGGGTTGTCAGCTCTCCTGTTTATTATTGGTGGATGCCAATGGTTATTTGGTAAATGGCTAAGTGTAACTTAACAGAGCAGTCAAGCAACTGTGGGGGGAGATGATCTACTTACATGGGGAGGATAATTTTACCCATTCCTACCCATTCTCCAAGATTTTTAAATAGTCCTGGGCGCTCTATTAAACTTTAATTCACAGCATGAAGTACTTTACAGGTGACTGGCTGCTCAGTTCATAGTATGCCTCCCTCCACAAGTGACCTCTTGGGACACTGCCTTCTGCCTTTGCCCTACCTGTGTGCCCTACTTCAAACGAGAGCCAGCCTGGTGTAGTGGTTAAGAGCGGCAGACTCTAATCTGGAGAACTGGGTTTGATTCTCCAATTCTCCACATTTTTGTATGCACAGTTTATGAAACAGTGGTATACACTCTATACTCTGCCACTGACTTGACATGACTAACCTTGGTGACCACACTTAGCATCTTTCTGGCATAGATAAACATACATATGCTCAGGGGTCATTTCGTAGAAAAAGAGGTGCAGGAGCTCATTATCATACCTCATTAGCATGACTTATCTGCATATGCTAAACCACCTGACATCACCGGAAGTATGTCAGAAGGCAAGAAAGAGAGAGAGAGAGAGAGAGAGAGAACGAGAGAGAGCTGGCAGAGAGGGGACAGCTACTAATCCAAGCCTCAGAAATACCCCTATTCTGGGAGGATAGCTTCAGTGGTGGCTGAAGCCTTCGGAAGGCTGGTCGGAGGAACAAGGACCTTTCCAGGGGACAGGGTCATTTTGCTGCAACCATGACACAAGCAGGCATTCCCCCGCTGTGGGGGAGGGGGGGGGCTGGCACCAACTCCCGGAGCTGAGCTCCCCCGAGCTCCTGCTTGAAATGACCTTGCAAGCCCTGTGGAACTGCATAAGGTCCTGCAAGGCATGGATATTCGGCAGAGAGAGCCAGGGCAGGAAGGAGCCAGGGCAGGAAAGGCCCTGGCTCTGGTTGAGAACAGCTGGACTTCTTTTGGGCTGGGGATCACCAGTAGATTGTTCTCTGCAGAGCCTAATGCTCTTCGGGGAACTTATCAGAGGTGATGGTCCCAAAAATACATGAGTCCCTGACTGCTCAAGGCCTTAAAGGTCAATGCCAAAACCTTGAACCGAACTCATTAAGCCAGTGCAGCTTACTAACACAGGCTGGATGTGTGCTGTCCATGATGTTTCAGTCAGGACCCATGCCACTGCTTTCTGCACCAGTTAGAGTTTCCGGATCAGTCTCAAGGGTAGGCCAGCATAGAGCAAGTGACAGCAGTCCAGTCTAGAGGTGACCATGGCATGGATTATGTGGCTAGGCTGGGGTGGCCTAGTAAATCTAATTAAATAAATAAATAAATACACATTTGTGATCAGGGCATCCAGAACCACACCCAAACTTCTGACATTCTGTGTTAAGGGTGCACCGTCAAGAGTAGGGAGTTGGTGCCCCAAACCCGAATCCCACCCACCTAGCCACAGAACCTCCATCTTGGTTGGATTCAGTCTCCTCTTTTTCAGCCATCCCATCATGGCCTTCAGCTCCTCAGCCAGATTTTGTGTGGAGGTGTCTAGGTGGCCACCTATTAACAGATACAGCTGGGTGTCATCAGGGTACTGGTGACACCCCAGTCCAAAACTCTACACCAGCTGGGTGAGCGGGCGCATATAGATGCTGAACAACACTGGGGAGAGGATTGCCCCCTGAGGCCATATATTAAGGCATACCTAGTTGACACCCTCCCTCCTAGTGCTATCCTGTGTCCTTGACCTTGGAGAAATGAAGTGAACCACTTCAAGACTACCCCACAGACTCCTATGTCGGCAAGGCGGTGGGTCAGAAGGTCGTGATCAACTGTGTCAAACACTGCTATAAGATCAAGCGATAAAAACAGCACTGACCTGCCTCAATCCAGCTGTCTGCAGAGATCATCCATGAGAGCAACCAACACCATCTCCATCCCATGGCTGTGGTGGAAAATGGACTGGAATGGGTCCAGCGCTGATGTATCATCCAGGAAATGCTGGAGCTGCTCAGCTACCACTGTCTCAATTACCTTACCCAGAAATGACAAATTTGAGACTGGGTGGTAATTGGAAGGATCTGTAGGATCCAAAGAAGATTTTTTTCATCAGCCGTACCACCGCTGCCTCTTTTAATCCCTCTGGGTAGACCCCCAAATCCAGGGACAGATTGATAATGTCTACCAGGGGGACTATATTCCCTCACTACAGGATAAAAAGAGAGAGGAGGCTTGGCGGTACCAAATATTAAATTATACCACCAAGCATCTTCATTGGTTTGGATCTCAGATTAGATTATAAATCCAGATGAGAGGAATATTATTTTGGAAACAGCCAGTACAAAACAAGGAACCCACAATTACTTATGGATCAAGAAGTAATTAAAAACTATTCAAAACCAAGATGGCACTAGACTTAAACCATTTATATTTTGAGTGATAGATTATTAAGAATATGGTTTCAATGTAAAAGTAGAACAAGTCCACCCACTTCACCACTGACATCTCCAATTAATGCTTACAGCAACGGAAGTATCGGGGAAAAACTGATTATATGATTTACGGCTATATGATGAGACAAGAGAAAATTAAATCCTGGCAAGAAGTTCAAAATGAAGGAAAGAACATCCCATGCCCAGGGGTCCGTTGGGGCCGGAGCGAGGCAGAGCGAAGCTTCGCCAGCTCAGGAGTGGCCACTAGGGCAGCCACGGGCTGAATCAGATTCTCTAATCTAATTCAGCCCGCTGCCGAATTGCCGCCGAAATTCGGGAGGAAAAAAGTTAACATTTTTCCCCACCATAGAGAACAATGGAGGGGATGGGACAACCTGTTTGGGAGCCCATAGAATTGGACCCCCTGGTTCAATCTTCTTGAAACTTGGTGGGTATTTCAAGGAGAGGCCCCAGCAGCTACCTGCAAGTTTGGAGCCTCTCCCTCAAACCCCCTTTCCTCCAGCCCCTCATATACCCTATGAGTTTTTGCCATTGATTTCAATGGCCCACAGGGTATAATGGGGCTGAAACTGACATTCCCTTTCTGACACACTTCTGGTGATGTCAGGGGGCGTGGCATATGCTAATGAGTTATGCTAATGGGCTCCTGCACCTCTTTTTCTATGAAAGGACCCCTGCCCATGCCTGACGTACTACCAAATGGTATCCAAATATAAAGACCAAATACCAAAAGAAGGGGGCCGTTTAAGAGAGAACAAGGCCTATAAACAATTAATTACACTAGACTTAAACCATTTATTAGGAAAATATATAAATTGTTATTGCAATATGAAACAGAAACCGAACAAATGAAAGATTGTATGATTAAATGGATGAAAATTTTTGGAGAGAATATTTCTATGAGCCAGTGGGAAAATTTATGGACTAAAGAAATTAAATTTACCAAGTCCTGAATGTTAAGGGAGAATTGGTATACAAAGTTTTTTAGATGGTACATTATGCCCAAAGAAACTGCAAAAACCAATAAGAGTTATAATGGAAAATGTTGGAAATGTCAAAGTACAGATGCACATGAACACATGAAACTGCCTTATACTGAATCAGACCATCAGTTTATTAAAGTCAGTATTGTCTACTCAGACCGGCAGCGGTTCTCCAGGGTCTCAGGCAGAGGTCTTTTGCATCACCTACCTGATCCTTAACTGGCGATACCGAGGATTGAACCTGGGACCTTCTGCATACCAAGCAGATGTTTTACCACTCAATATTTTATCATATATGGTGGACACGTAAGAAAGCAAGAAGAGAAGAGAAGAGGAGATTGGATTTATACCCTGCCCTTCATTACCCAAAGGAGTCTCAGAGCAGCTTACAATCCCTTTCCCTTCCCCTCTCCACAACAGACACCCTGTGAGGTAGGTGGAGCTGAGAGCTCTCTCGAGAACTGCTTGTAAGAGAACAGCTTTGAGAGAACTTGTGACTGACCCAACGTCACACCAGCAACTGCATGTGGAATCAAACTTGGTTCTCCTAGATTAGAATCCATGCTCCTAATCATTACACCAAACTGGCAAGACAATGTTGGTTAAAGATCCATGAAAAGATACAAAAGATATTAAAATTTAAGTTTCTGATAGACCCAAAATATGCTATTAAATATTTTAAAAAATAATATTACAAGAACACTGAACTATTTAAATATATGGTAACAGCAGCATTTGTATTTAAATGGAAGGCAGAACAATGCCCAGAATTGATGGATTGAAAGAACAAATGAACGGAGTATGTGACACTGCAAAACTAACATCTTATTTACACAGGTGTATAAAGATTGGAAAATGCATATGGTAGCTTGAGTGAATCATTTAATGTCGTGAAATTTGATTGATTTTATATAAACCTTTGTGTATGCTGGTCATCGACTGTAAAAATAAAATAAATGCCAATGGTGACGGAAATCAAAATTTCAAGAAAAATGGAATGTACTTTTTGGCTATATAGCTGAAAACTAGGACTGAATTTTTAAAGAGAACTATTAGAAGATAGAATTAGGCAATATATGTTTGTAATAATGAAATGTTAGATATGAAGTAATGAAGAAAAGATAGAATACAGATAAAAAAGAAGAAAAAAGTATATATAAGTAAAGTTTATGTAGCAAAGTAAGTTCTGATTAACAATTATAATAAATAGAATAGTATGCAGTTTATGTAGAAACTAGTTATAATAGACTGTACAGTTATAATAGAACTGTGTACAGTTCTGGACGCTACACCTCAAGAAAGACATTATAGCATTGGAAAAAGTGCAGGAAAGGGCAACTAAAATGATAAAAGGGTTGGAACACTTTTCCTATGAAGAAAGGTTGAAGCGCTTGGGGCTCTTTAGCTTGGAGAAATGATGGCTGAGGGGTGACATGATCAAGGTTTGTAAGATTATGCATGGGATAGAGCAGGTAGAGAAAGCAGTCTTTTTCTGCCTTTCTCACAATACAAGAACTCGTGGGCACGCCATGAAATTGCTGAGCAGTCGGGTTAGAACAGATAAAAGGAAGTACTTCTTCGCCCAAAGAGTGATTAACACGTGGAATTCACTGTCACAGGAGGTGGTGGCGGCTACAAGCATGGATGGCTTCAAGAGGGAATTAGATAAACATATGGAGCAGAAGTCCTTCAGTGGCTATTAGCCACAAAGTATAGATAGGAACTTACAGTCTGGGGTAACTGATGCTCTGTAATCTTGGTGTTTTGGGGGGGCAACAGTGGGAGGGCTTCCTGCCCCCACTGCTGGACCTCCTGAGGGCACCTGGTGTTTTTGGCCACTGTGTGACAGAGTGTTGGACTGGATGGGCCACTGGCCTGATCCAGCATTGGCTTTTCTTATGTTCTTAGATAAAGTAGATGACTATAAATGATTGTCTATGTTTATATCTCTGTAAGTCCATGCAAGATGTTCGTCTATGTAAAACTGCAGTAATGTATTGTTTGTTTTCATTTGTTTGTAAAAATAAAAATAAAAATGCTCTCAGCCTAACCTACCTCATAAGGTTGTTGTTATGATGATAAAATGGAAGAGAGGGGACGGTTGTAATTTGCTTTGGGGAGAAAGCGAGTTACAAATATCCACGCAATAAATGTAGCGACATTTTTCCCCTCTGTGTGATCATCATTCTCAGGCCTTTAATGCAAAACTCCTCTTAAACAGATCTTTCAGTGCTATCTATGCCACTTGTAAGAACTATCCTTTTTTAATTTTAAAAAAGAATGTGTTACAAGCATTTGACGATCCCAGATTCGATCACCAGTATTGAAACAAGGCTATTCTTCTCCACAGAGCTGGTGATGCTACTGTGAGAAGACATGGCCACCTAAAGATGCATCTGTTTTCTTTGACGTAATTGTAATCTAAATAAATCCAGGCTTCTTTTGGTCAAGAACTAACAGTCCCCCCCCCCCCCCGCCTCATTTTGAAGTCTGCTAGCCTGCTGGCTCATCTTCTTTAGAATTCTGAAATCCCACTACCTTGGCCCATTTCATCGTCAATGTCTGTTGCTGGCTCCTGCGTGAGAAAGAAAACAATTTGTTCTGACGGAAGGTAATCCCTTGTGAGGGTCCACCAGCTGGCCGCGGCAGGGGCCAAGGTTTGTCATCCATAGAAGCAGGATGCGTTCCCCTGCCAAAGTCAGCAGAAGCAAAACTCCACGTCGTACCCTCCCGTCTGAAGTCTCGTATTCCCACCAAGCCCAAACAGAAATAAAAACAGGATGGGGGAACCGCGTCCAAATCAAGCGTTTAGTTCAAACATTTGCACACCTTGGAGTAATCTTTTTGGCTTCTGGGGGAGAACAGCCTGGGAAGCATCTCATGGACATCTGGGGACATTTTGCGACATCTGGTTCGCAAGCCCAAGATAATAAATCCTACATATAAAAGCTGTGGGTTTGTTTGCATCAAATGGCTGATTGGGGCGGGGGGGCAGCCAAATTTCTAGCAGGAGCTGTCTCTCTTGCCTTTTCATCAGCCCCCCCCCCCGCCCCCCCAGCAGTTGGAGACAATATCCTTTTCCAGCAGAGGTCTGCATGGTTCAGCTTCTTGATCTTCATGCCACAGGAGGTGTTTACAAAAAAAAGAGGCCAAATGGATAGCAAAAGGAAGGGATCTCTTCCTTCCAGCATGGGAAACTGAGTGCAGGGGCTGTTTCAGCCAGGTTTCTTCAACAGAGGATAGTTGAAGATCACTGAAAAATAGGGCCAGAGGGATCGTTATTAAGATTGGCAGCTCTGGTTTGGGAAATATCTGGAGATTTTTGGGGGTGGAGCCTGGGGAGGAGGGGTTTGAGGAGGGGAGGGACTTCAGCAGGGTATAATGCCATAGAGGCCACTCTCCAAATCAGCCATTTTTCACCAGGGAAACCGATCTTGGTTATCTGGAAATAATTGTAATAGCAGGAGATCTCCTGGTGGTACCTGGAGGCTGGCAACCCTGATTCATTATGAGTTGCCTCCTGCCAGCTTTTTTTGCACAGTCTCATCCGTATTATAGTCCCCCTCTCACGTGGTCTTTGTCCATGGAAGTCTCATTATTCCCAGCATAGCCTTTTGGTGGTCAAAAGATACTCTCTTCCTCCCTTTCTCACCAGTGGAGACAGTGGTTGGATCCAACTCATACAGCTGCCCACTTCCTCACTGGAGTGGGGACACCAAGACTATTGGCCCTCTGTATCTCTGGGGGGTTAGTTCTGATTTCTAAAATCCTTAACGGCCTAGGCCAACATATCTCTGGGAGCATCTTCACTGAACCTAAACTGAAGATTAATCCTGACAAACTGGTGATCGGAACATCTGACCTGGGGTTGCTAGCTCTAGGTTGTGAAATACCTGGAGATTTTGGAGGTTTGGGGCATAATGTCATAGAATCCAACTTCCAAAGCAGTCATTTTCTCCAGGTGAACTGATTTATGTCACCTGGAGATTAGTTGTAATAGTGGAATATCTCCAGCCACCACCTGGAGGTTGGCAATCCTAGTCTGACCTGGGATAGGCTTGCACCGCCCCCCCCCCACTGAAGGAACAGATCTGTAGTCCGGGGGTGCTTTTAGACTTAGGCCTAGTGCTGGATAAGAGAAGGCAGCTGTGGCCAGGAGGGCCTTTCACCGGCTTCAACTGGTTAGCCAGGTGCAGCCTTTCCTGGGCAGAAAGATCTTGCCATTGTGGGACACGCCGTGGTTATATGTAGATTAGATTACTGCAACTCACTCGGCATGGAGCTACCCTTGAAAAGTGTTCAGAAACTTCAGTTGGTACAGAATGCTGCAGCCAGGATGTTGACTGTACTTGGTCATAGGAACTGTATCACTCCAGTCTTGGCCCATCTACACTGGCTTCCAATTTGTTTCTGGGCAAAATTCAAAATGCTGGTGCTAACTCTATGGTTTGGGACCAACATACCTGAAGGACTGCCTACTCCGTTATTAGCCTAACCAACCACTGCGGTCATCTTCTAAGGCCTTGCTTCCGGTGCCCCCACCTTCTGAGAGTAGGCAGGTGGCAATCCAGGAGAGGCCCCTCTTGGTAGTGGCACCAAAACTCTGGAACTCTGTCCCCAGAGTGGCTCAGCCACCCGCTTCTGTTGCCAACTTCTGCCAGTGGGTGAAGACCCCCCTCCATTTCTTTTGGTGTTTCCTTAGTGATCCGTCCTCTCTCCCCAGTGTTTACATTGTTGTTTCTACATTTTGTATTTGTGTTTTAATTGTTTTAGGGGCCATGGTGGTTCAGCGGTTAAGATGCTGAACTGCAGTCCAGAAGATCGGTAGTTCAGCAGTTTGAGACCCGAGTGCTGCATGATGGACTGAGCTCCTGTCTCTGGTCCCAGCTCTTGCCAACCTAGCAGTTCGAAAGCAAGAAATTTCAAGTAGATAAATAGGTACCACTTTGGTGGGAAGGTAACAGCGTTCCATGCGCCTTGGCCGCATGACCACAGAAACATCTTCAGACAGCGCTGGCTCTTTGGCTTGGAAACAGAGATGAGCACCGCTCCCTAGAGTCAGATTCGACTGGCTTTCGAGCAAGGGGAATCTTTACCTTTACCTTTTACTTGAATTGTTTTGCTGATGTGTTTATTGGCTGGTTTTAACGGCTTCTGTGATGAAATTTTTATTATGTATGTTTTAATTCATTAGTTCCCTCTGTAGTCCTACGAGGGCAATTTTTGGTTAAAATTTTTGTTAAATGGATAAAATTAATACATATGAATTGTGGCATTAAACCAAGTCAGCAACATGCACAGATCACCTGCAGCAGAGCATCATGGAAGTACCCAGAAAAATGCACCAGGGATGTGCCTTGGCCTGGTGAAGTGCATAAAAAGACTGTGTGGCTTTAGACATAAAAGCACCTGCAAAACCACCCAGAGGCTGGATTTCATACCCTTCTGGCCACACTTGCCCCACATATTATCTACCTCCCACCATGAATTCATTGTCAGCTGCATCATCAGGGCAAGATTGCCGAGGCTGGCCACCGAGAAGGCACTGGCCCACTTGCCCTTGGTGCCCTGGCTGCCAAAAGAAAATGATGAAAAACCATTTTCATAGACATTCGTAGACATTATATTAATCTATTAATACATTTGAAAAGAGTAGATTTACTGTATTCTTAACACATACTCATTTCTTTTAACTATTAGTATGAATTGATCTGTTGTGTCTCTTGGGTTAAGCAAATGCATTTTAGAGTGCTAAAGGTGTGCAGGGTGCTAAACTGGCTTTGTTCTGTCCCTTTCCCAGTGGGTTGCGAGCACAAATCAAGAGCAAACAAGAGCCCCTTTCATACCCTCATCCAACCACGTCTAAGGAATGTGTGGACGATCAGGAAAACAGCAAGTGGGAAAGAATTCTCCACTCCTGGTCTGTTGCTGTTGCTGCAATCAGGCTTGGAAGCCTCTGGTTTGGCTGTACAATAAAAAATGGGAAACGTTAGGAGAGATGATCTGGGATATTCCAAGTCCTGCATAGTTTGGCCCCCAGGTGGAAAACAATTGCTCCGTTTAAATAAAACTGCCTGTCCGATGTACATCCAGAATCTCTTGACTGGGGAAATGTCTATAGCACACCATGTTCCACAAACCGCATGCTATGTCATTCTAAGTGTGTAACTTGTGCAGAAGATTTTGTCCCTCTAAAGCTGAGAGTGTTTACATCAGAGCTGACTGAATTCAGGTTTAAGTGACCCGACAGATGGTTTTATATTAAACAAGTTGCCTGTGTGAGCAACTTCCGCCCCTTGTGTATTTGGCCTACCCCACCCTCCTTCTGCGACGAGGTGCACAACTCTGCATTTAAAAAAAATGCACATGATGATTCACAAATTGTGTAAGTTTAGAGTCTGGCCTGTCGCTGTCCTCTGATTTTGGCCAGGTCTGGGATTCTTAAAGAAAACAAAGCAAAACCACAGTATTACCTTATTCCCACCTGGCATCATAAATATGCCCCAGGTTTGTTGAAAGCTTTGAGTTCACCAAAAGGTTTAGGAGACCATGCGCACTGAAGGAAGGGGGAAGGAAGCATTTGCACCGGAGCAGGCCCATAGCAGTTCAAGGCAGCCATACCAGAATTGCTCCTTTGTCAAACTTGGCCAGCGTTCCACACTCCTAGTCAACCAGATTTGCTCAGCCATAGCTCAGAGGTGCAATAAAGCTAATCATGTACAGGAGAAAACCGACCACCCAGAGTTGTAATTCTGCCTGAAAGACAAGCGGGTTGGATCATACATCCGTGCTCATTATTGTCAGTCTCTGGATCACTCAACAGCTGATGACTTGCAGCTGAAGGCCTGGACAGACTGGATTGAAACGTGTTCCATTTGGCATGATATGAACGTGCAATTTAATCGTAACACTAACATTCAAATGGTGCTGTAGGGTGTTTCAAGCTCTTCACATGTTATTTGGTCCTGCTCTTTTCCAAAATCTTGGAACACATGAAACAGCCTTCTGCTGAGTCAGACCATCGGTCTATCAAGGTCAGTATTGTCTATTCAGACTGTTCGGTCACATCACCTGACCTTTTAGTTGGAGATGGTGGGGACTGGACCTGGGACCTTCTGCATACATAGCAGCTGCTGTACCACTGAGCAGCAGCCCCTGTCGTTTAAGGCAAGTTGGTGCTGTTCCCCTCCCAGAGGGCAGGCTGCGAGAATGAGGTGTCCCAAAAGCTACCTAGTGAGTGTATGACAGAGGTGAGCACTGAACTTGAGGTGTACTAATTTGTAGTTCAGTCCTTTAACTAAGATGCTAGGAGGAGGAGGAGGAGGAGGAGGAGAAGAGGAGGAGGAGGAGGAGACTGGATTTATATCCTGCCCTTCACTACCTGAAGAAGTCTCAGAGCAGCTTCCTTTCCCTTCCCCTCTCTACAACAGACACCCTGTGAGGTAGGTGGGGCTGAAAGAGCTCTTTCGAGGACTGCTCATGAGAGAACAGCTCTGAAAAGACTTGTGACTGACCCAAGTTTACACCAGCAGCTGCCTATGGAGAAGTGGGGAATCGAACCTGATTCTCCCAGATTAGAGTCCGTGCTCCTAACCACTACATCAAACTGGCATACGGTCTACAGAGCATGATCTGCAAAGGTTCACCATAAACATGAAATGTATCACACAGCTAACCATTTGTATATAGGAAGAGACAGAGTGGTGTAGTGCTTAGAGCGTTGGACTAGGATTGTGGCGACCCAGGTTTGAATCCCCGCTGTGCCATGGAATCTTGCTGGGTGATCTTGGGCCAGTCACACTCAGCCTAACCTGCTTCACAGGGCTGTTGTTGTGAGGCTAGAATAGAGGAGAGGAAAACAGCGTGCCCATTGACGAGGAAAGTGGGTATATACATCCAAATAAACTATCGCTGTTTGCCATATGGACCAGTGGATTCAGCATGCTCCCTCAAACTCTTTTGCTTTGTGGTTTATACTACGTGGATGAAAAATTGCTCAATTTTTGTCTGTGGCTGCATAAGAATGGTCCTCACCATAGGCAACTGCCTCAGTGCAGAGCGTTCTAAATTGAGCCACCATTTGGCTAACTGTTTAAATAAACTGAGCCTAACATTTTTCTATGTAAATAAATAATTAGTGAACGTAGATGTGTGTTGTCAACCTGTGGCATGAGGCTTTACCCAACAACATCCCTCCTTGTAAGAAGCAACTAAAATAAATAAAAGACACAGTCCCATTTGAACCCTGGATGTTCAGTTCCCATTTCCCATTCTTCCATTTCAAACACAAAAATGGAGCCGAGAGGATTTTATTAATAATAGTAGCTTATTGCAAAGAGACTGAAATACTCTGAAATGCGATGAGATTTGCTGTAGCCAAAGGAAGGTGCGGATAAAGATCTCACTTCCTTTAGAGAAAATACACAGAATCTGGTTCTATCTTCACCTGTATGTACAAGAAAAACAGAGGTAAAAACAAAACACCCGGCCCTCCAAGGACTCCAGCAAACACCTGATTCTGGCCACTTTTGCATGTGTTTCTTTATTTCGGGGTAAACTTACTTATATATTGATATTCTGTAAGTTTTATTGAGATGTATATTTAACTTGATTTGTATTTTAAAAGTATAGGAAGCTTATCCTTTATAAGGGATCTCAAAGCAGAAAGTGGAACAAAACAAAACACACTTTTAATAACTACCATGTTAAAATTGTCAGATGACTCTTTGGGGTGATGGTCCTGAGGAATATCCGGATGCTGTTGAACTATTTAGAACTTTGCTGTTCTACGGATCCATGTCGGCAACATCGTATATTGCAGCTCTCAGCAAGCTGCCCTTCAGGGTACTGTTTAAAGGGAATTAAGGGTCTATGCCCACTGTGATTGTGAGCCAACAGAAGAAGGAAGGAGGGAATCTCAAATAAGCAAAAAGCAAAAATGGTTACCATTCATTCAACAAAACACATTCATACTGTTCTAGATGTCACTGGCAGATTCCAGCCAGGTGGTTGGATCCAACCACCTCTTTTTGTTTCCAGGTGAGAAAGGAAGGAGGCTTTCTCTTTGATCACCCAAAAGGGCTATGCGAGGGATCTCGGGACCTGCACAGACAAAAGCCACGTGGGCTGAGCAGGGCTGAAATATGGAGGGGAGTTTGATGAGACTGAGTGAAAAAGCTGGCTGGATCCAACACAGGGGTAGGCCCTAGAAAGCCAGTGTGGTGTAGTGGTTAAGAGCGGTGGACTCTAATCTGGAGAACTGGGTTTGATTCCCCACACCTCCACATGAAGCCAGCTGGGTGACAGTTGGGCCAGTCACAATTCTCTCAGAAATCTCTCAGCCCCACCTGCCTCACAAGGGACTGTTGTGAGAAGAGGAAGGGAAAGGCGATCGTAAGCCCCTTTGCAATTCCTTAGGGTAGAGAAAAATGGAGTATAAAAACCAACTCTTCTTCTTCCTCTTCTCCTCTCTAACTCTCATTGTTTTCAGTGGGCAAGTTAAACACATACTCAACTTTCCCTTGTTGAAATGAATTGGACTTCAAAGTAATTAACTTTGGCCAAATTGTGCTTTATGTATTGTTAATGCAATCAGTATAAGGTTGGATTCAGCAAGCTCTTTCCACTAAGTGAGGAGGTTTGCTTCATCAGAGGAAGGCATCTTGCTCAGAAGAAGAAAGTTGTTGCAGCCAACCCATACAGTTTGCTTGGTCTACACCAAAATGGCCCAACATTTATTTTAATGGACATCTTTTCTAACAATTGTTTTTCTTAAATGTAAAAAAAAAAATACATCTTATATACAGGCACGAATCAAAATATACTTGACGATTTTAAAGAAACGCACTTTAAAGAATGCTAACAAATAGTTCCAAAATATTAATTCACCATTGATATAGGAAAAAAGGAAGACCCAACGTGAGATGGATTGACTCAGTAAAGGAAGCCACTGCTCTCAGTTTGCAAGACCTGAGAATGACTGTCAACAATAGGGCATTTTGGAGGTCATTAATTCATAGGGTCGCCATAAGTCGGAAGTGACTTGACGGCACATAGTACTCATAAGTTCAACCCTGAAAACAACCAAAGTACGAAACTGAAATGAAGCACAGTGATCAGTCGAACTCCAGTATATGGCTTCAGGAAAACAAAATGGTGGATGGGTTTTATGTGACACATTACAAAAGGTCTTCATCATGAGCTGGACTATATAGAAAATTTCAGCAACCCGTAAGAAGTCTCCTGTGCATTTACATACACAATACTCCTTTAGCATAAACAAAACACCAGTGCACTGCTTCCCTAACACTCATCCTGCAGAACCACTTATTTCAATTGTCAATGCTGCTGAATGTCTTTGACTTGTAACTAGAGGGACCCAGCCCCAGGGGGGCAGCTAGTTAAATCAAAGTTAATTGCATCAATTCAATTTGGGGACAGCCCAGGAGGGAGGGGCCCCAGAAGAAACACTAGGGGTCCAGACCCTATGGGCCCTGCCTTAGCCACGGGCCTGCAGGGACCAACAGGTCCATTGTGGAATCAAACATTCTGATGAGAGTTGATGTTTTCCGGATGGGGTTGCAGCTCCTCTTTTGGATGGAGGGAATCTCGTTTTGGCAGATTTGGTTTAGAACCACAGCACAAAATGCCATGAATATAACCATGAATGTATGTGACAGTTGAACTTATCAGGTTTGAAGGTGTTGGTAGGACATGAGCCAGTCACCGAGCCTGTTTGGTTGGTGCCAAAGAGCTACAAATGCATTGTGCTTTTATAAGCCTGAGCATGCACTGCTGATTCAAACTGATTGGCATTCACTGGCATAACTAGGAACTACCCAGAAGAACAAAGAAGGGTGGGATTTCATTAAAAGATAGCATTAGGGATGGGCAATGAACCAGTTCACGAACTAAAGTTTGTGACAAATTTTGGCTGGTTTGTGGTTTACAAAGTGAAGTTCATGGCAGGTCAACTGGCATGAACTTTCCACAAACTTTCCAGCTGTCTGTAGCAGTTCATGTTGGTTCATGAATGGATACATTTCCAGACAGACTGTCTCTGTTCAATCAAAATGTTTACCCAACTTCAAGCAACAGAGGTGGGGGGTGGGGTGGAACTTGGAAGGCATATAGAGGAGCATCCAGGGGCACATCCATGCGAGGTCCCCTGCACCTTTGATGTCTTTAGCTTGCATTCATTCTATACACTCCTGAACTCCTGAAGACGCGCCTATCAAAATGACCACCTGTCAATGACAGGTGTTTCATTTTGACAGGTGCAGGTTCAGGAGTGTACTGAATGGATCCTGTGTAGTCTAGAGACACCAAACTCACAGGAGGTCCCTGGCTGACTCTCTTCTACCTGCCCTCCAAGTTTGGTGAGGATTGGATTTTCAGGGTTCAAGTTACAGCGCCCTCCCCGCCAAAGAAGGTGACCCCAGGAAAGTGCTTTCTGGGGAAATGATAGGTAGAGATCCCCTGTGAGTTTGGTATCTCTAGTATGCCGGGGGGGCGTGGGGGGGAGAGATTCTACTGGGTCACAGACTGAACCAGTTTGCTTAGCCCCTAAAAGTTCGTGGTTCATGAACCAGGCACACTATGAACCACAAACCGAACTGCATTTTCCTGGTCTGTGCCTACCCCTACACAGCATTTATTTATATCTGATTTATATGATTTGAAACTGACCTGATTGTCTATTTAAACAATTGCCTGCTGAAAAGAGCCATTATGCAGCAAAGATGGAAGGGACTAGAACTCAGTCATTAGTAAAGCTCAGCTTGTGTGAAGATGCACATCAGTAAAAATCCAGTTGTGCTGTACTGCATGGTTAGAATGGAATACAGAGAAACCACCTGCTGAACAGCCATAAACGGGACAACTAACAGTTGAACTGATCCTCAAAAAAAAAAATCAGCTCTGTGTTCACAACTGGAGAACAGGGCATGACCTGAACTGGCAGATGTTCAAGCATCCCTACTTGGAAGTTTTTTTTAGGACCCTGATACTTGAAAAACAAATGAATGCAGTAGCCCAAACAGCATTCTTTTATTGGCACCTGGCTTGTAAAATATCTTGGCTACACTGATGGATGTTTCAGTACCTCAAGGTTTCTAGTGCAAGAGGCAACCTCCACTGTCAATGGTGAAACTCTGAAGGATCTGTCTATTCAGTTCAGGGGTGGAAATCTTTTTTCTGAACCTTGAGAGCCAGGGTGCAGAACTTCCTCAAGGAAGCAGATAGGGAGCCCTTGCTGTCAGTGTTTGTTCCTGAAGGAAGCCATGTGTTCAGGCGGTCAAGGCTCTAGTCAAAAGAATATTTCCCCAAAATAGTTACAGGCCATTCAGTTGTTCAATGCAGCATAGCGCTTTGGAAAGCATAGTGCTTGGGACATCCTCAGGGTAATCCCTGGGTTCCAAGGACAGCTGACTGATAGTGGGTTGGATTTGGACCTGGGCTAGAGGGTTGGATTTGGACCTGGGAAAACCAGGTTTACTCCCTGCTCTGCCACGGAAGCCAAGTGACCTTGGGGCCATCGCTCTCTGTCAGCATAACCTACCTCACAGAGCTGTTGTTGAGAGGACAGAGTGGAGGAGGGGGATCAGTGCATCTCTTGCTTCTTGGAATAAAAAACAGGCTATAAAAACAGTAAATAAAACAAGTCAAAAACTTATTTGGATCCAATGTCCAAGAGAGCTTTCAACTTTCATTCTACAACCAGTAGGTCTTCCCAACCCCCAGCAAATTCTTAAAATCAAGGGAAAGTTTAACAACCACAGAGATCTGCTGTCCAAAAATCCATCTGGTCCCCATCTTTTAACCCCAGAGTGTGCCAAAAGTAGTCTTTGGGATGTCAGCCATCATCATTATGACCATTAGGATGGAATACTGAAAGTTGGCCGCCATCATTTAATAACTTGTTAGTTTCATTAATGTTAGCACCTTTTAATGTTGGAATGTTTTATATGGTTTTAGGATTATTTAATTGCTTACTTGTGTGTTTTGATTCTTTCATGTAAGCCGCCCTGAGCCGGCCTTGGCTGGGAGGGCGGGGTATAAATCTGATAATAAATAAATAAATAAATAAAAATATTATTCTCTTAGCTGATGCTGGATATTGATCAGAAATACTTCAGAGCTGACAGTCTTCCTTGTTCTTCGTTTATTCATCAGAGGGATTCAGTAGATTTCCTAGCAAGGTGACATGTCTGAAGTAGAACTTTTGTGTGTCTTTTTTGTACTGGGACTACAAGGCAATGATAGATGGAAATAGTCCTCCAGCATGATGATGCTACTACTAACAGGAAGGAGAAGGGGGATCTCTCCACCACCATCAGTACCTGTGCAGGACCGAGATGGCAAGCGTTTCTGCTCTCCCAGGGTGACTGGTGACGAGGGAGTCGCACAAATCTTTCCCCCAGCTGCTGCACCATCTGTTCTCCTCACCTCACAAGGGACATCTGCTTGGCAACCTGATACGACACAACAGACAAGACCTCACTTGGGTTTCATCTTTTCCTTAAGTGCCAGCCTAACATGTGAAAGGCCACACCTTTCCTTTCCCCCCCCCAAAGATGGAAGGACTTACTTTAATAATATCGCCATTTGAGGCAGCTGCAACAAAGCTTTTTTCAAGGCCTTTGAGGCTCCCTCCCCATATGTCGTGTGGCTGCAGGGATTTAAAAAAAAAATCTTGCAATTTAGACCAAGTTGTCTTACAGATTTCTTTCTGGATCGGCTGCCTTATTGGCAAACAATGCACAATTCCACCAGTATAGCCATAGCACAGACCTCTGTTAATGCATATGAAAGACGTTATCTGTCATTCGCAGTTCAAAGCATACATAGTGATCTAGGATATAGACAGGATGCCCACAAGGAACGATCAACACCCCCCCACACACAATGACTCCCTGAAAACTGTCCTAGGCTTTATTCCCCCCCCCCCCAATTGTTTTCCCTCCCAGTTTGCTGTTGGTTGGCAGTTTTGTTTAGAATGTTGCTTGGGGAAAACACAAGGGCGTACCACCTAGGGTTGGGCAGAACTTTCCCAAGACCTTCGCCTGTCAATGATACTCTTTTAGCCCCCACCCCCAGCCCACATCCATCAAATTTTGTGCTTGGGGAGATACTTCCAAATTTCCAGTTTATTTCTGAACTAACTCCAGCAATACCCGAGAGAAGCAGAATCTCCCTCAGCTCCTTCATACATTTTAGTAAAACTGCTGGCTTTCGTAGAAATTCCTCTGGTGTTTGTTTGGGGGAGGGACTCCACATCCACTTCCTGCTTTCTATGGGTTTTTCTCCAAAACGTCGTGTCACAAAAGATTCCTTCAAATAATACGGCTGAGCAGGCATGCAGGAACGCCAGACTTTTAGGGAAACTGTCTTGAAACAATGTGGTTTGGGCCTAAAATTCATTCTTCCTAATTTCGTTGTGGTTCCTCCTTTTACACGTGGAAAGAGCAAATAAACATTTATCATATTAATGGCTTGAGGGGGAAGCAGCAGCAGCTGGGCACCTTCCATTGTCCATGGACAGAGACTTCACTGAGAACCTCTTTTAAAATGATACCTTCATCAATATATTTTTATTGTGCATTAATTGCTTAAGTAGGTTTGGCTGAAAAGCAGGGCAGCCATACAATTCTTCTTAACAACAACAACAAGTTCTAAGCAATGGATGCATCTGCTGGTATACAAATCACACAAAAAGCGTAACTATTTTTTCCTGATTAGTGAAATAAATTCAGGGTTGATAATGACTGTAGTGAAAATGACCTAAGCTATGATATAATTAAATACACAGAACTTGTGTTTCAATCATGCCCAGGACCGAGCTCCAAGCCAACCAAGCCAGGAAAGCAAAGGGAATATTGACCCTCCATTTTCAAGCCCAGATGACGTGCATAAAAAGCAAGTTACGGGTGGTGCGCTGGCTTTAACTGCGCATATGCAGATGTTTAATTCAGCATTTAACCTAAGGTGAGTGAGACCATTTTCTTCCCCCCTGGCAAGATTCCTGTGATTTTAACAGCTGGTGGAGCTTCCCTCAAGACATCCACCATTCGTTTGTGGTCTTATTTAAGCTTTGACTTTAACAAGCATTTTATTCTATCTTGGCAATAAGTTCACGAGACTCTGCATAGTACATAATGGGCAGGAAGCATAACTGGCTAGTATGCCTCACCTTATTCTCAGGCTGCTCCTCGATCTAAACTTTTATTATAAAGTAATCATCAGCTGTGCTTTGGCAGCCAAATCTATAAAATCGGAGCCAGAGGTACACCCAAGACCACTAGTTGGGTTGCCAATGTGTTTTTCCCCCCTTCAGTGCTCCTATCCAGCAGAATGAGAGAGGATTTCAACTGATGGAAGTGTTTTGTGCCAGCAAGAATAAATCCCCACCCCCAGCCCAAAATTATCCCTGAAATGTTGGTCCTGCCGGGACTGGGGACACCAGTGTGAGGCTCCTCCCCCCCAGCCCTCGCTCTTTCACCCTCAGCCACTGCAGCCTCAACTGGGGTCAACTCCTGCAGGCTTCAGAAAGGGAAGGAGAGCAGGCAGTTGGCCTTGTCTCTCCCTTCCCCAGGGCAATCCTTCCTCCCCTTACGAAGTGACCCTTCTCTGCTTCCACCCCAGCCTGGCTCCAAAACCTCCAGACTGAGTCAGCCTGCCACTACCACCCGGGAACCAATCCTGTCCCTCTCCCCATCCCCACTGGTTGGACCATGTGGCCAGTCTCAGGCCAGTCATTGGTTTGGCTTCTTTTGGCCCTCCTGGTTCCTCCCTCCCATTGGCTCCTTTCCGCATCCTCTAGGCTAGTCACTGGCTCTGGCCCCATCCCTGACTGGCACTTGCTCATCTCCACCCCTGTCTCCTTGCCTGTGCTGGGGCTGTTGGCAGGACTGAGGGCATGAGCATGGGGGGGATGTCCATTTCCCTGGTGGCAGCAGTATGGAGTGGGGGGTGGTGGTGAGAGAAATATCAAATAACGTGTGAATCAACCCTTCCAGATTGTACATAATGCAACAACTGAACCAAAAATTCTGGTCCCCAAAGTCTCATTTACATATGTTTTCCTAAGCAATCTCATCTACATTGGCTTTCCTATCATGCTGCCAACATCTCCATACCTTTATTCAGTAAGTGCTTAATCTTTAAACTATTCTGGAAGCCCCATTCTGGAGAACACCCTCTATGTCTGGTGGGGGACCAAGATCTCATCTGTGTCCCCCACTCACCAGAAATGCTCTGGGCCCACATGTGAAGATCTCATTTGCTTAGGATCTGTGCCCCCCCCAAAATCCAATATGATCAGGGGAATGCCCCCACATAAAATGTGGAAATCAGCCGCTCACTTTCAGGCGTCACCCATGTCGGATTTTCCAGTCGTATGCTCTATGCAAGTGTGATGCCCACGTGAGGACATCTGGCAGGCCCAGAGGTGGGACTAGCTCCCACAGCGCATAAGACAGGCAACCATGATCCACTGCCCCACCATGCTCTGAGGCAAGTTTTTCCGGAAACAGCCCAGAGATTCCTGTGTTCTTGCAAGCTTCTCAGTCCTGATTACACTACTGAGATATTTCTCTTCTTGTTCTAAAGGTGGCAAGACTGCACGAACTGCGTTTTCTGAGACTGAATATGAGACACAGGTTCTGTTATGTACTGGGACTGAAACATTGCAGGACTGTGCAGGACTGTGCTACCAGAGACTGGTTGAGCCCAAGAACAATAGCCGACCAGGACTCTGGCAGCAACCAATCAAGAAGTAATATTATGTAAATGTTGGGATGGGGTGTGTTTGGGTGTGGCAACTGCATGCTATTTAAACAGAGCTGAGGCGCTGGAGTTTTGTCTTGCTCTTGCTGAAATCTTTCCTTATTATATAAAGCCATTTTCAAGTGGCAAGATTCCATGGGGCGCCAAAATCTGGAAGGACTGCCACTCAAAAGGGGGTCCCTGGCCACTGGCTGCATTCTCTCGCTGCTTTGCCTCAGTCCCACCCACAGAGCCACTGGCCAGCGTCTCGGCCTCAGTCTGGAGGGAGCCGGCAAAGGGGAAGGACTGGGTGCTGGGTCCATCTTCTCCTCCGCCCACTGCCAGGTGGGTCTAACTGTCCCTCCCTTCTGTCAGTGAAAAGACAATGGACTTTCAGCATAACCCCCCTCCCCCGCCTGACTTTCTGACTTTCCTGTCAGAATAAACTGAATATTCCTGTCAGAATAAAGGCTCTCTCTCCTGCTTAACTCTGCCATGGCTGGCTGGTTAACAAGGTGGGCCAGCGACCATCAAACCAGTCCCTTCAACCCCCTGCTGTGCGGCTGACTTTTCCCCTAGGGTTGCTAATCTCCAGGTGGGACCTGGAGATCTCCCGCTGTTACAATTGATCTCCAGAAGACAGAGATCCTTCCATTCTGGATCCTGGAGATCCCTCAGAATTACAAGTGCTCTCCAGATGGCAGAGATCAGTTCCCCTGGAGAAAATGACTGCTTTGGAAGGTGGACGCTATGGCATTATACCCTGCTGAGTCCTTCCATCCCCCCCCAAAAAATGCTGCCCTCCACAGGATCCACCCCCCCCCAAATCTCCAGGTATTTCCCTAATCAGAGCAAGCTAGGTTGCCAAGCTGGCAGTGGGCGGGGGAGGGGGGTTATGCTGAAAGCCCATTGTCTTTTTACTGACTGAAGCAGGCCATTGAGGGGACAGTTCGACCCACCTGGCAGTGGGCAGAGGAGAAGAGTTGCCAATCTCCAGGTGAGGGCTGGAGATCACTCAGAATTACAAATGCTCTCCAGATGGCAGAGATCAGTTCCCCTGGAGAAAATGGCTGCTTTGGAGGGTAGACACTATGGCATTATACCCTGCTGAGTCCTTCCATTCCCCTCCAAAAAAAAATGCTGCCCTCCACAGGATCCACCCCCCAAATTACCAGATATTTAGGGGCTGGCAACTTTCCCCTCAGGGCCTGTTGCTAGGCAACCAAGCTTGCTTCTCTGAAAGACCCTTTCCACACCTATGTTGGCCTCTGGGAGAAAACTCATTGGGGCAGCTGAACAGAATGCTGTAGAGGCCACCCTCCAAAGCAGTTATTTTCTCCCGGGCCGGGGCAGGGGGAGATCTGTTGTCTGGAGTTCATTTGTGATACCTGGTGATCTTCAGGCTCCACCTGGAGGTTGGGTACCCTAGGCGTAGCAGACAGCACTTCAGAGCAGGATTTGCTAGACCCAGGTTCTTGCTGAGTGGGTGCTTTTGGGCCAGTCAAAGACTTTAAGCCTAACCTACCTCACAGGGTTGTTGTGCAAGTCAAAAGGGGGAGAGGAGAATGATGTCAGTTGCTTTGGTCCCCATTGCAGAGAAAGACTACTTTTCCTGCAGGAGAACTATGGTTGTCAATCTCCAGGCGAGGGCTGGAGATCACTCAGAATTACAAGTGCTCCCCAGATGGCAGAGATCAGTTCCCCTGGAGAAAATGGTGGACTCTGTGTCCTTATACTGGGCTGAGATGGCCCCCCATGACAGCCAATGTGACATAGCAGTCAGGGCTACTGAGGATGGTGGAGGCTGTGTGGGGGGAGATAGAAAGTTGAAGAGTGAGGTTGATGATTGGCTGGGAAGGAGATAGGGTTGCCAACTCCAGGTGGAAAATTCCTGGAGATTTGAGGGATAAAGCCTGGAGACGGTGAGGTTGGAGGAGGAGGTGGAACCTCAGACAGGTTGCCATAGACTTCACCTTCCAAGCCAACCAGTCCCTCATGGAGAACCATTGTTGCCAATCTCCAGGTGGGGGCTGGAGATTACTCAGAATTACAACTGTTCTCTAGGAGGGAGTGGGGAGGAGATAGGAAGCTGAAGCCAGGGGGCAGATAATGATATGTTGATGGTTGGCTGGGTGGGAGATAGGGTTGCCAACTCCAGTTTGGGAAATTCCTGGAGATTTGAGGGTGGACCCAGGAGAGGGTGAGGTTTCAGCAGGGATGGGACCTCAAACAGGTACAATGCCATAGAGTCCACCCTCCAAACCACTTGTTCCCTCTTGGGGAACAATTGCTGCCAATCTCCAGGGGAGGCATGGAGATCACGCTGAATTACAACTGTTGTTCAGATGGCAGAAATCTTCCCCTGGAGAAAATGGTGGACTCTGTGTCATTATACCCTGCTGAGGTCACCACAGCAAAATGACGCTGAGTGCCCAAGGCTGGGGCACTCTCCCAGAGCCTCTTTCTAGAGCCCGTTGTATTTATTTCTGCAATGGCCCTTATTCCTAGTCACTAATAAAGAAGAGCTATTCACTAGTAGTGCGTCTGCTGATCCATGGAACCCACTATTTAACAGGTTCTTAACCGAACTCTCACCTGGATTATTCCAGTTAGTCTGTAACAAAATTACATAGGACTTCAGTCAAAACTCACTTCATCAGATGCCTGAACATCTACCTAATGGATGTACATTCTGAAGCATCTGACAAAGTGAGCAATAGCTCATGCTGAAATACATGTCGTTAGAGGCTTCAGCCTGACCTGGAGGGACTAGGCCAGCACAACCACATCAGATCTCAAAAAGCTAAACAGGGTTGGCCCTGGTCAGTATTTGGATAGGAGATCTCCAAAGAATACGAGGCGACAACCACCTCTGAATGTCTCTTGCCTTGGAAACCCCACAAGGTCACCAATACTTGATGGCAGAAAAAGGCTTTAAGGGCTCCTTTTTAATGTCACCTGGGCCCATGATCAACTTTGCTTGAACCCAGGCTAAAATTGCCACAGGCAGACTGGAGTAGCCTCCCTGCTTCCACCGCAGCTCACTGCTCCCCGCAAAAGCCTGCTCCTCTGGGACAGGAAGGACATGACAGGCATCTAGAGCCGGAAGAGGAGAATTGGTGGAAATAGCCAGTTTAGTCTGGATCCAACCCTATACCTACAGGACAAACATCCCCCTCCCCCAAGGATAGCATCACAAGGACATAGAGGAACATAGAACCCCAGAGGGGAACAGTAACATGATGATCATAATTATATTTCTTATTCCCCTCCCCTTCCTTCTTGCTTTTGGCTCTTTTTAAGTAAAGGAAAACAACCAGGACTGGATTCTGCAGTGCTTTCTGCTCACCTGCCGTCTGTGTTTGCATTGTTCTGTGGCAACGTTGGCCCATTGGTTTTCAAGAGCGAAAACATAAAAAGCACTCCAAGAGCATAAACAGGAAACTTGTGTTTAGGTGGGAGTTCCTAGGAATTTTATTCTGCTGACCACAAAGGCCATGGGAGAAAGGAAGTAGGAAAAACACTGTAAATACCTGGGTGACTAATAACGCTGCGCTGCTCCACCGGCCCTTTTTGGGTCATGCAGCGCTCAGCTCTTTCCATGAAAAAGGGGGTGGGATGTTTTAAAAGGCAGCTTTTCAAGATGCTCCACGTTATGTTTCTACAGTTGTTATTTCACTGGCTACGTTCTCACTCTGCGTTGTTCTCCCATTTTTATATCATCAAATGCATCAGGGCAAACTTCGCTTCTCTGACATAGCCTTATGGCCCAACCTTTGGATTTTCAGCACCAGCCAATAAGCATCTGGAAGGGAAGGCAGCATGATATAGCCTGATATGGTCAGACCTTGGAGGCTAAGTAGGGTCAGTTCTTGGAAGGGAGACCACCAAGGAAGACCCTACAGAGGAAGGCCGTTGCATCTCTGCTTCTCAGAGATGCAACGCCTTGAAAGCTCCTTGCCTCTGGGTCGCCATTTTGGTGTAGCGGTTAAGTGCGCGGACTCTAATCTGGGAGAACCGGGTTTGATTCCCCACTCCTCCACTTGTACCTGCTGGATGACCTTGGGCAAGCCATAGCTCTGTCCCAGCTGTTCTCTCAAGGACAGTTGTCTCAGAGCTCTCTCAGCCCCACCTACCTCACAGGGTGTCTGTTGCGGGGAGGGGAAGGGAAAGGTGTTTGTAAGCCGCTCTGAGACTACAAGTGAAGGGCGGGGTATAAATCCAATCTCTTCTCTTCTTCTCTTCATACGTCAGCTGCAACTTGACAGCACTTTACGCAGAGACACAAATAAGCATCTTTGGCCAGGATTGCTGTACCGGCACCATAGCCTGTTGTGGTGTTAGCAGAGCAAGAGCATTTCCAGCACAGTGCAGTTCAATCACAACCTGATTTAAGTTTCTTGCAGTGCAATGCTAAGCAGAGATATGCCTTTCTAAGCACACTGATTTCCATGGACTTAGAAGGCGGTGACTTTGTTTAGGATTGCTCGCACAGAGTATGCAGGAAGCCCCTTTGACCTGATGCAAACATGGCCTTTGTGGGACAGAAGGACTTACCCTGTACCACTTTGCATGTGATCAGCATGCTGTTTAAACTGGGGCCACTTTTCCTGTAATGCGGCTACCTGCACAATGTTTGCCCACCCGAGATCTGTAGCAGAGGCAGGAGTTGTGTCAGCATTCTGAAGCTGTACACAAAGCATCCCCAGTTGAAAGGAGGTGCTGAGCATGAGCAAAGTCACACAAGGAAATTCTTTCATCCTACTAGCGCTACATTTAAATCAGGGCTGTGTTACTGCTGTTGGGGAGAGCAACATTATGATGCTCTTTACCCCATGAGTACATAAAGCTGTCTTCTACTGAGTCAGGCCATTGGTCAGCATTGTCTACTCAAGCTGGCAGCAGCTCTCC